>CM035843.1:347347770-349747770 GCA_020510985.1 Pholidichthys leucotaenia
GATATAAAAGCCACTTAGCTGCTGTCGTTGAAACAAAAAGAAACAGCACCACCAAGAAAGACCCAACTAAGAAATCTGGAAATAAAAAACCTGACCATGCCAAACCTGAAAACTTTACCTTCGTCCAGCAGTCCCAGTACTAGGCCCAGGACCATGGTATTGCTTCCGCTGTGGCGAAGATGGGCATATTGTAGTCACGTGTGAGTCAGGGCCAAACCCTGCACTTGTAGCTGCAAAACGCAAAGAACTAAGAGTTAAAAAGACAGATTTGGGACCGTCGGAACCCACATCCTCTTTAAAACTGAAGTCTACCCCTGTTGCGGGACAAACAAGAGGCTAGTTCAGAGATGACCCGTCCCAAACCAAAAGCTCCATTCAAGACAGTGCTAAACTGAAGTCACACTACAAAACAGACCCCCTTTAACTTTCCTAATGGTCTAATTGATACCAAAAAGTACAGCCCAGTGAAAGTGAATGGCTGTACTGTGAGCTGTTTGTTAGATACAGGCTCCCAGGTGACTACAGTCCCTGAGTCCTATTACAGACAGTACTTATCCAACCATGAGATTAAGCCACTTTTTGAGCTGTTAGAAGTGGAGGGAGCTAACGGTCAGAGTGTACCTTATTTAGGCTACATTGAAATGCATGTCACTTTCCCAAAGACTTTCTCGGTATTGAAGCGAAGTGCCAACACTTGCCTTAGTGGTTCCTGATGTACGTGCAGCCTGGATCAAGTCCTTAGTGTTAATGGGACAAACACATTAGATGTACTTCACGAGCTGTACTCTGATGCATGTTCTGAACTGCAGCCAACCATGTCACTTGGTTATAAGGCAGTGTTAAAAGTCCTTGAGCTATGGCACAGACAGTCCAAAGACACTAGCCTTGGTTTAGTGACCATGCGCAACAAAGAGCCACAGTTAGTTCCTGCAGGGCCAAACAGTTGTTTAGATGGCGCTGTAGCTGTGTCAGGCGGCAACAGTGAAAAATCTGTCTGTTAGTACAACCCGTTAATGTCAGCCTTACCTGGTGGTATTCCTAGTAAAACCATGTCTCATAGACTTACCTGAAAGAAACCTTACCTTGTTCCAGTTATACTTGTAGAAGAGCTCGGAATGATGAGGCGATGTGACTTATAAACCAAAGTTTATTATCAGCTTTGCTCCTCTAACAAGTCTCATCTAGTGCAGCAGCAGAAGAAGTAAGAGAGCGAACACATTCGGCTCTGTGTACTTATACTCACACACAACAAAAGACATGCATACAAAACTGACATCCCCCATTAACTTAATTATCCTCCTTTGTCTCTGTACCCCTCCACCTGGCCCTGGGGGTCAGGGCGACCTATCTGGTCTCACCGCAGTGCCTCGGATTGCTCTTTGATCTTCACTGGCGGTGAGACTCATTCGTCCTGTTCTGAGGGTGTGAAGTCGCTTTACATATGTAATCACCAAACATTTCTCACATGCTTTATACATATGTTGGTTATGGGATATATGATTAATATAGACCACAGCCCCCCCCCCCAAACGACTAAGAAAAGGACAATAGGAAAATTCACAGTTTAAGATAATTATTATGACATTACTAACTGCTATACCTCTTGACAAAGAAGAAATTTTCCAGCAGCTATGCTCCTGTAGAGAATTCAGTGGTAACATAACAGCATAGTAATATCACAAGTCAGTCTAAACTGTTACAGCACAAATAGTGAACAACTTTTGAGTAGTTTGCATCAGTCCCTTGTGCCGTCTGCTTTAATCTTCTTCTGAATCTGCTGTGGGTCCATTCGGGCGTCCTGGTGGGACCCTCCTGTAAGGAATCTGCAGCTTGGAAGGAGAGTGATTATTTGTTCCCTGCAGGGGGGGCTGAGTCTTTTCTCTTGGGGGGTCTACCCCGCCGAGGTGCTCTCACCAACCGTGCAGGCTCGTCTCTCAACAAGAAGGCAGGTTTTAAGTCTGTCAATGCTGACTGTTTCTTTTGCTGCTCCCCAAAATCAAGCAACAAATGCTTATCACCAGGTTCCAGCACTCTGAAAGCTCCACATATGAGTGAGGCGGAAGGATGGTTTTAAGCTTCATGCCTAACAAAACGAATTCAGCGTTTTTTAAAGCTTGGGGACCAAAAACCGTGAAAAGAGTGATGTGCCGGCCCGGGGAGAGAGTCCGGTCCGTTGCCATGCCTAAAAAACCACGGAGCTGCGAAGATGCCCTGGCCTCTAGGTTTCTGGTAAAATTCACCTGGGAGCCTGATGCGGTTGTGCCCCAAAAAACTAATTCTGCTGGGGAGGAGGCGTCTAGATCCTCTTTAGGTGCAGCACGCAACCCCAATAAAACCCAAGGAAGTTTATTTACCCAATTTGTATCCGTTAGTGAGGCTCTGAGGGCGCCTTAAGAGACCTGTGAAACGCTCAACATAACCACATTAGCCTGAGGGTGATAAGCGGTGGTGGTGCTGTGATGAATTGTCGCTCCTAAGCTGCCTGGCCCATGGCTGACCAAAGCCTCCGAGACAAATTGAGGCCCCCTATCGGACGTGATGTCGATGGGACGCCCTAAACGTGCCACCCAGTTTTTCAAAATAATGCAAGTGACTTCCTCCGCTGTGGTTGACGCCAGAGGGACCGCCTCCAGCCAGCGCGTAGTGCGGTCTATCATTGTTAACAGATGTGTGAAACCTTGGGAGGAAGGTAGTGGATCCCACGAGGTCGACATGAACGTGGTCGAACCTTCTAGCAGGGATTCGAAAAGGCTCTAGAGGGGCTTTTGTGTGTGTGTTTATTTTGGCGCGGCTGACAAGAAATGCAAGTCTTTGCCCATTCTTTACGCTTTTGCGCAGGCCAGGCCACACAAACTTTTCGGCAACCATTTTAACCGAAGCGCTCACACCTGGTGCACGAGGGAGTGAATTGAGTCGAAAATATGGCGGCGCCATGCAGCTGGGACTACCGGGCGAGGTCGGCCGGTTGAGATGTCGCATATTAGGGGGGGGCACACCGTCGCGTAAACCCCCTTTCCTCCAGCCTTAATCCTGTTGGTCCAGACAGGAGTGCGCGCACGTCCGCGTCACTACTTTGCTCCTCCGCCATGGCTGCATAATCTATCCCTACGTGGATTGGGGCTGCGTATGTGTCCGCGTTGGCGAAGAGTTCTGCGGCTGAGGTAGTATAATCTGTCTCCTCGCGCTCTGGCGATGTCACAGCACGAGAGAGGCAGTCTGCTACCACGTTAAGTTTGCCTGCCACATGTCGAATGACTGTGGTGAACTCTGAAATCGCAGCTAGCTGTCTTTGTTGCCTGCCTGACCACGGTTCAGAAATTTTAGCCATCGCAAAGGTGAGCGGTTTGTGGTCTACAAAAGCCGTGAAACGCCGCCCCTCTAACCAGAACCGGAAGTGGCGGATGGATAAATGAAGCGCTAGCAGCTCCCTGTCAAAGGTGCTGTATTTACGCTCAGTTTGGTTTAGCGATTTGCTGAAAAATGCCAAAGGTTGCCAGGTTCCGCTGACGTGTTGTTCTACAACCGCCCCTATGGCCAGGTCTGAAGCGTCTGTGGTTAGCGCAATGCGGGCCGAGGGATCAGGGTGAACCAACAATGTGGCATTAGCTAGGGCACTTTTTACTTCCGCAAAGGCGCGTTCGGGCTCTGGGGTCCATTTCGACCGCGTTGGAAGGTTTTTGTTTTCTAAGCGCGTCATATAGGGGCTGCATGAGCTGAGCTGCACGGGGGAGGAAACGGTTGTAAAAATTAACCATTCCCAAAAATTTCTTGCAGCGATTTGACCGTTTGTGGCCGTGGGAAACTTTTTACTGCGTGAACTTTGTCTGGCAGTGGGACTGCCCCCTTCGGTGAAATTCTGTGTCCCAAAAAAATCAATTTGTGACACGCCGAATTTGCATTTGGCTGGATTGATTATTAACCCGTGCTCTTCTAGTCTCTGAAAAACCATAGTGAGATGCTGTTCGTGTTCCTCCTCAGATGAGCTGGCTACCAGCGTATCGTCGAGGTAGACGAACACGAAAGGGAGGTCGCGTAATACTGCATCCATCATCCGCTGAAAGGTTTGAGCGGCGCCTTTGAGGCCAAAAGGCATCCGCAAAAATTCAAAAAGACCGAAGGGGGTTATTACAGCTGTTTTAGGAATGTCTTCCGCTCTAACGGGGACTTGATGATAGCCACGGACCAGGTCTATTTTTGAAAAAATGCGCGCACCCGCCACATGTAGTGAAAAATCTTGGATGTGAGGAATAGGGTAGCGGTCATGCGCTGTCGCATTGTTTAATCTGCGGTAATCGCCGCACGGTCTCCAAGAACCGTCGGATTTCGGGACCATGTGAAGCGGTGACGCCCAGGAGCTTTTTGATCGCCTGATAATGCCTAGTTTTTCAAAGGGTGGCAAACTCGGCCCGAGCTATGGCGAGCTTGGTCGCGTCTAAGCGCCGAGCTTTGGCGAAAAACGGGTGGGCCCGTTGTGGGAATAAAGTGTTCGACCCCGTGCTTAGCCACTGTAGCTGAGAAATTGGGAATTGTGAGTGCTGGAAATTGGGTGAGGAGTTGATCAAACTTACCTCCTGCTGTAGTGACGCTGGCCTGCACGGGTGGTGGAGAAACTCGAGCTGAGCAGGGAATAGAAGTAAAGGACAATGCATTAACCAAGCGTCTGTTCGCTAGATCGACTAATAACCCATGTGCACACAAAAAGTCTGCGCCCAACAAGTTAAAACTCACCGCCGCTACAACAAATGTCCATCTGTAGTTGCGGCCATGGATGCGGAGGGGCAGGTTCCTTTCGCCAAACGTGTCGATGATGGAGCCGTTGGCTGCCACCGCTCCATTGCCCTGGGGGCCCATGGCCCGGTCTGCTTGGGAGGGCATGATAAAACTCAGTTGAGCTCCCGTGTCGATGAGGAACTGCTTGCCAGTGTGTCCGTCCGTCACATATAGAAGCTTGCTTTTTTCGCCGAGAACCGCCGCTGTTAACGGTTCGGCTTTGGCGTTTCCCAAATTCGTGAATTTGCAGGGGGGAACGCACTTGTAGGCCTTTTCGGCGAAGCGGTGGTGGTAATAACAGACGTCGCTCCGTCTGTTACGTCTTGGCCGTGTCGCTGTCACGGCGGGCGGATTCTGCTCCGGACATCTGCGTTGAGGTCTGCGGATGCTGCTGTGGGTGTCTGTTCCTTGCAGGCAATTGACGAGTCGCTGCGCTTCGTGAGCCAGCGTGCGGAAGTCTTGCTGGGTGCTGCATCGCATGTTGGCAAGCATCCCTCTCATGTGTGGCGGCAGCGTACTGAGGAATATAAATCGGAAAAGGAAATTGTCATTGTCCTCTTCTTTAAGTTGCAGCAAGTCCTCCAAGAGGGCCTTGGGTCTGCACCCTCTGTGGCAGTAGACCGCCAGGATCCTCTCGGCTCTCTCCTCGGCAGAGGGGACGAAATTCGCCACGATGGTCGCTTTCAGTTCTCTGTATTTGTCCTGGGCCGGTGGCCGCTGGATTATGCTCCGCGCACATCTTGAAGTGGCGGCGTCGAGTTTGGCGATGATGTGATAGAACTTTGTATCATCAGCCATGATGCCCGCAAGTGCAAACTGGGCTTCAGCTTGCTGAAACCACGAGGCGGGGTCTTCCTGCCAGAAGTCCGGCAGCTTGACGGTGACGGCATTTGTGTGGACCGTCACTGATGTGTCCGCAGGGTGAGAGTGTCTTCCTTCGGCTCTCACAGCGGTGCTGGTGCTCGGTTGAGCCCTCTCTATCACTTCTGCCGTGGGGGAACATCGTCCATCTGTTCCCCTGTCTGCATGGGCGCCGGTGTCTGCCTGGGTCGCCACAGATGAGTCGATCGCTGGGGAACGCCTCTGGTCCATCCTTGCGTCAGGGTCACCAGTGTAGAAGAGCTTGGAATGATGAGGCGATGTGACTTATAAACCAAAGTTTATTATCAGCTTTGCTCCTCTAACAAGTCTCATCTAGTGCAGCAGCAGAAGAAGTAAGAGAGCGAACACATTCGGCTCTGTGTACTTATACTCACACACAACAAAAGACATGCATACAAAGCTGACATCCCCAATTAACTTAATTATCCTCCTTTGTCTCCGTACCCCTCCACCTGGCCCTGGGAGGTCAGGGCGACCTATCTGGTCTCCACCGCAGTGCCTCGGATGCTCTTTGATCTTCATTGGCGGTTGAGACCCTTTGTCCTGTTCTGAGGTGTGAAGTCGCTTTACATATGTAATCACCAAACATTCTCACATGCTTATACATATGTAGGTTATGGGATATATGATTAATATAGACCACAATACTCACCAATGAATCAGAACATGACGTGACAATCCCTCAGAAGTGTGTCATTGGAGAAATTTGTGCATATCAACGAATCCTATCGCAAGAACACTCCGTGAAAGTTACAAAGTCCAAAACTGAACCAAAGTCCACTCTGAAGTTCAACTTTGACTCTTCCCCCATTAGCGCTGAATGGAAAGAGCGCCTAACAGAAAAACTCAGTCAAATGCCCGAAGTATTTACACAAAACGATCTTGACTTTGCCAAAATGGATCAAGTGAAACACACAATCAATTTATCAGATGAAACACCGTTCAAACACAGAGCACGTCCCATACATCCAAATGACCTGGAAGCGGTCCGTAAGCATCTCAAAGAACTCCAACAAGCAGGCGTGATAAGAGAGTCCACTTCCCCATTTTCTTCGCCTATTGTAGTGGTGCGAAAGAAAAATGGGGATGTCTGCCTTTGTATTGATTACAGGAAGCTTAACATGCAGACTGTAAAAAGATGCTTACGCCCTCCCCAACTTGGAGGAAATGTTTTCCACCTTGACCGGTTCGCAGTGTTTCTCTGTCCTTGATTTAAAGTCGGGGTACTTCCAAATTGAGGTAGAAGAGCTGGACAAACCAAAGACGGCGTTCATATGTCCTATGGGCTTTTGGGAATTCAATAGAATGCCCCAAGGCATTACAAAACGCCCCCAGCACGTTCCAGCGCCTCATGGAGAAATGCATGGGCGACATGAATCTGCATGAGGTGATTGTGTTCCTCGATGACATCATTGTATTCTCCAAGATGCCCGAAGAGCATGAGGCTCGCTTAATGAAAGTTCTTAATCGCCTAAAAGAGTACGGGCTTAACTCTCCCCTGAGAAATGCAGATTTTTTCAAACTTCTGTCAGATACCTCGGTCACATTGTGTCCAGTAAAGGAGTTGAGACCGACCCCGAAAAAGTGAAAGCCCTAAGTACCTGGCCTGTGCCCCGTGATCTCAAACAACTCCGCTCGTTCTTAGGCTTTTCAGGGTACTATAGGCGGTTCATTAAGAACTATTCCAGCATCGTTAAGCCCCTCACTGACTTAACAGCAGGCTACCCTCCTTTGCGAAAAAGCATAAAGCCCAAAGCTAAGCCTGCCCAGTACCACGACCCAAAGACAACGTTTGGCGAGCGATGGACTCCTTCCTGTGATCTTGCATTCAAACCATCATTGAAAAGCTCAGTACTGCGCCTGTCCTGGGTTTCGCTGACCCTCAGTTGCCATATACACTCCATACTGACGCCAGCACTACAGGGCTTGGCGCCGCCCCTCTATCAAGAGCAGGAGGGCCGGACTAGGGTCATAGCTTATGCAAGCCGGGGGTTGTCTAGAAGTGAGTCCCGTTACCCCGCCCATAAATTGGAATTTTTGGCTCTACAGTGGGCAGTAACGGAGAAGTTCGCAGACTATTTATATGGCAATCATTTTACTGTCGTGACAGACAGTAACCCCCTGACGTACATTTTGACTACTGCTAAGATGGATGCCATGAGTTATAGGTGGCTAGCTGCTCTGTCGACGTTTAACTTTAAGCTCCAATACACAGCAGACAAGCTTAACTCAGATGCAGACGGCCTCTCTAGATGGCCACATGGCGAGTTACTTAATGACGCAGTGTCCCAAAAGGAGCTTGACCGCATACAGCAGTTCACTCAAACTCACTTGTCTCTTCCTGAAAGCAGTTTATGTTCCGAGGTAGTGTCTGCTATATGTGAAAAACACCTTGTCTGTAGCTCTCCAGACAACACCTTCCCTTTGGTTCACACGTTAGCCATCTCTGTAGCCGCCATTCCAGATGGCTATGCCGATGAAGATGGCTGTGGTGGTCTTCCAGTTGTACTCCACTTGACTCCTGAACAGATCAAAAACGAACAAAGAACTGACCCCTGTCTAAGAGAAGTGATTGCACAAATTGAAACTGGGTTAAAAGTTCCACCAACGGTACGAACTGAACTTCCTGACATCACCTTGTTACTCCGAGAGCTCAGTCAACTTGAAATGTGCAATAGCATCCTCTACCGCACTCGCCAAGATGGAGGAAATGTTACTTACCAGCTCGTCTTACCTGAACAGCTCCACGATTCAGTCTTTCAAAGCCTCCACTGTGACATGGGCCATTTAGGCACAGAGCGTACTTTGGATCTCGCCAGAACAAGGTTCTATTGGCCTCGCATGGCGGCAGATATTGAAAAGAAGATCAAGACATGTAATCGCTGCGTAAGACGTAAAACTGCTCCAGAACAAGCTGCTCCACTTGTCAACATCAAGTCCACCCGACCGCTCGAACTTGTCTGTATGGATTTCCTGTCCATTGAGCCCGATCAAAGTAACACAAAGGATGTGCTCAAATTAACTGATCACTTCACGAAATACGCGATAGCCATCCCTACCAGCAATCAGAAAGCTCAGACCGTTGCAAAGGCACTTTGGGACAACTTTATAGTCCACTACAGGATACCCGAACGGTTACATAGTGATCAGGGTCCCGATTTTGAGTCCCATATCATAAAAGAACTTTGCAAAATCATGGGCATTCGCAAAATCCGGACGACACCCTATCACCCCAGAGGTAACCCGGTAGAATGTTTCAAAAGAATGTTATTGAGCATGCTGGGTACTCTGGAGGAAAAGAACAAAACTCATTGGCACAACTATGTGAAACCACTTGTACATGCGTACAATTGTACAAAAAATGACACTACTGGTTTTGCCCCGTATGAGTTAATGTTCGGTCGTCAGCCGAGATTGCCCATTGACCTTGCATTTGGGCTCCCGTTTCACAACAAAAGTTTCAAGTCACATTCCCAGTACATTGAAAAACTGAAGACAACTCTACAAGAAAGCTACAAACTAGCAACAGAAAATGCTAACAAGATGGCTGAAAGAAACAAAACAAGATTTGATATGCGAGTGAAACTCTCAAAATTAGAACCAGGCGACAGAGTTTTGGTACGTGCAGTCCGCCGCAGAGGAAAGCACAAACTAGCAGACAGGTGGGAAGCTGAAATTCACATTGTGGTGAGCCAAGCAGGTGACTTGCCTGTTTACACCATAAAACCTGAGACAAAAGATGGTCCTGTTCGCAACGTTCACCGCGACTTCTTGCTTCCCTGTGGTTTTCTTGCCCCTGTTGAAGAAGAACCAGTCCAACCAAAACGTGTCCGCAAACCTAAGACAAGACAGTCACCTGAACAAAATGAGGAATGTGAGAATTCAGAACCGGAAAATGATGATGTCTATTGGTACAGAGAAGAACCAATCCAAACACCCATAAAGCTCACTCGAGTTTATGAAATTCCCCATCCAAAGACATTCTTTAAAGGAGACATTCCTGCACGGTGGCGCAGTGGTTTAGCACTGTGGCAGCACAGTTTTACCCTCGGCCGGGGGATCGCGGGGATCATGAGATCGTGGGTTCGATCCCAGCCCCCGACCAACAGTGAGCTGTGTGGAGTTTGCATGTTCTCCCCGTGTTGCGCGGGTTTACTCCGGGATTTCTCCGGTTTCCTCCCGCACACCAAAAACATGTAGGTTTAGGGCGCTCGCGCACGCAGCGACCAGCAGCCAGTGGCTTGTCACCAGACTGCAAACCAAGTCTACCTATGGGTACAAATAAGTAACAAAAAAAAAAAAAAAAAAAAAAAAAAAAAAAATTCCTGCTGAAACTCACTTACCTGAGAATGACAACCAAATAGAAAATGTCACTTCACCTGGATGTGACAACTTACAGAATGATGGAAACCTGGAGGAAACTGAAACAAATGTGGAACAATCAAACAATGAGAAAGGAACTGAAAGTGAAACCAACTTATCTGATAAAAAGTACCTGTGATGAACTTGTGGAAGACAGAGAACCTGAAAAAGAGATCCCAAAGACTGTGAGACGCTCCGAGAGGACAACCTCCCAGCCAGAAAGACTACAGTATAGTCAGTTGGGAAACCCTCTCATAACTGTTGCCCAGTCCCTGTTTCAAGGACTAAACCTGGCTTTTACCAGAGCCTTAACAGAGACAGATCCTGAGATTATTCAAACCTGGCTTTTACCAGAGCTTTAACAGAGCAGATATAAAATTATTCCCATGAACACTGGTCATTCCGTCATTACTATCTAGCTAATCCCATGCAAAGGGACTTGCATGATTCTAAGGGGGGATAGTGTAACCCAGTGCTAGAAACGTGAATTAAATTATAAATATTGATACCGCTTTTAAAAAGAAAAACATCCATTTCACAATGGGAATAAATAATTTGAATATGAATATTTAAATAAATATATATTCATAAATAGTTAGGAACATTTTCTAGAAAGTTCTGATGAAGTTCCTAATATGTTTGTTGGTATTTTGAGCAACCAATGGCTGAGCCGTTTGGTGGCGGCGTCAGCCAGTGGGTTAAGCGCTCTCTCTGGGTCTGGGTATGACTTGCAATTTTTGGCTCAGTCACGTCAGACGCCGAAAGCCACTGGCCGAGAGAGAGAGACTGTCCTTGATGAGATGGAGGCGCTAGCGTACTAGCCACAGCCTTTGCTTGGATAAAACTTTGAAATTGATTGGGATCCAAAGGCTGTGAACTCACGTTGAGCGCGGGAATCCCCATAACGCACGAGCCACTTAGCATGGTCAGGTTTTTTTTTGTAACCTGGATTACAAGCGTGGATTCTCCAGATCTGGATGGCGAGCCGATTGCCCGAACCTACCGCCTGGTAAAGGTGACTCAACTAGTCACCTAGAACTGACACCAAAGGACTGAACACCTTGTAAATATATTTTGGAGTATTTTATTTTATTTAAAGTAATTTGCCACTATTGTACAGTGCTGTGTTTTTTTGTTAAATTGTACATATCTGTAAAAAAAATATACTGTACATAGTTGCAAGTTCCCATACTGCTGTGTGTGTGTCATCTGTTGTTGTACCCTCCAGGCTCCTACGAACCTAAGGTCTACCTGAGCTGGCCCAATTATCCCTTTTGCCCAGGTAGAAAAGTTAAGGTAACTACATTGCCATAACACACCACTACCAAAAAGGGTACTACACCTAAAGTAAGTAAGTGTAGTGGGTGTTATAATGACCTCGCCCGTTGAGGGCTGGGCACATGCCTCTTTCAGAGGTGGTGAATCATAATGCTTCGATTGCTTTGTCTGGGATTTAGTCTCTGGATCATAGTGATGGACCCATATTTCATCCTGCATGATTAGCCTGTTGAAGAAGTCCCCCTGGTTTTCTTGGCACATGAGCCAAAACAGCCTGGGAACACATGACTCCTTAGCATGTGACTTGTAGAAAGGTGTGAGCAACCAGGGACTCCGTTGTGCAGGCAACTTTCGCATATGCAAATGGTCATGGATGACTTTTTTTTCCAGACTCCTCACTGATCGTGACATCTTGGTTGGTGAATTGTTATGTAACGATCTTCCAAAATGGTGGTCTTCACTTGCCGGATGGTGTCTTCATCAATGGCGTGATGTGGTCACCAGGGAATGGGTGCTGTTTCCACCAATGTCAGATCACACTTGAACTGCTGATGCCAGTACTTCACTATATAACAGGAGGGGGCCTCCTCCCTATAAGTCTCTTTCATCTTATCAAATGTCTCCTAATAACCTTTTGAATAGATAGATAGATAGATAGATAGATAGATAGATAGATAGAGCCCAAACTGGGAAATTACAGTGTAATAGCAGCATGACACAGTAGACGACCCAAACCAACAGAAATACACACAGCATAATAGAAAAGGAGTTACCCAGGGAAGTAAAAATGCTTGGATAACTTTATATATGACATAGGCTACTACTAAGTTAAATAGATGATGATCTTTATGAATCTATGGATAGTACTGACTGTACAAAGAAGGATTATAAGGTGCAGGGTGAAATGTGAGGTATGAATTAGACTGTAGGTGAAGTATGACAGCATTGTTATGACCAAAATTCAACATTAGAGTGAGTTATTGTACAGTGAAATAGCATGTGGCAGAAAAGAGTTCCTGTACCTGAAAGTTAAGTTGAAGTTACTACACATTAATTATTATATATGTGCAATTTCAGCCTCCTACAATAACTGGAACTGGATCAAGGGAAATCATCATCACCTTTGAAACACAGACAAACTGTCCAGGACCAGTCTATGCCTAGGACAGGCAGTACCTAGTACTACTCTGAGTACACACAACTGATAAGTATTTTCTTAGTATTTCATTTATAGATTATGCTATAATTTGTTGAGTTATGTGAATTGGTGAGGTTAAAATTGCACATGGAAATAAGTGAAATTAATAAATGAAATACTTTTTCTGTCATCCAACATCTCCAAAAGAACAAACAAGCACTGTGTTATGTCCAGAAAATGAGGGACAGAGGTGGCTGTGTTGAACGGTGGTTTTATTAAAGAGCTGGTAGCACATGGAACATAAAAAACAAGCTAATGTTAGCAGGGTGCAGGGGTACAGGCTGTGAGTCAGCTAGAGGTGGAGTGCCCAAAAAGAGGACAAGCTGCTGCCGTTAGCTTCCTATTATAGGCACAGCGTGATAATGTCACCCGTGCCTGCGCCATCACATCCGTGCTGGGTATTGGTGTTATTACATTACATAACATTCACCTCCCCCCAGAGAAAAAACAAAACCATTATTAACATTATGACAGGCATAAGAACAAACCTGAACCTGGGCAACCGGGTGGACTACTGGCAGGCCCTGCATGGTTGAGTGGGTTATTCTGCCACTGTGTTTCCAACCATGCTCTGTCTCAACATTGCAAAGCAGAGTAATTTTCTTACTGTCCAACCTCAGGGGTCTCAGGTGGGCCCACGGTGGGTGCGGCCCTGGGTGCCATCTCACTGGAATCATAGCTCGCTCGTCAGCAAAGTTCCAGCTTGGGTCCCACACTAGTTGGGTCTGCTCCAGTGTCATGTCTTGATCCGAGGCAGCTGCTGATCTTACCCTCCGCAGATGGCTGGTATGCCATCTTGAACCATTGGCCACGTGGAAGGTGGCTGGCCCCAACTGCGCGGTGATCATCATTGGCGGTTGCAGGAGCATCTGCAGGTCCAGGCATTCGGACGGTGTACCCAAACCCAATCGAATACTGCAAGTGGCGATCTGCTCAGCTGCACTCGGCACTGCTGCTCTCTTGTGCCCGATGTTGGTTGCTGTTTTGGTGGCATGCTGTTCACGCCGGCAGCAGTACGCATTGTGGATTGGTGTTCTGCTGAGTCCTACTCGGCCACAAATTCTCTCTCCTGCAGCATTGCGACGGCTCCCTGAGGCTTATGCTGGGTGAAGATCGCAGATGAGTCCGGATTATGCCCTCTCTCTCCTGTTGCTGTTTGTGGTCACGGCGGTGTGTTGCTCTTGCCAGTGACAGGATGCACGCCAGGTTGCCATCGTTCACCGGGGTCTCTCTTGGCCACGAACTCCCTCTCCTGCTGATCTGCGGTGGCTTCCTGAGGTTTATGCCAGGTGAGGATCAGAGGAGAGTCCGGTTTATGCTCTCTCTCCTGCGATGAGGCGGCAGCTCGAGAATGCTCATGCTGCGTGAGGACCAGCTCTGGGTTCTGTGTGGGTACAGTCGGGAGCTAATGTGGTGGTTCCGGGTCCTGCATGGATGTGGTCTAGGGCTCCTGCGGCTGCTCTGGTTGTACGGGGTCCTGCTTGGCATGCAGCGTGAGGCCGGAAGTGGCTGCCTCCACGTCTGAGTGCAGTGGACTCGAGCCATCGTCAGCCAAACTGAGTTTACCGCTGGGTCGGCACACTGTGGTGCCCTGCTGTCCTGCAGCGTCTACCTTTGGGCCCTCCTGAGAAGATGTGGGGTTGACGGGCTCAGCAGCTGGGGCAACCGTCTGTACCAGCAGAGGTGACTGTGGGGAGTCCGAGCCAAGGCCCGTTAGCTGCGATGCTAACTGGACAGCCTCTTCTAGCTCTAGTTGGGATGCTATTTCCAGTGCTTCAGCGAGCATCAGGCCATTCGGCGCCATCGTCACCTTCTCCTGCAGTTTCATATTTGTAGTGTGTTCTGCCAACTTGTCTCATACCAACCCCTCTTCCAAGTCTCCATACCCACATGCACTGGCCAAACAGCGGAGGTCGGCGACAAACTGCTGGACCAATTCACCTGCTCACTATCGGCGCAAGCAAAACTTGAGTTGTCTAGTCATCACACTCTCCGGCCGAAGTGCCAGACACGCTTCCAGGTGCGCTTCCCTAAACGCTTCCATCTTCAGGAAAAACGCTGAATTTTCCTCCAGAAGACCAATTTTTGTCCTTGTCGCCATTGTTATGTCTGGAAAATGAGGGACAGTGGGGGCGGTGGCTGTGCTGAACGGTGGTTTTATTCAAGAGCTGGTAGCACATGGTACATACAAAACAAGCTTAATGTTAGCAGGGTGCAGGGGTACAGGGTGTGTAGCAGGCTAGAGGCGGAGCACCCAAAACGAGGACGAGCTGCACTGTCAGCCTCCTATTATAGGCACAGCATGATGATGTCACCTGTGCTTGTGCCATCACGTCAGCGCCGTGTATTAGTGTTATTACATTACATAACACACTGCTCATCAGATAACAACCTCAATCAAATATTCCAAGCAGCATATAAAAAAACAACATAATGGAATAAGAAAAAATACACAGTGATAAAAAACATAAAAAATATTAGAATAAATAAATGCATAAATAAAAATGTATTCTGCGGGGATTATACAGAAGCGTAAAGCTCGATGGTGTCATGTACATGCGCTGCAGCGCACAGGTGAAAAGGATGAAATGCAGGTGAAGTGAACGTGTTTATTGAACAGAAAAACATACATACAAAGTGTCCATGTAAACAGTCCAAAATGAGTAACAATGATGAGATGACCGGCTACAAATTCCTTTGGTTGGAGGAGAGATGCCTCACGCACTACTAGGCAGAACTGGAGCGAAGAGGAAGGGCAGTAATAAATAATGAGAACGATGACTTACATGTAGGGTCGGAGCAAACTGGCTCTGGAAACAACAATTCCATACATAGTCCAGGAAAAGAGGAGAAACCAACTTGGAGTGAGTCTGGACATCGAATGTAGACTAACACGCCACACCGAGTGCTCCCACTGCCACACATAATACCCCGTGGACTAATGAGGCGGCAAGTGGAAGCAGGTGCTATGGTAGCCCTTGATGCATGAGTGTGTGTGTATGTGTGATAGCGTGCCTGTGTGTGTGTGTGCTGAATGATGCATGTGAGTGCATGCTTGTGTGTGTATATGTAAGTGAGAATGAATATATGTGTGTGTGTATGTAAGTGTATGTATGGAAACACAGAAGGTGATGGCAAACAGCTGGTGATTGCCTGGCAGGGAGAGGAGGAGGCGTGGCTGTAGACTGGCAGGGAGCCCAGGCTCAGAGGCTCCAATAACCTGCCAGCTGGAAACAATTAACAACAAACAGGAAACTACAGCCACAGATCATGGAACGGGGTTGAGACATCAACCCCATTCATGACAGGTGGGGCAGTGGCTAGCACTGTGGCAGCACAGCAAGAAGGTCATGGGATCGAGTCCACCCCTGACCATTGTGGGTTTGATTCCACCCCTAGACCATTGGTGACCCTTCTGTGTGGAGTTTGCATTTTCTCCCCTTGTCTTCATGGGTTTACTCCGGGTACTCCGGTTTCCTCCCACAGGCCAAAAACATGCAGGTTAGGTTAGTTGTCATCAACTGGGGATTCTAAATTGTTCTTAGGTATGGCTGTGACAGTGAATGGTTGTCTGTGTTGGCCCTGTGATAGACTGGCGATCTGTCCAGAGTGTACTTTGCTTCTCGTCCAGAGATGCTGGGATAAGCTCCGGCCCCCCTGTGACCCGAAAAGGATTAAGTGGTAGAAGATGGATGGATGGATGGAGTGGTGTATGAAACAGCGGGACATTTGGAGACTGAACGCGGCCTGCGGCTGATGTCACCTCTACTATAGGTGGTCCGCCATTTCACTGCTGAGAGAGTTTGGAGAGTGTTTGGGGATAGTGTATGGCACATTAAGAGAGTACTGGATGGTACTTGTACACGTGTTCACTATTCGGCTTTGTAATAAAGGTCAGTTCAACTGCAGCATCCTCATCCGTCTTCATTCCAGGTTTGGGGTTGGGGCAACGTTAAAAATGCATTGCACATTATATTACTCTTTTACAGTAAGAACATCATTGCACTGGAAGTCAACATTTTTGTTTGACATAGAAACCCCATTTTTTTAAAATGACATTTTAAATTTTGCAGTACTTCAATGTCGTCTATCATGGGCTTCCACAGATAGAATTCAGAACGCAGAGATTTTGTTTTAAAAAGTTAATGTAGATTGAAAATCAATAGTTAAGTGCAAAATAATTATTATACAACCTAATGACGACAATAATAATAGTTTAAGTAAACTTTCTATATAAACAGCTGTCAAGTTCCCACTGGCGTTTCCGTTCTCGGAAGTCGGATCAGAACAGACCTCCTCTTCCTGCCTCCTCTACGCTCAGCGCTTTAGGAAACGTGGCCCTATCAGCAGCACAGCCGTACATGAATGAGAAACACTCGGCTCCAGCTTCCACTGTTATCCGCCTGTCACTCTCCGCCGCAGCTTCAGTCGTCCCTCCGAAGCCCCCATTTCTGAAGAATCATGTCCGAGGCTGAACAGGTCCCGGCCTCGGCTCCGGAGGCCGCTGCCGCTATCCTGGATGCCCTGAACGCCACGGACTCCAACGGGACCGAGGCGCTCAACGCCACGGCCAAATTTGTGGCTACCCCGGAGGGCACGGCGCTGGCGTACGGCAGCCTGGTGTTCATGGCTCTCCTCCCCATCTTCTTCGGGGCCCTGCGTTCGGTTACCTGCTCCAAGGCGAAGGTAGGTCCTGGGTGTTGGGGGGGTGACGTTAGCTCCCACCGGCTAGCTGCTTCAGCTAACGGAGAGCCAAGAGCTAACGAACAGCCGGTGGGGGGTATAGCTAAAAAAAAAACAACAGAACAAACACAGAAGGGGGCTCTTATTATAGGCATACAGCTGCATATACATGTTACATTTTTTTTTAAACAAAAATAAATCCTGTTACAATAATAGACTGCCTATAGAGTGACTGTAACGGTCAGTACATCTGTGTGTAGTGGTCATCTTTAAAGTCCTGTCTCCACTTGTTGCACAGTTGATGTCTTGTACTGTAGTTTCCCCATGTCCTGGCTTTTCATTTTCAAATACCGCAGTATTACCGGCTTGTTCTCGTTCTTTGGTTTGTAATGCCTTGGCCTCTTGGTGGAAATAGGTGTCCCCACATGTGCATTTGCATTTCTCTTTCCAGGACTTTAACCTGAACCCAGTAACCACGGAGGCAGGACAGTGAAACAGGAAAATAAAAATAAAGAGTGGCTCACTGTCAGGATCAGTGGAGCTGATCTGAGGACAGAAAGCATCACCAGGTGTGTGTGGTAGGAAGACAGATGGGCTCTGCTTTCTTTGGGTTTTTTTTTTTATTTGATGGACCTGAGCAGTTCGCCTTAGCTAACCTAAACACATCCTTGGTGAAGTGGAGATGATGGTGGTGGTGGTGATAGTGGTTTCACCAGGCTACAGCTGTAACTGATGGTGGACAACATCCAGCTGGCGGACCCTAAAGAGCTGTAAATACACCGAATGAATAAAAAAAACCCTTCGTTTTCAGTAGGGGTGGCTCTAAAGTTAAGATCTTAAATTAAAGTTGTCTTAAAGGGGTCATTAACTGTGCTTTTCCCACATTTTAACAGCTCACATATGTCTTACTGAAATGTTTGTGACATATTTTGTCCACATTTTCTTTATTTTATTTTAAATATTGAAGCACTTTTTTTGTTGTTGTTTTGTATTTTCCCTGGCTTTCTTGAAACACTCTGATTTAAAGCCTGTCACTTTAAGAAACATCTCTCACCTATTCAACTCTGCCTATTCAGCACCTGCTAATTAGCCTTTGGCTTTGAGGATTATTACAAATACTTAGGAGTCTACAAATCAACTGCTTATTGTTAACAATGAGGATAAGGATTAGACGCCAAGACAACGATGTCTAACTTCATCTGAAAGCACCTGGACAGGTGAGTGCTGAAGCTAGCCTTTATGCTTATTCAAATTGGATCACATCAAAAAAACTGAGCAAAAACAGAAAAACAAACACAAGTCAAGGGCCCTGTGAATAATTTATGAGCATGCATGGTTAGAAAATATCTTAATGTTTTTATAAATATTGCTCTGGTTTTTAAAACACATTGACAAGTCTACAGAAGCAGGGTAGTTTATTTTAATTTGACATTTTTCTCAATTTTTACATGTTAAACATTTAAAATAAACACAAGTGCTTAGGCCCCAGTTTTAGAGCCTTTAAGTATTTTGTGTAAAGCCTTACAAAATATTTGCAAGTGAACAATCTGATTTTTTTTTTTTTTTAATACTTTTTCATCCAAAAAAAATAAAATGTTTTTGTTGCCTTGGCTATGGTCACACAAAGGTTGTTGATTTCACACACTGTCATGTCTCAGACCCAGCCGCTTACAAACTTGTTGTAAACTTCTACACCTTTGTAGGATCTTAGTTGTTTCAGAGTGTAAGCACTGGTACTGTACAGTAACAAATTAAACAGGTCTAGACAGGTGATGCTAGCGTACTTCTCCATGTCTTTTGACCAGTTTTGTTTTGGAATGAGATGGGGGACCTACTTCTCAATTAAAACTGATTTGTTGTCGTACCGCTGTCTGCTTTCATTATCAAGATTTACATAGTAAATTTCAGACATTTTCACATTTTTTTTGCTCCTGTGATTATCCCCCCCCCAACATGGCCACCGATCTTATTTGACCTTGCTGTAGGGCTGTCGCGATAACCGCAATTATGTAATACTGCGCTATGGACACGCCTACTGCGGAGGAAAACGAGCAACCGCAACAACCGCGGTGTTCACTTTTTTGTGTGTGTGGCTACATCTCATTGTTCACTTATGTACCCCTATATAGGTTCTATAGTCGTTAGTTTTTTTGCTTTCCATGGGTACTGTAATCCCTTTGTCTGTCGTGTGTGTTTCTGTTGTTTGGCTGTCAACCGTCATGCTGCTGTTACACTGTAATTTCCCAGTTTGGGATCAATAAAGTACATCTATCTGTCTATCTATCGATTATTAAATAAAATGTTAAATGAAGTATATTTTTATTGCCGACAACATGTTTCTCCCAGTACTCTGGAAGGTTCCAGAGCACCCGGTGCTGCCACCGCTGAGTGCTGACGGTGGCAGCACTGTTTGGGGCACTCTCTCTCTAGACGGACTCAAGCAGGCAGTTAGTGGTGAAAGCGTTTGGAATCCTTGATAAATACAGCTGTGACAGTGAGCACTGAAAGGGCACAAAGCGTGTCATTTCCTTCTGAGCGGAGTGTGTAGGATCCTGACTGTGTATGCTCCTGTGTATGAGCTCCGAGAGCCAAACAACTACTGCATAATACACTGCTTGTTTGAACGTGATTTTTCGGACCGTGGTAAAAATCACGGAGACACGAGCCACGCAGGGTCCTGTACGGAGGCGGTCTTGCTTAAATAAGCTGAATGTCGCTGCAGTCTCCAGTTCACACACCCCGTAATTACTGCCACTGCTTTATGAAAATTATTATTTTTTTTTTTAACAGATTCATCAGTTCATGCCTGTAGAACGAGCAGAGCTCCGCACAATTGTCACACACACACATGAAGTTGAGAGTGGTGCTGCAGCGAGTCTCTCACAGCTTCCATCGTTTGCCACATAAGTTATAAACCCTGTTTAAATTACGAGACCACAGGGTCCTAAAAATATTAAGATAAGATAAGCCTTTATTAGTCCCACAATGGGGAAATTCCAGGATTGCAACAGCACAGGGATAGCAACACTCAGAGCAACAATCAGAAGGCAAGAAAAAACAAGAGCAGCTAGTATACATATGTACATATTACTATAAATATGTATGTTTGTATATATATATATATATATATATATATATATATATATATATATATATATATATACTGTATATATATATATATATATATATATAGACACACAGTGCGGAGCATTGTGGTTGGTGGATGTGCAGCAGAAAGTCTAATCTCTCTCTCCGCGGGTGCGGCGGGCCAGCTGGATGTCTTTGGGCATGATGGTGACCCTCTTGGCGTGGATGGCGCACAGGTTGGTGTCCTCGAAGAGACCCACCAGGTAGGCCTCGCTGGCCTCCTGCAGAGCCATGACGGCGGAGCTCTGGAAGCGCAGGTCGGTCTTGAAGTCCTGAGCGATCTCCCTCACCAGGCGCTGGAAGGGCAGCTTACGGATGAGCAGCTCCGTGGATTTCTGGTAGCGACGGATCTCTCTCAGAGCCACGGTACCGGGCCTGTAACGGTGAGGCTTCTTCACTCCGCCGGTGGCCGGAGCGCTTTTTCGAGCAGCCTTGGTGGCCAGCTGCTTCCTAGGGGGCTTTTCCTCCAGTAGATTTACGGGCGGTCTGCTTGGTTCTTGCCATCGCTCTTTATTATTCTGTCTTATATTTCTTGCACGCCGCCTAAACTCCAGCCCGGCACCCGCGTCGTTTTCGCTTCAGTTCCCCGGTATGTCGAGTTTCTCCGTTAGCACCGGGTGGCGGTTGAGTGCTAGCTAGCTCTTCCCTGCTGTATCGTCGCCTGCTGTAAACAGTGGCTCCGTCCGCCGACTCGGGAGACCTTTGGGGCGATCTGTGTGTCTGTGATATATATAGAGTGAAAGGTGTGCCGGATCAGAAAGTTATCACCGGATCAGAAAGAAGAAGGAAGATAAAAAGACTCAGAATTGAGCCGCTGTTGCAAAAGGCAGCCAACTCGTGTGGCGCCAGAACCAGAAGAGGAAGATATTTGCAATAATACCGCGGTGTTGAGCTGTCCACCGTCGCTGCAGGGGAAATTCCTCCACCATGACAGCCCTACCTGCTGGAAGTCATGTGATCGAAAACTTTGAATTAGGGTGACTAAGATCTGAAGAAAATAACATAAGCCACGCTTGCAGCGAGCCTCCTGGTACCAGCGTTAGCTCGAGGGCTAATAGGCTACCTTTAGCCCCCACCCCCTTTCCATTTACATGATGGACAGCTAGGTGGGCCAATAATAGAGCAGGGGGTGAGTCTTTTGGATGGCAGTTGGTTGGCTTTTTCTAATCGTGATGTGATTGTTATGCAGATGACATACAATTATACCTGTCAGTGGAGCCAGATAATAGTCATCAATTAGCCAAGTTAGAAGCCTGTCTTAAGGAAATCAAAGCTTGGATGACTTGTAATTTCCTGCTATTAAATTCAGATAAGACTGAAGTCATTCTTGTTGGTCCAAAAAACCTTAGAAATTCCTTTCCAAATCAAACTTTTAGTTTGGATGCAGTTACTCTTTCTTAATAGCTCTGTGAGGAACCTTGGAGTTACTTTTGATCAAGATCTATTTTTCAATTCACATATTAAATTCATTTCAAAGACTGCCTTCTATCATGTGCGTAGTATTGCCAAGATTAGGAGCGTCTTGTCTCAGAGTGATGCTAAGAAACTGATCCACGCTTTTGTTTGCTCTAGATTAGATTATTGTAACTCTTTATTATCAGGTTGTCCTAAAACATCTTTAAGAAGTCTTCAGTTGATCCAAAATGCTGCAGCAAGAGTTTTAACAGGTACTAGAAAGAGAGATAATATCTCTCCGGTTCTGGCCTCCCTTCATTGGCTTCCCATAGAGTTTAGAATTAAGTTTAAAATCCTTCTTCTCACTTACAAAGCTCTAAACAATTAGGCCCCCTTTTATTTAGAAGATCTGATACTACCCTATTATCCTAACAGAGCACTACACTCCCAAAATGCAGGATTACTTGTAATGCCTAGAATCTTGAAAAGTACAGTGGGAGGCAGAGCCTTCAGTTATCAAATCAAATCAACTTTATTGTCATATTGCTGTACATACAACTGTAGTGCAGGCAAGATGAAATTGCATTTCTCTCGGCATCCATATAAATAGAAGCAGCATGATATAAGACACACTCACACATATCTTCACCCCTCCCCCCCACCCACCCCCACCCCCCCCCCATCCATTCACACATCCCTGAGACAAACTAACTAACTATAATATACAAATGCTTAATCGCCCAAGCTCCTCTCCTGAGGAACCAGCTGCCAATCTGGATTTGGGAGTCAGACTCGATCTCTGTTTTTAAGAATAGGGTTAAAACCTTCCTTTTTGATATAGCCTACAATTAGGGAGGGATCATGTCTCTGAACCTTCCCTTAGTTATGCTGCTAATAGGTTTAGACAGCCAGGGGACCTCCAATAATTGCGCTGGGCTTCACTCCTTTCTTCACTCTCAATGAAATTTTTTTTTTTTTTTTTTTTTGCTGGTCATTAACATCTGTTTGTTCTCTCCCATAGATTGAGTCCCCATCGTGCTGTTTGCTGTCTACATGTCTATTCTTTTCATCTTCTCTATCCCCTCACCCCCCAGCCAGTCGCAGCAGATGACTGCCCCTCCCTGAGCCTGGTTCTGCTGGAGGTTTCTTCCTGTTAAAAGGGAGTTTTTCCTCTCCACCGTTGCCAAGCGCTTGCTCACAGGGGATCGCCTGATTGCTGGGGTCTTTCTGCAATTGTGGGGGTTTCCCCTACAGTTGAAAGTGCTATGAGATGACTGTTGTTGTGAAATGGCACTATATAAATAAAGTTGAATTGAATTATACAATTTACTGGAACAGTCAAAAACATTTCTGGCATTTCTGGGAGAGAAAAAGGAAATGAACAAAATTAGGTTGGTTTGCACCCTGAATGGCAGTTTTCAGTTTTATATGCTTAATCAGCCAGCCCTTGTTAGAACTCTCCGTTGCACAGACATTTCTTAAGGCCTTTTTGTTCTTATTGCACTGAACGACGTGTGTGTGTGTTTGGTTTTTTTTTGTTTTGTTTTTTTCGGGTGGCAGAATAAATTAAACCTGAAGCTGCTGAAATGGAACGAAAATGAACCTCCTTACACCAACAATTTTGCAACAGAGTGGTGGTGTTGTGTAGAAAAATTCACAGGCAGATCGTCCACACTTGAGTACAGTTTTGTTTTTAACAAGGCAGAAGTCTGAAACAGCTTTAAAAACAAAATATTTCCACACACCTAAATCTGGTTTCAGGTAACTCTGACCATGGAGCAGCTGCTCTCTTTTCGTGCTATTTTTGTTTTGCAAAAACCAAAGAAACTTGTAACTTGCTTCAATGCCGTAATGGTGTGATGTCATTAGGTTCAGGTTACTTTATTTGTACCCGTAGGTAGATTTGTTTTGCAGTCTGGTGACATCGATATTTACAAACCACAAACACAGGCACACATGTACAGTGGGGTAAAAAAAGTATTTAGTCAGCCACCAAATGTGCACGTTCTCCCACTTAAAAGATGAGAGAGGTCTCTAATTTTCATCATAGGTGTACCTCAACTATGAGAGACAAAATGAGGAAAAAAATCCAGAAAATCACATTGTCTGACTTTTTTTAAAGAATTTATTAGCAAATTATGGTGAAAAATAAGTATTTGGCCAATAACAAAAGTTCACCTCAATACTTTGTTATATACCCTTTGTTGGCAATGACAGAGGTCAAACGTTTTCTGTAAGTCTTCACAAGGTTTTCACACACTGTTGCTGGTATTTTGGCCCATTCCTTCATGCAGATCTCCTCTAGAGCAGTGATGTTTTGGGGCTGTCGTTGGGCAACACGGACTTTCAACTCCCTCCAAAGATTTTCTATGGGGTTGAGATCTGGAGACTGGCTAGGCCACTCCAGGACCTTGAAATGCTTCTTACAAAGCCACTCCTTCGTTGCCCGGGCGGTATGTTTGGGATCATTGTCATGCTGAAAGACCCAGCCACGTTTCATCTTCAATGCCCTTGCTGATGGAAGGAGGTTTTCACTCAAAATCTCACGATACATGGCCCCATTCATTCTTTCCTTTACACGGATCAGTCGTCCTGGTCCCTTTGCAGAAAAACAGCCCCAAAGCATGATGTTTCCACCCCCATGCTTCACAAGTAGGTATGGTGTTCTTTCTCCTCCAAACACGACAAGTTGAGTTTTTACCAAAAAGTTCTATTTTGGTTTCATCTGACCATATGACATTCTCCCAATCCTCTTCTGGATCATCCAAATGCTCTCTAGCAAACTTCAGACGGGCCTGGACATGTACTGGCTTAAGCAGGGGGACACGTCTGGCACTGCAGGATTTGAGTCCCTGGCGGCGTAGTGTGTTACTGATGGTAGCCTTTGTTGCTTTGGTCCCAGCTCTCTGCAGGTCATTCACTCGGTCCCCCCGTGTGGTTCTGGGATTTTTGGTCACCGTTCTCGTGATCATTTTGGCCCCACGGGGTGAGATCTTGCATGGAGCCCCAGATCAAGGAGATTATCAGTGGTCTTGTATGTCTTCCATTTTCTAATAATTGCTCCCACAGTTGATTTTTTTTTTTTCACACCAAGCTGCTTACCTATTGCAGATTCAGTCTTCCCAGCCTGGTGCAGGTCTACAATTTTGTTTCTGGTGTCCTTTGACAGCTCTTTGGTCTTGGCCATAGTGGAGTTTGGAGTCTGACTGTTTGAGATTGTGGACAGGTGTCTTTTATACTGATAATGAGTTCAAACAGATGCCATTAATACAGGTAACGAGTTGAGGACAGAGGAGCCTCTTAAAGAAGTTACAGGTCTGTGAGAGCCAGAAATCTTGCTTGTTTGTAGGTGACCAAATACTTGTTTTCCACCATAATTTGCAAATAAATTCATTAAAAATCCTTCAATGTGATTTTCTGGATTTTTTTTTTCTCATTTTGTCTCTCATAGTTGAGGTATACCTATGATGAAAATTGGAGACCTCTCTCATCTTTTAAGTGGGAGAACTTGCACAATTGGTGGCCGACTAAATACTTTTTTGCCCCACTGGAGCTGACTCTAAACATGATAAAAATATTCAAGGCTCCATCAATCAGGATATAAAGACCAAGAGATGGGAGAAAAACCAGAGATAAGAGAGAAGGGTCATATTAAAAAGTTAGACTAGTCAAAGAGGTTAAAAACTCAAAGGTCTAAAACCCAATAAAAGATTTAGAACCCAAATAAAAATCCTACAAAAATAAGTAAATATAAAATGGAGTTAATAAATGGGTAACTAAATTATGTGCAATATATTGTTACAACTTGTTCAACTCTTTGACAGCAGCAGGAACAAAGCTGTTTTTGTAGCGCTGGGTTCTACTTTTTGGGACAGCAAACCTCCGTCCTGAGGGAAGAAGCTGAACGTGGCAGTGCAAAGGGTGGGAGTCATCATTTAAAATGGAGGTAGCAATTCTCTGTACCTGTCTGGTGTACAAGGATGTCAGGCTCAGCTGTGACTCACCAAGCAAATGACTGGACCATCTAACTACCTGATCCAAGGATTTCCTCTGTTTCAGTTTTATCTGACCAAACCACGACACTAAAAAGGATAAAACAGATTCAATAAAAGCCAGATAAAACATTGTCATTATGGTTCGGTCAATTTGGAAGCGTGCAGGTTTCCTCAAACTATGCAAATGTTGCTGACCGTTTTTGCACACCCTTTCACAGTTCTCTTCAAAGTTTAAATTACTATCAATAATCGTCCCAAGATATTTGTAGGATTGTACACATTCAGTGGTCTGGCCTTTTAGTACGGTGACTTTGTGCCTGGAAGTTTTCCTCCTAAAGTCGATAATCATATCTTTAGTTTTTGTTGTATTCAGCTGCAGGTAGGAATCCTCACACCAGTGAACAAAATCAACTACTGGGCCGTGGCCACTCTCACCATCCTGGAGGAGACTGACAATAACTGAATCATCAGCATACTTTATAATGTGTCTGTTGTCATGTCTGCTCCGACACATGTTTGTGTACAGGATGAAGAGTAGTGGTGACAACACACCCCTGAGGAGAACCAGTAGAAGAACACTTTAGGTCAGACAATGTACCATTGACCCTTACTCTCTGTGTCCTGTTGGTTAAGAAATTCAGAATCCAACCCACCAGATTATTGCTCAAATCAAATTGTTGCAGGAGCCTTTCAACTAAAATAAGGTTGGATTGTATTAAAGGCGGAGGAAAAGTCCATAAATAAAAGCCTTGTGTGTGTCCCATTAAAATCCAGATGTTTAAAAAGCATGTTAAACAGAGTGACAGTGGCATCCTCCACTCCTTTGTGAGGCCTATATGCAAACTGCAAAGGATCCAATGCATGTTCAGTCTGCTTTAGGACCTCAGATCTGACCAGTTTTTCAAAAATTTTCATTAAAATTGAAGCCAAAGCAACTGGTCTAAAGTAGTTTACCGTTTTAGGACAGCTGGATTTTGGAATGGGAACAACCACGGCATCTTTCCAGACCTTAGGCACATGTTGTGTCTGTAAGGACTTATTGAAAATGTAATGAAATACAGGACTCAGTTCATGTGCACAGGACTTTACCAGTCGCCCACATATATTATCAGGGCCCTGACTTTTGTTCACTTTTACAGCACAGAACTCCCTTTTAATATCCTACACCTCAATATTAAAGTGCTGATTGTCTTTGAGTTTCTGTTTCAAATCTTGGGTTTCTGTGCTAAAATCAGAGGAATCAAAACGATCATTAAAACAATTAAGAGCATTAGCCAGCTCTGTGTCTGAATTAAAACCATCTAAAAACACATGATTACTGCACTCTGTGCTCTGAAGGCCTGCAATAGTTTTCATACTGGTCCAGGCTGAACCAAGTTTCTTTGTTGCCATCTTACTTTCCAATTCTGATTTATAATTCTGTTTTGCTCTTAAAATTTCGGACTTCAGCTCTTTTGATTTTGTAACCCATGGCTTGTTGTTGGGATATATTTTGACACGTTTACGTGGAACGATCATATTTTTACAGAAAGCCATGTATGAGCATGTGACGTCTACCAAAGAGTCCAAATCATCCCCGCAGGACAGTGTGAAAACCTCCCAGTCTGTACAGTTAAAGCATTCCTGGAGGCAGTGCACTGAATCCTCTGTCCACACATCTATGTCTCTGGTCTTCACCTTGCCTCTTCTGAGGCAATTATGTAGCCCATTCAGATTATTACGATATTAAATTTTACCCCAAGATCAAATTTTATATTGATATGGTACCTGGTCAAGTCCCCCCCCCATAACCAACTCGACCCAGGCAGTTACAGCCGCCCCATAACCAGCTCGCTCCATGGCCAACTTGCCCCACAAGCATATAAATATAGGCTGTGCATTACCTGAACTCTCATCATGGAATGATAAATGGCATTCACTTACAGGGGGGTAAAAAAGTATTTAGTCAGCCACCAATTGTGCAAGTTCTCCCACTTAAAAGATGAGAGAGGTCTCCAATTTTCATCATAGGTATACCTCAACTATGAGAGACAAAATAAGAAAAAAAAAATCCAGAAAATCACATTGAAGGATTTTTAATGAATTAATTGGTAAATTCCTCGGTAAAGTAAGTATTTGGTCAATAACAAAAGTTCATCTCAATACTTTGTTATATACCCTTTGTTGGCAATGACAGAGGTCAAACGTTTTCTGTAAGTTTTCACAAGGTTTTCACACACTGTTGCTGGTATTTTGGCCCATTCCTCCATGCAGATCCCCTCTAGAGCAGTGATGTTTTGGGGCTGTCGCTGGGCAACACAGACTTTCAACTCCCTCCAAAGATTTTCTATGGGGTTGAGATCTGGTGACTGGCTAGGCCACTCCAGGACCTTGAAATGCTTCTTACGAAGCCACTCCTTCGTTGCCCGGGCCGTGTGTTTGGGATCATTGTCATGCTGAAAGACCCAGCCACGTTTCATCTTCAATGCCCTTGCTGGTGGAAGGCGGTTTTCACTCAAAATCTCACGATACATGGCCTCATTCATTCTTTCCTTTACACGGATCAGTCGTCCTGGTCCCTTTGCAGAAAAACAGCCCCAAAGCATGATGTTTTCACCCCCATGCTTCACAGTAGGTATGGCGTTCTTTCTCCTCCAAACACGACAAGTTGAGTTTTTACCAAAAAGTTCTATTTTGGTTTCATCTGACCATATGACATTCTCCCAATCCTCTTCTGGATCATCCAAATGCTCTCTAGCAAACTTCAGACGGGCCTGGACATGTACTGGCTTAAGCAGGGGGACACGTCTGGCACTGCAGGATTTGAGTCCCTGGCGGCATAGTGTGTTTCTGATGTAGCCTTTGTTACTTTGGTCCCAGCTCTCTGCAGGTTATTCACTAGGTCCCCCCATGTGGTTCTGGGATTTTTGGTCACCGTTCTTGTGATAATTTTGACCCCACAGGGTGAGATCTTGCGTGGAGCCCCAGATCGAGGGAGATTATCAGTGGTCTTGTATGTCTTCCATTTTCTAATAATTGCTCCCACAGTTGATTTCTTCACACCAAGCTGCTTACCTATTGCAGATTCAGTCTTCCCAGCCTGGTGCAGGTCTACAATTTTGTTTCTGGTGTCCTTTGACAGCTCTTTGGTCTTGGCCATAGTGGAGTATGGAGTCTGTTTGAGGTTGTGGACAGGTGTCTTTTGTACTGATAACGAGTTCAAAGAGGTGCCATTAATACAGGTAACGAGTGGAGGACAGAGGAGCCTCTTAAAGAAGAAGTTACAAGTCTGTGAGAGCCAGAAATCTTGCTTGTTTGTAGGTGACCAAATACTTACTTTACCGAGGAATTTACCAATTAATTCATTAAAAATCCTTCAATGTGATTTTCTGGATTTTTTTTTCTCATTTTGTCTCTCATAGTTGAGGTATACCTATGATGAAAATTGGAGACCTCTCTCATCTTTTAAGTGGGAGAACTTGCACAACTGGTGGCTGACTAAATACTTTTTTGCCCCACCGTATATAGTGTATATAGCACTTTTTTTTTTTTTTATCTCTAGATGACCAAAGCACTTTCCAGATCCTGCTATCCATACATTTACACACTGATGGCGGCGGAGCCGCCATTCACAGGCGCTGGCCTGACTCACCAGGAGCAACTGGGGGTTTAGTATCTTGCTCAACTACACTTCGACATGCAGACTGCGGACAGAGCGGGAATCGACCCTGACCTTCCAGTCAGTAGTTGGCCACACTACACCTGCACCACAGCCACCCTCTGGAAGACAACAACTGCTTGGCTTGTGCCAAGGAGGTGCTCAGACACATCCCCGATAGGTCCCGTTATACGAACAATATGTTCGTATGTATGTATGTATGTATGTGTGTATGTGTGTATGTATGTGTGTTTAGCGCTCTGTGTGTGCGCGTGTGCTGCAGGCAGCAGCTGAGCAGAGCTCTGTACAGGTTTTTCCTGTGAACCAACGCTGCAAATATGACCCACAATAGCCAGTCACATTTTTCAATTTTAAAGAAATTAAAAGTTTGGTTAAAATATATGGGTTGAAAATATATATTTTTATGAAAACTGTAACACTGAAAATAAAAGAAAAAAACCTCTCCTCCCTTGCAGAAAAAAATGCGTTCAGATATTCAGAGATTTCAACCAACAGAAAATGAGGGTGCCGAATTAGGCTCGTTTGCCATTCGCTGTGCCATGGGGCGAGTTTGTTGTGGGGCCAGTTGGTTATGGGGGGACTTGATGGTAAGCCATTGATATTAGGGATGCAAGTTTCAGTTAATTCATTATTTAATTGATTCATCTTACTAACATAACAATTAATTGATAAGCAGTAATTTTCCTGAGAATCTGAATTTCCCTCGGTACAATACGGTCTTGCTATCTTTAACATATAAAAAAGTTAATTGCTGTTTTTAATATACCGAATACAACATGAACACCATATTCCTGAATGATTCATTGTACCATTTGCATTTTTTTTTTACTACAGGCAATGGCATTTTTTTGTAGTTTAATAAATTTTGTACTGTATAGTGTGTACTATGTGCTGGTGCATTTCAGTAAATTACAGATGTCATGATTTTTAATTTATTTTAAAAACTATTACCAATATCATAAATTTATCTTTAGTTATCCATCCATCCATCCGTCCATCCATCTTCTACCGCTTTTCCGGAGGTCCGGGTCACGGAGGCAGCAGTTCAAGCAGAGAAGCCCAGACTTCCCTCTCCCCAGCCACCTGCTCCAGCTCTTCAGAGAGGATACCAAGGCGTTCCCAGACCAGCTGGGAGACAAAAGGCCCTTTTCCACTAGCCCCACTCAGCCCCGGTTTGAAAACCCGGCTCTACTCACTTCGGTTCGGTTCGGCCTCAGTTGCTTTTCAACTACTGCTGGCGCACCTGCTGGCACACCTGCTGTGGGTGGGATTTGTTGAACAGCAGGCGGCGCCACACCCTCGTGACGTGAAACACACGCGACTGAATCCTCCACAACAAACATGGCTGATGACGAGGAGAGAAGGAAGGAGGAATGACTGTGACATGAAACTGGTTAAATCTATGGTGCTGACTTGTTGTGCTCTGCACAATCTGTGTGAGAGTCATGGAGAGACGTTTGACACTACATTGGATGATGCAGTAGATGAACCAGTGGTGGCAGCGGCACAGAGAGCAGAGGAGCAGGGTGGTGATATTGTAGCGAACTCAATATAAGCACCCTACTTGGCTTGACAAGTGGGTTGACCCTATTGGTGACACGGGTAGAGTGTGGGACTCCGGAGCGGGAGGCGTGAGTTCAAACCTCCTGGTGGGACGTCACCATGTCAAGCTGCACGTTACAATATAATACATGATGCAATACTTGTCTATTTTGTCCACATTTATGTGCATACATATTTCAAAAATGTTTTTTGTAAATAAAATGTTGTGCATGGTCCATCTACCTGTCCTCTTGTTCATAACGCTTATCTGTTAAGAAGGTGCAAAGCCATCAGCCTAATGATGAGTCCACACTTCTCACTGTTGTGATAATTGCTCACGCTGAGCGCTCTGCCCGCCCGTACGCTGTGGGGGTCACACACGACGTGTTCCTCCCCACACTCTCAATTTTTTTCCCCGTATATTTTTCTCTTTGGCGTACAGAAATGGCAATACGCCCGTATTTGCTAAAATTGCATTTTCCCCGTATTAAAATACGGCGAAACCGTATCACTTGACAGGTATGTAATTACATGCAGAAACACCGCACAGGCCATCTTCACAAAAATCCAGCTCGACAAGCCACTTTTGCTTAGGTGGAAATGCAAATTGAACTATAAATCATGTGCTGATACATGTCATATTTTCCCATGTAAAGGTCTCCCACTTTTACTTACAAATTGATTTTTAATTTTTGGGAAAAGGGAATATAAATTTTGCACTTGTTGGTAACAACAGTTGTGTGCAACAAAAACACAGTTGTGTATCCTTGTCCGATCTGTCTACTGTTATTAGTGCCAAATTTTTGCTAGATTCCTTCTTAATTTATTAAATTTGGACTGGCGATGCAACATTCAACTTACATGTACTTACCTTTATCAGTGTCTACAAGTTCAAGCACACCTGTACAACTGCTTATAACCTAAAAAATGTACCCGTTCAAGAGAAATGGATTCCGCATTGCAAATGTTTAAAATAAAAAAAAAAAAAAAACCTACCAAGACATTACGTTTCATTGTGTTGTTAAAAATTAAATTACCATTAGAAGGCTATACACCTGACCTGATGAACAGCAGCATGTGGAGTGAACAGAGAATGGAATGTGTATGTAATTATTGGCTTTTCTCATACGGTGTCATAACAGATAAACCAGACTTTTGATGCAAACAATACAATTTTATTCCCGAAGCAAAATTTACAAACAAAAAAACAGACTGGGCGATGACATCTCTGCGAGCTCTTCCCTTCATAACGCAGCGTCCTGTTCCAGGGCTTCACGCGCATCTGCCCGCACATCTGCGGCCACCTGTTGCAAATGCTGCATGTACTCCTGATTCTTGCTGCTGGTCATGCTGCCGTTCCAAGAGCCGCATCTCTTCGTCATGCATGTTGACCATCGCTAATGTAAGGTCAGCGATGGAGTTGTCTGTTTTCGTCTTGCCTAGATGGAAAGACAGAAAGGCATGGTCGTTAAAGCTGGATCACTACATATATTATGGAATTACACAGGTGAAAGTCTGTGGTGGAATGTCACTATTATATTATACTTCATTGCTGTATATAAGCTGAACTGTCATGTTGCTGCCCCTCAGTAGAGCAGATTTTGCAACATGCAGGGTGCTGTCTTCGGTTGCAGCCCCCCTGCAAAACTAAAAAGGATTAAGATTAAGAATATGGATGGATGGATGGGTAATGTTTAAACTAGTTGCTTGTAGTGTGGCCGCAGAAATCTGAATGGGTTAATACAGTCAGCTGACGCGAAGCATTTCAATGAAGCATGCAGTTCATGCACTTTGTTTGTCTAAAACAGGAGTTACAACAGCACTTCAATCACCACACCTAAAAATGGTTGTGGAACACCGATAAGTGAAGACCAAAGAATAACCTTTTTGTACATTTAAAAAGACATTTTCAATTAATTAATATGCAGCTACAGGAAATTGCATTAATCAATTTGGTACATAACCTGTTAGGCTCCAGCCCCCCCGTGACCTGTAAAGGATTAAGCAGTAGAAGATGGATGGATGGATGGATTTTCGACCCTGGTTTCCGCTGCTGGACCTGTTTCAACCAAAAAAAAAAATCGTGGTTATTATGCCTTACCGGCACTTGAACGTGATCCAGATGGAGCTGGTGATGTGGAGCTGATCCAGCTGGCGCTCAGCCAGACGCACACGCAGACGCAGCGTCAGGAGAGTCCGCTGTGTCAGTCATCTCCACTGAGGTGGACCCCTGTGATATGAAATGCGATTCTAGAAAAAAAATGCACGCAATTTAAAACTTAACACCAAAGTGCAACATGTACACAACACTCAAGTTTTTAACCGGAATACGATAAGCGTAATTCAGCGTTTTGTTCGCGCTAATACTTAACACAAAGCAAGCATGGATCTGCAGTTGGCTGCAAAACAATACGCAAGCCTCAGTAACAACCATTACTCACAATCCAACAACCTTCCTATTTCTTAAAAACAGTGAGCTTGGCACATAAAGAATCAAGTGGCGAACAGATGCGCAATATCAAATAAACACTCACCATCCACTGTTTCCAAGGGCCGTGACCGTGACGGTGACCGTGTGGAGCCCAATGTCTCTCAGCGAACCACTTCCACTCCTTCCATCCGCTGAACTTCGAGCATTGTGGTCCTTCACTGCTCGGTAATCGCTTTTCAGCTTTTTCAGCTTCTCCCGACACTGTTTGGCAGTAAGGATGTGCCACTGGGAAGCCATCTGCTTGGACACCTGCATTTCGAGTAGATCCGTCCAACTCGCGCTGGATGCGATCGTCGCCTAATATAGAAAAAAAAATTGCGCACCTCCCAATATATAATATTAGGAGTATATTATTATATAAGTATATTATACAGTATATTAATATACCGTATTAAAGGGGCGCACTGTGTTCACTGCTGAACAATTACAAATGGCGGTCTTGGAGTAAATTCAGCAGAAAAAGTCGCTTTCATGACGTTGCAACCTGACCAATCAGCGGCGACCAGTCTCTTAAAGTCATATCACAGCCCTACTCAGCCCTACTTGGCCCGGTTAGACCCTGCCCTGGATCAGGTACGAATAAAGTACCTGCTTAACCGGTGCTGGGGCTAATGGAAAAGCGCCTAAAGCGGGCTGAGTGGTGCGGTGTAGGGCCAAGTGAGGCTTGTGGAAAAGGGCCTATAGTCTCTCCACCGAGTCCTGGGTCTGCCCCGGGGTCTCCTCCCAGTAGGACGTGCCTGAAACACCTCAAGTGGGAGGCGTCCAGGAGGCATCCTAATCAGATGCCCATACCATACCCTCAACTGACTCCTTTCAATGTGGAGGAGCAGTGGTTCTACTCTGAGCCTCTCCCGGATGACTGAGCTCCTCACCCAGTCTCTGAGGGCGAGTCCAGCAATCCTACGGAGAAAGCTCATTTCAGCCGCTTGTATCCGCGATCTTGTTCTTTCGGTCATTACCCAAAGCTCGTGACCATAGGTGAGAGTAGGAACGTAGATTGACTGGTAAATCGACAGCTTTGCCTTAGAACTAAGCTCCCTCTTCGCCACAACAGACCGGTACAACGTCCGCATCACTGCAGATGCTGCTCCAATCCGTCTGTCAATCTCTCGCTCCATTTTCCCCTCACTCGTGAACAAGACCCCAAGATACTTAAACTCCTCCACTTGGGGCAGGAGCCTGTCTCCAACCCGGAGAGGACAATCCACCTTTTTCCGGCTGAGGACCATGGACTTGGACTTGGAGGTGCTGATTCTCATCCCAGCTGCTTCACACTTAGCAGCAAACCGTCCCAGCAAGAGCTGTAGGTCATTGCTGGATGAAGCCAACAGGACAACATCATCTGCAAACAACAGAGATGAAATCCTGTGGTCACCAAACATGACACCCTCCATTCCCTGGCTGCGCCTAGAAATCCTGTCCATAAAAATTATGAACAGGATCGGTGACAAAGGGCAGCCCTGGCGGAGTCCAACTTTCACTGGGAATGACTCCGACAGAGTGTTGGCAATACGAACCAAACTCTCACAACGGTTGTACAGAGACCGAATAGCTCGTAACAACAAGCCCGATACAAGCCCCTCCATGGATCGTCACCTTATCGTGGTGGTGGTGGTGGTGGGGGGGGGTTGCGTGCCCCAGTGATCCCAGGAGCTATGTTGTCTGGGGCAATTTGCCTCTGATAGGGTCACCCAAGACAAATTGGTCCTGGGAGAAGGGCCAGACTAAGAACGATCCAACAGACTCTCATGATAAATTCTATATCAAGGATTCAGTGTACTCCGCCCGGTATGGGGTTACCGGGGCCCCACCCTGGAGCCAGGCCTGGGGGAGGGGCTCGAAGGCTAGCGTCTGGTGGCCTGGTTTCCACCCATGGGACCCGGCCGGGCTCAGCCCGAAGGAATAACATGGGTCCGCCCTCCAGTGGGCTCACCACCTGCAGGAGGGATCATGGGGGTCCGGTGCTATGTGGATTAGGTGGCGGTCAAAGGCGGAGACCTTGGCGGACTGATCCCAAGCTTTCTAAATCTTTAGTTGTATTACAGAAAAAAACTGTCATGTTCTAATTTACTGAGATGCACTACTAGACTGTTTTAACAGGAAAATAAATTGTGAGCTGCTTCATCTGTTCATGTAAAACATTATCACAGTACCCCAGCAACCCAGACAACCCCAGTACGATCAGCAGGGATGGGTTTTTGTGCCGTGTTATCTTTTAATTTGCTTCGGTCTGTTTGGTCATTATGTTAATTTGAAGCGGGTGGATCTTCAAGCTCACGTCCTATTAGAACTTGTGGTTCTCTGACGTAACCCGGAAGGGCGAGTTTTTTGCTCTGCACAGCACATGAACGCGCTCTGGGGGCTTGGCATCTTCTTCTGCTTTTTTGGTTGAAATGTGGCAGTGGGTGACCACGTGTGCCCCCGCCTGGACGGCGATGCCACTACATTTCATAGAATAAGCTCCCATTGGAAAGGGCTGCTGAGTTATCAACAATTAATCGAAAATCAATTAATCATTAACATCCCTAATCGATATTATTATAAATGGCTAGGTTTCCTAATAACTTTTAGAAGGAAAAAAGATCTTTCCAAAAAAACAGGATGGTGCTACAGTGCTATAAGTAGTAGAGGTTGTCCAACTTGGCTGCAGGGGTGGACTTAGTCCATTTGGGGCCCAAGGCAAAGACAGGAAAGGGGCCCTACTTTTTCTTTGTTCTTCACTTTCTTTTCAGGCCTTATTGAAATCCTGCCTGAAACTTATTGCCCTCAAAAGACTTCAAATGATGATTCAGGCATCAGGAATTACATTTGTAGAAAAACAAAGAAGTTTAACAAATTGAATGTAGACTCTTGTCTATTATAAAAAACAATCACATGGGAGAGCTGTTGTTTGTTCACACTTACCAGTCCCTCCAGGATTTCGCAATGTTGCGATCGCAGTAATTCACACAAAATCAGGCTATTGCCGCATCTTTTGAGTGACCTTTTAACTTTGTCCAATCACCGCAACTTTCCCACTATTTTGGCCAATCCTCGTCAACTTCCACCAATTTCGTCAATGAAATTTGTCCCTGAGTAACGCTCAAACACTCAGTCTAACCAATTAAATACGTCGCTGCACCATGCTCACTTCCGCGTTCACAGTGAGTATTAACAGAACACATCAGCAAAAAACAGTGTGTGCTATTTAAAAAAAACAAAAACAAAAACAAAACAAAAAACCCCCCAAAAACACTCACCCACGAGTTTTCCTACACTGTCCCTTCCTCTGTCTCCTCCAGCCTGCCGATAGACATTTCCCCACTTCTTTCTCTTGACCGCATGTATGAAGCGGTGGGTTTGTGTTGGGGGGAAAAAAAAAAAAAAAAAAAAAAAAAAGTACACCTGCCTGAAAAGCACTCCACTGCGGAAGCACACCTGAGGAGAGACAAAATAAAACCACAAACAAACGAGCAAATCTAACACTACAGCCAGTGTTGTAACATTTTGCACATCTTTAGCGGTAAAATCATTACTACATCTTGTCAATGAGCTTTAAAGCTGTGAATCTCCAGTCTGGACACGGACCAACGTGCGCCCCAGCACCCCCACCTCCAAGGAGAGCCCCTTCTCCTGGTAGAAGAAAGATGAGTATCTGATGAGACAGGTGTGTCAAGATGTACAGCAGATAGACAAACAGGTAGGAGTTGGACACGAAAAGAGAGAATATTCAGTAAATTTTTTCAGAAAAAAACGCAGACTTTGATGGACAATACAGAGCAACAGAATAAATAATTTCTTTTTCTCTGCGCTTGGTACCCGAGTGGTTGGGCACCACTGCAGTTAAGGAATTTTCAAATGAAGATGCTGCCAATAATTTCCAAATCTATTCTCTTTAACATGCATTCAATGCGATTTAGCTGTTGTAATGGATAATTACTTTTTCTTCATTTTTATTCAAATTCCCAGCAAGAGTAGCTTACATTGTTGATCATTTTTATGACAAATTTGTGAGTAGCTACTTCATTCTCACTTAATTGTGTTAAAGTCTGTATTTGCTGTTGCACAAAAGATTTTTTTTTCTGTATAGCAGAAATTTCTGCTTAATTTACAAATCACTGTTTAATAGGAACTTTTTTGACAATCCTGTGCTTTTCTTGTGGTGTTATATAGAATGTCATTGCAGTATACTACGGAAAAAAGCATCTGCTTTAAAATTTGGAATTCTTCCCACAACCTTTAGTGCAACAAACCTCTCAAAACTATATTTGAGAGCCACCACCGGAGTGGTGGCTCAGTTGGTAGAGCATCCGCCCCACACCCGGGAGGCAGGGGTTCAAATCCTGGCCGGGTCATGCCGAAGACCATATAAAAGCGGAACTTCCTGCCGTCCAGCTTGGTGCTCAGCAATAATGGAATGGAGGAGGGCAATCTGTGGCGGCACCTTGCATGGCAGCGGCCCTCTGATTCTACTTATGGGGTGTGTGTGATTAACACTGTAGATGGGAAAAACACAATTTTGTTCTACTGTACATGATTGGTTGTATGGTTGAATGACAATAAAGGGTGATTTAATTTAATTTTAATTTAATCTCATGCAATGTCATTTGCTGAGGCAGCAGATATCATGTGCATGCCTGGGGAGCACAGTTGGTCATATTCAAATTTAGCAATGTAAGCCTTAGCCTCTGCAAATCTTGCAATTAGAAAAAATAGTAAAAAAAAAATTGTTGCTTACCTGTACTGTCAGCAACCGGCATCACTGCTGCCTCCTCATTACCAAAAGGTGCTCATCATTAGCATCATGTGTGCTCGTACAACAGCGTTGCCCTCTATCTGCTCTTCGGTAGGGTAAGTCTCCTCACTGGTTGAAGTGAAAAAGGTTGTTTTGATAAAAAATTTCTGTGCTCTTCCCTTTTTCTCCATTTCTGTGCACCGCTTAGATAGCTTCGTTTCTATTTTGCTGTTATTCTGCAAGCTGTACGGTTTGTTTACAATGTAACCAAAGATATGCGCATATCTCAGAGACACCATGGAAGAGTCCAACAGTCTGAAGAGAAAGGGGGAGGACGTTATGTTAGTGATTTGATTTGTCGTTTATGTAAATACTGGCATTTCTTTATTTTGTTGGGCATCATGTTAAATATGCTAAACATTAAAAAAAAATGTATGGGGCTCCTAGTAGATCGGGGCCTAAGGCAGTCGCCTACCTTTGCCTGATGGTATGTCCGCCTCTGCTTGGGTGTCATTTATCAGTCCCTCCAGGATGTTGCGGGATGTTTTTATGATTGTTGTGGGCCAAAAAGCCTGAATTTGCTGGAGCTTTTTTTAAAAGTTGCAATATTTTTACTGTTTTTTGCACTAAAAGTTGTGGGAAGAATTCCAAATTTTAAAGCAGATGCTTTTTTCCAGTTTACTGCAGTGATATTCTACAGGTACATCTCAAAAAATTAGAATATCATGAAAAAGTTGAATATTTTTTGTCACTCATTTCAGAAAGTGAAACCCATGTATTATATAGATTCATTACACAGTGATATATTTCAAGTGTTTATTTTAATTTTGATGATTATGGCTTACAGCCCATGAAAACCCCAAATTCAGTTTATGAAAAATTAGAATATTACTTAAAATTAATTTAAAAAAATAGTTTTTTAATAGAAATGTTGGCCGACTGAAAAGTATGTCCATGTACACACTCAATACTTGGTTGGGGCTCCTTTTGGATGAATTACTGTATCAATGTGGTGTGGCATGGAGGTGATCAGCCTGTGGCACTGCTGAGGTGTTCTGAAGGTCCAGGTTGCTTTGATAGTGACCTTCAGCTTGTCTGCATTGTTGGGGTCTGGTGTCTCATCTTCCTCTTGACAATACTCCATAGATTCTCTATGGGGTTTTGATCAGGAGAGTTTGCTGGCCAATCAAACACAGTGAAGCTATGGTCATTAAACTAGGTTTTGATACTTTTGGCACTGTGGGGGGGTGCCAAGTCCTGCTGGAAAATTAAATCAACTTCTCTATAAAGCTTGTCAGCAGAGGAAAGCATGAAGTGCTCTAAAATTTCCTGGTAGACGACTGCGCTGACTTTGGTCTTGATAAAACACAGTGGACCAACACCAGCAGATGACATGGTTCCTCAAAGCATCACTGACTATGGAAACTTCACACTAAACCTCAAGCAACTTAGATTCTGTGCCTCTCCACTCTTTCTCCAGACTCTGGGACTTTGATTTCCAAATGAAATGCAAAAGTTACTTTTATATGAACAGAGGTCATCTGCTGGTTTTTGTCCACTGTGTTTTATCAAGACCAAAGTCAGTGCAGTCATCTGCCAGGAAATTTTAGAGCACTTCATGCTTCACTGTACTGACAAGCTTTATGGAGAAACTGATTTAATTTTCCAGCAGGACTTGCCCCCCCACACACACACACACAGTGCCAAAAGTATCAAAACCTGGTTTAATGACCATGGCATCACTATGTTTGAATGGCCAGAAAACGGAGGCGTGGCTGGGGGAGACGGCGGAAGGGATGGTGTTAAAAACCTCACGGATGAGGGTTTTGTTTTTTTTTTTTTAAATCACACTCTGTCTGCAGATGTGTTCTGTTACTCACTGTAAACTATAAATTCACTACTCACTGCAAACACGGAAGTGAACGCGGTGCAGCAATGCATTTGATTGGTTAGACTGAGCATTTCAGCGCATTGGAAACAAATTTGATTGGTGAAATTGGCAGAGGCTGACAAAGATTGGCCAAAATTGTGGGCAAGTTGCGGTGATTGAACAAAGTTGCAAGATTGCGCAATAGTTGTGCTGATTGGCTGATTTCGCGTGAATTGGTGCGATTGCAACATCGCAAAATCCTGGAGGGACTGATTTATACTCCACACATGCAGCCACATTCACGTCAGACCCTCAAGTTCACTGCAATTCTTGTTGAAAGCACCTATTGCTGCCGTAGTTTTCGTCGGTCACCTGCTTCAATGTAAATAGTTTTTTTCGTCATCATCCGTATTTATTTTTGACAGGACACAATTCAGTGTTTCCTCTGGCTTCAAGACCTTGGCACGGCGGCAACATATTTTTCCCTGGCGGGGGGGGGGCAGTAAACCTACCGGAATATGTTAATTTTATACCATTTATTTCTTTTTAAAATTTTACACAGTAACGTTGCATATGGAACTTACCGTTTGAAGTATTGCACAACCGAGGCTTGAATATTGGGCCAGTTGGGGTCCCACCCAGACATCCTGCATTTAGACTTTTTAGTGGTGTAATCCTTCTCTCCTTCCTCTGCCTGAACGCTTCCCTCTCCTTGGCTCCTCTCTTCTGTCTCATCTTGTCCTCTCTGAGCTCTGTCTGTGGTGGTATACAAACAGGTTAGAAAATATCAAGTGTCATATTTGGTCCTGTAGGATATTTTGTCATGGTTTACATAAATGACAAAAATTTGTGTATTTTTTGTATTTTTATTCTAGTGTTTCTTTTTTCCATTGCGAGAGTAGGGAAGGGAAAGAAACATTCATAATAGCAATGTACTCATGCATACTTAAATTATATGATCAGATGGGTATAGTAACTAGAAATTCTACTCATGTAAAAGCAGTGCTTTGAAATTAATAATTAAAAGTAGACGACCAAAAATTTCTACTTGAGTTAAGGGTACAAAGAGCACCCACTTAAAAAACTTGAGTAACGACTTCAGTCTTGAAGGTTTGAGGTTTTTCTCAAAAATTTATAACAATTTTCTTATAGTTTTCTACTTTTCTCTGTAAATCTAAAGTTGAAACCATGTTCGTCAAATTTGTAATTTCCTCTTGTAAAATTGACTTTTCTTGTACATTTGAAACTTTATTATAAATTTGTGGATTATTTTATGACTAATTTTTCTGTTTTTTTAAAATATTACTGTTTTTTTTTTTTTTTTGTTTTTATAGATAAATTTGAAACAGACTGTGGTATTTTTTTTTACATTTACCTTATAACAATTTCATTTTTGACCATAATTTTGCAGTCAGAACAGAGCAATAATTTAACTCGGATTACAAAGAAAAAATATTAATAAAAATGTATTTAATGAACTAAATTAACTTAAATGACCAAGGATGCCGTTATTTCTTTATATTTATATTTTTTTTTTTTTTTTTTTTTTTTTTTTTTTTTAAGAAATCTCTTCACCACCCAGACAGCAGGAAAAACCTTCCATATTTTGAAATCAAATGTTGACACATTTAGTTTGTCTGAAGGCTGCTGATGGATTAAAGTCATTGATTTTGTGAATTTCGGTCATCTTAACCTGCCAGGTACGTAATAGGGAACTGTAGCGGACTCTAAAGACATAATTCACCACAATATGTTTTCATGTACAGAATGATCTGCTTAGGCAGTTACAGTTGTGCGCTCAGGCTTTCTCATCAGGCACCTCTCTAGGCAGCCGCTGAAGGACCTCAGTTTAGCGTGAAAAGAGAGCTAGTGTTTTTAGCTGTTGCTTTTTGTCACTGCCGCTGGAGAGTAAAAACGGAGCGCCTGCTCGTGCGAGAAAAGAGAGAAATTCTTTTCATTCGTGCAATTCCTACAGAACATAACTTAATACTGTAGTGGCTGGTGAAATATATCCTCAGCAATTCACCAGTCCCCAGCCTTTCCCTTCATATGAAGCCGGCTGCATATGAATTCTAACCACATCTCTTAGCTAAGTGACTTTTCCATCCAGCGGGTTAAAACCATGATAAACACTTCCAGAGCTTACATAAATACCTCTTATGATTTTTTTTTTTCCACGTTTAAAGTACTTTAATAAACTCATGTCTCTGTTGGACAGTCGCGCTTAGCGAGACGCTGCCTGCTGACTGACTGGAAAACTCGTGTGAGCGGGGTGCTTCTAAACTCCGCGCTGATGACGGCCACGCGCGTTGTTTGTGTGTGCGCTTGCGGAAAGTCATTGCTTCATATATTTTTCTTATATTCATATCTATTTGGCGAGGCGGTAAAATTTCTGGCGAGGTGGCGCGCCACCGAGAAATGTTACCAGAGGAAACCCTGCAATTAGTCCCTCAATTGGGGTGGGTACTGCTTGACTGCATTTCTCAAAGTCCTGTCTACTGGTTCAACCTGGGCCAGTTGTTGCTTGACCCGGTCCAGATGGACACCCTTCAGCCATGTCTTCTTTGGTCTTCCTGTTCCTTGACTTATGCTGCTACCAGGATCAACATCCATGACCTTCTTAATCCAACCAACACTCCTGTAAAAAAAAATTGAATTAATTCACCTCTAAATTTTCATGCTGCACAGTTCTAAAGGTTTTGTGGGATGGGTGAATTTAAAAATGTCTCCATGATAATGTTCTTAATGGCCTTTAATATCTGTTTTTACAATTAATTTGAAACCATTTCAGTCAATCAGCTTTATTTATATAGTGCTTTTCATACAAAAAGATGCAACACAAAGTGCTTCACACTTTGAAATAAAACATAATTACCCCCCCCCCCCCCCCACACACACACACAAAGAAACTTTCGTCACTGAAAGACTTGTGGCTTTCAAGTGTCTGTGAAGTGTTTCCCCGGAAACACTACATATAAAAACTATATGTATGTGCTGGGAATATTAACTAGTTAGTGTAATTAATTATAGTTGTCCATTTAATGGATTATTGAAAGTTAATGCAAACACCCCCACCGCGTTTCCTGATATAGCGGAACTTGAAACGCGGAACAAATGTGGATGCTGTGTACAGTTAGCAACACTACATCAGTCTTGCCAGTTCTGACTCTTTGGGAATGAGTCTCAGAGGGTAACTCTGTCTTACACCACAGACCTTATTTGTCACTCCAAAATAAGGAAAATGCTGCCAATATCATGTTGACTTCCTTCAGATTTTTACACAAGAAAAGCTTTCAAGGCAGTGGTGTCAAGGCATGGTCAAGACAGATTGTTATGGCAACCCGACTGACCATGTTCTAGAACTTATTCTGAGGTAAAGAAGTGTACAGCGGGGAAAATAAGTATTGAACACATCAACATTTTTCTCATTAAACATATTTATGATGCAGCCATTGACCTGAGATTTTCACCAGATATCAGTAAGAACCAAAGTAATCCATACATGCAAAGAAATCAAGGCAACTGTATTCACAAAACAAGCAATATTTAATAAAGTGGAATGACGCAAGGAATAAGTATTGAACACGCTTGGTGAAATTCATTTAATATTTAGTAGAAAAGCCTTTGTTGGTAATAACAGCCTCCAGACACCTCCTGTATGGAGAAACTAGGCACAGCCATTGCTCAGGAGTGATTTTAGCCCATTCTTCCTCACAAACTGATCTTGAGTTCATTCCATAGATTTGCAATTGGATTCAGGTCAGGAGACTGACTGGGCCATTCTAACAGCTTTATTTTCCTTCTGTGGAGCCAGTTGAGTTTCCTTGGCTGTGTGTTTGGGATCATTGTCTTGCTGAAATGTCCACCCTCGTTTCATCTTCAGCATCTTGGCAGATGGCAGCAGCTTCTTGTCAAGGATGTCTCTGTACATTTGTCCATGCATCTTTCCTTCAATGATATGAAGTCTGCCTGTACCATGTGCTGAAAAACACCTACACCATGATGCTCCCACCTCCATACTTCACTGTTGGTATGGTGTTTTGGGGCTGATATGCAGTGTCCTCCAAACATGTTGTGTGTTGTGGCATCCAAAAAGTTCAATTTTGGTCTCATCTGAAAAGACTATATTGTCCCAGTATTTGACTGGCTTGCCCAAATATTGTGCAGCAAACTTTAAACGAGCTTCAATATGCTTTTTCTTCAGCAATGGAGTCTTGCATGGTGAGCGGGCATAGAGCCTATGTCGATTGAGTGCATTACTTATTGTTTTCTTTGAAACAGCAGTACCTGCTATTTCCATGTCTTTCTGGAACTCTCCATGAGTGGTCTTTGGCTCTTGGATCACTCTTCTGATAATTCTTTTGACTCCTCTGTCAGAAATCTTGCGAGAAGCTCCCGATCGTGGCAGGTTTATGGTAAAATGATCTTTTCACTTCCGAATGCTGGGTCAAATAGTGCTTAATGGAACATTCATCAGTTTAGAAATGCACCTGTAACCGCTTGTCAGTTCTGCAGCTTAATGCTGCCCTGACGTGCGTTCACCCCCTGGTGGTCGGCTGGCTGTTGGTTAAGAAAATGCTTGATTTGATATGCAGCAGAGCCTGCATTTTAACTGTCAATATCACAGACAATCATGTTAATTTAATCATGGCAGCCAAAATCATGATCACGATCAAAATTTGATTAATTGTGCAGCCCTAGCTTACAGCCACATGCTTGTCTAGAGAGGAAATGCTTATGCTTATTCACTTGTCAGCCAAAAGATGAGTCGGTAAGAAAATGCTGCTTCATCAGTCTAACTGGGGATATACGTTTGTGAAAACTAGCATTTGATTTAATCATTGTAATGTGCATCTAGTGATTATGACAATGAACTTGACAGTGCACTAGTACGTGAATGCTGTCAGAACTGTAGAATTAGGATGGACTTTACAACCACACACAATACCACTTGGTGGATATTGGCTAGAATGCAGCTTTAAACATCTTTCTGTTGATGCCGGAGACCAGGAAGTTGCATTCATCTATTCAGTCTATGCAAGTGACACTAGAAATGGCTTGTTAACAGCCACTTTAAAAGTTAGTGATTGGTAGTATTGGGTGATTCTCTCATCCATTGTCGTACATGTACGTATATTGATGCCCCGAGTATAGCTGCATTTACTTTCCAGGCTTTAAAGTTATTATCCTGTAGTACGTGTGGAAGAAAGCAGACACAACAAAAGTAATGGCTCCTTTGTTATGACGATACATCCATACAGTGGGGCAAAAAAGTATTTAGTCGGCCACCAATTGTGCACGTTCTCCCACTTAAAAGATGAGAGAGGTCTCCAATTTTCATCATAGGTATACCTCAACTAGGAGAGACAAAATGAGGGAAAAAAAAAAATCCAGAAAATCACATGCAAATTATGGTGGAAAACAAGTATTTGGTCACCTACAAACAAGCAAGATTTCTGGCTCACAGACCTGCAGCTTCTTCTTTAAGAGGCTCCTCTGTCCTCCACTCGTTACCTGTATTAATGGCACCTGTTTGAACTCGTTATCAGTATAAAAGACACCTGTCCACAACCTCAAACAGTCAGACTCCAAACTCCACTATGGCCAAGACCAAAGAGCTGTCAAAGGACACCAGAAACAACATTGTAGACCTGCACCAGGCTGGGAAGACTGAATCTGCAATAGGTAAGCAGCTTGGTGTGAAGAAATCAACTGTGGGAGCAATTATTAGAAAATGGAAGACATACAAGACCACTGATAATCTTCTCGATCTGGGGCTCCACGCAAGATCTCACCCCGTGGGGTCAAAATTATCACGAGAACGGTGAGCAAAAATCTCAGAACCACATGGGGGGACCTAGTGAATGACCTGCAGAGAGCTGGGACCAAAGTAACAAAGGCTACCATCGGTAACACACTACACCGCCAGGGACCCAAATCCTGCAGTGCCAGACGTGTCCCCCTGCTTAAGCCAGTACATGTCCAGGCCCGTCTGAAGTTTGCTAGAGAGCATTTGGATGATCCAGAAGAGGATTGGGAGAATGTCATATGGTCAGATGAAACCAAAATAGAACTTTTTGGTAAAAACTCAACTTGTCGTGTTTGGAGGAGAAAGAACACCATACCTACTTGTGAAGCATGGGGGTGGAAACATCATGCTTTGGGGCTGTTTTTCTGCAAAGGGACCAGGACGACTGATCCGTGTAAAGGAAAGAATGAATGGGGCCATGTATCGTGAGATTTTGAGTGAAAACCTCCTTCCATCAGCAAGGGCATTGAAGATGAAACGTGGCTGGGTCTTTCAGCATGACAATGATCCCAAACACACCGCCCGGGCAACGAAGGAGTGGCTTCGCAAGAAGCATTTCAAGGTCCTGGAGTGGCCTAGCCAGTCTCCAGATCTCAACTCCATAGAAAATCTTTGGAGGGAGTTGAAAGTCCATGTTGCCCAGCGACATCCCCAAAACATCACTGCTGTAGAGGAGATCTGCATGGAGGAATGGGCCAAAATACCAGCAACAGTGTGTGAAAACCTTGTGAAGACTTGCAGAAAACGTTTGACCTCTGTCATTGCCAACAAAGGGTATATAACAAAGTATTGAGGTGAACTTTTGTTATTGATCAAATACTTATTTTTCACCATAATTTGCAAATAAATTATTTAAAAATCAGACAATGTGATTTTTCTGGATTTTTTTTTTTTTCTCTCATTTTGTCTCTGATAGTTGAGGTATACCTATAATGAAAATTGGAGACCTCATCTTAACTTGCACAATTGGTGGCTGACTAAATACTTTTTTGCCCCACTGTATGTCATTTATGTAAATCATGACAAAACTGGAGGGCAGTCAGAGAGCGTATACCTCTGCCAAGGCTCTGTCCCTCCCTCCCTTTGTCCTCCCCTCTGTCCCTTTGTCTGTCCATATTGCCATCCAGCTGTACATGGCGAGATAGGGCCTTAGCGGAGGTATGCACTCACGGATCACCTCCAACATCTAATGAGTTCATCTTTTGGCATCTAAATCCACCTGAGTTTTTACGTGATCCTGCTAACAGACAAATGGCAGCAAAAACAATATGACTACATTATAATAATAATAAGACTGTCATAATTGTATTGACAATACATTGGGGCTGGGCAGTTCTGCCTTAAATGAGCATCATGGTTTATTGAACCTTTCAGGTTGATTTTCATTTTTTTTTTCCCCTCCTCTCTTCTCCCTTATGGCCCTTTTCCACTAGTACCTACTCAGCCGTACTCTCCTCCATTCTACTCAGTTTGGAGGGTTTTCCATTAGTACCTAGTACCTGGTACCAAGTACTTTTTTTTTTTGAACTTGCTTCATTGAGGTTCCAACTGTGTTGGGTCGAGCTGAAAATGTGACGTCAACAGATTGCAAGCCACTGATTGGCCAGGGCATAACGTTAGTGGATGAGAGCAAGGTCTTCACAAGATACAAAACTGCCATTTGTAATTTTGGCCGTAAGTTTTTATTTCTGTGATGATCAATGAAATAAATGGCTACACACAGCTCAACACTGTCACAAAACACTCACCATCTTTGCTGTGAGCAGCCATCAGCTTGGAGCCCTCCTGGTTAGGGCTGTCGCAGTGGAGGAATTTCCCCTGCAGTGACGGTGGATAGCTCAACATTGCGATATGCAGTGGTATTGCAAATGTTTTTAGGACCCTATGGTCTCGTAATTTAAACAGGGTTCATAACTTATGTGGCAAACAATGGAAGCTGTGAGAAACTCACTGCAGCTCTACACTCAACTTTATGTGCGCATGTGACAATAGTGTGGAGCTCCGGTCTTCCTAGGCATGAACTGCTGATTCTGTTTAAAAAAACATAAACATAATTTTCATAAAACCGTGGCGATAACTCCAGTATTTCAACTACATGGTGTGTGGACTGGAGACTGCAACGACATACAGCTTAGAAGCAAGACACCCTCTGTACAGGACCCTGCATTGCTCTTGTCGCTGTGATTTTTGGATTTTTTCTGCTGTCCGAAAAATCACGTTCAAACAAGCAATGCACTATGTAGTAGCTGTTTTGCTCTTGGAGCTCAATTGTCAAGATCATAAACACTGTCACGGCTGTATTTAGCAATTCGTCCAAACGCTTCCGCCACTAACTGCCTGCTGGAATCTGTCTGGAGAGAGAGTGCCTCACATGGTGTTGGCGGCGGCAGCACCCGGTGCTGTGGAAGCCTCCACAGTACCGGGTGCAAACATGCTGTTGGCAATATTAATAAATAATAAATATTATAATATTATTTATTATTATAATATTATTATATTAAATAATATAATAATAAATATTATAAATTTACCACCGTGCTGCCGTTGGGCTGTTGCCTTACAGCTAGAAGGTTCCTGGTTCGAATCCCCAGGCTGGCAGGGGTTGGAACCTTTCTGTGTGGAGTTTGCATGTTCTCCCTGTGTTGCGTGGGTTTACTCCGGGGGCTCCGGTTTCCTCCCACAATCCAAAGACATGCGTGTTAGGTTAATTAGCTGTTCTAAATTGTCCCTAGATATCCGTTTCCTATAGGCCCTTAGAATAGAGGGTTAGTACTAGTGAAAGCGCTTTGAGTGGTCTTTGTGACTAGAAAAGCGTTATATAAGTGCAGGTTGGTTAGTTAGTAATAAAAATACACTTAACATTTAACAATTTATTTAATAACGCTGGTCAACACCAAATTTGTTGTCTCAGTTTTTTAGCTGATTTAGGACAATTTTGATGTGCTGAATCCAAAAATCACATTGGTTTTGCTCAATCAGGTCAACTTTTTGAATTATGGCCACATGTTGTTTTATACGTTTTTGTTTACATGTATGGGTATTTTCCCTTTATATGATGCAAAATTCTTTGTCTTGAAATTCTCTGAATTTTGAACAATGATGATGTAACATTCAATTTACATGTACTTACCTTTGTATAAAGGTACAGTAAGTACATGCACAGTACTAAGTACAGGTTTTTACTTAGCACCTGATGGAGAGTGAAGGATGTTGTTTTCAGATTCATCGGTGCAAAATTGTCTTAAATCAGTTGAAAAAACACAGACAAGTAAAAAAAAAAAATTATTTTTGTAACCCTTTGTAATCAATAGGTGCGCATAAGTGAATGAAATATAGCCCCCCCCCCCCACACACACAAAAAAAAAGTGAACACCGCAGTTGCACGTGATCCTCCGTGGTAGGCTTGTCCATAGTACAGTACTACATAATTGCGGTTATCGCGACAGCCCTACTCCTGGTATTTCATTTCGGAATGCTCCGCTGGCGCCGGGGCTGAAAAGTTCATATAGTGGTTAAATTTGACCATAGGTGGTTATTTTTCAGCAGTCTCCCCATCGGTACACACAGTTCTTCCATTGGTGTTGCAGCGCTTGGAGCCATGAGCTTGAAAAATAAATACACTTGGTCAAATTTGACAACTATGAGCTTTTCAGCCTATGAACTTTTTAGCCCCATCGGCCCTACTGTGGCGTAGCGACCTGAAATGGAAAAAGTATACCAGGAGGTTTCCGAGGTGATGGCTGCTCACGGGGAAGATGGTGAGTGTTTTGGGATTTTAAGCATTTTTTACATTTTTTATCAGTGTAAATGTCAGTAAGTCAACAACATAACGGGATTACGGGCCACCTTCCTGTAATGAACCCACCCACTTGGGGTGGTACTTGGTTGTAATGGAAAACCAACCACACTGTGTCGAGCCGAGTAGAGTCGAGGCAAGTCGGGCTGAGTAGGTGCTAGTGGAAAAGGGGCTTTACAGTGTACTGACAAGGTTCATAATTATTAAGCAGTATAACCAACAGTGCAGTATCATATCACTGTGGTGCGAAGTAAACGACCATAATAGAACCGGCCTATTGTGATTTTACAAACAAAAAAATTAAACATTATCCAGTGCTGAAGTTTACTGTGTTTACATACCGTGTGGGTCTTGTGGCTGCAACAACATCCTTGTCTGCCGGCCGGAGTTGCGTCCGCATACACTCCAAACCCCATCTTAAACCACACACTTTGCTTGCTTTTTCTTGGCGTCTTCAGATGAAATGATATCAATCATCACATACTATGTGGATAAAGACCACATTCGTTTTCATTCCAAGCCTCCCCCCCCCCCCCCCGGTTCCGCCGGACCGGCGGTGCCACACGAGTTGGCTGCCTTTTGCAACTGCCTTTTTTTTAAATCTTCCTTCTTCTTTCTACACCTTTCACTCATATATATATATCACGGACACACAGATCGCCCCAAAGGTCTCCTGAGTCGGCGGACGGAGCCACTGTTTACAGCAGGAGACGATACAGCAGGGAAGAGCTAGCTAGCACTCAACTGCCACCCGGTGCTAACGGAGAAACTCGACATACCGAGGAACTGTAGCGAAAACGACGCAGGTGCCGGGCTGGAGTTTAGGCGGCGTGCAAGTAATACAAGACAGAATAATAAAGAGCGATGGCAAGAACCAAGCAGACCGCCCGTTAATCTACTGGAGGAAAAAGCCCCCCAGGAAGCAGCTAGCCACCAAGGCTGCTCGAAAAAGCGCTCCGGCCACCGGCGGAGTGAAGAAGCCTCACCGTTATAGGCCCGGTACCGTGGCTCTGAGAGAGATCCGTCGCTACCAGAAATCCACGGAGCTGCTCATCCGTAAGCTGCCCTTCTAGCGCCTGGTGAGGGAGATCGCTCAGGACTTCAAGACTGACCTGCGCTTCCTGAGCTCCGCCGTCATGGCTCTGCAGGAGGCCAGCGAGGCCTACCTAGTGGGTCTCTTCGTGGACATCAACCTGTGTGCCATCCACGCCAAGAGGGTCACCATCATGCCCAAAGACATCCAGCTGGCCCGCTGCATCCGCGGAGAGAGAGCTTAGACTTTCTGCTGCACATTCACCAACCACAATGCTCCGCACTGTGTCTATATATATATATATATATATATATATATACTAGCTGTTCTTGTTTTTTCTTGCCTTCTGATTGTTGCTCTGAGTGTTGCTATCCCTGTGCTGTTGCAATCCTTGAATTTCCCCATTGTGGGACTAATTAAGGCTTATCTTATCTTATCTTAAGCCATTTTACTTTTTCTGCAGTGTTTGGCTTCCGAGAGAGAGCTGAGCTCTAAGACAAAGCTGTCAATTTACCGGTCAATCTACGTTCCTACCCTCAGCTATGGTCATGAGCTTTGGGTAATGGCTGAAAGAATAAGCTCGCAGATACAAGCAGTCGTATTGAGCTTTCTCCGTAGGATTGCTGGACTCACCCTTAAAGATGGGGCTGAGGAGCTCAGTCATCCGGGAGAGGCTCAGAGCAAAATTGCTGCTCCTCCACATTGAAAGGAGCCAGCTGAGGTGGTTTGGGCATCTGATCAGAATGCCTCCCACTTGAGGTGTTTTGGGCACATCCCACTGGGAGGAGACCCCGGGGCAAACGCAGGACATGCTGGAGAGACTGTGCTGGGAATGCTTTGGCATCCTCTCAGAAGAGCTGGACCAGGTGGCTGAGGAGAGGGAAGTATGGGCTTCTCTGCTTGAACTGGTGCCTCCATGACCCGGACCTTTGGAAAAGCGATGGATGGATGGATGTTTGGCTTCTGGGTTGCAGAGGTGCGTGGCCCTATGGCGTGGCCACACACCTAACTCAGTGGACACATCTTAAAGGGGAAGTACATGCAAAGCGCAATATTAATATATAAAATATTAAAAAAAATAATAAAAAAAATCTCTGTATCCAGATCGTGATCCGAATCGCCACCAAAATCTAATCATCTGTTCCCTGTGCCATTACACACCTTTCCTGAAAATTTCATCAAAATCCGTTAACTTCCGGTGTAATGTTGTTAACTGACAGACAAACCACCCAACAAACACCGGCAAAAACATTAGCTCCTCCCTTAGCGGAGGTAGAAATCATGCAGGACAAAACATGATGCTTGATATTTTCTAACCTGTGGAAAATTTGGAAAAAACAAATAGTGTAGAATAAACACATTGTGGTTATAATAGTGTCGTGCGTTTTTGTCTCCCCCCCCCCCCCCGAAAAATATGTTGCCACCGCGCCGAGGACTTAAAACCAGAGGAAACACTGCAATGGCATAAATTGTACCAGGAACTATAAAAGACTGGTCTCAGGGTTTTATGAATCAGTATAGGATCATTCAAATAAAATCAATTCAGTGTTGATTAATCTCTTTTGAATTCACCCTGAATCCTGTGATATAATCAGTCTGACACAATCAAAGCTTTATGTCATTCTTAAGCTGTTTTTCAAGATTTAACAAAGGGCGTTGGTTTCCTGGATATGCTGTGTTGATTTGATTTTGGGCCCTGCTTCAAGTTCTCCTCTTTGTTGCCAATCTGATTCCCCTGTCTCTCTCTCTTTCTCCCTGTCTGTCTCTGTGCACATCTGTCTGTCCATCCATTGTGTCTGTCTGTCTGTAGGAGCTTGGAGAAAATTATTGCGATTCTGGGTTCAGAGTGAGTATGCAAGCCGCTGTGACCACCAAAGGCACTCATGTACTGCTCGGTAACAGCACTAAGAATACTGGTGATGTTTGAGTATCTGGGTGATCGGTGTATAGCCTGTGAACCCACAGTTCAACTTTTTTCCTTCTAGTTACTTAACAAAAATCTGTTTCTAATTTCACATTGTTGATGCAGAATTTTCAGATTCTAAATTTCATGTAAGAAGTATACATTTACAAAACCTTTTTCACTGAAATTACAGTATAACCTTCAAAGGTAAAGTAAATAAAATGAAAATGTTAGTCCTCCAGTTGTCCTCCTTTAATACAGTGAAGTTTCATGCTCCTTGAGTTTCAGATATATACTACTTACAAAAAGTTAGCGATATTTGGCTTTTGGGGGAAATTTATGGTAAATGTAAAGTTCACACTACAGTGATATTTTATCATGAAAGTAGGGCATTTAAGTAGAAGCATGCAATGGTGATTTCCTCATCTCAAACAATTTATTGAAACAAAAGCTAACAACAGTGGTGGGTATACCACAACAAAAAATGTCAAGGTCTCAATAACTTGTCATGTGCCCTTGAGCGTCAATTACAGCCTGACGATGTCTCATGCTGTTCACAAGTCGACTTATTGTTTGCTGAGGCATGGCATTCCACTCTTCTTGAAGGGCGGCCCTCAGGTCATTGAGGTTGTGAGATGCAGGGTTACGAGCCTCTACACAGCGACTCAGCTGATCCCATAGGTTTTCTTTGGAATTCAGGTCTGGATAAAGTGCAGGGCACTCCATTTGAGGTACCCCAGCCTCCAGTAGCTATTCCCTAATGATGCAGCCTTGATGAACTGGAGCATTGTCGTCCATGAAGATGGAATTAGGCCTGTGGTGTTCATGCAGGGCCACAATGACTGGATTGATGATGTTATTTGGGTAGTATCGGCTTGTCACTGTACCATTAACAAGGTGTAGGGCAGTTCTGTATTGACTAGACACACCTGCCCAGACTGTAACACCACTACCACCAAAGGCTTGTCTGATGACAACAGTGGCTCATGCATAGTCCTCTCCTTGACGTCTTCAACATCATTGGCGGCCATCATTTCTGCTCAGTGTGAATTGACTTTCATCAGAGAACAGCACGGAAGTGCACTGGTCCCTTGTCCAGCGTAAATGCTCTGTGGCCCATGGAAGACGATGACACATGTGCCTGGTGGTGTGGTCAGGCACCGTTGCAGATCATCTAGCATGCACACCATGCTGATGTAAACAGTTTTGAATGGTCTGACGTGACACTTGGGTGCCTCTCCCCTCCCTTAAATGTGCTTGGAGTTGAGTGGCATTAATCATCTGGTTCCGCAGGGCACTGTTCACAATGAAGCGGTCATCAGCGTGGGATGTGGCCAAAGGATGTCCACTTCTACGCCTTTCTGTGACTCATCCAGTCTTTCTGTATCTCTGTTGCAACCTGCTGATGACACTCTAAGCTCAGTGGCCACTTCCCTCTGAGAACATCCTGTTTGAAGCCTCGCAAGGGTGAGGTACTATTGATCAATTGTTAGGTGTCGTCTTGGTCTCATGATGTCAAAATGTGAACAGCATGATGCAGAGGACTGTTTAAATACCAATTCTAATTGAACCAGAAAATTTATTGGTCGATTCATGGATCAGACACCTGTTATGAGTTTTGCCATTAAGCATCTTGTTAGAGAACAGCAATTTATGCATAAAGTACTGAAATATTGAACAGTGGGACATGTGCATTCAGAAGTTTAGAGAAGGTCAAGCTAAGATCACCTGTAAAGATTCTAGTGCATTTTAGGTGAATCCTGAAATTTCACCTGAAAGCCGAATATCGCTAACTTTTTGTGAGTAGTGTATATTAACAGTGGTAGCTAATTTGGGCAGCTTGTAGGGATGAGAAGTGATAAGATTTTATAAATATCAATGGCATTGTCGATTTTGCTTATTGATCCGATTCTTTATTGATTCCCTTATCAATTCTTGATCAGTTTTCCATGTAGGGGGAAAAGGCTGGTTTTCACACGATTTCAGTATGCAAGAGTTTTATTTTTCTTTTAAACAATGCTTCTCTCAAAAAAAAAAAAAAATCAAATCAAATAAAAGATTGTAAACATGTAAAATGGGCATTTATGCCTTGTAACATTTATATTTAAACTGAAAAGCAATATAAATAAAGGCAGTATAAATGGAATACTGAAGTGATTAGAAACAACTGCACAATTGTTATTTGAGCAATTACAAAAATATACATGCTGTACTTGGGTGTAATTTTTTTTTTTTTTTTTTTTGCATGTTGTATGCACAGTGCATGTACACCCACACATGCACAAAATAATTGTATAGTAACATATAGGGCTGCAACTGATGATTACTAACGACTGTTTTTTTTATGATTAGTCAACTAATCACGATTATTTTGGTCATGTCCCCCAGCTCAGCTTCGTGCTGGCACAGCTTCTGTTCGGGGCTCTAGGTCATGTTTTACCTCACCCGTTTAAGCCTGCACACCTATGAAAATCACTTTGTCAGTCTCTGCCTTAATATAATGTAGCCTATTATAAAGAGTTCCCATAGCTAAATAAAATAATGACCCATCAAACATGAGTTGTAAACTTGAACTTGACAGCTTAATCAGAAGCGTTTGTAGCAACACAGTTAAATAACACTGGTCAACACCCAATTTTTTTTTTATTTTTTTTTTTTTTTTTATAGCTGATTTAGGACAATTTTGGTGTGCTGAATCCAAAAATCACATTATTTTTGCTCAATCAGGTCAACTTTTTGAATTATGGCTTATACGTTTTTGTTTACATGTAAGATAAGATAAGCCTTTATTAGTCCCACAACGGGAAAATTCCAGGATTGCAACAGCACAGGGATAGCAACACTCAGAGCAACAATCAGAAGGCAAGAAAAAAAAAAAAAACAAGCAAGCAAGAGCAGCTAATATATATATGTACATATTACTATAAAATATATATATATATATATATATATATATACACACACACAGACACACAGTGCAGAGCATTGTAGCTGGATGGAATAAATATATGAATATATAAACACACAGTGCAGAGCATTGTAGCTAGATGGAATAAATATGTAAATATATAAACACCCACAGTACGGAGCATTGCAGCTAGGTGGAATAAATATGTAAGTATATAAACACACACAGTGTGGAGCATTGTAGCTAGATGGAATAAATATATAGATATATAAAAACACAGTGCAGAGCATTGTAGCTAGATGGAATAAATATATAGATATATAAATATGAACACACCCAGTGCGGAGCATTGTGGCTAGATGGAATAAATATGTAAATATATAAACACACACAGTGCAGAGCATTGTTGCTAGATGGGATGAAACAGCATAACCCTCTACTTAGTTATCCTACATGGTATGATTATGTGCCCATACATATTCTCACCCTCCATAGCGACCGGTATTTTCCTAGTTGTATGCCGGAGGGGACCATTGTGTAAGTCTATTGCATCTTTTGCATTTAAAAACTATTAGTTTGTTACGTCTTTTTGCTATCTCTGCGAGCAGCCCTGCTTAGGTTGTACAGTCTGACAGCCGTTGGTAGGAAGGACCTACGAAACCTCTCGGTTGTGCACCTGGGATGATGTAGTCTGCTGCTAAATGAGCTCCTCAGTGCATTCAGTACATCCTGCATAGGGTGGAACTCGGACTCCATCAGAGATGACAGTTTAGCCACCGTCCTTCTCTCTCCTATCTCCTCCACCGGATCAAGGCGCTGCCCCAGGACAGAGCTAGCTTTCTTAATCAGTTTGTTCAGTCTCTTCCTATCGGCTGCTGTAATGCCACTGCCCCAGCAGACCACTCCAAAAGTAATGGCTGATGCCACCACCGTGTCATAGAATGTCTTCAGCAGCGCCCCTTGTACACCAAAAGATCTGAGTCTCCTCAGTAGGAACAGCCTGCGCTGTCCCTTCTTGTAGAGTGCGTCAGTATTGTGTGATCAGTCTAGTTTATTGTTCAGATGAACACCCAGGTACTTATAGGATGTCACCATCTCGATGTCTGTTCCCTGTATATTTACTGGTGCTGTGAGGGGCTGCCTATGCCTGCGGCAGTCCACCACCAGCTTCTTAGTTTTCCTTGCGTTGATCTGGAGGCAGTTCCGATGGCACCAGTCTACGAAGTCCTGGATAAGCCCTCTGTATTCAGCTTCATCTCCATTGGAGATGAGGCCAACGATCGCAGAGTCATCAGAGAACTTCTGTAGATGGCAGTGTGTTGTGTTGTGTGAGAAGTCCGCAGTATAAAGAGTGAACAGGAAGGGAGCCAGCACCGTTCCCTGGGGGGCCCCCGTGCTACTGATGATCGTGTCGGACACACAGTCCCGGGTTCTCACAAACTGAGGCCGGTTCGTGAGGTAGTCCAGGATCCATGATGACAGGTGCTGGTCCACCCCTGCGCACAGCAGCTTGTCCTTCAGGATCATCGGTTGGATGGTGTTGAAAGCACTGGAGAAGTCAAAGAACATGATCCTCACCATATTCCCGGGCTTCTCCAGGTGGGACAGAGAACGGTGAAGGAGGAAGATCACCGCATCCTCCACCCCAATGCCATGCTGGTAGGCGAACTGGAGTGGATCCATCGCTGGTTCCACCAGGGGGCGGAGGTGAGCAAGGAGCAGTCTCTCCAGGGTCTTCATCAAGTGGGACGTCAAGGCCACCGGTCTGTAGCTGTTCAGGTCTTTGGGGTGGGAAGTTTTTGGTACAGGTACCACACAAGATGTTTTCCACAGCTGTGGTACCCTCCCCAGCTTCAGGCTCAGGTTGAAGATGTACGTCACAATCCCACACAGCTGGTCTGCACAGGACTTGAGGAGCTTTGCGCTGATGCCGTCCGGTCCCGACGCCTTCCTCGCCTTGATCTTCCTCAGTTCCGTCCTCACCTGGGTCCTGGTCAGGGTCAGGATGGGGGGCTGTGTGTTGGGGGTGGGGGGGGTGTTGGTGGAGTGGGGAGTGGGCAGCAGGACTTGACTTCTTTAGAGGCAGCAGTGGTTGTTGTGCAGTCAGGGGGGAGGGCGGTTGGTCAAACCTATTGAAAAACAGATTCAGGTTGTTCGCCCACTCCCTGCCCCCCGTGGCCTGGGGGGAGGTATTCTGGAGCCCAGAGATGGTTTTGAGGTTTCTCCAGACCCCGCTGATGTCGCTCTGTTGCAACTTGTCCTCCATCTTCTTCCTCAAGCTGTCCTTGCCTTCTCTGATCTTTCTCCTCAGCTCCCTCTGTACGGACTTCAGCATCTCCCTATTCCCCGACCTGAAGATCCTCTTCTTCTCTCTCAGAAGTGTTTTAATCTCAGGGTTGATCCAGGGTTTGTTGTTTGAGCAACACCGTATGGTCTTGGTGGGAACGGATTTGTCCACACAGAAGCTGAGGTAGCCCGTGAAGGTGTGAATGAGGCCATCGATGTCCTCACCATGTGGATCGCAGAGCTGCTTCCAGGCGGTGGCTTCAAAACAGCCTTTTAGAGTGTCCATTGTCTCCTCAGACCATAACTCCACTGTGCGCATGGCCGGACGTTGTCTGCACTAGGGGTTTGAGATGAGATGAGATGAGATTCAACTTTATTGTCATTACACATGTATGAATACAAGGTAACGAAACGTGACTTGGCATTTGGGCATGCTCTGCAGAGCGCATCCAAGGCCGGGGCAGCCGGCCGGAGATGAACCAAGTTGTGATCCGATCTCCCAAGTGGGGGGAGTTGTGATGAGGTGTACGCCTCCTTAGTGTTTGCGTAGAATAAGTCCAGTGTTTTATTGTCTCTAGTGTGGCATGTGACATACTGGGTGAACGTGGGTAGAATGGGAGACAGTGAAACATGGTTGAAATCGCCTGAGATGAGAAGAGCATCTGGGTGTTCTATCTGCAGCCTGCTGGTTACTGAATGGATGACATCACGCGCTGTCCCAGCGTTCGCCGTCGGATTTGCATAAACAACAATGCAGATCACGTGCGAGTATTCTCTTGGGAGATATGTAGGCCTCATGCTAACAGCTAGCAACTCAATGTCTTTGCTGCAGTGTCGTTGTTTAACAGTGATATGTCCCGGTCTGCACCAGTTGTTGTTAACATACATTATCACTCCACCGCCCCTAGCTTTGCCACTGTCTGGTGTTCGGTCAGCCCGTATCATGTGGAAACCCTCCAGCTCAATGTTAGCATCTGCTGCTAGTTCAGTTAGCCACGTCTCAGTAAACAAAAGGAGAGAGCACTTGCGATATGTGCTATCATAACGGCAGATAGCCGCTAGCTCATCTGCCTTTCCCAGTATAGAGCGTACATTTCCCATGACAACAGATGGAAGGGAGGGTCTGTACCTTATATTTTTTGTCCTCCGCCTTACTGCAGCCCGGCAGCCGCGGCGTTTTCGCCTCAGTTCTCTCGGTATGTCGAGTTTTTCCAATGGGACCGGGTGGCGGTTGAATGCTAGCAGCTCTTCCCTGCTGTATCGTATCTTGCTATAAACAGTGGCTCCGTCCACCGGCTCAGGAGACATTTGGGACGATCTGTGTGTCCATGATATAAATGGAGTGAAAAAAAGGACGGATCAAAGAGAGAGGAAGGGAAAAAGACTCGGAATCGAGCCGCTGTTGCAAAAGGCAGCCGACTCGTGTGGCGCCGGGAGAGGAAAGGGGGAAAAAAAAAAAAAATGTACGGGTATTTTTGCTTTATATGATGCAGAATTCTTTTTTATGTCTTGAAATGCTCTGAATTTTGAACAATGATGATGTAACATTCAATTTACATGTACTTACCTTTATATAAAGGTAAGTACATGCACAGTACTAAGTACAGGTTTTTACTTGGCACCTGATTGAGAGAAACAGATGTCATTTTCAGATTCAGCGGTGCAAAACGGTCTTAAATCAGTTGAAAAAACACAGACAGCTTAAAAAAAAAATTATTTTTGTAACCCTGTGTAATAGATGTTAAAGTGTAAAAACTCAAGCTACGTGTCCACTAGTTCCGTCATTTTTCCGCTTCCCATTCATTGTGTATTGGAAACGCAGCGGAAAGCATTTGGGTGTGGAGCGATCGAAAACTGTACTATGTTGTGCCGAGTCTCCCGTGGGTACCATACAGCTCATTTGCATAAATATTTCCCTCGATAAAGATTTTTTCCGTACGGTCATGATCTGGAGGCAGCGCACTCATCCTGAACTTTTAAACCAGCGGTTTTTGATGTCAAATAACGATGGATTCATTAACTGAACCTACCATTTCTTGCACGAAATGATGTTAGAAACACTTTTTGCCCGTTTGTTTTAAAGATATGGAGACCAAGGATGCCATATTGTCCTGTAGCAGCTGAGAGCTGAAGATCTCCCATAGCCGGACCCGTCGACCACTCCAGTGAACCAGCCAGCTGGAGAAGACCGGGGGGGGGGGGGGGGCAAGGAGATCTGTACGTGAAGACTTGAAGGAGAAATTGATAATCGCTGTTTCAGGCAACTCGATACTATATGACCATTTCTTGCTGTCATATAGAAACCACATACACAGGAACGAGGTGTGGATAGCAGTGGAACATGGGCTCATCCAGCCGAAGCTCATGAACCAGGTGGTCAGATTTGACATGCATTGTGCGGGTCTGTAGGACTGGGTGAACCCAAAACCGGCAGCGACGATGACAAAGTCGCCTTTTGTAGCGCAAATATACCAGCTCTATTAAAAACAAACCTTGTGAAGACTTGCAGAAAACGTTTGACCTCTGTCATTGCCAACAAAGGGTATATAACAAAGTATTGAGATGAACTTTTGTTATTGACCAAATACTTATTTTCCACCATAATTTGCAAATAAATTCATTAAAAATCCTTTAATGTGATTTTCTGGATTTTTTTTTTTTTCTCATTTTGTCCCTCATAGTTGAGGTATACCTATGATGAAAATTGGAGACCTCTCTCATCTTTTAAGTGGGAGAACTTGCACAATTGGTGGCCGACTAAATACTTTTTTACCCCACTGTAAGTGAATGAAATTTAGCCACACATATGTACAAAAAAAAGTGAACACCGCAGTTGTTGCGACTGCTCATTATCCTCTGCGGTAGGGAACTGGTGGGGGGTGCTGGACTGAGGGGATGGCACCTCTTGGCCGCATGGGCCCTCTTAGATTGGGGGGCTGGCCCCCTGTGCCTTTCTGCTGCCTTCCCTGGGCCTGGGGGCTCCTGGGGCATGAGCTGGGGGCGCTGGGGTGGGCAGGGGGTCACTAGTTGGGGCAGGGGGCATGCCAGGCACGTGGGCTCGGCGTTTCCAGGGGCGGGGAGGGGTTGTTGCTGTGACCTGACGCACTCTTAGTATGTTTCCTGACAAACCACTCACACACACTCATTTTGAGTGTGCTCTTATGCACGCGCGCGCACGCACGCACGCACGCACGCACACACACACACACACACACACACATTCTTTTTCAGGTGCAGATACCATACTCATAAGACTTTTTCAGAAAAAGTAACGGTTTGTCTTCCGTTTGTTACAGTTGTCAGTTTTTGTTTTTTTTTTCCTCTCCCCCTCCGTCCCTTCCCCATTCCCCCCCGTCAGGTCTATCATGTGTAAAACAATTTAAATAAAGTATTACAAATTATTACAAGAGGAGTCTACAAATAATATACAGTACATCGATATGTGCTGTATAAAGCTCCTTTTGGCAAAGTAAATCTGTTTGGCACAATAAGGGAAGCAGATTTCTGTTCTGCTTACCTTGCTGCTTAACAGGGCAAGGGGAAAAAGAAAAGGATAATAAAGCTTTATAACTCTAACATACCTTGTCCAAATTAAACCAAATGGACTCAAACTTCATTATTAAGGTACTAGGGCCACCCAGAACAGATTTCTGTTAGTAGCACACACATAGCTATAGCTAGTAGAATAATAAAGCTTTACAGATCTGTCATACCTTGTCCAAATTAAACCAAATTTTGTGTGGTGAATAGGAAGCCAACAACAAACACTGATGCACAGTGACTCATAACTGTACCATCCTCTACCTGAGAATTAAAAGGGTTATAACTCTGATAGCGGGATGCTTTGCTGTATATTGTTTAATTCACTTTTTGACCCAACGATGTGAACGTTTTGCACTGTGCGGCCCCCAAGTTATAATGAAGATGTGAAGGCTCTTCAACACTGCTGTTTTAATTACTTTGTGTAGTGTTGCTTTAAGCGCAAGTTATGCACCCACATCGTCGCAACATCGTGGACACAGCTGTGACGTGCGTTCCTATTGTGTTGCCCGACGTGCCGTTCTCGCCGCTGCTCCGCTCTGCCTGCTCACAGCGGCACAACTTCCAAAGAGAATTGGTTAAACAATGGTCCAAATTCAAAAGAATACTGAGGAAGTAAGCACGTACAGAACATTTTGTGGGTTGTCATAACCCCAGTAATTACTCAGATTGTCAAATAATGGCAGCGGCGGTGGTCGCACACACCATTTTCTTAGATTTCTCTTTTTTTCTGTGCAACAATCGTATGAAAAGGTGCTTTTCCTTAACATTTATTAGCTCCAACTCCATCATAATCTGCTCTTGTCCATCGCTTTTTCACAAACAAAAACACATGACGAGCACAAATCACTCTACATGCCGGCTGATACCTGTTTTGGCAACAGCATAGGGCATTTCATCCAACACACTAGAAAAAATTGCCAATCACTGTGTCAGCGACGGACATTGGTAATGGTGTCGACGTGATGCGGATGCATAAATCCCTAAGTCTATCCTGTTCCTCTCCTCTGTCCCAGTTTCTTCCTTGGGGGAGTAGATGGAGGATGGTGTAGATTGAGGAGACTCTCAGGCTTCTGTCTGTGTGACTTATTTCAGTCTGCTATAGTGACTTCATTTCTGCTCTGATATATGTTTAGTAACCGCAGCACTTTATATGTTTGTTGAAGGACAGCACGACCTGTCAAAAGATAATCCCAAATGATGAGGATGTGGGTTTGAAACCATTCTACAAAAAGCAAAGTCTGGCAGAATTTGTGTAATAATGGTAGGCGAATAGCAGAGTAATAGTAGATTAGCTCGAAGATTTTTCTGTATTGCAACATAACTGAAGCTAAGGTGGTACCCTTAATCGTAATGATTCTGTTGCTTCACTTGGGCCTCCTGCTGTTCTGTCACAAAAGCAGTGTTTGGTAACTCACCCAGTTGAGTTGTGCTTGCAGAGTTTAGGCAGCTGTGTAGTGTTGTCAGACATTCTTGGAGATGGGATGAATACAGTTTTGCATTGTGAAATTCCAGGCTGATAGTGATGTAAAAAGAAGTGAATGAAAGGCAATATGAACCGTTTTCAGAAAAAACACCATCATACAGAGGTGTGTGTGTGTGTGTGTGTGTGTGTGTGTGAAAATATATGGGCTTAGTGTTTAACCGGAACAGATGTTTAGGGTGTAGAACCGACATAATCTTGCTCATGTTGGGGTTTTTTTATGCCTTGGTGAAACAGAGAGGCATACGGTAATCACTTGGTGTGTGTGTGTGTGTCTGGCTGTCTGTCTGGCTGTCTGCCTCCGCTTCAGCTCGCCCGGTCAAAATTAAGATAAGATAAGATAAGCCTTTATTAGTCCCACAACGGGGAAATTCCAGGATTGCAACAGCACAGGGATAGCAACACTCAGAGCAACAATCAGAAGGCAAGAAAAAACAAGCAAGCAAGAGCAGCTAATATACATATGTACATATTACTATAAAATATATATATACACACACACACACACAGACACACAGTGCAGAGCATTGTAGCTGGATGGAATAAATATATGAATATATGAACACACAGTGCAGAGCATTGTAGCTAGATGGAATAAATATGTAAATATATAAACACCCACAGTATGGAGCATTGCAGCTAGGTGGAATAAATATGCAAGTATATAAACACACACAGTGCGGAGCAATGTAGCTAGATGGAATAATATGTAGATATATAAAAACACAGTGCGGAGCATTGTAGCTAGATGGAATAAATATATAGATATATAAATATAAACACACCCAGTGCAGAGCATTGTAGCTAGATGGAATAAATATATAGATATATAAATATAAACACACCCAGTGCAGAGCATTGTAGCTAGATGGAATAAATATGTAAATATATAAACACACACAGTGCAGAGCATTGTTGCTAGGTGGGATGAAACAGCATAACCGTCTATTTAGTTATCCTACATGGTATGATTATGTGCCCATACATATTCTCACCATCCATAGCGACCGGTATGTTCCTAGTTGTATGCCGGAGAGGACCATTGTGTAAGTCTATTGCATCTTTTGCATTCAAAAAACTATTAGTTTGTTACGTCTTTTTGCTATCTCTGCGAGCAGCCCTGCTTAGGTTGTACAGTCTGACAGCCGTTGGTAGGAAGGACCTACGAAACCTCTCGGTTGTGCACCTGGGATGATGTAGTCTGCTGCTAAATGAGCTCCTCAGTGCATCCAGTATGTCCTGCATAGGGTGGAACTCGGACTCCAGCAGAGATGACAGTTTAGCCACCGTCCTTCTCTCTCCTATCTCCTCCATCGGATCAAGGCGTTGCCCCAGGACAGAGCTAGCTTTCTTAATCAGTTTGTTCAGTCTCTTCCTATCGGCTGCAGTAATGCCACTGCCCCAGCAGACCACTCCAAAAGTGATGGCTGATGCCACCACCGTGTCATAGAATGACTTCAGCAGCGCCCCTTGTACACCAAAAGACCTGAGTCTCCTCAGCAGGAACAGCCTGCGCTGTCCCTTCTTGTAGAGTGCGTCAGTATTGTGTGACCAGTCTAGTTTATTGTTCAGATGAATACCCAGGTACTTGTAGGATGTCACCATCTCGATGTCTGTTCCCTGTATATTTACTGGTGCTGTGAGGGGCTGCCCATGCCTGCGGCAGTCCACCACCAGCTCCTTAGTTTTCCTCGCGTTGATCTGGAGGCAGTTCCGATGGCACCAGTCCACAAAGTCCTGGATAAGCCCTCTGTACTCAGCTTCATCTCCGCTGGAGATGAGACCAACGATCGCAGAGTCATCAGAGAACTTCTGTAGATGGCACTGTGTTGTGTTGTGTGAGAAGTCCGCAGTATAAAGAGTGAACAAGAAGGGAGCCAGCACCGTTCCCTGGGGGGCCCCCGTGCTACTGATGATCGTGTCGGAAACACAGTCCCGGGTTCTCACAAACTGAGGCCGGTTCGTGAGGTAGTCCAGGATCCATGATGACAGGTGCTGGTCCACCCCTGCGCGCAGCAGCTTGTCCTTCAGGATCATCGGTTGGATGGTGTTGAAAGCACTGGAGAAGTCAAAGAACATGATCCTCACCATATTCCCGGGCTTCTCCAGGTGGGACAGAGAACGGTGAAGGAGGAAGATCACCGCATCCTCCACCCCAATGCCATGCTGGTAGGCGAACTGGAGTGGATCCATCGCTGGTTCCACCAGGGGGCGGAGATGAGCAAGGAGCAGTCTCTCCAGGGTCTTCATCAAGTGGGACGTCAAGGCCACCGGTCTGAAGCTGTTCAGGTCTTTGGGGTGGGAAGTTTTTGGTACAGGTACCACACAAGATGTTTTCCACAGCTGTGGTACCCTCCCCAGTTTCAGGCTCATGTTGAAGATATACGTCACAATCCCACACAGCTGGTCTGCACAGGACTTGAGGAGCTTTGCGCTGATGCCGTCCGGTCCCGACGCCTTCCTCGCCTTGATCTTCCTCAGCTCCGTCCTCACCTGGGTCTTGATCAGGGTCAGGATTGGGGGGCTGTGTGTTGGGAGTGGGGGGGGTGTCGGTGGAGTGGGGAGTGGGTAGCAGGACTTGATTTCTTAGAGGCAGCAGTGGTTGTTGTGCAGACAGGGGGGAGGGCGGTTGGTCAAATCTATTGAAAAACAGATTCAGGTTGTTCGCCCACTCCCTGCCCCCCGTGGCCTGGGGGGAGGTATTCTGGAGCCCCGAGATGGTTTTGAGGTTTCTCCAGACCCCGCTGATGTCGCTCTGTTGCAGCTTGTCCTCCATCTTCTTCCTGAAGCTGTCCTTGCCTTCTCTGATCTTTCTCCTCAGCTCCCTCTGTACGGACTTCAGCATCTCCCTGTTCCCCGACCTTAAGATTAAGTGGAACTTAAAGGCTTGTATCACTGTATCGCTATATTTTCTTGACTTTTAATTTGCCAGAATTCCGAGATGAGGCTTTGTTTTCGAAATAAACACAAATTTAACTCACTTTTAACATCAGTGAAGCCGGGGGGGTGTGTGTGTGTGTATTGTAATAACTATACCGGGCCACTAGAGGCAGCAGTGAGATTTTTTTACAGCACAACACAGCACTTTTTTTTATAGCACATAGAGCTGAACTGTTATAAAATAACGGTTACTGAAAAAACAAAACATATTCAGCAACTACACAATTTCATCACATTGATTGTTTTCACACTGGTTTTGCTGTTTAGTTTTGCAGAGGAAGAACAAGGTAAAACTTGCTAAAAACTCCCAAATCCCAACATTCCTCGCCCGCAAATGGTTGCAGTGAACTGCACATGCGTCCCGAAACTCCCGCCACAGGGAAGTACTGAGCAGTCCGCCAATACTGGGTGAACAAATGTACGTCTTTTTGCCCATCTGTTTTCTTCCTCTGCCGCTAAACAGCAAAAGCTCCTGTTCGTCTTGATTGTCTTGTATTCACATACCTCTATCGCTTCTGGTGTTTCGTGCTCTTCTTTTGTGTTTGGAATGTAGCTGTTCAAATCAGGTTGGTGGTTCTTGGCTGCCGCTGACGGTATGGGCATATGAACTGCAGATTATTTTCACTGCATATGCGTGTACTCCAAAACTACTGGATTTGGATAAAATTTTTACCAGAGGTGGTCCTTGGGCTAGAGAGGAACCCATAACATTTTGGTGATGATCTGAGAACGCATACCTCTGCCAAGTCTCTAGCACCGAGGCATCAGCACCTTGGTGCTTTCATTTTTTTTGTTATTCCCCATGGAGGGGGAGAGGGAGGGAGGGAAGGCAAGAGAGACGCATGTACTGCCCCTCTAAGACAGGCCTGTGGAATTACTGGCACAGGCATGTACAGTGTTGTGAAAAAGTGTTTGCCCCCTTACTGATTTCTCATATCCTTGTATGTTTGTCACACTTTAATGTTTCAGATCATCAAACAAATTTAAATATTAGACAAAGATAACACAAGTAAACACAAAATGCAGTTTTTAAATGAAGGTGTTTATCATTAAGGGAAAAAAATCCAAACCTACATGGCCCCGTGTGAAAAAGTGATTGCCCTCTAAACCTAATAACTGGTTGGGTCACCCTTAGCAGCAACAACTGCAATCAAGTGTTTGTGATAACTGACAATGAGTTGTAAAGCGCTGTGGAGGAATTTTGGCCCACTCATCTTTGCAGAATTGTTGTAATTCAGCCACATTGGAGGGTTTTTGAGCATGAACTGCCTTTTTAAGGTCATGCCACAGCATCTCAATTGGATTCAGGTCAGGACTTTGACTAGGCCACTCCAAAGTCTTGATTTTGTTCTTCCTAAGCCATTCAGAGGTGGACTTGCTGGTGTGTTTTGGATCATTGTCCTGCTGCAGAACCCAAGTGCGCTTCAGCTTGAGGTCACGAACAGATGGCCGGACATTCTCCTTCAGGATTTTCTGGTAAATAGCAGAATTCATGGTTCCATTTACCACAGCAAGTCTTCAGGTCCTGAAGCAGAAAAACGGCCCTAGACCATCATACTACCACCACCATATTTTACTGTTGGTATGATGTTCCTTTTTTGAAATGTTGTGTTACTTTTATGCTGGATGTAATGGGACACACACCTTCCAAAAAGTTCAACTTTTGTCTCGTCAGTCCACAGAGTATTTTCCCAAAAGTCTTGGAGATCATGAAGATATTTTCTGGCAAAACTGAGACAAGCCCTTATGTTCTTTTTGCTCAGCAGTGGTTTTCGTCTTGGAACTCTGCCTTGCAGGCCATTTTTGCCTAGTCTCTTTCTTATGGTGGAGTCATGAACACTGACCTTAACTGAGGCAAGTAAGGCCTGCAGTTCTTTGGATGTCGTTGTGGGGTCTTTTGTGACCTCTTGGATGAGTCGTCGCTGCACTCTTGGGGTAATTTTGGTCAGCTGGCCACTCCTGGGAAGGTTCAGCAGTATTTCCCGTTTTCACCGTTTGTGGATGGCTCTCACTGTGGTTCACTGGAGTCCTAAAGCTTTAGAAATGGCTTTATTTTGTTAACCTTTTCCAGACTGATAGATCTCAATTACTTCTTCTCATTTGTTCCTGAATTTCTTTAGATCGCAGCATGATGTCTAGCTTTTGAGGAGCTTTTGGTGTACTTCACTTTGTCAGGCAGGTCCTGTTGAAGTGGTTTTTGAACCATGTAGGTTTGGATTTTTTTCCCCTTAACACCTTCATTTAAAAATTGCATTTTGTGTTTACTTGTTTTATCTTTGTCTAATATTTAAATTTGTTTGATCTGAAACATTTACGTGTGACGAATATGCAAAAAAAAAGAGAAATCAGGAAGGGGACAAACACTTTCTTACACCACTGTAGCTCTGGAAGCAGTGCAGTTAGCACTGTTGACGTTCAACAGAACACGGGCAGCACAATTAAAAACGGCCTGTAATGAAGACACGTGGTCTCCATCTACAAAGTATCTGATGATTGACTTTGTTTCATCTGAAAATGCAAAGAAAATATGAGTGACGCGTGCAGATATGAACACTAAAAGGAGTAGAATCCAAGTCACGCTTAGTCTCCGATTGCTATCCGCATCCCCTCAACTGTTTTACTGGGTAACAGAATGGACAAGCTAAGCTGTATTTCAGAACCCAATAAGAGACTTATAATCACTGTGTTGGTAACACTGTCATCTACAGTATATTTAATAAAGTGGAATGATGCAGGGAGTAAGTATTGAACACACTTGGTGAAATTCATTTAATATTTAGTAGAAAAGCTTTTGTTGCTAATAACAGCTTCCAGATGCCTCCTGTATGGAGAAACTAGGCACAGGCATTGCTCAGGGGTGATTTTAGCCCATTCTTTCACACAGACTGTCTTCAAATCTTTAGGGTTGCGTGGGTGTCTTCTGTGAGCTCTGATCTTCAGTTCATTCAATTCAATTCAATTCAACTTTATTTATATAGCGCCATTTCACAACAACAGTCATCTCATAGCACTATCAACTGTAGGGGGAACCCCCACAGTTGCAGAAAGACCCCAGCAATCAGGCGATCCCCTGTGAGCAAGCACTTGGCGACGGTGGAGATGAAAAACTCCCTTTTAACAGGAAGAAACCTCCAGCAGAACCAGGCTCAGGGAGGGACAGTCATCTGCTGCAACTGGCTGGGGGGTGAGGGGACAGAAAAGATGAAAAGAACAGACATGTAGAGAGCAAACAGCACGATGGGGACTCAATCTATGGGAGAGAACAAACAGATGTTAATGACCAGCAAAAAAAAAAAAATTTCATTGAGAGTGAAGAAAGGAGTGAGGCCCAGTGCATTATTGGAGGTCCCCCGGCTGACTAAACCTATTAGCAGCATAACTAAGGGAGGGTCCAGAAACACATGATCCCTCCCTAATTGTAGGCTATATCAAAAAGGTAGGTTTTAGCCCTATTCTTAAAAACAGAGATCGAGTCTGACTCCCGAATCCAGATTGGCAGCTGGTTCCACAGGAGAGGAGCTTGATAACTGAAGGCTCTGCCTCCCATTGTACTTTTGGAGATTCTAGGTATTACAAGTAATCCTGCATTTTGGGAGCGTAGTGCTCTGTTAGGATAATACGGTAGTATCAGATCTTTTAAAGTAGAACTGAACTGAACGGCATTGAACGGCACTGGGTGATAGTACATACAATTATAAAGATAATTTATCATTGGCACCCCCTCCACAAATCCCGGAATCTTGGAGAAAATTGCGATTTTGAATTTCCCGCCCTGAAAAATCAGACAAATCCGCCGAAGTGCAGCCGGAATTCTGCGTGACGTCACAAGTGTGACACAGTCCTCCATGTTTACCATTGCGAGCACGTCGACACTGGTTGTTTTTGGTGCATTTTGTCATGATAGTCGACTACAAAACACTTCCAACACCTGGGAAGATCTGTTCAGTGGCCAAGGAAAGCTGTCATGGCGACGAAAGAAAAGAAAGGGGGAGGAAAAGCGACTGGGAAGCGATACGTTTCTAGATATACAGTGATCCCTCACTTATCGCGTTTAATGGGGACCAGAACCGACCCCGAAAAGTGAAAAACCGCGAAGTAGCGTCACCCCCCCCCCCCCCAAAGGGCGTCACAAGCACTATTTTGCACAAAAAGGCACAAGAGAACAGCGAAAAGTGCCACTAAGCAACACGAGCGATAAAGAACAATGAATGCGGTCTTCCTTCGCTGGGTAAAACGTCTCGGCCAATCAGCTTGCGAGGTAAAACGTCTCGGCCAAGCAGCTTGCGAGATTCCTGAGCGGTGAAGAGGTGGGCGGAGAGGAGTGGAGCGGTGGTCAGAGAGGTAGATTTTCAGTTGTGTGGGCTCTCCGTGTTGATACCTGATGTTCTAATGTAGTTCTACATTAGAACATCAGGTATCAACACGGAGAGCCCACACAACTGAAAATCTACCTCTCTGACCACCGCTCCACTCCTCTCCGCCCACCTCTTCACCGCTCGGGAATCTCGCAAGCTGATTGGCCGAGACGTTTTACCTCGCAAGCTGATTGGCCGAGACGTTTTACCCAGCTTCGCTCCCTGCCGAGCGCCTATACCCAGCGAAGGAAGACTGCATTCATTGTTCTTTATCGCTCATGTTGCTTAGTGGCACTTTTCGCTGTTCTCTTGTGCCTTTTTGTGCAAAATAGTGCTTGTGACGCCCTTGGGGGGGGGGGGGTGACGCTACTTCACGGTTTTTCACTTTTCGCGGTCGGTTCTGGTCCCCATTAAACGCGATAAGTGAGGGATCACTGTAATAAGTTGGAAAAATGCTGATGTTTTTTTTTCCCCTTTCTTTTTTATTGTTAATTTTCCTTATCCTGACACCCCAAACATGCCAAAGTAAAGACTCACCATTCTGTATTCAATAAGCGACTCTCCTCCCCATCACTGCTGTGGTCTGAGTCGGTGCCGGAATCCCCCGAAAATTCTGGCTCTAATCTGTACGGTTCGATGCCTCCCTCGCTCTCTTCCTGTTCACTTGACACTCCTGCATCTTCCTCTGTCTTGTCACCGATCCTGAATGCCTCTTCACTCTGAAAACTCTGGTGTTCTTGACTGCTGGAACTGCTATCATCTGCCATTGTTGTTTTGATAAGGGTCACACTCGTGACGTCACGCAGCGTCGTCTGCACTACTTCCGGTTTGTTTGGCACTGCCAGCCAGAGGCAAAAGTTTATCGGCTTATAGCTTGGCCATCGCACGGCCTAAAAATTTCTTTTATGTGTTGAAAAATACAATAGGTAATAAGGAATTAATCTGCTATTCAGCAGAAAGGTGAGTTCAGTTCTACTTTAAATAAAAAGGAACCCGATTGTTTAGAGCTTTGTAAGTAAGAAGAAGGATTTTAAACTTAATTCTAAACTCTATGGGAAGCCAATGAAGGGAGGCCAGAACTAGAGAGATATGATCTTTCTTTCTAGTACCTGTTAAAACTCTTGCTGCAGCATTTTGGATCAGCTGAAGACTTTTTAAAGATGTTTTAGGACAGCCTGATAATAAAGAATTACAATAATCTAATCTCGAGCTAACAAAAGCGTGGATCAGTTTCTCAGCATCACTCTGAGACAAGATGCTCCTAATCTTGGCAATATTACGCAAATGATAGAAGGCAGTCTTAGAAACAAATTTAATATGTGAATTGAAGGACAGATCTTGATCAAAAATAATTCCAAGGTTCCTCACAGAGCTATTAAGAGAGAGTAACCGCATCCAAACTGAAAGTTTGATTTGGAAAGGTATTTCGGACCAACAAGAATGACTTCAGTCGTATCTGAATTTAATAGCAGGAAATTACAAGTCATCCAAGCTTTGATTTCCTTAAGACAGGCTTCTAACTTGGCTAATTGATTACTATCATCTGGCTTCATTGACAGGTATAATTGTGTGTCATCTGCATAACAATGAAAATGTATACAGTGCTTTCTAATAATGTTGCCTAACGGAAGCATATATAAACTAAAAAGAGTAGGGCCTAGCACAGATCCCTGTGGAACTCCATGACTAAGCTCTGAGTTGAAAGAAAACTCATTTACATGAACAAACTGGAACCTATCAGATAAATAAGATCTAAACCACTGCAACAAGGTTCCATTAAGTCCAACGTAGTGTTCTAATCTATCAAGTAGAATATTATGATCGATGGTATCAAAAGCTGCACTAAGGTCTAAAAGGACAAGTACTGAAACCAGTCCATTATCAGATGCGATAAGGAGGTCGTTGGTGACCTTCGCTAAGGCTGTTTCAGTACTATGATGGATTCTAAACCCAGATTGAAACTCTTCAAGTAAACCATTTCCCTGCAGGTGGCCAAATAATTGCGTAGCAACAACTCTTTCTAAGATTTTTGAAATGAAAGGGAGATTAGAGATTGGTCTATAGTTAGCTAAAGCTCGTGGATCTAGCGTTGGCTTTTTGAGTAAGGGTTTAATTACAGCCGTTTTAAAAGCCTGCGGTACATGGCCTAAAGTTAATGAAGAATTGATTATATGAAGAATAAAGCTACCAATAAGTGGGAAGACTTGTTTAAATAACCTGGTAGGAATAGGGTCTAAAAGACAAGTTGAAGGCTTGGATGAGGAAACTATTTTGTCTAACTCACAAAGGTCGACTGGAGTAAACTCATCAAGACAGACATCAATTGAAGGAGTTGTAGTAGTTACAGTATTTAAGTTAACTGTGGGAAGAATCTGATTTGATTTTATCTCTGATGGATGAAATTTTATTATTGAAAAAGTTCATAAAGTCCTGACTAGTAAGCTCCAAGGGAATGCTAGGATTGACAGAGTCCTGACTCTTTGTCAACCTGGCTACAGTGCTGAAAAGAAACCTGGGATTATTCTTGTTCTCTTCTATTAATGCAGAATAACTCGTTCTAGCTTTTCTAAGAGATTTTTTATAAATTAAAAGATGATTTCTCCAAGCTAAATAGATTTCATCTAAATTAGTGGAGTGCCATTTTCTTTCTAATTGATGAGTCTTCTGTTTTAAGCTATGAGTTTCTGTGTTGAACCAAGGAGTTAGAAATCTCTGATTAGACTTTTTCTTTTTTAAGGGGGCCACCAAGTCTAGAGTCTGATGCAGAGAAGCTGTAACACTATCCACCATGTTATCAATTACAGAAGGAGCAAGCTGTCTATAGCTTATTTCCGTTGTGTTGACACATGGCATAGAGGAAACAATCTGCATAAATTTGGTAACAGCATCATCTGAGAGGCATCTACTGTAATAATATTTTTCTTTAGGAGCCAAATAGTCAGAAATAGTAAAATCAAAGGTTAACAGACAATGGTCTGACAGTACAGGGTTATGAGGAGACACTACAAGATTTTCTATTTCTATGCCATATGTCAGAACAAGGTCCAATGTATGGTGGAGGTAATGAGTAGAATTTCCTACTTTCTGAGAAAACCCAATCAAGTCTAATATTGAATTAAATGCCACATTAAGGCAGTCACTATCTACATCCACATGTATATTAAAGTCCCCTACTATAATTATTCTATCAGATTTCAGCACTAAATCAGCTAAGAAATCAGCAAATTCGGATAAAAATTCTGAGTAGGTTGATGGGGGAGGATAAACTATGGCAAATAAAATTGGGTTTAACCTAAAATTGCTAAAGTGCCCAATACTGAGGACCAGGCCCTCAAAGGAATTATAACATGTTTTTTTGCTTTACATTAACTAGTAATTTGGAATGGTAAATTGTTGCTACTCCTCCTCCACGACCAGAACTTCTGGGATTTTGACAGTTTAAATAACCAGAGGGAGCTGATTTATTTAAACCAACATAATCCTCTTGCCCTAACCAAGTCTCTGTAAGGGATATTAAATCAATGTGATGATCAATTAACAGATCATGGACTAACAGAGACTTGGGAGTTAGAGACCTAATATTTAATAAACCACATTTAATTTTTAAATTATGAAGAGGAACAGAGGCCAAATCATTCAGTTTAGAGGCTTTATGTTTAATTTGAGTTTTACCAATATTTTGCTTAATCACTTTGGGATGCTTATATATTATATTTTTATTTATTTAGGGGACTTACTTTTTATTTATTTACTTATTCCATAGATTTTCAGTTGGATTCAGGTCAGGTGACTGACTGTGCCATTCTCGCAGCTTTATTTTCCTTCTCTGGAGCCAGTTGAGAGTTTCCTTGGCTGTTTGTTTGGGATCATTCCATCCATCCATCGATCCATCTTCTACCGCTTTTCCGGAGGTCCGGGTCGTGGAGGCAGCAGTTCAAGCAGAGAAGCCCAGACTTCCCTCTCCCCAGCCACCTGCTCCAGCTCTTCAGAGAGGATACCAAGGCGTTCCCAGACCAGCTGGGAGACATAGTTTTTCCACTGAGTTCTGGGTTTGCACCGGGGTCTCCTCCCAGTGGGACGTGCCAGAAGCACCTCAAGTGGGAGGCGTCCAGGAGGCATCCTAATCAGATGCCCATACCACCTCAACTGACTCCTTTCAATGTGGAGGAGCAGCGGTTCTACTCTGAGCCTCTCCTGGATGACTGAGCTCCTCACCCTATCTCTGAGGTTGAGTCCAGCAATCCTATGGAGAAAGCTCATTTCAGCCACTTGTATCCGTGATCTTGTTCTTTCGGTCATTACCCAAAGCTTGTGACCATATGTGAGAGTAGGAACGTAGATTGACTGGTAAATCGACAGCTTTGCCTTAGAACTAAGCTCCCTCTTCACCACAACAGACCGGTACAACGTCCGCATCACTGCAGATGCTGCTCTGATCCGTCTGTCAATCTCTCGCTCCATTTTCCCCTCACTTGTGAACAAGACCCCAAGATACTTAAACTCTTCCACTTGGGGCAGGAGCCTGTCCCCACCCCAGAGAGGACAATCATTGTCTCGCTGAAATGTCCATCCTCGTTTCATCTTCAGCATCTTGGCAGAGGGCGACAGGTTCTTATCAAGGATGTCTCTATACTTGGTCCATTCATTTTTCCTTCAGTTATATGAAGTCTGCCTGTACCATGTGCTGAAAAACACCCCCACACAAAGGTGTGAAAATTCTCGCCATTCCCCACCCAATTGAACTGAGACCCCCGGACTATCCTGGTCTGAATGCAGCCTGAAGTATTTGTGGTAGAATTTACTTTTGCTTTTAATGAATGGCCTATATTTCTAGAATGCTGGAGGGCGACCAAACCTACACACTGTATAAAAGCTGTTAGCAATTGCAATATGGTGAAAAGGAAAATTTTCAAAATGAATTTCACTTGTGTACAGTTTCATATTTAAAACTCACAAGTTTTCAAGAAGTAAAAAAGCAGTTACTAGCAAGCCTACTTTTTTTTATTTAACAATATTTTATTGCAAATCAGTTGATATAATTTTTAAAAATATAACCCCCCACCAAAACATCAACACACAGTACTCAGCTTTCAAGCTTACCTCAGCATTTTTTGCAGTGCAGTGGACTTTTTCCCCTGAGATTAGTGGGTTTTTGCACTCAACTGAGAGCCAAATGTTAATTGAAAATCGATTCTGAATGGAATCATGGCCTCAACTATCGGAATCAAATCGTGTGACTTTTAACCCCTTGCACTCCGGTCAGTTTCCCTAAAAACACCAAAAAATAATATGCCCAAATTAAATCCAAAGCTGTTCTTCAATCCTTTGCAGCATCTTCATGGGGTTGGTCTCATTTAAAAGAAAACACTTTGAATTTTTTGGCAAAACAGTCATAATCTCTCTAAGTGCTCCGGCCACTGAGTTACAGTCATCTAAACATAGTGAACTTGAAGAAAATAAATTTGGCCTGGGTGTTTTTTTGGATACAAATGCTTGCAAATAACACACAGCTTCAGATCCAGGCTGGAAAATGCAACAGAAATGTAGAACCAAGTGTTATCCAGCTGAGGTCAAAATTTTGTAACAATACCACAAAAAATGAATATATTACACAGCTTTTTCCTCAGGTAGTTCCCAGGCGTTTTTGAACTGTGCCAAATTGTGCCAAATGGCACAGTTTGGAAAAACGTCTGTAACTTTTGAATGATTCAATATAGAAGCTTCATTTTGGGCTCTAATGAAAGGTTACACTCAGGGCTGTGTGTGTGTGTGTGGGGGGGGGTTTGTCTCCCCCCCCCCTCGCTACAGAGGATGGACATCGGCCATCGCTACATGACGGATTAGCCGATGTGGGACAGCAGTGCAGTCACCGAGGCTCCCCCCCCCCCCTCGCTACAGAAGAATAGCGGGGGGGGCGTTCACGGTCTGGACGCGGCGAACGACCCCTTGTACCGCGGCGCACGAACTTCAGACTTCGTGCGCTGCACAGTTGTAATTTACCGATCGGTCAAAAGTCATTTTAGAGCTTAGCTTATAACACCTTACCTCTTCACAGCAGTGTCCTGGCGAACTTCTCTTCCTCATTGTCAGACGAACGCGACGCTGGTCCGCTCGTGGTTCTGGTTTCGCGACCCGATCAAAACATAATTCCATTATTGCGGTTTTGTGTTTCCATGATTGCGGTTTTTGGCGAACGATTTTTCAAAACAAATAACAGTAGTAATTAAAAAAAGACTGGCGAACGCGTGTGTGTCACTCAGCCTTCGTCGTCAGCCTCCGTCGGTCTATGATGACCATGGAAGAAATCATAACGTCTACTCTGCTGGAACAAAAACAAAATAAGCACCGCCTGTGGCCGAACATGCCGATGCGCAAATGCTGTCACACAGGTTGCATTTGTGGGTGATCTCCGTGCTGCTTGGTCTGTGACGGTTCTTCCTGCGGGTCCTTTTTTGATCTGCTGCATCAGTCTCTCTTCACCCAGCCTTAAAAAAAACAGCTCGCGAACTTCTTTGCTTCAATTGGCTCACTGCATTCACAGCGTTGGTAGGCGGGTCCTTCTTGCTAGGTTTTCAGTCATTGGTTCGTCAAGGTTTCAAAAACCCAATTCAAGGCTCTTATTAGTCGAATGAGAGGTCAATCAGATGAACTAATCTGTTCGCGGCTGTGTCTGCAGCTTTTATTTTCAGTGCGCGCTTGGACGCCATCACCATCTCAATCATGCGTCCTAGGGCGCACGAGAGCGCCCTCGTGCGCTCTGGGACGCAGAGACTTGCCCGCCTGCGGTACAACGGAGTGCAAGAGGTTAAAGATTCACAGCCTTAGTAACTATTCAGTTTTTCAGTTCAATTCAACTTTATTTATTGCATGTCTTAACAACAAAAAGTCATCTCAAGGCACTGTTAAGCTACCCATACACACCCCATCCATCCATCCGTCTTCTTCTGCTTAATCCTTTTCAGGTCGCGGAGGGGGGGGGTGGAGTGGGCTGGAGCCTATCCCATCATCTTTGGGCGAGAGGCAGGTTACACCCTGGACAGATCGCCAGTCCATCGCTGGGCCAACACAGACAGACAGACAACCATTCACTCTCAGTCATACAGCCGTGGACAAAATTGTTGGTACCCCTCTGTTAATGAAAGAAAAACCCACAATGGTCACAGAAATAACTTGAATCTGACAAAAGTGGTAATAAATGAAAATTCTATGAAAATTAACCAATGAAAATCAGACAGTGCTTTTGAATTGTGTTTCAGCAGGATTATTTTAAAAAATAAACTCATGAAACAGGCCTGGACAAAAATGATGGTACCCCTAGAAAAGATTGAAAATAATGTGACCATAGGGACATTAACATCACAGGTGTCTACAAACTTGTAATCAGTCTGTCGGCCTGTTTAAAGGGTGACAAGTAGTCACTGTGTTGTTTATTGACATGGTGTGTACCACACTAAACATGGACCACAGGAAGTAAACGAGAGAGTTGTCTCAATAGATTAGAAAGAAAATTATAGACAAGCATGTTAAAGGTAAAGGCTATAAGACCATCTCCAAGCAGCTTGATGTTTCTTTTACTACAGTTGCACATACTATTCAGAAATGTAAGATCCACGGGACTGTAGCCAACCTCCCTGGACGTGGCTGCAGGAGGAAACTTGATGAAAAATGGAAGAGACGGATAATACGAATGGTAACAAAAGAGCCCAGAACAACCTCTAAACACATTCAAGGTGAACTCCAAGGTCAAGGTACATCAGTGTCAGATCGCACCATCCGTCATTGTTTAAGCCAAAGTGGACTTCATGGGAGATGACCAAGGAGGACACCACTGTTGAAAACAAATCATAAAAAAGCCAGACTGGAATTTGCCAAACTGCATGTTGACAAGCCACAAAGCTTCTGGGAGAATGTCCTATGGACAGACGAGACAAAACTGGAACTTTGTGGCAAGGCACATCAGCGCTATGTTCACAGATGCAAAAATGATGCACACCAAGAAAAGAACACTGTCCCTACTGTGAAAGATGGAGGAGGTTGTGTTATGTTCTGGGGCTGCTTTGCTGCATCTGGCACAGGGTGTCTTGAATCTGTGCAGGGTACAATGAAATCTCAAGACTATCAAGGTATTCTATAGAGAAATGTGCTGCCCAGTGTCAGACAGCTTGGTCTCAGTCGCAGGTCATGGGTCTTGCAACAGGATAATGACCCAAAACACACAGCTAAAAACACCCAAGAATGGCTAAGAGCGAAACATTGGACTATTCTAAAGTGGCCTTCTATGAGCTCTGATGTAAATCCTATTTAAGATCTGTGGAAGGAGCTGAAACATGCCGTCTGGAGAAGGCACCCTTCAAACCTGAGACAACTGGAGCAGTTTGCTGATGAGGAGTGGGCCAAAATACCTGCTGAGAGGTGCAGAAGTCTCATTGACAGTTACGGAAATCGTTTGATTGCAGTGATTGCCTCAAAAGGTTGTGCAACAAAATATTAAGTTAAGGGTACCATCATTTTTGTCCAGGCCTGTTTCATGAGTTTGTTTTTTCAAATAATTCTGTTGAACCACAATTCAAAAGCATTGTCTGATTTTCATTGGTTAATTTTCATAGAATTTTTATTTATTACCACTTTTGTCAGATTCAAGTTATTTCTGTGACCATTGCGGGTTTTTCTTTCATTAACAGAGGGGTACCAACAATTTTGTCCACGGCTGTACCTAAGGACAATTTAGAACAGGGGTGTCCAACCATGTGCCATGGAGAGCCAAGACCCTGCAGGTTTTACCTCCAACCAGTGTCTTCAACAGCAGATTTCAGTGAACTTCTTCCCACTGATTGCTGATAAGTGAAAACACCTGCTGAAGAGACTGGGTAGAAGAGAAAACCTGCAGGGTCTTGGCTCTCCATGGCACATGGTTGGACACCCCTGATTTAGAATCACCAGTTTGATGCCAATTAACCCAACTTGCATGTGAGTCCAAACCAGCCCATGGGATGAATTTGCAAAGTGTGAAAATTAAATAATGGAATACATGAGCAGCACTTTTTCAATAAAATAACTGCTATTCCCAATTTGTCCATTTGGGGTTGCACAAGAGCAGGAGACACAAAAGTAATCCCCGATTTCCACTGAGGGAGTCTGTTATGCAGATCGGGAGAACAGGACTTATTCCAGGAAGACTCCAAGGCAAACTTTTCCCACCTGCCTCTATTATCCTTCTCGCCCAGGGCTGTGCGATGTGACCAAAATTTCATATCCTGTCATAAGTAGTCTTATTGGCGATAACGATATACTGTATATCACAATATCCATTTCTGTAAATTCTATAGTTTATCTATGATGACCAATAAAAAGGACCATCTTTTTCTACATTTAAAGTTACATACTGAAAAAAATCAATTGTACAAATTCATCTGTCATTAATTTTATGCACTTTTTTCCCCTGTTAATTTTGCAGTTATAAAAATTGTTTTTCATGTGCGTTTGAGATGACTTCAATTTGTTCTTTATCGCTACTAGACTAATTAAAAATTTAGAAATCAAGTTACATTAAGAGCCAGTTTGTTCCTCCGACACGTTTTAATTCATTTATTATTTATTTAGTGTTTAAGCGGCCACTGTCGCGCACTTTTGCAGCTTTAGTAATGTTTTTTCAGACAAAATTAAAAAACAACTCGGCCGTGATTTAAACCAGGACAATGGTCTGATACACCATAATGTTTCCTATTGGCGAGAAGTTAGCGTCGCCATTTAGCATTTGCCGTCTTATAATTAGAGAGAAATGGTGTTAACGTTACGTACCTCCAATTAAAACGAGGTTAGAGGACTATTCTCTCTGATGCAGCATGGTGGGAAAAAGTCCAACATCCCTGGCACAGAAATGGTGGCAAAACATTAGCTTGCAGTTAGTTGCTGTGATGCACCTGGCACACTGCGGGGGAGAGGCAGGGCGGTGACAAATAGAAATTTTTATGTCTCTTAAATCCCAATATAAACGATACAGTTTTATATGAAATGGTAGACATTTTTTATTGCGTCACTGATAGACACTACTCACAAAAAGTTAGGGATATTTGGCTTTTGGGTGAAATTTATGGAAAATGTAAAAAGTTCACGCTACAGAGATATCATATCATGAAAGCAGAGCATTTAAGTACAAGTATGCAATGGTGATTTCCTCATCTCAGACAATTTATTGAAACAAAAGCCAACAACAGTGGTGGGTATACCACAACAAAAAAATGTCAGTGTCTCACTAACTTGTCATGTGCCCTTGAGCATCAGTTACAGCTTGACAATGACGTCTCATGCTGTTCACAAGTCGACTTATTGTCTGCTGAGGCATGGCATTCCACTTTTCTTGAAGGGCGGCCCTCAGGTCATTGAGGTTGTGGGGTGCAGGATTATGAGCCTCTACACAGTGACTCGGCTTATCCCATAGGTTTTCTATGGGATTCAGGTCTGGAGAAAGTGCAGGGCACTCCATTTGAGGTACCCCAGCCTCCAGCAGCCGTTCCCTAATGATGCGACCCCAATGAGCTGGAACATTTGTTGTCCATGAAGATGAAATTAGGCCTGTGCTGTTCATGCAGGGGCAAAATGACTGGATTAATGGTGTTATTCAGGTAGTATCGGCTTGTCACTGTACCATTGACAAGATATAGGGCAGTTCTGTATTGACTAGACACACCTGCCCAGACTGTAACATGGTGACAACAGTGGCTGATGCATAGCGCTCTCCTTGACGTCTTCAACATCGTTGGTGGCCATCATTTCTTCTGAACGTGAATCAACTTTCATCAGAGAACAGCACTGAGGCCCACTGGTCCCTTGTCCAGCATAAATGCTCCCTGGCCCATGCAAATGATGCGTGTGCCTGGTGGTGTGGTCAGGTACCCTTGCAGGTCATCTAACACGCTGGCCACACTGATGTAAATGGTTTCAAATGGTCTGACGTGACACTTGGGTGCCTCTCACCTCCCTTAAATGTGCCTGGAGTTGAATGGTATTCATCATCTTGTTCTGCAGGGCACTGTTCACAATGAAGCAGTCATCAGCGTGAGATGTGTCCAAAGGACATCCACTTCTGTGCGTTTCTGTGACTCTTCCAGTCTCTCTTTTGTAAGCTGCTGATAACACTCTAAGCTGAGTTGCCACTTCCCTCTGAGAACATCCTGTTTGAAGCCTCGCAATGGCGAGGTACTGTTGATATTGTTAGGTGTCGTCTTGGTCTCATGTCAGAATGTGAACAGCATGATGAAGAGGACTGTTTAAATACCAATTCTAATTGAACCAGAAAATTTTAGTCGATTCATGGATCAAACACCTGTTGTGAATTTTGCCATTAAGCACCTCGTTAGAAAACAGCAAGTTATGCAAAAAGTAATGAAATATTTAACAGTTGGACATGTGCATTCAAAAGGTTAGAGAAGGTCAAATTAAGTTCACCTGTAAAGGTTGTAGTGCATTTTAACTGCATCCTGAAATTTCACCCGAAAGTCAAATATCCCTAACTTTTTGTGAGTAGTGTGTATCGTCATATCACACAGCCCTATTCTCGCCCATTGCAAAAAATATGCAACAAATCTTTTTTTTTTTTTTTTTTAATAGATGCCGGCTCCAGTACACACTGAAATGTCACAGTGTTTACTGTATTTAATAACCGTTCTTTAAAAATACATTTACCGGAGGACTTCCGGTCTGGACGCCATGGTGATAGCAACCTAACGCTGAAACTCCCAGACCCAATCCAAGGAAAACATCCTCAAAATCAGACCTAACGGATTTTTGGAAGATTAAAAATCAAAAGACAATAACACCATGCCTAACCAAAAGCAGAAGAAACTGACATTCCCCAGGTCAGGACGCGCTGCGGCCGCAGAATCTGAACCGGAGGACCTCCGTTCAGAAGACGAGAACCTGGGCCTAGCTAACAAAAGGATTAGCTTGAAATCGCTATTTGACGAATTACGACGATTTTGGGCCGAATTTCTTGAATTCAGAGAGGATCTAAAAAGGACGAACAGCAGAATGGACCAGGCCGAAAAACGAATCTTGGAAGCTGAAGAAAGAGTAAAAGTGCTTGAAGATTCTGTGCTGGATTTACACAGAAAACAGTCAAGGCTGGAGGCTAAGCTAACCGACCAAGAAGGAAGACAGAGACGAGATAACATCAGAATTCACGGTCTGAAAGAAGGAGCTGAAGATAGTTTCAACACAGTGGCGGAATGCGTGGAATCCTTATTGAGAGAGAAGTTGGATATTCCACAAACCACCGATTTGAAGATAGAAAAGGCCCATCGTACATTAGCCGCAAAGCCAGCGCCGGAAGCGCCCCCACGTTCTTTGGTGGTGAGATTCGCCAATTTCAAAATAAAACAAGAGGTTGTAAGACGGGCTTGGCAGAAAAAAGGATTTATGCATCATGAGAGAAAAGTCTTCGTGGAGCACGATTACGCCCCTGAGGTTCTTAAAAAGTGACGGGAATATAACGACGCCAAAAAGGTTCTACGGGAACAGAATCTACGCTTTCAGACGCCATTTCCGGTGAAGCTAAGGGTCTTTTACGGTGAAGAGTCATGTCTTTATAATTCAGCAGAAGAAGCAACAATTGACATGGCGAGAAGAGGGCTCCCGGTAATGGTGTTTAAACCCGCAGCGAATCTGAGCGAAAAGATCAAAGCTCAAACGTGGTCCACTCAGAGACCTTCAAAAACCACAGACCAGCAGCGGGAAATCCAGCCCCAGAGCTACAAAGATAAGCTTTCCAGTTCCAGGAAGGAATAGCAACCTTTTTGTTTTTTTTTTTTTTCTTTTCAGTCACTCTGCACTTCCGTCCCCCCTCCTACAAGGTAACAAACATTAAAGGAGATGCAGAATCAGCATGTGGTAAAACCTTTCATGGAGCAGTTATAGCATTAGAAACAAATGTCTTCTTAATTTAAAGGGGAAAAAAAAAATCATGTTAAAATAGAAACGTAACAATGACCCACATGTTCTCTCCACACTAACAAATACTGTATTAGAGTGAATGTTTGCTGTGATGGGGGTGGGAGGGTGCACACAATCTCATAGGGTATAGGCATTAAAAAAAACAAAAAAAAAAACATTACAAATTCGGATTGGGATCTGAAATTCACGTTAAAAACATGGGACAACTTACAGGGGTAAGAGAGGGCCCTCAACACGTAACAGAGTTTGAGGAATTTCCCTCAGAGCCTACACTCCACCAGGGCTCTTACAGGGTCTTTAAAGAGACCCCAGCTCAGGAAGTTTTTTTGACAGTTTTTTGTTTTAAAGTTTCGTACACTATGTTCTTAATGTTTTTTATGTTCTTAATGTTCTTTCAGTTTCTGAGTAGCAAAAAAGAGGGCCACCACACTTATACTAAATAAGAAAATACAATGGAGAAACAGGGTGTAACCAAAATAGCCTCATATAATGTAAAAGGGATCCTGAATCCAGTTAAAAGATCCAAGATTCTACGCAAAATGAAAAAAGACAAAGCAGAAATAATATTTTTACAAGAAACCCACCTAACAGACGTGGAACACACTAAACTCAATAGACAAGGGTTTAAAATGATCTCTTCATCTTCCTATAAATCAGGGAGGAGGAGGGGAGTAGCGACATTGATATCAACCAAAATTACATTTGAAAAAAAATCAGAACACAAAGATAAAGAGGGAGGTACAGTTTGGTAACTGGGCGGCTAGAGGGAGAAGATATCACCCTGCTGAATGTATATGCACCACCAGGGGCTAAATGGAAATTTTATAAAAATGTATTCGACCTAATGATAACTAAAGCCCAAGGTTTAGTGATATGTGGTGGAGACTTCAATCTAAGACGGAATCCATACTGGGATGCAACAGGTAATTCTTCACATCAAAATAACACCCAAAATAGGAATACTCGGATGCTACTAAAAGAAATGGGAATCTGTGACGTATGGAGGGAATTCAACCCCAATGTAAAAGATTATACTTTTTATTCAACGCCACATTCATCTTACTCAAGGATTGATTACTTTTTTATGTTTAATAGAGACATTGGAAGAGTAAAAACAGGACTGATGGATCTCTCTGACCACAGTCCGATCTATATGGACTTAAACATCCAAAAATACACAAATAATACATTTTCCTGGAGGTTGAATTCAAATGTCCTGAAAGGACCACTGAAAGATGAATTGGAATCAGATATTCTCAGATATTTGGAAGAAAACGATAATGGAGAAGTATCCCCTTTAATACTGTGGGATGCATGCAAAGCTGTAATAAGGGGAAAAATTATTGCAAAACTGGCAACCCAAAAGAAACTGAGACAAGAAAAACTAATCACACTAGAGTCAGAACTCAAGAACCTAGAAAAAGAACACAAAGACAACACTCATTCTAATGGCTCGCTCAAGATTAAAGAAATTAAAAATCAAATGAGATCTACACAATAGAAATCCAGAAGAAACTTACATTTCTGAAACAAAAACACTATGAAGCAGGCAGTAAATCGGCAAAATTACTAGCCTATAAATTGAGGAAACAACAAGCAGAAAGAGCAATCTACAAAATCAGAGACCCAGTGTCAAAGGAATTAAAATTCAGAATTCAGGATATTCTTAAAAGCTTCGAGAATTACTACAAGAACTTGTACTCCCACAAAAAACATAAAACGCATCCGAGACATTCCTAAACACATTAAACCTTCCCCAACTTACGGAATCACAAAATAAAACCCTACTGTCAGAAATGCAACCTAAAGAATTGGAAAAAGCAATTATGAAACTTGAAGCTAACAAATCCCCAGGAGCAGATGGCTATACAGCAGAATGGTACAAAACCTTTAAACAGCAACTATCTCCTCTCCTCCTGAAAACATTTAACTACGTCCTCCACACAGGGGAAATCCCCCCCCTCCTGGAGAGAAGGGGTCATTGCAGTTATACCTAAACCTGAAAAGGATAAACTAGAATGCTCCAACTACAGACCAGTGTATTAAATCAGGACTATAAGCTTTTTACCACTATCCTTGCCAAAAGGTTAGAAAACATACTGACAGACTTAATTCACTTAGACCAAACAGGTTTTATAAGACAAAGACAGACACAAGACAACATTCGACGCACTTTACACATAATTCATCATATAAAAAAATATAACTTAAATGCAGTCATATTGGGATTAGATGCTGAAAAAGCATTCGATTTGGTTGACTGGTCTTTCCTATATAGAATCTTATCCAGTTTCAATTTTCATAACAACTTCATTAGAACTATACAGGCATTATATAAAAAACCAACAGCTAAAATAAGGATTAATGGTAATTTATCATCATCTTTTGAGCTGGAAAGAGGATGTCGTCAAGGCTGCCCCCTGTCTCCACTGCTCTTTGCAATCTTCATAGAACCTCTGAGCCAATGGATAAGACACAATCAAGAAATTCAAGGTATTACACTTGGTCAGAAGGAACATAAAATAGCACCCTTTGCTGATGACATTTTAATATACCTAGGGCAGCCAGACACTTCTCTACCAGAACTAATCTCAGTTTTTTCAGACTATGGAGATTTATCGGGGTACAAATTAAACATGCATAAAACCCAAGTTTTAACATTCAACTATGACCCAAATCATTTTTCACTAAGTGAACTCAGAACTAACTGGGAGTTGGAATCTATGAAATATCTGGGGGTCAATATCCCGAAACAACTCGACAAAATTATAACACTAAACTATGATCCACTGGTGACAAAAATAAAATCTGACCTAGCAAGATGGAATATGATACCATTCTTAGGTACTGCACAAAGAATTGAAGCAGTCAAAATGAATATACTTCCACGTCTTCTATACCTTTTCCAAACAATACCGGTAGAACCTCCCAAAAAAACATGGCAGGAGCTGGACAGAAGGATCTCAAGATTCATATGGCAGGGTAAGAGACCTAGAATCAGATATAGAACCCTACAGCTAAACAAAGACAAAGGTGGGCTCGCACTGCCAAATATCAGGGACTATTTTATAGCTGCACAAATTAAAACTTTAGTAGAGATATGTAACCCAGTCTACACTGCACAATGGAAGGAGATGGAATGCCAAATAACAAGTGACATCCCCCTACAGGCGATAATAGGGAACAATGCCTTAACTAAACTCTTGAATAACACTAACCCGTGGATAGAGACCCCGCTAAAAATTTGGTTTAAGATAGTCAGAGAGAATCAAGCCAAAGAGCCCTATCGACTTCTGCAATGGATTGCCTATGATCAAGACTTTACCCCCAATAAAACAGACACTAGATTTAAAATGTGGAAAGAGAAAGGGCTGATAAAATATTACGATTTTTTTAAGGGGCAAGCTTTAAGAAGTTTTGAAGATTTGAAAAAACAAGGTCTAATAAATCAAGATCTTTACAGGTTCTTTCAGCTTAGACACCACATAAACAATATACTTAAAAAGGAGGATTTGGAAAGGGCCCAGTCAGGTGTTCTGAAGGTCTTCTTAATGGCATCTAAAGGGATCCCAGGGATCAGATACATTTCTAAAATATACCAAGGTCTTCAAGACTTAAAAGGAGACAACACATCATATATAAAAGAGAGATGGGAAAAAGAGGGGAATTTCACTTTACAATTGGAAATATGGGAAAAGCTAAATAAACAGCAATGGAAAAGTACCTCATCCCTGCAGTGGAGAGAATTTGGATGGAAAAACTTGGTAAGATTTTTCAGAACACCTGCACAAAACAAATTTACCCATAAGGGGTTGAACTGTTGGTGCTTGTGTGGTGAAAAGACTGCAAATCATTTTCATGTGTTTTGGTCATGCCCAGTTATCCACCAATATTGGACCAACGTACAGACAATATTGGGGAAAATATTCAAAATAACAGTTCCCTTTTCTTTTGTAACTTTGTATTTGGGTTTACTACCGGACTCACTGGAAAGACGAGGAGATAAATACTTATTCAGTGTTTTAATATTGGCAAGTAAAAAAGCCCTAACTAAAAAATGGATGCTGAAGGACTGTCCTACACCTGAAGATTGGATTAACGTGATTCAAGACATTTACTCGATGGAAAAGTTGACATTCGCACTGAGACAGGACATGGATGGGTTCATGAACTTTTGGCAACCCTGGATCGCATATGTGTCTTCCATTAGATCTAATCTTTGACAAATACCATTTCAATAATGGTCCCGCTCTTTGTTCCAACGCTACTCAGTTGCTCTTTTACTTTTAATTGCTTAATTTTCTGTTTGTTTGTTTTTTGCTGTTCTGTTTTTGTTTATTTGTTGTTGTTTTTTTTATTTAATTCTCCTTAATTTCACTTTTTCTTTCACTTTAAAAAAAAAAAAGGGGGTGTTGTAATAACTATCCTACCAATGTTGTCAAGTAGCAAAAAATAAGGGAACGTGTGATGAAAATGTAAACAATGCAATGCTGTAATGACCTGTATACCCTTTACAAAAACTTAAATAATAAAAAAAAAAAAAAATACATTTACCCCTGTGTCTCACAGCTCAACGGGTGCTGGGGGGTGGGAAGGGGGGCAGTTCTCTGCCTTTTTGCCGGATGTTTTTACGGTCAGAACCAGTTTTTCTTGTGATAATTTTTTTTTTGAACATGTTCAAAACAAGTGAAGCTGCCGGTGACTTGCCAAAAAGTAATGAGCCACCAGAAACTGATCGGCTCGTTGCGGGAGCATGCCTTGCTCGGCTAAAGTCTTTTCTCTTCTGGCTGATGGCTGCTTTTGAGCAAAGCAGACGTAACTTTTTATCCATGCAATTAACGAAGGTATGTCTGTTTAATGCGGTGAGGGATTAGTCATAATTTTAGCCCCACGAGTTTTGTGTTAGAATAATCATATAGCATTTTATCCTGTAGCAGCTTTTAACGTTTTGCCTGATATGTTAAGAAAAGTGTGCTGAAATTAAGAAAATCCGTGTATAACGATGTAAAAGTCACTAAAGCTTTTCTTTCCCAAGAATACTAGTATTTGTACATTATTCACCTCCTATAATTATATATTGTAAGTAGAATCCATAAAATGTATGCTTCATATGCCAAAAATTCATTAAGGCTCCCAATTTGGATTCAAACATTTTATCTGCCAAAAAGTTACTTGATTTGGTTCTTCAAGGTTGAATTGCGGAGATTATATTATAACCTGTTCTGTCCAACTTGTGAATAGTCTCAAAGGACTGTTCTAGCTTGTAAATGTGTTATTTCACTGACCAAACATTGATTAAAGGTCTTAATGTTGATTGAAGCAGTTTGCATGCTTTAAAAATGATTTTATTTGATTCAGGATTAAATTGTGACTATAATACTCTAACTTGCTTTCTCACACTTGTGAAATAGTCTCAAAGGACAATAATTCTGTATTTTGACTGCCAAAAATTAAGGGTCTTCAACTGGATTGAAATTCCAGAAATCCAGTTATAACCAGTTTATTCATGTGCATGTAAACATGGTCAATGATCAGTTTTACATGTACTCTAATAAACTGGTTATGATTGGATTTCTGCAGTTATCTGATTATTCAAGTGACCACCATGTAAACGGAATGATCCGATCAAGGCCATGTAACTGGGGTCATTACTCCAACTCATTCATGTTGTTCATGTTTTGTAGAAGATCAATGGTTAAATAAATGTAAACATTTCATAATATACTTGTACTTCTTTGGACTAAATTTGGAGTTGCCATTAGGTTGTTTTGTTATTATTTTACTGGTCCGGCCCACTTGACGTTAAATCTGGTGGTATGTGGCCCCCAAGCTAAAATAAGTTAGACACCCCTGCTTTTACAGGCTTTATTTTAGTAATCTTATTAACTCAGCATGTTAACTGGAACGCTTATTTGCTTACTAAACACTTCGTCTTCTTGAAAGTTAGCTGTAGTATAAATTTGTTTGGTTTGACTACTAAACTACCAAAACTATTTTTTTTAGTTCATTTTGCTCAACCCAAAAGGAGCAGTAATTGTAATGCATTTGCCCCGATGACCAACAATCTCACTCACAGTGATCCTCAGGTGGGGCTATATCCAAGTTGTGCTCAAGGTCAATGTCAAGATCAAAGGTCAGGAGAACCTGATTTTAAAAAAACCCCAAAAAACCAAAACAAAACAAAAAACCATGAGTTCTCCTAGGAAATTACAGCAATTTTTGCCAAATTTGCAATGATCATCAGGTACTGTAGGTCTGCATCCAGTTTGAGGGTCAGGTCATTGTCAAAGGGCAGAAGATCTGGGCATTTATGATTTCATGAAAAACATTATTCCTCGTAGACAATTGACCATTCCTTATCCTAGATACAGACCCATCTAGGATGTGCTTAAGGTCAGGAGGTCTGGAGGAGGACTCGAAGGTCATGAGATCTGAGAACTACCGTGGTGATTTTGTCTGGCCGGAATGAGCTACTCTGTCATTGATGGTCTGGTTAATAAAATGCTTTTTTTGTAATGTAACTTTATGTCTTTGGTAATTAAAGTTTCCATTGTTTTGATTGTTTTGTTTTTTATATTCTCATTGAAATGGAGGATTTTTGTAGCTTACACACACATTCTCTTTTCATCTTTGTTTTCCTCTCAGAATGCAGCTGACATGCCAGAGACAATTACCAGTCGGGATGCTGCCAGGTTTCCCATCATTGCCAGCTGTACTCTGTTTGGCCTCTACCTCTTCTTTAAGGTAAGTCTGGCTTAGCATAGGCTGCAGCTAGAGCTGCGACCACACATTTCACCATAAGAGACTTAAGACTTCTCATGTGCTGTGATGCAGGTATTTTCTCAAGAGTACATCAACCTGCTGCTGTCTGTCTATTTCTTTGTACTGGGCGTCCTGGCTCTGTCACACACTATGAGGCAAGTCAACCTGGATTAATGTGGGTGTGAATTATTTTTAAGAAAGAATGCATGGAAGGTAAATGTGCTTAATTGTTCCACTGTTTGATTGTATCGTTGTCTTCCAGTCCAATGATGTCCAGAGTCTTTCCAGACTCTTTCCCAAACAAACAGTATCAGCTGCTCTTCACTCAGGGCTCCGGAGAGTCCAAAGAAGGTAAGGCAGTCTGTCCAAGACAGGACTGAAAACTTCGGTTTAAGCAATGTTATGTAAGATTTTTATTCATGGAAAAGACTACAGCTGGCACATCTTATAGCAGTCCCCAATCTTTTCTACTTCACATACCGGTAGCGAGTTGGGAAAAAAAATGGCTACATGGGTGCCTACAGAACCCATACACAACAAGAGCAAATTATTTGCAATTTTTTGGGACCAATTAACAAGTGAAATCAGAAATTCCCACAGAAACCTGAACATACCAGGGCATCCTGGTTGAAAAACACTGATCCAGAGCAAAAAGCTCAGCGGTGAACTTTTTGGTTGCTGCCCACAGAGTGGATGGATGCATTTTTTTTTATTTTTTTTTTTTAAGCCAAAGACTTCATCTGACATCTCTAAGTGTACTGTTGAATGAATTTATATGAAATAAGAAAAAATACCAATGCTTAATGCTCAATAAAAACTTAACTTACAACAGGCGTGTCAAACATATGGCCAACGGGCAAAAACTGGCCCACCAGAGGGTCCAAACCAGCCAGTAGGTTGAATGTGCAAAATGTGAAAAGCCATAGGCTGCCAATTTTGAATAAAGTAATAGCTCCCACTTTAGCCTGTGTGGTGAATCAGTTAGGTGGTTAGGATTGATGTAAATGTGGAAATGTGTGTAAATTTAAAATAATTTTTAGATTTTGACTAGTTTTTTTATTCTTAAGTGAAATACTATATTTTTGAATTTGTAAATATCTGTGACTTAAAAGGCTGATGACACGATTTTGACATTTTTTAGGATGTTGTGTAGACCCAAAAGTCATTGTCGATGATCAATACAACATTTACAGCCGTGCCTGCATAAACTAGTTATCATCAAAAAACAGCAGCCGCTGACTGGACTGTGGTGCTGCCCACCGAATTAAGGGAGGCACCCCATGACGTAAGCGGGAGAATGGACTCCAGTGTTGTTGACTGGAATGACAGCAGCTTTGTAGCTCATAGTTTCTCTGGTTTCTTGTTTTAAAATTTATGGCTGTGCCTTCGCGTTGTCGCAGGCTTAGATAAACATCAAACCGTGAAAGACCACATCACATGCTTCAGCTCCAACTGTTAAGACTTCTCGTGCGCTTTTATGCAGGAGGAGCGCACGAGGAGGGGAAGGATTTGACCTACTTTCTGTGATCCCATGCTGATATCTCGCCAGTCCGGGCACGTCCCCGCTATCATTATCATCAGCTGATTCAAACTCCTGCTGATCATGTTTCCCGGTCCTCGCCCAGGTGCTTCTAATCACACCATCACTAGCAGCGCGTGTACTTTGCGGCCGTTTGCCAGTCATGCACTAATGGTCCATAGTATTGTCATCTGTGCTGTTTGTCTGCCAGTATTTTCAGCACTCTCATGACACGCTAGTCACTCCATGTTCGCCATGGCTCTCATGCGTCCTTGAAGCGATGTCCTCTGGGGTGCACCTGTGGCAAACATGTCTCCTCTCATTCGTTCGCTGGGCGATGTCTGCCCCCGAACGCCATCAGTAAGTGTGTCTGTTTCTTGTACGTCTTCACCTTTCAGGGAACTGTCTGTCTTTCTGTATTAAATGTGCTGTGATAAACCCTGCCCGCAAATCCTCGTTATTTCATCATCCCTGTCTGTGCCCTGCGTAAGAGCGCACAGAGGATCATGATGAATGGATTTAGGCGCAGAATTCACCACAGCACATGTACTGAACATAAGAATGATGACAACGGTTCCCAAAAAGGTGAAGACCCACAAAAATAAACAGAAACACTTACAGTTGGCATTTGGGGCCGGCATCGCCCAGCGAACATGGAGAGGAGACATGTGAACCACGGTTGTGCCCCAGGGCTGACATCGCTTCAAGGGGCGCAACAGAACCACAGCTGTGTGGAGCGGCCAACACGTCGTGATTGCGCTGGCAACAATGGCTGGCTGACAACACAGCAGATGATGCACACAAACCATGAACAGCTGACTGTCAAAGAGAAAGGGCGCGTGTGTTCGGACTGGCGAATCTTGGACAGTGCCCACCTGAAAGTGGCTCAAAACGCACATAAAACATATGTACAAAACAAAAACAACAAGAACTCGAAATATAATCCATAATAAACCCAATGCCTGAGCCATAGAGAATACACTATGATTTTATTGAAAAATTGGGTTTAGATAAATTATATTTATGAACAAATAATTTGTTGCAATATCTGTAACAAAAGAATAACACTGGTGTTCCCCTACCGTGTGTTTGTCGCTGCTGCTATGGTGGGCATGTGTGCCTCTCCACCCATCACTCTCTGAGTGTGACTGGCTTGGCACAGTGCCCACTTGGCACGGCTCAAACCTATACGGTCTGATGCCCCCAGATTCTTCATTATCATCCTATTCTTCGGAACTATAATCGTCTGAAGATTGGACAACACAAACCAATTCCAGACTACATGTGCTGGAACCATCGTGGATGTTTTCAACCTCTGTGTGTACAATGGGCAGGCAAGTGCTGTGTTCTGTCGATGACGTTACAACATGGTCGGGGGGTTTTCCAGCCACTGACGTAATTGGTGACATGGCGCTCATGAAAACGTTGGATATTCGCGTGAAAAAAAGCCTGTTTGACTTAGAACTGCACAGACCAATCTATTTTGTCATATTGCATTATGTGTTGAAAAATTAGAGGAAGTCAAAAACGTGTCATCAGACCTTTAATGTTCTGTGCCTTTGAAGAGCCACTGTAAGGTGCAAGTTGTAATGCATGTAGAAGAGCTTGGAAGAACGAGGCGGTGTGATATATAAACCAAAGTTTATTATCAGCTCCTCTAACAAGTCTCATCTAAGTGCAGAAGCAGAAGCAAGAAAAGAGACCGAATACCTCCGGCTCTGTGAACTTATACTTGCACATAACAAAAGACATGCATATCAAAGGCTGACATCCCTCATTATCTTAATCCCCCCATTGTCTTGGTACTCCTCCTCATGGCCCTGGGGGGTGAGGGCAGCTCCTCCGGTCTCCACCGCAGTGTCTGGGAACGTTTTTGTTCTTCACTGGCGGTTGAGAGTCTTTGTCCTTTCTGAGGTGTGAAGTCGCCTTACATATGTAATCACCAAACATTCCCACATGCTTCAACATATGTAGGTTATGGAATATATGATTAATATAGCCCACAGCCCCCCCCCCCAAACGACTAAGAAAAGGACAATAGAGAAATTCACAGTTTAAGATAATTACTATGACATACTAACTGCTATACCTCTTGCCACAGAAGAAACTTTCCAGCAGCCATGCTCCTAAGAGAGTTCAGTGGTAATCATAACAGCATAGTAAAATCACAAGTCAGTCCTAAACTGTTACAGCACAATTAAGCCTGTTTTCCACTAGCCCAGCACACCTCGGTACGGCTCGATTCACTTCAGTACGGCTCGGAATGCTTCGGTCTCCATTAGCACGGTGTTGTGCTTGTGCTGTGATGGTTTGTGTTAAGAGGTTTTAGAAGCGGGGCAGCAGCAGATTCTCAGCGAGGCGGGGCCACACTCCCGTGACGTTACGCACCCGACTGAGTCCTTATTTACACGAGACAAAAAAGGATCCAAGGATTATTGCCTTGCTCGCTCTGTGGATTTATCTCACAATTAATTTTATCTCATAATTAAGCTGCAACAACACAAGTCACTTTTGTTTTGAATTAACTGCCAAATGACCTAGAAATAATGAGCTGAAACTTGTTTTTATTCGTATTAAATAATGAGACTGTGGCACACTGGCCAACACCAAATTATTATTTTTTACATCCTAGGGCATTTTGGATGTACTGAATTAAAAAAAATCATGTTTTTCACCTTCAGGTCAACGTTTGGAACAACAGTATTATTATTTTCCGTTTAGATGATGCTACACTCCTTCTAAAGTATTGTAATTCTCTGAATTTGGAATGCCGATAGAACATTCAATTTACATATACTTACTTTTTTACCTACTTTGACTTGTAAGCTTGATCAGTCTCTCCTGCTGCATTTTAAAGTCCAACTGTGCAACTTCTTATAAGTTAACATAAAAAATGTACCCAAAGTTTAGAACTGGATCATGTGGGGCTAATTTTTTATGATATTTCAATAAAAAGAACAGAAAGCTTACAAAAACATTTGTTTTTTGGTCTAGTTAAAAATTACATTACCTTTACAATGGTTGACCTCTGACAGGAATATCAGTATCATTTTGATCAGATTAGGCAATGGAATTTCTATGTAATTATACTGTTTTATAATTCAGTGTTATAACAGACAAACCACACTTTCCAAAACAATTCCATTTTATTATATACAAAATATTAAAATAAAAAAAAAACTTTGCAACACAACATGAAGGTTAATCGACATTTTATACACGCCGACCACTGAGTGCCTGTACACCAGCTTCCCAAACTGGGTCACGACTCGGATGAATGAAGCCGTCTCTGCCAGCTGTGGGTCAGGAAGGCTCGGTTGAATAATCCGTGCGGGCTGTCGCGGCGGACGCGTGGGATGATTCTACAAGGAAAATGCACACAATAAAATACAGCACGAAAGTGCAATATATACAGAAAAGACAATAGTTTTTAACAAGAATACATAAGCTTATTTCAGCGTATTGTTCACATGAATAATTAAAATAAAAGCTTTAGTCCGCAGTGTGCTGCAATAAAGCAGCGATCCATCCACAAATGAACAGCTTTTTTATTGCATAAATAAACTGAGCGTCTTACCGAATATATTTGCGAAAAAACGCACAATAAAAACAAATTAAAACTCACCGTAAAAGGACTCCGATGTCGAGACCTCCCGGTATATTTTTTCATTCCGGGCGGCTCCGTCTAACTCGCGCTGCATACGTTCGTCTGACAATGCAGTGAGCAGACACTGCAGCTCCTTACTGGTCCATGGAACACCCTTATTACGTGAAGCCATTTTTGATAGAGAATAAATGAAAATAGCACAGCAATACACTGAAAAGAAATTGCCAACAGTGGTTGCGTGCTGAGTAAAGGCGGTCGTGAAGGTTGTTTTTTTTTTTTTCAAAAACTTTATTGAGAAGGTCGTGAAGATTTGGTAGATGAGGAGGAGGAGAGGGGCGGTTACAACCTGACCAATCAGCGCCGGTTACGACCTGACCAGTCAGCGGTGACCAGTCTGTTAACGTCACAACACGGCACAGCTCAGCACTGCTGTACCCTGCCCTGCAGCGGGGCTAAGAATCGCGGCTGTTAAACCGTGTTGGGGCTTGTGGAAAAGCGTACAAAGCGTGCTGAGCCGTCCCGTGTCGCGCTAAAGCGTGCTAGTGGAAAAGGCCCTTTAGTGAACAACTGTTGAGTAGTTTGCATCAGTCCCTGTGCTGTCTGGGTTTTAATCTTCTCCCGAATCTGCTGTGGGTCCGCTTAGGCGTCCTGCTGGGACCTTCCTGTAAGGAATCTGCAGCTTGGGGAGGAGAGTGATTATTTGTTCCCTGCAGGGGGGCTGAGTCTTTTCTCTTGGGGGGTCTACCCAGCCGAGGTGCTCTCGCCAACTGTGCAGGCTCATCTCTCAACAAGAAGGCAGGTTTAAGTCTGTCAATGCTGACTGTTTCTTTTCTATCCCCAAAATCAAGCACAAAGTGTTTATCACCAGGTTCCAGCACTCTGAATGGCCCATTGTATGCTGGGCGGAAAGTTGGTTTTAAAGCTTCATGCCTACCAAAAACGAATTCAGCGTTTTTTAGAGCTTGGGGGACAAAAACCCGTGGAAAAGAGTGATGTGCCGGTCCGGGGAGAGAGTCCGGTCCGTTGCTGCCTAAAAACCTCGAGGCTGGAAGATGCTCTGGGTTCTCTGGTAAAAATTCACCCGGGAGCCTGAGAGGTTGTGCAAAAACTAATTCTGCTGGAGAGGCGTCTAGATCCTCTTTAGGCGCAGCACGCAACCCCAATAAAACCCAGGGAAGTTTATTTACCCAATTTGTATCCGTTAGTGAGGCTCTGAGGGCGGCCTTTAAAGACCCATGAAAATGCTCGCATAACCCATTAGCCTGAGGGTGATAAGCGGTGGTGCGGTGAATTGTCGTCCCTAAGCTGCTGGCCATGGCTGACCAAAGCTCTGAGACAAATTGAGGCCCCCTATCGGACGTGATGTCCGATGGGACGCTGAAACGTGCCACCCAGTTTGTCAAAAAAACGTGAGCGACTTCCTCCGCTGTAGTTGACGGCAGAGGGACTGCTTCTGGCCAGCGCGTGGTGCGGTCTGTCATTGTTAACAGGTGTGTGAAACCTTGGGAGGAAGGTAGTGGCCCCACGAGGTCGACATGAACGTGGTCGAACCTTCTAGCAGGGATTGGAAAAGGCTCCAGAGGGGCTTTTGTGTGCAAGTTTTTGCCCATTCTTTTACGTTTTTGCGCAGGCCGGGCCACACAAACTTTTCGGCGACCATTTTAACCGAGGCGCGCACACCTGGATGCGCGAGGGAGTGAATTGAGTCGAAAATACGGCGGCGCCATGTGGCTGGGACTAACGGGCGAGGTCGGCCGGTTGAAATATCGCATATTAGGGGGGGGCACGCCGTCGCGTAAACCCCTTTCCTGCAGCCTTAACCCTGTTGGTCCAGACAGGAGTGCGCGCACGTCCGCGTCACTGCTTTGTTCCTCCGCCATGGCTGCATAATCTATCCCTGCATGGATTGGTGCTGCGTATGTGTCCGCGTTAGTGAAGAGCTCTGCGGCTGAGGTAGTATAATCTGTCTCCTCGCGCTCTGGCGATGTCACAGCGCGGGAGAGGCAGTCTGCTACCACGTTATGTTTGCCTGCCACATGTTGAATGTCTGTGGTGAACTCTGAAATCGCAGCCAGCTGTCTTTGTTGCCTGCCTGACCATGGTTCTGAGATTTTAGCTATGGCAAAGGTGAGCGGTTTGTGGTCTACAAAAGCCGTGAAACTCCACCCTTCTAACCAGAACTGGAAGTGGCGGATGGATAAATGAAGCGCTAGCAGCTCCCTGTCAAAAGTGCTGTATTTACGCTCAGTTTGGTTTAGCGATTTGCTGAAGAATGCTAAAGGTTGCCAGATCCCGCTGACATGTTGTTCTACAACTGCCCCTATAGCTAGGTCCGAAGCGTCTGTGGTTAGTGCAATGCGGGCCGAGGGGTCGGGGTGAACCAACAATGTGGCATTAGCTAGAGCGCTCTTTACTTCCGCGAAGGCGCGTTCGCACTCCGGGGTCCATTCGACCGCGTTGGAAGCTTTTTGTTTTCTGAGCGCGTCATATAGGGGCTGCATGAGCTGAGCTGCGTGGGGGAGGAAATGGTTGTAAAAATTAACCATTCCTAAAAATTCTTGCAGCGATTTGACTGTCTGTGGCCGTGGGAAACTTTTTATGGCGTGGACTTTGTCTGGAAGTGGGACTGCCCCCTTCGGAGAAACTCTGTGTCCTAAAAAATCAATTTGTGACACGCCGAATTTGCATTTGGCTGGATTGATTATTAACCCGTGCTCTTCTAGCCTCTGAAAAAACATAGTGAGGTGCTGCTCGTGTTCTTCCTCAGACGAGCTGGCTACCAGCATATCGTCGAGGTAGACGAAAACAAAAGGAAGGTCGCGTAATACTGCGTCCATCATCCGCTGAAAAGTTTGGGCAGCGCCTTTGAGGCCGAAAGGCATCCGCAAAAATTCAAAAAGGCTGAAAGGGGTTATTACAGCTGTTTTAGGGATGTCCTCCGCTTGAACTGGGACTTGATGATAACCGCGGACCAGGTCTATTTTTGAAAAAATGCGCGCACCCGCCAGATGCAGTGAAAAATCCTGAATGTGAGGAATTGGGTAGCGGTCATGCGCTGTCGCATTGTTTAATCTGCGGTAATCACCGCACGGTCTCCAAGAACCGTCGGATTTCGGAACCATGTGAAGTGGCGAGGCCCAGGGGCTTTTCGAACGTTTAATAATACCTAATTTTTCAAGGGTAGTAAACTCGTCCCGAGCTATGGCAAGCTTGGCTGCGTCTAAGCGCCGAGCTTTGGCAAATACGGGTGGGCCCGTTGTCGGAATAAAATGTTCAACCCCGTGCTTAGCCACTGTTGCTGAGAATTTGGGAACTGTGAGTGCTGGAAATTGGGTGAGGAGTTGATCAAACTTACCTCCTGCTGTGGTGACGCTAGCCTGCACGGGTGGTGGAGAAACTCGGGCTGAGCAGGGAATAGAAGCAAAGGACAGTGCATTAACCAAGCGTCTGTTCGCTAGATCGACCACTAACCCATGTGCACACAAAAAGTCTGCGCCTAACAAGTTAAAACTCACCGCCGCTACAACAAATGTCCATCTGTAGTTGCGGCCGTGGATGTGGAGGTGCAGGCTTTTTTCGCCAAAAGTGTCAATGTTGGAGCCGTTGGCTGCCACCGCTCCGTTGCCCCGGGTGCCCATGGCTCGATCCGCTTGGGAGGGCATGACAAAACTTAGTTGAGCTCCTGTGTCAATAAGGAACTGCTTGCCGGTGTGTCCGTCCGTCACGTATAACAGCTTACTTTTCTCGCCGAGAACCGCTGCCGTTAACGGCTCTCGGCTTTGGCGTTTAAATTTGCAGGGGGGAACACATTTGTGAGCCTTCTCGGCGAAGCGGTGGTGGTAATAACAAACATCGCTCCGTCTGTTACGTTTTGGCCGCCTCGCTGTCACCGCGGGCTGGATCTGCTCCGTGGGTTGAGGCTCGCCGTGGCTCTGGGCATCAGCGTTGAGGTCTGCGGATGCTGCTGTGGGTGTCTGTTCCCTGTAGGCGTTGACGAGTCGTTGAGCTTCGTTGGCCAGCACGCGGAAGTCTTGCTGGGTGTTGCATCGCATGTTGGCGAGCGTCCCTCTCATGTGTGGCGGCAGCGTGCTGAGGAATACGAATTGGAAGAGGAAGTTGTCATTGTCCTCCTCTTTAAGCTGCAGCAAGTCCTCCATGAGGGCTTTAGGTCTGTATCCTCTGTGGCCGTAGACTGCTAGGATCCTCTCGGCTCTCTCTTCGGCTGAGGGGACGTAATTTGCCACGATGGTTGCTTTCAGTATTTCATATTTGTCTTGGGCCGGCGGCCGGCGGATTATGCTCCGCACATACCTCGAAGTGGCGGCGTCGAGTTTGGCGACGATGTGATAGAACTTCGTATCGTCGGCCGTGATGCCCGCCAGTGTAAACTGGGCTTCAGCTTGTTGAAACCACGAGGCGGGGTCTTCCTGCCAGAAGTCCGGCAGCTTGACAGCGACGGCATTTGTGTAGACCATCACTACTGTGTCCGCAGGGTGAGAATGCCTTGCCTCGGCTCTCTCAGTGGCGCTGGTGCTCGGTTGAGCCCTCTCTATCACTTCTGCCGGGGGGGAACGTCGTCCATCTGTTCCCCTGTCTGCGTGGGCGCCGGCGTCTGCCTGGGTCGCCACAGATGAGTCGATCGCGGGGGAACGCCTCAGGTCCATACTCGCGTCATGGGTCACCAGTGTAGAAGAGCTTGGAAGAACGAGGCGGTGTGATATATAAACCAAAGTTTATTATCAGCTCCTCTAACAAGTCTCATCTAAGTGCAGAAGCAGAAGCAAGAAAAGAGGCTGAATACCTCCGGCTCTGTGAACTTATACTTGCACATAACAAAAGACATGCATATCAAAAGCTGACATCCCTCATTATCTTAATCCCCCCATTGTCTTGGTACTCCTCCTCATGGCCCTGGGGGGTGAGGGCAGCTCCTCCGGTCTCCACCGCAGTGTCTGGGAACGTCTTTGTTCTTCACTGGCAGTTGAGAGTCTTTGACCTTTCTGAGGTGTGAAGTCGCCTTACATATGTAATCACCAAACATTCCCACATGCTTCAACATATGTAGGTTATGGAATATATCATTAATATAGCCCACAATGCACATATTATATGTAAATGATTAACTGAGGCATAATATTGCTAAAACTGCACTTGTTTTTCTTTTTTTAAAAAATCAGGTTGTTCATAATGATTTGTAAAAGATTCATTAAAAGTAAACATTTCACAATGTACTTGCATTTCTTTGCACTAAAACGAACAAACAAATTTTGGAGTTATGGAGTTGTGGGATTTTGCTGGTCCTGCCCACTTGAGATTGATTTTTCTTTTTCTTTTTTCTTTTCTTTTTTTTTTTTAAACCAAAATAATTTATTCAACATTATATGTAATTTACGTAACACCCACAGTTTTTGTATTGAGATGTACACTACTCACAAAAAGTTAGGGATATTTGGCTTTTGGGTGAAATTTATGAAAAATGTAAAAAGTTCACGCTACAGAGATATTGTATTATGAAAGTAGGGCATTTAAGTAGAAGCATGCAATGGTGATTTCCTCATCTCAAACAATTTATTGAAACAAAAACCAACAACAGTGGTGGGTATACCACAACAAAAAATGACAATGTCTCAATAGCTTGTCATGTGCCCTTGAGCATCAGTTACAGCTTGACAACATCTCATGCTGTTCACAAGTCAGCTTATTGTCTGCTGAGGCATGGAATTCCACTCTTCTTGAAGGGCGGCCCTCAGGTCTTTGAGGTTGTGGGGTGCAGGGTTACGAGCCTCTACACAGCAACTCAGCTGATCCCATGGGTTTTCTTTGGAATTCAGGTCTGGAGAAAGTGCAGGCCACTCCATTTGAGGTACCCCAGCCTCCAGCAGCTGTTCCCTAATGATGCAACCTCAATGAGTTGGAGCAATGTCATCCATGAAGATGAAATTATGTTGTTCATGCAGGGGCACAATGACTGGATTAATGATGTTACCCAGGTAGTATCGGCTGGTTACTGTACCATTTACAAGGTGTAGGGCAGTTCTGCATTGACTAGACACACCTGCCCAGACTGTAACACCACCAAAGGCTTGTCTAGTGACAACAGTGACTGATGCATAGCGCTGTCCTTGACGTCTCCAACATCGTTGGGGGTCCATCATTTCTGCTCAACATGAATCGACTTTCAGAGGACAGCACTGAGGCCCATTGGTCCCTTGTCCAGCGTAAATGCTCCCTGGCCCATGCAAGATGATGACGCCTGTGCCTGGTGGTGTGGTCAGGTACCCTTGCAGGTCGTCTAGCACGTAGACCACGCTGATGTAAAAGGTTTCGAATGGTCTGACGTGAGACTTTGGTGCCTCACCTCTCTTTAATGTGCCTGGAGTTGAGTGGCATTTATCATCTGGTTCCACGGGGCACTGTTCACAATGAAGCGGTCATCAGCGTGGGACGTGGCCAAAGGATGTCCACTTCTATGCCTTTCTGTGACTCTTCCAATCTGTCTATATCTCTGTTACAACCTGCTGATGACACTCTGTGACACTTCTAAGGCCAGTGGCCACTTCCCTCTTGAGAACATCCTGTTTGAAGCCTCACAATGGTGAGGTACTGTTGATCTGTTGTTGGGTGTCATCTTGGTCTCATGGTGTTAAAATGTGAACAGCATGATGAAGAGGACTGTTTAAATACCAATTCAAATTGAACCAGAACCTTTATTGGTCGATTCATGGATCAAACACCTGTTGTGAATTTTGCCGTTAAGCACCTTGTCGAGAACAGCAAGTTATGCAAAAAGTACTGAGACACTGAACAGTGGGACATGTACATTCAAAAGGTTAAAGAATACCTGGTTTATTGACCATCATGGTATCAGTGTGCTTTATTGGCCAGCAATAAAGCACTGCTTTATTGGCCAGCAAACTCTATCTATCTATCTATGGAGTATTGTCAAGGGTAAGATGAGACACCAGACCCAACAATGCAGACGAGCTGAAGGTCGCTATCAAAGCAACCTGGGCCTCCATAACACCTCAGCAGTACCACAGGCTGATCACCTCCATGCCACACCGCATTGATGCAGTAATTCACCTGTTCACCCTTTATACTGCGGACTTCTCACACAACACACTGCCATCTACAGAAGTTCTGTGACGACTCTGCGATCGTTGGCCTCATCTCCAACGGAGATGAAGCTGAGTACAGAGGACTTATCCAGGACTTCGTGGACTGGTACCATCCGAACTGCCTCCAGATCAACGCGAGGAAAACTAAGGAGCTGGTGGTGGACTGCCGCAGGCAAGGACAACCCCTCACAGCACCAGTAAACATACAGGGAACAGACATCGAGACGGTGACATCCTATAAGTACCTGGGTGTTCATCTGAACAATAAACTAGACTGGTCACACAATACTGACGCACTCTACAAGAAGGGACAGCGCAGGCTGTTCCTACTGAGGAGACTCAGGTCTTTTGGTGTACAAGGGGCGCTGCTGAAGACATTCTACGATACGGTGGTGGCATCAGCCATCACTTTTGGAGTGGTCTGCTGGGGCAGTGGCGTTACAGCAGCCGATAGGAAGAGACTGAACAAACTGATAAAGAAAGCTAGCTCTGTCCTGGGGCAGCGCCTTGACCCAGTGGAGGAGATGGGAGAGAGAAGGATGGTGGCTAAACTGTCATCTCTGCTGGAGTCCAAGTCCCACCCTATGCAGGACATACTGAACGCACTGAGGAGCTCATTTAGCAGCAGACTACATCATCCTAGGTGCACAACCGAGAGGTTTCGCAGGTCCTTCCTACCTACGGCTGTCAGACTGTATAACCTAAGCAGGGATGCTTGTAGAGATGGCAAAAAAACATGACAGCCTAATAGTATTGAATGCAAAAGACGCAATAGACTTACACAATGGTCCCCTCCGGTATACAACTAGGACAATACTGGTCGCTACGGAGGGTGACAGTATGTATGGGTACATAATCATACCATGTAGGATAACTAAGTAGACGGTTATGCTGTTCATTCCATCTAGCTACAATGCTCCGCACTGTGTGTTTATATATTTATATATTTATTCCATCTAGCTACAATGCTCCGCACTGTGTGTTTATATATTTATATGTTTATATGTACATATGTATATTCGCTGCTCTTGTTTTTTTCTTGTCTTCTTGATTGTTGATCTGAGTGTTGCTATCCCTGTGCTGTTGCAATCCTGGAATTTCCACATTGTGGGACTAATAAAGGCTTATCTTATCTTAATTCATGCAAAAAGAGCCCCGACCAAGTGTTGAATATGTACATGGACATACTTTTCAGTCGGCTAACATTTCTATTAAAAATCAACTTTTCATAATTATTTTTATGTAATATTCTATTTTTTTCAGACATTGAATTTAGGGTTTTCATGAAATGTAAGCCATAACCATCAAAATTAAAAGAAATAAACACTTGAAATATATCACTTTGTGTGTAATGAATTTATATAATATAGGACTTTAATTTTTTTTGAGTTGAATTACTGAAATAAATCAACTTTTCAATGACATTCTGATTTATTGAGATGCACCTGTATGTGTCTCGCTTTGGAAGTGGCACCATGGTGAATGAGCAGCAGAGACTTCTGGGTGGTTGGCACCTTGTTTTGCTCTTTTTTTTCTTTTGTTATGCTTGGAAGGTGGCAACGCATGACTGCGTGCGCCCCTGCCTGGCCTGGCGACTCCACTACATTTCAGAAAATAAATGCCAACTGAAAAGCACTGCCAAGTTATCAATGAATTGACAACTAAATTTAATTTAGTCAACTAAATTCTTATCAACAGTTAATCGAAAGTCAATTAACATCCCTCATAGCAAGTGTTTTGTGAGTGGGGAAAAAATACATTTGATCTCACTCTGCAACTCTTCACAAGTAATTACCATGTTTTTATTTTTTGAATATAGTGCTGCTTGTTTTGTAAAGATTCTCAAATGAAAATGCAAATTAAAAGGCTTTTATGTCTACTGCAAATGTATTGATCATCCTATAATCCTGTGGCTCTGGAGCCACTGGTTTTTCATATTCACAAGGAGCGCCTCCTTCTGGCTTTGGCAAACAATTAAAAAATTTAAATTTATGAGGAAAAATTCACAAATTTTAGAAGAAAAAAAAAATCAAGTCATGAAAAGGACAAAAAGATCACAAAATTGAGTTTGGGTTTTTTTTTTTTTGCAAACTTGAGAAAAGCAGAAAATAAGTAGCAAATTTAAGAGATAAAGTAACAAATTTGAGAAAATGTGCACATTTATAAGAAAGTAATAAATGTAGCAAAAAACTTATACATTCTTTAGAGAAATTTAATGCGCTTACAAGAGAAAATAAATCAGGAAAATGTCAAATTTACAAAGAAAAAAAAATCACAAAATGAAGAAAAAAAAATTAAAAGAATTAAGCTGTAGCTGTATGAGTGGGGAGAGATGCATATTCATGAGAAAAAAGTCTTAATACAGTCAACGAGCCGGTTAATGCTTGAAACTCAGCCATCTTGCCTTTTTTTGAAAACTAAAATGTGTTTTGGAGCTCCATGCAATTTTTTTTTATTTATTTAATTGTACAAAACCTGCCTATAACACTTCTTGTTACATTACAGGTTCCATCCCCTCCTGTACATCAGACATATCCATGCTGCCAGTTCTTCAATTCTAACTCATTAAAATTGGTTTGGTCCTCGTCAGTAGGTGAGGGGGGGATGCCATTCCCCTTGTTAACAAAACTACCCTAAACCATGCCCATTGTTAAGATGTCATCCCCCCATCCCCATAAAGAGTCCTTGCTGACTTTTTAAATTAGCATCTTTTACCATATTTTGGCACTTTCATTCTTGCAAATTTGTACTCAGTTTGTTTACATTTGTAGCTTATATTAAATTTGTGAATACCACCCAAACAAGAAGCCAACTTTGTCATTCAGTCCATACAGCCAATCATGTCCAGTAGAACAAAATTACGTTTCTTCTATCTACAATGTTAATCACATCTAAAGTCAGAGGGGCTGCTGCCATGCAAGGCGCCACCACAAACAACTTCTCCTTCCCCCATTCTATTATGCTGAGCACCAAGCTAGAAGGCGGGAAGTACCTTTTTTTTTTTTTTTTTTTTTTTATGGTGTTTTTCGTCCCCGGCCAGGACTTGAACCTACAACCCTCCCGGTTGTGGGGCGGATGCTCTATCAACTAGGCCACCACACCTAGGTCCTAGTGAAAACTTAGTTTTTCTTCAAGTCACATACTTTTTTCTGTTAAAAAAACCCCACAGCAGTGATGCAGTAATTGTTGCTGAAGGAGCGCCAACTAAATATTGAATGTATAAATGAACACACTTTTCAGAAGTTGTACATTTTTGGATTGATCTTGGGAAATATTCTAATAATTTGAGTTACTGAATTTCTGATTTTCATAAACCATGAATTGTCACAATAAAAAAAAAGGCTTTGAATAGTTTCCTTTACTTGCAAGTAATATAAAATATATGAAAAGTATATTTTTTGGAATTGTTATGAAAAATGCTTTGTAATTTATTTTTTTGATGCTCCTGTAGCTATAATCTTTAAAATTGTGCTTTATCATCTGTATGTCTTCACAGAAATAGTCAATTATGAGTTTGACACAAAGAACCTGGTGTGTCTGCTCGTCAGCAGTGTGGTGGGGGTCTGGTACATGCTCAAAAAGGTAAAGCCTGGTAATATGGAAACAGCAGAGATAAATGTCACCATTACTGCCTGCTACCAATTTTAGAACAATTGTGTAACAATTGTACAATTGCTAATTGTAGATCAGCTGAAAGAAATCTCAGATTTGTTTTTAGATTTGAGTCCATTTTTAGGATGTATGATGTGATATCAAATGATGCAAATAATAATCCCCCATCTGTCTGTTGTTAACATGGTAGCACTGGATAGCCAATAACCTGTTCGGCCTGGCTTTCGCCCTCAACGGAGTGGAGCTGCTCCACCTGAACAATGTCAGTACCGGCTGCATCCTGCTGGGGGGGCTGTTCATCTACGACGTCTTCTGGGTGAGACGGAGCTCTGAACACATCACTTCTCATGAAATTCACTTCAAACAAACCAGCAGTAGATTCTGCTTTACTTATTCATCACATTTGCTCTTTTTTTTCCATTGGTTGTTATTGGTATGGCCTTTTTTTAATGAGTTGTCATCATCCCTGCTTGCTCTCCTAAACTCCCCCTCTGTCTTCAGGTTTTTGGGACAAACGTCATGGTGACAGTTGCAAAGTCATTTGAAGCACCAATCAAATGTAAGTGGACTGATTCCTGTTTTGTCTTTAAGTGCGAAATGTTAGCATAACTCTCTCAATACACAAATTTGTTCTTTATTAGCTTCTTGTTATTGCTTTCCCCTCTGTCGTCTGAATTCTAAGTGGTAATCTTTTTGAATCTCTCAGTGGTGTTTCCACAAGACTTGTTGGAGAAAGGTCTTGGAGCCAGTAACTTTGCCATGTTGGGACTGGGGGACATTGTTATCCCGGGTATCTTCATTGCGCTGCTGCTGCGCTTTGACGTTAGGTAACACCTCAGGCATTTCCTAAATTCATGTTGGTATGTGAAATTATTCTTTTTCACCATATGCTTTGTAAGACTTCTGGCTTTCATTTCCTGTAGTTTAAAGAAGAACACCAGGACATATTTCTACTCAAGTTTCTTCGCTTACATCTTCGGACTGGGCCTCACCATTTTCGTCATGCACACCTTTAAGCATGCACAGGTACAGGGATGCACTGCAACGGCTACCTGCTTTTATTAAGGGTTTTTTTGGGGTTTTTTTTTGTTTTTTTTACATTTTAGCCTTTATGTAATCAGGAGCAATAAATGGAGATATAAGTAGGATGAAGAAGAGGGGGGAAAGACACACAGGAAAGATGCAGACAAGTGGTGTGCTCTTTATTGTATGTGTCTTTAACCACTCGGACACACCATGACATCTGCTCCAATACAGATAGTGGCAACATTTCAGTCTTGGTCCTACTGGACTTCAGTGCTGCATTTGACATGATCGACCATAACATCTTACTAAACTGGCTGAAAAACTGGATGGCACTGTGTGACACAGCACTTAGCTAGTTTGAGTCCTATTTAAAAGACAGGGATTATTTTGGGACTATAGGTAACTACAAATCTGAGTGAACAAAAATAACCTGTGGAGTTCTCCAAGGTTCCATTTTGGGACCTTTGCTTTTCAGCATCTACATGTGCATCTTAATAAATTAGATTATCATCAAAAAGTTAATTTCCATCCATCCAGCTTCTACCACTTAATCCTTTTTCGGATCGCTGGGGATCTGGAGTCTATCCCAGCATTTTTGGGCGAGAGGCAGGGTACACCTTGGACAGAACGCCAGTCTATCACATTGCAAAAAGTTAATTTATTTCAGTAATTCAATTCAAAAAGTGAAACTTGTATATAGATTCATTACACGCAGTGTTATGTTTCAGTTGTTTTTTTTTTTTTTTAATTTTGAAGAGCTTGGTTTAGAGCTTTTGAAACCACACAGTGCAATTTCTCAAAAGATTAGAATATTACGTAAGGTCAATTTAAAAAAAAAAAAAAGTTTTGTTTTTTTTTAATAAAAATGGGCTACTGAACAGTATGTCCATGTACACACTCAATACTTAGTCGGGGCTCCTTTTGCATGAATTACTGCATCAGTGAGGTGTGGCATGAAGGCGATCAACCTGCTGAGGTGTTATGGAAGCCCAGGTTGCTTTGATAGCAGCTTCAACCTGTTTGCATTGTTGGATCTGGTGTCTCATTTTTCTCTTGCCAATACTCCATAGATTCTGTATGAGGTGTAGGTCAGACAAATTTCCTGGCCAATAAATCAATCAATCAAACTTTATTTGTATAGCACTTCTCAAACATTGGATGCTGCACAAAGTGCTTTACATAGATAAAAACAGTAGATAAATTTAGTTATATATATTTACACGATACATCCCACCCCTTCCGACTCTGCCACACACACACACACACACCTCTCCCTACTTCTCTCACACACACATAAAATAAAAGACAGACAATAAAGCAGAGTGATATCATGGTCATTAAACTTTTGACAGTGTGAGCAGGTGCCAAGTCCTGCTGGAAAATGAAACTGTCTCCATAAAGCTTGTCAGTAGAGGGAAGCATGAACTGCTCTAAAATTTCTTGTTAGACAGCTGTGCTGACTTGGAAGGTGATAAAACGTAGTGGACCAACACCAGCGGATAACATAGCTCACCAAATCATCAATGACTGTGGAAACGTCACACTGGACCTCACGCAGCTTGGATTCTGTGCCTCTCCACTCTTTCTCTAGACATTAGGACCTTAACTTCCAAATGACAGGACTTGGCACCTTTTTTCACTCCAGTGGAGGGAGTCTGTTTATTCTGCTTAATTTACAGTTAAAATTATCATTCAAAATATAAATATATACAGTACCTATACACTAAATACACTGATAGTTGATAGTCAGCATAGCCTTTATTTTTCAAAACTTTTAGTCCAAATAATTGAACAAAATAATTTGTAATGTCATATACTTTTTACCATTTTATGAACTGAAGTTCTTGGAATAGAATAGGCTTTGTCATTGTACAGTACAATGAAATTGTGGGTCCTCCACCAGGCTACTGCGCAATTAAGTATGAGAGAAGGGTTGGATAAAACAGTCACAGAATGCACAATTAAACACACGACTGAAATAAAAATAACCCAGGATTCTGGAAATATACACAAGTATGGTAGTGGCTTCACGGTTGAAACAATGTATATACAGGTGCGGAGTGCAGAACACATGAGATATACAGTATGTACTGTGTGTGTGTGTGTGTGTGTGTGTGTGTGTGTGTGTGTGTGTGTGTATGCACACACACAAAACTCACAAAAAGTTGGGGATATTTGGCTTTTGGGTGAAATTTCAGGATGCACCTAAAATGCTCTATAACCTTTACAGGTGAACTTAATTTGACCTTCTCTAACCTTTTGAATGTACATGTCCAACTGTTCATTGTTTCTGTACTTTTTGCATAACTTGCTGTTCTCTAACAAGGTGCTTAAAGGGCCTATATCATGCTATTTTAAGCCTTTCAGAGTAAACTATATGCATGTATGTGATCGTATATTACCTTTGGTACACTGGAGAATGAATTTCTTATGAAATATGAGTTATTTTTGTGAGCTACTTTTCCAACCCGGAAGTAGGATGCCTCGATCTCTGAGGCTCCGCCTCTCCTTCTTGTGGCTGCCGCCCATTTCATCACGTAACCCCTGAGCCGGCTGCTGCAGCGTGTCGCTGGGTTCCGCCCACGAAAACTTAGAAGACATTGTCTTAGTAAAAAAGCAAACAGTTGTTGTCACTGAGCAGATTAGGAGCGAGAGGAACTACTTCTTCACAGCGTCGATGCTAAAGTGAAAGAGTTTTGCCGATCACCGCTCCGTTAGCTGCGCGGAGAAAGTGGGTGTGTGCATTAGCCTGAGGGCGGTGCTGGCAGCTCAAGCACTTCCTGGAGTGGGTGGCTCACCAACATTCATACGTATGAACGTGGGGACCCAGTCATTATCAGGGACAGGGCGGAGCAGCAGCTCAGAGAGCAAGGTTGAGGAGGAGTACTCAGAGATGCGTGAATGGAGCAAAATACCACTTTGGGGGTGTTTTTGGTGAGGAATTAACATTATAACATGCTTAAAAGCTCAAAAAAGTCCATTTTGCATGATATAGGCCCTTTAACATCAAAATTCACAACAGGTATTTGATCCATGAATGGACCAATAAAGGTTCTGGTTCAATTAGAATTATTTAAACAGTCTTCTTTATCATGCTGTTCACATTTTAACATCACAAGACCAAGATGACACCTAACAATTGATCAACAGTACCTCACCATTGTGAGGCTTCAAACAGGATGTTCTCTGAGGGAAGTGGCCACTGGCCTTAGAAGTGTCACAGAGGCAGGTTGCAGCAGAGATATAGACAGATTGGAAGAGTCACAGAAAGGCATAGAAGTGGACATCCTTTGGCCACGTCCCACGCTGATAACCGCTTCATTGTGAACAGTGCCCCGTGGAACCAGATGATGAATGCCACTCAACTCCAGGCACATTAAAGAGAGGTGAGAGGCACCCAAGTCTCACATCAGACCATTCGAAACCTTTTACATCAGCGTGGTCTGTGTGCTAGACGACCTGCAAGGGTACCTGACCACACCACCAGGCACAGGCATCATCGTCTTGCAGGGGCCAGGGAGCATTTACGCTGGACAAGGGACCAATGGGCCTCATTGCTGTTCTCTAAAGTCGATTCATGTTGAGCAGAAATGATGGCCGCCAACGATGTAGGAGACTTCAAGGAGAGCATTATGCATCATTCACTGTTGTCACTAGACAAGCCTTTGGTGGTGTTAGTCTGGGCAGGTGTGTCTAGTCAATGCAGAACTGCCCTACACCTTGTAAATGGTACAGTAACCAGCCGATACTACCTGGATAACGTCATTAATCCAGTCATTGTGCCCCTGCATGAACAACATAATTTCATCTTCATGGATGACATTGCTCCAACTCATTGAGGTCGCATCATTAGGGAACAGCTGCTGGAGGCTGGGGTACAACAAATGGGCCTGCACTTTCTCCAGACCTGAGTTCCAAAGAAAACCTATGGGATCAGCTGAGTTGCTGTGTAGAGGCTCGTAACCATGCACCCCACAACCTCAATGACCTGAGGGCCGTCCTTCAAGAAGAGTGGAATGCCATGCTTCAGCAGACAATAAGTCGACTTGTGAACAGCATGAGATGTTGTCAAACTGTAATTGATGCTCAAGGGCACATGACAAGCTATTGAGACATTGTCATTTTTTGTTGTGGTATACCCACCACTGTTGTTGGTTTTTGTTTCAATAAATTATTTGAGATGAGGAAATCACCATTGCATGCTTCTACTTAAATGCCCTACTTTCATGATATAATATCTCTGTAGCATGAACTGGAAAAAAAAAAGTGCACTGGTGAGCTCTGGAACTCAAAAAGGCCTCCATCCAAGTGATGAACACTCTCCAGGAAGTAGGTGTATCAGTATCAAAGTCTACTATAAAGAGAAGAATTCATGAGAGCAAATACAGAGGGTTCACCACAGGGTGCAAACCATTTACCAGCATCAAAAATAGAAAGGCCAGATTAGACTTTGCCAACAAACATCTAAAGAAGCCAGTTCAATTCTGGAACAGTATTCTTTGGACAGATTAAACCAAGATCAACCTGTACCAGAATGAAGGGAAGAAGAAAGTATGGAAAAGTCTTGGAACGGCTCATGATCCAAAGCACACCACATCTTCTGTAAAACAACTGCAGCCTAGTTGATAGGACGGTGCTTCATAGTACAGATGGACAACGACCCAAAACATACTTCAGAAGCAACCCAGGAGTTTTTAAAGCAAAGAAGTGGAACATTCTGCAATAGGTGAGTCAGTCACCCACAAACAAACAACAGTTGAAGACAGCAGCAGTAAAGGCCTGGGAAAGCATCACAAAAGAGGAAACCCAGCATTTTTTGACATCCATGGGTTCCAGACTTCAGGTAATCATTGCCTGCAAAGGATTCTCAATAAAATATTAAAATTGAACATTTATGGTAATGTTCATTTGTTCCATTACTTTTGAGCACCAGAAATAAGGAGACTTTGTATCAAAATGGTTGCAATTCCTAAACCATAGCTCCAATTTGGATGTGAATACCCTGAAATTAAAGCTGAGAGTCAGCACTTTAAGCGCAGCTGTACAATAATCTGAAAAGTTGAATTTTTTTTCAGCCCTGAGCACCGCGACAAAAAGCGGCCACCATTCAAAGCTTTTCAGCGCCGAGGGCGCTCAGTGCTGTGAACACTGAACTACATAGAGAATGAATAGAAAATAGTCGCCCACAGCAGGAAAAAAATGAGTTTGGTGGACACACCCCCTAAGGCTGCGTGTCCACCAGACACGTTTTTTTGTTGCCCGACCACCCTGACCGTTTTTTTTTGTTTGTTTGTTTTTTTCTTTTTCCCAGCGCTTGTGTGCTGCACTCTGGAAGAAAAAGTCTGTGCCCTGTATCCTAGCAACAGCTTGTCACTCACAGCTCAGCACTTCTGCTTTTCCTGTGGTCAGACTTTCTACTTATTTTTTAATAGCAGTCTCGAAACAATGGACAGGAAACGTATTCTGGCATTGGTAGCAGCTGTGGATGCAAAATATGATAAGGAAGAAAAAACAGGAGTCTGGATACAGACTGTACTGGCATCATATGTCCCGCTCTTCCCTAATTCTGATTGGCTGCTTAGAAAGGTCTGACATTGACGAGCTCAGCTGCAGTCTGAAAAGTTGAACTTTTTTCAGCCCTAAGCACCGTGACAGAAGGCAGCCACTGCCGAGAGCGTTTCAGTGCCAAGGGCGCTCAGCGCTGTACATGCTGGACTACATCGAGCATGAATAAAAAGTAGTCGCCCACAACAGAAAAAACAAGTTTGGTGGACATGCCCCTCATACTTTTTCTGCAGTGTTTGGTTTCTGGGTTGCCAAGGCATGTGGCCTTATGGCGTGACCACACACGTAACTCAGTGGACACGTCTTAAAGGGGCAATCCACGAAAAGCGGCAAATTAATATATAAAACTAGAAAAGCACTCGGAGAGCGCAGACCTCCGCCAAGCGGCACAGTTCCCCCCATACAGTGTTTGTGTGTACGTTTTCAGATTCCCTGAGCATGAAAAGATATGAGTAGCAATTGGATTCACAATGATTATTTGTTTATTTGACATGGACAGTGCAATAAACAGACAATTAATGAATGACAATCAATGTGATAGTGATAGGATTAGTGGTTCAGTAGTGTAAAACGGGGCTATAAGGGACGGCGGGTTAATAAGGGACACTTTTCTGGGAAATGTTTTAAATGTAATTCTGCTTTTTTTATTTTGAGCAGGACGCTGAGTTGTGTTGTTATTGTCAAATATCCATGAATCCTTCATCAAATCTAGGCGGAAGCAAAATTAAAAAAGCAGAATTACATTTAGAAAAGTGTCCCATATTACCCCGCCGTCCCTTATAGCCCCGTTTTACGGTTGTAAAAGCATTGCCTCCTTGGCGGAGGTAATAAACTGAAGTGTTGGTGTGTGCATCTCCTCCACTGACGGATGCAGATTGGTTAGACAGGTTGCCGTGGGTTTTATATTATATTGGGGTTGCGCTCCGCGGCAAAACAGAATTTAGAATCTTCCCCGGCAGAGAGGTCGTTTTTACGCAGCGCCTATAGCTGGGCGGGGAATTTGTGGCAAATAATCGGGCGGCGGACAGGTGGCCGTGTCAGGTTTTGCAGCGTGGCGCAAAAACAGGCACGCTGGCGGGCCCAGGCCAGCAGTGTTTTCCGCGTGCTTTTGTGCCTAAAACGTTGAAGAACGCGGAGTTTGTGTTGGTCAGACACGACGCCCAGCGCCCTCCATTGCGCCTGCGCACATGTTGAAAATGGCTGTATGTCACAGTGTGGAAAAATGCTTTAAAAAATTCCTGTATGCAGACGGTGATGCGGATCATCCCCAAAATTTAATCAGTTCTTCCTTGTACCATTTCCAACAACGCCTGAAAGTTTCATTGAAATCCGTCCAAAAGTTTTTGAGTTATCTTGCTAACCAACAGACAGACAAACAGACAAACACACAGACAAACCCCGGCAAAAACATTACCTCCTCCTGGCCTTTCGGCCTGGCGGAGGTAATAATATTAAAAATTCCTGCATCCACATTGTAATCCGAGCCACCACCAAAATGTTTCCCATGCCGTTACACACTTTTCCTGAAAATTTTATCAAAATTTGTTAATAACTTTTTGAGTTGTATTGCTAACAGACAAACCAACGCCACTAAAAACGTTACCTCCATCCTCCCTTGGCGGCGGTAATAACAAAACTTGTTCCAGTACTTTTAGAGGAGAGTGACTTTTTTTGCCTTCACCTTCTCTGTAGTTGCTCTGTGGTAAGCACACAAGATGTTGGGGATGAGTTTGTGGTGAGCAAGTAGGGCTACAACTTTTATTTATGCTACAAATTAATCTTTTTTTTTTTTATTTATTAGTTGACTAATGTTTCAATTTAATATATTGGGGGGGGGGGAATGAAAAGTTAATCAGCGGAAAAGTTCATAGTGCTCAAATTTGGCCAAGTGTGGTTTATTTTTCAACATAGTCTCCCCTTCGCTCCACACACTTCTTTCATCGGTGTGGCAGCGCTTGGATCCCTGCAGTGGAAAAATAAACCACATCTGCTCAAATTTGACCACTATGAACTTTTCAGCCTATGAACATTTCAGCCCCCCCCCCATATAAATATGTCAAAAATGTCCAGCATAATAGTCCAGTGTTCAAAGGTGTTCTGATCAAACAGAATTATTTAACTTGTAATGCAAAAACAAGTAAACTGACAAATTGTCATGTTTTAAGAACTTAAAACAAACTTGTAGATTTTTTTTTTACCGTTTTGTAGACAACTATGTTTTATATAGCCATACAGATTTTTTTTTTTTTGCGAAAATTAGTCAAAAGAAGCGCTGTCCATGGTACAATTGCATCTATTTTAAAGGATGTGAAAAATATTAAGTTTAAAAAAAGTTAAATTTTAATGTTTTTCTATAATTGTCGTTGGAAGACCATTGCAAGACTTTTTTGTTTGTTTTAAATTTTGATGTGTTGGCCCTGCGATGGACTGGCGATCTGTCCAGGGTGTACCCTGCCTCTCGCCCAAAGATGCTGGGATAGGCTCCAGCCCCCCCACGACCCGAAAAGGATTAAGCAGAAGAAGATGAATGAATAAATGAATGAATGATTAACATTTGACTCTTTGAAGTAAATGACTAAATCATAGTAATCTTAAGTTTTTTTAGATGCACTAATAGATGTTGCCAAACCCTGGTGTAAAGTGATGCATCAAATTCAGTCTGTGCCACTGACTAATAAGCTGTTCTGTCTGCCTGTTTACAGCCTGCTCTACTCTACCTGGTTCCCGCCTGTGTCGGTTTCCCTGTCATTGTAGCGCTCTTCAAAGGAGAGCTCACAGAGATGTTCAGGTGAGTAATGGTTTCAGTCACATGGTTAACGGGCCATTTTACAGCATTCACTTGCATATAAAGTAGTAGGGAATTAACTTATTGAGCAATACTAGTTGGAAGGACTGTGATATCAGGGCAGCTTGGTGGTACAGTGGTTAGTGCTGTTACCTCACTGCAACAAGGTCTTTGGATAGAAACCAGGAGCTGGCCAGCTGCAGACCTACAGTTAAGTCCATATATATTTGGCCACTGATGCAAGTTTTGTCATTTAAAATAAATAAATAAAATGCTCATTTTTTAATACTGTGTTGAAAATCCTTTGAAGGCAATTGCTTGAAGTCTGCCTTACCACAGTCCTTCCCAGGGAGCCAAGCCCAGCTTGCCCGGTTAACGGGAGTCTCGGTTGCTGCTTCACCGGTCTGCCAACACTGTCCTTTGTGGCACCGTGGATTCAACATGGCGCTCCTCCCGGTGCATGGCTATCTAAAAATTAAAAGTTGATAATATCACCATGACTGTGGAGCGGAATAACCACATGAATTGCATATCATATGCGGACACATGCACGCTTTGACTAAATGATGACCATCACAAAAACTGCCCATATAATGAAATAAATCATTTTGTATTTACTGACAAATGGGCAACACTGATGCAACAGTTGCAGCCAAACGAGTCATTCTGCTGAGTATAATAAAGTTGGGTGATTTGTATTTACAGTAATGCTAAAATATAAAAGAATGCACTAGAATGGGTCTCAAATATTTGTAAATGTGTCCTGTTTTAGTACTGCATGAGTTTATGGATGATAGACTATAAACTACACATATAAACTAAAGCGATTATAATAGTGACTGAACAACTCCCATTCCCCAAAGTGCAAGATGCAACACATGAATATAAGTCGTTAAAGATCACACAAATAAGTTTGACAAACAAATAAACAAGGGATCTTACACAGTCACTAATACTGGATGTCCCATTCATTTTCAATAATTCTGAAATTAATATTCACACAATCAAATAAATCTTAGTGTTTAGTTGCTTTTATATTTGTCAAGTCTAATATGTGTGATTGCCTACATATAGGCTACACTTCTGTATTCCACTTTCAAACACAGCCTACATTTGGGCCTGTAAAGCCTGATTGGGCTACCTGTTTTCACACAAGAATACTTGCTTTCTAAGAGCATGCGCTAGTTAGGTTAATTGGCCTTAACTGGGGATAAATTATCCTTGGGTGTAATATAATAATATGCGGTGATTTGGTTGTAGACCCACTGCACAGCTGAGGGCCAAAGACATTGTCGAGAACAACAGTCCCTCCTAACTGTACCCACTTAACTGCTGCTAAGCAATACAGGGAAAATAATATAGAATAGGATAAGTATGCTGCTATTTCACTCACTTGTACAATGAAATTAGATGTTGCACTGAAATCATTGCTGATCTAGTTCATACCTGGTCCTCTTGTTAAGCAGTTTTGATGGGTTGCATGATTCTTTTTCTGCTTTAACCTGCCTCTTGAGTGACTGTTGGCACCGACCCTTTTTAAGTTTTAAATGCATAAACGTACCATTTGAATTTGTTTATTGCATCAAGGCTTTTTGACTTTGTCATGAACCTCTACTTCAACAAAATAAAACCAAAAAAAAAAAAATCACTTTATCTAAATTGTAAAATGCTGTCATGAAAATTATGACCTTTGTGTTGTTGGGGTCTGTTCCGACCCAGTTATAAGAGTAGAAATAATAATTTGTGCCAAAACTGAAATCATAAGCGCACTGTGAGCTCACCAGCACTGTCAGAAAGAACCTTATTCTGTTCATAGCCACTCATGTTCTTCTTCCAAAGACTGAAAAGGTCATTCAGATGGGCAAGCCTCTTTGTTTTAGAATCAGGTGGCCTCAGTGGGGGTGTGGTTGTGGCTGTGCTGGTTGGTGTTGAGGCAGGTGTGGCTGAGGAGGATGCTCTTTGTGTTGCTGATGGCTTGGTGAGCTCTGCACCGTTCCTTTCGCTGATTGAGCAGCTTGATAAGGCAACTTCCTAGCGCCTCAAGAAACATGCTCCATTTTTTTTTTTTTTTTTTTTGAGTTCCAGATGTGTGCCAGATTCCGCAAAACAAAACCAAGCCCCCTGCATGTTTCACAGTAGGTATAGTGTTCTTTTCTTTTAAAACTTCATTTTTAGCCCTCAGCCTCTAAAAGGCTGAAGGGGTATTGTCATGACCCAGCCTAGCAGATGGGCGGCAGTGTTGGCACCTACCTGGTGAATATGATGACTTCAGAAGGAAATGATGTAGGCTTTTCATATCAATATCATTGTATCTAAGGCAAATCTTGGACAGCTTAGACCCTGACTTTTGACTGTGGTTTTGGGGTCAAAAGGTCAAAGGTTACATGCATTCCTTTTGCACCGTTACTGTAGAACAAGTCAAGCTTGCGGCAGCACAGCAACTCACCCTTGGCCGGGGGATCCTGGGTTCGATCCCAGCCTCCAACCAACAGTGATCTGTGTGGAGTTTGCATGTTCTCCCCGTGTCTGCATGGGTTTACTCCGGGATTTCTCCGGTTTCCTCCCACATGCTAAAAACATGCAAGTTAGGTTAATTAGCATCAAACTGTGGATTCTAAATTGTCCTTAGGTATGACCGTGAGAGTGAATGGTTGTCTGTCTCTCTGTGTTGGCCCTGAGATGGACTGGCGATCTGTCCAGGGTGTACCCTGCCTCTCGCCCAAAGATGCTGGGATAGGCTCCAGCCTCCTGCGACCCGAAAAGGATTAAGCGGAAGAAGATGGATGGAAGTCAAACTAGAGTCACCAAACTTGGTACACAGGTTGATAACAATACCCTGATCTCGGACTACTGTTTTGGGGTCCAAAGGTCAAGGTCAAAATGTCATGTAAACTGCTTCTCAAGAACAAAGAAAGCTAGGGTCACCAAATTTGGTACACAGGCTCTCCCTGAGACCTCAAAGGTCAGGTTAGCACTCCCTATGCCCTATTACTACAGGATAAGTACAGCGAGGGTCACCAAACTTTGATTGCCAGTGAGCCCCAGACTCAGACACCCACAGCACTGCTGCTTAGTACACTCCATAACTGTGGTTTTTATTGCTTTTTTATGTTCTGCTCACCACACAAGACATATATCTGTAACTGTATTCTTGTATTATTTTTTTTTTTTCCATTTTTGCGATCTCACTGGGCTGCGACAGCTCGTGACTAGTTGGAGAACGGCATTTGCAAGAGACGTTCTAAAATTTCTCCAAACATTTCACAGTTTTCTCACTCTCATTGCAGGAATTTTGAACATCCATCCATCTTCTTCCGCTTAATCCTTTTTGGGTCGTGGGGGGGCTGGAGCCTATCCCAGCATCTTTTTGGGCGAGAGGCAGGGTACACCCTGGACAGATCGCCAGTCCATCTCAGGGCCAACACAGAGAGACAGACAACCATTCACTCTCACAGTCATACCTAAGGACAGTTAAGAAATCCCCAGTTTGATGCCAATTAACCTAACTTGCATGATTTTGGCATGTGGGAGGAAACCGGAGAAATCCCGGAGTAAACCCACGCAAACATGGGGAGAACATGCAAACTCCACACAGATCACTGTTGGTTGGGGGCCGGGATTGAACCCACGATCCCCCGGCCAAGGGTGAGTTACTGTGCTGCCGCAGTGCTAACCACTCCGCCGCCACGCTGCCCACATGTTTAGAAAATTTGTGCGACATAGGCACATTTGCCAAATCAGTGTGATTCCAAGTAAAAATGTTGGCTAATTTCCATATTTGTCATAAGGTGGTTTTTTTTTCTTTTTTCTAAAACTATTTGCCGGCCATCGCAGCCCAGTTATTATCTTAAGCTACTTTTTTTTTTTTTCCTCCCACCTCCATTATTCTTTCATGTCCTCCCCTTAATCACATTGTTTCCTTTTCAAAAATGCAGTCATCTCCCTAGGTTTCTCTCTTTAAATGTATAAGTAGAGGTTTGTAGGAACTTTCGAGTTTAAGATTATTTATGTTTTTTTTCTTTCTTTCCCTCCCGACTTTCTCTCTGTTCTTTCATTTCTTCCTACTTTTTTTTTTTTATCTTGTTTGTCCTTGCCCATCCTTATTTCCTCTCTTCTCCCCATCTTCCCACTCGTGGTTAGCTATGAGTCGTCAGAGGAAGTTCTTCCTGGCTCTCCCAGGCTCACTTCTTTCCCCGCTGTCAGTGGCTCTCCCGCTAGCCTGGCTGCGTCGATGGATGCGGTCTCTATGGCAACAGACTCCTCCCCGCTTCGTCGCCGATTACACCCCACCTCTTTGTAGAAGCCCAACCTCCGTCTTTACGGATTATTACCAACCCGGCATATGGGCAGGTAAAAAGCCCATTAATAATAGTTAAGGATGGCTCCTTCGTCCTTCCTTCCTGTTGTCAGAATCAACAACCATCATTATGACACTGGATCATCCATTTAATCATTGTCACAATCAGGTGTTCTACTGAAACTGAGATTAAGGATTTGATTGCTATATATGATGAAAATGCATCCTTCTGGTCAAGAGCAAGGGTCACAAACCCGTGATTTTTTTTTTTTTTTTTTTTTAACCATAGTCCTTGTCACTTTAAACACTTTAAATACAAAGAATTTTTGCAAATACAGCTGTATGCAACAATTTGGCCACCCCTTGACAAATGGCACATATATTTTTGTGTGTGTGTGTGATTCATAAATATATAGGGTACCCACACCTTTACACATCACAATTTAGTTTAGTTTTTTTTTTTTTTTTAAACCCTTCAGCCTCTAAAGCTGGGTTCCCACTATAACATTTGGACCAACTTTTACTGACCTTTTGAAAAATCAGAGAAATCGGTCCAAACGTTGGTGAAATTACGTTTGTGAGCACACATCAACTTTTACGAACTTTTGCTAACATTTCCCAGTGTTGCATTCAGCGTTGTCAAACTTTTGCCAACTTAGGCTAGCGTATGCGTAGCAGTTGCCAACTTAGGTTAACTTAAGTAAAGGAATTCAGTCCTTTGCTTAAGTTGATGTCAGTTCAGCTGACATCAACGTCAGGTGACACTCATATAAAGATCAGAGTTTGTGGAGGCTTTCTGCCATCCTGGACCTGCTTTTTTTTGGGTGGATTCACGCTACAACTTTTGGACCAGCTTTTACTTAAGTTTTGGCAAATGTCTGGCTCTGTTGGCAAAAGTTGATAAAAGTTAACGATAGTTGGTGTTTGTTGACAAATACTGGCGAAAGCTGTATTCATTGAGAATTTTCAGCATGCTGAAAATTTGGCGGTGTTTTGAAATAAACGTTGGTGAAAGTTGTGCTCAATTTGTAAAAGTTCCTGAGCGCTGGGCTAAGTTATGCAGAGTTCGCTTAAGTCAGCCTCAGTTAAGCTCCATTGGCAAACGTTGACTAAAATGCTGGTGAAAACAGATGTTTTTAGATCAAAACTCAGTTCAAACATGCAGGAACGAAAGAGAAATGGAGAGAAGGGGGGAATTGGAAAAAAAAAAAAAGTAGAGTATTTGTTTGGTGATAACATGGTATGCATGACATGCTTTTGTAAAAAAAATTTTTAATGTATGGGGTGGAGATATATAAAAACTGGGTCATTTGTGGGTTTGTTTGCAGGTGATGGGTGTCATTTGGTGAGTAGTTTGTCTTTGCAGTGTTATTTTTCTACCACTAGGCTGTGCTGTTTCGCAAACGTGTCTTTTGCCAGTACAGATTAGTGGTTGCCTTGGAAACAACAGCCCTTTTTTTTTTTTTTTTTTTTTTTTTTTTTTTTTTTGCTGTCTGATTAAAAACATTTTCTTGGTCTGTGGAATAGAGGTTTTTCATGAAATTTTCAGCCAGTCTGTCTACTCTCTGCCTGGTGTGTGTGTGTGTGTGTGCGCGCGCGCGCGGATGTGTGTGTGTGTGTGTGTGTGTGTGTGTGTGTGTGTGTGTGTGTGTGTGTGTGTGTGTGTGTGTGTGTGATCTCCCAAAAATGTGACAGCCCCCCAAAAAACCCAAAAACTCCTCACTTACTGTTCTTAAATTTCTGCGCTGTGCGTAGTCATTCTCCAGGCGTTATTGGTTCACTTCCATTGTGGGAATCAAAAAGCGGGGATGCTGTGTCAAAAAGTATTTTATTTATATGATAATTCATTTAAATAGTTTTTTAAAATTCCATCCACATTCACATTTTAATTGCGGACTTAGTGTTGGAGTCTATAGCATTATTTTATTATTTTTTTAGATGAATGAATAGGGAAAAAGGTGTGCAGAAGTAACTACATAGGAATATCAAACGAAAATAAATACTGAAGCTATGCCCAAGGGAGATTTATTCACTCCAGAACCAGATCCAGAATGGCAGGAATCCCCCACAAACACTGATCTTTGATATGAGCGTAACCTGACGCTGATGTCAGCTGAACTGCGCTGAGTATTTCTTGATTTTTCAAAACGTCTGCAAAAGTCAGACCAAACGCTATAGTGTGAACACAGCTTTAACTTAGGCTAACTTAGGTAAACTGCGTATAACTTAGCCCAGGGCTCAGGAACTTTTACAAAATGAGCACAACTTTCATCGTGTATTTCCAAACGTCGGTAAATTTTCAGCAGGCTGAAAATTTTCAAAGAGCACAACTTTCGCCAACGTTTGCCAACAGACACCAGCAATCATTAACTTTTGTTGTCAAAACGTCAGTAAAAGTCAGTCCAAACATTGTCATGTGAATCCACCTTAAAGGCTGAAGGGTGTTGTCCTCACCCTGCTGGGTGGCTGCACGGCAGTGTCAACACCTGTCTTGTGAACGTGAAAACTAAAGAAATGGTGTGGACTTTTTAAATTGATACTATGGGTGTATCCATGAAAAATCTGAGACGAGTTAGAATTTGGGTGACCTCTGACCTCAGGTCAGTGTTCCTTGCATCTTCTAATGCTATCGCATTAGAAAGGAATGATGTAGCCTTTTCAAATCGATATCATGCCTAAAACAAGTCTTGGACAGCTCGGATCCTGCTCTCTGACTTTGGATTTGGGGTCAAAAGGTCAAAGGTCAATGTTAACATTCCCTTTGCACTATTACTATAGAATTTGGATGCAAGTTATCGATTAATTCATTATTCATTAGTTGATTCACCTTATTGATCGATTAACGATTAATTGGTAAGCAGTAATTTTCCTACCTGCACACAAGATCTGACGGCAGGCTTTTCAACCTCGCCCGCCTGAAAGCCAGAACCAAAGTACGCGAGGCTCTAATCGGAGACATGCTGTTCGCAGACGACGCTGCAGTCGCAACCCACACACAGCAGGAGCTTCAGACCCTGATGGACCGCTTCTCCCAGGCATGCAAGGACTTCGGGCTTACCATCAGCCTGAAGAAGACTAACGTCTTGGCGCAAGGCACGGAAGCACCACCAACCATCACCATCGACGACTACGAGCTGGAGGTCGTGAATCAGTTCACGTACCTGGGGTCCACAATCAGCAACAACCTCTCCCTTGATACAGAGATCAACAAGAGGATTGGAAAATCAGCCTTCACACTCGCTCGCCTCACCACACGAGTGTGGGAGAATCCCAAACTCTCTGTCAAGACGAAGATGGCAGTGTACAACGCCTGCGTCATCAGCACACTGCTCTATGGGAGTGAGACGTGGACAACATACGCCCGGCAGGAAAAGAGACTGAACTCCTTCCACTTGCGCTGCATTCGCCACATCCTGGACATATCCTGGCAGGACAAAGTGCCCAACACAGAAGTTCTGTCCTGCGCCGGCCTTCCCTCCATGTTCACTCTACTCAGGCAGCGCAGGCTCCGCTGGCTAGGCCACGTTCACCGTATGGAGAATGGCAGAATCCCCAAAGACGTCCTCTACGGAGAACTGGCAACTGGCAGGAGAGACGTTGGCCGCCCACAGCTGCGCTTTAGAGACGTCTGCAAGAGAGACATGAAGGCCCTGGAGATCAACACAGAGCGCTGGGAGGACCTTGCAATGGACCGCTCCAAATGGAGAGGCACCCTGACCAGACAGCTCAAGGCAGGTGAAGAAAGACTGACTGACTGCTGCAGCAGATGAAAAAAGGACCCGCAGGAAGAACCGCCACAGACCCAGCAGCACGGAGACCACCCACAAGTGCGACCTGTGTGACAGGGACTGCCATTCGCGCATTGGCCTGTTCAGCCACAGGCGGTGCTGTTCCAGCAGAGTAGACATTTAGGATTCTCTTCCATGGTCATCATAGACCGACGGAGGCCGACGATGAATTTTCCTGATAATCTGAATTTCCTTCGGTACAATAGTCTTTGTCTTTAATGTATAAAAAATTAATTGCCGTTTTTCATATACTGTATAAAACATGAACATCATATTCCTCAATGATTTATTGTACCATTTGCATTTTTTTTTACTACAGACAATGGCATTTTTTGTAGTTTAATAAATTTTGTACTGTAGTGTGTGTATGTATGTATGTATGTATGTATGTATGTATACTATGTGCTGGCATGATTTTTAATTTATTTAAAGAATGCTTACCACTATCATAAAATTTATTTTTTTTTTTAGTTATATTACAAAAAAAATAACTTTCATGTTCCAATTTACTGAGATGCACTGGTAGGTTTTAACTGGAAAATCAATTGTGAGCTGCTTCATCTGTTGCATATTAAACATTATCACAGTACCCCGGCAATCCAGGCAAACCCAGAACAATCTGGGCTCCTCTGTTGTCGGTTACCTCAGTGGTAACTTGGAGTCTGGTCTTCTTTCCCGTCTAGCGGCAGGTTGAAGGCAGCGGGAATGGGTTTTTTTTGTTTTGTTTTTTTTGTGCTTGTGTAGTCTTTTTCCTTGCTCCAGTCCATTTCTCCGCCCTGCTGATTTTAAGCAGGCGGGTGGATCTTCAAGCTCGTGTGCCATTGGAACTTCTTGTGGCTCTCTGATGGAACCCGGAAGGGCACGTTTTTTTTCGCACTGCACAGTGCATGCTTTTTTTGGTTGAAATGTGGCAGTGGGTGACCGCGCGCACCCCTTCCTGGATGGCAACGCCACTACATTTCATAGAATAGACTTCCATTGAAAAGGACTGCTGAGTTATCAATTAATTGACAACTAATTTAATTTAGTCAACTAAATTCTTATTGACAATTAATCGAAAGTCAGTTAATCATTAACATCCCTATTATAGAATGAGAACAGATAGGATCACTAAACATGATAACATCTTGACCAAGAAGGGAAATGTCATGTCAACCGCTTGCAAGCGAGAACCACAAGAGAATTCAAAGTTACAACACAGTGCAGAGAAACTTAACTAGTGAGACTAGTGGGCAGCTCGGTGGCGTGGTGGTTAGCACTGTGGCAGCACAGTAAGAAGGTCACGGGATTGATTCCGCCCCTGACCATCGTGGGTTTGATCCCACTCCCTGACCATCAGTGACCCTTCTGTGTGGAGTTTGCATGCTGTCCCCGTGTCTGCATGGGTTTACCCTGGGTACTCTGGTTTCCTCCCACAGGCAAAAACATGCAGGTTAGGTTAACTGGAGACTCTAAAGTGGCCCTAGGTGTGAATGTGTTTGTGAATGGTGAAGGGATTGGCATTGCACCGTGGCTGCCTCATCCATACATGTGGATGCTCTGAATTTCCCTCTGGGATTAATAAAGTATACTAAATACACAAACCCCCCATAAGGATTGTTGTGTGAAAGCTGAGTGTGGAGGGACCCACCATCTGGGTTCCTCCTTTTACATTATGTCTGAGATTAAGAAAGATGGAAAACGAAGACAAAAGCAGAGAACAAAAGAGACAAAAACAGAAAAGAAACAAAAACACAAGTCTCACCCACGATATCAAATGGTGGTTTATGTTTCATTTTTCTTGATTATAATATTTCAAATTGATTAAAGTAGTAGCAGACAGGATCATTTTCTTGGTTTTAAATAGATTGAGCATCATTGCAATATACAACAAATTGATCTACACAATATGTAGTCATTCAGTTTCATCAAAGAAACCCCTCCTGGTCCCTTTTAGCCTTGAAACAGCGTGGTGTCCTGAGTTAAGTTCTTTAGATACTGCCATTCAGCAGATGATCAAGCTTTACTCCAAACTTGACCAGATTTGCAGAAGTGTTGTCAGATAAGATCAGTTAATCAATCAAAGCTTTATTTATATAACACTTGTCATACAAAGACTGTAGTGTAGAGTCAGTGACGTGCGGTGAAGTTTGTGGGTGGTGAGGCGCTGACTCTTTCAAAGTCAGATTTACAAATATATGAACACAACAGTATAAGCTTGAATTTAATTTCAATTAAAAACATGCAAGTTAGGTTAATTGGCATCAAACTGGGGATTCTAAATTGTCCTTGGGTATGAATGTGAGAGTGAATGATTGTCTGTCTCTCTGTGTTGGCCCTGCGATGGACTGGTGATCTGTCCAGGGTGTATCCTGCCTCTCGCCCAAAGATGCTGAGATAGGCTCCAGCCCCCCCCCCCCCCCCACGACCTGAAAAGGATTAAGCAGAAGAAGATGGATGGATGTGCGGCGGATGATAAAATAAGGCAGCGATGCTGAGGTTTTAAGCAGGTTTTATTAATCATAGCGTGAGCAGGCTGAAGCCGAATTCCTCAGGCTCTCAGTGAAGAGGGGACACAAAGTCTGTGTCCAGCAGCAGCCGTTGTAGAAGTGAGAATTGAGAGGCAGATTTACAGCACAGTGCAGCTTATATGCTCAACTCAAACAATAGATCAAAGACATTCACAGCAGTTAATCTGGGCATTTGCATATCAGAGGTACAGACAGGATGCATGAACACAATTCATGGATGACAATTTAACCTCACGGCTGTAAACGCAGCATGCAGCGGAAAAAACCCAGGAGTGCGAGCTGACTGTCTCTGTGTTCTGTCTGTGTGTTGTGGGGGTTGAATCAAACCGCTACACTGCTCCCCCCCCAGAGGGAACGGTAGGGGACCGTGACCTCGATGTTGCAGTCTGGGCAGCGAGCAGGGAAAAGCTCTGTGCAGGAGGAGGGGGGGGGGTAGTACATGCTGACCGGGCGCGGGAAAATCGTTCGAGTCGCGCCAAAAGTGTTTGCTGCTCCGCGATGTCCTGTCTGAACATGCAGAGATCAGAAGAAGAAAAATTTGTCACTGGCTCCTCCCGCAATTAAGTCCTGCAAGGATTAATAGTGGCCATGAAGAAAAGACGAGGCTGCGTGGCGGCTGTAATGAGAGCAGAGGGACTGGCGTGTTGACTTTAGGTTCAGGCGTAACCCTAAAGCCTCGGGAACCGCAGACAGCTGAATTCCCCTTGTGTGCCGTGGCTAAGACCATAAAATCCAGTGAGCAAGCTGCGTGCCTCAGGTGAACGAGCAAGCCTGAAGGGCCAGTGTGCAGCAGAAGGAAGGCGGTCAGAAAAGCCGTATGTGTCCCGTGCGTGGTGCGCCGTCCTCGTAACTCCCCGGTGCGTGCGTCGGGGTTCCGTGATGGGTGGGCCAGCTGGAGAGGAGAACCAGGGTCAGGGAGCTTAATCATCCCTGTTCAGTGTGTTGGAGCGGTGCAGGGAAGTAGACGCTCTGTCACTCGCTTGGTCATGGTGCGTTCAGGTCCACGTGTGCTCCGTCGGCCGTGGGAGTCGCCGTCGCGGAGAAAGGACGAGGTACATGCGCTCTCGATGTGGAAGAGCTGCGAGCGCGGCTGGTCCAGCGTGGATGTGCTGATCTAGGCGTGCAGATCTCACCATGAAGTTTGCTGCGGCTTTCCCGGTCGTGGGTGGTCTCCGGAGAGTTTCACCTGGAAACTCTGCGTCGAAATCTCCCTGAAGCAGAAGGGAGCTGTTGCGTTCGCTTGTCGTCGGAGAATCACCGCCGGGTGTTGCGTTCGCTGGCAGCGTGTTCGTTTCAGCGTCGGGTCACCAGTGCGGCGGATGATAAAATAAGGCAGCGATGCTGAGGTTTTAAGGAGGTTTTATTATCATACCGCCGTCACAAGCTCCGCTCCCGGCGCCGTGCAAGCGCGCCGAGAGCGAGCCCACGGCTCTCAGAGAAGGAGGACACAAAGTCTGTGTCCAGCAGCAGCCGTTGTAGAAGTGAGAATTGAGAGGCAGATTTACAGCACAGTGCAGCTTATATGCTCAACTCAAACAATAGATCAAAGACATTCACAGCAGTTAATCTGGGCATTTGCATATCAGAGGTACAGACAGGATGCATGAACACAATGCATGGATGACAATTTAACCTCACGGCTGTAAACGCAGCATGCAGCCGAAAAAACCCAGGAGTGCGAGCTGACTGTCTCTGTGTTCTGTCTGTGTGTTGTGGGGGTTGAATCAAACCGCTACAGATGGATGAAAGTTTGCATATTTTATGATTTGCCAATTGTCCATTATAAAATCAGATTATATAAATAATTTATTAACAAAACAAGGCATTTTACTGAGGCACATACTCTTGATAGTATGTGCAGTGAATTTAAGTTCAGTTCTGCAGTGCGTGTTTAGAGGCTTTATTGTGAAGGGAAGAAGCAGAAATAGTAGTACACTCCAGCTGATTTGTTTTACAGAAAGGTAGTTTAAAGTTCTGCTGACAAACTCCATGCCTCCATGTTTTCATTTCATCCAACTCTCCTGGATATAAACAAAGTGCAAAGACCCTTGACTACACAAATAAAATGTATTAAGTTATTTTACAGAGAAATTTGGGGGCCCCAGAATTGATTATAGACTACTAGTTTCAGGCTAAGGAAGAACTAAAATTATCGTGGCTCAGACAGCACATTTGCTGTGCACCCTGTAGCTCCACAAGTTCAGTACAAATTCAAGCGTGGGGAGGTGGGGCTGAAAAGTTCATAGGCTGACTAAGAAGGTGTTACTGTATGTCTTTGAGGCTCAAGAAGAGAGCTTCTATATCACAGGGATCCAAGCACTGCAACACCGATGGAAGAGGTGTGTGGTCCGAAGGGGAGACTATGTTGAAAAATAAACCACATTTGGTCAAATTTGACCACTGCATCATAGAATAGAATAACTTTATTGGCATTGCATAGTACACTAGTACAAGGAAATTAAGGTGCATGTCCATTCTCTAGTTAATGACATTCACGCTCGGATACATCACACACACGCATCCATGCTGAATAGATAAAAGTAATAAATGTAGTAAAAATACTGAATAAATATGCAATAAAATAGGGCAGCAGTAGAATAATGACCCAGGTTAAGTTTAAGTTTAATGCTTATTTGAAAGGGACATTACATACTTCTTTTCCCCTTGTCCTGTCAGGCAGCTAGGTAAACAGAACAGAGATCTGTTACCCTTATTGTGCCAAAACAGATTTACTTTGCCAAAAGGAGCTTTATACAGTACCTAACTATGTACTGTATATAGTTGTAAACTCCTCCTGTAATAACTTTTAATACTTTATTTAAATTATTTTATTCAATTCAATTCAACTTTATTTATATAGCGCCATTTCACAACAACAGTCATCTTATAGCACTATCAACTGTAGGGGGGAACCCCCACAGTTGCAGAAAGACCCCAGCAATCAGGCGATCCCCTGTGAGCAAGCACTTGGCGACGGTGGAGAGGAAAAACTCCCTTTTAACAGGAAGAAACCTCCAGCAGAACCAGGCTCAGGGAGGGGCAGTCATCTGCTGCGACTGGCTGGGGGGTGAGGGGATAGAGAAAAAGAAAAGAACAGACATGTAGAGAGCAAACAGCACGATGGGGACTCAATCTATGGGAGAGAACAAACAAATGTTAATGACCAGCAAAAAAAAAATATTTCATAGAGAGTGAGGAAAGGAGTGAGGCCCAGTGCATTACTGGAGGTCCCCCGGCTGACTAAACCTATTGGCAGCATAACTAAGGGAGGGTTCAGAAACACATGATCCCTCCCTAATTGTAGGCTATATCAAAAAGGTAGGTTTTAGCCCTATTCTTAAAAACAGAGATCGAGTCTGACTCCCGAATCCAGATTGGCAGCTGATTCCACAGGAGAGGAGCTTGATAACTGAAGGCTCTGCCTCCCATTGTACTTTTGGAGATTCTAGGTATTACAAGTAATCCTGCATTTTGGGAGCGTAGTGCTCTGTTAGGATAACGCGGTAGTATCAGATCTTTTAAATAAAAAGGAGCCTGATTGTTTAGAGCTTTGTAAGTAAGAAGAAGGATTTTAAACTTAATTCTAAACTCTATGGGAAGCCAATGAAGGGAGGCCAGAACCGGAGAGATGTGATCTCTCTTTCTAGTACCTGTTAAAACTCTTGCTGCAGCATTTTGGATCAGCTGAAGACTTTTTAAAGATGTTTTAGGACAGCCTGATAATAAAGAATTACAATAATCTAATCTCGAGCTAACAAAAGCGTGGATCAGTTTCTCAGCATCACTCTGAGACAAGATGCTCCTAATCTTGGCAATATTACGCAAATGATAGAAGGCAGTCTTAGAAACAAATTTAATATGTGAATTGAAGGACAAATCCTGATCAAAAATAACTCCAAGGTTCCTCACAGAGCTATTAAGAGAAAGAGTAACTGCATCCAAACTGAAAGTTTGATTTGGAAAGGAATTTCTAAGGTTTTTTGGACCAACAAGAATGACTTCAGTCTTATCTGAATTTAATAGCAGGAAATTACAAGTCATCCAAGCTTTGATTTCCTTAAGACAGGCTTCTAACTTGGCTAATTGATTACTATCATCTGGCTTCATTGACAGGTATAATTGTGTGTCATCTGCATAACAATGAAAATGTATACAGTGCTTTCTAATAATGTTGCCTAACGGAAGCATATATAAACTAAAAAGAGTAGGGCCTAGCACAGATCCCTGTGGAACTCCATGACTAAGCTTTGAGTTGAAAGAAAACTCATTATTTACATGAACAAACTGGAACCTATCAGATAAATAAGATCTAAACCATTGCAACGAAGTTCCATTAAGTCCAACATAGTGTTCTAATCTATCAAGTAGAATATTATGATCGATAGTATCAAAAGCTGCACTAAGGTCTAAAAGGACAAGTACAGAAACTAGTCCATTATCAGATGCAATGAGGAGGTCGTTAGTGACCTTCGCTAAGGCTGTTTCAGTACTATGATGGATTCTAAACCCAGATTGAAACTCTTCAAGTAAACCATTTCCCTGCAGGTGGTCAAATAATTGTGTAGCAACAACTCTTTCTAAGATTTTTGAAATGAAAGGGAGATTAGAGATTGGTCTATAGTTAGCTAAAGCTCCTGGATCTAGCGTTGGCTTTTTGAGTAAGGGTTTAATTACAGCCGTTTTAAAAGCCTGCGGTACATGGCCTAAAGTTAATGAAGAATTGATTATATGAAGAATAAAGCTACCAATAAGTGGGAAGACTTCTTTAAATAACCTGGTAGGAATAGGGTCTAAAAGACAAGTTGAAGGTTTGGATGAGGAAACTATTTTGTCTAACTCACAAAGGTCGATTGGAGTAAACTCATCAAGACAGACATCAACAGAAGGAGTTGTAGTAGTTACAGTATTTAAGTTAACTGTGGGAAGAATCTAATTGATTTTATCTCTGATGGATGAAATTTTATTATTGAAAAAGTTCATAAAGTCCTGACTAGTAAGCTCTAAGGGAATGCTAGGATTGACAGAGTCCTGACTCTTTGTCAACCTGGCTACAGTACTGAAAAGAAACCTGGGATTATTCTTGTTCTCTTTTATTAATGCAGAGTAATAACTCGTTCTAGCTTTTCTGAGAGATTTTTTATAAATTAAAAGATGATTTCTCCAAGCTAAATAGATTTCATCTAAATTAGTAGAGCGCCATTTTCTTTCTAATTGACGAGTCTTCTGTTTTAAGGTACGAGTTTCTGTGTTGAACCAAGGAGTTAGAAATCTCTGATTAGACTTTTTCTTTTTTAAGGGGGCCACCAAGTCTAGAGTCTGATGCAGAGAAGCTGAAACACTATCCACCATGTTATCAATTACAGAAGGAGCAAGCTGTCTATAGCTTATTTCCGTTGTGTTGACACATGGCATAGAGGAAACAATCTGCATAAATTTGGAAACGGCATCATCTGAGAGGCATCTACTGTAATAATATTTTTCTTTAGGAGCCAAATAGTCAGAGATAGTAAAATCAAAGGTTAACAGACAATGGTCTGACAGTACAGGGTTATGAGGAGACACTACAAGATTTTCTATTTCTATGCCATATGTCAAAACAAGGTCCAATGTATGGTGGAGGTAATGAGTAGAATTTCCTACTTTCTGAGAAAACCCAATCGAATCTAATACTGAATTGAATGCCACATTAAGGCAGTCACTATCTACATCCACATGTATATTAAAGTCCCCTACTATAATTATTCTATCAGATTTCAGCACTAAATCAGCTAAGAAATCAGCAAATTCGGATAAAAATTCTGAGTAGGTTTATGGGGGACGATAAACTATGGCAAATAAAATTGGGTTTAATCTAAAATTGCTAAAGTGCCCAATACTGAGGACCAGGCCCTCAAAGGAATTATAACATGTTTTTTGCTTTACATTAACTAGTAATTTGGAATGGTAAATTGTTGCTACTCCTCCTCCACGACCAGAACTTCTAGGATTTTGACAGTTTAAATAACCAGAGGGAGTTGATTCATTTAAACCAACATAATCCTCTTGTCCTAACCAAGTCTCTGTAAGGGAAATTAAATCAATCTGATGATCAATTAACAAATCATGGACTAACAGAGACTTGGGAGTTAGAGACCTAATATTTAATAAACCACATTTAATTTTTAAATTATGAGGAGGAACAGAGGCCAAATCATTCAATTTAGGGGCTTTATGTTTAATTTGAGTTTTACCAATATTTTGCTTTATCACTTTGGGATGCTTGTACATTATATTTTTATTCACTTTGGAGGGAGCAGACAATGATTCTCTGATGGGGAAGTCAGGGGCTAAGCTGAGGGGTGGCGGATGAAGAGGAGCTGCAGAGAGGCGTGTAAGACTGAGACTCTGCTTCCTGGTCCCAACTCTGAGTAGTCATGGTTTTGGAAATTTGGATAAAAAAGATGCCAGATTGTTAGATAAATGAGAAGCACCATCCAAAGTGGGATGAATGCTGTCTCGTCTCATAAGACCAGGTTTTCCCCAAAAAGAGCTCCAATTGTCAATGTAGCCCACGTCATTTTTAGGACACCACAGAGACAGCCAGCGGTTCAAGGATGACGAGCGGCTAAACATGTCATCACTGGTCAGATTGGGGAGGGGCCCAGAGAATACTACAGTGGCAGACATCGTTTTGGCAAAGTCACACACCGATTCTATATCAAGTTTCGTGACTTCCGACTGCCGGAGACGGATGTCATTAATGCCGGCGTGAATAACAATTGTGGAATATTTACAGTTACTTTTAGCCAGCATTTTCAAATTTGACTCGATGTCGCCTGCTCTGGCCCCAGGAATGCATTGGACTATGGCCGCTGGAGTCTCTAGGTTCACGTTTCTGACTACAGAGTCGCCAATGATCAGAGTTTTTTCTTCAGCGGGTGTGTCGCTGAGTGGGGAAAAACGATTAGAAACGTGAACAGGTTGGTGGTGTACCGGGGCTTTGCGACTAGGCTTCCTTCTCACCGTCACCCACCCAGTCTCCTCGCTGCTGAGGAGAGCCGAGGGACCGTTGACAGTGGGACCTAAGCTAGCTAGCTCCGCTGCAGCTAATGGGCGTCCATCAAGATTAACTGGCGCAGACGGTGTTTCAATGCAGCGGAGCCGGGATTCCAAATCGGACAACCTCGCCTCGAGCGCCTCAAAAAGACAACATTTATTACATTTACCGTTATCGCTAAAAGAGGCAGAGGTGTAGCTAAACATCTGACAGAAAGAGCACACCAGAGGAGGAGAGGAAAGCGAGCTAGTAGCCATAGCTAGTGGCTAGAGAGCAAACCACAAAGCAAACCACACAGGCAGACAGCAAAACAGGAAGTGACGATACGTTACCACAAGGAAGTGACGATCCGTCAAAATCAGCGGATTCAGTCCTTATTCCTTACTTAAATCAGTCCTTATTCATGAAGGACCTGACAGGATGGGGAATAGGGAAAGGGAGTGTGTGGAGGGGGAAAGAAAAGAGAGGGGAACAGACAAAAAGACAAACCAACAACTAAAACAGAAAACAAACTGCTTCTTCCACTGAAGAGGTCTCAACACGAGTCTGGTTGTCGCACCTGTTAAAGGGGAGACATCTGTGTGTGTGAGTCTGTGTGCGTAGATATGAGAGTGCGTGCAAAATAAGTGTATGCATGTGAGTGGTTTGTCAGGAAACATACGAGGAGTGGGGCCGGTCGCAGCAGCTCTCCCCCCGGAAACCCCGAGCAGGCAAGGCAGCGCCCCCAACCCCCATAGGGCACAAATGCCCGAGGTCAGCAAGCCCCAGGAAAGCCAGGCATCCGCCCCCAGAGGGACAATTGAGGGAGGCCAGGCGGCTGGCATGCCCCCCCACCCCCCAGTGGGGCCAACGCCAGTTCCCGGTCACCAGGAGGCTACCGATCCCACCCCCCATGCCAGAGACTGGCCCGCACCCCCCTGCGTGAGCCCCCCCGCAATGTCACCGCTGCACACCCCGGGGACCCCCATGCCCAAAGAAGCCCCCCCCTCCCACACCCAGGGGAGCCCACATAGCCGAGAGACCCTACCCCCCCTCAATCCAGCGTCTCCCGACTCGCAGACACCCCCATCCCCACACCTTCACACCCATTCACCCACATGCACTCCCTCACTCTCACTCTGTCGCCCACTGTCACACTCCTGTACCCGTTCAATCTCACTCCTACTCGCCCTCAGGGTCACCCATACCCACTCACGTTCACCCACACACGCACTCTCTCACACTCCGACCTACTCACATTCATTCGTGCTCTCACCCTCACCCACCCTCATTCACCCTTATTTCTTAGTGCGACTGCGATGCAGATGCAGTGAACCTGAACACGCACCAGTGGCCGGGGAGACCCCCCCCCCCACCAACCCACCCCAGAGTGGCCGCGGCCACAGAAGCAGACCCCCAGCGCCCACCCGAGTGACTGAGCAGCAGATCACTGCAGGTGCCCCGAGATGCCACCCGATAGGCAAAGCGCCACACAAAACCGACCCACCATCACCACCTCCGTTCATCATTCCCTCACTCTCGCTTACTGTCTTATTCAGTCCCTCTCTCACTCCCTTGGTTGTATCTATACATTCAGCAGCACCCAGGGATTTTGACAGCATGATGGGTCCCAGGCCCCCAGCAAGAGGAGGGCAACAGGGGTGGGGAAGACCCCCACCCCCCCCCTCCCCCTTGCACAAAACATGGTAGGTGTCTGTTGGTTATATGATGTGATTGTGTGTAAATGTGTGGACTACCATAGTGCAGTTAAAATTGGAGGGATGGTGGTTGGAGCACCACTAGCCACTGCGATAGGCAGCGGGGCCCCCATCCCCCCAAGCCCTCAGTATCTAAAATGCAATTAAAATTGAGGTGAAGGCAGCCCCACCACGCAGCAGAGGTATCCCCTTCGCCAACACAGTGCGGCCCACTCCCGCCCCAAAGCCCTAAATGTATCCAAGAAGATGTATTTTCCACCCAGAATCGGGGGGGGGGGGGGGATGAGACTGGGAGGGAGGCCGTCCCCCCCCCAGAAGCCACCTTGCTCCATGTTTGTGGAGCAGCCACACCCATTCCCACTTATCTTGCACATACAAACATGCACAACAATAGTCACAATCGTGAACAATAGGCTGGATCCACACGGCGCCCCACATGCCCACGCAAGCCCACCAACTGACCACCCACCCCAGACGCACACCGACAGCAGCAGGCCACCCCACAGTCACAGCCACCCCGGAGCAGCCCGCCGGCAACATGAGCACTAACCCGCGCCAACGGCCCCCCCAAGGGACATTGCATACTAATGAACATTAACACAAATTTAAGTATGCCAGATTTAACAATACTGCTAATTTGCATCTGTAGTCCCCCAGCGGGTCACAAAAACACACAGTTATACACGAGAAGAACATCTACAATGAAACTGTACAAAGTGCAGAGTTAAGGTGTTACAAAACAAAATATTAAATGTCACACACGTGAAGTGCTGTGTATGCGTGCACACACATGCACCCAAGCACCTCACACGTTAACAAACAAGAGGCGGGACATGTGTGTGTGATGCACAGGCCCACATATACAGTATGCGTATGCCGCAGAGCAACCACTAGTTATGGGTACAGTTGTGATTGTTTAAAATCCAATTTTTACAACGAGTCTTAAGTCTCTCTTGTGGTACGTTTTCTGATTGCAGCTGGTATGTTATTCCAGATCTTGGTGCCCCTCACTGATGGCACAGATTGAGCGAATGTGGTGCATCTCTGGGGGACCTCACAGTCTCCTCTGGTGGTTGTACCAGTGACAGTTCTCAGTTTAACATATCCCCCCTCGGGGGGGGGGGGGGGGTTACATAGCCATTTAATATTTTATAAATTGAACAGGCAAATTTGAGAGTTTTATAATTTTCAAAAGACAGAAGATTGTATTTCTTGTAAATGTGACAGCAGTGATATGTGGGATCTTTATCAAGGATTTTTATGGCTTTTTTGTATAAAGATTCAATGGGTTTGATTATGGTTACCAGTGAGTGACCAGTTGGTAAAACAGTCATTGATGTGTGAGATCATTGCATGCAGAAACATTTTGGCCGCACTAACTGTCAGCGATGGTCTAATTTGTTTAAAATATTTTAGATTGAATTTGATTATGCTTGAAATTTTTTATGTTTTTTAAAGGTTAATAAGATAAGATAAGCCTTTATTAGTCCCACAATGGGGAAATTCCAGGATTGCAACAGCACAGGGATAGCAACACTCAGAGCAATAATGTAGAAGATAAGAAAATAAGAGCAGTGAATTTACATATGTACACATAAATATATATACAGTACACAGTATGGAGCATTGTAGCTAGATGGAATAAACAGCATAACCGTCTAGTTATCCCACATAGTATGAATACGTGGAGTGGAGGAATAATGAGGAGTCTAAACACGTCACATATGTTTACACTGTATATAAAATATACAGTAAAAAGGGCAGCAGTGAAATAAGACCCAAGTTATTTACATAAGTGTAATATTGCACTAAGAGTAATAAATTATTGCACAGGGAATGGTTGTAGGATTTTACAGAATTTTACCAGAATGTCATTTGAGTTTATGCATATTCACTGTTCTAATGGCCCAGGGAAAAAAGTTGACATCCTGCCTGTGCGGGCTGTGATTGACCTATATCATCTATCAAAGGGGATCAGGTTGAACAAGTGGTGGGCTGGATGGAAGGGGTTGGACAGGGTGGCTTTGCTTGCCCCCCCCCCCCCCCGTATATAAAACAAGTATACATGGTCTTACCTTTACTTGTAAATAAAATCTATCCGCCTATCCACCTGGACAAAAATGTCAATGACTTTGTTGTAAAAGTCCTCCTTGTCTTCTTTTAAATCTCTTTCTCAATCAAGATTATTGCCTGGTTTGATTGAAAGTCCAATTTGAGAATTTTTTAAGTTTAGCTAGAAAATCTCCCATTTTCAGTCTGCAGAAAAGAGAAGTACAAACGGAGTCCTCAGTACTCCTTCTGATTTTTATATTTAGCTAAATCTTTAGGTGTAGAAGAAGAAGTAAACTCCTGTGCCTAGGGTGCTCAAGCAACCCCCCCCCCCCCTCCATTCGCCCTTTTCACATTCCCCACAATGCAATGCGCAACCGGCAACATCCGGTAGTTTGTTTACACTGGCTCACATGCATACACGTCGAAATAAAGCCACAAATCAGGGTTCCAGATGCGTAGTACCTTTCTGTAGTAATCGCCAGGGTACAGACAAGGAACAGGGCGTAAGAAGATCATACTATAGGTTTCCCAGCGGTGAAAAAAACGCAGATCTTCGGCGAATTTGGGAGAGCAAAATCTGGCGATTACTACAGAAAGGTACTACGCATCTGGAACCCTGATTTGTGGCTTTATTTCGACGTATCTTGAACTCTGTCTCTGTGTATGCATGTGAGCCAGTGTAAACAAACTACCGGATGTTGCCGGTTGCGCATTGCATTGTGGGGAATGTGAAAAGGGCGAATTGAGGCAACAGGACTGCACAGCCTCTGACCGTGATTTTTAACTAAAGTTTTACATCAGATTAAGAAGACTAAATAGGTTATACACACACATTGAGTCCACTACATAGACTATGGAAAAGGAGGACACAGAATAAAAGTCCTTACAAACATTACATTTTTGACCTACACACAGCTGTCACCAGGAATGTGCATCTTGCACGAGCTCTAGGCTGTGAAGGATTGCACCATCCTTGTGAGGCAGCGTTTGTTGCTGCTTCACCTGGCCTCTCTCCCTTGTATTTGAACAGGAAATGTGCACATTCGACAATTTTAAATATATACAGTGGTGTGAAAAAGTGTTTGCCCCCTTCCTGATTTCTTTTTTTTTTGTATGTTTGTCACACTTAAATGTTTTAGATCATCAAACAAATTTAAATATTGGACAAAAATAACACAAGTAAACACAAAATGCAGTTTTTAAATGAAGGTGTTATTAAGGGTAAAAAAAAAAAAAATAAATAAATAAAAATCGAAACCTATATGGCCCTGTGTGAAAAAGTGACCCCCCCCCCATTAAAACATAAATTAACTGTGGTTTATCACATCTTGGGAAAGCTGAGTTCAATTTCTCAAAAAAAAAAAGACAGAAATCAGAAAGGGAGCAAATACTTTTTCACACCACCGTAATTTATTTTGTGAACATAGTTCCCTTGATTTCTTAGTATGTATGGATTAATTGGGTTGTTACTGATATCTGTTGAAAATCTCAGGTCAATGGCTCCATCAGAAATATGTTTAATGAGAAAAATGTTGATGTGTTCAATCCTTATTTTCCCCACTGTATATGTAGGACTGTATATATCGGGGGGGGGGGGGGACGGTTGTCACATCAAGGCGGAAAAAAAAAAATGTTTTTCACTTTAGGTTGCCAATATGAACTGAAATGATTGTTGTTGACTGTTGATGTGTCAGAGTGACATTCTGACTCTGTTCTTGTTGTTCTCTAGGTACGAGGAGTCTTCTCCTGAGGAGGAATCATCACAGTCAGAGAAGAAGGACCAGTAGCATCCATCGATGGCCCCTCTTCTCTGCCCCCACTTTCAGTTTTCATCCAGCCTGCTGCCACCACATTTCACCGAAGCCCCTTCCTCCTGCCTCTCCAGCTTCGTATTTGCCACTAGGGGTAAATGGGGCTCGCTTTGCCAACATGTTTTATCTAAATAGCCATGGGAATGGCTGCTGATCTCCATGATTACAGCGGCTGTCACACTTGTCGGTGGCGGTGTCTGTAATTATTAAAATTTGTTGTTGCTAACAACAGTTCCAACTGGGTGCCTCTGCCATCATTCCCTTTCTGTGTCAGCTAGCAGCATTCACACAAGAGCATGCAGCAGCACGCTGGGATTCATGCGTCCATTCAGAACGTGTCAAACCAGCGACATCATCAGCTCTGGTCATGTGTGTTTGCAGCTCATCAGCTCAGATAACTGCTCAAAGGAGCGCTTGGTTTAGCCTTTAAGCAGCCTCAAAATTGAAAAAGTTCACCTGGTAAAACAAGCGCTTCTGCTAATGTTGGTTTGCGTTATTTTTTTTCTAAGCCCTTAAACAAATAAACCACAACTTATAAAATCCTCTTGGCTACCTGAGCCCAAATGCGGCTGTGGTTCTCTGAGGGTGTCTGCTCCCTGGATTGTTTGTCGCCGGGCGCCACTCACACTGCCTTCTGCTTCATCACATCAGCATTTTCTGTTAGCTTTATGTCAAAGGCCAGAATTTTAAGGTTGAAAAACTCAGTTAACTGTTTATGTTTCTGTGTTAACTTGTCAAAAGCCATTTTTTTTTTTGGGTTTTTTTTTTTTTTAATACAGACATGTCTGAATACTGACTGCATATGTGGATCAGTTCCAAGCTGCTGAACATAAAATAAATCCAACTTGTCATCAAGCCTTGGTGCTAATATGACTTTAAAAGTTATATTTTAAAGTTTTTACGCCTCTGCAGATGTGTAAAGCTGATAAGAGGTAGTTCTCTAATCTTTGTGTAACCTGGAAATTGAGATTACTCTTATTTTCAAAGCTGAGACTCCGCTCAAAGCCCACTCTTTCCTGTTTAGCAAAAAAAAACCCCAAAAAACAGATTGTTTGATCTTCACCGCTGGTGGGCTTGAAATTGTTGGGGTTTCATTGTGTAAAAAAAAAAAAAAAAAAATCAGCTTAATCGCACGCACCATCGTGTCTGTTTACTGTTGGGGGGGAGTGTGGTGTTGCCGAGAATAGAAACTAGGGAATGCCTGCAAGAATTTTTAAAATTTACGAAAAGCACAGTTACAGTTGAAACCAGAAGTTTTCATCCACTGTATAAGAAGACGCATAACCTTTTTTAATCCTCACTGTCTGATACTAAATCAGACTAAACTTTTCCTGTTTCAGATCAGTTAGGATTACCAAAATAATTTGAGAGTGAGTGAAATGGAGAGATGGATGGATTGTGGGTATCCTTTCACAAGCTTCTGACAATAGTTTGCTGGAATTTTGGCCCATTCCTCCAAACGGAACTGGTGTAACTGAGTCAGGTTTGTAGGCCGCCTTGCTGTCACACGTCTTCAAATTTTTTATGGGACTGAGATCACAGCTTTGTGATGGCCACTCCAAAACAGTGACTTTGTTGTTCTTAAGCTGCTTTGTCACTAACTTGGTGGTATACTTAGGGTCATTGTCCATTTGGAAGACCCATTTGCAGCCAAACTTTAACTTCCTGGCTGATGTCTTGAGATGTTGCTTCAATATTTCCACATAATGTGCTTTCTTGATGATACCATCTATTTTGTGAAGTGATCCAGTTCTTCCTACAGCAAAACACCCCCACAACATGATGCTGCCACTCCCATACTTCACATTTGGGATGGTATTTTCAGGTTTGCAACATTCCCCCTTTTTCCTCTAAATGTAATGAGGGTCATCATGACCAGTTAAATTTCAGTTTGATCAGACCACAGGACATGTCTCCAAAAATTAAGGTCTTTGTCCCTGTGTGCATTTGCAAACTAATCTGGGTTTTTATGTTGACATTGCAGTAATGGCTTCTTCCTGGCTGAGTGGCCTTTCAGCCCATGTTGGTACAGGCCTCATTTCACTGTGGGTAATGACACTCTTTTACCACCTTCAGCCATTATCTTCACAAGGTCTTTTGCTTTTATTCTGGGGTTGACACACACATTTCACTCCAAACCACGTTCATCTCTGGGACACAGGACCTGTCTCCTTCCTGAGCAGTATGATGGCTGGACATTCCGTGGTGTTTATACTTTGTATAATTGTTTGAACAGATAAACGTGGTACCTTCAGGCATCTGAAGATTGTACCCAAGGATGAACCAGACCTGTGGAAGTCCACAATTCTCTTCCTGATATCTTGGCTGACTTGTTTTGATTTTCCCATGATGTCACACAAGGAAGCAGTGTGTTTGAGGTGTGCCTTAAAATACATCCACAGGGTGTGCCTCCAATTAATTCAAATTATCTCAATTAACCTATCAGAAGCATCCAAAGCCATGACATCATCATTTGGGCTTTCCCAAATTGTTTAAGGACATAGTAATCGAAGTGTACTGTATGTAAACTTCTGACTTTGAAGAAAGCAATAAAAAACTAGAAAAGCACTCGGAGAGCGCAGACCTCCGCCAGGCGCCACAGTTCCCCCCCATACAGTGTTTGTGTGTACGTTTTCAGATTCCTTGACCATGAAAACATATGACTAGCAATTGGATTCACAATGATAGGATTAGTGGTTCAGTAATTATTCACGAAAATCGCATTTTCCGTAATGGCGGTTTTCTTCTGGACGGTGATCCGGATCACCACCAAAATCTAATCATCTGTAGGATACCCCATTTCTGACAATCTGTGAAAATTTCATGAAAATCCGTGCATAACTTTTTGAGTTATCTTGCTAACAAACAGACAGACAGACAGACGAACCAACGCCAATGAAAACATAACCTCCTTGGCGGAGGTAAAAAAAAAAAAAAAAAAAAATCTCTAAAAAATATTCTGGTATTTAACAAATAGAAATAATTTTGGTAATCATGCCTGACCTAAAACATGAGAATTTTATTCTGATTTAATGTCAGACAGTAAGAAGAAAAAAAAAAAAAAAAAAAGTCATACATCTTTTTATAGTGTATACAAACGTCTGGTTTAAACTATGTCTTGGAAACATATCCAAAACCAACTTATTGTATATTCTTTTTTATTCCTGTCATAGATGAATATTAATGGTAGGGAAAAATCGAAACGGTGTAGTGCCACCATACATTGTGTTGACGATATTGTATTGCTTCAGAGATACCAGTATTGTGATGGCTTAATAAAAATATTAATAAATGTTGCAAATACAAATTCAGCTGTTTGGGTACTAGAGTAATTAAATACCAGGTGACTTTTCAGTCCATTTGATGAGTGTTTTTCAACCTGGGTGCCCTGGTATGTTCAGGTTTTTGTGGGAAATGATCTAATTTCACTTCTTAATTGGTCAAAAAATGCAAAGAACTTGTCATTGTTGTCCATGGGTGCCTATAGAACCCATGCACAAAAACAGCAAACTATTTGCAATTTTTTGGACCAATTAAGTGAAATTAGATAATTTCCCACAAAATCCTGAACATGCCAGGGTACCCTGGTTGAAAAACACTGCACAACTTTCCCAGCCTTTTTCAAATGGAGCCCTCTATCTTGTGTCCAGAATAAGCCACCCCCCCCCAAAAAAAAAAAAAACAACCCACACATGCACCAAAAGAATAAATTAATTAAAAAATATTTATGTGCAAACCAAAATATGTTTCTTCAGCATGTTTTATGTTGGCCTGTGCTCAAATATTCAGTTATCCTAATGTTTTTTGGTTACATTGGTATACAGTTTTCAGATCAAATGCTTGATTTTAATAAAGGTAAATAAATTTACCACATGAAAGAAAACCTGCAAATTTAGTAGAAAATTTTTAACTTTACAAGAAAAACGTAGCAACAGGGTAATGCCTGACAAATTTACCAAAGAAGTCAGAAATTTGAATTAATAATTTTGCAATTGTAAAAAGAAAAAATCAAGACTACATGGGAAAAAATGCAAACTTGTGAGGGGAAAAATGCTAGGTTTGTACTGCAAAAGTAGAGATAAAAACAGTTTGCAGCAATAATGCTATACGTATTTAAAAGGGGTCTCAAATTTACAAGAAAAGTTGCAAATGCATATGTTTCATATTTATAGGAAAAGTCACATTTCTGAATAATGATGATGCATTTTACTAAGAAGACACTTGTGTAGTGATATTTAATTTTAAGGTACAAAGATTATTTGTTAGACTTTGAAGTGTATGTGTGGGGAGAGATGTTTGATCAGTCAACACAAAGACTCACAAAACCACAGATAAACACTCAAAGCAGGAGCACCAGTCCAATTTGGACAATTTATTAATCTTTATACCTTCAATCAGTCTCAAATAATTGTGAATTCTACTGGGTGACTTTAGAAACAAGCACAGGAAAGAAATTCACTGAAACTTCTCTCTACAGTTTACAGATTTAATGATCAGGTTCAGATTAAATGACATTACATTCAAATGATTTGTTGAGAGTGAAATGACCAAGTATTAAGCCTCACATTCAACTTCTAACTGATTATTCAGCAGCAGAGGGTAATCACATTTGTGGAACCACGGACACTTTAGTATGAATTTGTAACTGATGAAAGTGGAAGACTGAGCTAAACTGTAACAAAAATATGAAGAAAATTAAACTAATAGTATGAAACGAAATTCTGAGTTACTCTAAAAATAAAACTGAATTTAATGAAAAGGGAATATTAATTTCTCTTTAATTCTGTAGCTCCGATCAGAGATGAATTAGTTTTAAACCTGAGACAAATTATGGCATACTTGGGGCAACAGACCTCGCATTACTCAGCAGATGGAACAAAGAGATCTGGCTCATGTGAAAGTTGGTGCATTGGGGTCTTCTTCAGCTTATCTTTAGCTGAAGCTTTATTTGAGATGATATCAGAGAATATCTGCCAGCAGATATTCCTGCCAAGGTCCAGCGATCACCAGCTGAGATTTGACTGCGTTAATGAGGCTTCTTCGTCTTCTTCTTTGGCCGCTGATGCAGTATGCCATGTGGGACAACACGAGAGGGTTTTTTTTCACAGCGGCTGCCCCCCCCCCCCCGGATCCGAGTAAATTGGAAATAATTCACAATCTGATCAAAGTTGCAGGATCGGTGAGACGAGATTAAAAGAAAATTATTCAAGCCACGAAATCCAAGTTCTTCAGATGTCGTGGGGTTTGCAAAACAGCTTCCAGTGTGAGAAACGATCAGCCCCCTTTAAACACACACGGTGGGTTTAGAAAAAAGTTTTAACAGGACAAAAATTTTAAAAAAAGTCTGTGGACACAGAGCTTGACTCTGTATAATGAGAGGTTTGAGCTCAAAGAAGAAAAAGTAATTTCCCAGACATTTAGAGAAAAAGGAGCATTAAAAACAGAACAGACTTTCACAAGACAATTCTCTCACTGTGCCTCTTCACTCTTGAACCTAGTAGGGTGGTTCCCTACTTAAAACTGAGGGAGTTTTCGCAGGGAAAACTTGACTGACATGATAGGGAACCAATTGTCTTCCATTGCAGGAGGTTTGAATGAACTCTGGTCCAATAACAAAACAGTCCTTTGTCTGTAACCGATCAACAGAATGAAAAGGGTCGTTGTCCAACAGAGACTGGCTGGTGATTGGCTGAGCCAGTCAGATGACTTGAGGAAACTTTCCTCAGAGGATGAAACACATCTTAACACTGAAAATTCATTAGTATACTTATGTATAAAGTCTAAGCTAACTTCAGTGATTCATGACTAACTTCAGTGAGCATGCATTTATAACTTGTACTTATATAATTAACATGCATTAGAATAAGGCTCATTTAAGCATTTTTCAAACATGCACACATTTAAACTTGATGATTAATGAAATATTCCAAACCAGAATGATATGTCAGAGTCCCACTTGATTTTCCAGGGTGTCCTGAAAAAGAAAATAATCTGAGAATTGAGAGTTTTGTAGCAAAGGAAGTAATTTCAGTCATTAACCTCAGTTCAGCTTGTACAGTCAAAAATGAACATATTCTAGAGTCGTCCACCAGGAGGTAACGTTGAGCTGTGGATAATTCCTAGCGATTTGTGGAATGCAGTTCAAAGTCTGTGGAATGTCTCAAAGCTTTTTAATGCATAAACCTGTCTGGTTGGGAGATACGCTCCAGTTTATTTATGAGGGCAAACTAATCCGTTCCTTGCACGAGTTGTGATCCTTATCGTACCTTTTTACCATGGAATGTTTTTCAAACCAGGGGTCCTGAGATGAAGAAACAGTTCTTGACCAGACTTTTTTTTTTTTTTTTGTGAAACAGTTTCTTCAAAGTGAAAAGTAATGTTATAGTTTATAGCCAAAGGAAATGATGCTACATATCGCCCCTTTGTATCAGTGGTGAGCTTCGGTCATTGTTGGTACACATCCTTGGCAGCTGATTCCAATTGGCGACTCTTGAGCCAACTGCTGAGCTAATGGTTCTGATGTCCATAAGCCCGAAGCTTGTAAACAATATCTGTTCCTGAGTATAGATCTTAGAATTTGGTTTACTGAACAAACTTCTAGGAATTTTCAAAAATAATTTGAATATGGACAAATATAAAAGTGGTAAAATTGTCTAAAAATACTAAAATACTGTATATGCCTGTAAAGACCAAAAAAAAAAAAATTCTGGTTACAAAAGTATAAAAATAAAAAGTATGTAAGTTCTACATACCTGAGGAAAATGTTTTGCTTTACCATAAAGCAACTATTAAATTGCTCAAATATGGTTTGACTGTGCACAAAAATCAAAATGGAGTGTAAAGAATATATACTGCTCAAAAAAATAAAAGGAACACTTTTTAATCTGAGCAAGCTGGACTAGCCTGCCACAATTTCTTCACTTTAAGTTTTGGAGTGTTTTCATTTCCATCAAAAGACGTGGCATCTTTTCATTCTTAACACATTATCTAGTCCATATCAGTGTAGATATCCAGCTTATTTTTTTCCCATTAAAATCTGATGTGTTTTCAAAGTGTTCCTTTTATTTTTTTGAGCAGTATATATATGTTTGTATATAAGCATGCATATAAACTTAAAAATTCTAGGAGTCAAGATCAAAAACGAAAGTACAAACAAAAATTATTGCTTGTATTTGAGGTAGAGGTTTAGGCTAAGCAATATTGAGATAACTCGAGGAGGTTCAAATTGGATTGGTTTAGCTGGACTAAACCATGGTTCCACAGATGTCTGACTCAGGGTGTTTGAGGCCTTTATTCTGGAAAACTGAGCGAACAGGGAATGTCATCATTGTTCTTTGAATGGCAATGAGGAGTAAATTTGTGACCACTGAAAAAGGGACAAGATGAGGTGGAAACAGGTTCGTTGCTAAAGTGTTAACTGAAAAGCTAATGTTTCTAGCTACCTCGGGGAGTAACATAGACACCAGCGGTGTGTGAGCATAGTCAACGTTTAACACGAAGAGCAAAAAGTTAAAGACCTTGTTGGGTTTGACTGAAGCTTCAGAGCAAACATTCAAAACCAACACAGTATCTTGCAAAGTTTTGGTAACGTTTGTGGTTGAACTACCTGGCGTTTTGGTGTCACGGTGTTGGCCGGGTTAACAGTGGATGTGCTGAGGCTAACAAGAGGCCCTAATGATGAGGCTGTTACTGAGAATCCACCTAAGGATGGTTGACTTTTTGTCTTTGCGCTGCCCAGTTCTGACTGGGTGACCGTAGGTGTGATTGATAGGTAGAGGGCTAAACTGAAAAACAGGAGGGCCATCATCCTGGCAAACAAATAGGAGTGAGTGATTTTAATCTAAACCTTCTTGTTGGTTTTTCTTTAGACACCTGAGTGGCAGATGAAAATTATTCACAGTGGTGGAACAATTTCTTTTAGAGCTTGAACTCGAACTTGAAACCTTAGTTTATCACCTTTAGTGGGGAATTTTGATGTTTTTAGCTCAAGCTAATGGCCTTGGATGTTTTGTGTGTACTATTTGAGAATAGTAAGTTCATTGAAATTGATACGATTTTACAAAGGCCTTTAAGATTAGTTTAAGGGATAATTTGGTTCTGATTAAACCTTTTTGTTTTGGAAGTTTTGATGCAGTTAACTGGTTTGGAGAAATGCGACCAAGTATACCTGAGGCTAATAGTTAGCTCCTGGTTATTTCTCAGACGTAGGCCTGATTTTAATCTTATTTATGGACTTACTGTGACTGTGTTGTACCCGACAAGTCCCGTGGGGTTTTGTTAAAGTTTACTCAGATTGTGATGGGCCCATTTGAAAATGGGGTCCTGGATTTGGTACTTAAGTGGCCAAAGTTTGTTGTGGCGCCTAGTGGTCACCAAAGTTGGGTCCACTGATGCATAACCTTGAGGTTGCAGAGGGTCTAGAGAGCCAGTTGATGTGGCTGTTGTAACCATGCAAGCCTCAGGGGTGGGTGGGTGGGTGGGATTCAGAAAGGGACACAAACATTGAATCAACAGTATGAAGGGGGCCGAGTGGAGCTTCTTGCTCGGCCAGTAGTTCCCAAGGTCATTCGCTTCCTTGGCTTGACCTTGTGTTTGAAGGTGACCTGTGACTTCTTGAGGATAGTGTTCACCTTGGTCTTTGTGGTTGCTTTCAACCGGTTTTGGTTGTTCCAACAGTGCTAGTTGTGTGAGACTTGGGGTGTCCAAAGTGTCAAGAACCAAGCACTGTGATTCAGTTGCCCTTGTTAGGTCGAATGGGTGAGGGTGTTGAGTTTGATCCCATAGTTTGAGATTCTTAAAATCAATCAGTGGCTCAAAGCGGTTCAGTAGATCTTTGCCGACGAGCAATGGAATGGAGTCAAGTTTGGACACATACACTGGATGTGTCAAGGTCATGGAGCCAATGGAGACTTTGACCAGTGACACACCCAACAGGGTTGTTTTAGTGAGCGCATATGGTCGAACATCTAATGAATAGGGTTCCAGTTTTAAATCCTTGTGAGTGTGGTTAGCAGCTACACGTAGTTTGTCAAAAAGGTTGTTTGACATCAGAGTGATGTCAGAGGTGGTGTCTAAAAGAGCATCCTGACACATCATGTCTTCAAAGGTCAGTGGAAGATGGGATTTTTGTGCCACCCCCCTCTCATTTAAATCGCACAGAAATTGTGGAACTGGTGGTTCGACACGGATTTGCAAAATGTTTTTAGAAGAGTGGTCTTTGACTTGTGGTTGGGCTGCCCTAACAGCACTGGACTGCATTGGGTCCTTTGATTGTTCTCCATTTTTAAGAGGGATTTTCTTTTTGCCTTTTCTTTGTGGTGTAGAGTGTTTGTTTTGAGTTGGCATAGCTGCGATAGCTAGGATGTCAGCGATTTCATTTTCTTTGTTGCCTTGAATCTCCACTAGGAGGTGTTGGACAACTTCTATATCTTCTCTACTGGAGAGAAGGAGTTTCTTCCTTCTTCCAAGGTTTGTGATTGGGCTCTGCTTCTGAGCTTATGTGATGAGGTGGAGGAGACCATTTGCCACAGTTATGTGCGTCTTCGTATCAGTATCTGTCATCTTGAGAGTCCATACTGTGTTCTCGCGTCTGATCTGGTGGATATGGCCTATGACGGTAGTCGGGTTTTCGCAAAGTTGGTCCTGGGTGAGATCCAGAGGACCTGGTTTGGTTTTGACCTTGATGAGGTCGGTTGGAGAAACGTCTCCGTTTTTTATGTAATCACGGTGTAGTCGATGAAGTAGGGCGAGGGGCTCCTTCCAACTCCAAGGTGTCAGATGCAGTTCTGATAGCTGGCACTGTGGCAGGCTCAGTGTGCTTGTTGCGACTTTGTTGCTGTTTTTGGAACGCATAACGTGCAAACTCTCTCAGCTGACTTATTGAGCTTGACCTTGTGTTAGCTGTAACTCCAAGGTGGTGACTCACAGTGGGATGTAGGTTCTGGATGAAGACGGTTTTTAAATTGTGGTCTTCATCCATCCCTGCTGTATTTTGAGATCCAAAATATGCAAGGAGTTGCCGCTGGTAGTAGGCCTGTGGAGGCTCTGAGCGACCTTGCTTTATGGCCAGGGCTGCCGATAGCCCTGATTGTAGGCAGTCATCGGAGAATTCCTTTTCGATGGCTACGCAGAGTAACATGTAGTCTGTCCTGACGTCTGCTGTCTATAAATTTTGAGACCGACCTGTTAGAGGTTAGTTTAATCAAATAGATGTGATCGTCGACTGTAGCATCAGGGTACTTGCGCAGGTAGTAACCAGGGTCTTGTAAATAGGCTTTGGTCTCAGGTGAACCCGTAGGACCTGGATCAAATTTCGTAAGATGTCGCGTGATCTTATCAAGGTCACGGTCTGAAGGGGGACACACACGTTTTCCTTGCGATCGTCCATGCTCGAAACGGGAATCGGGTGATTGAGCACGGCGGAAGTCCCAGTCTTTGTGCTTCCTGTAGGAGCAATTGACATTCCCTGTAGTCACACTCCACGTTTTCAAGTTGACCTTGAACTCTTCTGAGTTCCTTCTTCATGTCCTGCAGGGCATCTTCAAGTTTACTGTTCTCTTGGCGAAGCAAGTCATTGTCATGCGTTAACCGTCACTTTCCTGACTCTGCCTGGTCCAAATTTCGTAACGCATCATCAAGTTGAGCTTGAGTATTGTTGTTTTTATCTTGAGATTGGTCCAGGTTTTCCTTTAGTGATTTGTTCTCTTCCTGGAGAGAGAGGACTGTTGATTTTCTGGCTTGTTCTCAGCTACTTTTAATCTCGCGACTAATTCTAGCGCAGACTTACCTAACACACTGGTGAGGTCCTTTCCTTCTAGTGGCTTTTCAGTGTAGTCATTCAAAAGGTCTTCAGTGTGTTGCTTCAGATCTTCGGGCTGTGTTTTCTTGACTCCTGTTGTGAAGCTAGATATAAAATCAGAAGTCCATCCTTCCAATGTTGCTTGAAGGTCATCCACTTTGGTAAATTGGTCGGTTGTCTGTTGACCTGCCATGTCTTACCATTTGTTGTTAGTTAGCTTAAAAATCAACTTGTTGATTATAGCTAAATTTGTTAGTCAAGGGTCAACCTTGAGTTTTATTTTATAACTGTGTTAGTTATAAGCGTTTTTTAGAACTTGTTCCAACTTACAGGCTTGTAAGAAGGGAGGTAGAATCTTGAAATTTTTTAGAAATGTGGAGATGTTTCAGTTTGTTTAACCTGTTGCACTTCGGTGTACCGTGTCCTAGGACGCACGTCTCTGCATCCTAGGACGCACAAGGGCGTCCTAGGACGTACACTGTGCATCCTAGGAGGCACTGAAAAAAACCCCACCTGCATTTCCGTTCTTCCACTACAGACACAGCCGCGAACAGAAAGCCAAAGGAGTGCTTTGATTGGTTTAGATGTGATTGACCTCTCATTCGACTAATAAGAGCCTTGAATTGGGTTTCTGAAACCTTGAAGAACCAATGACTGAAAACCTAGCAAGAAGGACCCGCCTACCAATGGCTGCGAATACAGCCAGCCAATTGAAGCACAGAAGTTCGAAAGCTGTTTTGTGTAAGGCTGGGCGACACACAGGCGTTCGCCAGTCTTTTTTTCTTACTACTGTTTTTATTTGTTTTGAAAAATCGTTCGCCAAAACCGCAATCATGGAAGCGCAAAACCGCAATAATGGAATTATGGTTTGACCGGGTCAGGAGACCAGAACCACGAGTCCGTAACAAGCGGACCAGCGTCACGTTCGTCTGACAATGAGGAAGAGAAGTTTGCCAGCTACGCTGCTGTTCTGAACAGGTAAGTGTTATAAGCTAAATTATTCTTTATTTCTGAAAATTGTAATCAAAAATGACTTTTGACCGGTAAATTACAGCTGTGCGTAGTAGACCGCGGCGCACCGTGACCGCGGCGCAACGGGCGATGTCCGTCCTCTGTAGCGGGGGGGGGGGGACAACCCCCTCCTCCACACACACACAGCCCTGAGTGTCACCTTTCATTAGAGCCCAAGATGAAGCTTCTATATTGAATCATTCAAAAGTTAGACGTCTTTCCAAACTGTGCCATTTGGCACAATTTGGCACAGTTCAAAAACGCCTGGGAACAACCTGAGAACAAAGCTGTGTAATATATTCATTTTTTGTGGTATTGTTACAAAATTTTGACCTCAGCTGGATAACACTTGGTTCTACATTTCTGTTGCATTTTCCATCCCGGATCTGAAGCTGTGTGTTATTTGCAAGCATTTGTATCCAAAAAAACACCCAGGCTAAATTTATTTTCTTCAAGTTCACTGTGTTTAGATGACTGTTACTCAGTGGCCGGAGCACTTAGAGAGATTATGACTGTTTTGCCAAAAAATTCAAAGTGTTTTCTTTTAAATGAGACCAACCCCATGAAGATGCTGCAAAGGGTTGAAGAACAGCTTTCGATTTACTTTGGGCACATTATTTTTAGGCGTTTTGTTTTGCCAAAAAATTCAAAGTGTTTTCTTTTAAATGAGACCAACCCCATGAAGATGCTGCAAAGGGTTGAACAGCTTTCGATTTACTTTGGGCACATTATTTTTAGGCGTTTTTAGGGAAATTGACCAGAGTGCAAGGGGTTAAACTGTATTTTGATTTGTATTTGACCTTACTGTTTTTCTTTCATGTGGAGAAAACCATGACCCAACAATAACACAATGACTTTAAATAACACTTAAAGCTTTTAAGTGTTAATTGGTTAATGTGGTTTCCTGATTTTGAGAAAAAAAAATTTGGTAAATATTCAGTGAATCACTAAACCTTTTACCAAAATGCAAAGGGTTAACACTCCTTTAAGGTCACGTTTGAATTAGCATTTATTAGAATCCTTAAGCTGAATGGCTTCCTGCAGAAGAAATCACACAATGCAGCATTTAAAAAAACAAACAAAAAAAAACCCCCACACATATATACAGTATATAGCTTCAACAGTTTGCAATTGTTGCCTAAAATGTGTAAATATATCTGCTTTTACTTTAAAGATTAAAATGTGTGGTTAAATACAAAGTGTATGCTTTTATACGCTTCTGCTGTGTTTATATGCAGTAAAGTGTAGTCCACCACTGAGAAAAAAACCTCCAACAGCCAACAAGTTTCTTTTCCGCTGCTTTTGGCATAGAAACTTTAAATTGGTTTTAAATTTAGGTTATTCTGAATAATCTGAGTTCCTATGAAGTTAATTTGGATGCTCAATTTGGTTATAAATCGGCTTAACAGATTAAAAGTTTTAGGTATTTTATTAAAGAATACAGTTCTTATGGTTGACAACAAGATGGAGGCAGTTCCTTCTGCACTCTTGGAGGAGGAGACAGTGACGTTGATCGAAGACAGTCTTATCGGTCTCAACTCAAAATGGCGTCTAGGGTAACTCACCCTAGTGGCTTTCCAAAATGGCATCTGCACTGCTTAATCTGCGCATGCGCAGTTCTCATACACATAGCCGTTTCGGTCACGCATGAATGTGAACACACACGTGCTCCGTGAATGCGGATGCGGTCTTGACCAACCACTACACCTTGTTTTGTTTTTTTCCCCAAACTGGAGAGTTTACACCTATTTTTTGGTTTATTCATGCAAGAATAATCTTACAACTTTATTCCGGGTACAATTAAGTGCTGTTACCTCACGCAGTTTACTCCCAGTAACTTTTATCAGGCTGTGTGTTCAGCGTGATTTAAATTGGGATTTACCATTATATATATGAGGGGAAAAAATGGTTAATCTAGTTTATCCCATTGAGAATTTTGCTGAACGAGCTAGATTCACGAAAGAAACAGATTGGATTTTGTCGCTTTGCGTCTTTCCAGGCCTTATTTTAATTAATTCAGTATATGGTCACACTTTCCTGAAGCATGCTTTAAATACAAAAACAGAAATGACTGATTAGGATGGGGGAAATAGGTCAAATCCCCCCCCCCCCCCCCCCCCACCACCACCATTGTCAGGTAGACACAGAGACACTGCAGTGTAGGACAGTCACACACACAAAGAAAACTCCACCGTTTTTTCTTAAAGGGGATAAGTTTGACCAAACCACACACTGCTTTATGGCTTAATATTCTTTTTTTGTGTCTGTTTCAGAGTTCACCCAGCCTCACACGGGGCACAGTAAATATGTAGTGATATTTAATTATAAGGTACAAAGATTATTTATTTGAGACTTAGAAGTGTATGTGTGGGGACGGATGTTTGATCTGTCAACACAAACACTCACAAAGCCATAGATAAATGCTCATAACAGGGGCACCAGTCCAGTTTGAACAATGTATTAATAATTAATCTTTATACCTTCAATCAGTCAGTCTCAAATATTCCTGAATTCTACTGGGTGACTTTAGAAACAAGCACAGGAAAGAAATTCACTGAAACTTCTACCGTTTACAGATTTAATGATCAGGCTCAGATTAAATGACATTACATTCAAATGATTTGCTGATAGTGAAATGACCAAGTATTAAGCCTCACATTCAACTTGTAACTGATTATTGAGCAACAGAGTGTAATCACATTTGTGGAACCACGGACACTTTAGTATAAATTTGTAACTGTGATGAAAATGGAAGACTAAGCTAAACTGTAGCAAAAATATGAAGAAAATTGGACGCAATTTTATGAAGAAAATTAAACTAATTATATGAAATGAAATTCTGAGTTACTCTAAAAATATAACGGAATTTAATTGAAAAGGGAATGTTAATTTCTCTTTAATTCTATAGCTCCAATCAGAGATGAACTAGTTTTAAACCTGAGACAAATTATGGCATACTTAGGGCGACAGACCTCGCACTCAGCAGATGGAACAAAGAGATCTGGCTCACGTAAAAGTTGGTGCATTGGGGTCTTTTTCTTCAGCTTATCCTTAGCTGAAGCTTTATTTGAGATGATGTCAGAGAACATCTGCCAGCAGATATTCCTGCCAAAGTCCAGCAGTCACCAGCTGAGATTTGACTGCGGTAATGAGGCTTCTTCATCTTCTTCCTTGGCCGCTGATGCAGTATGCCATGTGGGACAACACGAGAGGGTTTTTTTCACAGCGGTTCTTCAGATGTCGTGGGGTTTGTGAAACAGCTTCCAGTGTGAGAAATGATCAGTCCCCTTTAAACAGACACGGTGGGTTTAGAAAAAAGTTTAACAGGACAAAAATAGAAAAAAATCATCTGTGGACACAGAGCTTGACTCTGCATAACGAGAGGTTTGAGCTCAAAGAAGAAAAAGTAATTTCCTAGATGTTTAGAGAAAAAGGAGCATTAAAAGCAGAACACACTTTCACAAGACAGTTCTCTCTCACTCTGCGTCTTCACTTGAATTAGTAGGGTGATTCCTTAAAACTGAGGGTGTTTTCACGGGGAAAACTTGACTGCCATGATAGGGAACCAATTGTTTTCCATTGCAGGAGGTTTGAATAAACTCTGGTCCACTAACAAAACAGTCCTTTGTCTGTAACCGACCAATAGAATGAAAGGGGCCATTGTCCAACCGAGACTGGCTGGTGATTGGCTGAGCCAGTCAGATGACTTGAGGAAACTTTCCTCAGAGGATGAAACACATCTTAACACTGAAAATTCATTAATATACATATGTATAAAGTCTAAGCTAACTTCAGTGATTCATGACTAACTTCAGTGAGCATGCATTTATAACTTGTACTTATATAATTAACATGCATTAGAATAAGGCTCATTTAAGCATTTTTCAAACATGCACACATTTAAACTCGATGATTAATGAAATATTCCAAACCAGAATGATATGTCAGAGTCCCACTTGATTTTCCAGGGTTTCCTGAAAAAGAAAATGATCTGAGAATTGAGAGTTTTGTAGCAAAGGAAGTAATTTCAGTCATTAACCTCAGTTCAGCTTGTACAGTCAAAAGCGAACATATTGTCCACCAGGGGGTAATGTTGAGCTGTGGATAATTCTTAGTGGCTTGTGGAAGACAGTTCAAAGTCTGTGGAATGTCTCAAAGCTTGGTGAAACAGTTTCTTCAAGGTGAAAAGTAATTTTATAGTTTATAGCCAAAAGAGATGATGCTACACTTGCAAATTTACCAAAAAAAAGTCAAATTTACAAAGGGTGAATATTTATCAAGGGTTTTTAATTTAAGAACAGTCACACTTATTAGAAAAAATATTTGAAAAAAATTTACAAATGTACAGAATATCAGGAGTACCAAAACTACTACTAAGGACAGTTCTAGTTTTAAGCGGGTTTAAGTTGCAAGACTGTGAGAGTTTTGTATGATTTTCACAAATATCAGGATAATATCAGTGTTGATTAGAGATATCAAGTTTCAGATAATGAGCTCAGTTTATCTAAAAGTAGTCTTTATTAAACAAAAGTTCAGATAATTGACCGCAGCCCCCCCAGATCCACAAATGCACAAGAAAAGTTAAAATTTTATATGAAAGTAAAAAAAAAAAGTATTTTTTTTAAAGGCCTGCAAATTTCAAAATAACTGGACACATTTACAGGAAAAAAGGCAAAGTCCTAAAAAGTTAAGGGGGATGGGGTTACAAACAGGAAAAAAAATGTTGCACAAAAAATCTGTTACCAACTGCCATATTTAAAGTACGGTAACTTAAATGCATTTCTTCAAGGCCCACTATCAAACTAGAGGGCACTCAGAGAGCGCATACCTCCGCCAAGGCTCAGTCCTCCCCTCCTTCCCTTTGTCCTCCCCTCCTTCCCTTTGTCCATATCACCATCCATCTGTAGATTGTGAGATAGGGCCTTGGCGGAGGTATGTACTCATGGATCACCTCCAATATCTAATGAGTTTGTCTTTGGGCCATCGGCCACCTCTGATGAAAATTTCATCCAAATCCATCTGGTAGTTTTAGAGTATTGTTGCTAACACACTGTGAGAAGATAAGAGCCTTGGCAGAGGTATGCATTTTGAGATCACCAAAATCTAATCATCTGTTCAGTGTGCCATTACACACCTTTCCTGAAAATTTCATTAAAAACATTACCTCCGTCCTCCCTTGGCAGGGGTAATAAACAGGGATTCTAATAAAGGTACAGGTACTGACATCTGGTGGTCCAGTCGTAGATGGCAACAATCTCCTCCGGCCACCACTACCCCTAGCAGATCAGCTGTGGGTCTACCTTGGCTTTCAGGTACCAAAATTCCACCAGACATTCACTGGCAAATATGGCTTCATTTGTGACGAGATCCAGCAGCCTTCTTTCCAGCAATGAGTACACTGCTGGGGGATATTTCAACATTGTATACATTTAAAAAAAATTCTCAAGAGACCTTTGTTTTTGTTGAACTGTAAATCACATGTATTTCTAAGAATAGAAATCCTGAACTAGAGTCTAAGTGGATACTTATAAATGTTTTCAAAGGTCTGAGTTCATGTCAACTGTTACAATTGTGTGGGCGTAGGCAGATACTCTTCAAAGATTAAAGACGGGGAAAAATGTTTGTCGCCTTGGTACAAATCCTTGTAGTTCTGAATTGATGGGACCAGTATACACCCCACAGTTTCATACCGACTTTGCAGTCATAACCCCTCGTGACTGAATAAGATCTGTGTGAAACCTTGTGCTTTTTTGAATAGTGTTGAAGTCAAGACCAGTATAGAGAGCAGACCAAGACTTTAAGGGATCAAGACAGTCAAGACCACAGTCAAAACAAAGTGCAAGACTAATGTTTCAACTTGAACTTGAAGTCTTTGTACATTCTGATTTTGAGCTTGTCTACAACACTAGCTTTTCATTCTTAAAACTTCTGGCCTATGAGGGGAGAGGAATAAAAGGGGTGTGCAGATAGGCTTAAACTTCTCCAGTCGACATTCTCACTTCTTATGGGTGCATAAATGGATGAGTGCTCCCTACGGATCCTTCAAAGCCCATCTTCCCAACAAGTTGTGGAAATGAGTCTGGGAGACAAAACCTCAGAGGGATTTTCACAAAAGCATCCTCAAACTGGAGACAGATCTGGTGGAAGCTGGATAGAAGCCTAGTTTTTACAAAAGTGGGTTTCGTTTATTAACATATAAGCTGATTTTACATGCTAAAATCGATCTCAGAAAAGCCTGAATTTCAAAACGGGTTTAGAATTGGATGGATTCAGTTGTAGTTTTGTGCACAGTATCGATCTCCAGAATTTGGATATTTGTGAGAAGCCTTCTTATTGGACAATAGCCTCACGTTAATGTTCTTGATGTTATTGATTGTTCTGAAGCTTTATTGAGAAATGCACAGTTTTGTATTTTGATGTAAAAACAAAAATAAAAATATTCATGCTCATGTTCAGCTCGGTGATCTTCAGTTCTTTATATAGATGTATCTGAAATGTTTTTTTTTTTCTCTCTTTTCTGCTTGTTTGTGTGGGCAGTTGTTTTATGGCCTTGACTGTATCTTTTTTCTTTTGCAATAAATTTTTTGGCTACTTAGTGTATGGAGAAGCAGAACACTGAATTAGTCTGCGTTTTTGATGTTGGGTGCACACTGTATGTATTGCTTGTATCAATTAAAGGGGTCATTGATGGCACATTTGTCCCTCATGTTGACAGCTCCAACAGACCTTAAAGAAATTTTTGACATTTTGGTTCAACTGTCTTTATTGCAGCATAATTGTGAATTAGTTTTTGCAGCACTTCTCAGAATGATCTGTTTCAGTGCATGTCTCTTGAAATGCTTGAAAACCGTTATTAACTCCACCTGACTCACCTTCACTGTTATGTCACTATTGCTAATCTTAACTGGCTAGTGAGGCTGAGCCAAGTAATGTAAATTTGTCCTAAATAATGAATGAAATAAGGTATTACTGGTCAACAGGGTGTGTGGTTTAAGTGGCTGATAGAATATGACTGGTTGCTGGAGTACAATAAGCACAGAAATATGAGTGAATGGTGGCCCTAAGTGCCTAGTTGATGCAAGGCAGCTAGTAGCTGCCTACCAATAACATCTAGAAACAGCGAAGTCCAAAACCGACCTACATGGTAAATGAACAAGGATTCCAGTGATGGTGAGCAGAATTTATAGAAAATAACAAACAAAACTGACCAGGTTAGTTAAGTTACTTTCAGATGGCCTGTTCGACCACATTGCTAAGCTAATGCTAACAGATCAATGTAGCATCACAGTGAAATATAACAAAATAAGTCAGAATAATATAAGATGTATTATTGACTGTGGATTAGTGAACCAGGGATGTCTATTAGGGTGACTGAAATCTAAAGAAAATAACATAAACCTCATTTGGTAAGCAGACTTCCAGTAATACTGTTGCCTTATGACAGACTGCTAGGCTGGCCAATAATGGAGCAGCAGGTGGGTATCTAGGACGGCGCTGGACTGGGTTTACTATGATTATGACATCCTGTGGCAAATCCAGAAGAGTTAAAATGGAGGGGGGAAAAAACCAAGGCTGTGTTTTTTTTTTTTTAAGAGAAGTGAGTGCTTTGATTTTTTTTTTTTTATTTATTTATTTTTTGCTAATCACATGATGAATAGATGAATTTCAGGAGGTTAGAATAAAGAAAGACACTGTTGTCCAGTCAATGACCCCTTTAATGATTTTGTTTTCCTTATGGTAATAGGTGATAAGATACGGTATTGCAGTGGCTCAGGAGGTAGAGTGGGTTGTCTAATAACTGGTTGGTTAGCGGTTCAAATCCCGCTCTCCCCAGCCGTTCTGTCCCTGGGCAAGACACTTTACCCACCTTGCCTCCAGTGTCCATCACACTGGGTATGAATGTGTATAAATGTTCAGTAGTGGTCGAAGAGGCGGTTGGCAGCCACATTTCTCTCAGTCTGCCCCAGGGTAGCTGTGACTACAGTAGTGTCTGTCTGTGGAGTGAATGAATAATGTTGTGGAGAGTGCAAATAACGGAGGCAGACTTTACGTTGAATGAATGAATCTTTATTTCGGATAGATTAAAAGTACAGGTTAAAAGAAACTGAATAATATAACAAAGGGGGAAAGAAAATCCAACAAGGTCAAATTAGACAATAACTCCTCTGATTATACAGTTCAACATAAGTTATCCGAAATGGGTGATGGCTGAAGCCGCAGCTTATATTGCCCACCCATGTTCCATCCAAGAATTCAAAAGAAAAAACAAAACAAGAGCGATTACAATTCAGAACGAAGCCAAGACAAAACGTGACAAAAAACTAAGCTACAACACAACGCAGGCTGGATATGACAATCCTTATGTGATTTTACATGTCATCTTGTATATATGTTTGGAGTATTTCTTCCCTTAGATTTTGTTTAAATTGTCCAAGCGTTGTACATGATTTTAATTCAGGTCCAAAAGCGTTCCATAATCTGACTCCTTGCACTGAAACACAGTGTTGCTTGGTGGTAGTTCTCACTGAAGGTTTTTGAAATATACATGTTCCTCTGAAATGATATTGTTTCTCCCTTATTTGGAACAACTTTTGGATATTTGCGGGCAGTGATAGATTCTTCACTTTAAACGTTATTATTGCAGTTTTAAAGTCAACCAGATCTTTCAACTTGAGAGCTTTTAATTTAAGAAAAAGTGGGTTTGTTGGTTCCCTGTAAGCTGCTTTGTTTATAATTCTAATAGCTCTCTTCTGAAGCATAAAGACTGGATATATGTTTGTTTTATATGTATTTACCCATACTTCAGTACAATATGTCATGTATGGGAGTATTAATGAATGATACAAGGTATATAGTGTGGGTTGATTCAGCAAATATTTCACTCTGTGTAGTATTGCAATTTAATTGGATATTTTACCTTTAATATAATTAATATGTGACTTCCAACACAGTTTATTATCAATTATTACTCCAAGAAATTTAGTTTCAGATACCCTTTCAATCTCTACACCATTTACACTGAGTTTAGATACTGAGTTGTTGTGATGGTTGTTAAAGACTATAAATTTTGTCTTACTTAAATTGAGCGTTAATTTGTTTGAATCAAACCACAGTTTAAGCTTTCCTAATTCCTTTCCGAGTGTATCCAAAAGTTGTTCCAAATTGCTTCCACTGCATAATAGATTAGTGTCATCGGCAAACAATATTAAGTCCATTTTTTTTTAAACTTTACATATATCATTTATATACAGTACATATTGAATAACAATGGCCCCAAAACTGAACCCTGTGGGACTCCACAAGTAACCTTCAGTAACTGTGAGTTTTTGTTACCAACACATACATACTGATATCTATTCTTTAAGTAACTACTTAACCAGGACAGTGCTACCCCTCTAATACCACAATTTTGTAGTTTCTTTAATAATAAATTATGATCCACTGTATCAAATGCTTTTTTAAGATCCAGGAATACCCCAACTGAATACTCTTTATTTTCAATGGCAGTTGATATTTTTTCTATAAATTCCATTAGAGCAAATGCAGTTGTCCTCTTGTGTCTGAACTCATATTGCTGCTCACACAATAAATTAGAATATTTTTTCAAGTATTCTGGTAGATCTGGCTCCATTTCGCCCCGTTTCCGACCTCTAAAGGCTCGCCTCTGATGCTAACCCAGATGCTAACCCAGAGTAACTGCAGCAGTGAGAAGGTATTCTTTACATCTGGCCATCTGGAGCCGAGGAGAGAAGGATTTAAAAGGAGGACGAACCAACCGAGGCGGCGATTGGGAGCTCGGGCACGGCGTTGGTGAGAGACGGGGGCCACCTGGATCCAGCAGGACAGTGGTCTGAACCGGTGCTCAATTGCGAGGCCCAGCCGAGGAACGACCAGACTGACGGCGGTCGGTGACGGGGCCTAGACGGGGCCCAGCGGAGGAGCCGCCTAGCCAGACGGCGACGAGTGGCTGTGATCGGTGGATTCCGGCTGCGCCGGCGGTGCACGACACAACTGGCCAGGTAGACGGAGGCAGGCGATAGACGGCGGTGATCTGCGGAGCTGAGCAGCGTCACTCGGCGGAGAAGCTGCGCAGGAGCGGCGGGTCCAGTAGTGACCGAGCTAGTTGAGGCCTAGCCGGATTCTCTGCTTATTTCTATCCACAGGTCAGTAAAATGCCACCCAAAAAAGAGGAAATGGAAGAAATTAAAAAAACTCTGAACTTTGTGTTAGATGAACTGGCCAAAGTGACTAGCCAGCAGGACAAAATATTAGACCTAATACAGGAGGTACAAGCCCTACATTCAATAATAAAAGAAAAAGACAAAAAAATTATGGACCTGGAGCAACACGGGCGTCTTTTGGAGCAACGCGTTGAGGATCTTGAACAAGGTTCTCGCATTGATGACATAGTTATAAGTGGACTAGACATCAGATATCAGTCGTACGCCCATGCCGCTACAGGACTGAGTGGTGAACATGCTTCCATAAGTGAATCAATGTCCTTAGAAAACCAAGTGCTTCAGTTCCTTAATGATAAAGACATTAAGGTAGAAGCCAATGCGATCTCAGCCTGTTATGCTTTACCGAAGAAAGATAACAAAACAAAGAAATCAATTGTGATGCGCTTTGTGAACAGGAGGGTGAAAAATGACATACTGAGGCAGGCCAAAAAAACTAAAGGAAACTCAAGTTTACCTAAATGAACACCTGACAAAAAAAAACGCTGAATTAGCACGGCAGGCACGGATGCTAAAGAAACATAATAAGATACAGTCAACCTGGACAAGAAATTGTAGAATTTGGATTAAACTAAATGGAACACCTGAGCAAGCAAAAAGTATAATGATCAGAGATGCTACTGACTTAGATAAATACAGATGAACACTGACTATGAAACACAGAGTGAGGAAACTCAAACTCTAAAAATATGCCACTATGCTGAACATAAACCACAAGAGATGGAGAATGATATTGATCCTGATAACCACTTTTTCAATAATATTCATAACCACTGTGAATATTACACTGAAAAGCAATTCAAAAGTCAAGTGCAATTAGATGGTAAACTGTCAATAATACACTTCAATAGCAGAAGTCTTAACAAAAACTTCTCACAGATTCAGGACTATTTAAAACAGCTAAACAGAAAATTCACAGCTATAGCAGTCTCTGAAACCTGGCTTAATGCAGACCAGGCTCCCCTGATGGCAATAGAGGGATATCAGATGTTTAACATTAACAGATCTCAAAAAAAGGGTGGTGGTGTTGCACTGTATATTGATGACCTATATAGATGTAAGCTTGTAAATGAAATGTCCTTAGCACTACCAGGGATTCTGGAATGTGTTACTGTTGAGATTGACCTAGACAAAACAAAAAATCTAATCATAAGCTGCATATACAGAACGCCGGGAACTTGCATTGAGACATTCAGAGATAAATTAGTCGAGCTGTACAATAATATTACTAGTAAGAAAATGGTAGCAATTTGTGGAGATTTCAATATTGACCTACTTAATCCACATCAACAAAATGTAGTTACAGAGTTCATGAACTCTATGTACAGCATGAGTCTATATCCCACAATAACACATCCCAGTAGAATCACAGCTCACTCTGCTACACTTATTGACAACCTGTTTGTCAATGTTCTCGACAAGAAAATAGAAAGTGGATTATTGATAAATGATATAAGCGACCACTTGCCAATCTTTGCACTTATCCATGGCCACACGGGGCCCAACCCAGAAAAAATCTCAAAATCGTTCAGACACAAATCACCAAACGCAATCAGTTCTTTTAAAGAGGACTTGCTGAAGCAAGACTGGACAGAAGTCTATGTATCAGATGTAAATGAAGCCTATGACACATTTACAAACATTGTAACCACTCTTTATGAAAAAAACTGCCCATTAGTTAAAAAAAAGCTTAAACACAAATTTACTGACAAACCATGGCTAACCAAAGGACTACAAAAGGCGTGTAAAAAGAAAAATTTATTATATAAAGCTTTCATAAAGAAAAGGACAAAAGAAGCAGAGCAGCGGTATAAAACATACAAAAATAAGTTAACATATATAATAAGATGTAGTAAAAGAGACTATTACAGTAAAGAACTGGAAAAAAACAAAGACAATATTAAAAATACATGGACAATAATCAACAGTATCCTTGGAAATAAAAGCAGAAATACCAGCTACCCAACTAACACTCCAAAAAATAATAAATTGACTCCGAATGTGAATATAGCTTCACCTGCAGATGAATTTAATAATTTTTTTGTTAACATTGGACCTAAACTGGCCCGAGAAATACCCACTACGGTGCCAACAGGTGATTCAATATGCAATAACACTGCTGTAAAAGACACCATCTTCATAAAGAACACAGACGAAAGAGAGGTCATTGAAATTGTTAAATCGTTCAAAAGTAAAACATCTACTGACTGCGATGGTATTGATATGCTACTAGTCAAAACTGTTATCGAATGCATAGTGAAACCACTGACGTATATCTGTAACCTGTCTCTCCAATCAGGTATATTTCCCAATGCAATGAAAATAGCTAAAGTAATTCCAATTTACAAGACAGGCGACAGAGGGGAACTCTCCAACTACAGACCAATTTCACTATTACCGCAATTTTCCAAGATACTTGAAAAAATATTCTATGAGAGAATTGACAACTTCATACTGAAGAATGATTTATTGTGTGAGCAGCAATATGGGTTCAGACACAAAAGGACAACAGCATATGCCTTAATGGAATTTACAGAAAAAATATCAACAGCCATTGAAAATAAAGAGTATTCAGTTGGAGTATTCCTGGATCTTAAAAAAGCATTTGATACAGTAGATCACAATCTATTATTAAAGAAACTACAAAATTGTGGTATCAGAGGGGTAGCACTGTCCTGGTTAAGAAGTTACTTAAAGAATAGATATCAGTTTGTATGTGTTAACAACAAAAACTCAGAGCTACTGAAGGTCACCTGTGGAGTCCCACAGGGTTCAGTTTTGGGACCATTATTATTCAATATGTATATAAATGATATATGTAAAGTTTCAGAAAAAATGGACTTAATATTGTTTGCTGATGACACTAACCTGCTATGCAGTGGAAACAACTTGGAACAACTTCTGGATACACTCGGAAAGGAATTAGGAAAGCTGAAACTGTGGTTTGATTCAAACAAATTAACGCTCAATTTAAGCAAGACAAAATTTATAGTCTTTAACAACCATCACAACTACCCAGTACCCAAACTCAGTGTAAATGGTGTAGAGATTGAAAGGGTATCCGAAACTAAATTCCTTGGAGTAATAATTGATAACAAACTGTGTTGGAAGCCACATATTAATTATATAAAAGGTAAAGTATCCAAATCAATTGCAATATTACACAGAGTGAAAAATTTGCTGAATCAACCCACACTATACACCTTGTATCATTCATTAATACTCCCATACATGACATATTGTAATGAAGTATGGGGAAATACATATAAAACAAACATATATCCACTCTTTATGCTTCAAAAGAGAGCTATTAGAATAATCAACAAAGCAGCTTACAGGGAACCAACAAACCCACTTTTTCTTAAACAAAAAACTCTCAAGTTGAAAGATCTGATCGACTTTAAAACCGCAATAATAATGTTCAAAGTGAAGAATCTATCACTGCCTGCAAATATCCAAAAGTTGTTCCAAACAAGGGAGAAACGATATCACTTCAGAGGAACATGTATATTTCAAAAGCCTACAGTGAGAACAACTACCAAGCAACACTGTATTTCAGTGCAAGGTGTCAGATTATGGAACGATTTTGGACCTGAATTAAAATCATGTACAAAGCTTGGACAATTTAAACAAAAACTAAAGGAAGAAATACTCCAAACATATTTACAAGACGACATGTAAACTCACATAAGGATTGACATTTCCAGCCTGTGTTGTGTTATAGCTTAGTTTTTCTTTTTTCTCTGTGACACTATGTCTTAGATTTGTTTTTGAATAGTAACCGCTTAACTTAGACTAGCTCAGTTTTCTTTTTCTCTCAGTCATATTTTGTCTTAGCCTTGTTTTAAATTGTAATCGCTCTTGTCTTGTTTTCTCTTTTTTCTCCTTTGAATTCTTGGATGGAATATGGGTGGGCAATATAAGCTGCGGCTTCAGCCATCACCCATTTCGGATAACTCACGTGGAATTGTATAGTAGAAGGAGTCTTTGTCTAATTTGACCTTGTTGTTATATTATACAGTTTCTTTTAACCTGTAATGTACTATCCGAAATAAATTCATTCATTCATTCATTCATTCATTCATTCATCTTGGAAAATTGCGGCAATAGTGAAATTGGTCTATAGTTTGAGAATTCCTCTCTGTCACCCGTCTTGTATATCAGAATTACTTTAGTTATTTTCCATTGCATTGAGAAATATACCTGTTTGGAGAGACAGGTTACAGATATACGTCAGTGGTTTCACTAAGCATTCAATAATAGTTTTGACTAAGAGCATGTCAATACCATCACAGTCCGTAGATGTTTTACTTTTAAACGATTTAACAATTTCAATGACCTCTCTCTCGTCTGTGTTCTTTATGAAAATGGAGTCTTTTATAGCAGTGTTATTGCTTATTGTATCACCTGTAGGCGCCGTAATGGGTATTTCTCGAGCCAAATTAGGACCAATGTTAACAAAAAAGTTATTAAATTCATCTGCAGGTAAAGCTGCATTCACACTCTGAGTCGTTTTATTATTTTTTGAAAAATCGGTTGGGTAGCTTGTATTTCTGCTTTTATTTCCAAGAATACTGTTAAGTATTGTCCATATATTTTTAATATTGTCTCTGTTTTTCTCCAGTTCTTTACTGTAATAGTCTCTCTTACTACATCTTATTATATATGTTAACTTATTTTTGTATGTTTTATACCACTGCTCTGCTTCTTTTGTCCTTTTCTTTAGGAAAGCTTTATATAATAATTTTTTCTTTTTACACGCCTTTTGTAATCCTTTGGTTAACCATGGCTTATCGGCAAATTTATGTTTAAGCTTTTTCTTTACTAATGGACAATTTTTTTCATAAAGAGTGGTTACAATGTTTATAAATGTGTCATAGGCTTCATTTACATCTGATACATAGACTTCTGTCCAGTCTTGCTTCAGCAAGTCCTCTTTAAAAGAACTGATTGCATTTTGTGATTTGTATCTGAACGATTTTAAAATTTTTTCTGTATTGGCCCCCGTGTGGCCATGGATGAGTGCAAAGGTTGGCAAGTGGTCACTTATATCATTTATCAATAATCCACTTTCTATTTTCTTATCAATAATATTAACAAACAGGTTGTCAATAAGTGTAGCAGTGTGAACTGTGATTCTACTGGGATGTGTTATTGTGGGATATAGACTCATGCTGTACATAGAGTTCATGAACTCTGTAATTACATTTTGTTGATGTGGATTTAGTAAATCGATATTGAAATCTCCACAAATTACTACCATTTTCTTACTAGTAATATTATTGTACAGCTCGACTAATTTATCTCTGAATGTCTCAATGCAAGTTCCCGGCGTTCTATATATACAACTTATAATTAGATTTTTTGTTTTATCTTGGTCAATCTCAACAGTAACACATTCCAGGATCCCTGGTAGTGCAAAGGACATTTCATTTACAAGCTTACACCTATACAGGTCATCAATATACAGTGCAACACCACCACCCTTTTTTTTGAGATCTGTTAATATGAAACATCTGATATCCCTCTATTGCCATCAGGGGAACCTGCTCTTCATTAAGCCAAGTTTCAGAGACTGCGATAGCTGTAAATTTTCTGTCTAGCTGTTTTAAATAGTCCTGAATCTGTGGAAAGTTTTTGTTAAGACTTCTGCTGTTGAAGTGTATTATTGATAGTTTACCATCTAGTTGCACTTGACTTTTGAATTGCTTTTCAGTGTAATATTCACAATGGTTATGAATTTTATTGAAAAAGTGGTTATCAGGATCAATATCGTTCTCCATCTCTTGTAGTTCAGCATAATGGCATATTTTCAGAGTTTGAGTTTCCTTACTCTGTGTCAAATGACTTCCTCCAACTGGGGATAATTGATGTCTACTCAAGTCAGTCATAAGTTTTTTGTTTGTTTTGCTTATTTTTTTTTAAAAGTACATTGACATGGTATGTCAAAAGAACTATTCTTACCGTGTGTGAATATGGATTATCATTGTCTCTTAATTTTCTTAATCAGTGTTCATCTGTATTTATTTAAGTCAGTAACATCTCTGATCATTATACTCTTTGCTTGCTCAGGTGTTCCAATTAGTTTGATCCAAACTCTACAATTTCTTGTCCATGTTGCCTGTATCTTATTTTGTCTTTTCAGCATCCGTGCTTGCCGTGCTATTTCAGCATTTGTTTTTGTTAGGTGTTCATTTAGGTAAACTTCTGTTCCCCGGAGCTTTCTGGCCTGCCTCAGTATGTCATTCTTTACCCTTCTGTTCACAAAGCGCATCACAGTTGATTTCTTTGTTTTATTATCTTTTCTGGGTAAAGCATAACAGGCTGAAATTGCATTTGCTTCGACCTTTATATCTCTACTGTCAAGGAACTGAAGCACCTGGTTTTCTTGGGAGACTGATTCACTCAGGGGAGCCTCCTCACCTCTCAGTCCTGTTGTAGCATGACGGAGGCAGACTTATGCAGCAGACGACTTTATTCACTCTCACATCAGTCATACACAGAAAAAACATCTCAATACACCAGGGTCTCTCCTTTTATATCAACCGCCCATCTCACATCTGCATGACATCTCGCATCACAATACATTTAACCCTTTTCCCCCAACTACTTCTTCCTGCTACCTCACCATAATCTCTCTCATCTCAATACCTATTGTCCTTCTCTGTTTACCCTCTGCATCCAGTCTGAGATGATTAACCCAGCTTCTACACCGCCACCCCCCCAGAATCTCAGACCGAGTTTCAGTCCTCACGTCCTTTTGGCTTCAATCTCCTCCCATATCTGCTCTAACGGGGGTTTTCCGCCTCCGCGGCACTGCTGTACCGGTGGGGGGCTCCTGGGGGTGTGTCTGTCTGCGGGTGGGCAATGGCGAGGGGGGGGGAGGACCTTCGACTTGCCCATGTGGCTGCTCTGATGAATCGTTTACCTGGGGAGTTCTCAGTGGGGGTCTTCCACGTCTTCACTTGCTCGTCCGCCACCACAAAGGTGGGCTTAAGTCTGTCTATACATATTTTCTCCGTACGACCCCCCCCCCCCAAGTCTAACAAAAAATGTTTGTCCCCTGTTTCCAGCACTCTGAACGGGCCATCGTAAGGTTGGTGCAATGGGGGGTGGTGGGCATCGTGCCTGACAAACACGAACGCCGCGTTCTTCAAAGTTTTTGGTACAAAAGCGCGTGGAAAACAGTGGTGGGCTGGGCCTGGCAGCGTGCCTGTGTCTGCGCTATGCTGCAAACGCTGAGACGGACAGTTGTCCGGCACGGGATTATCTGGCAAAAATTCCCCGGGGAGCTGCAGAGGCTGAGAAAAAACAAGCTCCACCGGGGAAGCCTCCAAATCCTCTTTTGGTGCAGAATGCAACCCCAATAAAACCCAAGGCAACCGGTCTACCCAATTTGCATCCGTCAGCGAAGCCCTGAGCACTGCTTTCAGTGACCTATGAAAACGCTCGCATAACCCATTGGCCTGTGGGATGTACGCGGTTGTGCAATGAATTGCAACACCCAGGCTACGGGCCATCGCGGACCAGAGGTCGGAAACAAACTGTGGTCCCCTATCAGACGTGATGTCCGACAGGATGCCAAAACGTGCCACCCATGTCGTCAAAAAAGCGCGCGCCACGTCCGTGGACGTGGTTGCCGCCAGCGGGACTGCTTCTGGCCAGCGTGTGGTGCAGTCCACCACTGTCAGAAGGTGCGTGCACCCCTGCGATGGCGGGAGGGGGCCCATGAGGTCCACGTGAACATGGTCGAACCTCTTAGCCGGTATGCGAAACGGCTCCAAAGGAGCCTTCGTGTGTCTGTGTACTTTGGCTCGTTGGCACGCTACGCAGGCTGCCGCCCACTCTTTCACTTGTTTGCACAGGCCTGGCCATACGAACTTTGCTCCCACCATTTTGACTGACGTGCGCACTCCTGGGTGCGCCAGAGCGTGAACTGACTCAAACACTCGGCGGCGCCAAGCAACTGGGACCACCGGGCGCGGGCGTCCCATGGAGACGTCACAGATTGGGGGTGGGGGGCTACCGTCTTGCAGTACTCTGCTCTCCAACCTTAATCCTGTTGGTCCAGACTGGAGCGCGCACACGTCCGCATCGCCATTCTGCTCTGCAGCCATGGCTGTATAATCTATCCCCACGCAGACAGGGGCCACTACTGCGTGCGAGAGGCAGTCCGCCACACATTCAGTTTACCCGACACATGCTGAATATCGGTCGTAAACTCCGAGATCACGGCCAGCTGTCTTTGCTGCTGGCCCGACCATGGTTCTGAAACCTTGGCCATCGCAAATGTTAGTGGCTTGTGGTCCACGAACGCAGTGAAGCTGCGCCCTTCCAGCCAGAACTGGAAGTAGCATATGGCCAGGTGGAGAGCCAGCAACTCTCTGTCGAACGCGCTGTATTTACGCTCACTGTCGCGCAAAGCCCTGCTGAAAATAGCGAGCGGCTGCCAAGAACCGGCGACGCGTTGCTCCACGACGGCCCCTATGGCCACATCCGAGGCGTCAGTAGCAAGTGCTATCCGGGCCGCTGGGTCCGGGTGCGCCAACAGTGCGGCATTTGCCAGGGCTGTTTTAACCTCAGAGAACGCCTGCTCCCGCTCCGGAGTCCATTCGACTCTGTCCGCCGGTTTCCGTTTCTTGAGCGCGGTGTACAATGACTGCATGAGCTGAGCTGCGCGGGGGAGGAACCGGTTATAAAAGTTAACCACCCCCAAAAACTCTTGCAGCGCCCTGACCGTCTGAGGCTGGGGAAAATTCGCCACGGCGCGCACCTTGTTGGGCAAGGGTGTCGCAAGACATGGTGCCCCAAAAAGTCAATCCCCGTCACGCCAAACTGGCATTTCGCTGGGTTGATTATTAACCCGTGCTCCTCCAGCCTCCGGAAAACCGTCCTGAGGTGGGTTACGTGTTCGTCCTCGGACGCACTGGCCACCAGGATATCATCCAGGTAGACAAACACAAACAGCAGATCGCGCAACACCGCATCCATCATGCGTTGGAATGTCTGTGCTGCGCCTTTTAATCTGAAGGGCATGCATAAAAACGCAAACAAGCCAAACGGAGTTATTACCACTGTTTTGGGTATGTCCTCCGCGCGCACTGGGACCTGGTGGTAACCGCGGACCAGGTCTATTTTAGAAAAAATGCATGCCCCGGCGAGGTGAACGGAAAAATCCTAAATATGGGGAATCGGGTAGCGGCCGTGCACTGTGGCGTTATTCAACCTGCGGAAATCTCCGCACGGTCGCCACAATCCCTTGGCCTTAGGGACTATGTGTAGCGGGGATGCCCATGGGCTGTTTGAGTGGCTGATGATGCCCAACCTTTCCAAGTTGGCAAACTCCTCGCGCGCTATGGCCAGTTTAGCTGCGTCCAGGCGCCGAGGTTGTGCGAAAACGGGTGGCCCAGTGGTGGTGATAAAGTGTTCCACCCTGTGTTTAGTGCTGGCCACCGAAAACGTCGGAACCTTGAGTGCTGGGAACTGAGTGTGTGGAACTTACCGCCTGGAGCTGTGACGTTGGCTTGTGTTATTGGCCCGGCCCCTCAAGCTGTACAGGGGAGAGAATCAAAAGACATTGCATTAACCAGGCGTCTGTTAGCAACATCGACTAGCAACCTGTGTGCACACAGAAAATCAGCTCCCAGGATTGGAAAACTCAATGCCGCTATGACAAAAGTCCACTCGTACAGATGGCCATGTAGGGATAAAGTCAGTGTTCTCTCACCAAAAGTCTTAATGTCCGAGCCGTTTACGGCTACCAGCTGGGGGCCGCTAGCTCCCGCTAGCCGGTTGGCATAGGACAGCAGGATGAGGCTCTTTTGGGAGCCGGTGTCTACGAGGAACCGTCAACCTGAGCACGAGTCCGTCACGTAGAACAGCTTGTTTTCTTCACCGGCGGTCGCAGCTGCTACTGACTGCCGGCCTTGGTGTTTCCCGAATGCTTGAATTGGCACGGTGGCACACATCTATGTGCGTTCTCTCCAAAGCGGCGGTGGTAGAAGCAGAGCGTGTCTCTCTGGCGCTTCCTGACCCCCGCTGCCGCTACCGTTGCCGGCTCCTCACCTCTGCTGGTCGTCTCGCTGGGTTCCGACGCCATCACGTTCACTGGGAGGGCTCTGGTGGTGAGGATGAGCCGATCTGCCTCCTGGGCTAGTGCCCGGTAGTCATGCACGGCCAGCAACGGCGAGTTGGCCAGGACCGCTTTCGCCTCTGTTGGGAGGTTCCGGAGGAAAAGGTGGGCAAACAGAAAATGCCCGTTGTCCGTGCCCATCAACACCAACATCCTCCCCATCAGTTCGACCGTCGACCCATCTCCTAACTCGGAGCGCTTCAGGAGCCTCTCTGCTCTCTCATAGTCCGAGAGCATGTAGCGCTGGGTCAGAGTGGCCTTGTGAGCCCCGTATTTGTCATGGGCTGGAGGCTGTTGGAGCAGGCTCGCTACTTGCTGAGACGTGCGAGCGTCCAGCGCTGTGACCACATAGTAATATCTGGTGTCATCTCCCGTTATTCCCCGGAGGGCGAACTGAGCCTCGGTGTGGTGGAACCAAGACCGTGGGTCGTGCAGCCAAAAGTCCGGTAGTTTGACTGAAACAGCGCACGCGTTGCTGGGGGTTCCCGTCCGGGCCGTCTCTGGGATGCTTGCCACGTTGCTGGGGCTTCCCGTCCGGGCCGACTCCGGGGTTCTTGCCTCGTGTTCCATAATTCGTCAAGGGGTCACCAGTGTGGAGAGTGCAAATAACGGAGGCAGACTTACAGTATGCAGCAGACGACTTTATTCACTCTCACATCAGTCATACACAGAAAAAGCATATCTCAATACACCAGGGTCTCTCCTTTTATATCAACCACCCATCTCACATCTGCATGACATCTCGCATCACAATACATTCAACCCTTCTCCCCCCACTACTTCTTCCTGCTACCTCACCATAATCTCTCTCATCTCAATACCTATTGTCCTTCTCTGTTTACCCTCTGCATCCAGTCTGAGATGATTAACCCAGCTTCTACAATGTATCGATTTGAGTGTCTATGAAAATCACTATATAAATCTGATTTATTTATTTATTTAGCGAATGCAAAGTCCTTAAGCCAAGCAGTTGCCTCCTGGTTTGCTGTATGGAGGGTGTGTAATCCTCCTTCCAGTCTTTGGAGCGGGCAAGCCTCTATGATGTGTTCCATAGTTTGCTCCTCTCCACATGCGCACAGTGGGCTATAAATCTGATTCATTATAATTTAATAGAACTATGCCAAATATTCTGGATAGAGTTCTATTAAAAGTGAATTTGTAATCAGTGTATATAACAGGGCAGCTGCCTCTGCTGTATGCATCAGTCAGAAGCTATTAATCATGGTTGGGGGCCTTATAGACTTTAAAATGCTTGTCTCTCTAGTGAAAATTGGAAGTCTTATTAGTTTTATTTATCTTGTCAGCCCCCTCGCAACCCGAAAAAGATTAAGTGGAAGAAGATGGATGGATGGATAGATGCCTGTAACATGTTTTTTGACTTACAAGAACGTATCAAGAGCTAAATCACTCTTCTGTGTTATGCCTGTGTTTTGTTATGTTTTTTTTTCTGTGAAAGTTCAGTTAAGCTCACCTTTGTAGCAGACTCAAACCAGGTTGAACTCTTACTTCCTTCTCATTGTAGAAGATGCCTTACAAACGAGACTGAGTTTATTCCTCAGGAAAGCTTTATTGGAAGTCACATCTTCTATCATCAAAGTTCTCAGCAGAAAAGAGACAGAACCAACTTTCCTCACGGCTTATATACACCAGAGATACTAAACCCCCACATCAAGTATCTCACACCTTCACCCCACAGAAGCTCAGTAAACACATGAACCCACAGTCACATATAGCCTCCGAGACTTGCTGGCGCCTCTGTCTCCTTCTCCACCTCGGGGGCTCCCGTTGGGACATTGTCTCTGACTTCCGTCTTCCCCAGCACCCACCTCCTAGCCGAGGTCCCTGCTGGGGCATTGTTCCTTTGGACGTTTGCTCTGTAGGGTCTGCACCGTCATGCCTACTGGATGCATGTGGGGGAGAAAGCGTACCATACAAGCATGCTGTATATGTGCCTTAAATATGCACCATATCATGAACTTTACTTCATTTATGAACTTTAACTCTGCTCCAAGTCTCATCATCCCCACAGGATCCAAGCAGTGTTACTGGGTGTCATCCCGTGGCCCCTCCCCTTTCTCTTTCCCTCCGCAACACAGATTTTTCACAACTAGGTGTCAAAAACTGAACAAGATGACCTGTGACTGCAGCTACTGAAGAGGCAAGCTGAGAGTAATCCACATTGTTCTGTTTGCATTGCTTGTCTGTCATAAATACCTGTGCATGTTGTTCTCATTATGAATTCTCATAGATGAGACAAATATCACCTAGAAAAGTAGAGCTACTGTGGCTTATATTAATCATATATTCCATACCTACATATGTATAGACATATTAGAATGTTTAGTGATTACATATGTGGAATGACCTAACGCCTATGAACAGGACAAGAGGTCTCAACCGCCAGCGAGGATCAAAGAGCAGACAGAGTCGCAGCGGTGGAGACCGGATCGATCTCCCTGACCACCCAGGGTCAGGTGGAGGAGACGGAGGACAATGGAGGGGGGATTATGTTAATGCGGGATGTCAGCTTTGATATGCAATGTCTTTTGTTGAGTGTGGGTATAAGTATGAAGGTCTGACTGCGTTCGACCTCTTATTCTGCTTCTGCACCGAGATGAGATGTTAGGGAGGTGAAGCTGATATTAAACTTTGATTTATAAAGCCATATCGCTTCTTCATTTCTAACTCCCTACAGCTACCCGTAATCTGTCATGTGGCCCACACATCCCATCTGGGCAAGGTGGCTCACACATGGGAGCCACCTTGTGTGAGCCACCTTGTGTGAGCCACCAGAAACCTAACTCAGAAACGAGTTAGGTTTCTGATGCATCTTGATGCAGACATGAACAATTCTGAATCAATACACAAATGTCAAGATTCCGATTATTAAATATTATTACCTCTGCCAAGGAGGTTATGTTTTCATCGGCGTTGGTTTGTCTGTCTGTTTGTTTGTCTGTCTGTCTGTTAGCAAGATAACTCAAAAAGTTATGGACGGATTTTCATGAAATTTTCAGAGATTGTCAGAAATGGGGTATCCTACAGATGATTAGATTTTGGAGGTGATCCGGATCACCGTCCAGAAGAAAACCGCCATTACGGAAAATGCCATTTTCGTGAATAACTACTGAACCACTAATCCTATCATTGTGAATCCAATTGCTAGTCATATGTTTTCATGGTCAAGGAATCTGAAAACGTACACACAAACACTGTATGGGGGGAACTGTGGCGCTTGGCGGAGGTCTGCGCCGCTTGGCGGAGGTCTGCGCTCTCCGAGTGCTTTTCTTTTTTTTTTTTTCCACAATATCTTTATTGAACCTTTTTTTTTAACAAACATGATACAAACAATCAAACACTAACACTAAAGTACTACAAAAAAAAAAATGCACTAAAAACACCAACAACCACCAACAAAATCAAGTCTTCAACAATGCTCCTCTGTTTAGTCTAGACAATCCATTACATAAGTATACATATTATGTTCACCAGTTTGGAATTTACAAGGTCCACACACATCATTCACCTTCTTCTTCAAGAGTTATGTTTAAATTTTTTACATAATCAATAAAAGGTCTCCATATATTCTCAAACACAATTTCCTTTGATTTCAGTATATATGTTATTCTTTCTAATGGAAGGTTTGTTAACATCTGTCTTAACCACTGAGTCACATCTGGTCTATGAGTCTTTTTCCATAATAGTGCAATACATTTTTTGGCATTAAGCAAACTGAGGTCTATGAATGTTCTTTCACTTTTATTAAAATTATGCTTTTCTGGGTACAGACCCAACAAAAACAGTTTAGGATTCAATATGATTTGTTTTGAGATTATTTTTTCAATTGTTACCCTCACCTCTTCCCAAAACATTCTTATTAATCTACATTCCCATAAACAATGAAATAGGGTTCCTTTACTTTCCATGCATTTTGTGCATGTATCTGGTATATTTTTGTTATATCTATTTAACTCCTCCGGTGTAACATACATCCGCATTAACCATTTGAAATGTATCAATTTAAGGCGTGCATTTATTGATTTGGTTTGAGCTTCTGTACAAGCCAATTCCCATTGTTCCTCTGAAATTTCAATTTGCAGATCTTCTTTCCAGTAGTTTAATCTTTTCAGTGAATTTTCACTTGAAGATAGTGTCAATGAGTTATAAAACTCTGAAATAATACCCTTTCTTTTATTATCTTTCATCATCATTTTTTCCAAGGATGAATAAATAGGTCGAGTGAGAGCTTTATTTTGATTTGATCGAATAAAGTTTCTAAGTTGAAGATATTTAAAAAAAATGTGTTCTATTGAGATTAAATTTGATCCTCAGCTCTTCAAAAGACATTATGTTATCTGCACATGGCAAATATAAATCCTGAATCTTTTGTATCCCTTTTAAATTCCATACTTTAAATACAGCGTCCGCTCTCCCTGGTTTAAAATATTGATTACCCCATATTGGACTAAATTGTGACAATAACTGTGGTTCTTTTAAATAGTTTTTAGCTTCACACCATATTTTGATCATATGCTTTACAAATGGATTTTTAACTTGTTTTTGTAATTTTTTTGCCGAATCTGAGTATATGAATATGGGAAGAGGTAAAGGTAAATTGTATGATTCCATTTCAGTCCAGTGAGGGAGATCATTTGATGAAAAATAATATGTCATAGACCTCAGTTGTGCCGACCAATAATACAACATAAAATTTGGACATTTCAGACCTCCACGATCAAATGGTAAATATAATAAAGACAAACGTAATCTAGCCCTCCTGTTGTTCCATATAAATTCCACTAACTTTTTTTTTATTCTTGAGAATAGATCTAAAGGTGGTGATAAGGGAATGTATTGAAATAAATAAAGTATTTTAGGTAAAATATTACTTTTAAGTATATTGATTCTCCCGATCATCGACATTGGTAGTGACATCCATCTCTGAGTTAACTCATTGATATCTGACATTAAGGCTTCATAGTTGACACTGGCGACTGATTGTAGCTTAGGCACAATTTGGATTCCTAAATATTTAAACTGATTTACAACATTGAATTGATTTACCTCAGGGGCTGGGTAATTTCTCTGGGTCTCATTTAGCATTAATATTGAAGACTTAGTTTTATTTATTTTATATCCTGATATTTCCCCAAAATTCTTTATTAAATTCAACAAGGTTGGAATTGATTTTTTTAGATTCGACATAAACAAAATTATATCATCGGCGTACAGGGAGATTTTATGTTCTGTTGGTCCAACTTTAATTCCATATATTTGTGAATGTAAACGTATCGCTATCGCTAAAGGTTCAATTGCCATAGTAAACAGTAAAGGTGAAAGTGGACAGCCTTGTCGACATCCTCTATTGATTTTTATTGGTTTTGAAATATTGTTATTTGTTAGGATTTCTGCTGTAGCATTATTGTATATTATTTGAACCCATTTTATGAAATTATTTCCAAGTCCAAACCTTTGTAGGACTTCAAAAAGAAAGGGCCATTCAACTCTATCAAAGGCCTTTTCGGCGTCCAATGATAGGAGAGCTGTATCCGGTGCTTCTTTATTAAAATAAATAATATTAAATAGTCTTCTTACATTATGGAAGCCTTGTCTACCCTTTATAAAGCCATTCTGATCTCGATTAATAATATTTGGTAAAATTTCTTGTATTCATCTTGCTAAAATTTTACAGATTATCTTAAGGTCGGCGTTTAATAGGCTTATTGGTCTCATATTTTCACATTTATTAGAGGGCTTACCTGGTTTTGGCAGCAGTATAATTAAGGCATTATTTATGTATGATGGTAAATTATTATTTTGAAATGCTTCTAAAACCATTTCCAAAAAAGGTTTTATTAATTTATTCTTAAATTTTTTATAAAGGTCAACTGGAAGACCATCTGGTCCTGCACTTTTTCCTGATTTCATATTATCAATGGCTAGCCCAACTTCTTCTTGACTAATTTTAGACTCCAATATCTCCCTGTTTTCATTTGGAATACACGGTATGGATAGTTCGTTCAAAAACCCATTTAGTTTTGTTAAATCAGGTTCATTTTTGGTATCATATAATTTTTCATAGTAATCTCTAAAGGCTCTATTAATTTCTAAAGGATCTATAACTACCTGTCCGTTACTTATAATACTGGTAATTGGTGTTTTAATTTCTAATTGTTTAATCTGCCATGCTAATAATTTTCCTGATTTTTCACCTTGTTCATAAAAAGATTGTTTCAATCTTAGAAGACTCGAGGCAGCTCTATTCGCTGATTTTTTGTCGTATTCTGCTCTCAAAATCAGTAATTCATTCTCCAACCTTGGGTCACTTTCTGCATACACTTTTTCCTGAAGACTTTTTATTTTATGTTCCAATTTAGCTCTCTCCTCTCGAGTCTTCTTAGATTTTGATCCTGTATAACTAATAATATGTCCCCTAATAAAAGCTTTGAAAGCCTCCCACTTTACACATGCTGATGTTTGTGTAGTATTGATGTCAAAGAACTCGTCTATCTGTTTTTCTATATACTTGACACATTCCTCATCCTGAAGCCATTTATGCTGAAATTGCCATCTACCTGATTCCTTTGTCAATTTTTTATCTACATATATTAGACAACAGGGTGCATGATCAGAGATCACGATGTTATCATAAAAGCAGTTTTGAATCTTGGACCTTAATTCTGTGGAAATCAAAAAATAATCAATACGTGAGAATGTCTTGTAGGTACTGGAATAACAAGAATAGGCTTTAACTTGTGGTTTCATTTCTCTCCATATATCTAACAATCTCAATTCTTTCATAAAATGATTAATAGTCATCCTACATCCAATGTGCGTACAATCCAGTCCTGTTGATCTATCTATACCTGGATTCAATGTACAATTAAAATCCCCTGCTATTATATGTTGCCCTGTAAGTGATGATAAGATGAGAAATAAATTAGCAAAGAACTTTTGATCATCTATATTGGGACCATATAAGTTCACAAGATTTATATTTTCTAATAGCAAAGAACCTTGAATGATTACATATCTTCCAAATTTGTCTCCAATTACATTTTTCACTTGAAAAGGAACTGATTTATGTATGAGAGTCATAACTCCCCTGGCTCGGGATGAAAATGAAGAGGTGAATACACTTCCTTGCCATCTACTCCTAATTCTTTTAACATCCTCCTCTATTAGATGAGTTTCTTGTAAAAACACAATTTTTGAACCCATATCTTTTATTTTATTCATAACTTGTTTAAGTTTTTTTAAATTTTGTAGACCTCTGCAATTCCATGAAGTTAAATTAAGATTAACACTTTGGTTTATGATCAATAGAGAGTTTGGGATTACCTTGCAGTGTAAACATGCTCATACAGAGAAGCAAAAACATGAGTGGTTGAACATTCATCCTACAAACTACACACAAACAAATTTCCCCTTCCCACACTTGTGGCAAACCCCCCAAAATCAAAAGAAAAATTCTGTCTCCCGATATAGCCATCGACCGTTCCACACCCACGGGGAACAGCCTAAGCCACTCCTTCTTCATCCTCCCAATCACCCTAACTCTACTGCTTTTAACGACGTAACATTAACTCTCCTCTGTAGTTTTCCAACTTAACTCCAAAATTTTTAACAACTTTGTACATCATAGTTTTTTTTTGTTTGTTTTGTTTTTGTTTTGTTTTTTTAATATATAATACAATCTATATTTTGTAAACTTACTATTTACTTCAAGTCAGTCAGATGCCTGTGCAAATGCTTAATTATTCTACCTTATATTTTGTTCATGCTTAGCTCCCACCAGTCTCTTCTTCTTCTTTGATCTTCTTGATGAACTCCTGCGCCTCCTCTGGGGTCTTGAAGATGTGGGTTCTGCCCTCATACGTGGTCAGCAGTCTCGCAGGATAGATTACACCATGACGAATCCCAAGGTTGCGCAGCTCCTTACGTACGGGATCAAACTGCTTCCTCAATTGCTGGATTCCTGTGGCCAAATCTGGGTAGAACCGCACCTGCTGGTCCTGGTGTTTAATCTCTCCTTTAGCTCGTGCAGCGTTGAAGATCTTCATCCTGTCTCTGTTGCTAAGAAACTTCATAATTAAGGTCCTCGGCGGTCCCTTATCTCTCCGTGGGCCAATACGATGTGCATTTTCCAGAACCACTGCTGATTGCAACTCCTCGCTGCCCAGCACCTCCGGAATCCACTTTTCCAGAAAGGAACATACGTCCCGACCTTCTGATTCCTCTGGAAGACCCACCAGCCTCAAGTTATTCTGTCTCGACCGAGATTCCAAATCCAAAATATTATCTTCCAGAGATTTATTTTTTTTTTCCAAAGTGCGCACCTTTAATTGAAGACGGGTGACGTCATCTTCAGCACTAGCGAGACGGAGCTCCATCTGCGCCGTTCGTTCTACACAGTCACCCAATTCCTTTCTTATTCCTTCCAACGCTGTCATAATCCCATCAAATCTAGAGGAAAAGTCCGCTCTCATTGAACTCATGGCAGCCATCAGCGCATCTGCGCCTCCCCCCGCAGACATCGCACCGTTGCCAGCCTCCTCCGCCATATATGGAGTTTTATTTGCTGCGTCACAGACCTGAAAGTCCGTTAATTTGGACTGTTTCGGCGGCTCGCTTTTTCCTTTACCTGGTTTTCCAGCCTTAGGCTTCGCCGACATATCCTCGCCCAAACGCTGGGATACGTTCTGTCCCAAATGAGAGAGTTATTTGCCGATTTTTTTTCTCCAGGAGCAGAGCAGAGCGAGACACGTCCGTCCTACGTGGCAGCCATAACCGGAAGTCCCGAGTGCTTTTCTAGTTAATAACTTAATTAATTTGGCTGGAATGAAAACGTCGGCACCCAGACCTGCCCAGACTCTATGGTGTGACACAAAAGAAACAAAATGGTGGATATATGATCCGTGCCCTCTTCATTAAAAGCAAACGTATGGCAGCACTTTGGTTTTATAAAGTCTAAGGGAAAAAGATTTGGACAAGACCCACACTGTAAGTAAGCTCTGTCAGACTAAAGTATTTTGAAAACACGACAAACATGCAAAACCATATCACACATTTCCACCTGGCAGAGGGAAAGAAAACAGTTGTGGCTGCCACCACTGACAAGAAAACCATTGAGCAAGCAATGTCAAAACTTCCACACAACTGGGAAAGGACAAAGCGAATTACATTTTATTGCCAAGGATTTACATCCATATTCTGCCGTCGAAAACCAGAGCTTTGGTTCTATGATGTGCACTGTAGAGCTGAGGCACAACATCCCATCACGGAGATATTAAGATAAGATAAGATAAGCCTTTATTAGTCCCACAGTGGGGAAATTCCGGGATTGCAATAGCACAGGGATAGCAACACTCAGAGCAATAATTAAGAAGATACGAAAAAATATAAATAAGAGCAGTGGATATACATACGTACACATAAATATATATACAAAGTGCGGAGCATTGTAGCAAGATGGAATAAACAGCATAACTGTCTACTTAGTTATCCTACATAGTATGAATATGTACCCATACATATTGCCACCCTCCGTAGCGACTGATATTGTCCTAATTGTATACTGGAGGGGACCATTTGTGTAAGTCTGTTGCGTCTTTTGCATTCAATACAACTAGGTCGTCACGTATTTTTGCTATCTCTGCGAGCAGCCCTGCATAGGTTATACAGTCTGACAGCCGTAGGAAGGAAGGACCTGCGAAACCTCTCGGTTGCGCACCTAGGATAATGTAGTCTACTGCTAAATGAGCTCCTCAGTGCATTCAGTATGTCCTGCATAGGGTGGGATTTGGACTCCAGTAGAGATAACAGTTTAGCCACCATCCTCCTCTCTCCTTTCTCCTCCACTGGGTCAAGGTGTTGCCCCAGGACAGAGCTAGCTTTCTTGATCAGTTTGTTCAGTCTCTTCCTATCGGCTGCTGTAATGCCACTGCCCCAGCAGACCACTCCAAAAGTGATGGCTGATGCCACCACTGTGTCGTAGAATGCCTTCAGCAGCGCCCCTTGTACACCAAAAGACCTGAGCCTCCTCAGTAGGAACAGCCTGCGCTGTCCCTTCTTGTAGAGTGCGTCGGTATTGTGTGACCAGTCTAGTTGATTGTTCAGATGAACACCAAGGTACTTGTAGGATGTCACCATCTCAATGTCTGTTCCCTGTACGTTTACTGGTGCTGTGAGGGGTTGTCCTTGCCTGCGGCAGTCTACCACTAGCTCCTTAGTTTTCCTTGCATTGATCTGGAGGCAGTTCCGATGGCACCAGTCCACGAAGTCCTGGATAAGTCCTCTGTACTCAGCTTTATCTCCGTTGGAGATGAGGCCAACGATCGCAGAGTCGTCAGAGAACTTCTGTAGATGGCAGTGTGTTGTGTTGTGTGAGAAGTCCGCAGTATAAAGGGTGAACAGGAAGGGAGCCAAAACCGTTCCCTGGGAGGCCCCCGTGCTACCGATGATCATGTCAGATACACAATCTCGGGTTCTCACAAACTGTGGCCGGTTAGTGAGGTAGTCCAGGATCCATGATGACAGGTGCTGGTCCACCCCTGCACACAGCAGCTTGTCCTTCAGGATCATTGGTTGAATGGTGTTGAAAGCACTGGAGAAGTCAAAGAACATGATCCTCACCGCATTCCCGGGCTTCTCCAGGTGGGACAGAGAACGGTGAAGGAGGAAGATCACTGCATCCTCCACCCCAATGCCATGCTGATAGGCGAACTGGAGTGGATCCATCACTGGTCCCACCAGGGGGTGGAGGTGAGCAAGGAGCAGTCTCTCCAGGGTCTTCATCATGTGAGACGTCAGGGCCACTGGTCTGTAGCTGTTCAGATCTTTGGGGTCGGAAGTCTCTGGTACAGGTACCACACAAGATGTTTTCCACAACTGCGGTACCCTCCCCAGCTTCAGGCTCAGGTTGAAGATATGCTCCACAATCCCACACAGCTGGTCTGCACAGGACTTGAGGAGCTTCGTACTGATGCCATCCGGTCCCGCGGCCTTCCTCGCATTGATCTTCCTCAGCTCCGTCCTCACCTGGGTCTTAGTGAGGGTCAGGTTGGGGGGCTGTGTGCTGGGCTGATTCACTATATAGTACAATAGATAATTATATTATAATATATTATATAATTATTATTATATATAGATTCAGGCCATCGGCGACTCAACCGGCATTCCCGCCCTTCTGAGGGCGTGGAGGGTGAAACAGGGCATCCTGGCAGAACTAAAAACAATATCTGTCACAGGCCTGTGGTGGACCACTCCCAGTTACACAGGGTGAGACTGGACATCCTGACAGATAAACACATCTGTCGCAAGGTCTGTGGTGGACTGTGCCAGTCAGTGCATTGTGACATGTGCTACACAAAGAGCAGAGATAAACAAACCTATCATCTGGTCAGTCACTGCAACAGATACTGGAGTCAGTTTGTCTTGGCTTGTCCTTGCCACTGATAATACCTTTATCTGCCAAGAATGTGCTGCTAGTCCAGCAAAAGCTAGCAGTACTCAAATACTTTGCAAGCAGTTTCATGAAATGGTCAATCGGAAAGCAACTCATACCGGCTCGGACGTCACCCGGGCTTACAAGGTCCGCGCTGATCTGTTCACACTCCGACAGGCAGCGAAAAGTAAGCTAGGAGCAGGAAAACAAAAGAAGAGGAAAACAGCAACCTTGTGTGTAGCAGAATGGAATGTACGCACTCTGTTGGACAGAACAACATCACAGCGCCCAGAAAGACCGCGCTTGTGGCCCTGGAAATGAACAGGTACAATGTAGACATAGATGCACTTAGTGAAACAAGATTGCCTGGATATGACAGCTTGGAAGACCATGGGTACATCTTCTTTTGGAATGGGAGATCAACTCAAGAAAGGAGAGAAGCAGGAGTGGGCTTTGCAGTTAGAAAGGAGATAGCAGCAATACTTGATGAGGAACCGGTGCCAATCAACGACAGGACAATGACTATGAGACTCCCACTACAGCGGAAGATGTATGCCACACTCATCAGTGTATGCTCCAACAATGACCAACACAGAGGAGGTGAAGGAAGAGTTCTACAGTGATTTACGTGAGACAATCAGGCGTGAACCAACTGATGACAGGCTGATACTCGTTGGAGATTTTAATGCCAGAGTTGGTTCGGACACCGAGAAATGGGAAGGAGTGCTAGGCAGTCATGGAGTAGGCAAGTGCAATGCTAATGGAGAACTTCTACTTGCACTATGTTCAGAGTAGAGCCTTGTGATAACCAACACTCTATTTAAGCACAAGGACACACACAAGAACACATGGATGCACCCAAGATCCAAGCACTGACACTTATTAGACTACATCATAGTCAGGCAGAGAGACAGAAGAGATGTATTAGACACCAGAGCAATGAGAGGCATGGACTGTGGCACTGATCATGTTATGCTGAGCTCTAGATTAAGGATTTGGAGACAAAAACAGCACTGCAGGACGGGTGTGAAGCCACCACAGAAGCTAAACACTAGTGCACTGAAAGGCCAAAAGAAGCAGGAAGAACTTACACAGGAAATGGATGAAAACTTGAAAGACTGGGACAGCAACAACTCAGAGAATGACATAGAAGAGAAATGGGCAACACTGAAGGATATGGTGTATCAGACTGCAAGTGATGTATTAGGCCACCCTGAGAGGAAACATCAAGATTGGTTTGATGAGCATGATGAACACCTGAAGAAACTTCTAGAAGCGAGGAATACAGCTAGGCAGGAAAACCTACAGTGTAACACAAGTTCGAAGAAGAAGAAATACTCAAAGGCTCAGAGTGAGCTACAGAAGTACACCAGAGAGATGAAGTCCAACTGGTGGGATGAAAAAGCGGAGAAACTTCAAACTGCAGCAGACAGGAAGGACATGAAAACATTCTTCACAGGTTTGAGAGAAATCTACGGCCCTAAACCAAGAGGATTGATCCAACTAAAGGCTATGGATGGTGAAATGGTTTTGCAGGAGAAAGACAAGATCCTGGACAGATTTACAGACCACTTTGACCAACTACTAAACAACCCTGGAGATCTCACTGAAGAGGCTAAAGAAGCTCTAGTGCAGCGACCAGCTGTATCAAGTCTGGATGAACCACCAAATTTTGATGAACTAATGGCAGCTATCAGGACAACACAGGATGGTAAAGTGCCAGGAAGGGATGGAATTCCAGCAGAAGTGTGGAAATTTGGTGGTGTTCAGCTGACCAACTGCCTGCACAAGCTCATCCAAGAGATATGGGATGCCCAGAAAGTATCTCAAGACTGGACGGATGTAAGTATTGTGCCTTTGTTCAAGAAAGGTGACAGGAAAGATTGTGGAAATTACCGAAGTATATCACTGCTAGCCACTGTTGGTAAGATTCTCTCACGTGTACTACTTAACAGACTCAGTGAACACATCTCGCAGAATGTACTACCGGAAACCCAGTGCGGCTTTAGAAGTGGAAGAAGCACAATGGACATGATTTTCTGCATGAAACAGGTTCAAGAAAAGTGTATCGAACAGAACATGTCACTTTATGTAGTCTTCATAGACTTCAGTAAAGCCTTCAATACTGTTTCGCGACAAGGACTTTGGCAGGTACACAAGAAATATGGTTGTACAGAGAAGTTTGTCAGCCTGATTGAGGCACTCCATACAGGTATGCAAGCAAACGTGGCAATGAGTGGTTCAGTATCTAAAGACTTTTCAGTAAGCAATGGTGTGAAACAAGGGTGTGTGCTGGCACCTACACTCTTCTCGCTATATCTGGCAGCCATGCTTGAGGTGGCCTTCAAAGACACTTCAGAAGGAGTATACATTCAAACAAGGAAAGAAGCAGACTTGTTCAATGTGGCACAGTTTAAAGCCAAGAGTAAGACATTGATAAAGGTAGTAAGAGAAATGCTCTTTGCCGACGACAGTGCTCTAGTTGCACACAGCGTGGAAGATATGCAATCTTTAGTGGAGAAATTTGCAAGAGCAGCTAGCCAATTCAGCCTCAAAATCAACATCATTGGGCTGCACGGTGGCGCAGTGGTTAGCACTGTGGCAGCACAGTTTACCCTTGGCCGGGGGATCGTGGGGATCATGGGATCGTGGGTTCGTTCCCAGCCCCCGACCAACAGTGATCTGTGTGGAGTTTGCATGTTCTCCCCGTGTATGTGTGGGTTTACCCCGGGATTTCTCCGGTTTCCTCCCACATGCCAAAAACATGCATGTTAGGTTAATTGGAGACTCTAAAGTGGCCCTAGGTGTGAATGTGTGTGTGAATGGTTAAGGGATAGCGCCGTATCGTGGCTGCTTCATCCATCCAGGTGGTGGATGACCCTCAATTTCCCCTCTGGGGATCAATAAAGTATACTAAATCTAAAACAACAAAACAAAACAAAAAAACATCAAGAAGACTGAGTGCCTTTATCAACCACCAAAGTTCCAATTATCAACATCACTACCAGAAGAGATCAGCATTGGTACAGAGCCACTAGTCAAGTGCAAGACTTTCAAGTACCTAGGGAGTACTGTTTCAGAGAGTGCTAGGCTGGAGGATGAACTATCTCTCAGAATGGGAAGAGCGAGCGCTGTGTTTGGAAACTTGAGGGAGAGACTATGGAACAATCGACATATGTCTATCCGTGTGAAATGCAAAGTGCACAGAGCGACAGTACTGGCTACTCTATTGTACGGTGCTGAAACTTGGACTGTCTACAGAGTGCAGGTGAAGAAACTCCACACGTACACGATGAGACACCTTTGAGCCATAATGAACATCTCATGGAAAGACAAGATAACCAACATAGAAGTGTTGAAACGAGCTGGTCTACCATCAATGGAGGACATGCTAATACAGATGAACCTGAGATGGCTCGGACATGTTGAGAGGATGGACCACCAGCGTCTCCCTCAGCAGTTACTCTACTCATAGTTATTCGAGGGCAAATGCAATCAGGGTAGACCAAGGCTCAGATTTAAAGACACTGTAAAAAGAAACTTGAAGAAGTTGGACATAGACAGGAGTTCCTGGCAGTGAAAGGCTAAGGACAGAGCTGTGTGGAGGAATCTGATCAGACCTAAATGAAACTGTCATTGTTACCCACGACAGACTGCTATGATGATATATAGATTAGACTATACCTGGGATTAAAGCGACCTAGGCTAGATTATATGGTAATTATATGGTAATCTAGCCCCCACCCCTACCCCAATGTTATCAGCAGCGTTGACTGATATACACAAGAATTACTTAAGTACCTCCGCCAAGAAGGTAATGTAATCGGGGTGGTTTGTCTGTCTGTCTGTCTGTCTGTTAGCAGGATTATAGCAAAAACTACTGGATGGGTTTTGGTGAAATTTTCACCAGAGGTAGCCCTTGGGCCAAGGATGAACCCAATAAATTTGGTGACGATCTGAGAGTGCATACCTCCACCAAGGACGTTGTTTGTATTTGTGCAGCGGGATTACACAAAAACTACTGTATGGATTTGGATGAATTTTCACCAGAGGTGGTCTTTGGCCTACAGAGGAACCCATAACATTTTGGTGATGATCCAAGAATGCATACCTCTGCCAAGGCTATCTTTTTTTTTTTTTTTTTTTTTAGCACTCTGTTTATTAAGTTTTTTTCCTTACATGAGAAAAATATTTTTCAAATTCAAAATTACTGTACATTATTTTAAAGTCAACAAACAAAAACAAACCCCCACCCCCACCTCTGGCACCTACCCCTCACAGATCAATGAAAATTCAAAATTCAAAGTTCAAGGGAAAGAAATAAACCAAAACAAAACAAAAAAAAGTGCAGTGCTCCGTTCAAATTAATCTGACATCCAATACTATTAACATGGGACAAAAATGGTTTCCAGGTTTTCTCAAAACCTGCAACATTACCAGCTAGGGTTAATCTGATCTTTTCCAGTTTAAGAAAATACAGGACCTCTTTAATCCAGCTTGTAAAATTAGGTGGCATTGGTGATTTCCAGTTTAATAGTATCAACCTCCTGGCTAGCAGAGTTGTGAAAGCTATTAAGTCCTTTTTAGCAAGCGAGAGAGAGCAAATGGGGAAGTCCATATCCCAAACAGTGCAGTCAGTGGATTCGGGACTATATCTTTTTTGACTACACTAGACATCATGCGAAAGCTTTCAGACCAGAACCTACTCAAGGAGGGACAACTCCAAAACATGTGTGTAACTTGCTGTGGCCTGTTGGCAGCGTTCGCATAGGGGGGACACAGTATCAAATATTTTTGCAAGTTGGACTTTAGTATAGTGAGCTTGATGTAAGATCCGACATTGCATGAAACCATGTTTAGCACAGATTGAAGATCTGTGTACCCTCCTGAGGACATCCACCCAAACGTCATCTGGGATCAACATTCCCAAGTCCGTCTCCCACACCGTTTTAAGTGCAAAAGACAGGCCAGAGCGGTTAAAAATATTTAGATATATAGAAGAAATTGCACCTCTCATAGAAGGGAAAGGCTTCAGAAATGCCTCAAAATCAGAAGGGTTGAGAAGAGCAGGGAATTCTGGAAATGAACTACGAACATAATGTTGGGCTTGAAGATACCTAAAAAAAAGTACTTTAGGAAGTGCAAATTTATCTACTAACTGTTGAAAAGAAGCGAAGGTAGAGTCAACATACAAATCTCTTAATGATCTTATGCCTAGCTTAGCCCATATAGAAAAAGAATTATCCAACAGAGATGGTGGGAAAATATGATCTGTTGCAAGAGGAGATCTAACTGAGTGTGCTTGAAGGCCAAAATGATGTCTGAATTAAACACAGATTTTAAGACAGGAGGCTACTACCACATGCTTAGTATAACTAGAGGTAGAAAAGTGAAGAGGTGAGTACAGTAAAGCTTTCAATGATACCGGATGAGCTGAATTTGACTCAATGACCAACCATGATGGAGGGAGTTCCATGTCCTCATATCGGACCCAATAATTCAGATTCCTAATATTGGTTGCCCAGTAATAATACAGGAGGTTAGGTATTGCCATTCCACCTAAAGCCTTGGGTCTCTGCAAAACTTGCCGACACAGTCTGGGAGGCTTTTTGTTCTAGATAAAATCCAAAATAAGGCTGTCTACCTTGTTAAAAAAGGCAAGGGGAAGAAAAATCAGAATGCACTGAATGTGGACGGAGCTTTCAGTCGGACGCTTCCTGTGGTAACGTATTGTCACTTCCTGTGTTGCTGGCTGTTGTTGTGGTTTGCTTTGTGGTTCGCTCTCCTGAGGATTATTGCCTTTAATTTTATTTTAATCAATTTTTTCCATCTACCGTCACCTCTCACTTCTGTTTAACAAGCCTCTTGCACCTGTGTGCACACTCAGTGTCACCTAATCACCCTCCTTAGCTTTCTGTTCACCCTTCATCAGTGTTTGTATTAGCTTCGGGTTAGCCACTAGCTATGGCTACTAGCTCTCCTTCCCCTTCTCCTCTGGTGTGCTCTCTGTGTCAGATGTTTAGCTATACCTCTGCCTCTTTTAGTGATAATGGTAAATGTAATAAATGTTGTCTTTTTGAGGCGCTTGAGGCGAGGTTGTGTGATTTGGAATCCCGGCTCCGCTGCATTGAAACACCGTCTGCGGCAGTTAATAATGACAGACGCCCCTTAGCTGCAGTGGAACACCCTAGCATAGGGCGGCCTGCAAGCGGTCCTCCGGCTCCGACCTCTCCTGAGCAGCCAGGAGAGAACAGGTGGGTGACGGTGAGAAGGAAGCATAGCCGCAAGCCCCTGGTACACCACCAACCTGTTCATGTTTCTAATCGCTTTTCCATGCTCAGTGACACACCTGCTGAGGAAAAAACTCTGATCATTGGTGACTCTGTAATCAGAAACGTGAACCAAGAGACTCCAGCGGCCATAGTCAAATGCATTCCCAGGGCCAGAGCAGGCGACATCGAGTCAAATTTCAAAATGCTGGCTAAAAGTAACTGTAAATACTCCACAATTGTTATCCACGCTGGCATTAACGACATCCAACTACAGCAGTCGGAAGTCACAAAACTTAATGTGGAATTGGTGTGTAACTTTGCCAGAACAATGTCTGCCTCTGTAGTATTCTCTGGGCCCCTCCCCAATCTGACCAGTGATGACATGTTTAGCCGCATGTCATCCTTCAACCGCTCGCTGGCTGTCTGTGTGGTGTCCTGCAAACGATGTGGGCTACATAGACAATTGGAACTCATTTTGGGGAAAACCTGGTCTTATTAGACGAGACGGCGTCCATCCCACTTTGGATGGTGCGTCTCTTTTATCTAACAATCTGGCATCATTTTCATCCAAATTTCCAAAACCTTGACAACTCAGAGTTGGGACCAGGAAGCATAGTTGCAGTCTTACATGCCCCTCTGCAGCTCCTCTTCATCCGCCACCCCTCAACTTAGCCCCTGTCTTCCCCATCAGAGAATCATTGTCTGCTCCCTCCAAAGTAAATAAAAATATAATGTATAAGCATCCCAGAGTGAAATTTTGGTAAAACTCTAATTAAACATGAAGCCTCTAAATTTAATGATTTGGCCTCTGCTGAAGTTCTGGTCGTGGAGGAGGCGTAGCAACAATTTACCATTCCAAATTACTAGTTAATGTAAAGCAAAAAACACGTTATAATTCCTTTGAGGGCCTGGTCCTCAGTATTGGGCATTTTAGCAATTTTAGGTTAAACCCAGTTTTATTTGCCATAGTTTATCGTCCTCCCTCAGCCTACTCAGAGTTTTTATCCGAATTTGCCGAATTCTTAGCTGATTTAGTGCCGAAATCAGATAGATTATAGTAGGGGACTTTAATATACATGTAGATGTAGATAGTGATTGCCTTAATATAGCATTTAATTCAATATTAGACTCGATGGGGTTTTCTCAGAAAGTAGGAAACTCTACCCATTTTCTCCACCACACTTTGGACCTGTTCTGACATATGGCATAAAAATAGAAAATCTGGTAGTGTCTCCTCACAACCCTGTACTGTCAGACCATTGTCTGTTAACCTTTGATTTTACGATTTCTGACTATTTGGCTCCTAAAGAAAAATATTACTACAATAGATGCCTCTCAGATGATGTTACCAAATTTATGCAGATTGTTTCCTCTATGCCATGTGTCAACACAACGGAAATAAGTTGTGGAGAGCTTGCTCCTTCTGTAATTGATAGCATGGTAGATAGTGTTACAGCTTCTCTGCATCAGACTCTGGACATGTTGGCCCCTTTAAAAAAGAAAAAGTCTAATCAGAGATTTTTTAACTCCTTGGTTCAACACAGAAAGTCATAGCTTAAAACAGAAGACTTGTCAATTAGAAAGAAGATGGCACTCCACTAATTTAAATGAAATCTATTTAGCTTGGAGAAATCATCTTTTAATTTATAAAAAATCTTTTAGAAAAGCTAGAACAAGTTATTATTCTGCATTAATAGAAGAGAACAAGAATAATCCCAGGTTTCTTTTCAGCACTGTAGCCAGGCTGACAAAGAGTCAGGACTCTGTCAATCCTAACATCCCCTTAGAGCTTACTAGTCAGGACTTTATGAACTTTTTCAATAATAAAATTTCATCTATCAGAGATAAAATCAGTCAGATTCTTCCCACAGTTAACTTAAATACAGTAACTTCTACAACTCCTTCAACTGATATCTGTTTGGATGAGTTTACTCCAATTGACCTTTTAGAGTTAGACAAAATAATGTCCTCATCCAAGCCTTCAACTTGTCTTTTAGACCCTATTCCTACCAGGTTATTTAAAGAAGTCTTCCCATTTATTGGTAGCTCTAGTCTTCAAATAATCAATTCTTCATTAACATTAGGCCATGTACCACAGGCTTTTAAAACTGCTGTAATTAAACCCTTACTGAAAAAGTCAATGCTGGATCCAGGAGTTTTAGCTAACTATAGACCAATCTCTAATCTGCCTTTCATTTCAAAAATCTTAGAAAGAGTTGTTGCTACACAATTATTTGACCGCTTGCAGGGAAATGGTTTATTTGAAGAGTTTCAATCTGAGTTTAGAATCCATCATAGTACTGAAACAGCCTTAGTGAAGGTCACTAATGACCTCCTTATCGCATCTGATAATGGACTTGTTTCTGTATTTGTCCTTTTAGACCTCAGTGCAGCTTTTGATACCATCAATCATAATATTCTACTTGATAGATTAGAACACTATGCTGGACTTAATGGAACTTCGTTGCAGTGGTTTAGATCTTATTTATCTGATAGGTTCCAGTATGTTCATGTCAATAATGAGTTTTCTTCCAACTCAAAGCTCAGTCATGGAGTTCCACAGGGATCTGTGCTAGGCCCTACTCTTTTTTAGTTTATATATGCTTCCGTTTGGCAACATTATTAGAAAGCACTGTATACATTTTCATTGTTATGCAGATGACACACAATTATACCTGTCAATGAAGCCAGATGATAGTAATCAATTAGCCAAGTTAGAAGCCTGTCTTAAGGAAATCACAGCTTGGATGACTTGTAATTTCCTGCTATTAAATTCAGATAAGACTGAAGTCATTCTAGTTGGTCCAAAAAAACCTTAGAAATACCTTTCCAAATCAAACTCTTAGTTTGTATGCGGTTATTCTTTCTCTGAATAGTTCTGTGAGGAACCTTGGAGTTATTTTTGATCAAGATCTGTTTTTCAATTCACATACAGTGGGGCAAAAAAGTATTTAGTAAGCCACCAATTGTGCAAGTTCTCCCGCTTAAAAGATGAGAGAGGTCTCCAATTTTCATCATAGGTATACCTCAACTATGAGAGACAAAATGAGAAAAAAAAATCCAGAAATTCACATGGAAGGATTTTTAATGAATTAATTGGTAAATTCCTCGGTAAAATAAGTATTTGGTCACCTACAAACAAGCAAGATTTCTGGCTCTCACAGACCTGTAACAACTTCTTTAAGAGGCTCCTCTGTCCTCCACTCGTTACCTGTATTAATGGCACCTGTTTGAACTCATTATCCGTATAAAAGACACCTGTCCACAACCTCAAACAGTCAGACTCCAAACTCCACTATGGCCAAGACCAAAGAGCTGTCAAAGGACACCAGAAACAAAATTGTAGACCTGCACCAGGCTGGGAAGACTGAATCTGCAATAGGTAAGCAGCTTGGTGTGAAGAAATCAACTGTGGGAGCAATTATTAGAAAATGGAAGACATACAAGACCACTGATAATCTCCCTCCCTCTGGGGCTCCACGCAAGATCTCACCCCGTGGGGTCAAAATGATCACGAGAACGGTGAGCAAAAATCCCAGAACCACACGGGGGGACCTAGTGAATGACCTGCAGAGAGCTGGGACCAAAGTAACAAAGGCTACCATCAGTAACACACTATGCCGCCAGGGACTCAAATCCTGCAGTGCCAGACGTGTCCCCCTGCTTAAGCAAGTACATGTCCAGGCCCGTCTGAAGTTTGCTAGAGAGCATTTGGATGATCCAGAAGAGGATTGGGAGAATGTCATATGGTCAGATGAAACCAAAATAGAACTTTTTGGTAAAAACTAAACTTGTCGTGTTTGGAGGAGAAAGAATGCTGAGTTGCATCCAAAGAACACCATACCTACTGTGAAGCATTGGGGTGGAAACATCATGCTTTGGGGCTGTTTTTCTGCAAAGGGACCAGGACAACTGATCCGTGTAAAGGAAAGAATGAATGGGCCCATGTATCGGGAGATTTTGAGTGAAAACCTCCTTCCATCAGCAAGGGCATTGAAGATGAAACGTGGCTGGGTCTTTTAGCATGACAATGATTCCAAGCACACCACCCGGGCAACGAAAGAGTGGCTTCGTAAGAAGCATTTCAAGGTCTTGGAGTGGCCTAGCCAGTCTCTAGATCTCAACCCCATAGAAAATCTTTGGAGGGAGTTGAAAGTCCGTGTTGCCCAGCGACAGCCCCAAAACATCACTGCTCTAGAGGAGATCTGCATGGAGGAATGGGCCAAAATACCAGCAACAGTGTGTGAAAACCTTGTAAAGACTTACAGAAAACGTTTGACCTCTGTCATTGCCAACGAAGGGTATATAACAAAGTATTGAGATGAACTTTTGTTATTGACCAAATACTTATTTTACCGAGGAATTTACCAATTAATTCATTAAAAATCCTTCAATGTGATTTTCTGGATTTTTTTTTTCTCATTTTGTCTCTCATAGTTGAGGTATACCTATGATGAAAATTGGAGACCTCTCTCATCTTTTAAGTGGGAGAACTTGCACAACTGGTGGCTGACTAAATACTTTTTTGCCCCACTGTATTAAATTTGTTTCTAAGACTGCCTTCTATCATTTGCGTAATACTGCCAAGATTACGAACATCTTGTCTCAGAGTGATGCTGAGAAACTGATCCACGCTTTTGTTAGCTCTAGATTAGATTATTGTAACTCTTTATTATCAGGTTGTCCTAAAACATCTTTAAAAAGTCTTCAGCTGATCCAAAATGCTGCAGCAAGAGTTTTAACCTCTTGCGCTCCGTTGTCCCACGGGTGGGCAAGTCTCTTGTGCGCTCTAGGACGCATCATGGAGATTTTGATGTAGGTGGTGTATGGCGTCCAAGCGCGCACTGAAAATAAAAGCTGCAGACACAGCCGCGAACAGTTTAGTTCATCTGATTGACCTCTCATTCGACTAATAAGAGCCTTGAATTGGGTTTCTGAAACCTTGAAGAACCAATGAATGAAAACCTAGCCAGAAAGACCCGCCTCCCAACGGCTGCGAGCCAATTGAAGTACAGAAGTTCGCTGAGCTGTTTTGTCTAAAGCTGGGTGAAGAGAGACTGCTTCAGCAGCCACAGGCAGTGGTTTATTTTATTTTTTTTAAATTCCAGCAGAGTGTTTAGGATTCTCTTATATGGTCATCATAGACCGACGGAGGCCAACGACGAAGGTCGTAAATCATTCGCCAAAACCGCAATCATGGAATTATGTTTTGACCGGGTCGCGAGACCAGAACGAGCGGACCAGCGTCGGTTCGTCTGACAATGAGGAAGAGAAGTTGGCCAGGACAATGTGGCTGTGAAGAGGTAAGGTGTTATAAGCCAAATTATTTTTTATCTCTGAAAATTGTAATCAAAAATGACTTTTGACCGATCGGTAAATTACAACTGTGCGGTGCACGATGTCCGAAGTGCGTGCGCCGCGTTACACGGTTCTTCGCCGCCTCCAGACCGTGAACGCCCCCCCCGCTGCTACAATTCTGTAGCTGGGGGGTGGGGGGAGCCGCAGTGACAGCGGTGCTGTGGAAACATGCCTTATCCGAGTGTAATCCGTCATGTAGCGAGAGCGGATCTCCATCCTCTGTAGCGGGGGGTGGGGTGGACAACCCCCCCCCCCACACACACACACAGACACAGCCCTGAATGTGACCTTTCATTAGAGCCCTAAATGAAGCTTCTACATTGAATCATTCAAAAGTTACAGAGGTTTTTCCAAACTGTGCCATTTGGCACAATTTGGCACAGTTCCAAAATGCCTGGGAACAGCCTGAGAACAAAGCTGTGTAATATATTCATTTTTTGTGGTATTGTTACAAAACAGACCTCAGCTGGATAACACTTGGTTCTACATTTCTGTTGCATTTTCCAGCCCGGATCTGAAGCTTTGTGTTATTTGCAAGCATTTGTATCCAAAAAAACACCCAGGCCAAATTTATTTTCTTCAAGTTCACTATGTTTAGATGACTGTAACTCAGTGGCCGGAGCACTTCGAGAGATCAAGTTTTTTTTGCCAAAAAATTCAAAGTGTTTTCTTTTAAATGAGACCAACTCCATGAAGATGCTGCAAAGGGTTGACGAACAGCTTTCGATTTACTTTGGGCACATTTTTTTTTGGCATTTTTAGGAAAATTGACCGGAGTGCAAGGGGTTAATAGGTACTAGAAAGAGAGATCATATCTCTCCGGATCTGGCCTCCCTTCACTGGCTTCCCATAGAGTTTAGAATTAAGTTTAAAATCCTTCTTCTCACTTACAAAGCTCTAAACAATCAGGCCCCTTTTTATTTAAAAGATCTGATACGACCCTATTATCCTAACAGAGCACTACGCTCCCAAAATGCTGGATTACTTATAATACCTAGAATCTCTAAAAGTACAATGGGGAGCAGAGCCTTCAGTTATCAAGCTCCTCTCCTGTGGAACCAGCTGCCAATCTGGATTTGGGAGTCAGACTCGATCTCTGTTTTTAAGAACAGAGTAAAAACCTTCCTTTTTGATATAGCCTACAATTAGGGAGGGATCATGTGTCTCTGAACCCTCCCTTAGTTATGCTGATAATAGGTTTAGACAGCCAGGGGACCTCCAATAATGCACTGGGCTTCACTCCTTTCTTCACTCTCAATTAAATATTTTTGCTGGTCATTAACATCTGTTTGTTCTCTCCCATAGACTGAGTCCCCATCGTACTGTTTGCTCTCTACATGGCTGTTCTTTTCGTCTTCTCTATGCCCTCACCCCCCAGCCAGTCACAGCAGATGACTGTCCCTCCCTGAGCTTGGTTCTGCTGGAGGTTTCTTCCAGTCAAAAGGGAGTTTTTCCTCTCCACCGTCGCCAAGCGCTTGCTCACAGGGGATCGCCTGATTGCTGGGGTCTTTCTGCAATCGTGGGGGTTTCCCCTACAGTTGAAAGTGCTATGAGATGACTGTTGTTGTGAAATGGCACTATATAAATAAAGCTGAATTGAATTGAATTGAAATAAATGTAAGAAACGGGGAAAAATATTCATTTTAATAATATTGATCCTAGCAGCCACAGAAAGATTAAGGAGGGACCATCGTTCAAAGTCACACTTAATTTGTGTAAGCAGGGCAAGATGATTTTTCTTGTAAAGATCAACCATAGTGCCAGCTACATGCACTCTGAGATAATGAAAGCCAGAGTTAGTGATCTTAAATGATAAATTTTTAAGCGGATACTCTTTTGCTCCTTTATTGACAGGAAACACCTCACTTTTACCAAGATTTAATTTATATCCAGAAATTTAACTAAATGCTTCCAGGACTGAGAGGGCTGTGGGAAGAGAACGAGATAAATTGTCATAAACTTTCCCGTGCGCCTCTCCATTGCGCACGGCAAGGGGTGAAAGGATGAGGATTTATGTGCAGTTACACCACACACATTTATTAAACACAAAGACACTGACAAACAGTTCCAACTATAATTTCCTCAGAAGCTTAAGGAGTCCTCCAGGATGCTCAACAGTCTTGGGGTGAGGACCACTGGGAAAAAAACACACAGTTAATACTCACAGAACTGGAGCTGTCCGAGTAAGTGCAAATAAAGCACCGAGGGAAATACAATCCTTCAATGACCTTGACTGTCATACGGTGATTAACGACCGCATGTAGTGCAATGACCCAGCAATGCATGACTGGCAAAAGGCTCCTTAAGCACACGCAATGCTGGAGATGGTAAGATTGGTCGCACCTGGGTGAGGAGCAGGGAGATGGCAAACGGGAGTGGGAACAGCTGACAGTAATAAGAGAGGGGGTGTGGTCAGACTGGCAGACAGTCAGACAGCGCTCACACCAGCATGAGCCAAAGTGGCTACCTCACCGCTGCTGGCCAGAAGGCAGTGGCTATGGGTAAGGAAAAGCACAGAATACGTAATAAGTGCATGCATAGTGGCACCTAAACCTACAGAGAGATCAGGATCGAGCCAGGGGGAAACCAAGCCTGCTCAGCTCCTGACAGAGCCCACCCTTTACGGGGTGGATTCCCAGACACCCAAGATAACATCCCAGAACCCCCCCCAAACCCCAACAGGAACAGACATCATGAACCCGGGTGGGAGGTAGGGGGAACAGGAAAGGAGGGAACACAATACCCCACCCAGGGTCCACAATTAGTCCCCCCAAGTCCAAAGACGTGGAGGCTCGGGAGGCCGCCCTGAGTCCCAGGCCCAGCAGGCAGTTCGGCGGACAGAGTCTGGTGGCCTGCTGGAAAACACGGGCCATCTGGCCCAGAGCCTCAGTCCCTCAGGTGGTCAACCAGCGCTGTAAAGCCACCAGGGCCGGCGGGATGAAGCAGGAGGTGGCCTGCCCACCGGAAGGCTCACTGGCGGATGACCAGACCGTAGAGAGGGAACCCCCATGGCATCGGACAGGGAGGAGAAGGGGGCCACAGAGTCCTCAGGCTGATCCACAGCACCTTTCGGTGGTCCCAGCTTGGGACACAGCTGCACCCACGATGGACCCCGACCGGGCCGACGCTGCACCTGCGGTGACCTCTGGCTGAGGCTCTGCAGCACCCGCGGTGACTCCCGACTGGGCCAATGCTGCACCCGTGGTGGACCCCGTGCTGAAGCGTGGCATCCATGATGGGTCTGAGCAGGCGCGCAGCACCCACGTTGGGCTGATCCTGGAGCACAGCCCCCATGAGGGTCCAAAGTTAGCGTGCCGCACCCACGGAGACTCATCCTGCGGGGGGACCCGTACGATGGCCTCAGGCAGCAGGAGAGCTGAACCCATGACGTTGTCAGGCGGTGAGACCGGTTCCATGGAGACCCCCGGTGACAATGGTTTCTCTCCGGCGACCCTAGAAGAACACTCAAGAGCGGGAGAAGAAACCAGGTTATTAGGATCGCCGGCAGTGGCAGAGCCCAGCGAGGGAAGTTCAGATGCAGCTGCGTGCTGCACCTGACTCTCCTCACTTAGAGCCAGACAAGATCTCTCTAAAACAGACATTAGAAAAACAAGAGAGAAAAATTGCCTGAGCTCGGGCTCCATCGCTGTCCAGGACTCTGTCGATCCCGGCAATGAGGACTCAGGCCTGGCCTCCAACAGGTCCAGCTCAGGCTCCCAATCCACTGTGGCCGTCTCTGCAGCTGGCAAGATGGTGATAGCAGTCTCTCTTAACTCCTGCAGCGGCTCCAACACTGGGGATTCCACCAGCGTGGCTGCAGGAAAACATCTCCTTATGGACCCCTGGGCAGGATCATCCAGGGACCCGAACTCCTCCTCCATCTGGTGGCTCGGTCCTAGGACCAACAGGCAATCAGGGATAATTAGAGGAGACACGGAGAGGGGAAGAAAAGAATTATTTTTTGCAGCTGGAGGAGAGGACCCAACGGACTGCTGAAACTGGGCCTCTCCCTCGGGAGACAAGCAAAATTCAGTGTCAATGAATGGTTGAGAATGAAAAAAATACTTGCCTGTCCTCCCGGTAATTTATGCTCTCAGCTGCAGGCAGCAGACAATCATCCCTCTCCGTGTTAGCGGTGACGTGGGTCCTCTCAAGGGCTTGCGGAGGAGCCGTCTCCATGACAATGGAGGTGGGCGTTCCCGGGGTGACCTCAGCGGACCTCACAGCAGCTGGAGGGACGATGGCAGCTGACGGAGGAGAGGGCTTTTCCCGGCACTTCCACGCAAGGCGACGCTGTCCCCTGTTTATTGGTGCTGACCGTGCTGGAGCGGGAGGAGGGTTGGGTGAAGTGTCACGGAGGATGAAGGTCTGCCAGTTACTGGGCCTCCGTCTCGGCCCTGTGGGAAATGCCAGCCCGGAGAAGGAGCGCTGGAGTGAGCAAACTGTAGCCAGCAGGTCGGCGAACTGTGGGTAGTCCCATAACCCGGAATGCGCCTCCAGGACTCCTACAGCTCCTTCCACGCATTCCAGCGTTTTCTTCAGTCCCCGGACGGCGAGGGCTTCATCCAAGAAGCAACAAATAAACTTGACTGCCCAACCCTCCTCCACCGTGGGAAACCCCGTTGCCGTTCCTCCTCTGCCTCGTCAAGACCGGAGCATGGTGAACTCCAGGAACAGGTCAGTCTCAAAAAATGACACACACGAAAAAGAGAAAAGGGATGTATGGGTGAACCCGTTAAATCCTCTTAGCTGGCTGGGTCATTCTGTCATAAACCCTCCCATGCGCCTCTCCATTGCGCACGGCCAGGGGTGAAAGGACGAGGATTTATGCGCAGAGTTACACCACACACATTTATTGAACACAAAGACACTGTCAAACAGTTCCAACTATAATTTCCTCAGAAGCTTAAGGAGTCCTCCAGGATGCTCAACAGTCTTGGGGTGAGGACCACCGGGAAAAACACACACAGTTAATATTCACAGAACTGGAGCTGCCCAAGTAAGTGCAAATAAAGCACCGAGGGAAATACAATCCTTCAATGACCTTGACTGTCATACGGTGATCAACGACCACATGTAGTGCAATGACCCAGCAATGCGTGACTGGCAAAAGGCTCCTTAAGCACACGCAATGCTGGAGATGGTAAGATTGGTCGCACCTGGGCGAGGAGTGGGGAGATGGCAAACGGGAGTGGGAACAGCTGACAGTAATAAGAGAGGGGGCGTGGTCGGACCGGCAGACAGTCAGACAGTGCTCACACCAGTGTGAGCCAAAGTGGCTACCTCACCGCTGCCGGCCAGAAGGCAGTGGCTATGGGTAAGGAAAAGCACATAATAAGCGCATACATAGTGGCACCTAAACCCACAGAGAGATCAGGACCGAGCCGGGGGGAAACCAAGCCGGCTCAGCTCCTGACAGTAAATCAGGCAAAAGTAAGAAAACGTCATCTGCGTATAAGGCCACCTTCAGTTCCACACCGTTTCTGGTTATTCTGGATATAGCAGGATGGGACTGTAAAGCAATGGACAAGGGTTCCATTATAATGGCAAATGAAAGAGGGCTTAATGGACAGCCTTGCCTTGTAGAACAATATAAACAAAAATATTCAGAATTTATACCATTTGTTCTAACCACTGCTTGAGGGGATGCATATAGTAATTTCACCCTGGAGACAAACTTTTTTACAAATCCAAATTTACCCCAAATAAAAAAACAAATAATCCCATCCATCCATCCATCTTCTACCGCTTTTCTGGAGGTCCGTGTTGCAGAGGCAGCAGTTCAAGCAGAGAAGCCCAGACTTCCCTCTCCCCAGCCATCTGCTCCAAGCTCTTCAGAGAGGATACCAAGGCGTTCCCAGACCAACTGGGAGACATAATCTCTCCAGCGAGTCCTGGGTCTGCCCCAGGGTCTCATCCCAGCAGGGCAAGCCCAAAACAGAGTATTTTATTAAATTCAGCTGGAAAGCTGTCTGGACTTGGGCTTTAGCCTTTTTGTATTGATTTAACTGCAGCTTCAAGCTCATTTGCTGTAATTGGACGCTCAAGTTCTCTTGCCAAATTCTGATCAAGGGCAGGGATATTAATTCCACTGAAGAAAGAGACCAGGTCTACAGAAGCCTGAGAGCAATCAGATGAGTATAGCAACTTACTTCCATAAAAGCTTTATTGATTTCTGATGGGTCTGATGTTACTCCTGCACCAGTATCAATTTGCGGGATCAAGTTAGATGCAGATATTTGTCGTAACTGATGAGCCAATAGTTTACTAGTCTTATCCCCTTGTTCATAAAATTTACATCTCGAATTAAGTAAAAGTTCAATAATGTGCTGTGACATGATAACATCATATTCCACTTGCAAAGACATACATTCCTTATATGTGTCAGGTGATTTTGAAGCTGCATATAAGGAGTCCAACAGCGCAATGCGCTGAGAAAAAGCTGACTAATTTCTGTCTCCTAGACTTTCTCTGATAAGCCTTGTAAGAGATGATCACTCCCCTTATGAAGGATTTCATTGCTTCCCAACGCGCAGAAGCTGTGGTCTCTGAAGGCTTATTTACCTGAAAGAAGAAATCAATTTGTTTAGAAACACAGATGACAAAGTCACTGTCTAGCAGTAAATGTGTATCCAGGCACCATGGTGGTCTCGGATTAATGAATTTCCGGAAATAAACATTCATGGAAATGGAGCCTTGATCAGATACAATGATTGAGTCATACTTACAATCAGAAATAAATGAGAGAAGCTTGTTATCCACTAAGAAAAAGTCGATTCGAGTATAGGTATGGTGGACGTGAAAAAAATGAATATTGTCTTTTGACTGGATTGAGAAAATGCCATGGGTCCACAACACCTAAACTCTTTCATAAAAGCTTCAATCACTTTGGCTGAATTTGACTGAGGTGCTAAGGTAGAGCAAGAACGGTCTAAAGATGGGTCCATCCATCAATTGAAATTCCCTCCCATGATCAAATCATATCCAGACAGATCCGGCAGCATTGAGAAAACCTGTCTAAAAAAGGATTCATCATCCCATTTGGGAGCATACACATTCACAAGAGCCAGCTTTACATCATAAATGTGCCCGAAGATGATTATAAACCTGTCTGTTGAATCCAAAATTGTTTTAACATGAACAAAGGGAATATCCCATGTATGAGACTTGCAACACCTCTTGACTTACTTGAAAAAAGATGAAAGATATACTTTGCCAACCCAACTCGTTTTCAATCTAGCAATGCCCGTATCTCTCAAATGAGTTTCTTGCAAATAAATTATGTGGGCATCAAGCTGGCGTAAGTAATGCAAAACTTTACTGCGCTTGATTGGATTGTTCAGGTCCTTACAATTCAAACTGGTGAACCTAATAACCCCACCTATGTTAAATGATTTCCTACATTGAGTCATAAAACAACAACTATTTTAACATATGTAATAATAAAAATAATTTTTTAAAAAAGCACAAAGTTCAAAATAAACACAAGTCAGGGAGAAAGGGGTAGGTGCCAGCCCGACCCACTTTAGAACTAATGGAACAAGAAACCTCCCCAGTTCAGAACAGAACATCCCCTCCACCTCTTCTAGCAGAAGCATCCCTATAGTGATGCGTGCTACTTCTCCCCCTATTAAGCCAAAACCTGTCGTTACTCGTAGCTTCTTAGCCTGCTACAAAACAAAACGACCTGCGGGAATGAATAAACTACTGCCCAATATATACAAATAAAAGAAAATCTGTATGGCTGTGTTGTGAGACATGTATATGTTGGACACTGCATATGTGATTTAACCACGATGAAGGAGAGCCAGCCCCCTGCGGTGCGGAGCCACAGAGCCTGGACCCCCTGCGGAGGACAGGGGACAGAAGACTTCCTGACCACTGAAGCTCGGGAAGAGAGAAGGGGGAGTTATATAAATAAAAGGCTAATGAATGTGAATAAAGAGACTTTGATATAGATGTGTGATTTCCCCCGCGAGAAAAATGGTTTGATGTGAGAAGGTTTAAATGAGAGAACTTTGGTGTGTTCGCTCTCTTTGTTCGCTGCTCAAGAATAAGAGCAGACAGTGGAATGATTTCTTGAATAAACTGAAATGAAAGACAATTCGGTTTCGTTATTCAAGTCTCCCCACATTGGTGACTGACGACGTTGAGAATGAACGAAGAAATTCTCAGGGTCCCGGACTCACAGCGCTCAGAGCTGGCGAGCGCAGTGGCCGTTAAGCTGCCTGATTTCTGGCAGGATAACCCACGGTCGTGGTTTCTGCAAGCAGAGTCGCAGTTCGCGCTCGCAGGAGTAACGGTGGATGACACTAAGTTCCACCATGTCATCGCTAAACTGGACAACAGCACAGCTCGGTGCGTGCAAAGCTTGGTGGAGCAGCCACCCGCGACCGACAGGTACGGCAAGCTGAAATCCACCCTCATCAAGTTTTTCACCCCCTCGGCTGAAGTGAGGGCGAGGAGGATCCTGTCTTTGCTAGACCAAGGTGGACACAGGCCGAGCGCCCTGATGGAGGAGATGATACAGCTGAGAGGGTTGGACAACGATGATTTCATTTTTCAGTTCATCTTCCTCTCCAACCTCCCGGCGCATGCGAGAAGCACGCTGGCCGGCAAAAAGTGTCACACCCTGGAGGAGTTCCGGGAGCTGGCCCAGGAGGCAGACGGGATCCTGGACGCCTGCGGCGGGCAAGCAACCACAGCAGCGACCCGAGACAGCGGGGAGCCAGAGGCGGCAGAACCAGACTGGCCGACGATGGCGGCAACACGGCCGCGACGAGGGGGAGCCAATAGCCCGGCGACAGAGGCGCGGGCACGACACAGCGGAGGAGAAGATCTCTGCTTTTACCATCGGAGGTTCGCAGAGAAGGCACGCAGGTGTGTGCCGCCCTGCATCTTCAGGAGTTCGGGAAACGGCAAGACCGGGGGTCGCTAGCAGCTTCGACCCTCGGAGAACGCAACAAGCTGCTCTACATCACGGATGCGCGCTCCGGACGAGTGTTCCTCATTGACACCGGAGCACAAGTGAGCTTCATCACCCCAACATACGCGGACCGGGTAGCTGGACCCCACGGTGACGGAGCTACAGCGGCAAATGGCTCGAACATCAACACCTACGGGAGAAGGACCTTGCCTTTATGCTTACATGGCCGCACATATGAATGGACTTTTGTAGTAGCGGCGGTGAGTTTCAACATGTTGGGCGCGGATTTTTTGTGTTCACACAATCTGTTAGTTGATCTTGCTAATAGACGGCTGGTAAATGCACTCTCTTTTTACTCTCTCCCCTGTTCAGCTCGAGTGTCCCCGCCACCAGTACAGACCCACGTCGCTACAGCAGGTGGTAAGTTTCACACACTCCTCACCCAATTTCCAGCGCTCACTGTGCCCACTTTTTCAGCGACGGTCGCGAAGCACGGGGTGAAACACTTCATCCCCACTTCTGGTCCTCCCGTGTTTGCAAAAGCTCGGCGCTTGGATGCAGTTAAGCTCGCCATTGCGCGCGAGGAGTTCGCCAGCCTGGAGAGGCTGGGCATCGTTCGTAGGTCGAAGAGCCCGTGGGCTTCGCCGCTGCACATGGTACCGAAAGCCGATGGCTCCTGGAGACCGTGCGGGGATTACCGCAGGCTAAACAACGCTACGGCACACGATCGTTATCCCATCCCGCACATTCAGGATTTTTCGGTGCACCTGGCGGGGGCGCGCATTTTTTCAAAGATTGATCTAGTTCGCGGCTATCACCAAGTCCCGGTCCAACCGGAGGACATTCCTAAAACAGCGGTAATAACCCCGTTCGGACTTTTCGAATTTTTACGCATGCCGTTTGGTCTCAAAGGGGCGGCGCAAACATTTCAGCGGATGATGGATGCCGTGTTACGCGATCTCCCTTTCGTGTTTGTGTACCTCGACGACATTTTGGTCGCGAGTACTTCAGAGGACGAACACGAAACGCACCTCACAGCAGTTTTTAGGAGGCTGGGAGAGCACGGCTTAATAGTTAACCCAGCCAAGTGCCAGTTCGGCGTTGAGCGGATTGATTTTTTGGGTCACCGCGTCTCCCCGGAGGGAGCGGTTCCGTTACCAGAGAAAGTACGCGCGGTAGCGGATTTTCCCCGTCCACAAACGGTCAAATCACTACAGGAATTCTTGGGGATGGTGAATTTTTATAACCGGTTCCTGCCCCACGCAGCTCAAATCATGCAACCGTTATATGCCGCGCTCAAAAAACAAAAGCCGACCCAGGCGGTCGAATGGTCCCCGGAGCGGGAGCGCGCGTTCACAGAGGTTAAAAAAGCCTTGGCTGACGCTGCGCTCCTGGCCCACCCAGACCCTGCAGCACGTATCGCGCTGACGACAGACGCTTCAGATTTAGCCATAGGGGCCGTTATTGAGCAACAGGTAGCCGGAGTTTGGCAGCCTTTGGCTTTCTTTAGCAAATCTTTAAGCGCGGCTGAGCGAAAATACAGCGCGTTTGACAGAGAACTGTTGGCGCTGCATTTGGCTATTCGTCATTTCCAGTTCTGGCTGGAAGGACGGTGCTTCACCGCTTATGTGGACCACAAGCCGCTCACATACGCCATGGCCAAAATTTCAGATCCGTGGTCCGGCAGGCAGCAGAGGCAGCTGGCCGCAATCTCGGAATTTACCACTGACATTAGGCACGTCGCGGGCAAATTCAATGTAGTAGCGGATTGTCTCTCACGCGCGTTCACGACCCCGACACGCGCAGAGGCAGAACGGGCCACCGTGACCGCGCCGCAGGAGAGCGGCACGGTGGCGCGCGCAGCCCCGGTGCACGTGGGTATAGATTACGCAGCCATGGCAGCGGACCAGGGGGCGGACGCAGACGTGCGCGCGCTCCAGTCTGGACCAACAGGGTTGAGGCTGGAGAGCAAGTGTTTACAAACCGGTATGCCCCCCCTGATCTGCGACATGTCGACGGGGCGCCCGCGTCCGGTGGTTCCGGCCACGTGGCGCCGCCGTGTTTTTGACTCGGTCCACTCACTGGCGCACCCGGGGGTGCGCGCGTCGGTGAAACTAGTGGCGGAAAAGTTTGTTTGGCCGTGCCTGCGCAAGCACGTGAAGGAATGGGCAAAAACCTGCATTTCCTGTCAACGGGCCAAAATTCACAGGCACACAAGAGCCCCGTTAGAACCGTTCCGCATTCCGGCCAGAAGGTTCGACCATGTGCACGTCGACCTTGTGGGCCCCCTACCGGCATCACAGGGGTTCACGTATCTTTTGACAATGGTGGACCGCACCACACGTTGGCCGGAAGTGGTTCCACTTGCGACGACCACGGCCGCGGAGGTGGCTCGCGTTTTTTTAACGGCTTGGGTGGCGCGCTTCGGGGTTCCGTCGGACATTACGTCCGATAGAGGACCGCAATTCATCTCTGAGCTGTGGTCAGCGATGGCCAACGGCTTAGGAGCCAAAATTCACCGCACTACGGCTTACCACCCTCAGGCTAATGGTTTATGCGAGCGTTTTCATAGGTCTTTGAAGGCAGCACTCAGAGCGTCGCTCACGGATGCAGATTGGGTAAATAAACTCCCATGGGTTTTATTAGGGTTGCGTTCTGCGCCTAAAGAGGACTTAGACGCCTCCCCAGCGGAGCTGGTATTCGCACAAACTCTGAGGCTGCCGGGCGAGTTTTTACCAGAGCACCCAGAGCCCCCACCTCTCTCTGCTCTGGGACCGTTAGTTGGCACGGGGGCAGACACGCTCCCGGGTCCGGTTCATCACGCTTTTCCACGAGTTTTCGTCCCCAAGGCTTTGAAAAATGCCGATTTCGTTTTTGTCAGGCGCGAAGCCCTTAAAGCAACGCTCAAACCACCTTACGAAGGGCCATTTCGAGTGCTGGAGGCAGGTGATAAGCAATTTGTGCTAGATTTTGGGGACAGAAAAGAGACAGTCAGTATTGACAGACTAAAACCTGCTTTTGTCATGAAGGACGTGTCTGTACCGGTCGCGGTGGCGCCTCGACGAGGCAGGCCCCCGCAGAGGGCAATTAACCACTCTCTTCCTCAGTCAACAGACCCGAAGCAGAACAGCACCGCAGGCAAGGCGGGGCCAACGCACAGCAGATTCGGCAGACGGCTGAAGCCCAAGCGGCGCACAGACTGAATGTTGGTGTTGATTATTCAGTAGTGAGTAAGGTGATATTAAATTTTGGGAATTAGTCTGTTCTTCATCGTTTGGGGGGGGGGTTATATGGCTGTGTTGTGAGACATGTATATGTTGGACACTGCATATGTGATTTAACCACGATGAAGGAGAGCCAGCCCCCTGCGGTGCGGAGCCACAGAGCCTGGACCCCCTGCGGAGGACAGGGGACAGAAGACTTCCTGACCACTGAAGCTCGGGAAGAGAGAAGGGGGAGTTATATAAATAAAAGGCTAATGAATGTGAATAAAGAGACTTTGATATAGATGTGTGATTTCCCCCGCGAGAAAAATGGTTTGATGTGAGAAGGTTTAAATGAGAGAACTTTGGTGTGTTCGCTCTCTTTGTTCGCTGCTCAAGAATAAGAGCAGACAGTGGAATGATTTCTTGAATAAACTGAAATGAAAGACAATTCGGTTTCGTTATTCAAGTCTCCCCACAATCTGTAAAAAAAAAAAAATTCCACGAGTAAGAAAGAGTTCAAAGGTATTGCGTTGTTCAGAGTCAGTAATGTCATTATCAGTAAAATAAAAAATATTAAAGTTTAAAATGGAAAAGAGGAATAAATTAAAAAAAATTTTAAAAATGCAGTAACAGAAATCCAGAGCAAATATTTGAGTAGAGCACCAACAACATATTTTTTTTTTTTGATTTTGTGTACTTTATTGATCCCCAGAGGGGAAATTCAGGGCATCCACCTAGATGGATGAAGCAGCCACGGTACGGCGCTATCCCTTCACCATTCACACCTAGGGCCACTTTAGAGTCTCCAATTAACCTAACCTGCATGTTTTTGGCCTGTAGGAGGAAACTGGAGAAAACCCAGAGTAAACCGACGCAGACACCATGCAAACTCCACACAGATCACTGTGGATCGGGGGCTGGGCTCGAACCCGGGATCCCATGGCCAAGGGTGAGTTGCTGTGCTGCCACAGTGCTAACCACTCCACCACTGCATCGTCCATAATGAAGTCAATGTTATATTAAGTCTGTAAAGGAGATGGTATTATAAGCTGTGTCTCCATACCATGAAGTTCAAAATCTGTTAATTTTTTGGGAAGTTATTGAGGTAAAAGTGGCACTGTTTACTACTAAACCCATTCAATCTCCAATGACTCGCTGAGTGTTTTGGGTGTACCAATATGGCGGCCCAATGGCTTCACTCAGCTCTGTACTCATTAATTGGGCTTGGCCCAGTGTTTTCTATACAGATCAGTGGTTCGAACCCACAACCTCCGGCTCCAGAGTCCAACACTCTACCTGTGTCGCCAAGATGGTCAATCCACTTGGCAGGCCAAGTAAGAATGCTTTTATTGCAGGGGTGTCCAACCATGTGCCATGGAGAGCCAAGACCCTGCAGGTTTTCTCTTCTACCCAGTCTCTTCAGCAGGTGTTTTCACTTATCAGCAATCAGTGGGAAGAAGTTCACAGAAATCTGCTGTTGAAGACACTGGTTGGAGGTAAAACCTGCAGGGTCTTGGCTCTCCATGGCACATGGTTGGACACCCCTGTTTTATTGACTTTGCTCCATAATCTAGAAAACTTTATTTGTTGTCTGTAGCTCTATAGCTACAGTATGTAAATTTTATAGTATTGTTGCATTTATTTATGTTGAGCTGAGCTGTCAAACTGACCCAGGGGTGACAGGGCTGCATGCCGGTTTTATGCCGGTGAGAGATTGAGCCTTTTTTTCTCTTCCTTTAGGAACTGCAATTTTTCCTGAGCTCAGGGTCTTTTTCCGTATTATAAAAACATTAACTTCCAGTTATTTTTGGTGGAGTATCTGGACCCTTTTTCTTTTTCTTTGTTTTTTTTTGCCGGTGAAGATTTGTGGGGACATTGCTATGGACTATCTGTTGTTTTTTTGTTTGTTTTGTTCTGGGGTTTTTTCTTCGTGTTTGGAGTCAGCATATGTGCATGATAACAGACTGAGTGTAATGGACTGAGAAATTATATTTAGTTATTGATGAGAACAATTTTATGTACCAGTAAACCTGTAAAGAAATACAGTCATGTGATAAAATTAGGACACCCTGTATAAGCCTTTTTTTTTTAATTTATTTATTTTTTTTTACATATTTGGACATATGCATCTTTAATATCAATGTTAAAAATACTGGGAGATTCATGTAATACAACTAAACAATTAAAAATAAATTAACCACTTTTTTCAAATTTTCTGTAAAATGTAATTCTAAACAAATATTGAGGAATAAATTAGGACACCCCCCATCTTTTTTAGGACACCCCCACATTCATTCCCACTTAAAATGGCTAAAATAAATGTTAAAAATGCAAATAAAAACAAAAACAAGGTTAAACATAGATATGTGAACATTTCTTAATAAAGAACTGAATATTTAATGGGGTGTTCTAATTTTTTCACATGACTGTAATTTAATGTCTAACTATTATTTTTTGTCTTTTGAGTTGAATTACAGCACCCTTAATACCATATTTGTGCATTTGAAATCATTTGTAACCTGTTTTTTTTTTTTTGTTTTTTTTTTTGGTAATAGTCTCTATTTAATAGTTGATTGTTACAATATTATAGTATAAAAATATTTACCTGTGCATAAAAGTGAGATGGGCTGGCGTGTCATTTATTTAAATATATGTCAGTTTATAAAACGTAAAAAAGTGGTCAGATCAGCTGATAATAACGTAAGGTAACGCAACGTAGTGAAGTCATGATGTGTTGTGTTGTAAATACAACGTGTAAACACAATCAAAACCTCTTTACACAAGAGGGGTATATTCTGGCCTGGAGGGGTATAGTCTGACCTAGGCTCTTTTACACCCTGGGACCAGAGTATACCCAGGTTTAATCTGGGCAGGGGTTAATATGGCCTGTTACAGTGGACCTCAGCCATGCATCCCAGCACAGACTACTTTCGGCAGAGTTGCGGAGATGCAGAATAGGTGCTGGGACCTTCCGTCTACAGATGCTAGTGTTATGTCTGAAAATGAGGCACAGACTGCGAGCATGAACTGCACTCTCCTTTATTCAATACACAACTGAACTATATAGAGAAGGGTGGCGCTGTATTGCGCCACGGCCAGTTTGCCATGTGATAACATCACCTACAGTGAGCCACCACGTGCAAACACCACATTTACCCCCCCTTGAAAAACCCAAAGAACTATGTACAGCTACCTGGGCACCCGGGTGGACTACCGGTATGCCCGCATGACCGAGTGGGTTATTCTGCCATTGTCATCAGTCACGTTCTGGCTACACCTAAGAGTCCATTATTTAGGTACAAAGTCCCTAAGGTAGTGGGGTCTTTGTCGGACCCGGGCCAAGCGGTGCCCAGGTCGCGCCACCGTCGCCAGCTCTGGCGTACATCCATTGGGTTTTGTGGGCCTTGTGTCATCGAAGTCCCAGCCTGGTCTCACCGTGTCCATGGCTTTCTCCTGGTCCAGGGTCGAAGTCGGTGTCACTTTTCTGAGGCGGCTGGCATACCACCGTGACCCATCAGTGAGACGAAAAGTGGCTGGACCCAACTGTGCTGTGATCTGCATCGGTGTTATCCATAACGACTGCAACTTGTGGGCATGGTTGGGATGTTGGATCCGAACCCAGTCCAGCACTGCGAGTCTGGATTCCCTCACCCTGCGCTTGTTGTCGAACCTTTGCTTTATCCGTTGTTGTTGCTCAACCACTCTCCCTTAAGGTGAGGGCACCTCCGGCACTGTATCAGCCACTGGGGAGCACAGTCGGTCTAGACGAAGGCTCATCTCGCGTCCCCAGTAATGCCGGGGAGCTGCCCGTCATGAGGTGTTGCTCTATAATGTAGTAGGGTGCTCTGTTGTGCAGCTAAAAATGGGACCCCATCCTCTAAATGTGTCCTGAGGCCGTTCTTGAAGGTCTGGTTGAATCTCTCCACCCCCTGTTTGCCTGAGGGTGGCAGAAGGCGGTTTTTATGTTTGATGCCCCTTTCATTCATGAAGGCCTCAAAATCCGCCAAGGTGAACTGCGGTCCATTGTCCATTGTGACTGCGTCTGGCACACCCCAGCAGCCGAAAAGGGAGGTGATGAAGTCGGTGACTACGTCAGTGGTGACTGAGCCGGATGGCCACAACTCGGGCTATTTCGGGTGGAGGTTGTAGGCCACTAATAGAAAGCGTAGGTGCTGGGGAGCACTATGTAGTTTGGTGCATATGTCCGGTTGGACGTGTTTCCACGGGGCTGATGGCCATGACAGGGGTTGCAGAGGTGGAGGTGGTGGCATGCCAGTTTTCCCGCTGGCCAGGCAGGGCACACAGTCTTTCACCATGACCTCCATGTCCTTGTTGATCCCTGGCCACCATACTGAGCCTCTACACTGTTGTTTAACCCCGACAACTCCCAGGTGACCCTCATGCAGCATGGTCAGGATGCGGCCTTTGAGTGCCTCTGGAATCACTATGCAGTGCCCTCTTGCCACGCAGACGTTGTTCCAGCATGATAAATCGTCTCTGACTCTGTGGAAGGGTGCCAATTCCCCCAGCACCTTGGCCGACCAGCCCTCACGAATGAATGCGCGTAGCTGGGTCAGTGTCGGGTCCTGTTCAGACGCCTCCTGGAGCTCTTGTAGGGAGATGGCATTTTGGAGTGGCCCATGTAGCATGTGAATCAGTTTTGGCTCCAGGGGTCTCAGTCGCCGTTTGGAGTGGGGTTTGGTGTGGCCCGGGACAGGAGGTCTGCCACCACATTTTCTCTGCCCGGTGTGAATTGGGTGTCAAAGTTGTACACCTGTAGTCTTTCTGTCCACCTGTAGATGCGCAGGCGTTTGTGTCCCGTCCCTGATGTTTCTTAGCAGTGCCGTGAGGGTTCTGTGGTCTGTTCACAGTGTGAAGCATCATCCATATAGGTACATGTGCCAGTGTTCGCACACCCAAACGCACGCCAGTGCCTCCCTTTCTCCCACTGAGTACTTCTGCTCGGTTGAGGTGAGTGACCTCGAGGCAAACACCACTGGGCACTCGGCTCCTTCTTGCAGCTGTGATTAAACGGTTCCCACTGCTGTGTTGGGAGCATCACATGTCACGAGCTTGGGGTTTTGTGGGTTGAAGTGGGCAAGTACTGGTGGGGAGGTGAGCCGCGTCTTTAATTTCCTGATGGTGGCAGAGCATGCTGGGGTCCATAACCAGGCTGCATCCTGCTTCAGAAGGGCGTGTAGTGGGTCTATCGTCTCTGAGTACCGAGGGATAAAACACCCATAAAAATTCACCATGCCTAGGAAGGACAAGAGCTGCACGGGGCATGATGGTTCAGGCAGCTGCAGTACTGCCTTGATGTTCAAGTGCAGAGGACTCAGACCCTTGGCAGACAGGCTGAAACCCATGAACTCATTGGTCACTGTGCCAAAGATGCACTTCTCCTCGTTAAGTGTGAAGCCGTGTTTTGGTAGTACCTCCATGACTTTATCAAGGCAGGCATCATGGGAGGCCGCTGTTGTGCCGTGTACCATGATGTTGTCCAAGTACACCACCACCCCTGGGAGACCAGCGAAGATGGTAACCATTATCTTTTGAAAAAAGATCGGGGCAGAGCTAAGGCCAAAGGGCATGCGGGTGAATCTGAATACTCCCATGTGGGTGATGAAGGCTGTCAGGTTATGGCTGTCCAGGTGGAGGGGAACCTGTAGGTAGCCTTGGCTGAGGTCTAGTTTGGAAAAAAACTTCAAGCCATGGAACGCTGCTGTTAGCTCCTCTGGTGTGGGCAGGGGATATTTCAATTCAATTCAATTCAATTCAGCTTTATTTAAAATGTGCCACATCACAACAAAAGCCGTCTCGTGGCGCCACAGTGCAGAAAAAAAACCCCCCACACAGTCACAGAAAGACCCAGCAATCAGACGATCCCCTATGAGCAAGCACCAAGCGACAGTGGAGAAGAAAAACTCCCATTTGGAAGAAAGAAACCTCTAGCAGAACCAGGCTCAGGAAGGGGCAGTCATCTGCTGTGACTGGCTGGGGATGAGGGGATAGGGAGGATGGAAAGGACAGACATAAAGAACATAGCAGTAAGATGCCAAGTACAATATTGGAGGTCAACCAGCAATATGGATCACATAACAATAGAACAAGAATGGGGTTAAAAGACACAAAATCCCTCCTTAAACGAAAGCTATATTAAAAAGGAAAGATTTTACCCTGTTCTTAAAAACAGAGACCGAGTCTGACTCCCGGACCCAGAGTGGTAACTGGTTCCAGAGAAAAGGAGCTTGGTAGCAGAAGGCTCTGCCTCCCACCATACTTTTGGAGATTCTGGACACCACAAGTAAGCCAGCATTTTGGGAGCGTAATGCTCTATTAGGATGGTAAGGTAATGTCAGATCTTTTATATATTGGGGGGCCAGATTGTTAAGAGCTTTGAAAGTAAGAAGAAGGATTTTAAACTTGATTCTGAATTCAATGGGAAGCCAATGGAGGGAGGACAGAACCGGGGAAATATGATCTCTTTTTCTAGAACCAGTTAAAACTCTAGCAGCAGCATTTTGAATCAACTGAAGATTTTTCAAAGATACTTTAGGACAACCACATAATAGCGAATTACAATAATCTAATCGCGAACTGACAAAGGCGTGAGTCAGTTTCTCAGCATCACCCAGAGACAAGATGCTCCTGATCTTGGCAATATTGTGCAGATGATATAAGGCGGTCCTAGAAACAGTTTTAATATGTGAATTAAAGGACAAATCCTAGTCAAAAATCACTCCAAGGTGAGAGTGGCTGCATCTAAAATAAGGGCATAGTCTGAAAAGGAATTTCTAAGATATTTTGGGCCAACAACAATGACTTCAGTCTTATCAGAGTTCAATAGTAAAAAATTACAAGTCATCCAAGCTTTGATGTCCTTAAGACAGGCATCTAACTTGGCCAACTGATCACAATCATCGGGCTTCATTGACAGGTATAGTTGTGTGTCATCTGCGTAACAGTGAAAATGAATACAGTGCTTTCTGATGATATTGCCCAACGGGAGCATATATAGACTAAAAAGAGTAGGGCCCAACACAGATCCCTGTGGAACTCCGTGACTGAGCTTAGGGCTGGAAGAAAATCCATCATTGACATGGACAAACTGAAATCTATCAGGCAAATAAGATCTAAACCACTGCAACGGAGTTCCACTGAGTCCAACAAAGTGTTCCAATCTATCAAGTAGAATGGCATGATCGATAGTGTCAAAGGCTGCACTGAGATCTAAAAGAACAAGAACAGAGACAAGACCATTATCAGATGCAGTCAGGAGGTCATTAGAGACCTTCACTAAGGCAGGTTCAGTGCTGTGATGAGCTCTGAAGCCAGATTGAAACACCTCAAACAAACCAACTCCCTGCAAATGGTCAGATAATTGCACAGCAACAACTCTTTCCAAGATTTTAGAAATGAAAGGCAAATTAGAGATTGGTCGATAATTGGCCAAAACTCCTGGATCGAGCATCGGCTTTTTAAGTAAAGGTTTAATTACAGCAGTTTTAAAAGCCAGTGGAACATAACCCAGAGTTAAAGAAGAATTAATGATAAGAAGAATACGGCTACCAATAATTGGGAAAATAATTTTAAATAACCTGGAAGGAATAGGGTCCTGAAGGCAAGATGAAGGCTTAGAAGAGGAAATTATTTTATCCAACTCTAAGAAGTCGATTGGAGTAAACTTATCTAAGCAGATATCAATTGAGGGAGTTGCAATAGTTAATGTACTAGAGTTTACGGTAGGAAGAATCTGACTGATTTCATCTCTGATAGATAAAATTTTAAGATTGAAATAGTTCAGAAAGTCCTGACTAGAAAACTCAGGGGGGATGCGAGGATTGACCGAGTCATGGCTCTTTGTAAGCCTGGCTATAGTGTTGAAGAGAAACCTGGGGTTATTCCTGTTTGCTTCTATTAATGCAGAATAATAGCTTGATCTAGCTTTTCTAAGAGATTTTTTATAGATTAAGAGATGATTTCGCCATGCGAAGTAGAATTCATCTGAATTAGTTGAGTGCCATTTTCTTTCCAATTGACTAGTCTTCTGTTTTAAGCCACGAGTTTCTGAGTTAAACCAAGGGGTAAGAAATCTCTGGTTAGACTTTTTCTTTTTTAAAGGGGCTACCAAATCTAGAGTCCGATGCAGAGAGGCAGTGACACCATCAGCCATGCTATCAATCACGAATGGAGCAGACTCTCCATCACTTATTTCAGGTGTTTCTGTTGTGTTGACCCATGGCATAGAGGAGACAATCTGCAAAAATTTAGCAACAACGTCATCAGAAAGACATCTGCTGTAGTAGTACTTTTCTTTAGGAAATAAGTGATCAGAGATAAAGAAATCAAAAATTAACAGACAATGGTCAGACAGTACAGGATTATAAGGAAACACAACCAGATTTTCGATATCTATACCATAAGTCAAAACAAGGTCCAATGTATGACGGAAATAATGGGTAGAATTTTTTACTTTTTGAGAAAACCCCATTGAGTCTAAAATTGAATTGAAAGCCTTATTAAGACAGTCACTCTCAACATCAACATGTATATTAAAATCGGTTTTCAGCACTACATCAGCTAAAAACTCGGCAAATTCCGATAGAAACTCCGACTAGGCTGTGGGAAAATGATAAACTATGGCAAAGAGAACTGGGTTCATGCCAAGATTGCCAACAGGCTCCACACTGAGGACCAAACCTTCAAAGGAATTAAAACATAATTTCTGCTTAACATTAACTAGTAATTTAGAATGGAAAATTGCTGCCACTCCACCACCACGACCAGAACCTCTGGGGTTATGACAGTTTAAATACCCAAAGGGAGTTGATTCATTCAAACCAACATAATCATCAAGCCCGAGCCAGGTCTCTGTGAGGGATAGTAGATCGATCTGGTGATCGATTAATAGATCATGGACCAGAAGAGTCTTAGAAGATAGAGACCTAATGTTTAATAAGCCACATTTAATTTTTAAACTTTGGGGGGGAAGAGAGGCCAAAATATTAATTTTTTTAATTTTAGAGACTTGAGGCTGGATTAGAATTTTACCAACATTTTGTTTAATCAATCTGGGAAGTTTATGCATTCTATTTTGTTTTTACTTATTTTTTTTTAACTATTTGTCGGGGATCACTACTTTGTTTACCATTCTGAGGTCGATACATGGTCGTAGGTCGCCCATCTTCTTCTTTGCTACCACCAGGTTTGAGATCCAGGGGGATGCGTTAATCCGCTCGATGATGCCGGCGTCCAAGAGCTTCTGCAACTCTGTTGTGACATCGTCCCGTAGTGCGAGGGGTACCCGGCGCAGAGGCTAAACTTTCAGGGGCACCGCCGTGTCAATGAGCGGTCGGTGGTTGAAAGAGGTGAGTCCAGCCCCATGAAAGCATTGGCCAGCAGTGTTGCCAGGATGATGTGACCATCAGAATGGTGGTGCCCATTGGGTCAGTGATGGAGAAACCCAGCTCGCTTATCAGGTTGATGCCCATCAGGTCGGCCCCCTGGTGCCGACCTGGTGCCCACTTGGAAGGTGAGCGATAGGACGGTCTTGAGGCCGTACCACACAGAAAAACTGACCGTCCCTACCATACCGGTTCTGGTGTGGCCATAACTGAATAAGTTTTCCACATCAGCTGCAGTGGTTTTCCGAGGAAACAGCTTCCTGACCGTAGCCACGCTCACAAGGGACCTCAAGGCCCCCGTGTCCAGCAGCAGCGGCATGTTGATGCCATACAGTTCCGCTCTGCACTGCCTGAACAGTAAGTATTTAGTGCCAGTTGAGTGAACGGTGGCTGAACCCGGTGAGTGGGCCGTTGAATCTGTACAGGTTGAGCAACAAACCCTGGCAAAATGGTTTAGCCTCCTGCAGTGGCAACATTTCACCCCTCTGGCTCGGCAGGCGAGTGATTGAGTCTGATGTTTAACTGAACCACAACTACTGCAACGTGGACACTCACCTTTGTTGTCCCGTTTCCTGCCCTTCTTCTTTCCGTTGCAGCGGAGAGGTGTGGCATCGGGGTGCTGGGTGGTGATGGTGGCAACCTGTGTTTGCAGGATCAGGCAAGACACTTGCTATTATTGTTAGCTGCAATAATAGCTCACCCTCTGCCTCCATCTGGAACGCCCATTTCACAGTCTCGTCCAGCGTTAGCTTGCCTGTTGTTGAAAACAGCCTATACCGCAGCCTCCTATTGTTAGTACTCTCCGCTAGTTTATTGCATACTATGTCTTCCATCTTTTCTCCGAAATCACAGGTACTTGCTAGCTCCCTGAGGTCTGTTACATAATGCCAGACCGACTCACCCTCACTCTGGCAGTGCTGGAAGAAGGTCATCTTCCGTGCCATTATGTTATTATAGGCCTTGTAAAACATGTCCATCGCGGCCACATAGTCTTTGTATGTGTCCCCTAGGGCCCAGAGAGTCAAGCACACATTGTCCTTCGGTGCCAAGATAGCAGGTTATCATTCCCCTTAGCCTCTTGTTGTTAGCATTGTTCAAGCCAGTAGCAGCGATATAACTCAGAAAACTCATGCCAGCAGGGCCAGGGAATCAGCAGCTCCCCTGGTACAGTGAGGAATGGTTACAGGGGCTCTATGCACGTTTCCATTATGGAAGAGTGTATGAGTATGAGTTATTAGTGTTTATGCTCGTCACCATTTCTTATGTCTGAAAATGAGGTGCGGACAGCGGGCATGAACTGCACTCTCCTTTATTCAATACACAACTGAACTATTTGAATTTTCCAAAAAGTAGGAAAATATAATGAAAGTCAGACAAGTCACACCTACCGTTTAACAGGCTACTCCTCAGAAGGACTCAGAATAAAACATGGTTTACCACGAATTTCAGAAATAGCTGATAAGGAAGGTAAGGTAAGCTATGGTAAGGAAAACTACTACTTCCTCTTACTTTTCTTGTTACCATGGCAAAAGCAGCTGAACAGTCAAAGGAGGGAACCTTCTCACGTGATTCTTGTGTGATTTGGTGTGATGCATTTTGGTCCGCTTTAATTTTTCCCTGTGTGAAAAGGAACCAAACCCAGGGGGAAATGATGCAAAGTAACAAATACATCAACTAATTCAGACCAAAGTAAACAAATTTAGGTGTGAAAGCAGCCTAATATGCATGTGCACATACTGTATTGTTTTGTTAATAGAAATTACATGATGGTTCCATTATTTTCTCAGGAGGGGATGATTCATTATTTTTTCCTTCATCATCTGAAAAAAGCAGTTAATAACAGCAATTTAATTTTAAAGTAGAACTGAACCCACCTTTTGGCGCAAAAAGTAGAATAGCAGATTAATTCCTTATTACCTATTGTATTTTTCAACACATAAAAAAAATTTTTAGGCCGTGCGATGGCCAAGCTATAAACCGATAAACTTTTGCCTCTGGCTGGCAGTGCCAAACAAACTGGAAGTAGTGCAGACGACGCTGCGTGACGTCACGAGTGTGATCCCTAAACAAAACAACAATGGCAGATGATAGCAGTTCCAGCAGTCAAGAACACCTGAGTTTTCAGAGTGAAGAGGCATTCAGGATCAGTGACGAGACAGAGGAGGATGCAGGAGTGTGGCAGGTGGCAGGCGTGCACGCGAGCCCGGGAGACAGCGACCTGATGCACCTGTGACAGCAGCTGGCAGACGGCGATGCAGAGGCGAGGTCCGCCGCCGGGGAATACACCTGTGCACAGGGGAGAGACTGGAAAGGCAAAGGTAGGTATGCTTACGCTGTAGATCTTGCTGGGAGATGAGGGGGTTCCTCTGCAGCAAGAGGGCTGAAGGATTCAGATGGCTTCATGCCGAAGCCCAGGGCAGAGTGGCTTATATCCCACGCTGCTGACGAGGCGCAAGTGTGCGCGCAGCTGGCGCCGCTAATGAGCGGCGAGTTGTAACATATCCAGCCTGTGTTGTGTTGTAGCTTAGTTTTCTTTTTTCTCTGTCATATTTTGTCTTAGTTTTGTTTTGAATTGTAATCGTTCTTGCCTGTTTTCTCTTTTGAATTCTTAGATGGTATATGGGTGGGCAATATGAGCTGCGGCTTCAGCCATCACCCATTTCGGATAACTTACGTTGAATTGTATAATCAGATGAGTCATTGTTCAATTTGACCTTGTTGTTATATCATTCAGTTTCTTTCAACCTGTACTGTACTATCCGAAATAAATAAATTCATTCATTCATTCAAAAAATTGGGCTATGTATTACAATACTTCTACAGACTATAGTGGCAATACACATGAACAGAACTGGCCTCTGCATTTGACTGTGCTATTTATAAATACAGTGATCCCTCGCTACTTCGCGTTTCATCTTTCGCGCCCTCAGTGCATCGCGGATTTTTCAAAAATATTCATCAAAAATTCAAAATTGAGAAAAAATGGCATGAAAGTTGCCTGGGCGCTAGCAGAAGGCAGGGAGAGTACATTAGAACATCAGGTATCAACACGGAGAGCCCGCACAACTCAAAATCCACCTCTCTGACCACCACTCCACTCCTCTCCGCCCACCTCTTCACCGCTCGGGAATCTCGCAAGCTGATTGGCCGAGACATTTTACCTCGCAAGCTGATTGGCCGAGACGTTTTACCCAGCTTCTCTCCCTGCAGAGCGCCCATACCCAGCGAAGGAAGACTGCATTCATTGTTCTTTATCGCTCGTGTTGCTTAGTGGCACTTTTCGCTGTTCTCTTGTGCCTTTTGTGCAAAATAGTGCTTGTGACGCCCTTGGGGGGTGGGGGTGACGCTACTTCGCGGTTTTTCACTTTTCGTGGTCGGTTCTGGTCCCCATTAAACGCGATAAGTGAGGGATCACTGTAATATCTATATCTAGAAACGCATCGCTTCCCGGTCACTTTTCCTCCCCCTTTCTTTTCTTTCGTCGCCATGACAGCTTTCCTTGGCCACTGAACAGATCTTCCCAGGTGTTGGAAGTGTTTTGTAGTCGACTATCATGACAAAATGTACCAAAAACAACCAGTGTCGACGTGCTCGCAATGGTAAACATGGAGGACTGTGTCACACTTGTGACGTCACGCGGAACTCCTGCTGCACTTCCGGTTAATCGGCGGATTTGTCTGATTTTTCAGGGCGGGAAATTCAAAATCGAGATTTTCTCCAAGATTCCGGGATTTGTGGAGGGGGTGCCAATGATAAATTATCTTTATAATTGTATGTACTATCACCCAGTGCCGTTCAATGCTGTTCAGTTCAGTTCTACTTTAAGATATTTTCCAAAGTCAGCATTTAAAGCTGTTAGTTTTGTGTCATATTTTGTGATTCTTTTTTCCAACAAAACGATCAGCTTAATGAGCTTCCTTCAAGAGTGATGATTCCATAATTTTGGCCAGGAGTTGCATTTCACGCAGCCATAAGCTGAATTCATGCTTTGCACGTCTCAGTATGCTAGTTGCATGGGACCATGACAATGCACATGCAACTCTCTTCACTTGATTTTGGGTCAGCAGCACCTCTCTGCATTTCTGCATGCCCAGTCTGTGGCATACTGAAATACCACCATACGCGTCACGGACGTGGGGACACAGACACGACGTGATGTCACCACGCCGTGACTATATTAGGGGACTAACAGCGGGAGACTGTCTCTTTGGCGCTCCGCCTCTAGCTTGCTACCTGCTGTCCCACACTTCCCTTTGCTTGCTGTTAGCTTGTTACTACTTGTTCCATGTGTTGGTAGCTAGTTCAACAAAGCTAACCCTCAACACAGACAACGTGTCCGCTGGTCTCATTCCCTAGAAATAACATTGGTGAGGAGGTAAACTTAATCTTCTGGAGGAAAATAAGACATTTTCCTGAAGATGGAAGCATGTCTGGGACCCCTACCACTGTTCCTCACCACACCAGGTGAGCCGCCCATCCCGTGGCCTCACTGGTTTGAATCGTTCAAGATGTACGTGTCAGCTATGGACCTAGCTATGGTTAGCAAGCTTCAATTGTGTGCTCTGTTGATTCATAGCCTGGGCAGCGAGGGACAGTGTGTGTTTAGATCGTAGGGATTCGTGGATACATACAACGAATGTATCACCCTGCTAGCTGGACATTTTGCAACACCCAAGAGTGTGCTGGTGAGGAGAATTAGGTTCCACCAACACTGACAGGGAATGGGGGAGACGACTCAGCAATATGTCACCGACCTCCACTGTCTGGCGAGTACAGGCAGGTTTGAGCAGCTGGAAGACAAGATGGTGCAGGACCAGCTAGCAGAACACATAAACAACCCAAGGCTGCGGGAGAAGCTATTAATGGCACCGGACGACCTGCCAATGGTGAAGGCGATGGAGTTAGCGTTCCAGTTGGAGGCCGCTGCTCAGCTAACCTCACAGCTAGGAGCTTCACAGCAACAAACCCCGCTAGCACAGGCAGTAACCCTGGCAGAAGAGCCCGTCGACACCGTGCTCTTTTCAGAGGACACCGTGGTGAACACTATGGGACAACAGGAAATCATGGGATGCTGGAAGTGTGGTAACTGTAGTTCCCCTGCGCACCAAACATGTGCATGCTCCTGCCTGGCAAGGGGGCAGCGCTGCCAGTGCTGCGGTAAGCTTAACCATTTTGCCAAAGTGTGCTGTTCAACATGGACAATCACGAGTTCACCACCCAGCTCAATTGGACTGCCTTTAACAACAACCGTTCATTCAGTGGACTGTAGTAATTCGGTGTACAAGTGGTGCACAGTGAGGCTTGACGATGTCAGCCTGCCATTAATACTGGACACTGCCGCTATAAGGTCGCTGATGAATTGGATCACGGTGAAGAAGAAGTTTTTTCCTTGGCATTCAATCAAGCCGGATGCGGTGGAGCTCTATGGATACGGGCACACCAGAATCAGCCTAGAAGGAACCATCATGCTGAAGGTTTGCTACGGGTCCAAAGTTCTCCCAGCATTCGCCTTCCAGGTAGCGATGCACGGCCATAACATCCTGGGGTGTGACCTTTTCCACAAATTGGGTTTCACCATTCATGACCACGAAGGACTTTGTTTGACTGCTGATGACTGGAGCACATCTCACCCAGACGTGAACACAGCCACCCCAAGCTTCACATCGCACAAAGAGCAGAAGACGAGAGAGTGTAATCCGGACTCGACTCCGATTCTTGCCTGGCACAAGCCTCATGGGGCTGCCATACAGCTGCAGGAGAGAAAGTCTGTGGCCAAGCAGGACCCCAGTAAATGACGCCAACTCAGAGTGCATCCTGCTGCTGGCGAGGATGTCATGCCACCACAACTGCAACCAGCATCAGGTACGAGAGAGTGTAATTCGGACTCGACTTAGATCCTCACTCAGAATAAGCCTCACGGAGCCACCGTACAGTGGCAGGAGGTCGAGTCCGTGACCAAGTAGGACCCCAGGGAACAACACCAACCCAGAATGTGTCCTGCTCCCAGCAAGAATGTCATGCCACCACAGCAGCAGCCAGCATCAGGGGCAAGAGAGCAGCAGCAGCGCCACATGGAGCCTACTACGTACGGACTCACAGTGCTCAACCGGGTTTGGGTCCACTGATCCGAACGCCAAGACGACCTGCAGATGTTCCTGTCCCCGCCAATGCAGATCACTGCACAGCTGGGGCCAGCCACCTTCCAGATGGCCAATGGTTTGAGATGGCACACGAGCTGTCTGCGAAAGGCAAGAGCAGCAGCTGCCTCGGATCAAGATGCGATGCTGGAACTGACCCAGCCAGCGTGGGACCTGGACTGGGACTTTGCTGACGAGCAAGTGATTCCAGCAAGATAGCACCCAGGTCCGCTGCAACCAGCACCTCCAGGGCCGCACCCACCGTGGACTTGCCAGAGGCCCCTGAGGCTGAACTGTAAAATGACTCTGTTTTGAAAATGTTTAAACAGCATGGTTGACAGCAGTGGTAGAATAATCCACTCAATCATGCAGGGTGTTACGGACAGTCTACCCGGTTGCCCAGGTTCATATTGGTTTAAAAAATAATGGTTTTGGTTTTGGTACATTAAACCTTAGCTTTTAAAACCATAATCATACCTTACACTTTACCTAACACTACCATGTTGCGCCTTAACACCAGACGAATTTGTGTACTGTAACACTGGCAATTTAGTGTGTGTTACCACCATGCTACAGTATATACCACCTGCCGATAGCCAGGCCATGAATGTTTGTTAGCTAGCCCTGTGCTACGTTACATGAAATGGTCCTGGTTATGTTTGTGCTATGTTAGCAATATGCCACACTCAAGATACCCAGCTAACGTTAACCATCACCAGCAGAGTTGTGGTTTCCCCGGGGGGGGGGGGGGGGGGGATAAATGTGACATACTGAAATATCGCCATGCATGTCACGGACATGGGGATGCACGCACAACGTGACATCATTGCACCATGACTATTTTAGGGGACTAATGGTGGGAGACTGTTTCTTTGGCACTCTGCCTCTAGCTTGCTACCTGCTGTACCACACCTCCCTTAGCTTGTTGTTAGCTTGTTACTATTGTTCCACGTGTTGGTAGCTGGTTCAATAAAGCTAACCCTCAACACAGACAACGTGTCTGTTGGTCTCATTCCGCAGACATAACACAGTCCACATAGTCATGAAATTTTGGGCCTGTACGTAATCGACTGAGGAGGGGTCCAGTGGACCCTGGTGGACTAAGGTGATGAAATTTATATCACACAGGCCTTATGATTGGGTAGATGCACAAGCCATAAATGGACGATATTATGTCTGGAAAAACATGGAATGACCACCGGAGAGTGGAGTTTGCTGGGAACAGGAACTGTAGTGACTATTGGCATTTAGCCACCTGCAGGGTGATGGGAGGAGACCTGTTTTTGACATACTTCCAAAGAGACTCCAAGCATCGCATTTACTTCGGGGTGATGTTCCTATTTATTCAATGCTCCAAAGTTTTATTACAATAATAACCTCTAACGTGCAAGCAAGCATACAGGCTAACGAGCGTATGAGCAAGCAACCACTGCACGGTGGCGCAGTGGTTTAGCACTGTGGCAGCACAGTTTTACCCTCGGCCGGGGGACCGCGGGGATCATGAGATCGTGGGTTCGATCCCAGCCCCCGACCAACAGTGAGCTGTGTGGAGTTTGCATGTTCTCCCCGTGTTGCGCGGGTTTACTCCGGGATTTCTCCGGTTTCCTCCCGCACACCAAAAACATGTAGGTTTAGGGCGCTCGCGCACGCAGCGACCAGCAGCCGGTGGCTTGTCACCAGACTGCAAACCAAGTCTACCTACGGGTACAAATAAGTAACAAAAAAAAAAAAAAAAAAAGCAAGCAAGCGTTAAAAACTGTGTGATCACCCCATCACCCATAGCTGATTACATGCCCGAGTCACTTGTGCCATTTAAAATCTATCTGGCATGCTCTCATCACACCGCCACCTATGGTGTAATAGACAACACCTGTGACAATAGACACCAGGAAAATGGTTCCTACACACCGGCCCCTAATTGTTTACCAAGAGCAATTACAAAACTTAAAGGGCCTATATCATGCAAAATCGACTTTTTTGAGCTTTTAAGCATGTTATAATGTTAATTCCTCACCAAAAACACCCCCAAAGTGGTATTTTGCTCCATTCATGCATCTCTGAGTATTCCTCCTCAACCCTGCTCTCTGAGCTGCTGCTCCGCCCTGTCCCTGACAATGACTGGGTCCCCACGTTCATATGTATGAATGTGGGTGAGCCGCCCACTCCAGGAAGTGCCTGTGCTGCCAGCACTGCCCCCAGGCTAACGCACACACCCACTTTCTCCGCGCAGCTAACGGAACAGTGATCGGCAAAACTCTTTCACTTTAGCATTGACGCTGTGAAGAAATAGTTCCTCTCGCACCTAATCTGCTCAGTGACAACAACTGTTTGCTTTTTTACGTAAGACAATGTCTTCTAAGTTTTCGTGGGCGGAACCCAGCAACACAATGCAGCAGCCGGCTCAGGGGTTACGTGATGAAATGGGCGGCAGCCACAAGAAAGAGAGGCTGAGCCTCAGAGATCGAGGCATCTTACTTCCGGGTTGGAAAAGTAGCTCGCGAAAATAACTCATATTTCATAAGAAATTCATTCTCCAGTGTACCAAGGGTAATATACTATCACATACATGCATATAGTTTACTCTGAAAGGCTTAAAATAGCATGATCGTCGGCCTCCGTCGGTCTATGATGACCATGGAAGAGAATCCTAAACGTCTACTCTGCTGGAACAGCACCGCCTGTGGCTGAACAGGCCGATGCGCGAATGACAGTCCCTGTCACACAGGTCACACTTGTGGGTGGTCTCCGTGCTGCTGGGTCTGTGGCGGTTCTTCCTGCGGGTCCTTTTTTCATCTGCTGCAGCAGTCAGTCTCTCTTCACCCACCTTGAGCTGTCTGGTCAAGGTGCCTCTCCATTTGGAGCAGTCCGTTACAAGGTCCTCCCAGCGCTCTGTGTTGATATCCAGGGCCTTCATGTCTCTCTTGCAGACGTCTCTAAAGCGCAGCTGTGAGCGGCCAACGTCTCTCCTGCCAGTTGCCAGTTCTCCATAGAGGACGTCTTTGGGGATTCTACCATCCTCCATACGGTGAACGTGGCCTAGCCAGCGGAGCCTGTGCTGCCTGAGTAGAGTGAACATGGAGGGAAGGCCAGCGTGGGACAGAACTTCTGTGTTGGGCACTTTGTCCTGCCAGGATATGTCCAGGATGTGGCGAATGCAGCGCAAGTGGAAGGAGTTCAGTCTCTTTTCCTGCCGGGCGTATGTTGTCCACGTCTCACTCCCATAGAGCAGTGTGCTGATGACACAGGCGTTGTACACTGCCATTTTCGTCTTGACAGAGAGTTTGGGATTCTCCCACACTCGTGTGGTGAGGCGAGCGAGTGTGAAGGCTGATTTTCCAATCCTCTTGTTGATCTCTGTATCAAGGGAGAGGTTGTTGCTGATCGTGGACCCCAGGTACGTGAACTGATTCACGACCTCCAGCTTGTAGTCATCAATGGTGATGGTTGGTGGTGCTTCCGTGCCTTGCGCCAAGACGTTAGTCTTCTTCAGGCTGATGGTAAGCCCGAAGTCCTTGCATGCCTGGGAGAAGCGGTCCATCAGGGTCTGAAGCTCCTGCTGTGTGTGGGTTGCGACTGCAGCGTCGTCTGCGAACAGCATGTCTCTGATTAGAGCCTCGCGTACTTTGGTTCTGGCTTTCAGGCGGGCGAGGTTGAAAAGCCTGCCGTCAGATCTTGTGTGCAGGTAGATTCCCTCTGTTGCTGTGCTGAAGGCATGCCTCAGGAGCATAGCAAAGAAAATCCCAAAGAGGGTTGGCGCAAGTACACAGCCCTGTTTCACTCCGCTGCGTATGTTGAATGGCTCTGAGACGTTTCCATCGTGCTGTACTATCCCCTGCATGTTGGTGTGAAATGATTCGATGAGGCTTTGCAACTTTGGTGGGCATCCTATCTTTGGCAGGATCTTGAAAAGGCCCTCTCTGCTGACCAGATCGAACGCTTTGGTGAGGTCGATGAAGGAGACGTACAGAGGCATGTTCTGTTCTCTGCATTTCTCCTGGAGTTGGCGGATGGAGAATATCATGTCTACCGTCGATCGCTCAGCGCGGAAGCCACACTGAGACTCGGGGTAGACACGTTCTGCAAGCTTCTGTAGACGAACGAGAACAACTCGTGCGTATACTTTGCCAACAACGCTGAGGAGGGAAATGCCCCTGTAGTTGTTGCAGTCGCTTCTCTCCCCTTTGTTTTTGTAGAGGGTGATGATCTTGGCGTCCCTCATGTCCTGTGGTACGGCACCTTCCTTCCAGCACTGGCAGAGGACGTCATGCAATGGCAGCAGTAGGGCGGTCTTGCAGTGCTTGATCAGGTCAGGGGGTATGCCGTCGTTGCCGGGTGCCTTGCCAGCGGCCAAGCTATCAATGGCCTTACTGAGTCCATCGATGGTTGGCTCGGCGTCAAGTTCGTCCATGGATGGCAGGCAGTCGATGGCATCAAGGGCTGACGGTGTCACGGTGTTCTGTCTAGAGTAGAGGTCGGAGTAGTGTTCCACCCATCTCTCCATCTGCTTGTTCTTCTCTGTGATCATCTCCCCAGTGGAAGATTTGAGGGGGGCCGTCTTGCTCTGAGCCGGACCAAGTGCTTTCTTGATGCCATCGTACATAAGATAAGATAAGATAAGATAAGCCTTTATTAGTCCCACAATGGGGAAATTCCAGGATTGCAACAGCATAGGGATAGCAACACTCAGAGCAACAATCAGAAGGCAAGAAAAAACAACATCTAGTAAACATATGTCCATATTACTATAAATGTATATATATAGACACACAGTGCAGAGCATTATGGCTGGTGAATGTGCAGCAGAAAGTCTAAGTTCTCTCTCCGCGGATGCAGCGGGCCAGCTGGAAGTCTTTGGGCATGATGGTGACCCCCTTAGCGAAGAAGAGACCATCAGGTGGGCCTCGCTGGTCTCCTGCAGAGCCACGACGGCGAAGCTCAGGAAACGCAGGACGGTCTTGAAGTCCTGAGCGATCTCCCTCACCAGGCGCTGGACGGGCAGCTTGCGGATGAGCAGCTCCGTGGATCTCTGGCAGCGACGGATCTCTCTCAGAGCCACGGGCCTGTGACGGCGAGGCTTCTTCACTCTGCCGGTGGCCGGAGCGCCTCTCCGAGCAGCCCTGGTGGGGGGGGGGGGGGGGGGCTTCTTCCTCCAGTAGATTTTACGGGCGGTCTGCTTGGTTCTTGCCATCGCTCTTTATTATTCTGTCTTATATTTCTTTCACGCCGCCTAAACTCCAGCCCGGCACCGCGTCGTTTTCGCTACAGCTCCCGGTATGTCGAGTTTCCCATTAGCACCGGGCGGCGGCCAAGTGCTAGCTAGCACTAGCTCCTCCCCACTGTAACGTCTCCCGCTGCAAACCGTGGCTCCGTCCGCCGACCTGGGAGACCCCCGGGGCGATCCGTGCGTCCGTGATATATATACAGAGTGAAAGGTGTAGAAAGAAGAAGGAAGATAAAAAAAAGGCTGTTGCAACAGGCAGTCCACTCGTGTGGCGCCGCCGGTCCGGCGGAACCGGAACCGGAAAGGTTCATACATACCACGGATGTTCCCTGTTATGGCAGCGGTTTGAATGTCTTGGCTGAGCTGAGTCCAGTACTCGTTGGCACAGCGCCGAGCAGTCTGCTGAACTTTGCTTCTCGCAGCCCTGAGAATCTGGAGATTCTTCTCGTTTGGGTACTTCTTGTACTCAGCAAGTGCTGAGCGCTTGGCTTCAATGACGGGGGTCATCTCGGTCAACTTGGCATCAAACCAGTCCTGTGACTTCGAGGTCTTCCTCCCAAAGGTAGCCAAGGCTGTGCGGTAGATGGTGTTTCGCAGCTCTTCCCACTTCTGCTTTGCAGATTCTCCTCCTTGTGGTACACCAAGTTCCTTCTCAAAGGTGGAGGCAAACTGCTCAACAAGTTCTGGTTGGGCCATCTTGCTGATGTCAATCCGTGCCTTTCCAGGTTGTCTAGCACGATGGAATTTCTTCAGCTGCAGCTTGACCTTGCAACACACCAATGAATGGTCTGTGTCGCAATCTGCACTCTGGAATGAACGGGTGATTAGCACGTTCTTCAGTGAGGTGCGCCTGGTCAGGATCAAGTCTAGCTGGTGCCAGTGCTTTGAGCGCGGATGTTGCCAGGAAACCTTGTGTTGGGGCTTGGTCTTGAAGAACGAGTTTGTGATGCACAGATCGTGATATGTGCAGAACTCGAGCAGCCGCTGTCCGTTGTCGTTCATTCTGCCCACGCCAAAAGGTCCAAGACAGGAGGGCCAGGAGTCGTGGTCAGCACCCACTCTGGCATTGAAGTCTCCAAGGAGAATGAGTTGTTCAGAGTTGGGGATGATCCTGACAGTTGTTGCGAGATTCTCGTAGAACTCGTCTTTTGCCTCTGGTGTGGCTGTCTGTGTTGGGGCATACACACTGACGAGGGTGACTGGGCCTTGAGTGGTGTTCAGGCGGAGGGTGAGGAGTTGTGCAGAGCCAGTGCTGCCCGGTTCCACCATCTTCAGCAAAGTGTTCTTCACTGCGAAGCCCACTCCGTGTTCCCTGTGTTCGTCACTGCCCTTTCCCTGCCAGTAGAACGTGTAGTCCTTCTCTCTCAGTGTGCCTGCATCAGCTAACCATGTTTCCTGGAGAGTGGCGATATCCACTCCCAGTGTCTTCAGCTCATTATTGATGATGGCAGTCTTCCTGGTGTCGTTGATGTCCTTGAGGTTAGCAGCGAGTCCTGTCATCATATTGCGGACGTTCCAAGTTCCCAGTTTTAGAGTTGGTCTCTTTTGTTTTATTGTCTTGCCTGGTGCGAAGGTTCTCAGCCTGCTGTTTGGATTTCTCCTTATCCCCATGCACCCAATGAGGAAAGCAAGCTGTGGCGGGACAACACCTTATTGGCTGGGGGCTGCCCAGCTTGAGGCGGGCGGTAGCTGTCCAGTGAGATCTGATGATCCCTCCCACCGTCGGGAACAACCCCTGGCGCCACGCTCTATGCCAATTGAGCAGTGGCTTATAACCGGTAACTGTCATTCCCCGTGTTTTGTCTACGCCAAAGGCGAAGCTGGAGTGTCCTCTCCAGTGATCCGGTGTTCTACCTTCCAGCGTTGGGCGTTGGTAGGATTCAAGCCTGGGCAGGAAGATATGGAGGACAAGATGTTGCCCATGCAGCATGTCCCCCCTCTCCACATCACTGATGAATCCAAAGGAACAGCAGGGCTGCTACAGTTTGGCACCAGCGCCGTTGCAGGAGCTGCCAGAACGATGTTGCGCACAACATAGAACTGCCTTAGGGGCTCCGACTCCGGATTTTTCCTCAGGGTTGACTCCCGAAGCCTTTCCCGTGACCGGGTATGCCGCAAGGCAGCAGAGGTTTGAAATCAGGGTTTACCTTCCCCTAGATGGGCTATCTTCCCGGGTTGACGAGCCAACATCTACCCGAAGCATCTGGTTTTAAGGCACCAGAGATCCGCCCTCGTCCCTTCTCCTATTAGTAAAAGCAGTTCCGCCGGACTTAGAGACTAAACCACACGGGCAGGCTAGGAGTTGGACTTAGTTGTCAGAGGCTTTTCGAGACGCACGCCATAAGGAGCATTTTATGAGCACTGGGAGCTTAACCCCAGTGCCGCTCCTGGCTATGACAACCTTGGAACCAAATAGCATGATATAGGCCCTTTAAATAACAACAGGAGCCATTCAGTCCATTTTAAGTCTTCAGTCTTCTTTCTTCTCAGAAGACAGCCACCACTGGGCCATGTCCTTAAATAACTTCTTGAAGAAGGAAGATCTTAGATATTGGCCACTCTAGAAGTCCAGTCCTGGTCCTCATCTGCACACAGCGCACAAGTCCATTTTTATCTGGATAAGCCTTGGCAACTCTTCCCATAATCCAGAAGACACGTGGTGCAGTAGGATCCATGACCATCACAACATCTCCTGCTGCAAAGCTTCGATGAGGCTTGATCCACTTTTGCCTTTCCTGCAGCATCGACAAGTATTATCTGGTCGACCATTTCCAGAAAAGATTGTTGACCATTAGCACCTGATTACCAACAGAAAGCTAGACCTACCTCATCTCCTGTTCCATTATATCTGGCTGTAGAGGTAAGTCAGGAAGAGTCAAAACAGCGGCAACCTGTTTCCTCTTCCTCCTCAACTCCAAAAAATTATCTCTGAGCCTCAGAAGCCAAGCAACAGAGATCTTCAGCCAAGTCCATGAAGAAAAGTAATTCAGGAGCTTGATAGTTGGATCTCCAGATTTTCTTGATGATAGTATTTACAGAGACATCTCTCTTAACCTCTGGATCTTCTACAGAGATGGATTGCAGCTCAAATGGTGTAAGCCAATCCTTCTCTGGCTTTCTAAGGAAGTCTGGTCCTGAAATCCATCTGCTACAAGCCAAGATACCATCCACAGTCAGACCTCTGGAGGCTTCATCAGTAGAATTGTTCTGTGAGCTGATGTACACTACCGTTCAAAAGTTTGGGGTCACTTAGAAATTTCCTTATTTTTGAAAGAAAAGCACTTTTTTTCAATGAAGATAACTTTAAACTAATCAGAAATACACTCTATACATTGCTAATGTGGTAAATGACTATTATAGCTGCAAATGTCTGGTTTTTGGTGCAATATCTACATAGGCGTATAGAGGCCCATTTCCAGCAACTATCACTCCAGTGTTCTAATGGTACAATGTGTTTGCTCATTGCGTCAGAAGGCTAATGGATGATTAGAAAACCCTTGTGCAATCATGTTAGGTCTGCAATGCTGTAATTGCTGCAAATGGAGGATTCTTTGACGAAAGCAAAGTTTGAAGGAAAAAATTATTATTTCAAATACAAATCATTATTTCTAACCTTGTCAATGTCTTGACTATATTTTCTATTCATTTTACAACTCATGGTGGTAAGTAAGTGTGACTTTTCATGGAAAACACAAAATAATTGTCTGGGTGACCCCAAACTTTTGAACGGTAGAGTACCTCCACTGAGCAACATCTGTAGCTTTTCTTATAGAGGCCACTCTGTTAGCAACGAAAGTGTAAAATCGTCTGCTCTCATTATTGATATACTTTCGCACAGTCTGGCTGTCGGTCCAAAAGCATGATCTTTCCAGCTTAAGTGATAACTCTTTCCTCAAAAGTTTATCAACCTTGACAGCTAGCACAGCAGCAGTGAGTTCCAGATGTGGAATCGTTGTTTGTTTAAGCGGGGCGACGCTGGCTTTATCCAACATAAAAGCAAGATGCACTCTCCTTTCATGGTCTTACAGTCTCAGATAAGATGCTGTGCCATAGCCATGGTTACTAGCATCAGCAAAATGATGTAGCTGTGCTTTTTACAACTCCTCTGAAGCTCTTAGGTATGATGCAATGATCAATCTTTACATGCGGCACCTTCTCCAAATCCTACAACCATCCAATCCATTGCTGCAAGTAAGTCTGGAGTATAGGATCATCCCAAGAGATTTTAAAATGGCACAATTCCTGCAACATCAACTTTGGCAGCAAGGTGAATGGAGAAAGGAAACCAAGTGGGTCATAGATAGAACTCATGACTGGCAGAATCCCACGTCTTGTATGCGAACGCTTTTTCACTGTTGGTTTGAGAATGAATGTGTCACTTTCTGCACACCAATGCAAACCTAGCGCTGTTTCAACTGATAAGTTGTCTCTTTCCAGATGGAGCTGTCTGATTGTGGTAGATCTGAGAGACTCTGATATGGACGACAAGACAGTACGGCTGTTACTGGTCCGCTTTGATAGGTAAAACTCTCCTTTCAAACAAAGGTTAGGAAGATCTACAATCATTTGGACAACCTGTTCTTCCGTGGCCAAAAACTTAAAACAATCCTCCACATAAAAATTATTGTGGATAGTGTGAATCACTTCTGCTTTAAAAGCAGTCTTGTTATCTGTTGCCGTTCTCTTCAATGTGTAGTTAGCACAGGTTGGAGATGAAACTGCTCCAAAGATGTGAAATTTCATTCTGTGTTGTACTGGAACTTTTGAAGTATCACCCAATGGCTGTGGTGTACCAAGATGGCAGCGAGTGTACCCTGGGTGTAGTTGGGGTGTCGGCCTCGCCTTTCCAGTTCCGCCACCACCAGGGGTATAAAGGGCAAGGGCAGAAGAGCACGGTTTCTTTCGCCGTCGACCCCTTGGCCTGTATGGAGCACCTTGTTGTTTGTGATTCCTAATAATAAAGTACGTTCAACTATTCCTTCAGCCTTTTCCTTGGTCACCCAAGTTATGGACATAACATTTGGCGACAAGGAGAAAGGTATGGAGAGAGCTGTTACTGCATTTCGGCCGCTTTTGGCGGGCGAACTGCCTGTCCCCTGGGCTAGGTGGTTCACGACCTTCCATAACTATCTGGTGGCCCTTAACTTCAGTGAGCTTGAGAAACTCTGCGCAAGGGCTATATTAGTCCATAGTCTTGGCATGGAGGGTCAAAGAATCCTCGGTACATTAGGAGGAGCTGATAGCTTTGAAGACGTGATCGGGCTAATGGTGCATTACTTTCACGCTTCAGAAAACATCATAGTCCGGAAGATTCAGTTTTGGCAGCGCCACCAGCAGGCAGGAAAGTCAGTGCAATGCTACGTTGCAGACCTACGGCAGCTGGTGGGGGAGTGCCAATTTGGAGTCCTAGAGGAAGAGATGGTCCGTGATCAACTAGCAGAGCACACTCTTTGTTCTGCAGCAAGATCGAGGCTCCTGACTTACCCGGGTGAACTGACGTTAGCCACGGCTATTGAGTTAGCACAGCAGTTTGAAGCAGCAGAGAAATTATTTAAAGACCTTGGTGAGAGAAACACGTCGGGACACGAGGAACCATTTTTGAAGGTGCTGGTTGTGGACTCAGACAGCGAAGACATTGTGAATGAAGAGGAATACACTGCTGCTGTAAGAATTAGGCCCGCCCTGGGTACGCCAAGATGTTATGGCTGCGGGCCCACCAGGCACCGATACAAGGCAAGAGAGTGTCCAGTGAAGGGCAAACGCTGTGGCAAGTGTGGTCTGCTGTGGAAATTTCCAAAATAATGTCATACTTAGGTTTACATTACCTGACTGAGGGCTCACCTGAAAATGTTGTCTCAAGCCTCCAAAACTTCAGATGATGGGTGTTTATGTTGCTAGCTTGCTATCTTGCTAGGACATCTGTGGCTGGAAACTGTGTGTAAATAACTCCAAAATCCTGATTCAGCTGAAGAGTTCCCGTTCCTCCTGTCTCCTGGTGAGTGAGTTTCATTTTCTAACTAGTTTACTCTGCAGTGGTGACAGCTGAATCTCAAAGCTAGCAGCTAGCGGACGCGAACGCGCGACGACGCAAATTCACACGTACTCGCGTCTTCCCATTCACTTTGTATGGATTTGCCTGCCTGTTCGCGTTTGGTGTGAACATACCTTAAGGCATAGGTCTTGATCACCTTATTAGATTTCCTTGAGTTAAGCTGCACTGGGACAATGGAAAGAGTACACTCATGATCTCCAGCCCCAATACAACCACATGACTGAAGAGAGATGAGAGCACTGGTGCTTGAAGCTTCCTGATGTTCAATTCCTTTATCTTTATGCTGGATGTGTAAAACAGCTGGATGTTTCAAACTGCATTTATCACATGTCAAGCGACTCCTGCAATCTTTGCTCATGTGACCAATTTTCAAACAGCCAAAACAGATTCCTCCTCTCTTAAGGAATTCGATCTTCTCCTTCTGTGAAATGCTGTTGAACTTTGTACACTTGAGCAGTAGATGTGACTGTTCACAGTACAAACAAACTTGTAATGAAGGTTCTTTAGATGGAATAATCTGTTTTGGTGTCTGACTCACAGTAGTCCTAGATGTAGTTGTGGGGCTTGGGGCACCAACATTTGTAACAACGCTCATTCCACTGTTAGTTCTAGAGGATGAAATTTTGATCTTATTACCAGGTTTTGCTGTGGTGCTTGACTTTGGATCAGAGATGTCACTAAAGAGTGGATGCGACAAGATCTTGACTTGGTGTTCCAAGAAGTTAACCAAATCTGGGAAGATAGCTCTGTAACCTCATTGCTCCTAAATCTCACAAGCTATGGACCGCCATCTTTCCCTCAGCTTGTAAGGCCACTTCAGTCAATCAATCAATCAATCAATCAATCAATCAATCAATCAATCAATCACGGTGGCGCAGTGGTTAGCACTGCGGCAGCACAGTTTACCCTCGGCTGGGGGATCGCGGGGATCATGAGATCGTGGGTTCGATCCCTGCCCCCAGCCAACAGTGATCTGTGTGGAGTTTGCATGTTCTCCCCGTGTTGCGTGGGTTTACTCCGGGATTTCTCCGGTTTCCTCCCACATGCCAAAACATGCAGGTTAGGGATACGGGGCGCTTGCGCACGCAACAACCGGCAGCTGGTGGCTTGTCACCAGACTGCAAAACAAATCTACCTACGGGTACAAAATAAGTAATAAAAAAAAAAAAAATCAATCACTCAATCAATCAACCTTTATTGTCATGATGCTATGCATACAACTGTAGTGCAAGCAAGATGAAATTGCGTTTCTCTGAGCATCCGTATTGTAAAAAGAACACAATTTAAAAACACACTCACACCCCCCACCCCGACAGCCATTCACACATCCCTGAGACACATTTGGATATTGCAGTGATGTTAACTTATTACAGGTGCAGTTAAAATGATAGTAACTGCCTGTGTATATATAAAACAATTAAAATGGCTAAGTGAATCTAAGTAGCTAAGAGAAATAAATACTTAAAACTGACTAAAACTATAATATACATATAATATACATAATGTCCATAAAGTGCAGTAATATGTGTAAAGGATTCCGGATCAACTGTTCAGCATCCTAACAGCTTGTGGAAGGAAGCTGTTGATCAGTCTGGTGGTTCTGCCTCTGATACTCCGGAATCGTTTGCCAGATGGCAGCAGTTCAAAGTGTTTGTGCAGAGGGTGAGAGTGGCCCTTAACAATGTTCAGTGCCCTGCTCCTACAACAGCTCTGGAAAAAGTTCTTGAACAAAAGGGAGGGAAACTCCAATTACCTTCTCAGCTCCCTTAACCATCCTCTGCAGAGCTTTTTTGTCTGACATACTACAACTGGAGTACCATGTTGCAATGCAGTACGTCAGAACACTCTCCATCACACCTCTGTAGAAGGTCCTGAGGATGCAGATGGGGAGAGAGGCCTGTTTGAGTTTCCTCAAGAAGTGCAGTCTCTGCTGGGCCCGCTTTCTTATCCCCAAGGAATTCGTGCTCCAGGTCAGGTCCTGCGAGATCTGCACTCCGAGGAACTTGATGTTCTCCACTCTCTCCACTGAACGGCTGCTGATGCAGAGAGGGACGTGTTCAGGCCGTGACTGCCAGAAGTCGATAATCATCTCCTTCGTTTTGTCCACGTTGAGCACCGGATTGTTTTCCCTGCACCAGCCCTCCAGGTCTCTAACTTCTTCCCTGTACATTGATTCCTCATCCCTCTGAATAAGTCCCACCACTGTGGTGTCATCCGCAAACTTAATAATCTGGTTCCCCTCGTGTCTGGACACACAGTCGTGTGTTAAAAGTGTAAACAACAGTGGACTGAGTACACAGCCTTGAGGGGATCCAGTGCTCAGCGTGATGGAGTTGGAGATGTTGTTTCCAACCCGGACAGACTGAGGTCTCTCAGTCAGGAAATCCAGGATCCAGAGACATGTACTGTAGCGGTGTTCAGACCGAGAAGGAGTAATTTCTCCATCAGTCTCTGGGGAATAATGGTGTTAAATGCTGAACTGAAATCAATGTACAGGAGTCTGGCACAGGTGTCTTTCTGATCCAGGTGGGTAATGACAGAGTGCAGGGTGGTAACTATAGTGTCCTCTGTGGAGCGATTTGAACGATACACGAACTGGAGTGGGTCATGTGATGCAGGGAGGCAGGCTGTGATGTGTGGTTTAACAAGCTGTTCAAAACACTTCATCACAATTGGTGTCAGTGCGACAGGACGATTGTCATTCAGACAGGACACAACCGCTTTCTTTGCCACCGGTACTATGATAGAGGTCTTAAAGCATCTAGGGATGATGGCCTGACTCAGGGAAATGTTATATACATATGTCAGTCAGGACATCCGCCAACTCACTCACGCAGACTTGGAGCACACGCCCCGGGATGTTGTCCGGATCTGCAGCTTTACGTGGGTTAACCCTGATTAGGGTCCTCCGTGTGTCCGCTGCGTTGATGGTGATAGCTGGCCCCACAGATGGTGAAGATGGGCCAGCCCTCCCTCTGATTGTCGGGTTTGATGCTTCAAAATGTGCAAAGAAGCTATTGAGCCTGTCTGGAAGCAAAGCGTCATCATCATCGACCCCCTGCCTAGACTTATAATCTGTCAATGTAAAGCCCCTTAAATAGGGAAGGAAAGTAGTGAGGGAAGGAGAAATGATCACACATGCATCTGCTGCCTTCACTCGTCTGTATTAAGTTTTGAACATAACCAACACCATGTACATATCTTAAACATAATCGCATTGTAAACATATGAATTTATAATATATTTTTAACCTTTTAGAGTATTGCTATTAACACACTAAATTGTATTAAAAAAAACAGTATGAAACCATTTCTATCAAATGCATAAAACTATAGTCAGTGCATTAAAGGAGAATGAAGCTATTGGGTTAACCATCTCTGATCCATTTAACCTGTTACACACTCCCCCTCAAAATAGATGTTGTCCCCAACACATTCAAACTTCTTTCAAATACTCGAATCACATATTAGTTCAATGCTTCTATTGCAACATCTGACATTTAGGAATGTATTGTTACAGACTGGAACTCTTTTCATACATTCTGTCATGCAAGTATCAAATACTAATTGTCCAGCGTTTCTTGTGTATGCATTTTGTTACAGACTGGAACTCTTTTGATACATTCAATTTTGAGTCCAAATGACACATATATGTGCGAAAGGTCAGTCAGTTAATATTGGACCAGACTGTAGTCCATTAGTGGCAAAGGGTTAAAGTCAGGTCAGAATGCAAATTACCAGTCTTCATCCCGTATACACATATGGGCTGGTAGTAATGTGGCTGCGCTGAGTAATGAACCCTTGGATAAAGGCACGATGCAGCGACACTGTAACAGGATGGAGTTCCTATTTGATCATATCTGAAGATCTTTGGTGGCCTGCGGTTCCTCTGAGGCCGCTGCTGTTCCTGATTCTGGTCCTCATTCCTTTCAACTGACAGAAAAGAGGTGTCTTCGACAGGCTGATCTTCTGTCCAGTTTTCTCCTGTGTCTGATGAAATGTCACTGTGTAGCTCCTGGCTTACTGAGAGATTATCATTGTTGCTTTCTAGCTGAGGAGCAAGTTCTCTCCAGTCAGGTTCAGCTGTTCTTTCTGTACTGGCAGGAGTCGCTGTCCATGGTCCTGACGACTGAGGTGGGTGCTGAGGTGGTATAGGAAAGTAATCATCATCATCATCATCATCATCATCATCATCATCATCATCCTCTTCTTCGGAACTGTCCCTAGCTTTTGCAGTCTGTGCTGCTGATTTTTTTTTGTTTTACAGGTGAATGTGTTCTTGTCTCCAGCGGCAGGTGATCACATAGCATAAGAAGGTTCCGACGCAGGGTTCTGGACTTTCCTTTACCTTGCTCCGGTCTCAGTTCATAGATAGAACTATCCTGCCCAACTTGCCTTACCACAGTATGGATTGTGTCTTCCCAGTGATTTCGCAGCTTACCAGTTCCTCCACGTGGTGAGTTGGTGTACGGGGGCCGGGGGCTGTAGCGTCTACGTACAAAGTATGGTGGGAAGTGCTGTCTGCCAGGGTAAGTGGGTCTGTGCCGTTGTTGCTGCTGGTCTCCTTCGGGGGCGTTCTCTCCATCACTCTGGTAGTTCTCTGGATAGCCTCCACGGGGAGGGCCTCTCCTCCTGGGGTAGCGCCTATAGCGGCTCCTGTCAGCAGCATACCTGCTTCCCTGGACTGCAGTGCCTCCTGGGCCGGTAACATTTGCCACCTCTGCTCCTTTTTCTCCCTCAACTACATCAAACTCCACAGTTTCACCATCTCCAACACTGCAAAGGTATTTCCTCAGGTTGTTCTTTTTGATGGCTGTCTGGTGTACAAAAACATCTTCTTTTGTGTCATTCCTATTGATGAAACCATATCCATTCCCGACGTTGAACCATTTGACTGTTCAAGACTTTTGTTGCGATGACCTTCTTATTCCCTGCTGGAGCTGGGGCTGCCGGGCTGGATGGGCTACTGCCTTTCGGGCTCTCTGCTTTCCTCTCTCTTGCAGCATTATGCTCCCTATATGCTCTACAGCCTGCCTGAAAATGCTCACTACTCCCACACCTATAGCAATGTTGGCAGTATTCCCCACCCCTCTGCTGGCATGCAGAGCACCTCGGCTGCACACGTGGCATTGGATATCTCTGGGGTGCAAATCTCTGTTGAAACTGCACTGTTCCTCTGTGGAACACTGGACCCCTGGGAAACCAAGATTCCTGAACTGGTCCACCTGAAAGTTGGGGAGGGGCACTTTGGTCATTCAGGGAGGGGTACTGTGGCTGGACATATAGCGGAGGGTAAGTGACTCCATAGCTTAATTCTCTGGTTACGTCAGGGTACATCTTTGGTATGTTTTCTGTCTTACGCATGGACTCTGTTATTTGTGACACCTGTGCTTTAAGGTCTTTTAACAGTGTCATGTCTGCTTTCATTTCTTTCAGGTCAGACAACACATTTGGGGGAAGTGTGGCTACACTTTGCTGGGCTACACACTTATCTTTGCTGTTATCACTAGACTGGATCGTGTGTACACTAATTGGTCGCTGTGGCACGGACTGTCTCCTTTTATCCTGCCTCTCTTTTTCATGTGCACATGCTATGTTCAGTTTTTCTAACAACAGTTCATCTGAGGTTGTTGTCTGCAAAAGGAAGGGCTGAAGGTCTCTCCTGATACTATCATTTTGCAGCCCTGTTAATACTGTGTGCATGAACATGCTTTGCACGCTTTGATGGAATATTCATCTCCTCCGTATACTATATTTATGCCATAGCATTACAGCATCCTCTCAGGAAAAGTGCAAATTCCTGTAACGATTGACCATCTTCAGATTTAATTACAGGCCATCCAAAGACCTTGTTCATGTCATCTGTCGCCACCTTATGCTCATTTACAAAGTGTTCCATCAAAAGTCCTTTTGCCCCTTGATATCCTTGCTGTGGTGTCATATGGAAATAGTTTCTCACCAACTCCCTGGGGCATCCCCTACTATGTTGCTTGAGAAAATACAAGCAGTCCTGGTAGCTGCTAGTTTTCTCCTCCACACAATGTTCAGAGTTTCTAATAAATGATATGAACTGCAATGGATCTCCATCAAATATGATTATTTCTCTTTGTGGTAAAGTGGATAACATCTGTTGTTGCACGAGCATGATTGTGATTTCATTTTGTTTTTCCATAATTTTACAAACTGAGTCCTGGTTGACTGATCTAGGTTCTGGAAAAACATGACGAGACTGGTGACATTGTTCTTTTTTTCTCCTTTGCAGCGACAGATTCAAAGTTTGTAGTTATTATAGTTGGTGATGGGTTTTGAAACTGAGGCTTATGAACATTTGTGTGGTCAGAGCATGATCTTAACTCCTTTTTCAGATGATTGGTCCCATAGGGCTGATGTTGACCATTTATTTCTGGCCTCACATCCTGGGCATGTGTAATAGGTGGCACTATTGCTTCCTGTTTAGCAGCTGAGGACTTTTCTGGTACGAACTCTTGAGCCTGTAAGTTAAACTTGTGAGTTTGCTCTTTTAAACCTTTGGTTATGTAGGAATTCATGCCATCAGAACCAACATTTCCAGTGTCACGGCCTTCAAGCACAAAAAGACTTGTTGCTGCAATAGCAAGTTGTGTCTCAATCTGCAGTTGCTCCTTTTTTCTCGGCAGTGACTCCTCTTGAGCCTCCAACTCATGTTTTTTGTGTCGAGCAGCAGCTTGCTCCAGCAAAGCTGGTCTCTCTGCCTTTGCTTTTAACTGTGCTGATAAGATGCTCAATGCAGATGTACTGGAATGACTTCTGCTTGACCTTTTTTACTTGACCTTTTACTTGATAGATTTGACACACTGTCCTCAGGATGAACGTCATCTTGGCACACAGAGTTAACTTTGGCAACCTCATCACAATCAGCACAAATGTTATTTTCAGGCTCATTGCTTTTACTTGCAGTCTCATTTTGTATTAACCAGGTGAAATAAACCCAGTATTAACAGCCACTGTGGATTCAAACCATGCTTCCTGCTTTCTCTGTTCCTCTTCAGGTAAAGGAAACTCAGTTAGCAATGTATTGTGTACTCCAGCAGCATTTTCACACAACTTTTTAAAGGCCTTTAAATCTTCTTGCACTGCACAGAAATTTGTATTTGAAGACAAAAGAGATGTGATTTTAGGCTTTAACTTGCGTGCTTGTTTAAAATAATAATTTCTTTCCTTTTGAAGTTTTTCAATAATCATTAAAATCCCTTTTGAAGTTTGTTTTCGTATTTGTTTTTCTTTGACTTCACTTTGCACGTTAGTAGGACCAGTTTCAACAACACATTGTGTATAGGAATTCTCAGTGTCAGCAGCAGCAGCACATTGTGTGGGGTTGTGAGTGTGACTTGTGTGTGTGCTACCATACCTGCCCCTGGTGTGACGTCAGGCGGGCACGGCCCCTTGTATATAAATAGTTCTGTGTTCTTAATAAAGTGTTGGTTGGCTGTTGGTTCCATGTAAGACGAGATTCTGACTCCTTATTCATACATAACATTTGGCGATGAGAAGTAAACTCATGGGAACGTATGGGCTACCGCAACCCTTAATTTCGTTTCTGGAGTACGCGGGAGAGCCGGTGATCCTGTGGCCAAAGTGGCGGGCCGCGTTCGAGGATTACATCGGGGTGCTGGATTTAAGCAGACTCGACGGTAGACAACGACAAGTGCTTCTGACCCACCATTTCGGCACAGAGGGCCAAAGAATTCCCGCTACGCTGGGAGAGACGGAGGTGTATGAGGATGCTGTCGAGCGGCTGGCCGAATTCTTCGCCGGGCAAATGAGCACTACGAAGCTGTGGGTGGCGGGAGTTTTGGTGCCAAGGGAGGCTAGGCTAGTTAGTGTGGAGAAGCTAACGGCCCATTTATTATCTATGGGCAGGCTAACCGCAAAGCTAACTGCACGCCGAAAGAAACCTCCAAGCTGCCAGCTAGACATCGTGGTGAGACCGGGGCTGCAAATAGGGGACTCCCCGGTCACTGGAGACGGCGGGCCAGCCAAGAAGTGCAGAAGGATGCAGGACCGGAGCGCTGATGAGTTTGACGGTGCGATGTGCGACGACAGCAGAGAAGGAGAACAGCAGCAGGAGTCATCCCCACAGCTGGAGGCTGGGCAGTGGGAGAGAGGGACCATGGAGGCTGAGAGCCCTGGGGAAGGGCAGCGACAGCCAGGCACAGAGACGATGCAGCGGAGTGCCTGGGACGAGGGTGCTGAAAGCAGCGACGAGACACCTGGGTTGGAGAGTGATGCTGAGAACCCCGGGGGAGAGCAGCTGCAACGGGGCACGGAGGCAGCGCAGCGGAACGCCTGGGACGAGGGTGCTGGGAGCAGCAGCAAGGTGCCTGGGTCGGCAAACGACACTGACGAGAGCAAAGCTGGGAGCCCCGGGGAAGAGCAGCTGTCACTGGGCACGGAGACAGCGTAGCGGAGTGCCTGGGACGAGGGTGCTGAGAGCAGTGGTGAGGTGCCCAGGTTGGCGAGTGGTGCCAACGAGCAGGCTTTGGGTCTCCCTGGAGTTCGGCCACAGGGGACCGGAGTAGTTGGAGCCACGACGGAGGTGTTGAGAGCAGTTGGGAGCGGGCCGACGTGCATGGAGGGATGGTGTGCTGGACAGCAACGTGGTGGGCCCCAAGGAAGAAAGCAGTCAGTGGCGAAGATGGACAGTATCACAAAAAATGTGGTTTTTGATCCCAGAGGCAGACAGTGGCCAGGGGTGCACACGTCGTGGGGCTGCCCTGGGCCCCCAGGCCGATTTTACCCCTGGCTGCCGATGGACATAGGTGTGACTTGAAAAAATTTTTTCGTGTACATAGTGCTGGTGTGCGTGAGAGTATGTATGTGGTGTGTTATGGGATTATTTTATATATTTTAAGAGACTTGGTCCAATTTTAGTTGTTTTGTGTGAATGTGGTAGGCTATTTTATTACAGTTCTTTATTCCCTGGTCTTTTAGTGCATGATTCGGGTCCTAAATTGGGGAGGGTCTTGATTGTGTGTGTGGTTTGCATATTTGTAAGGGGGAGGGGAATTGTGGTGTCGTGAGTGTGTCTTGTTTGTGTGCTGCCGTATCCGCCCCTGGCGTGACATAAGGTGGGCACGATCCCTTGTGTATAAGTAGTTCTGTATTCTTAATAAAGTGCTGGTTGGCTGTTGGTTCCCTGCAAAACGAGACTTCGACTCCTTGTTCATACATAACACATTCCACATCACTCATTTTCAATTGATATACACTGAATGCTTTCACAGGAAAACAACTTCACGATGGATGCCTTGAAACAGCAGATGCACTCCAAACAAATCCAGACCAAACAATTCTGTGAAGCAACAAATTTTCCCTTCCGCTCTAAAATCCAACACAGTTGCTGGCCGTTGAATGCACCACAACACTCTACTGAGCAGCCAGCAGTTGTCACACAGCCTCAACCCATCCACCCATCCATCCATTCATCTTCTACCGCTTTTCCGGAGGTCCGGATCGTGGAGACAGCAGTTCAAACAGAGAAACCCAGACTTTCCTCTCCCCAGCCATCTGCTCCAGCATTTCAGAGAGGATACCAAGGCGTTCCCAGACCAGCTGGGAGACATAGTCTCTCCAGCAAGTCCTGGGTATGCCCTGGGGTCTCCTCCCAGAGGGACGTGCCCAAAACACCTCAAGTGGGAGGCGTCCAGGAGGATCCGGGAGGTATGGGCATCCTGATCAGATGCCCATACCATCTCAACTGGCTCCTTTCAATGTGGAGGAGCAGTGGTTCTACTTTGAGCCTCTCCCGGATGACTGAGCTCCTCACCTTATCTCTGAGGGTGAGTCTAGCGATCCTATGAAGAAAGCTCATTTCAGCTGCTTGTATCCATGATCTCATTCTTTCGGTTATTACCCAAAGCTCGTGACCATAGGTGAGGGTAGGAATGTAGATTGACTGGTAAATCAACAGCTTTGCCTTATAGCTCAGCTCCCTCTTCACCACAACAGACCGGTACAACGTCTGCATCACTGCAGATGCTGCTTTGATCAGTCTGTCAATCTCTTGCTCCATTCTTCCCTCACTCATGAATAAGATCCCAAGATACTTAAACTCCTCCACTTGGGGCAGGAACCTGTCCCCAACCCGGAGAGGACAAGCCACCTTTTTCCGGCTGAGGACCCTGGACTCAGACTTGGAGGTGCTGATTCTCATCCCAGCCGCTTCACACTCAGCAGCAAACCATCCCAGTTAGAACTGTAGGTCATTGCTGGATGAAGCCACCAGGACAACATCATCTGCAAACAACAGAGATGAGATCCTGTGGTCACCAAGCATGACACCCTCCGTTCCCTGGCTACGCCTAGAAATCCTGTCCATAAAAATTATGAACAGGATCGGTGACAAAGGGCAGCCCTGGTGGAGTCCAACTCTCACTGGGAATGAGTCCTATTGAGTGTTGGCAATGCAAACCAAACTCTCACAACGGTCGTACAGAGACCGAATAGCTCATAACAACAAGCCCGATACCCCATACTCCTGAAGCACCCCCCACAAAAAACCATGAGTGACACAGTCGAATGCCTTCTCCAAGTCCATAAAACACAGGTAAACTGGTTGGGCAAACTCCCACGAACCCTCGAGGATTCTCAAGAGGGTAAAGAGCTGGTCCGATGTGCCACGGCCAGGACGAAAACCACATTGCTCCTCCTGAATCCAAGGTTTGACCAGTGGCCGGACTCTCCTTTCCAGTACCTTGGCATAGACCTTCCCAGGCAGGCTGAGGACTGTGATTCCTCTAAAGTTGGAGCACACCCTCCAGTCCCCTTTTTTGAATAGAGGAACCACCACTCTGGTTTGCCATGCCAAAGGCACTGCCCCCGACCGCCACACAATGTTGCAGAGGCTTGTTAACCATGACAGCCCTACAACATCCAGGGCCTTGAGGTATTCAGGGAGAATTTTGTCCACCCACGGGGCCCGGCCACCAAAGAGATTTTTAACCAAATTGGCAACCTCAGCCCCTGTGATAGGCGAGTCGTCCCCCTTGTCCACAAGCCCTGCTTCCTCTATAGAAGGCGTATCAGTGGGATTGAGGAGATCCTCAAAGTATTCGTTCCACCGCCCGACGATATCCCCATTTGAAGTCAATTGTGTCCCAGGACAGTGGAGTCTCCAAGAGGAGCACTCTCCAGCACCCCAGTCAGAGACTCCAAAAAGGGTGAGTACTCTGAACCATCATTTGGTGCATAGGCACAAATGATGGTCAGGAACCTTTTCTCAGCCCGAAGGTGCAGGGAAACAACCCTTTCGTCCACTGGGGAAAACTCCAATATAGAGGCAGCAAGGTGGGGGGATACAAGAATACCCACCCCTGCTCGTCACCTCTCGCCCGGGGCAACTCCAGAGTAGGCCAAGCTCCAGCCCCTCTCCAGGAGACTGGTTCCGGAACCGGAGCTGTGTGTTGAGGTGAGGCTGACTATATCAAGTTGGTATCTCTCAACCTCATGCACCAGCTCAGGCTCCTTCCCCACCAGAGGGGTGACATTCCACGTCCCAAAAGCTAGTTTAGGAAGCTTGGGATCAGACCGCCAAGGTCTCCGCCTTTGACTGCCACCTGATCCACACAGCACCGGACTCCCATGAGCCCTCCTGCAGGTGGTGAGCCCACTGGAGGGCGGACCCATGTAACTCCTTTGGGCTGAGTCCGGCCGGGTCCCACGGGCGGAAACCCGGCCACCAGACACTATCCATTGAGACCCTCCCACAGGCCTGGCTCCAGGGTGGGGCCCCGGTAACCCCATACCGTGCGGGGTACACTGAATGCTTGTTCTAGTATTTATCGTGAGAGTCTATTGGATCGTTCTTAGTCTGGCCCTTCACCCAGGACCAGTTTGTCTTGGGTGACCCTACCAGAGGCAAATTGCACCGGACAACATAGCTCCTGGGATCACTAGGGCACGCAACCCCCCCCACCACGATAAGGTGACGATCCATTAGGGGGGGCCTCAAACCATCTTCAGCCAAAACAGTTCAGCTTGCAGCTTGTGTGTATCTACTGGTACTGTGATGTTGTGCTCCGGCACCTTATTGTGAAGTGCGGTGTAGTGACTTGCACTTCCTGTCACGTCACTGCACCGCACTATAAATACCAGAGGGCATCCATATTACGGTCTCTTTGACCGGTGCCCTCTGCCAGGTGCCTACCGTGTTACCGCCATTCCTCAACATCAACAAAGCTGTGTTTGTCCAGTCATCTTGCCTCATCCTTCACCCAAGGTATTTTACCAGACATAACATTTGGCGATCAAGGATTAACTCATGGAGGCGTGTATCACACCACTTTGCCCCTTCCTCAAGCTCCTGGGTGAGCTGCCAGTTCCTTGGCCGATGTGGTTTGAGGCTTTCCAAACGTACATCACTGCACTCAACCTGGGTAAGCTCGACAAGCTAAGAACATGAGCGCTAGTTGTTCACAACCTGGGTATTGAGGGCCAGCGAGTCCTGCGCACACTCGGAACTTCAGACTCTTTTGAAGACGCTGTGGAGCTGGTAGCAAACCATTTTCATACCCTGGATAGCGTGACTGTCTGGAGAATTCACTTTTGGCAGTGACATCAGTGAGTGGGTGAGCCTATTCATCAGTTTGTTGCCGACTTAAGGAAGCTAGCTAGTGAGTGTCGCTTTGGGCCGTTGGAAGATAAAATGGTATGTGACCAGCTTGCGGAGCACACGTGTAGCGCCGCATTGCGGGCTAGGCTACTCACGGCGCCCAATGACTTAACATTAGCCAGAGCTGTCCAACTAGCTCTCCAGCTGGAGGCCGCACACAAGCTAGCTTCGGAGCTAAACAGGCACCAATCACAGTGGCCACCGGGGCCTCCTGCCCCGGCAAATGTTGCAGACTCGGGAAAGCATTGTAGCAGATGTGGACGCTTGAACCATTATGCTAGAGTGTGCCGTGTATCTGGACTGGAGGGCTCATGGAGGAAATCACTCCACACGGTGTCCCCCAGTACCAATGGGTACACGTTTTGCACATTGGAACTGGACGGCGTGGAGGTGCCGCTGTTGTTCGATTGCTCGATGTGGGGCGGAGGGGTCTTTGCTGAATTGGGCCACAGTGAGGAAGTTTTTCCCCATTGCAGGATTAAAGGTAACCCAGCGTCGCTGTATGGTTGTAGAGGTGGCAGGCTGTGCACGGTTGGGACTTTGGAGTTGGTGGTTTGGTGCAGGTCTGCAATGGTGGTTGATTTCACGTTCCGTGTGACAGCCTGAGGCGATGGCATCATAGGCTCTGATTTGATTTGCGGACTGGGTTTCACCATAAAAGACGATGCTGGGAATGAGTGGTCGGATTGTGGCCAGTGGAACCCTCCAGTTCCGGTGGTTGATGAGGACGTTGTGTGGGACGACGAGCTAACGGACACCATGGCGGTCAAGCAGGACCAGCCTCACTCACATTCGGCACAGGAGGGTCTCAGTGCCGGCGCTTGGGAAATGGTAGAGGGGGGTACCGAGTGTGGCGGCGAGGCGCCTGCGCTGGCGAGTAACACCATTGTGCTAGCTCCATATTCCTCCCGAGCTTGGCCACAGGGGGATGGAGGGTCTGCAGCTATGATGGTGAATGCTATGATGGCTTTAGAAGAGGTTGGGGCCAGACCGACGACCATGGAGGAACCGCATGCTCAGCAGCACCATTTCAGGCTGAGCTGGGCCCCACTGAGGGTTATGGAGTTGGTTCGGGTTCGGGGTGAAGAACGTCCATGGCAAAGATGGGCCAGACGGCAACCTGCTAAACATCATGGGTGTCTGCGCATAGTGGCTAAGCTAGGCGCAGCATACTTCAAGTTGTCTGATGGCTCGGTGAGGCTTGCTGATCAGCTTCGGCCTGTCCGGGAAAAGGCTTCAGGTGATGGGGCTGGACGAGGGCGGGTGTCGTTGGTGAAGAAGAGCGGCATTTTCATCTGGAAGATCAGCCATCGTCCTGAGGGTCTGCTGCTTCCAGGGGCACGCTTGCTGAGGGGCTGCCCTGGGTTCCCCCATGACAGTTCTCCTCCTCTTGCCCAAGGAACAGTGCTGTAAATAATTGTGTTAATAGTTCTGGTGCTTTGATGTATGTATATGTTGTAAAATGGGATTATGTTGTGTATTTTGTTTAGTTCAGGAGCACGGCGTGTAATTTTAATTTATGTACAGACTCTTTTGTTAGTCTGCTGGGTGGCAGAATAATCCACCCCGCTGTGCGGGCTGCATGGTAGTCCACCTGTCAGCCCTATTTTAGGTTATGTTGTGTGAATGTGTTAGATCATTTTAGTACATTGTTTTTCGTTATGTTACTGCATGATTCAGGTCCCAAATTGGGGAGGGTCTTAATAGTGTGTGCGGTTTTGGACTTTTCTAAGAGGTGGGAGAGAATGTGATGTTGTGTTCCGGCACCTTATTGTGAAGTGCGGTGTAGTGACGTGCACTTCCTGTCACATCACTGCACCGCCCTGTAAATACCAGAAGGCATCCATATTGTGGCCTCTTTGACTGGTGCCCTCTGCCAAGTGCCTACTGTGTTACTGCTGTTCCTCAACATCAATAAAGCTGTGTTCGTCCAGTCATCTTGCCTCATCCTTCACCGAAGGTATTTTACCATACATAACAGGTACCTCATTTGAAGATGTCTGGTACCTGTCCTCCTGTCAGAATGATGATGGTGTTGATTTTGACATCCTGCAACAGGTGACAATAGCTGCGCTGCATCGGAAGTGTGCTCCAAACTTTTCAGGTAAGAGTGAATGGTGTGCTGTTGGCCACTTTGTAACAAAGCGAAGCTTTCAGCTTATGTGATCCTGGTCCTTATGTTCCATGGATGCTTGCCATTTTACTTTCTCCTTACAAGATCAAGGATTTTACACCAGGAAAATGGCTTCTACAGGAACTTTATTAAAAAAACCTTAGTGGTAGTACAGTGTGTCATTGGTTGGGAGGCCGAGCACCAGAGGACGAGAAGAGAGGCTGCAAAATAGCTGTCCCTTGCATTTATATGTTCGACGTGATGACATCACCGAGCGGCCGCATCATCGTGCCAACACTGACCAAACCTGTGATTTTTTTATACACAACATTCATCCCCCCCCCCCGTGGAAAAACATTAAACACACATGAACGAAACAACCCTCCCCAATTTGATACACAAAGATCCCCAAAACTAGCTAGAGCCAGCGGGTAGACTACCGCATGGCCCAGCGTGGCTGAATGGGTTATTGTGCCACTATTCACTGGCAGCCACGCCCCTAGCTAAACATTCCTTCTTTTTTATTGAGGAAGGCAGTTCAGTTGGAGGGGCCTTGTGGTGAGCCCATGGTGAACACGTCCCTGGTGTGTAGAGGCCCGCGGACCGGAATCGTCTTCTTTGAAACCCCAGTCCACATCCTACACTGTGTGAGTTGACTCCCACATAGCCGTGCCATCCAGGGCAGCTGCTCGAACTCGGCGAAGACTGTTGGCATGCCACACCGACCCAGCTGGAAGGTCACTGGCCCCAGCTGCGTGGTGATCTTGATGGGTGCCGGTAGTGGTGGAGATGGTGTTGAGGCTGACTGCGGGTCCGGTCGTTCAGTTCTGCAGACCTGGACCCAGTCCATCACTGCGAGTGGCACTCTGTTTGGCTGCACTCGGCATTGTGGTTGTGATGGTGTTGCTCTCATGTCTGCTGTGGGGCATCCACCAGGTTGTGATGATTCTACTGCATCCTGTTAGGTCATGGACTCTTCATCCTGCAGCTCAGCAGTGGCTCCTGGAGGCTGATGCTGGGCGCGGATTCGAAAGCAGTCTGGTGGCTCTACTGCATTTATTGAATCGCAGACCCTTCATCCCGCAGCTCAGCGGCGGCTCCTGGAGTCTGATGCTGGGTGTGGATTCGGAAGGTGTCCGGTGGTTCTGCTGTATTTTATTGGGTCATGGCCTCTTCATTCTGCAGCTCAGCAGTGGCTCCTGGAGGCTGGTGCCGGGTGTAGATTTGGAAGGAGTCTGGCCTCTTCTCCCCTTCTCCTGGGAAGTCTGGTTGTGGTGATGTGCTGCTGTTCCCGTTGATAGAACCTGTGCCGGATTGTTGTGTCCCGGGGGTCCTGATAGATGTGGGCTCCCTCTCCTGCAGTTTTGCAGCAGCTCCCTAAGGCTTATGCTGGGTGAGGATATGAGGTGAGTCTGGTTGCTGCCCCTTCTTGGGCGGTGCTCCTTCTTTGAGCACGGGAGGGTTGTACCCTCGTCATCGTTATCTGGATGTGTTGCATCCCAATCGTTGTTGGTCAGAGTCCACTACTGTCGCGGATGGTGAAGTCCAGCTGATAGAACAGGTCACATCCTAGTGTGATGGAAATTTACTGTCTATGCATTAATCCACTGTTTATGCATTAATCTGTTTAGTAACTAGGGATCATATGTTTTGCAAGTTTGTCCCCATATATAAATTGTTTTTATATCCATATATGAATTGTTGTTATAAACTGCCTATTGTAACCTTATTAGGGTATAAGCTGCATAGTGTTTATCAGGTTTCACAGAAACAGTATAAGAGTAAGGGATGACCTAAGCTACATTAACAAGCTGTTTGACATGCCTGTTTTATTTTGTGTTCCAGGATGAAGTTTTTATGTCACACTGACCTGTTAAGGTCTTCATGCTTTCTCTCTCCCTCCTCCTCCTCTCCTTTCTGTCATTCATTCATTCATTCATTCATCTTCTTCCGCTTAATCCTTTTCGGGTCGCGGGGGGGCTGGAGCCTATCCCAGCATCTTTGGGCGAGAGGCAGGGCACACCCTGGACAGATCGCCAGTCCATGGCAGGGCCAACACAGAGAGACAGACAACCATTTACTGTCACAGTCATACCTAAGGACAATTTAGAATCCGCAGTTTGATGCCAGTTAACCTAACTTGCATGTTTTTGGCATGTGGGAGGAAACCGGAGAAATCCCGGAGTAAACCCACACAGACACGGGGAGAACATGCAAACTCCACACAGATCACTGTTGGTCGGGGGCTGGGATCGAACCCAGGATCCCCCGGCCAAGGGTGAGTTGCTGTGCTGCCGCAGTGCTAACCACTCCTCCACCGCGCCACCCCCGTTAGTTCTCATTTCTGTTTATCAAGCCTCTTGCACCTGTGTGTGCACTCAGTGTCACCTAATCACCCTCTTCAGCCTTCTGTTCACCTTTCATCGGTGTTTTTGTTAGCTTCGGGTTAGCCACTAGCTATGGCTACTAGCTCTCCTTCCTCTCCTCCTCTGGTGTGCTCTCTCTGTCAGATGTTTAGCTACACCTCTGCCTCTTTTGGTAGAGCATCCACCCCACACCCGGGAGGCAGGGGTTCAAATCCCGGCCGGGTCATACCAAAGACCATATAAAAATGGTATTTTCTGCCTTCTAGCGTGGTGCTCAGCATAATGGAACGGGGAAAGTAAAGTTAGTTACGCACAGAGCTACCAGAGGACTGACCCCCCACTGTAGCTTTCACTACTTACAGTAGCTGTGTGGCCTAGAGTCAAAGAAACGGAGACAGCCGCCGCCCCATACACCAAATGGTGTTCCACATGCTGTGGAAGGGAATTAACTAACTAACTGCCTCTTTTAGTGATAACGGTAAATGTAATAAATGTTGTCTTTTTGAGGCGCTCGAGGCGAGGTTGTCTGATTTGGAATCCCGGCTCCGCTGCATTGAAACACCATCTGCGCCAGTTAATCTTGACGGACGTCCCCTAGCTGCACCAGAGCTCCCTAGCATAGGCCCTATTAGCGGTCCTCCGGTCCTCCTCAGCAGCGAGGAGATTGGGTGGGTGACGGGGAGAAGGAAGCCTAGCCGCAAAGCCCCAGTTAACCACCAACCTGTTCACGTTTCTAATTGTTTTTCCCCGCTCAGCGACACACCCGCTGAGGAAAAAATTCTGATCACTGGCGACTCTGTAGTCAGAAACGTGAACCTAGAGACTCCAGCGGCCATAGTCAAATGCATTCCTGGGGCCAGAGCAGGCAACATCGAGTCAAATTTGGAAATGCTGGCTAAAAGTAACTGTAAATGCTCCACAATTGTTATTCACGCTGGCATTAATGACATCCGTCTCCGGCAGTTGGAAGTCACGAAACTTAATGTAGAATCGGTGTGTGACTTTGCCAAAACAATGTCTGCCTCTGTAGTATTCTCTGGGCCCCTCCCCAATCTCACCAGTGATGACATGTTTAGCCACTTGTCATCCTTCAACCGCTGGCTGTCTGTGTGGTGTCCTGCAAACAACGTGGGGTACATAGACAATTGGAACTCATTTTGGGGAAAACCTTGTCTTATGAGACGAGACAGCATCCATCCCACTTTGGATGGTGTGTCTCATTTATCTAACAATCTGGCATATTTTTTATCCAAATTTCCAAAACCTTGACAACTCAGAGTTGGGACCAGGAAGCAGAGTCGCAGTCTTACATGCCTCTCTGCAGCTCCTCTTCATCCGCCACCCCTCAACTTAGCCCCTGTCTTCCCCATCAGAGAATCATTGTCTGCTCCCTCCAAAGCAAATAAAAATATAATGTATAAGTATCCCAAAGTGATTAAACAAAAAGTTGGTAAAACTCAATTTAAACATGAAGCCTCTAAATTGAATGATTTGGCCTCTTTTCCTCCTCATAATTTAAAAATTAAATGCGGTTTATGAAATAGTAGTTCTCTAACTCCCAAGTCTCTGTTAGTGCATGATCTGTTAATTGATCATCAGATTGATTTAATATCCCTTACAGAGACTTGGTTAGGGCAAGAGGATTATGTTGGTTTAAATAAATCAACTCCCTCTGGTTATTTAAACTGTCAAAATCCCAGAAGTTCTGGTCGTGGAGGAGGAGTAGCAACAATTTACCATTCCAAATTACTAGTTAATGTAAAGCAAAAAACATGTTATAATTCCTTTGAGGGTCTGGTCCTCAGTATTGGGCACTTTAGCAATTTTAGGCTAAACCCAGTTTTATTTGGCATAGTTTATCGTCCTCCATCAACCTACTCAGAATTTTTATCCAAATTTGCTGAATTCTTAGCTGATTTAGTGCTGAAATCAGATAGAATAATTATAGTAGTGTAGGAGCATGCTCAAATAACGAGGCTGAGTTTCAGTCATAAACCAGCTTTATTTGACAGAACACAAGCTCCTAGCATTCTCAAAGCAGGAAAGAGAAAGAATCATACTTCAACCCCCTTTTATACATTTCCAGCATCAGAATTCAAGTCACATGGTGTCTTCAGTCAACATACAGTTACAAAGCATCCCTTTGAAGCTTCACCATTGTCTCTCATTTCTTGATGAACCGGAATACCCTCCGGGGCGTCTTCTGTGGGACAAAGAGACAAATCTCACACTTCCTTGTTACCTCCTGTAGATTTGAGTCCTCAGTCCTTGCAGACGTGACACTCCACAATACACATTCAGTTCTGTTTCTGTGGCAGCGTGAGCCCACAATGTGTGTCGGCCACACTACCCCCCCCAAACGTCGAGTAAGGCAAAATCTGCATGGCATAACAAAAAGAGAAACACAAAGCACTCCATACATCACTAATCAATCCACCAACTGCCTAGGTTTTAATCTTCTGCCGAATCTGCTGCAACTTGGCTTGGCTGCCTCTGCAACATCTCTCTGCACCTGTGGATTAAAGCTGTTAGCACCTCTCTGTGAAGACTTTGGAGAATGTCTTCTCGGCGGCCTGCCCCGGCGGGGGGGCCTCGCGAGCTGCACCTCAGAACAAAAGCGGGTTTGAGCCTGTTAATGCAAATCAGCTCCCTTCTGCCCCCTAAATCTAGCAGAAAATGCTTCTGCCCGGTCTCCAGCACTCGAAACGGTCCGTCGTAAAACGGCCGCAAACTTGGACGCTGGGCGTCATGTTTAACAAAAACAAACTCTGCATTTTTTAAAGCCTTGGGCACAAAAACGTGTGGGAAACTGTGATGGACCGGGCCAGGAAGCGTGTTTGTTCCTGAGCCGCTCTGCCACGGCTGAGCGGGGGGGCCATTAGGTGCGGGATTATCAGGAAGAAATTCCCCGGGCAAACGGAGCGGCTGAGCGAAAACTAATTCAGCCGGGGAAGCATGCAAATCTTCCTTAGGTGCAGAACGCAACCCTAATAACACCCATGGAAGTTTGTCTACCCAATTTGTATCCGTTAGCGACGCTCTGAGGGCTGCTTTCAATGACCTGTGAAAGCGTTCGCATAAACCATTGGCCTGGGGGTTATACGCGGTGGTGCGATGAATCTTCACCCCCAAGCTGCGGGCCATCGATGACCATAGCTCGGAAATAAATTGGGGACCCCTGTCGGACGTTATGTCCGACGGTACACCAAAACGCGCAACCCATGCTGTTAAAAATGCTCGCGCAACTTCTTCCGCTGTGGTTGATGTCAGAGGAATCGCCTCTGGCCAGCGCGTGGTGCGGTCTACCATTGTCAAAAGATGTGTGTGCCCGTGTGATAACGGAAGCGGGCCGACCAGGTCAACATGCACGTGATCAAAACGCTTAGCGGGGATGTGGAAAGGTTCTAACGGGGCCTTAGTGTGTCTGTGTATTTTAGCTCGCTGACACGCTACGCAGGCTGCTGCCCATTCCTTGACCTGTTTGCGCAACCCGGGCCAAACAAATTTCTCCCCCACCAATTTGATCGATGCGCGCACCCCTGGGTGCGCGAGAGAATGGACCAAGTCAAAAACACGGCGACGCCACGCGGTTGGCACCACAGGGCGGGGCCGTCCCGTGGAGACATCGCAGATTAGCGGGGGCATACCGTTTTGTTGCACCCTGTGCTCCAGCCTTAACCCTGTTGGTCCAGACTGGAGCGCGCGCACGTCCGCGTCGTTAACCTGCTCCGCAGCCATGGCTGCATAATCTAACCCAACACAGACCGGGGCTGCGCGCGCTCCCGCGTCGCTGCCTGGGCCCGCGGCCATGGCTACAGAGTCTGCCCCTATAGGGCTTGGTGGTGCTATTGCACGCGAGAGGCAGTCTGCTACAACATTGTGTTTACCCGCGACATGCTGAATATCAGTAGTAAACTCCGATATTGCGGCTAGTTGCCTTTGTTGCCGGCCTGACCAGGGTTCTGAAATTTTGGCCATCGCAAACGTTAGCGGTTTATGATCCACAAAAGCGGTGAAACGTCGCCCCTCTAACCAGAACTGAAAATGACGGATGGCCAAGTGTAGGGCCAAAAGCTCCCTATCAAATGCGCTGTATTTCCGTTCACTATCGCGCAAGGTCCTGCTGAAAAACGCGAGGGGTTGCCAGGTACCTGCCACAAACTGTTCAACTACCGCCCCCACCGCTACATCGGAAGCGTCAGTGGTGAGCGCCATGCGGGCCGTTGGAACTGGGTGCGCTAACAAAACTGCATTTGCCAGGGCTGATTTGACCTGGGCAAAAGCGCGCTCCCGCTCCGGAGACCATTCGACTTTATTTGCGGGCTTTTGTTTTTTTAACGCGGTGTACAATGGCTGCATGAGTCGTGCTGCGCTTGGGAGGAAACGGTTGTAAAAATTAACCATCCCTAGAAACTCCTGAAGCGCCTTAACCGTTTGAGGTTGCGGAAAATCTGTTATGGCACGCACTTTATTTGGAAGGGGAACTGCTCCCTCTGCCGAAACGCGATGTCCCAAAAAATCAATCTGCGCCACCCCAAACTGGCATTTCGCTGGGTTCACTATTAACCCGTGCTCTGCCAACCTCTGGAAAACTGCTGTGAGGTGTTTTTCATGTTCGCCTTCGGACGTGCTGGCTACCAAAATATCGTCCAAATAAACGAACACGAAAGGCAGGTCGCGTAAAACTGCATCCATCATGCGTTGGAAAGTCTGCGCGGCCCCCTTGAGGCCAAAAGGCATGCGCAAAAACTCAAAAAGGCCGAAAGGAGTTATGACCGCTGTTTTGGGTACATCGTGCGCGCGCACTGGAACCTGGTGATAGCCGCGCACCAAGTCTATTTTAGAAAAAATGCGCGCCCCCGCCAAATGAACAGAAAAATCCTGAATGTGCGGAATCGGGTAACGGTCATGAGCTGAAACATTGTTCAACCTGCGGAAATCGCCGCAAGGCCGCCACGAGCCGTCAGCCTTTGGGACCATGTGTAACGGCGAAGCCCAAGCGCTCTTGGAGCGTCTAACGATGCCTAGTTTTTCCAGATTAGTGAACTCCTCGCGCGCGATGGCCAGTTTAGCTGGGTCCAAACGCCGAGCCTTTGCAAAAACGGGAGGGCCTGTGGTTGTTATGAAATGTTCTACCCCATGTTTGGCCACCGTTGCTGAAAAAGTGGGGACTGTGAGTGCTGGAAACTGAGCAAGCAGTGTGTGAAACTTCCCACCCGCGGCTGAGACGCTGGCATGTGCAGTTGGCGGGGCCACCCGAGCTGTGCAGGGAATAGAATGAAAAGACAGTGCATTAATCAGACGTCTATTAGCAAGATCAACCAATAAACCATGTGAGCACAAAAAATCAGCCCCTAACATGTTGAAACTGACTGCTGCTACAATAAATGTCCACTCAAATGAACGGCCTTGTAAGGACAGAAGCATGGTCCTCTCACCAAACGTTTTAATTGTGGAGCCGTTCGCTGCTGACACTGACACCCAGGGGGCTTTAGAAGGCGACAGCCGTTCCGCGTAGGTGGGCGTGACGAAGCTCAGCTGCGAGCCCGTGTCCACGAGGAACTGTTTCCCCGAGCGTGCATCCGTCAGGTAAAGCAGCCTGTTCTCATTGCCGAGAGTCGCGGCTGCTACCGGCCCTCGGTCCTGGCGTTTAAAATTGCACGGTGGGACGCACCTGTGCGCTCTCTCTGCAAAACGGCGGTGGTAGAAGCACGAGCCGTTCTCCGCTCCGCGTCGTCTGGCTCCGGTCGCCGCCGTTGTTGGTGCGTCTGGTGCCGCTGGACCCAAGCTGTCTCCGGACGCCGTTCCCGAACTAGCCGCCGCGGCCGAAACCGCGTTCTGCTTGTGGGCGTCGACCAACTTCTGCGCCTCCTTGCTCAACCCATGGTAGTCTCGCTTGGCCAATCGGGGTGACTCTGCCAGGGCCACTCTCACTGCTGGTGGCAGGGTTCGAAGGAATAGGTGGGCGAAAATGAATTCGCCATCCTCGGAGGCTTTGAGCTGCAGCATCTTCACCATCAGGTCCGCAGGTCTATCGTTTTCTGCCTCCGTCAGCGCCAGGAGCCCCTCTGCTCTTTGTTGGACTGAGGGGGTGAAATGGCTGATCAGCGCGTCTTTCAATGCGCTGTACTTGTCGCTGTCTGGTGGATGATTAACCAAATCCTCCACTCTCTGGACCGTGTCGCTGTCCAGTTTCGCTACCACGTGGTAGAATCTTGTGTCGTCGTTGGAGATTCTCCGGAGGTTGAACTGCGCCTCGATTGCGCTAAACCATGAGCGCGGGCTGTGCTGCCAGAAATCGGGCAGCCGGAGCGTGGAGGCGGCCATCAGGCTGGCTTCCACCGAGCCCGGTTCGGAAGAATTCTCATTGCTCATTCTCCGTCGTAGGTCACCAGTGTAGGAGCATGCTCAAATAACGAGGCTGAGTTTCAGTCATAAACCAGCTTTATTTGACAGAACACAAGCTCCTAGCATTCTCAAAGCAGGAAAGAGAAAGAATCATACTTCAACCCCCTTTTATACATTTCCAGCATCAGAATTCAAGTCACATGGTGTCTTCAGTCAACATACAGTTACAAAGCATCCCTTTGAAGCTTCACCATTGTCTCTCATTTCTTGATGAACCGGAATACCCTCCGGGGCGTCTTCTGTGGGACAAAGAGACAAATCTCACACTTCCTTGTTACCTCCTGTAGATTTGAGTCCTCAGTCCTTGCAGACGTGACACTCCACAATACACATTCAGTTCTGTCTCTGTGGCAGCGTGAGCCCACAATGTGTGTCGGCCACAGTAGGGGACTTTAATATACAGTACATGTAGATGTAGATAGTGACTGCCTTAATGTGGCATTTAATTCTATATTGGACTCGATGGGGTTTTCTCAGAAAGTAGGAAATTCTACTCATTATCTCCACCATACGTTGGACCTTGTTCTGACATATGGCATAGAAATAGAAAATCTGATAGTGTCTCCTCACAACCCTGTTCTGTTAGACCATTGTCTGTTAACCTTTGATTTTACTATTTCTGACTATTTGGCTCCTAAAGAAAAATATTACTACAGTAGATGCCTCTCAGATGATGTTGTTACCAAATTTATGCAGATTGTTTCCTCTATGCCATGTGTAAACACAACGGAAATAAGCTATGGAGAGCTTGCTCCTTCTGTAATTGATAGCATGGTAGATAGTGTTACAGCTTCTCTGCATCAGACTCTAGACTTGGTGGCCCCCTTAAAAAAAGAAAAAGTCTAATCAGAGATTTCTAACTCCTTGGTTCAACACAGAAACTCGTAGCTTAAAACAGAAGACTCGTCAATTAGAAAATGGCACTCCACTAATTTAGATGAAATCTGTTTAGCTTGGAGAAATCATCTTTTAATTTATAAAAAATCTCTTAGAAAAGCTAGAACGAGTTATTATTCTGCATTAATAGAAGAGAACAAGAATAATCCCAGGTTTCTTTTCAGCACTGTAGCCAGGCTGACAAAGGGTCAGGACTCTATCAATCCTAGCATTCCCTGAGAGCTTACTAGTCAGGACTTTATGAACTTTTTCAATAATAAAATTTCATCCATCAGAGATAAAATCAATCAGATTCTTCCCACTGTTAACTTACAGTAACTACTACAACTCCTTCAACTGATATCTGTCTTGATGAGTTTACTCCAATTGACCTTTTAGAGTTAGACAAAATAGTTTCCTCATCCAAGCCTTCAACTTGTCTTTTAGACCCTATTCCTACCAGGTTATTTAAAGAAGTCTTCCCACTTATTGGTAGCTTTATTCTTCATATAATCAATTCTTCATTAACTTTAGGCCATGTACCGCAGGCTTTTAAAACGGCTGTAATTAAACCCTTACTCAAAAAGTCAACGCTGGATCCAGGAGCTTTAGCTAACTATAGACCAATCTCTAATCTCCCTTTCATTTCAGAAATCTTAGAAAGAGTTGTTGCTACGCAATTATTTGACCACCCGCAGGGAAATGGTTTACTTGAAGAGTTTCAATCTGGGTTTAGAATCCATCATAGTACTGAAACAGCCTTAGCGAAGGTCACTAACGACCTCCTCATCGCATCTGATAATGGACTTGTTTCTGTACTTGTTCTTTTAGACCTTAGTGCAGCTTTTGATACTATTGATCATAATATTCTACTTGATAGATTAGAACACTATGTTGGACTTAATGGAACTTCGTTGCAGTGGTTTAGATCTTATTTATCTGATAGGTTCCAGTTTGTTCATCTCAATAATGAGTTTTCTTTAATCTCAAAGCTCAGTCATGGAGTTCCACAGGGATCTGTGCTAGGCCCTACTCTTTTTAGTTCATATATGCTTCCACTAGGCAACATTATTAGAAAGCACTGTATACATTTTCATTGTTATGCAGATGACACACAGTTATACCTGTCAATGAAGCCAGATGATATCAATCAATTAGCCAAGTTAGAAGCCTGTCTTAAGGAAACCAAAGCTTGGATGACTTGTAATTTCCTGCTATTAAATTCAGATAAGACTGAAGTCATTCTTGTTGGTCCAAAAAACCTTAGAAATTCCTTTCCAAATCAAACGTTCAGTTTGGATGCAGTTACTCTTTCTCTTAATAGTTCTGTGAGGAACCTTGGAATTATTTTTGATCAAGATCTGTTTTTCAATTCACATATTAAATTTGTTTCTAAGACTGCCTTCTATCATTTGCGTAATATTGCCAAGATTAGGAGCATCTTGTCTCAGAGTGATGCTGAGAAACTGATCCATGCTTTTGTTAGCTTGTAGCACCTTGGGGGAGTCAGATTATTTAGCATCTCAGACAAGAGACAGTGGATAAGCATGGGAGAACAATGATCAGGAGGTTCCTGGCGAGATAGCAGGAAGGAGTCAAGGACGTAGGGGGTTGAATGCAGTGTAATGCAAATGTCATGTTGTGTGTGGAGAAATGCCATGAAACTTGTGAGGAGAGATTTGGGTAAAAAGAGAGTGCCTGCTGAAATGAGTCAGTCTGTTCTGTGCTTGAGGGATGTGAAGTGTGTAATAAACCGTCTGCCATGAATCAGCCTCTTATTTGACACACTCCACACTGGTGACCCAAGACGTATTATGGAACACGAGGCAAGAACCCCAGAGCCGGCCCGGTCAGGAAGCTCCAGCGAGGCGGCAGCCATCCCACAGACAGTCCGGACTGGAACCCCCAGCCACGCGTGTGCGGTTTCAGTCAAGCTACCGGATTTCTGGCAGCACAACCCGCGCTCTTGGTTCCACCACACCAAGGCCCAGTTCGCCCTCCGGGGAGTAACGGCAGACGACACCAGGTTCTACCATGTGGTCGCAGCGCTGGACGCCCACACAGCTCAGCAGGTAGCGAGCCTGCTTGATCAGCCTCCAGCCCGCAACAAATACGAGGCGCTCAAGGCTGCGCTGACCCGGCGCTACACGCTCTCGGAATGTGAGAGAGCGGAGAGGCTCCTGACACGGGCCGAGTTAGGAGATGGTTTGACCGTAGACCTGATGGAGAAGATGCTGGCGTTAATGGGCACGGACGACGGGCACTTTCTGTTTGCCCACCTTTTCCTCCGGAACCTTCCAACAGTGGCGAGAGCGGTTCTGGCCAATTCGCTGTTGCTGGCCGCGCGCGACTACCGTGCGCTAGCCCAGGAGGCAGACCGGATCATCATCACCACCAGGGCAATCACAGTCAATGCGGCAGCGGCGGAGCCCAGCGAGACAACCAGAGGAGGCGAGGAGCCACCGATGGTAGCGGCAGCGGGGACCAAGGAGTGCCAGAGAGACACGCTCTGCTTCTACCACCGCCGCTTCAGAGAGAATGCACGCAGATGTGCGCCACCATGCCAATTCAAGTGCTCCGGAACACACCGAGGCCGGCGGTCGGTAGCAGCTGCGACCCTCGGTGAAGAGAACAAGCTGCTCTACTTGACGGATGCACGCTCAGGGAGGCGTTTCCTCGTGGACACTGGAGGCCAGAAGAGTTTCATCCTGCCGACCTACGCTGACCGGCTGGCAGGACCTAGCGGCCCCGAGATGTTGGCAGCAAACGGCTCGGATATTAAGACCTTTGGTGAGAGGACACTGATCTTATCTCTACAAGGCCGTACATATGAGTGGACTTTTGTCATAGCAGCACTGAATTACCATATCCTGGGGGCTGATTTTCTGTGTGCACATGGTTTACTGGTTGATGTTGCTAACAGGCGCCTGGTTAATGCACTGTCCTTTGACTCTCTCCCCTGTATAGCTCGAGTGACCCGGCCAACAGCACAAGCCAACGTCACAGCTACAGGTGGTAAGTTCCACACACTGCTCACTCAGTTCCCAGCACTCACGGTCCCGACGTTTTCAGAGGCCATCGCTAAACACGGGGTGGAGCACTTTATCACCACCACTGGGCCGCCCGTTTTTGCAAGACCTCGGCACTTGGACGCAGCTAAACTGGCCATAGCGCGCGAGGAGTTTGCCAACCTGGAAAGGTTGGACATCATCAGGCGTTCGAACAGCCCATGGGCATCCCTGCTACACATGGTCCCTAAGGCTGAGGGATCGTGGCGACCGTGCGGTGATTTCCGCAGGTTGAACAACGCCACAGCGCACGACCGCTACCCAATTCCCCACATACAGGATTTTTCCATTCACCTCCCCCGAGCACGCATTTTTTCTGAAATAGACCTGGTCCGCGGTCACCACCAAGTCCCAGTGCGCGTGGAGGATGTACCCAAAACAGCGGTAATAACTCCGTTCGGTTTATTCGAGTTCCTGCGCATGCCATTCGGGTTAAAAGGAGCGGCACAGACATTCCAGCACATGATGGATGCAGTGCTGCGCGATCTCCCGTTCGTGTTCGTCTACCTGGACGATATCCTGGTAGCCAGTGCGTCCAAAGAGAAGACGAAACCCACCTCGGGACGGTTTTCCGGAGGTTGGAGGAGCACGGGTTAATAATCAACCTGGCTAAATGTCAGTTCGGCATGACAGGGATTGATTTTTTGGGGCACCGCGTCTCTCCGGAAGAAGTGATCCCGCTGCCCAACAAAGTGCGCGCTGTGGCGGATTTTCCCCGGCCTCAGACGGTCAGGGCGCTGCAGGAATTTTTGGGGATGGTGAACTTTTATAACCGTTTCCTTCCCCGCGCGGCGCAGCTCATGCAACCATTGTACGCTGCACTCAAGAAACAGAAACCCGCGGATAGGGTGGAATGGACCCCGGAGTGAGAGCGGGCGTTCTCGGAAGTTAAAGCATCCCTGGCAAACGCCGCACTGCTGGCGCATCCGGACCCGACGGCCCAGATAGCGCTCACCACCGACGCTTCAGACGTGGCCATAGGGGCTGTCATGGAGCAGCGCGTTGCCGGGGCTTGGCAGCCGCTCACCTTTTTCAGCAAAACTTTGCGTGACAGCAAACGTAAATACAGCGCGTTCGACAGAGAGTTGCTGGCCCTCCACCTGGCCATACGCCACTTCCAGTTCTGGCTGGAAGGGCGCAACTTCACCGCATTCGTGGACCACAGGCCGCTAACATTCGCAATGGCCAAGGTTTCAGAACCGTGGTCGGGCCGGCAGCAGAGACAGCTGGCCGTGATCTCAGAGTTTACTACCGATATTCAGCATGTGTCGGGTAAACTGAATATGGTGGCGGACTGCCTGTCGCGCGCCGTGGTGGCCCCAGTCTGTGTGGGGATAGATTATGCAGCCATGGCCGCGTAGCAGATTAGCGATGCAGACGTGCGCGCGCTCCAGTCTGGACCAACAGGGTTAAGGCTGGAGAGCAGGGTGCTGCAAGATGGCGGCCCCCCCCAATCTGCGATGTCTCCACGGGACGCCCGCGTCCGGTGGTCCTGGTCGCGTGGCGCCGCCATGTGTTTGAGTCGGTTCACACTGTGGCGCACCCAGGAGTGCGCGCGTCGGTCAAAATGGTGGGAGAGAAGTTTGTGTGGCCAAACCTACGCAAACAAGTAAAAGAGTGGGCTGCAGCCTGCGTGGCGTGCCAACGAGCCAAGGTACACAGACACACGAAGGCTCCTTTGGAGCCGTTTCGTATCCCGGCTAAGAGGTTCGACCATGTTCACGTGGACTTCGTGGGCCCCCTCCCGCCATCACAGGGGTGCACGCACCTCCTGACAGTAGTGGACCGCACCACGCGCTGGCCAGAAGCAGTCCCGCTGGCGGCAACCACGTCCGCGGACGTAGCACGCGCTTTTTTAACAGCATGGGTGGCGCGTTTTGGAGTTCCGTCGGACATTACGTCCGACAGGGGCCCACAGTTTGTTTCCGAACTCTGGTCCACGATGGCCCGCAGCCTGGGGGTTACAATTCACCACACAACCGCATACAACCCACAGGCCAATGGTTTATGCGAGCATTTTCATAGATCACTGAAAGCAGCACTCAGGGCTTCACTGACGGATGTAAATTGGGTAGACAGGCTGCCATGGGTTTTATTGGGGTTGCGCTCCGCGCCAAAAGAGGATCTGGAAGCTTCCCCGGCAGAGCTTATTTTTGCGCAGCCCCTACCGCTGCCCGGGGAATTTCTGCCAGATAATCCCGCGCCGGACAGCTGCCCGTCTCAGCTTTTGCAGTGTAGTGCAAACACAGGCACGAAGCCGGGCCCTGCCCACCACAGTTTTCCACGTGTTTTCGTGCCTAAAACTTTGAAGAGCGCGGAGTTAGTGTTTGTCAGACACGATGCCCACCGCCCTCCACTGCGCCCACCCTATGATGGACCGTTCAGAGTGCTGGAAACAGGGGATAAGCATTTTTTGCTAGACTTGGGGGGTAGGCGGGAAAAAATTGGCATAGACAGACTCAAACCCGCTTTCATTGTGGCGGACGAGCAAGTGCTGTTGTCTAGGGCCCCTCGGCGTGGAAGACCCCCACGGAGAGCTCCCCAGGGAAACGATTCACCAGAGCAGCCACACGGACAGACCGAAGTGCCCCCCCCCCCGTCATGGCCCACCCGCAGTCAGACACACTCCCAGCAGCCCCCCACTGGCACAGCAGCGCTACGGAGGCAGTAAACCTCAGTTACAGCAGATACGGGAGGAGACGGAAGTCGAAACAGCATGTGGACTGATGTTCTATTGTTCTAAGATACTGGGGGGGGGAGTGTAGCACCTTGGGGAGTCAGATTATTTAGCATCTCAGACAAGAGACAGTGGATAAGCATGGGAGACCAATGCTCAAGAGGTTCCTGGCGAGATAGCAGGAGGGAGTCAAGGACGTAGGGCAGGGGTGTCAAACTCATTCCATGGAGGGCCAAGACCCTGCAGGTTTTACTTCCACCCAGTCTCTTCAGCAGGTGTTTTCACTGATCAGCAATCAGTGGGAAGAAATTCAGAGAAAACACCTGTTGAAGCCACTGGGTGGAGGTAAAACCTGCAGGGTCTTGGCCCTCCATGGAATGAGTTTGACACCTGTGACGTAGGGGGTTGAATGCAGTGTAATGCAAATGTCATGTTGTGTGTGGAGAAATGCCATGAAACTTGTGAGGAGAGATTTGGGTAAAAAGAAAGTGCCTGCTGAAATGAGTCAGTCTGTTCTGTGCTTGAGAGATGTGAAGTGTGTAATAAACCGTCTGCCATGAGTCAGCCTCTTATTTGACACACTCCACAAGCTCTAGATTAGATTATTGTAACTCTTTATTATCAGGTTGTCCTAAAACATCTTTAAAAAGTCTTTAGCTGATCCAAAATGCTGCAGCAAGAGTTTTAACAGGTACTAGAAAGAGAGATCATATCTCTCCGGTTCTGGCCTTCCTTCATTGGCTTCCCATAGAGTTTAGAATTAAGTTTAAAATCCTTCTTCTTACTTACAAAGCTCTAAACACTCAGGCCCCTTTTTATTTAAAAGATCTGATACTGTGGAGCCCATAATTATAACCTATGTGACTCACATGTGGCTGGCTGAATTCAGCCAAGAGAGACTTTGAGCTAGCCATGTGTATTGACTTCACACCTCAAGAGGAAGATGTGTCTGCACCCCCTGGGGACTCAGGGGAGAGGAGAAGATTACCCGGCCTGACCTTTGGGGGTCAGAGAGGAGAACAGAAGGACTCTGGGTGTTCTATTACAGATGAAAGGATGTAGCTGAGTATTGTGACTTTTGTGTGATGCATTGTTAGAGATGAGTGTATAAATGTATGTGTGTGACTGCGTCCTGTCTCTTTTCACTCCGATCGAGAGAGGACGTAGGATGGATGAGAATTAAAGCAGATTCTGGAAAATTATCCAGTCTCCTCAATTCTTGACTCCTACAATTGGTGACCTACGCATGAATCTGAGCACGCCGAGGCTGGAGGACAGCCTCGTGAACGATATGGAAGAGCTGGGAGACAGCCGCTCAGACCCGGATTCACCGGGGAATGCCAGCAGGGGCACAAGACTGATTAAGCTCCCCGAGTTCTGGCAAAACGACCCGCACTCGTGGTTCCAGCATGTGGAGTCACGGTTCCTGCTTGGGGGAGTTTCAGCGGATGACATTAAATTCCATAATGTCATCGCGACGCTCGACAGCCGCACGGCTCGGTGTATGCGGAGCCTGGTGCAGCAACCACCCGCTGCCGGCAAATACGACGCGCTGAAAGCCACCCTCATCAGGAGCTTCGTGCCGTCGGCGGAGGCAAGAGCCAGGCAGCTACTGGACCTGCGTGACAGAGGTGGACGCAGGCCGACTGTCCTCATGGAGGACATGCTACAGATGATCGGGACGGACAACGACGCGTTCCTTTTCAAGCATATTTTCCTGAGAACCCTCCCAGCGCACACGAGAGATTCTCTGTCCAGCAGATGGTGTGTGAACCAGCAGGACTTCCGCGAGCTGGCCCAGGAGGCAGAGCGGCTCCTCAACGCCTGCGACGAGCAAGAGACCTCCGTGGCAGCGGCAGACCTCAGCACGACGGCCGGGGGCAGTGTGGAGCCAGAGGCAGCAGATCCCACCCCAGCGAAGACGGCGGCGACGAGATCCCGAGACAGGGGGCATGACAACCCCTGCTATTACCACCGTCGCTTTGCCGAGAAGGCGCACAGATGCATCCCGCCGTGCAGTTTCAAAAAGCGGGGAAACGACCAGGCCGGGAGTCGTTAGCAGCTTCCACTCTCGGCGAACGGAACAAGCTGCTTTATTTGACAGATGCGGGCACCGGGCGGCAATTCCTCGTGGACACCGGAGCCCAGAGGAGCTTCATCACTGCAACTTATGCAGATCGGGTGGCTGGACCCCGCGGAGACGGAGCAACAGCGGCCAACAGCTCCAGCATCAAGACTTACAGAGAGAGAACCTTGTCTCTGTCCTTCCACGGCCGCGCTTACGAGTGGACCTTCATCGAAGCGGCAGTGAGCTTCAATATGTTAGGTGCTTATTTTCTGTGTTCACATGGTTTGTTAGTTGATCTGGCCAACAAACGCCTAGTAAATGCACTCTCTTTCTGTTCTATCCCTTGTGCAGCTTGGGTGTGCCTGCCGCCAGTACAGACCAACATCGCCGCAGCAGGTGGTAAGTTTCACACCCTTCTACACCAGTTTCCAGCACTCACAGTTCCCACTTTTTCAGCTAAGGTGGCGAAACATGGGGTGGAGCACTTCATAACCACGAGTGGCCCACCAGTTTTTGCTAAAGCTCGGCGCTTGGATGCAGCTAAGCTCTCCGTGGCACAGGAGGAGTTTGCCAACCTGGAAAGGTTGGGCATAATTCGCCGCTCGAAGTCCGCTTGGGCTTCCCCCCTGCATATGGTGCCTGAAGCTGACGGCTTGTGGAGACCTTGCGGTGATTATCGCAGGTTGAACAATGCCACAGCTCAGGATCGCTACCCGATTCCGCATATCCAGGATTTCTTAGTGCACCTGGCAAAAGCACGCATTTTTTCTAAAATAGACCTGGTCCGTGGTTATCATCAGGTCCCGGTTCGACCAGAGGATATTCCCAAAACAGCGGTAATAACCCCGTTCGGACTTTTTGAGTTTTTACGCATGCCTTTTGGCCTTAAAGGAGCCGCGCAAACCTTTCAACGGATGATGGACGCAGTGCTGCGCGACCTTCCGTTTGTTTTTGTCTACTTGGACGATATTTTAGTGGCCAGCGCCTCAGAGGAGGAACACGAGAAGCACCTCACTACAGTTTTTCAAAAGTTGGAAGCACACGGGTTGATAATCAACCCGGCCAAGTGCCGGTTTGGCGCAGCGCAAATTGATTTTCTGGGGCACCGTGTCTCACCAGAGGGAGCAGTTCCTCTGCCGGCAAAAGTGCGCGCGGTGGCTGAGTTTCCCCAGCCACAGACAGTGAAAGCGTTGCAGGAATTTTGGGGGATGGTGAATTTTTATAACTGTTTCATACCCCGCGTAGCACAACTCATGCAGCCGTTATACACCGCGCTTAAAAAACAGAAGCCTGCCAATGTGATCGAGTGGTCCCCAGAGCGGGAGCACGCGTTCACAGCGGTAAATAAAGCACTCGCTGACGCAGCACTGCTGGCGCACCCAGACCCGGCAGCTCGCATAGCGCTAACCACAGACGTGTCAGAGGTAGCGATAGGGGCCGTGGTAGAGCAGCAGGTCGCTGGAGTTTGCCAACTTCTCGCCTTTTTCAGCAGGTCTCTGCGTGAGCCCGAGCGGAAATACAGCGCATTTGAAGAGGGAACTCCTGGTGCTCCACTTAGCCATTCGACATTTCCAGTTCTGGCTGGAAGGGCGGCGTTTCACCGCGTTTGTCGACCACAAACCGCTCACTTTTGCGATGTCCAAAACTTCAGAACCGTGGTCAGGGCGGCAGCAGAGACAGCTGGCCGCAATTTCTGAATTTATCACCGATATTCAGCACGTAGCCGGTAAAATCAATGTGGTGGCAGACTGTCTGTCACGCGCAGTAACAGCACCCGTCCGCGCGGAAACGGATTGCGCGGCCGCTTACCCAGAGCGCGGTAACAGCACGGACACGCGCGCGGCTCCGGTCCACGTGGGAATAGATTATACAGCCATGGCGGCGGAGCAGAGCGAGGACGCGGACGTGCGCGTCTGGAACGCAGAAATCTACAAACTGGAACGCAGAAATCTACAAACTGGTTTCCCCCTGCTTATCTGCGATGTATCCACAGGGCGACCGCGCCTGGTGGTGCCAGCCGCGTGGCGCCGTCGCGTTTTTGACGCCGTGCACTCCCTAGCGCACCCAGGGGTGCGCGCTTCGGTGAAAATGGTGGCGGAGAAGTTTGTTTGGCCGAGCCTGCGCAAGCACGTGAAAGAGTGGGCTAAGGCCTGCATGGCTTGCCAGCGGGCTAAAATTCACAGGCACACTAAAGCGCCCTTAGAACCATTCCACATTCCGGCTAAAAGGTTCGATCATGTGCACGTGGACCTCGTGGGCCCCCTACCCACATCACAAGGGTTCACGCACCTCTTGACGATGGTAGACCGAACCACTCGTTGGCCGGAAGTGGTCCCGTTAACATCGACCACAGCGGCAGAGGTGGCACGCGCTTTTTTAACAGCCTGGGTAGCGCGGTTCGGGGTCGCGTCAGATATTACGTCTGATAGGGGACCTCAATTTGCGTCGGAACTGTGGTCAGCAGTGGCCAGCGGCTTAGGAGCGGCGGTACACCGCACGACCGCTTATCATCCCCAGGCCAACGGTTTATGCGAGCGTTTTCACAGGTCTTTGAAGGCAGCCCTCAGAGCGTCACTGACGGACACAGATTGGGTGAGCAAACTACCATGGGTTTTATTGGGGTTGCGTTCGGCACCCAAATAGGATCTAGATGCCTCACCAGCAGAATTGGTCTTTGCACAACCGCTCAGGCTGCCAGGCGAGCTTTTACCCGACCACACGACACCAGAGCCCGGGGGTCTCTGAGTAACACGGAATGCTCCCGGGCCCCTCTCATCACTCTTTCCCGCGTGTGTTTGTGCCCCAGGCTTTACGAGACGCAGAGTTTGTTTTTGTCAGACACGATGCGCAGCGGCATAGCCTCCGCCCACCTTACGACGGTCCATTTCGAGTGCTGGAAACCGGGGAGAAATATTTTGTGCTAGATTTGGGGGGCAGGAGGGAGACGATCAGTATCGATAGATTAAAACCTGCTTTTGTGTTGCATAACGAGTCTGTGCGGCCGGCGGGCGCGCCTCGACGCGGCAGGCCTCCGAAGGGGCGGCCCCGGGACCCCCCACGAGGGGCAAATAACCCTTCTCCCCCTCACTCCACAGATGCACAGCAGGACGGCCCAACACAGAGCAGGAGACCTGCATACAGCAGATTCGGGAGAAGATTGAAACCTAAGCTGCATGCAGAATGATGTGTTTTTTGGTCAGGTTGTTTAGGTTGCTGTGAGATTCTGTTGGGGGGGTGACGTGCTGTATGACTGTTGTATGACTGTATGTGGGTGCCCAGTCTTTCGCGTGGAAGGGGGGAGTGATGTGGAGCCCATAATTATAACCTATGTGACTCACATGTGGCTGGCTGAATTCAGCCAAGAGAGACTTTGAGCTAGCCATGTGTATTGACTTCACACCTCAAGAGGAAGATGTGTCTGCACCCCCTGGGGACTCAGGAGAGAGGAGAAGATTACCCGGCCTGACCTTTGGGGGTCAGAGAGGAGAACAGAAGGACTCTGGGTGTTCTATTACAGATGAAAGGATGTAGCTGAGTATTGTGACTTTTGTGTGATGTATTGTTAGAGATGAGTGTATAAATGTATGTGTGTGACTGCGTCCTGTCTCTTTTCACTCCGATCGAGAGAGGACATAGGATGGATGAGAATTAAAGCAGATTCTGGAAAATTATCCAGTCTCCTCAATTCTTGACTCCTACAATACTACCGTATTATCCTAACAGAGCACTACGCTCCCAAAATGCAGGATTACTTGTAATACCTAGAATCTCCAAAAGTACAATGGGAGGCAGAGCCTTCAGTTATCAAGCGCCTCTCCTGTGGAACCAGCTGCCAATCTGGATTCGGGAGTCAGACTCGATCTCTGTTTTTAAGAATAGGGTTAAAACTTTCCTTTTTGATATAGCCTACAATTAGGGAGGGATCATGTGTTTCTGAACCCTCCCTTAGTTATGCTGCTAATAGGTTTAGTCAGCCGGGGGACCTCCAATAATGCACTGGGCCCCACTCCTTTCTTCACTCTCAATGAAATATTTTTTTTTTTTGCTGGTCATTAACATCTGTTTGTTCTCTCCCATAGATTGAGTCCCCATCGTACTGTTTGCTCTCTACATGTCTGTTCTTTTTATCTTCTCTATCCCCTCAATCCCCAGCCAGTCGCAGCAGATGACTGCCCCTCCCTGAGCCTGGTTCTGCTGGAGGTTTCTTCCTGTTAAAAGGGAGTTTTTCCTCTCCACCGTCGCCAAGCGCTTGCTCACAGGGGATCGCCTGATTGCTGGGGTCTTTCTGCAATCGTGGGGGTTCCCCCTACAGTTGAAAGTGCTATGAGATGACTGTTGTTGTGAAATGGTGCTATATAAATAAAGTTGAATTGAATTGAATTGAATTGAATATGACTGAATAACTACAATGTTTTGACTAGCCGTTGTTTAGCGAGGCAGTCTTCTGTGTTCTCAGGTCAGAGGAGAGGGGAGGGCTAGCCTTGCAGCATGTGTGACTGTTGGGTGAGAGTATGGGTGGAGCTAATTAGAATATTCATAGATCCGCGCATACTTAAGTTGGTGAAAGATGTAAAAACTCGTTTCAAGCAGTTCTAAAGGAATGAAAGTTTTTTTGTGGATAAAAAGCCACAAGATACTATTTTGGCCAATACACATTTGTTTTTGATGTGGTTTTAGAGTCGCCAGAGTGCATCTTTAAAAAGTATTGATCGTATATTGTATAGGCCCTACAACTATTGTATAAATATGATAATTACTGTATATCTGGCAACACTGATTGGAAGCCCAGCTGACAGGAAGTCATATGTAGTGCTGTACAAAAAGTCACTGCCACGTACTGGCCTGGCATAGTAACAGAAGCTGTTTTTCACACCTAGGGTGGTCCCGTGTGAACGTGTTGTTGTTTCTATGATGTTGACATGTGCTGCAGATCTTTTTTTCTAGTTTAAATGCAAACATCTTGTGCACCCCCCAAGAAGTTTCTGGATTCTGTGGAATCACATTGTTAACCGCAGATATCTTTTTAACCTTTTGATCTAGATTCTTTTTTTTTCCACGTACCAAAAGCCAGTTTAGAAAGCTTGGGATCAGTCCGCCAAGGTCTCCGCCTTTGACCGCCACCTAATCCACATAGCACCGGACCCCCATGATCCCTCCTGCAGGTGGTGAGCCCACTGGAGCGTGGACCCAAGTAACTCCTTCGGGTTGAGCCCGGCCGGGTCCCATGGGTGGAAACCCGGCCACCAGATGCTAGCCATCGAGCCCCTCCCACAGGCCTGGCTCCAGGGTGGGGCCCCGGTAACCTCATACCAGGCGGGGTACACTGAATCCTTGATATAGAATTTATCATGAAGCAGGACATGATGTTCTGCATGACCAGCCGCTCAAAGCACTTCATTATGATGGGGGTCAGTGCTATGGGCCGGTACTCATTGTAGCTGGATGGGATGGGCTTCTTTGGGACTGGTATTATGGTAGCAGTTTTGAAACATGCTGGATGAAGCCAACATGTCCTGTTGGCTTCATCCGGCAATGACCTACAGCTCTTGCTGGGACGGTTTGCTGCTGAGTGTGAAGCGGCTGGGATGAGAATCAACACCTCCAAGTCCGAGTCCATGGCCCTCAGCCGGAAAAAGGTGGATTGTCCTTTCTGGGTTGAGGACAGGCTCCTGCCCCAAGTGGAGGAGTTTATCTTGGGGTCTTATTCACGAGTGAGGGGAAAATGGAGCGAGAGGTTGACAGACAGATCGGAGCAGCATCTGCAGTGATGCGGATGTTGTACCAGTCTGTTGTGGTGAAGAGGGAGCTGAGCTATAAGGCAAAGCTGTTGATTTACCAGTCAATCTACGTTCCTACTCTCACCTATGGTCACGAGCTTTGGGTAATGACCGAAAGAACAAGATCGTGGATACAAGCGGCTGAAAAGAGCTTTCTCCGTAGGATTGCTGGACTCACCCTCAGAGATAGGGTGAGGAGCTCAGTCATCCGGGAGAGGCTCAGAGTAGAACCGCTGCTCCTCCACATTGAAAGAAGTCAGTTGAGGTGGTTTGGGCATCTAACTAACTAACTAACTAACTAATCTGCACTTATATAGCGCTTTTCTAGTCACAAAGACCACTCAAAGCGCTTTCATTAATACTAACCCTCTATTCTAAGGGCCTATAGGAAACAAATATCTAGGGACAATTTAGAACAGCCAATTAACCTAACATGCATGTTTTTGGCATGTGGGAGGAAACCGGAGAAATCCCGGAGTAAACCCACGCAACACGGGGAGAACATGCAAACTCCACACAGATCACTGTTGGTCGGGGGCTGGGATCGAACCAACGATCCCATGATCCCCACAATCCCCCGGCCAAGGGTAAACTGTGCTGCCGCAGTGCTAACCACTGCGCCACCGTGCAGCCCAACTGATTAGGATGCCTCCTGGACGCCTCCCACTTGAGGTGTTTCGGGCACGTCCCACTGGGAGGAGACCCCGGGGCAGACCCAGGACTCGGTGGAGAGACTATGTCTCCCAGCTGGTCTGGGAACACCTTGGTATCCTCTCTGAAGAGCTGGAGCAGGTGGCTGGGGAGAGGGAAGTCTGGGCTTCTCTGCTTGAACTGCTGCCTCCGTGACCTGGACCTCCAGAAAAGTGGTAGAAGATGGATGGATGGATGGATGGCTCTAGATTCTCTTGTGAGATCTTGGATCTAGCCCCCTCTGTGGTTCTTTTGTCATAATTAGGTTGTTTACACTGCTTATTATGTTATCTTGGAGTCTTTTACGATAGCTACATGTTTTCTTCAGATTGTTGTTTCTTGTATCGAAATACTGTACCATATTGCATCAGAACTTTGAGCTTTTATTCTGAAAATACGGTCATACTCGTGGTTTTATTCTGAAAACCTGTTACCCGGAAGTATTTGCCCATATCACCGGTACTGCAGAAAAAGTAACAAATAGCTGAGTCTTCGGCTCGTTTTAACCTTCAGTTAAAAGATGGGAGAAGCAGACGTGACACTGAACCAGGCCGAAGAGAAACCCCCGGACTCGGGACTGGCTCCCGGAGAGGACTCGGTGGTGTGGAGTCACGAGGTGGAGGTGTGTCTGTTCCACGCCATGATCGGACACAAGCCCGTCGGTAAGACACTACCGGCTACCGTTAGCATGGAGCTAAGTTATTGGCGAGGTACTCTCACTGGTGCCGTTTACCTTGGTCCGTGCTGAGGTGACTTGACACCCTTAAACTGCAGTCAAGTGGCCCGTCGATTGCGAAGAGCCAGTCAAGACAGCCGCGACTTAAAAGTATCATGCACGTCTATTCCAGATATTACGGCAGTGGGGAAAATGAAAGCTTAATTTTGAAAACTATGTAACCGGTTCGTCTTATCTGTTTAATTTCCTCTTGTTTGCACCTTAAAAAATCATTTTCTTAGTGGATCACTACATAATTTCAATGGATTGTTGTTCAGAGTGATGAGTACTATGAGTATAGTGCATTTTGAAATAACTTTACTGTCAAATGATAACGACACGATGATAGAATGACAATAAAGCCTGTTCTATTTAATAATTTAAAGCCAAAATCCATGAAATGATCTATAGTGATTGGCTCATTTCTTTAACTTTAAACCCTGATAAAACCATTTCCTTTGGATTATTGTTCAGATTGATGACTACTATGAGTTTGATGCATTTTCAAAAAAAAAAAAAGTACTCTGAAAATTATTAATAAAATAAAGCCAAAATCCATGAAATGATCAATGCCGATAAAGGCTGATTTACAGCTGTTAAATGAGACTGTCTAGTCTTTGGAGGACGTACAGTGCATCCGGAAAGTATTCACAGCGCTTCAATTTTTCCACATTATATGTTACAGCCTTATTACAAAATGGAATAAATTCATTTTTTTCCTCAAAATTCTACACACAATACCCCATAATCACAATGTGAAAATGTTGTGTTTTTTTTGAGATTTTTGCAAATTTATTAAAAATAAAAAAACTAAGAAATTAATTAAATCACCCTTTATTGTCATTCAACTGTACAACCAATCATGTACAGTAGAACGAGATTGTGTTTTTCCTATCTACAGTGTTAATCACACACACCCCAAGTGTAGAATCAGAGGGCCGCTGCCATGCAAGGCGCCGCCACAAATTTCCCTCCTCCATTCCATTATTGCTGAGCACCAAGCTGGACGGCAGGAAGTTCCACTTTTATATGGTCTTCGGCATGACCCGGCCGGGATTTGAACCCCTGCCTCCCGGGTGTAGGGCGGATGCTCTACCAACTGAGCCACCACTCCGGTACTGGGTGTCAAATCACATGTACATTAGTATTCACAGCCTTTGCCATGAAGCTCAGAATTGAGCTCAGGTGCATCCTGAGGGCTGCACGGTGGCGCAGTGGTTTAGCACTGTGGCAGCACAGTTTACCCTCGGCCGGGGGATCGCGGGGATCACGAGATCGTGGGTTCGATCCCAGCCCCCGACCAACAGTGAGCTGTGTGGAGTTTGCATGTTCTCCCCGTGTTGCGTGGGTTTACTCCGGGATTTCTCCGGTTTCCTCCCGCATACCAAAAACATGTAGGTTTAGGGCGCTCGCGCACGCAGCGACCGGCAGCCGGTGGCTTGTCACCAGACTGCAAACCAAATCTACCTACGGGTACAAATAAGTAACAAAAAAAAAAATCCTGGTTCCACTAATCATCCTTAACCTCTTGCACTCCGTTGTACCACGGACGGGCAAGTCTCTGCGTCCTAGAGCGCATGAGGGCGCTCTCGTGCGCTCTAGGACGCATGATGGAGATTGTGATGTAGGTGGTGTATGGCGTCCAAGCGCGCACTGAAAATAAAAGCTGCAGACACAGCCGCGAACAGATTAGTTCATCTGATTGACCTCTCATTCGACTAATAAGAGCCTTGAATTGGGTTTTTGAAACCTTGAAGAACCAATGACTGAAAACTTGGCAAGAAAGACCCGCCTACCAACGCAGCGAGCCAATTGAAGCACAGAAGTTCGCTGAGCTGTTTTGTCTACAAAGGCTGGGTGAAGAGAGTCTGCTTCAGCAGCCACAGGCAGTGCTTTATTTTATTTTTTTTTAAATTCCAGCAGAGTGTTTAGGATTCTCTTATATGGTCATCATAGACCGACGGAGGCCGACGACGATGGTCGTAAATCATTCACCAAAACCGCAATCATGGAATTATATTTTGACCGGGTCGCGAGACCAGAACCATGAGCGGACCAGTGTTGCGTTCGTCTGACAGTGAGGAAGAGAAGTTGGCCAGGACAATGTGGCTGTGAAGAGGTAAGGTGTTATAAGCCAAATTATTTTTTATCCCTGAAAATTGTAATCAAAAATGACTTTTGACCGATCGGTAAATTACAACTGTGCGGCGCACAATGTCCGAAGTGCGTGCACCGCGTTACACGGTTCGTTCGTCGCCTCCGGACCGTGAACGCCACCCCCGCCGCTACGATTCTGTAGCGGGGGTGGGGGGAGCCGCGGTGACAGCGCTGCTGTGGCCACATCGCCACATCTGAGTGTAATCCGTCATGTAGCGATGGCCGATCTCCGTCCTCTGTAGAGAGGGGGGGGGACAACCCCCCCCCCCCCCCCCCCACACACACAGACACAGCCCTGAGTGTCACCTTTCATTAGAGCCCAAAATGAAGCTTCTACATTGAATCATTCAAAAGTTAGAGACGTTTTTCCAAACTGTGCCATTTGGCACAATTTGGCACAGTTCCAAAATGCCTGGGAACTACCTGAGAACAAAGCTGTGTAATATATTCATTTTTTGTGGTATTGTTACAAAATTTGGACCTCAGCTGGATAACACTTGGTTCTACATTTCTGTTGCATTTTCCAGCCTGGATCTGAAGCTGTGTGTTATTTGCAAGCATTTGTATCCAAAAAAACACCCAGGCCAAATTTATTTTCTTCAAGTTCACTATGTTTAGATGACTGTAACTCAGTGGCTGGAGCACTTAGAGAGATCATGTTTTTTTTGCCAAAAAATTCAAAGTGTTTTCTTTTAAATGAGACCAACCCCATGAAGATGCTGCAAAGGGTTGAAGAACAGCTTTCGATTTACTTTGGGCACATTATTTTTTGGCGTTTTTAGGAAAATTGACCGGAGTGCAAGGGGTTAAGATGTTTCTACAGGTTAATTGGAGTCCACCTGTGATAAGTTCAGTTGATTGGACATGATTTGGAAAGGCACACACCTGTCTATATAAAGTTCCACAGTTGACAGTGCATGTCATAGAACAAACCAAGCATGAAGTCAAAGGAATTGTCTGTAAACCTCCAAGACAGGATTGTCTTGAGGCACAAATCTGGGGAAGGGTACAGAAAAATTTCTGCTGCTTTAAAGGTCCCAATGAGCACAGTGGCCTCCATCATCCGTAAATGGAAAAAGTTAGAACCACCAGGACTCTTCTTAGAGCTGGCCGTCCATCTAAACTGAGCGACTGGAGGAGAAGGGCTTTAGTCAGGGAGGTGACCAAGAACCTGATGGTCACTCTGTCAGAGCTCCAGCATTCCTCTGTGGAGAGAGGAGAACCTTCCAGAAGGACAACCATCTCTGCAGCAGTCTACCAATCAGGCCTGTATGGTAGAGTGGCCAGACGGAAGCCACTCCTTAGTAAAAGGCACATGGCAGCCCGCCTGGAGTTTGCCAAAAGGCACCTGAAGGACTCTCAGACCATGAGAAACAAAATTCTCTGGTCTGATGAGACAAAGGTTGAACTCTTTGGTGTGAATGCCAGGCATCATGTTTGGAGGAAACCAGGCACCACTCATTACCAGGCCAATCCCATCTCTACAGTGAAGCATGGTGGTGGCAGCATCATGCTGTGGGGATGTTTTTCAGTGGCAGGAACCGGGAGAGTAGTCAGGATAGCGGGAAAGATGAATGTAGCAATGTGCAGAGACATCTTAGATGAAAACCGACTCCAGACTGCTCTTGACCTCACCACACTCTTGACTGGGGCGACGGTTCATCTTTCAGCAGGACAACGACCCTACAGTAAGCCCACAGCCAAGATATCAAAGGAATAGCTTCAGGACAACTCTGTGAATGTCCTTGAGTGGCCCAGCCAGAGCCCAGATCTGAATCCAGTTGAACATCTCTGGAGAGATCTGAAAATGGCTGTTCATCGATGCTTCCCATCCAACCTGATGGAGCATGAGAGGTGCTGCAAAGAGGAATGGGCGAAACTGCCCAAAGATAGGTGTGCCAAGCTTGTGGCATCATATTCAAAGAGACTTGAGGCTGTGATTGCTGCCAAAAGTGCATCAACAAAGTATTGAGCAAAGGCAGTGAATACTTAAGTACATGTGGTCTCTTAGTTTTTAAATTTTTAATAAATTTGCAAAAAATCTCAAAAAACTTTCATTTTGTCATTATGGGGTATTGTGTGTAGAATTTTTGACGAAAAAATGAATTTAATCCCTTTTGGAATAAGGCTGTAACATAAAAAGTGAAGCGCTGTGGATACTTTCGGGATGCACCATATGTTTGCGTGACCACACACTACCCCGTTGCCGAACAATCATGACGGTGTGAGTTGAGAGGATTTTTTTTTTTTTTTTTGGCTGACATTTTTGACAGAGATGGAACTTTATTTTTGTCTTTTTTATTATTGTATTTTCTTTACCTTTGACTTGAGAATCTTCACCAGAAGGAAGGAGAACCAGATAAAATAAGACTAACTCATATTAAAGTCAGCTGGTAAAATTAAGGTAAATTAAAACTACAAAATAGATAAATTAATTTCTGTTATTTTAAATTTATTATTAAATTTAAAATAATAGAAATTTAATTTTAAATTTATTATTATTATATTTGCTTCTGCAGTGCAATCTTCAAGGCTGCTCACACTGTAATCCCACGAGGCTACCGACCCCTCTATGTCCCATGCCTGGACGGAGAAAGCGCTGCCCTCCTACAATCCTATCAAACATCAGGGGACCCAGAGATAGCAGACCATCTCATTGAATCGCTAAGTACAGCCCGGCGAAAGAAATGGGAGGAGACAGTTGCTGACCGGAGCTTTACCCACTCTAGCAGGAAATGTTGGAGCCTCATCCGTCGCCTAGGAGCTGCACAGAAGCCCCCTAGCCAAAGCTGAGCATCTGTCACACCCAACCAAGTTGCATCCCACCTACTGACCATTGCCAAAGCACCCCAAGACAAAGACACCAGAAGAGCAGTTACAACTGAGCTAAAAAAACACCAAAAAATGCCCGTAGAGGAAACGAACCCTGAACCCTTCGAGGCTGCTGAACTGGAGAAAGTCCTACAGGGCCTGAAATGTGGAAAGGCAGCAGGATATGACAACATCTTCCCAGAATTCATGAAAAATCTTGGCCCCCGAGCCCTAACCTGGTTGACACAACTCTACACAAGGATCATACAAACAAACTCGATCCCAAAGAAATGGCGGACAGCAAAGGTCATTGCTATACCACAACCTGGCAAAGACCACAAACTACCAGCAAGCTACCGCCCAACTACTCTAACCCTACTCAGCGTTCCTTATAAAATCATGGAGCGCCTAATACTGCAACGTATTTCACCAGGAATAGAGGAAATTGTAAGTGTGGATCAAGCAGGTTTCCGCAAGGACCGCAGCACAGGAGAACAAGTACTGACCCTAACCACCTTCATCGAAAATGGTTTCGAGAGCAGACTGAAGACAGGGGCTGTGTTTCTCGATCTTACAGCCGCCTATGATACGGTCTGGCACAAAGGCCTCCTCCTGAAACTTACAAAGGTGATCCCTGCCTGGGCATCAGCAATTATAAAAACCCTGCTGACCAACCGAAGGTTCAGAGTCCACCTCGGTCAGAACACAAGCGCATGGAGAACGTAGAAAAACGGACTCCCACAAGGCTCAGTTCTAGCTCCAACCCTGTTCAACCTCTACATAAACGATCTGCCCACTACAAAATCCTGCAAATTCATCTATGCAGACGACATCTGTTTGGCACTCCAAGCACCAGACTTTGAGCCACTGGAACAGGTGCTCACGGAAGATCTTGCCAAACTGGACCAGTTCTGCAAAACCTGGCACCTAAAACCAAGCCCAGCAAAAACCGTCTCCAGTGTATTCCATCTCCACAATGTAAAAGCTGCCAGAGAACTAAACATCCACCTGAGTGGACTTAAGCTTAACCACTTGCACTCCGGGCAATTTTCCTAAAAATGCCAAAAAAAAAACGTGCCCAAAGTAAATCGAAAGCTGTTATTCAACCCTTTGCAGCATCTTCATGGGGTTGGTCTCATTTAAAAGAAAACACTTTGAATTTTTTGGCAAAAAAAACATAATCTCTCTACGTGCTCCGGCCACTGAGTTACAGTCATCTAAACATACTGAACTTGAAGAAAAAAAAATTGGACACAGTGTTTTTTTGGATACAAATGCTTGTAAATAACACACAGCTGTCCGATCCGGCTGGAAAATGCAACAGAAATGTAGAACCAAGTGTTATCCAGCTGAGATCCAAATTTGGTAACAATACCACAAAAAATGAATATTTTACACAGCTTTGTTCTCAGGCTGTTCCCAGGCGTTATGGAACTGTGCCAAATTGTGCCAAATGGCACAGTTTGGAAAAACGTCTGTAACTTTTGAATAATTCAATGTAGAATCTTCATTTTAGGCTCTAATGAAAGGTCACACTCAGGGCTGTGTCTGTGTGTGTGTGTGTGGGCGGGGGGTCGTTCCCCCCCCCCCCGCTACCAAGGACCAAATTCGGCCCTCTACATGACGGATTACACTCTTTTTTTTTTTTTTTTCTTGCATGTTTTCACAGCGGCCCCCCCCCCCCCCGCTACTGTGTGTGTGTGTGTGGGGGGGGGGGGGGGGGGGACCGTGAACGGACCGTGAACGCCCCCCCCCCCTCGCTACAGAAGAGGGCCATCGCTACATGATGGAATAGATTGATATGCTTCCCCCCCGCGGACCGGGGAGCGTTTGGACCGTGCCCCCCGCCCCCCCGCTCCTCTTCTACAGCGGGGGGGGGGGGCGTTCACGGTCCGTTCACGGTTTCCCCCCCCCCCCACACACACACACAGTAGCGAGGGGGGGGGGCGCTGTGAAAACATGCAAGGAAAAAAAAAAAAAAAAAAGAGTGTAATCCGTCATGTAGAGGGCCGAATTTGGTCCTTGGTAGCGGGGGGGGACGACGACCCCCCGCCCACACACACACACACAGACACAGCCCTGAGTGTGACCTTTCATTAGAGCCTAAAATGAAGATTCTACATTGAATTATTCAAAAGTTACAGACGTTTTTCCAAACTGTGCCATTTGGCCGTTTATCGCGGCGCACGCACTTCGTGCGCAGTACAGTTATAATTTACCGATCGGTCAAAAATCATTTTGGGATTACAGTTTTCAAGGATAAATAATAATTTAGCTTATAACACCTTACCTCTTCAAAGCAGCAGAGTCGTGGCGAACAGCTCTTCCCACGCGTCAGACGAACGCGACGCTGCTCCGCTCGTGGATCCCGATCAACATAATTCCATTACATATTGCCGTTTTGGCGAATGATTTACGACTTTTGTCGTCGGCCTCCGTCTATTCTGCTGGAATGAGTGCAGGTCCCACTTGTGGGTGTTCTCCATGCTGCTGGGTGAGCCTGGGTCTGTAGGAGATTTGTCCAGCGTCCTTTGTTTTCATCTGTGGCAGCAGTAAATATCGCTTCACCCAGCCAGAATTTCTGTGCTTCAATTGGCTCCTGCGTTCACAGTAGGCGGGTCCTCCTTCCTAGATTTTCATTCATTGGCTCTTCAAGGTTTCAGAAACCCAATTCAAGGCTCTTATTAGTCGAATGAGAGGTCAATCAGATGAACTAATCTGTTCGCGGCTGTCTCTGCAGTTTTTTTTTGAGTGGCGCTTGGACGCCACTACATCACCATCACCACCATCATGCGTCATGCGCACGAGGGCGCACGGGCGCGCTCTCGCGCGCCCTCGTGCACCCTCGTGCGTCATAGGACGCAGAGACTTGCCCGCCCGCGGAACAACGGAGCGCAAGTGGTTAAGCATGCCTCGAATCCAACCTACCTTGGAGTGACCCTTGACAGGACCCTATCCTTCAAGGAACATTTAAAGAGGACAGCTGCTAAGGTGAAGGCACAAAACAACCTGCTCTGCAAGCTCGCTGGTGCAAAATGGGGGGCGGCAGCCTCCACCCTGCGCACCTCAGCACTGGCCCTTTCATACTCTGTAGCAGAATATTGTGCCCCTGTCTGGTCCAGGTCATCCTACACACACCACGTAGACATCCAGCTCAACACAATCATGAGAACCATAACTGGGACAATCCGCTCAACACCACTCCCCTGGCTCCCTGTACTGTCAAACATAGCACCCCCACACACATCCGGCGAGCAGCACTAACTCAAAGGATGCTTCAAAAAGCCAAAGATTCTCCTCACTTACCAATCTATGCAGATATCTACACCCCACCCACTGCCCGACTTCCATCCAGACGGCCGATTTGGAAAAACCCTCCCCCAGCTGACTTCACCATCCAGACAGCTTGGCAAGAGGAATGGGAGACCAAGGAGGTCCCAAACAAACACCTGGTGACAAACCCCAACCAACAGATCCCGAGCACCAACCTCCCAAGGAGACAGTGGTCTACACTCAATCGCTTCAGGACTGGACATGGCCCCTGCTTGGCCAGCCTTCACAGATGGGGCAGTAGCTCTAGCCCACTGTGCGCATGTGGAGAGGAGCAAACAATGGAACACATCATAGAGGCTTGCCCGCTCCAAAGACTGGAAGGAGGATTACACACCCTCCATACAGCAAACCAGGAGGCAACTGCTTGGCTTGAGGACTTTGCATTCGCTAAATAAATAAATAAATAAATAATTTTAAATATGTATATCAATTAGATTAACTCTAAAATATATTCTTAATTACATGACCAGTGGAAAATATGACAGTTTACTCTTATCATTTATTAACATTATGTAGCTAAATAATTAGATTTTCTGCCTTGCATCAGCTCTGACATTTAGTTTTTAATATTCTAAAGCAGACCACAGTCCTGTACTGTAGGATGATGACTGTAGGATGATGATCCTCAATGATTTTCAGCAGCAGGAGAACAGATTCCATCTTCAGCTTCAGCTCAGCTGTACCAGTGCATCTCAGTAAATTAGAAAATAATGATTTGTCATTTAATTTAAAAAACTATAATCATTATCATCAACATAAAGTCAGGCAGAAAATGTTTAACTCTGTAGGTAATATAAGAAAGTCTCTTTTGGAATTATCTTGCAAAAGAACATTAACTTTTTCAAAAAACTACTTAATTGAAATGCAGTTTTTCTAACTATTAACAGTAAACATGCAATATTTTTATTTAGCTTGTTTCAGTTTGCAAACAGGGGAAAGTAAGTATTGAACATATCAACTTTTTTTCATTAAACATATTTCTGATGGAGCCATTGACCTGAGATTGTCACCAGATATCAGTAACATCCCAAGTAATCCATACATACAAAAAAATCAAGGCAACTGTGTTCACAAAACAAGTTATATTTAATAAAATGGAATGACACAGGGAATAAGTATTGAACACATGAAGAAAAAAGTTGCAAAAAGGCATTAAAAAACCAAGAAACCAGCTAAAATCCATCACAATTTAGGAAGCCATCCCATCCCCCATTAGTGCAAATTTTCAGCCGGTTCAGTCCTGACTGATGGCCTTTAAAACGGTCTGTGAGTATTAGATTGTCACACCACAAAGAACTCATGATGGGCAGAAGCAAAGAGCTCTCTCTAGACCTTTGCAACCTTGTTGTTGCAAAACATAATGATGGCATTGGTTACAGGCACATTTCAGCACGGTGGCGCAGTGGTAGTTGTTAGCACAGTGGCAGCACAGCAAGAAGGTCATGGGATCGATTCCACCCTTGACCATCGTGGGTTCGATGCCACCCCCAGACCATTGGTGACCCTTCTGTGTGGAGTTTGCATGTTCTCCCCGTGTCTGCGTGGGTTTACTCCGGGTACTTCGGTTTCCTCCCACATGCCAAAGACATGCAGGTTAGGTTTATTGGCATCAACTGGGGTTCTAAATTGTCCTTAGGTATGGATGTGAGAGTGAATGGTTGTCTGTCTCTCTGTGTTGGCCCTGCGACTGTGACCGGCCATGACCAGGAGCCTCTCGCAAGATTTCTCACAGTGGAGTCAAAAGAATTATCAGACGAGTTATCCAAGAGCCAAAGACCACTCGTGGAAAGCTCCAGAAAGACCTGGAGTTAGCAGGTACTGCTGTTTCAAAGAAAACAAAAAATATTGCACTCAACTGACATGGGCTGTTCACCTCGCAAGACACCATTGCTGAAGAAAAAGCATGTTGAAGCTCATTTAAAGTTTGCTGCACAACATCTGGGCAAGCCATTAAACCAGTAAAATTCTGGGGGAATATAGTCTGGTCAGATGAAACCAAAATTGAACTTTTTGGATGCCACAACACACAGCATGTTTGGAGGAGAAATGGCATTGCATATCCCATCGTGGTGTGAGGGTGTTTTTCAACACATGGTACAGGCAGACTTCATATAATTGAAGGAAAGATGAATGGACAAATGTACAAAGAAATCCTTGATAAGAACCTGTTGCCATCTGCTAAAATGCTGAAGATGAAACGAGGGTAGACATTTCAGCAAGACAATGATCCCAAACACACAGCCAAGGAAACTCTCACCTGGCTCCAGAAAAGGAAAATAAATCTGCTAGAATGGCCCAGTCAGTCACCTGACCTTTATCCAGTGGAAAATCTATGGAACGAGCTGAAGATCAGAATTCATAGAAGACACCCACGGAACCTTCAAGATTTGACAGTTTGTGTGGAAGAATGAGCTAAAATCACTCCTGAGCAATGCCTGTGCTTAGTTTCTCCATACAGGAGGCAAATGAACACAGTTGCCTTGAGTTCTTTGCATGTGTGGATTACTTGGGTTGTTACTGATATCTGGTGAAAATCTCAGGTCAGTGGCTCCATCAGAAATTTGTTTAATAAGTAAAATGTTGACGTGTTCAATACTTATTTTCCCCACTGTAACTAAAAAAGATAAATTTTATGATATTGCTAATACTTTTTAAAATAATTACAAGTCATGACATTTGTAATTTATTGAGATGTACCAGCACATAGTACACACTATACAGTCCAAAATTTGTTAAACTACAAAAAATGCCATTGTCTGTAGTTAAAAAAAAATGCAAATGGTGCAATAAATCATTGAGGAATATAATGTTCATGTTTTATTCAGTTTATCAAAAACAGTAATAGTTAACTTTTTATATGTTAAAGAGCCTATATCATGCAAAATCGACTTTTTTGAGCTTTTAAGCATGTTATAATGTTAATTCCTCACCAAAAACACCCCCAAAGTAGTATTTTGCTCCATTCACGCATCTGAGTATTCCTCCTCAACCCTGCTCTCTGAGCTGCTGCTCCGCCCTGTCCCTGATGATGACTGGGTCCCCACATTCGTATGTATGAACGTGGGTGAGCCGCCCACTCCAGGAAGTGCCTGTGCTGCCATCACCGCCCCCAGGCTAACGCACACACCCACTTTCTCCGTGCAGCTAACGGAGCGGTGATCGGCAAAACTCTTTCACTTTAGCATTGACGCTGTGAAGAAGTAGTTCCTCTCGCTCCTAATCTGCTCAGTGACAACAACTGTTTGCTTTTTTACGTAAGACAATGTCTTCTAAGTTTTCGTGGGCGGAACCCAGCGACACGCTGCAGCAGCTGGCTCAGGGGTTATGTGATGAAATGGGCGGCAGCCACAAGAAGGAGAGGCTGAGCCTCAGAGATCGAGGCATCTTACTTCCGGGTTGGAAAAGTAGCTCGCGAAAATAACTCTTATTTCATAAGAAATTCATTCTCCAGTGTACCAAAGGTACTATCACATACAGTTAGGCCCAGAAATATTTGGACAGTGACACAATCTTCATGATTTGGGCTCTGGATGCCACCACATTGGATTTGAAATGAAACGACTACAACAGAATTGAAGTGCAGACTTTAAGGTTTAATTCAAGGGGTTGAACAAAAATATATGATTAAACATGTAGGAATTGTAGCTATTTTCATACAAACGCTCCTTATTTCAGGGGCTCAAAAGTAATTGGGCAAATAAACATAACCCAAAGTAAAATGTTACTTTTCAGTATTTTATTGAGAATCCTTTGCAGGCAATGACTGCCTGAAGTCTGGAACCCATGGACATCACCAAACGCTGGGTTTCCTCCTTTGTGATGCTTTGCCAGGCCTTTACTGCAGCTGTCTTCAGTTGTTGCTTGTTTGTGGGTCTTTCTGCCTTAAGTTTTATCTTGAGCAAGTGAAATGCATGCTCGATTGGGTTGAGATCTGGTGATTGACTCGGCCATTGCAGGGTATTCCACTTCTTTGCTTTAAAAAACTCCTGGGTTGCTTTTGCAGTGTGTTTTGAATCATTGTCCATCTGTACTGTGAAGCGCCGTCCAATCAACTTTGCTGCATTTGGCTGAATCTGAGCAGAAAGTATATCCCTATACACTTCAGAATTCATCCGGCTGCTTCTGTCTTTTGTTACATCATCAATAAACACAAGTGACCCAGTGCCATTGGAAGCCATGCATGCCCATGCCATCACACTGCCTCCACCATGTTTTACAGAAGATGTGGTGTGCTTTGGATCATGAGCTGTTCCAATTCTTCTCCAAACTTTCTGCTTCCCATCATTCTGGTACAGGCTGATCTTAGTCTCATCTGTCCAAAGAATGCTGTTCCAGAACTGGGCTGGCTTCTTCAGGTGTTTTTTTGGCAAAGTCAATTCTGGCCTTTCTATTTTTGAGGCTGATTAATGGTTTGCACCTTGTGGTGAATCCTTTGTATTTACTCTCATGAAGTCATGAACAAGTCATGAAATCATGAACAACCCCTTCATGTTGTGAAAGGGTTGTTCTTCACCATGGAAAGAATCAGAATCAGAATCAGAATCAGGTTTATTGCCATTGTTCATGTAGTACACAAACTAGGAATTTGTCTCGGTACAGTGCTGCAACATTAAACATGATAAGATAAGAGAAATAAACTATACATGTAATAAAGTGTAGGATAAGATTAAGTGATACTGGTCAACAGTTAAAATATATATTAGCCAGCAGCAGATACTGTGGAGAACTATATAGTGCAGTCGGTAATGCAGGAAGAAAACAGTGATGATTAACATGAGTCTGGTTGAGCTGCTGTACATGGTGCACGAGAGTCACTTAGTGTTCAGCAGTCTAATGGCAGAGGGGAAGAAGCTGTTCATGTGACGGGAGGTTTTAGTCTGGATGGACCGAAGTCTTCTACCAGAGGGGAGGGGGGCAAACAGTACGTGACCAGGGTGTGAGGGATCGGCTATGATCCGGCCAGCACGCCTCCGGGTCCTGGAGATGTACAGATCCTGGAGAGATGGGAGCTTGCAGATCAAGAATTCTGCGATCATCCACCACCGTTGTCTTCCGTGGATGTCCAGGCCTTTTTGAGTTCCCAAGCTCACCAGTGCACTCTTTTTTTCTCAGAATGTACCAAACTTGTTGATTTGGCCACTCCTAACATTTCTGATATCTCTCTGATGGATTTCTTCTTTTTTTTTCAGCCTCAAGATGGTCTGTTTCACCTCCATTGAGAGCTCCTTTGACCGCATGTTGTGTGTTCACAGCAACAGCTTCCAAATGCAAACGCCACACCTGGAATCAACTCCAGACCTTTTAACTGCTTAATTGATGACAGGTTAACGAGGGAAGAGCCCATGCAGCCTTGTTATTTTTTTTTGCAGCCTTCTGAGTCAATTGTCCAATTACTTTTGGTCCCTTGAAAAAGAGGCGGCTGTGTATTAAAGAGCTGTAATTTCTAAACCCTTGCTCCAATTTGGATGTGAATACTCTCAAATTACAGCTGAGAGTCTGCACTTTAAGCCCATATTGATTATATAATTGTATCCTGAATATGTTTTCGTAAACAGCTAAAATAACAAAACTTGTGTCACTGTCCAAATATTTTTGGGCCTAACTGTACATGCATATAGTTTACTCTGAAAGGCTTAAAATAGCATGATATAGGCCCTTTAAAGATAGACCGTATTATACAGAGGGAAATTCAGATTCTCAGGAAAATTGCCGCTTATCAAGCTTATCAATTAATCATTAATCGATCGATAAGATGAATCAACTAATGATTAATGAATTAATAACTTGCATCCCTAGTTCACATACTTTTCTTGCTACTGTAAATAATGTTTTTTTTTTCTTTTCATCTAATACCCTTTCCCCTAATTTCCACTGACTATGGTTGTGTTCCGTTGTGGCTGCAATGTGGTTGCCGGAGCAAATAGTTTCTGTTCTAGTCAGTCTTCTACTTCCCACCAGATCTGGTGTGTTGTGGAACAGATCCAGCTCACTGCAGTGGATCGCTTAAAAATACACAAGTCTATTTTGACAGATGCCGTGGTACCTACTGTATTTAATTAACTGTTCATTAAAAAAAAAATATAATTGCCCATTATTAGGTCTACTCCTCCACCAATGTGTCCATGAACAAAAAGAACTGTGACATAAACACTTGACAGAATTAAAATTGACTGGCTACTTGCCCATTATTAATGCACACATGGATCCAGAAGAATGGACAGTGGCGCAGCATCTTGTTCCCTTGTTATCACGTGAATCCTCGGTCTGTCTCAAACTCTCGTGTTATTTTATGTATTTCTCATGTCATCTTGCCCTGCGAACCTTGTTCTGATCTGTGCTGCTTCACAGCACAAAACTCAAACTGAACGCAACTGCAGTTGGTGGAATTGAGGCTTTAGTTGGGTCATTTCTAGGATTTTTTTTTCAGTTTATTTTCTTGTGGTTTCTTTTAATCCAAATTGAATCGGATTTTGAAATGACCAGGTACCCTAATTTTTTTTTAATGCACCTTATTTTGGCTGTCACTGTTGAGACCTCGTAACTTCACATATAAAGGAGATGGCCTCATGAAATTCAATTTATTTTCTGTGACAATAGCTAATGCTACTACTGCTACTACTTGTTTAAGTAATGGCTGCTGTCTGCAGGAGTGAACCGTCACTTCCACATGATCTGCATCAGAGATAAGTTCAGTCAGAACATCGGCCGCCAGGTCTCATCCTCCGTCATCTGGGATCATCTGGGCACCATGTATGACATGCAAGCTCTGGTGAGGATTGGCGCGCATACCGTTGGTGTCTTTGCAGTGTGTCTTCACTTTTAAAAGTGGTTTGTGTGTTTGTGTGGTGTACAGCACGAGTCAGAGATTCTGCCATTTCCAAACACGGAGAAGAGCTTCTGTCTGCCTGAAGACATTATCCAGGAGGTTAAAGAAGGTAGGAACACCATAAGAGATTCAAAAATGAACGAATATCAGATTTGTTAAAAACTTTAAGAGAAGATGAAATTCTTTATTTTTTCAATAGTCAGGTAGTTTATCCACTCATTTAATTCCTACAGCATCAGTTATGATAATGTAGTCTTAAATTTCTCTAAAATGGGAGAGTTGTATGCACGAGGCTCAAAGTACAGCAGCAGTAACTTCATTAATTACTCGTCCATAATTTCATTTTTATTTATTTTATTTTGTTTAACCTTTATTTAACCAGGCAGGACAGATTAAAAACACATTCTCATTTACAACTGTGGCCTAGGGGGAAGGGGCAAGGGACAACTCGCATTCATACCTCCCCATTTGATGCCAGTGAACCTAACCTACATGTTTTTGGCCCCTGTGGGAGGAAACTGGAGAAATCCCAGAGTAAACCCACGCAGACATGGGGAGAACATGTAAACTCCACACAAAAAGATCATCGTTGGGTCAGGGGGTGGGATTGAACCCGAGATCCCATAGCCAAGGGTGAGTTGCTGTGCTGCCACAGTGCTAACCACTGTGCCACCGTGCTGCCCTAATGAACTCAAAATCTAATGACAGGTCACACTCACCATGTTCCTACTGCATAGATGTTCAGATGGTAGGTCCTTTTTTTCCCCCTCACAACTAGACAGGGTTCTCATTCTAGCCCCCCCCCCCCCAAAAAAAAAAAAAAAAACAACTTTCACATATTCCAGAAATACCTAAACGTATAATTAGTGTAAGGAAACATCTCTTTTGCTGTTGTACCAAATACGATAATTTGTGACATTTCAGAGCTCTGAATTAATTTGATGTTTGCTGCTCTGATAAAGTAATGAATACCACTTTACACCAGCAGGGTGAGTATAAGCCAGTTTTCAGATCAGAGTCAAAAATCCAGTGTGGTATCTTAATCTATATATAAATGCATGGAATCTCTGTCTGTGTGTGTGTCTCTTCCACGCATATCTCTTGAACTGTTTGTCAGACTGACCTAAGATTTTATACATGTTTTGCTGAGGGTACGAGGGTGTGCATCCCCGAGTATGAAGTTATTCAGTCAAAATATGTAATTTTTATCAATAAAAGTTAAGTCATCACTCTCTCCTCATACTCTGGCTTCCAGAGGTGTGGACAGGGTTTTGCATCGACTCCATACTGATTGGATAATATGCGACATCATGGTATCAGTCACTACAGTGCACCGTGAACAAAACAAGGAAGCAAAAAGCAACTTATTTGACTAGAAAAAGATAATACTGAAGATTGAATACTTAAAAAATTATACCATAAAGTTGCTGTGATTGCATAGGTCAAGGATAATTCACCATATGTGGAGAACATGTGGCGTGTGAACAGACTGGGCGGAGCGTCAGCAGGGACCCAGGTCTGACAAAGAACACCGGTGTATCAACACAGAACATGCTGGGAGAAGCAGCGGCCTGACCAGACGCTCCACCGTCCTTTGCGGGGAGGCACGCTCAGCCTGCCCAGTCAGTGGTAGACGGGAGTCCCTGCTTCTGCTTCACCCATGTGGTACCACCATACTTTGCAGGATCGCGAGTCCCCCCCCCCCCCCCCCCATGTGAGTGTCTAAAAATTAAAAACTTAGTAATGACTTGATGACCAAAAGCGGGACACAAAAATGCCCAAATAATGAAATAAATCATTTTTAGTTAGATGTTTTTGTTGTCAGGTCAGGCATTGGCTTGCTTGCTACCGGATAACCATGAAAACCGGTACTACCTGTCTCATGGGTCGGGCCATGGGCGACTCAGCCGGCATCCCCACCCTTCCCAGGGCTTGGAGGGTGAAACAGGGCATCCTGGCAGAACTAAAAACAATATCAGCCACAGGTCTGTGGTGGACCACTCCCAGTTACACGGATTGAGACTGGACATCCTAGCAGATAAACACATCTGTCGCAAGGTCTGTGGTGGACTGTGCAAGTCAGTGCATTGTGACATGCGCTACACAAAGAGCAGAGATAAACAGACTTATCATCTGGTCAGATACTGGAGTCAGTTTGTCTTGGCTTGTCCTTGCCACTGGTAATACCTTTATCTGCCAAGAATGTGCTGCTAGTCCAGCAAAAGCTAGCAGTACTCAAATACTTGGCAAGCAGTTTCATGAAACGGTCAGTCAGAAAGCAACTCGTACCGGCTTGGACGTCGCCCGGGCTTACAAGGTCCGCGCTGATCTGTTCACACTCCGACAGGCAGCGAAAAGTAAGCTAAGAGCAGGAAGACAAAAGAAGAGGAAAACAGCAGCCTTGTGTGTAGCAGAATGGAATGTACACACTCTGTTGGACAGAATAACATCACAGCGCTCAGAAAGACAGACCGCATTTGTGGCCCTGGAAATGAACGGGTACAATGTAGACATAGCTGCACTTAGTGAAACAAGATTGCCTGGATATGACAGCTTGGAAGACCATGGGTACATTTTCTTTTGGAGTGGGAGATCAACTCAAGAAAGGAGAGAAGAAGGAGTGGGCTTTGCAGTTAGAAAGGAGATGGCAGCAATGCTTGATGAGGAACTGGTGCCAATCAATGACAGGATAATGACTAGAGACTCTCACTAGAGTGGAAGATGTATGCCACACTCATCAGTGTATATGCCCCAACAATGACCAACACAGAGGAGGTGAAGGAAGAGGTCTACAGTGATTTATATGAGATTATCAGGCATGTACTGATTGGGGCTGCACGGTGGCGCAATGGTTAGCACTGCGGCAGCACAGTTTACCCTTGGCCGGGGGATCGTGGGATCGTGGGTTCGATCCCAGCCCCCGACCAACAGTGATCTGTGTGGAGTTTGCATGTTCTCCCCGTGTATGCGTGGGTTTACCCCGGGATTTCTCCGGTTTCCTCCCACATGCCAAAAACATGCAGGTTAGGTTAATTGGAGACTCTAAAGTGGCCCTAGGTGTGAATGTGTGTGTGAATGGTTAAGGGATAGCGCCGTATCGTTGCTGCTTCATCCATCCAGGTGGTGGATGACCCTCAATTTCCCCTCTGGGGATCAATAAAGTATACTAAATCTAAAAAAAAAAAAATGTACTGAGTGATGACAGGCTGATACTCGTTGGAGATTTTAATGCCAGAGTTGGTTCGGACAGTGAGAAATGGAAAGGAGTGCTAGGCAGTCATGGAGTAGGCAAGTGCAATGCTAATGGAGAACTTCTACTTGCACTATGTTCAGAGTACAACCTTGTGATAACCAACACTCTATTTAAGCACAAGGACACACACAAGAACACATGGATGCACCCAAGATCCAAGACTGGCACTTATTAGACTACATCATAGTCAGGCAGAGAGACATAAGGGATGCATTGGACACCAGGGCAATGAGAGGTGCGGACTGTGGTACTGATCATGTTATGCTGAGATCTAGATTAAGGATTTGGAGACGAAAACAGCACTGCAGGACGGGTGTGATGCTACCACGGAAGCTAAACACTAGCGCACTGAAAGGCCAAAAGAAGCAGGAAGAACTTACACAGGAAATGGATAAAAACTTGAAAGACTGGGACAGCAACAACTCAGAGAATGACATAGAAGAGAAATGGGCAACACTGAAGGATACGGTGTATCAGACTGCGAGTGACATATTAGGCCACCCTGAGAGGAAACATCAAGATTGGTTTGATGAGCATGATGGACACCTGAAGAAACTACTAGAAGCGAGGAATACAGCTAGGCAGGAAAACCTACAGTGTAACACAAGGTCGAAGAAGAAGAAATACTCATAAGGATCAGAGTGAGCTACAGAAGTACACCAGAGAGATGAAGTCCAACTGGTGGGATGAAAAAGTGGAGGAACTTCAAACTGCAACAGACAGGAAGGACATGAAAACATTCTTCACAGGTTTGAGAGAAATCTACGGCCCTAAATCAAGAGGATTAATCCAACTAAAGGCTATGGATGGTGAAACGGTTTTGCAGGAGAAAGACAAGATCCTGGACAGATTTGCAGAGCACTTTGACCCACTACTAAACAACCCTGGAGATCTCACTGAAGAGGCTAAAGAAGCTCTAGTGCAGCGACCAGCTGTATCAAGTCTGGATGAACCACCAAATTTTGATGAATTAATGGCAGCTATCAGGACAACACAGGACGGTAAAGCTCCAGGAAGGGATGGAATTCCAGCAGAAGTGTGGAAATTTGGTGGTGTTCAGCTGACCAACTGCCTGCACGAGCTCATCCAAGAGATATGGGATGCCCAGAAAGTTTCTCAAGACTGGAACGATGCAAGTATTGTGCCTTTGTTCAAGAAAGGTGACAGGAAAGATTGTGGAAATTACCGAGGTATATCACTGCTAGCCACTGTTGGTAAGATTCTGTCATGTGTACTACTGAACAGACTCAATGAACACATCTTGCAGAATGTACTACCGGAAACCCAGTGCGGCTTTAGAAGTGGAAGAAGCACAATGGACATGATTTTCTGCTTGAAACAAGTTCAAGAAAAGTGTATCGAACAGAACATGCCGCTTTATGTAGTCTTCATAGACTTCAGTAAAGCCTTCGATACTGTTTCGCGACAAGGACTTTGGCAGGTGCTCAAGAAATATGGTTGTACAGAGAAGTTTGTCAGCCTGATCGAGGCACTCCATACAGGTATGCAAGCAAATGTGGCAATGAGTGGTTCAGTATTTAAAGACTTTTTAGTAAGCAACGAGGTGAAACAAGGGTGTGTGCTGGCGCCTACACTCTTCTCGCTATATCTGGCAGCCATGCTTGAGGTGGCCTTCAAAGACACTTCAGAAGGAGTATACATTCAAACAAGGAAAGAAGCAGACTTATTAATACTTATTATTACTTATTCTTTTTTTATTTAAGTTTTTGTAAAGGGTATACAGGTCATTACAGCATTGCATTGTTTACATTTTCATCACATGTTCCCTTATTTTTTGCTATTTGACAACATTGGTAGGATAGTTATTACAACACCCCCTTTTTTTTTTAAAGTGAAAGAAAAAGTGAAATTAAGGAGAATTAAATTTAAAAAAAAGAAAACGAATAAACAAACAGAACAGCAAAAAACAAACAGAAAATTAAGTAATTAAAAGTAAAAGAGCATCTGAGTAGCGTTGGAACAAAGACCGGTGCCATTATTGAAATGGTATTTGTCAAAGATTAGATCTAATGGAAGATACATATGCGATCCAGGGTTGCCAAAAGTTCATGAACCCATCCATGTCCTGTCTCAGTGCGAATGTCAACTTTTCCATTGAGTAAATGTCTTGAATCACGTTAATCCAATCTTCAGGTGTAGGACAGTCCTTCAGCATCCATTTTTTAGTTAGGGCTTTTTTACTTGCCAATATTAAAACATTGAATAAGTATTTATCTCCTCGTCTTTCCAGTGAGTCCGGTAGTAAACCCAAATACAAAGTTACAAAAGAAAAGGGAACTGTTATTTTGAATATTTTCCCCAATATTGTCTGTACGTTGGTCCAATATTGGTGGATAACTGGGCATGACCAAAACACATGAAAATGATTTGCAGTCTTTTCACCACACAAGCGCCAACAGTTCAACCCCTTATGGGTAAATTTGTTTTGTGCAGGTGTTCTGAAAAATCTTACCAAGTTTTTCCATCCAAATTCTCTCCACTGCAGGGATGTACTTTTCCATTGCTGTCTATTTAGCTTTTCCCATATTTCCAATTGTAAAGTGAAATTCCCCTCTTTTTCCCATCTCTCTTTTATATATGATGTGTTGTCTCCTTTTAAGTCTTGAAGGCCTTGGTATATTTTAGAGATGTATCTGATCCCTGGGATCCCTTTATATGCCATTAAGAAGACCTTCAGAACACCTGACTGGGCCCTTTCCAAATCCTCCTTTTTAAGTATATTGTTTATGTGGTGTCTAAGCTGAAAGAACCTGTAAAGATCTTGATTTATTAGACCTTGTTTTTTCAAATCTTCAAAACTTCTTAAAGTTTGCCCCTTAAAAAAATCGTAATATTTTATCAGCCCTTTCTCTTTCCACTCTTTAAATCTAGTGTCTGTTTTATTGGGGGTAAAGTCTTGATCATAGGCAATCCATTGCAGAAGTTGATAGGGCTCTTTGGCTTGATTCTCTCTGACTATCTTAAACCAAATTTTTAGCGGGGTCTCTATCCACGGGTTAGTGTTATTCAAGAGTTTAGTTAAGGCATTGTTCCCTATTATCGCCTGTAGGGGGATGTCACTTGTTATTTGGCATTCCATCTCCTTCCATTGTGCAGTGTAGACTGGGTTACATATCTCTACTAAAGTTTTTTTTTTTTTTTTTTATTTAAGTTTTTGTAAAGGGTATACAGGTCGTTACAGCAATGCAGTGTTTACATTTTCATCACATGTTCCCTTATTTTCTGATATCTGACAACATTGGAAGATTAATTCTTACAACACCCCTTTTTTTTTTTTTTAAAGTGAAAGAAAAAGTGAAATTAAAGAGAAAAAAAAACAAAAAACAAATAAAAAAAACCCAAACAAACCAGTAAAAAACAAACAAAAAGAAAAAGTAAGTAAATAAAGATAAAAGAGCATCTGAGTAGCGTTGGAACAAAGAGCGGAACCATTATTGAAATGGTATTTGTCAAAGATTAGATCTAATGGAAGACACATATGCGGTCCAGGGTTGCCAAAAGTTCATGAACACATCCATGTCCTGTCTCAGTGCGAATGTCAACTTTTCCATCGAGTAAATGTCTTGGATCACGTTAGTCCAATCTTCAGGTGTAGGACAGTCCTTCAACATCCATTTTTTAGTTAGAGCTTTTTTGCTTGCCAATATTAAAACATTGAATAAGTATTTTTCTCCTCGTCTTTCCAGTGAGTCCGGTAGTAAACCCAAATACAAAGTTACAAAAGAAAAGGGAACTGTAATTTTGAATATTTTCCCTAATATTGTCTGTACCTTGGTCCAATATTGGTGGATAACTGGGCATGACCAAAACACATGAAAATGATTTGCAGTCTTTTCACCACACAAGCGCCAACAGTTCAATCCCTTATGGGTAAATTTGTTTTGTGCAGGTGTTCTGAAAAATCTTACCAAGTTTTTCCATCCAAATTCTCTCCACTGCAGGGATGAGGTACTTTTCCATTGCTGTTTATTTAGCTTTTCCCATATTTCCAGTTGTAAAGTGAAATTCCCCTCTTTTTCCCATCTCTCTTTTATATAAGATGTGTTGTCTCCTTTTAAGTCTTGAAGACCTTGGTATATTTTAGAAATGTATCTGATCCCTGGGATCCCTTTATATGCCATTAAGAAGACCTTCAGAACACCTGACTGGGCCCTTTCCAAAACCTCCTTTTTAAGTATATTGTTTATGTGGTGTCTAAGCTGGAAGAACCTGTAAAGGTCTTGATTTATTAGGCCTTGTTTTTTCAAATCTTCAAAACTTCTTAAGATTTGCCCTTTAAAAAAATCGTAATATTTTATCAGCCCTTTCTCCTTCCACTTTTTAAATCTGGTGTCTGTTTTATTAGGAGTAAAGTCCTGATCATAGGCGATCCATTGCAGAAGTCGATAGGGCTCTTTAGTTTGATTCTCTCTGACTATCTTAAACCAAATTTTTAGCGGGGTCTCTATCCACGGGTTAGTGTTATTCAAAAGCTTAGGTAAGACATTGTTCCCTATTATCGCCTGTAGGGGGATGTCACTTGTTATTTGGCATTCGATCTCCTTCCATTGTGCAGTGTAGACTGGGTTACATATCTCTACTAAAGTTTTAATTTGTGCGGCTTTAAAGTAGTCCCTGATATTTGGCAGCGCGAGCCCACCTTTGTCTTTGTTTAGCTGTAGGGTTCTATATCTGATTCTAGGTCTCTTGCCCTGCCATATGAATCTTGAGATCCTTCTGTCCAGCTCCTGCCATGTTTTTTTGGGAGGTTCTACCGGTATTGTTTGGAAAAGGTATAGAAGACGTGGAAGTATATTCATTTTGACTGCTTCAATTCTTTGTGCAGTACCCAAGAGTGGTATCATATTCCATCTTGCTAGGTCAGATTTTATTTTTGTCACCAGTGGATCATAGTTTAGTGATATAATTTTGTTGAGTTGTTTCGGGATATTGACCCCCAGATATTTCATAGATTCCGACTCCCAGTTAGTTTTGAGTTTGCTTAGTGAATAATGATTTGGGTCATAGTTGAATGTTAAAACTTGGGTTTTATGCATATTTAATTTGTACCCCGATAAATCTCCATACTCTGAAAAAACTGAAGTTAGTTCTGGTAAAGAAGTGTCCGGCTGCCCTAGGTATATTAAAATGTCATCAGCAAAGAGTGCTATTTTATGTTCCTTCTGACCAAGTGTAATACCTTGAATTTTTTGGTTTTGTCTTATCCATTGGCTCAGAGGTTCTATGAAGATTGCAAAGAGCAGTGGAGACAGGGGGCAGCCCTGACGACATCCTCTTTCCAGTTCAAAAGATGATGATAAATTACCGTTAATCCTTATTTTAGCTGTTGGTTTTTTATATAATGCCTGTATAGTTCTAATGAAGTTGTTATGAAAATTGAAACTGGATAAGATTCTATATAGAAAAGACCAGTCAACCGAATCGAATGCTTTTTCAGCATCTAATCCCAATATGACTGCATTTAAGTTATATTTTTTTATATGATGAATTATGTGTAAAGTGCGTCGAATGTTGTCTTGTGTCTGTCTTTGTCTTATAAAACCTGTTTGGTCTAAATGAATTAGGTCTGTCAGTATATTTTCTAACCTTTTGGCAAGGATAATGGTAAAAAGCTTATAGTCCTGATTTAGTACACTGATTGGTCTGTAGTTGGAGCACTCTAGTTTATCCTTTTCAGGTTTAGGTATAACTGCAATGACCCCTTCTCTCCAGGAGGGGGGGATTTCCCCTGTGTGGAGGACATAATTAAATGTTTTCAGGAGGAGAGGAGATAGTTGCTGTTTAAAGGTTTTGTACCACTCTGCTGTATAGCCATCAGCTCCTGGGGATTTGTTAGCTTTAAGTTTCATAATTGCTTTTTCCAATTCTTTAGGATGTATTTCTGACAGTAGTGTTTTATTTTGTGACTCCGTAAGTTGGGGAAGGTTTAATGTGTTTAGGAATGCCTCGGATGCGTTTTTATGTTTTTTGTGGGAGTATAAGTTCTTATAGTAATTCTCGAAGTTTTTAAGAATATCCTGAATTCTGAATTTTATTTCCTTTGATACTGGGTCTCTGATTTTGTAGATTGCTCTTTCTGTTTGATGTTTCCTCAATTTATAGGCTAGCAATTTTGCCGATTTACTGCCTGCTTCATAGTATTTTTGTTTCAGAAATGTAAGTTTCTTCTGGATTTCTATTGTGTAGATCTCATTTATTTGGTTTTTAATTTCCTTAATCTTGAGCGAGTCAGTAGAATGAGTGTTGCCTTTGTGTTCTTTTTCTAGGTTCCTAAGTTCTGACTCTAATGTGGATAGTTTTTCTTGTCTTAGTTTCTTTTGGGTTGCCAGTTTTGCAATAATCTTTCCTCTTATTACAGCTTTACATGCATCCCACAGTATTAAAGGGGATACTTCTCCATTATCGTTATCTTCCAAATATCTGAGAATATCTGATTCCAATTCATCTTTCAATGGTCCTTTCAGGACATTTGAACTCAACCTCCAGGAAAATGTATTATTTGTGTATTTTTGGATGTTTAAGTCCATGTAGATCGGACTGTGGTCGGAGAGATCCATCAGTCCTATTTTACATGTTTTTACTCTTCCAATGTCTCTATTAAACATAAAAAAATAGTCAATCCTTGAGTAAGATGAATGTGGAGTTGAGTAAAATGTATAGTCTTTTACACTGGGGTTGAGTTCCCTCCACACGTCACAGATTCCCAATTCTTTTAGTAGCATCCGAGTCTTCCTGTTTTGGGTGTTATTTTGATGTGGGGAATTACCAGAAGCATCCCAGTATGGATTCAGTCTAAGATTGAAGTCCCCACCACATATCACTAAACCTTGAGCTTTAGTTATCATTAGGTCGAATACATTTTTATAAAATTTCCAGTTAGCCCCTGGGGGAGCATACACATTCAGCAGGGTGATATCTTCTCCCTCTAGCCGCCCAGTTACCAAACTGTATCTCCCTTCTTTATCTTTGTGTTCTGATTTTTTTTCAAATGTAATTTTGGTTGATATCAATGTCGCTACTCCCCTCCTCCTCCCTGATTTATATGAAGATGAAGAGATCATTTTAAACCCTTGTCTACTGAGTTTATTGTGTTCCACGTCTGTTAGGTGGGTTTCTTGTAAAAGTATTATTCCTGCTTTGTCTTTTTTCATTTTGCCTAGAATCTTGGATCTTTTAACTGGATTCAGGATTCCTTTTACATTATATGAAATTATTTTGGTTACACCCTGTTTCTCCATTGTGTTGTTTTGTTTAGTATAACTGTGTGGTGGCCCTCTTTTGTGCTACTCAGAAACTGAAAGAACATTAAAAACAAGAAAAACATTAAGAACATAGTGTAAAAAACTTTAAAACAAAAAGCTGTCATAAGAACTTCCTGAGCTGAGGTCTTTTTAAAGACCCTGTAAGAGCCTTGATGGAGTGAAGGCTCTGAGGGAAATTCCTCAAACTCTGTTACGTGTTGAGGGCCCTCTCTTACCACTGAAAGTAGTCCCATGCTTTTAACGTGAGTTTCAGAACCCAATCCAAACTTGTAATGATTTTTTTTTTTTTTCCTTTTATGCCTAAACCCTGTGAAATTGTGTGCACCCTCCCACCCCCATCACATCAAACATTCACGCAAAAACAGTATTTGTTAGTATGAGGAGAACATGTGGATTATTGTCACATTTCTATTTTAACAAGTTTTTTTTTTTTTTTTTTATTACAAAGACTTATTTGTTTCAAATAATATGATTGTTCCATGAAATGTTTTACCACATGCTGAATATGCATCTCCTTTAATGTTTGTTACCTTGTATGAGGGGGGTTGGATGTGCGGATTGATTCAAGAGAAAAGAAAAAAAAAAAAAAAAAAAAAGGGTCGCTATTCCAACCTGAAAACGGATAGTTTATCCGCGACGCTCTGGTGCTGGGTTTCCCGCTGCTGGTCCGTGGATTTTGAAGGTCTTTGTGTTGTCCATGTTTGCGCTTTGATCTTCTCACTCGGGTCTGCTGCGGGTTTAAATACCGTTACCGGGAGGCCTCTTTTCGCCATGTCAGCTGTTGCTTCTTCCGCCGAATTATAGAGACACGTTTCATCGCCGTAGAAGACCCTTAACTTCGCAGGAAATGGTGTCTGAAAGCGCAATTTCTTCTCTCTTAACACCTTTTTCGCGTCATTGTATTCCCTGCGCTTTTTAAGGACCTCCGGGGCGTAATCGTGTTCCACGTAGACTTTTCTCTCCTGGTGCATAAATCCTTTTTTCTGCCAGGCCAGTCTTACAACCTCTTGTTTTATTTTGAAATTGGAAAATCTTACCAACACCGAACGTGGGGGCGCTTCCGCCGCCGGCCTAGCGGCTAATGAACGATGTGCCTTTTCTATCTTCAAGTCGGTGGTTTGTGGAATATCCAATTTCTCTCTTAGTAAGGATTCCACGCATTCTGCCATTGAGTTAAAACCATTTTCGGTTCCTTCTATCAGACCATGAATTCTTATGTTGTCTCTTCTTTGTTTTCCTTCTTGGTCGGTTAGCTTAGCCTCTATAGCTGCTTGTCTTTTGCGTAGGTCTAGCACAGAATCTTCGAGCACTTTTATTCGATCCTCTGTTTCCAAGATTCGGTTCTCGGCCTGGTCCACTCTGCTGTTTGTCCTTTTCAATTCTTCTCTGAATTCCCGAAATTCGGCCGTAACATCTCGGCGAAATCGTCGTAGCTCCTCAAATAGTGATTTCAGGCTAACCCTTTTGTTAGCTATCACCAGTTCCTCGTCTTCTGAACGGAGATCTTCCAGTTCGGATTCTCCGGCCGATACGTGTCCTGGCCTGGAGAATTTCAGTTTCTTCTGTTTTCCTTTAGACATGATGATTTTGTCTTTTGATTTTCACTCCTCCAAAAATCCGTTAAGTTTGATTTTCAAGGTGTTATCCTGGATTGGGTCTGAGAACTTCAGTGTTAAGCTGCAGTCGCCATGGCGTCCAGACCGGAAGTCCATCTCTACTAAAGTTTTAATTTGTGCAGCTATAAAATAGTCTCTGATATTTGGCAGCGCAAGCCCACCTTTGTCTTTGTTTAGCTGTAGGGTTCTATATCTGATTCTAGGTCTCTTACCCTGCCATATGAATCTTGAGATCCTTCTGTCCAGCTCCTGCCATGTTTTTTTGGGAGGTTCTACCGGTATTGTTTGGAAAAGGTATAGAAGACGTGGAAGTATATTCATTTTGACTGCTTCAATTCTTTGTGCAGTACCTAAGAATGGTATCATATTCCATCTTGCTAGGTCAGATTTTATTTTTGTCACCAGTGGATCATAGTTTAGTGTTATAATTTTGTCGAGTTGTTTCGGGATATTGACCCCCAGATATTTCATAGATTCCAACTCCCAGTTAGTTTTGAGTTCACTTAGTGAAAAATGATTTGGGTCATAGTTGAATGTTAAAACTTGGGTTTTATGCATGTTTAATTTGTACCCCGATAAATCTCCATAGTCTGAAAAAACGGAGATTAGTTCTGGTAGAGAAGTGTCTGGCTGCCCTAGGTATATTAAAATGTCATCAGCAAAGAGTGCTATTTTATGTTCCTTCTCACCAAGTGTAATACCTTGAATTTCTTGATTTTGTCTTATCCATTGGCTCAGAGGTTCTATGAAGATTGCAAAGAGCAGTGGAGACAGGGGGCAGCCTTGACGACATCCTCTTTACAGCTCAAAAGATGATGATAAATTACCGTTAATCCTTATTTTAGCTGTTGGTTTTTTATATAATGCCTGTATAGTTCTAATGAAGCTATGAAAATTGAAACTGGATAAGATTCTATATAGGAAAGACCAGTCAACCGAATCGAATGCTTTTTCAGCATCTAATCCCAATATGACTGGATTTGTTATTTTTTTTATATGATGAATTATGTGTAAAGTGCGTCGAATGTTGTCTTGTGTCTGTCTTTGTCTTATAAAACCTGTTTGGTCTAAGTGAATTAAGTCTGTCAGTATGTTTTCTAACCTTTTGGCAAGGATAGTGGTAAAAAGCTTATAGTCCTGATTTAATACACTGATTGGTCTGTAGTTGGAGCATTCTAGTTTATCCTTCTCAGGTTTAGGTATAACTGCAATGACCCATTCTCTCCAGGAGGGGGGGGATTTCCCCTGTGTGGAGGACGTAGTTAAATGTTTTCAGGAGGAGAGGAGATAGTTGCTGTTTAAAGGTTTTGTACCATTCTGCTGTATAGCCATCAGCTCCTGGGGATTTGTTAGCTTTAAGTTTCATAATTGCTTTTTCCAATTCTTTAGGTTGTATTTCTGACAGTAGGGTTTTATTTTGTGATTCCGTAAGTTGGGGAAGGTTTAATGTGTTTGGGAATGTCTCGGATGCGTTTTTATGTTTTTTGTGGGAGTATAAGTTCTTGTAGTAATTCTCGAAGCTTTTAAGAATATCCTGAGTTCTGAATTTTATTTCCTTTGATACTGGGTCTCTGATTTTGTAGATTGCTCTTTCTGTTTGTTGTTTCCTCAATTTATAGGCTAGTAATTTTGCCGATTTACTGCCTGCTTCATAGTGTTTTTGTTTCAGAAATGTAAGTTTCTTCTGGATTTCTATTGTGTAGATCTCATTTATTTGATTTTTAATTTCTTTAATCTTGAGCGAGCCATTAGAATGAGTGTTGTCTTTGTGTTCTTTTTCTAGGTTCTTGAGTTCTGACTCTAGTGTGATTAGTTTTTCTTGTCTCAGTTTCTTTTGGGTTGCCAGTTTTGCAATAATTTTTCCCCTTATTACAGCTTTGCACGCATCCCACAGTATTAAAGGGGATACTTCTCCATTATCGTTTTCTTCCAAATAGCTGAGAATATCTGATTCCAATTCATCTTTCAGTGGTCCTTTCAGGACATTTGAACTCAACCTCCAGGAAAATGTATTATTTGTGTATTTTTGGATGTTTAAGTCCATATAGATCGGACTGTGGTCAGAGAGATCCATCAGTCCTATTTTACATGTTTTTACTCTTCCAATGTCTCTATTAAACATAAAAAAGTAATCAATCCTTGAGTAAGATGAATGTGGCGTTGAATAAAAAGTATAATCTTTTACATTGGGGTTGAATTCCCTCCATACGTCACAGATTCCCATTTCTTTTAGTAGCATCCGAGTATTCCTATTTTGGGTGTTATTTTGATGTGAAGAATTACCTGTTGCATCCCAGTATGGATTCAGTCTTAGATTGAAGTCTCCACCACATATCACTAAACCTTGGGCTTTAGTTATCATTAGGTCGAATACATTTTTATAAAATTTCCATTTAGCCCCTGGAGGTGCATATACATTCAGCAGGGTGATATCTTCTCCCTCTAGCCGCCCAGTTACCAAACTGTACCTCCCTTCTTTATCTTTGTGTTCGGATTTTTTTTCAAATGTAATTTTGGTTGATATCAATGTCGCTACTCCCCTCCTCCTCCCTGATTTATATGAAGATGAAGAGATCATTTTAAACCCTTGTCTATTGAGTTTAGTGTGTTCCACGTCTGTTAGGTGGGTTTCTTGTAAAAATATTATTTCTGCTTTGTCTTTTTTCATTTTGCGTAGAATCTTGGATCTTTTAACTGGATTCAGGATCCCTTTTACATTATATGAGGCTATTTTGGTTACACCCTGTTTCTCCATTGTATTTTCTTATTTAGTATAACAGTGTGGTGGCCCTCTTTTTTGCTACTCAGAAACTGAAAGAACATTAAGAACATAAAAAACATTGAGAACATAGTGTACGAAACTTTAAAACAAAAAACTGTCAAAAAAACTTCCTGAGCTTTGGTCTCTTTAAAGACCCTGTAAGAGCCCTGATGGAGTGTAGGCTCTGAGGGAAATTCCTCAAACTCTGTTACGTGTTGAGGGCCCTCTCTTACCCCTGTAAGTTGTCCCATGTTTTTAACGTGAATTTCAGATCCCAATCCGAATTTGTAATGGTTTTTTTTTTTTTTTTTTTTATGCCTATACCCTATGAGATTGTGTGCACCCTCCCACCCCCATCACAGCAAACATTCACTCTAATACAGTATTTGTTAGTGTGGAGAGAACATGTGGGTCATTGTTATGTTTCTATTTTAACATGATTTTTTTTTTCCCCCCTTTAAATTAAGAAGACATTTGTTTCTAATGCTAAAACTGCTCCATGAAAGGTTTTACCACATGCTGATTCTACATCTCCTTTAATGTTTGTTACCTTGTAGGAGGGGGGGGTGGAAGTGCAGAGTGACTGAAAAGAAAAAAAAAAAAAAAAAAGACAAAAAGGTCGCTATTCCTTCCTGGAACTGGAAAGCTTATCTTTGTAGCTCTGGGGCTGGGTTTCCCACTGCTGGCCCGTGGATTTTGAAGGTCTCTGAGTGGACCACGTTTGAGCTCTGATTTTCTCGCTCAGATTCGCTGCGGGTTTAAACACCGTTACCGGGAGCCCTCTCCTTGCCATGTCAGTTGTTGCTTCTTCCGCTGAATTGTAGAGACATGACTCTTCACCGTAAAAGACCCTTAACTTCGCCGGAAATGGCGTCTGAAAGCGTAGATTCTGTTCCCGTAGAACCTTTTTGGCGTCGTTATATTCCCGTCGCTTTTTAAGAACCTCAGGGGCGTAATCGTGCTCCACGAAGACTTTTCTCTCATGATGCATAAATCCTTTTTTTCTGCCAAGCCCGTCTTACAACGTCTTGTTTTATTTTGAAATTGGCGAATCTCACCACCACGGAATGTGGGGGCGCTTCCGGCGCTGGCTTAGCGGCTAATGTACGATGGGCTTTTTCTATCTTCAAATCGGTGGTTTGTGGAATATCCAACTTCTCTCTCAATAAGGATTCCATGCATTCCGCCATTGTGTTGAAACTATCTTCAGCTCCTTCTTTCAGACTGTGAATTCTGTTGTTATCATTTTATTACTTATTCTTAAAGCCAAGAGTAAGACATCAATAAAGGTAGTAAGAGAAATGCTCTTTGCCGACGACAGTGCTCTAGTTGCACACAGTGTGGAAGATATGCAATCTTTAGTGGAGAAATTTGCAAGAGCAGCTACCCAATTCAGCCTCCAAATCAACATCAAGAAGACAGAGTGCCTTTATCAACCACCAGAGTTCCAGTTATCAACATCACTACCACAAGAGATCAGCATTGGTACAGATCCACTAGTCAAGTGCAAGACTTCCAAGTATCTAGGGAGTACTGTTTCAGAGAATGCTAGGCTGGAGGATGAACTATCTCTCAGAATGGGAAGAGTGAGTGCTGTGTTTGGAAACTTGAGGGAGAGGCTGTGGAACAATCGACATGTGTCTATCCGTGTGAAATGCAAAGTGTACAGAGCGACAGTGCTGGCTACTCTATTGTACGGTGCTGAAACTTGGACTGTCTACAGAGTGCAGGTGAAGAAACTCCACGCGTACATGATGAGACACCTTTGAGCCATAATGAACATCTCATGGAAAGACAAGATAACCAACATGGAAGTGTTGAAACAAGCTGGTCTACCATCAATGGAGGACATGCTGAGATGGCTCAGACAGAGAGGATGGACCACCAGCGTCTCCCTCAGCAGTTACTCTACTCACAGTTATGCAAGGGCAAACGCAATCAGGGTAGACCAAGGCTCAGATTTAAAGACACTGTAAAAAGAAACTTGAAGAAGTTGGACATAGACAGGAGTTCCTGGCAGCGGAAGGCTAAAGACAGAGCTGTGTGGAGGAATCTGATCAGACCTAAATGAAACAGTCATTGTCGCCCACGACAGACTGCTATGATGATGATGATGAGTTAAATGTTTACTGACAAATGGCCAACACTGATGCAACGGTTGCAGTCAAATGGGTCCTTCTGCTGTGTATAATAATGTTGTGTTTTGTAGCTAATTTGGTTGATTACAGTTTTAGAAAAACCCTTTAATAACAAAATATTGGTAAAATATAAAATGATGCACTGCAATGGGTCTCAAATATTTGTAAACGTGTCCTGTTATAGTACTGCATGAGTTTAGTGACGATACATTGAAGAAATTCAATATTACTCTGAACTCCATCACTGAACAGTGATATAAACTAAAATAATTATAATAATGACTGAACTCCCATTCCCCAAAGTTCAAGATACACTATTATGAATATAAGTGATTAAAAGGTCACACAAATAAGTGATCTGACAAACAAGTAAACAAGGGATCTGAAATAGTCGCTAATATTGGATGTCCCATTTATTTTCAAGATTTAGGTATTCTGTTATTAATGTTCACGCAATCAAATAAATCTTAGTGCCATTTAGTCCCTTTTATATTTGTCAAAGTCTAACATGTGATTGCCTACATGTAGGCTACACCTCTTTGTATTCCACTTTCAAACACAGCCTACATTTGGGCTTGTAAAGCCTGATTGGAATACTTAAATAATAATAATAATGATAATAATAATACATCAGTCTTATATAGCGCTTTTCTAAATACTCAAAGACGCTTTACAAAGCAGCATAGGGACAAACATACAGAGAACGGGTAAACAGACAAGGTAGGTACACATAGGTAGAAGAGGCAGTCAGTTTTCATAGGTAGATTTGAAAAGATGGGTTTTGAGTTGACTTTTGAAAGAAGCAAGTGTGTTGGCAGACCGGATGTGAAGGAGCAAGGAATTCCAGAGGGTTGGTGCGGCGATGGCGAATGATCCGTCACCCAGGGTGCGGAATTTTGTCTGGGTGATGGAGGTAAGAAGGTGAGCATCAGCAGAGCAGAGGAGACGAGTGGGGGAATGATGAGACAGAAGGTCAGTTAGGTATGAGGGGGCGAGGTTATGAAGAGCTTTATAGGTGATGAGGAGGATCTTGAAGTTGATGCGCTGTTGAATGGGGAGCCAGTGGAGCTGACGGAGGAGAGGAGTGATGTGGTCTCTGGAGCGGGCGTGAGTAAGTAGGCGGGCGGCTGAGTTTTGGACATACTGTAGTTTTTGGAGGATGGTGGAAGGAAGTCCATACAGAATGCTGTTACAGTAATCAAGTCTGGAGGTGATGAAGGCGTGGATGAGTATTTCAGCAGCAGAGGGGGAGAGGGTGGGACGGAGGCGTGCAATATTACGAAGATGAAAAAATGATGTTTTGGTGATATGGTTGATGTGAGATTTGAAGGAGAGGGTGGGGTCCATGATAATGCCGAGGTTTCTGGCCAGGGGGGAGGGGGTGACTGAGTGACCATCGATTTGGAATGAAACGTTCTGGGAAGAGGGGAAAAGAGATTTTGGTCCAAAAATGATGATTTCTGTTTTATTGCTGTTTAGCTTGAGAAAGTTGTTAGTCATCCAGGTTTTTATATCTGTGAGGCAGTTGGTGATGGTGGAGAGAATGGCGGGGGTGATGGATTTAGAGGAGATGTACAGCTGGGTGTTGTCGGCGTAGCAGTGAAAGTGAAGACCATGTTGACGGATGATGTGACCAAGCAGAAGCATGTAGAGAGTGATTGTGATTGTCTTGTTTCAGACACGAATACTTGCGTTCTACGGGCAATGCACTAGTTATATTATAATGCAAAGATTCTGTGTGTGTGTCATTCTGTCTGTTCCGTGCATTTATCTCACAAAAGTCAGTACATCCCTCACATTTTTGTAAATATTTTATTATATCTTTTCATGGGACAGCACTGAAGATATGACACTTTCATACAATGCAAAGTAGTTGGTGTACAGCTTGTATAACGGTGTAAATTTGCTGTCCCCTCAACATAACTCAACACACAGCCATTAATGTCTAAACCGGTGGCAACAAAAGTGAGTACACCACTAGTGAAAATGTCCAAATTGTGACCAATTAGCCATTTTCCCTCCCCGGTGTCATTTGACTCGTTAGTGTTACAAGGTCTCATATGTGAATGGGGAGCAGGTGTGTTAAGTTTGGTGTTATCGCACTCACACTGTCTCATACTGGTCACTGGAAGTTCAACATGGCACCTCATGGCAAAGAACTCTCTGAGGATCTGAAAAAAAGAATTGTTACTCTACATAAAGATGGCCTAGGCTATAAGAAGATTGCCAAAACCCTGAAACTGAGCTGCAGCACGGTGGCCAAGACCATACAGCAGTTTAACAGGACAGGTTCCACTCAGAACAGGCCTCGCCATGGTCGACCAAAGAAGTTGAGTGCGCGTGCTCAGCGTCATATCCAGAGGTTGTCTTTTGAAAATTGACGTATGAGTGCTGCCAGCATTGCTACAGAGGTTGAAGGGGTGGGGGGGTCAGCCTGTCAGTGCTCAGACCATACGCCGCACACTGCATCAAATTGGTCTGCATGGCTGTCATCCCAGAAGGAAGCCCCTTTTAAAGATAATGCACAAGAAAGCCCGCAAACAGTTTGCTGAAGACAAGCAGACTAAGGACATGGATTACTGGAACCATGGCCTGTGGTTTGATGAGACCAAGATAAACTTATTTGATTTAGATGGTGTCATGCGTGTGTGGTGGTAGCCAGATGAGGAGTACAAAGACAAGTGTGTCTTGCCTACAGTCAAGCATGGTGGTGGGAGTGTCATGGTTTGGGGCTGCATGAGTGCTGCCGGCACTGGGGAGCTACCGTTCATTGAGGGAACCATGAATGCCAACATGTACTGTGACATACTGAAGCAGAGCATAATTCCCTCCCTTCGGAAACTGGGCCGCAGGGCAGAATTCCAACATGATAATGACCCCAAACACACCTCCAAGATGACCGCTGCCTTGCTAAAGAAAAAGGGGGTAAAGGTGATGGACTGGCCAAGCATGTCCCCAGACCTAAATCCTTTTGAGCATCTGTGGGGCATCCTCAAATGGAAGGTGGAGGAGCACAAGGTCTCTTAACACCATGATGTCGTCATAGAGGAGTGGAAGAGGATTCCAGTGGCAACCTGTGAAGCTCTAGTGAACTCCATGCCCAAGAGAGCTAAGCCAGTGCTGGAAAATAATGGTGGCCACACAAAATATTGACACTTTGGGCACAATTTGGACATTTTCACTAGGGGTGTACTCACTTTTGTTGGCAGCAGTTTAGACATTAATGGCTGTGTGTTGAGTTATTTTGAGGGGACAGCAAATTTACACTGTTATACAAGCTGTACACAGACTACTTTACATTGTATCAAAGTGTCATATCTTCAGTGTTGTCCCATGAAAAGATATAATAAAATATTTACAAAAATATGAGGGGTGTACTCACTTTTGTGAGACACTGTATCTCTTGAACTGTTTGCCAGACTGACCTCAGATTTGATGCATGTTTTGCTGAGGTTATGAGAGCGTACATCCCTGAATTTCAGCCTCCCCAGATATGTGAAAGTTTAGTAGATGAAATCTTTAATGAATGTCCATAGCGGAGCTATTAAATGAACACAGAGGTTGAAAAGGTACAACTACTGGGAGTTGTGGGGCTGAAATTCACAGGGCAGGCTCTGGAGGCCAGTGGGATAAAATGATAAAAAATTGGGTCCAATCCAAGCCCTGGAACAAGGTTTTCCTTAGAAGACCTATAAGGAGTTGTTCAGAACTCCTTATAAGAACTCCTTAGGTGTTCTTGATAAGTGCCATCTATTTTTTGGTGTAAGCATCACTTCTGTTATGTCACCAGTTCAAACGGGGTCATACGGGCACTGCACTAGTTATGTTAATTTCTAGACTCGGGCAGAACAAGTAATGATACCAGTTAATTGCTGGTTCACTTCGAGTAGACAGACTTGAAGAAGTCATCATGAGTCATCAGTAAAAAAAACTTAATCAAATTCACTTTGGCCTCGTCCCGGGGTGTCAAACTCATTTTAGCTCGGGGGCCATATACCACTGGATTTAATGTCAAGTGGGCTGGACCAGTAAAATAATAGCAAAACAACTTAATAGCAACTCCAAATTGAGTACAAAGAAGTACAAGTACATTATGAAATGTTTACATTTATTGAACCATTGATCTTTTACAAAACATGAACAGCCTGAATCATGAATCTTCATCAAAGTATGAACAATCTGATTTTTTTTTTTTTTTTTTCCTGCTCGGTTTTGAACTGAAGCTGCTGATGAACAATATCTTAATCACAATAAAAACTAGAAAAGCACTCGGAGAGCGCAGACCTCCGCCAAGCGCCACAATTCCCCCCATACAGTGTTTGTGTGTACGTTTTCAGATTCCTTGAGCATGTAAACATATGACTAGCAATTGGATTCACAATGATTATTTGTTTATTTGACAGGGACAGTGCAATAAACACACAATTAATCAATGACAATCAATGTGATGGTGATAGGATTAGTGCTTCAGTAGTAAAAGCATTGCGTCCTTGGCGGAGGTAATAAACTGAAGTGTTGCTGTTGTGTCCATCTCCTCCACTGACGGATGCAAATTGGGTAGACAGGTTGCCGTGGGTTTTATATTGTATTATTTTGGGGTTGCGCTCCGCGGCAAACGAGAATTTAGAAGCTTCGCCGGCAGAGAGCTCGTTTTTGCGCAGCGCCTATGGCTGGCCGGTGAATTTCTGCCAAATGCGCAGCTCCTATGGCTGGCCGGGGAATTTCTGCCAAAGAATCCGTCGGCGGACAGCTGGCCGTGTGAGGTTTTGCAGTTGCGCGCAAACACAGGCACGCTGGCGGGCCCAGGCCAGCAGTGTTTTCCGCGTGCTTTTGTGCCTAAAACGTTGAAGAACGCGGAGTTTGTGTTGCAGACACGACGACCAGCGCCCTCCATTGCGCCTGCGCACATGTTGAAAATGGCTGTATGTCACAGTGTTGAAAAATGCTTTAAAAAATTCCTGTATCCAGACGGTGAACCGGATCACCCCCAAAATTTAATCAGTTCTTCCTTGTACCATTTCCAACAACGCCTGAAAGTTTCATGGAAATCCGTCCAAGACTTTTTGAGTTATCTTGCTAACCAACAGACAAACAGACAGACAGACAGACAGACAAACAGACAAACACACAGACAAACCCCGGCAAAAACATAACCTCCTCCTGGCCTGCCTTTTCGGCCTGGCGGAGGTAACAAATGCCATTTAAGGAACCAGATATCGTATTGCTGCCATCTACTGTTTAATACTGGAACTTGTTTATATTTTGAACAATGACCCCAGTTACATGGTCACAACAATAAACCGATTACAGGCAATAAACTGATAATGCCAATAACCAGTTTTCTTGTATTTACATGCACTGAATAAACAGATAACTGGAGGGTAAACCACTTGAGTTAATGACCCCGGTTACATGGCCTTTATCGGATCATTCTGTTTATGTGGCCATTTGAATAAACAGATAACTGCAAATAATGCACAAACACTAGTATTCATGGGAAAGAAAAGCTTTGACTTGTACATTGTTATACATGGATTTTGTTCATTTCAGCACACTTTTCTTAACCTATAAAAAGTTGCTACAGGATAAAATGTCATATCTGATTATTCTAACACAAAACTCATGGGTTTAAAATTAATCCTAGATAGATAGATAGACAGATAGTTTATTTCGAACACAAAAATATAACAAATACAAGCAAATGGCAAATGCAATAAAGTAACATTATACACTGTTCGAAAGGGAGAAGGAAGAAGTGAACACTTATTAATTCCATCTCCTCTTTTCCATAGATACACCCATGTGAATTTTATACAAATTACCACCTTTAAGACCCCAAGTAAACAATTTACTGTATTTTTTACAAATCAACATTAACACCCATCCATTCTAACATACAATGATGTCCATACAACAAAACCAGCCTCAAACAACACAGATATACACAGTGCTGTCCTACCCACCATTCCATAGTGTCCCATAATATCCCAGAGTGAACATAATGAATCGTACATATAACTACTACCCTTCTAACATATACCCTTTCAGCAAATGATGCTTATAACTAACTGAACTAGCAGCAGATGCTAACATTGAGCTGGAGGGTTTTCACATGATACGAGCTGACCGAACACCAGACAGTGGCAAAGCTAGGGGCGGTGGAGTGATAATGTATGTTAACAACAACTGGTGCAGACCGGGACATATCACTGTTAAACAACGACACTGCAGCAAAGACATTGAGTTGCTAGCTGTTAGCATGAGGCCTACATATCTCCCGAGAGAACACTCACACGTGATCTGCATTGTTGTTTATGCAAATCCGACGGCGAACGCTGGGACAGCACGTGACGTCATCCATTCAGTAACCAGCAGGCTGCAGACAGAACACCCAGATGCTCTTCTCCTCATCTCAGGCGATTTCAACCACGTTTCACTGTCTCCCATTCTACCCACGTTCACCCAGTATGTCACATGCCACACTAGAGACAATAAAACACTGGATTTATTCTACGCAAACACTAAGGAGGCGTACACCTCATCACAACTCCCCCCACTCGGGAGATCGGATCACAACTTGGTTCATCTCCGGCCAGTGTACAAACCCCTAGTGCACAGACAACCTCCGGCCATGCACACTGTGGAGTTATGGTCTGAGGAGACAATGGACACTCTAAAGGACTGTTTTGAAGCCACCGCCTGGAAGCAGCTCTGCGATCCACATGGTGAGGACATCGATGGCCTCATTCACACCTTCACGGGCTACCTCGGCTTCTGTGTGGACAAATCCGTTCCCACCAAGACCATACGGCGTCACTCAAACAACAAACCCTGGATCAACCCTGAGATAAAAACACTTCTGAGAGAGAAGAAGAGGATCTTCAGGTCGGGGAACAGGGAGATGCTGAAGTCCGTACAGAGGGAGCTGAGGAGAAAGATCAGAGAAGGCAAGGACAGCTTCAGGAAGAAGATGGAGGACAAGCTGCAACAGAGCGACATCAGCGGGGTCTGGAGAAACCTCAAAACCATCTCGGGGCTCCAGAATACCTCCCCCCAGGCCACGGGGGGCAGGGAGTGGGCGAACAACCTGAATCTGTTTTTCAATAGATTTGACCAACCGCCCTCCCCCCTGTCTGCACAACAACCACTGCTGCCTCTAAGAAATCAAGTCCTGCTGCCCACTCCCCACTCCACCGACACCCCCCCCACTCCCAACACACAGCCCCCCATCCTGACCCTGACCAAGACCCAGGTGAGGACGGAGCTGAGGAAGATCAAGGCGAGGAAGGCGTCGGGACCGGACGGCATCAGCGCAAAGCTCCTCAAGTCCTGTGCAGACCAGCTGTGTGGGATTGTGACGTATATCTTCAACATGAGCCTGAAACTGGGGAGGGTACCACAGCTGTGGAAAACATCTTGTGTGGTACCTGTACCAAAAACTTCCCACCCCAAAGACCTGAACAGCTACAGACCGGTGGCCTTGACGTCCCACTTGATGAAGACCCTGGAGAGACTGCTCCTTGCTCATCTCCGCCCCCTAGTGGAACCAGCGATGGATCCACTCCAGTTCGCCTACCAGCATGGCATTGGGGTGGAGGATGCAGTGATCTTCCTCCTTCACCGTTCTCTGTCCCACCTGGAGAAGCCCGGGAATAAGGTGAGGATCATGTTCTTTGACTTCTCCAGTGCTTTCAACACCATCCAACCGATGATCTTGAAGGACAAGCTGCTGCGCGCAGGGGTGGACCAGCACCTGTCATCATGGATCCTGGACTACCTCACGAACCGGCTTCAGTTTGTGAGAACCCGGGACTGTGTTTCCGACACGATCATCAGTAGCACGGGGGCCCCCCAGGGAACGGTGCTGGCTCCCTTCCTGTTCACTCTTTATACTGCGGACTTCTCACACAACACAACACATTGCCATCTACAGAAGTTCTCTGATGACTCTGCGATCGTTGGTCTCATCTCCAACGGAGATGAAGCTGAGTACAGAGGGCTTATCCAGGACTTCGTGGACTGGTGCCATCGGAACTGCCTCCAGAGCAACGCGAGGAAAACTAAGGAGCTGGTGGTGGACTGCCGCAGGCATGAGCAGCCCCTCACAGCACCAGTAAATATACAGGGAACAGACATCGAGATGGTGACATCCTATAAGTACCTGGGTGTTCATCTGAACAATAAACTAGACTGGTCACACAATACTGACGCACTCTACAAGAAGGGACAGCGCAGGCTGTTCCTGCTGAGGAGACTCAGGTCTTTTGGTGTACAAGGGGCGCTGCTGAAGTCATTCTATGACACGGTGGTGGCATCAGCCATCACTTTTGGAGTGGTCTGCTGGGGCAGTGGCATTACTGCAGCCGATAGGAAGAGACTGAACAAACTGATTAAGAAAGCTAGCTCTGTCCTGGGGCAGCGCCTTGATCCGATGGAGGAGATAGGAGAGAGAAGGACGGTGGCTAAACTGTCATCTCTGCTGGAGTCCGAGTTCCACCCTATGCAGGACATACTGGATGCACTGAGGAGCTCATTTAGCAGCAGACTACATCATCCCAGGTGCACAACCGAGAGGTTTCGTAGGTCCTTCCTACCAACGGCTGTCAGACTGTACAACCTAAGCAGGGCTGCTCGCAGAGATAGCAAAAAGATGTAACAAACTAATAGTTTTTTGAATGCAAAAGATGCAATGGACTTACACAATGGTCCTCTCCGGCATACAACTAGGAACATACCGGTCGCTATGGAGGGTGAGAATATGTATGGGCACATAATCATACCATGTAGGATAACTAAGTAGACGGTTATGCTGTTTCATCCCATCTAGCAACAATGCTCTGCACTGTGTGTGTTTATATATTTACATATTTATTCCATCTAGCTACAGTGCTCAGCACTGGGTGTGTTTATATTTATATATCTATATATTTATTCCATCTAGCTACAATGCTCCGCACTGTGTTTTTATATATCTACATATTATTCCATCTAGCTACATTGCTCCGCACTGTGTGTGTTTATATACTTGCATATTTATTCCACCTAGCTGCAATGCTCCGTACTGTGGGTGTTTATATATTAACATATTTATTCCATCTAGCTACAATGCTCTGCACTGTGTGTTCATATATTCATATATTTATTCCATCCAGCTACAATGCTCTGCACTGTGTGTGTGTGTGTGTGTATATATATATTTTATAGTAATATGTACATATGTATATTAGCTGCTCTTGCTTGCTTGTTTTTTTTCTTGCCTTCTGATTGTTGCTCTGAGTGTTGCTATCCCTGTGCTGTTGCAATCCTGGAATTTCCCCGTTGTGGGACTAATAAAGGTTTATCTTATCTTATCTTATCTTATCTTATCTTATACCTCTTTTTGAATTGATTTCTGTTTGTACATAGTTTCAGTTCCGGCTCTAGACTGTTCCACAAATCCACCCCACAGACAGATATGCACATACTTTTCTTGGTAGTACGTATCTTGGGTTTTGTAAAGTTTAAGTCTCCCCTCAAATTATGATCGTCTCTTTTTTTAAATATTTTTTGTATATTAGTTGGTAGTTGATTATTAATTGCCCTGTACATTACTTGTGCTGTCTTAAATTTAACTAAATCGATGAGCTTTATGACATGTGACTTTAAGAACAACGAATTGGTATGGTCTCTATATCCTGCATTGTTTATTATCCTTATAGCTCTTTTTTGTAATGTGCATATTGACTGTAGGTTGGTTTTGTAGGTGTTTCCCCAGACTTCTACACAGTAGTTAAGATAAGGTAAAAACAGTGAATTGTACAATAAGACCAATGATTTATAGTCCAAGAAGTGTCTTGTCTTCCCCAGTATGCCTATACATTTAGCTAATTTGGCCCGGATGTGACTGATGTGAGGTTTCCAGCAGATTTTATTGTCAAGCGTCACCCCCAGGAACTTATTTTCCTGTACTGTTTCTATTCTGGTATCATCTATCGTTACCATTATTTCATGATTTATTTTATAATTTCCAAACAACATAATCTTTGTTTTTTTTTTAGATTTAGAGATAATTTATTTTTGTTGAACCACTGCGTTAATTTTTTCATTTCAGTTGTGACCACCTCTAAAACTTGCTGCAAATTCTCACCAGTGCAGAGAATATTTGTGTCATCCGCAAACAAAATAAATTTCAGAATTTTTGATACTTGGCATATGTCATTTATATATAAAATAAAGAGTTTGGGTCCCAAAACTGACCCCTGGGGCACACCACAAGTGATGTCCATGAAGGGTGATTTGTGCTCTCCAATTTGTACAAATTGTTGTCTGTTAGTTAAATAACTTTCCACCCAACTCAGTCCAACCCCTCTTATCCCATACCTTTCCAGTTTCCTTAGTAGTATTCTGTGGTCAATGGTGTCAAAAGCTTTCTTTAAATCTATGAATACTCCTACAGCAACATTTTTTTTTATCTATACAACTAGTAATTTCTTCTATAAGTTCGATCAGTGCCAAAGATGTAGATTTATCTGCTCTAAAACCGTACTGGCTATCTGTAAGGAGGTTGTGTTTTTCAGTGAAATCATCCAGTCTCTTAGTGAAGATTTTTTCAAGTATTTTGGAGAATTGTGAGAGTAAAGAGACTGGCCTGTAATTTGTGAAGCGATGACTGTCTCCTGTTTTGTATAGAGGTATTACTTTTGCTATTTTCATTTTGTCTGGAAATGTACCAGTTTGAAATGACAGGTTACAGATGTGGGTGAGTGGCTTAACAATTCCCTCAATTACTTTTTTCACTATTGTCATGTCCTTCACCACATTAAATATTCATAGACATACCTTTGCTAATTGCATGGACAAAAAATTACATCCGCTTTGCTCAAAAGCAGCCATTGACCTCAGAATCTGAAAACTAAATGCTGAGCGAGGCGCACTCCTGCAGCGAGCCGATCAGTCTCTGGCTGCCCATCACTTTTTGGCAAGACACCCCGACAGCTGGCTGTTGTCAACTGGCAGCTTCTCTTGTTTTGAACATATTCAAAAAATTTTGTGACAGGAAGAACTGGTTCCAACCGTAAAAACATCCGGTAAACGGCAGTGAACCGTTTGTCCCCCCCCTCCCCCCCCCAAAAAAAGGAACCGGTGCTGAACATCCCCCAGAACTCTCCGCGTTGTGAGACACGGGGGTAAGTGTATTTTTTTTTTTTGTAACTTAAGATTTTTATTCATTTTTCATTATATATATTGCATTCAGATCACAGTCTACATTTAAAAAAAAACAAAGGGGCTAGAGTAAAAAAGAAAAAGAAAAAAACAAAAAAAAAAAAGGGGGGGGGGACAAATGTTGGAGCATCAAGTTTTTAGTTTCCATCTCTTAATTCTTCTGGTTTTTCCAGCGTCTTTGGTTATTCTTTCAATATCTGTCTCGTTGTTGCACTTTGTAGTGTGTCCATTTCCGCCATTTTTTTTCCCCATAGTCCTTCTTGCATTCTTTGTCGATATGTTAGTTTTTCCATCATACGTATGTCCTCAATAATGTCAGTCCATTGCTCTTGGTCAGGAAGAACTTCTGATTGCCATTTTTTTGTGATAGTTTTTTTACATGCAATCAACAAGATTTTAACTAGATATCTGTCCTCAGCCTGTATAACATTGTCTCTTTTAAGATCACATAGGTACATCAAGTTACAGTTCATTGGTATATTATATCCTAATATCCTCTGAATTGTCACATGTATAGATTTCCAGAATGATGAGATTTTGCAGCATTTCCAAAACATATGTGAGTGGTCTGCATTTTGAGCCCCACATCCCCTCCAGCATATAGATTGGGTATTTGTATACTTTCCTTGAATCTGTGGTGTAATGAAAAAGCGAATCAGGTTTTTCCATCCAAATTCCCTCCATGTTCTTGAATTTGTTGACGTGTGTTGTGTTTTCCATATTTCCTGCCAGCTTTCTTCTGTTATGTTTAAATTGAGCTCTTTCTCCCATTTCTCCTTTATATAGTTACTTGAATGATTGTTTGCCATAAGTTTCTGATATAGCTTTGAAATAATTCTTGTTTTATTTCCTGTATATGAGCTTAAAATGAATTGTATAATCTCGCTCACATCTGTTTGGAGGTTATGCCTAATCTTCTTCATATAATAGTCTCTCATCTGCAGATATCTGAAGAATTCCGATCTTTCTAGTTTAAATTTTCTCCTGATGTTTACAAAGCTCCCGAGATCTTTTTTTCCGATATTGCCCCATGCTGTGATTCCCTTGTTCACCAGATTTTTGTATCCCCTATCTTGTTTTGCCGGTCCAAACTGACTGTCAAATGCTACCCATTTCAATAGTTTTATGTCTTCCTTTATATTATACTTTTGTACTATTTTATACCACAGTTCTAAAGTAAATTTAGTGATTGGGTCTATTTGTTTGATTTGCTTATATGCATCTTTATCTCCTATTATGCTTTGTACTGGGAGTCCCTCAATTTCCTTTTCCATTTCTTTCCATTTTGCCTCATATCCCTCGTCGCACCAACATATGATATATCTTATTTGTGCTGAGTAGTAATATTCCTTTAGACTCGGTAGGCCCATGCCTCCTTTCTCTTTTGGTAACTGGAGAGTTTTATATTTCACTCTTGGTTTTTTACCTCCCCAAACAAATCTCGATATCATCCTGTCCCACTTTGAGAATTGGGCATCTGGAATCTCTGTTGGTATAGCCTGGAAGAGGTAAAGTAATCTAGGTTGTATGCTGATTTTGACTGTCTCAATTTTTGAATTCAGATCCATATTTAAGATTGACCATCTATCAATATCTTTTTTTATTTCTTGTTCCAACCTATCATAGTTTGCTTTATAGATTTTGCTTAGATCTTTAGGTATGTTCACTCCAAGGTATTTTATTTCTTTTTGTTTCCAGTTTAGTTTGATCTTATCAGTTATCTGGTTTAGAGGGTTATAGTGGAATGTCAGTATTTGTGTTTTTGTTATGTTTATCTTGTATCCTGATAATTTTCCAAAATTTTCTATCAAGTTCATCATTTCCATTATTGATTCATCTGGTTGTTCAAGGTAAACTATAATATCGTCTGCAAATAGCCCAATCTTGTGTTCCGCCCCCTTTATTGTTACACCTTTTAATTTCTTATTTTGTCGTATCGCTTGAGCCAGTGGCTCTATGAACAGAGCAAACAAGGTGGGCGATAAGCAGCATCCCTGCCTAGTTGATCTTTGTATATTTACTTTGTCTGTTAAGCTACCGTTTATCTTGATTCTTGCCACAGGTTCTTGATACAGCGTCCTTATGCATTGTACTGATTTTTCGTTAAATCCAAAGCGTTCCAGCACACTATATAGGAATTTCCAGTTAACCCTGTCAAATGCTTTTTCTGCGTCTAAACTCATTATTACTGCGCTTTTCTTTTCTTTATGTATTTGATTAATTATATGTATTGTTCTCCTGATATTGTCATGTGTTTGGCGTCCCTCTATGAAACCAGTTTGATCATCTTCTATCAATTCCGTCAAGAATGTCTTTATTCGTTTACATATAATTGTTGTATATATTTTATAATCCACATTTAATAAAGAGATTGGCCTATAGTTTCCGCATTGTTCTCTATCTTTCCCTGGCTTTAAAATGACTGAAATAATGGCTTCGTTCCATGATGGAGGTATTTTGTTGTTGTTCAACGTCCAATTAAATGACTTTAGAAGCTGTGGCGTGAGTTCTTCTATAAACAGTTTATAAAACTCAGACGGGTATCCATCACTACCTGGTGATTTACCGTTTTTAAGTGACTTAATCACATCTCTAATCTCTTGTGTTGTTATTTCTGCTGTTAGCTTTTCATTTTGTTGATTTCCTATTGATGGCAAGTCCAATGTGCATAGAAATTTTTTAATATCTTTAGTATTTGTTTCTTCAGGTTGCGAGTATAGTTCTTGGTAGAAATTATGGAATATTTCTTCGATGTTTTCTGGGTTAACTGTGGTTTTATTTGTGGTGGGGTCTTTAATCTTATATACATTATTCATTGTTTGTTGTTTTCTTAACCATTTTGCCAGCAGTTTTGTGGCTTTTGGTCCCGTTTCATAATATTTTTGCTTTAGATATCTATTTTTCCTTTCAATTTCATCCATTTGTGTTTCTTTTATCTTTATTTTTTCTTCTTTAATTTCTTGATATATTTTTGGGTCATTTGTGCTTTGATGTTTATGTTCTAATTCCCTCAGTCTCTCACATCTTTGTTCATATGCTTCCAGTTTAGTCTTATTTGCTTTTCCTGTTTCAACAATTAATTTACCTCTTAACACGGCTTTTAGTGCATCCCATAGTATTGTTGGGTCCACTTCTTCATTGTCATTCTCTTGGATATATTCATTTATGTTTACTTTTATTCTTTCTTTCATTTTATCATCATTTAATAGTCCTACATTAAGTTTCCATGTTGTTTGTCATTTTCTATTGTTTAAATTTATTTCCATGTATATAGGATTATGATCTGATATTTCTGCCCCTCCAATCCAACAATTTCTCACCCTGTGTCTGTCATCTTCATTCATAAGGAAGTAATCTATTCTAGAGTGTACTTTATGGACTGCTGAATAATGTGTATAGTCTTTTTCGAGTGGGTGCAGGTCCCTCCAAATGTCTACCATACCCATTTCTGCCAGTGAGGTTCTTATGAATTTTGTTACATGTTTTTTTGTCGTCTTAACACTTGTTGTATCAATTTCATGATCCATGACAGCATTTAAGTCTCCTCCACAAATTAGGACTTCTTCACTGTGTGTTGCTATGAGATCAAACAGATGTTGAAAAAAACCCTTGTCACTTTCTGGTGGGGCATAGATGTTCACTAATGTGATCTGCATTCCATCTATGCTACCCTTTATTATTACATACCTGCCTTCTTTATCCTGGATTTCCTGTTCACATTCAAATTGTATTTTATTTGAGATTAGTATCATAACCCCCCTTTTAGTTCCTCCCTTAAATGAACTGTAGTAGGAGTTCTTATAGCCAAATCTCTTTAGTTTCACATGTTCTGTCTTGCTCAAATGTGTCTCTTGCATAAATATAATTTCGGCTTTTTCTTTCTTGAATTTTCTTATTATTCTTTCCCTTTTAACAGGTGAGTTCAGACCATTCACGTTTAGTGTTATTATCTTAAGATTTTTACCCATAATCATGTTTTTCCATTTTTTTAACTTGTGCTCCTAGCCCCTTTAACAACAAAAATAACACATATTTATATAAAAACACATTAAAAAATCTCGACCTCCGTACTTTGGGCCTTTCTTCTGCCCACTGGTCCCTGTTGGTGGGTGGAGGGATTGTCCTCACCGAGTGTAGGGCCCTCCCTAGACCTGTATTTACTATCCAAGAAATAGTCATTAGTCTAGAAATGTCCAACAAATATCACTTAAACCTCTCCTAGCCGTCTGTTTCTCTTTTACCTTGTCTTCTTGGCCTTCATTTCTTCTGTGTCTTTCTTAATCTTTGTTATAATCTAGGCTTTCAGTTGAAAGCCTTGTAGTCTTTCCTGGGCCCGCTGCGCCACGTCTCCCCCCGTCTTTTGCCGTTCACTCGCCTCCACTCCGGCTGTCGTGATGCGTTCAGGGCCTCCGCTGCTCCTACCGTTTCCTCCGGCACGTACACCTCAAGGCCCCGCTCCATCATGTCCTGCGCTGCCTCTCTGGCTGTGTTGTAGGTTCTTACGCCGTTCTCCCAATGAATCCTCATCTTCGTTAGCGGCGTTTGGAATCTAATTTTTTTTTCTTTCAGCGTTTTTTTAATGTTGGCATATTTCTTCCGCTGCTGCACAATTTCTGCCGGGTAGTCATGATCAAAGAATATCTGCTTGTCGCCGATTCGTATCTTTTTTTTCCACGCTCGTGTCAGGATTCTTTCCTTTACATCATATTTCAGAAAGTTTACCACAACTGACCTGGGTGTAGAGCGTGGGTTCGGGTTCTGTGCCGAGGCTCTGTGCGCTCGTTGAATCTGCAGATCCGCTTCGCTGGGCAGTTCCAGCTCTTTTTTTAAGAACTGATCCATGAATTTCGTCATTGAGTTGCCTTCAATGCCCTCCGGGATCCCGAAGATGCGTATATTGCCCCGTCTGGACCTGCTCTCCAAGTCGGTTACTTTCTCCTGCATCCTCTGCATTTGTGCCGTCAGGGTCTGCAGCTGTTCGCTTGCCTCGCTATTCCAATCTTCCAGCTCTGATATTCGGGCCTGCGCTTCTGTCATACACGCCCGCTGGGAGCGCAGCTCCTCCATGTTTTCTGCTAGCTTGCGCTCCATTTCTCTTCGGAGGCCCATAATTTCTTCCTTAATCTCTTTTTTCAGCTCCTCCTTAAGAGCCGCTAAATCCTGTTGTAGCTGCCGTTTGAAGTCTCTCAACTCTTTACCCAAACTGGCGATGCCAGTGTTCATGGTATCGAGTTTTGTGTCCTCCATTTTCTCTGCTGCGGTCACCTCGTTTTTTTGGGCCCCGTGTTCAGCGGTTTCTCCTGCGTTGTTGAAGAGGAATTCTTTAATTTTACTCTGCTTTTGTCCTTGTGCCCGGCTCCTTTGTGTTTTCATCCCTTAGTTTATTGATCCGCTTATGTCGAGTTGGCCATTTACCGATGATTTTTAATCCGGCTAGGGAGAGCTCTCTGTTTAAGCGTTATGTCTCTCCGCCATCTTCCCGGAAGTCAAAGTTCTGGGTAAGTGTATTTTTAAAGAACAGTTATTAAATACAGTAAATACTGTGACATTTCAGTGTGTGCTGCAATGTTTCCTCTGGCTTAAACACCTTGGTGCAGTGGCAACATATTTTTACAGGGGGCACATGACACTATTGTAACTGGAATATGTTAATATTATACCATTTCTTTTTTTTTTTTTAAATTTTGCACAGTAACTTTGCATATGGAACGTACCATTTGAAGTATTGTACAACCGAATGCTGGAATGTTGGGCCAGTTGGAGTCCTACCCAGATGTTCTGTGTTTGGACTTTTTAGTGGTGTTATCCTTCTCTCCTTCCTCTGTCTCACCTCTCCTGGACCCTCTGCTTGAACACTTTCCTCTCCTTGGCTCCTCTCTTCTGTCTCATCTTTCCCTGTCTGAGCTCTGTCTAATTCAGGTTCTGTCTCTGTCTATGGGGGTATACAAACAGGTTAGAAAATATCAAGTGTCATGTTTTGTCCTGCAGGATTTTTTTTGTCATGGTTTTACATTAATGACAAAAATATGTGTATTTTTTTTGTATTTTTATTCTAGTGTTTCTTTTTTTCCACTGAGACAGTAGGGAAGGGAAACAAAACAATAATAGTAATTTACTCATGCATACTTAAATTATATGATCAGAGGTGGGTATAGTGGCCAGAAATTCTACTCTTGTGTAAAAGCAGTGCTTTGAAATTAATAATTAAAAGTAGTCAACCAAAAATTTCTAGTTAAGGGTACAAAGAGCACCCACTTAAAAACTTGAGTAATGACTTCAGTCTTGAAGGTTTGAGGTTTTTCTCCAACATTTATAACAATTTTCTTACACACGTGGACAAAATTGTTGGTACCCCTCTGTTAATGAAAGAAAAACCCACAATGGTCACAGAAATAACTTGAATCTGTTTATTCCATCTTGCTACAATGCTCCGCACTTTGTATATATATTTATGTGTACGTATGTACTGTATATCCACTGCTCTTATTTATATTTTTCTTATCGTCGTAATTATTGCTCTGAGTGTTGCTATCCCTGTGCTGTTGCAATCCCGGAATTTCCCCATTGTGGGACTAATAAAGGCTTATTTTATCTAATCTGACAAAAGTGGTAATAAATAAAAATTCTATGAAAATTAACCAATGAAAATAAGACAGTGCTTTTGAATTGTGGTTCAACAGAATTATTTTAAAAAACAAACTCATGAAACAGGCCTGGACAAAAATGACGGTACCCCTAGAAAAGATTGGAAAATAATGTGACCATAGGGACATGTTCAACCAAGATGTGTCCTCTAATTAACATCACAGGTGTCTACAAACTTGTAATCAGTCAGTCGACCTATTTAATGGGTGACAAGTAGTCACTGTGCTGTTTGGTGACATGGTGTGTACCACACTAAACATGGACCAGAGGAAGCAAAGGAGAGAGTTGTCTCAGGAGATTAGAAAGAAAATTATAGACAAGCATGTTAAAGGTAAAGGCTATAAGATCATCTTCAAGCAGCTTGATGTTCCTGTGACTACAGTTGCACATATTATTCAGAAATTTAAGATCCACGGGACTGTAGCCAACCTCCCTGGATGTGGCCGCAGGAGGAGACGGATAATACGAATGGTAACAAAAGAGCCCAGAACAATCTCTAAACACATTCATGGTGAACTCCAAGGTCAAGGTACATCAGTATCAGATTGCACCATCTGTCATTGTTTGAGCCAAAGTGGACTTCATGGGAGACGACCAAGGAGGACACCACTGTTGAAAACAAATCATAAAAAAGCCAGACTGGAATTTGCCAAACTGCGTGTTGACAAGCCACAAAGCTTCTGGGAGAATGTCCTATGGACAGACGAGACAAAACTGGAACTTTTTGGCAAGGCACATCAGCTCTATGTTCACAGACGCAAAAATGAAGCATACCAAGAAAAGAACACTGTCCCTACTGTGAAACATGGAGAAGGTTCTGTTATGTTCTGGGGCTGCTTTGCTGCATCTGGCACAGGGTGTCTTGAATCTGTGCAGGGTACAATGAAATCTCAAGACTATCAAGGTATTCTAGAGAGAAATGTACTACCCAGTGTCAGACAGCTTGGTCTCAGTCACAGGTCATGGGTCTTGCAACAGGATAGTGACCCAAGAACACACAGCTAAAAACACCCAAGAATGGCTAAGAGCGAAACATTGGGCTATTCTAAAGTGGCCTTCTATGAGCCCTGATCTAAATGCTATTGAACATCTGTGGAAGGAGCTGAAACATGCCGTCTGGAGAAGGCACCCTTCAAACCCGAGACAACTGGAGCAGTTTGCTCATGAGGAGTGGGCCAAAATACCTGCTGAGAGGTGCAGAAGTGTCATTGACAGTTACAGAAGTTGTTTGATTGCAATGATTGTCTCAAAAGGTTGTGCAACAAAATATTAAGTTAAGGGTACCATCATTTTTGTCCAGGCCTGTTTCATGAGTTTCATCCATCCATCCATCTTCTACCGCTTTTCCAGAGGTCCGGGTCGCGGAGGCAGCAGTTCAAGCAGAGAAGCCCAGACTTCCCTCTCCCCAGCCACCTGCTCAAGCTCTTCAGGGAGGATACCAAGGCGTTCCCAGACCAGCTGGGAGACATAGTCTCTCCACCGAGTCCTGAGTCTGCCCCGGGGTCTCCTCCCAGTGGGACGTGCCTGAAACACCTCAAGTGGGAGGCGTCCAGGAGGCATCCTAATCAGATGCCCATACCACCTCAACTGACTCCTTTCAATGTGGAGGAGCAGCGGTTCTACTCTGAGCCTCTCCCAGATGACTGAGCTCCTCACCCTATCTCTGAGGGTGAGTCCAGCAATCCTATGGAGAAAGCTCATTTCAGCCGCTTGTATCCGCGATCTCGTTCTTTCAGTCATTACCCAAAGCTCGTGACCATAGGTGAGAGTAGGAACGTAGATTGACTGGTAAATCGACAGCTTTGCTTTAGAACTAAGCTCCCTCTTCACCACAACAGACCAGTACAACATCCGCATCACTGCAGATGCTGCTCCGATCCGTCTGTCAATCTCTCGCTCCATTTTCCCCTCACTCGTGAACAAGATCCCAAGATACTTAAACTCCTCCACTTGGGGCAGGAGCCTGTCCCCAACCCAGAGAGGACAATCCACCTTTTTCCGGCTGAGGACCATGGACTCGCACTTGGAGGTGCTGATTCTCATCCCTGCCGCTTCACACTCAGCGGCAAACCGTCCCAGCAAGAGCTGTAGGTCATTGCTGGATGAAGCCAACAGGACAACATCATCTGCAAACAACAGACATGAGAACCTGTGGTCACCATGCATGACACCCTCCGTTCCCTGGCTGCGCGTAGAAATCCTGTCCATAAAAATAATGAACAGGATCGGTGACAAAGGGCAGCCCTGGCGGAGTCCAACTCTCACTGGGAATGACTCCAACCGAGTGTTGGCAATACGAACCTAACTCTCACAACGGTCGTACAGAGACCGAATAGCTCGTAACAACAAGCCCGATACCCCATACTCCCGAAGCACCCCCCACAAAAAACCACGAGGGACGCAGTCAAATGCCTTCTCCAAGTCCACAAAACACATGTAAACTGGTTGGGCAAACTCCCACGAACCCTCAAGAATTCTCGAGAGGGTAAAGAGCTGGTCCGATGTGCCACGGCCAGGACGAAAATCACATTGCTCCTCCTGAATCCGAGGTTCGACCAACGGCCGGACTCTCCTCTCCAGTACCTTGGCATAGACCTTCCCAGGGAGGCTGAGGAGTTTGATCCCTCTAAAGTTGGAGCACACCCTCCGGTCCCCTTTTTTGAAGAGAGGAACCACCACCCCAGTTTGCCATGCCAAAGGCACTGCCCCCGACCTCCACGCAATGTTGCAGAGGCATGTCAACCATGACAGCCCAACAACAACCAGGGCCTTGAGGTACTCAGGGCGAATCTCGTCCACCCCCGGGGCCCGGCCACCAAGGAGATTTTTAACCACCTTGGCGACCTCAGCCCCTGTGATAGGCGAGTCATCCCCCTCGTCCCCAAACCCTGCTTCCTCTGTGGAAGGCGTATCAGTGGGATTGAGGAGATCCTCGAAGTATTCCTTCCACCGCCCGACGATATCCCCAGTCGAAGTCAACAGTGTCCCATCCGCACCATACACAGTGTGGACAGGGAGCTGCTTTCCCCTCCTGAGGCGCTGGACAGTTTGCCAGAATCTCTTTGAGGCCGATCGAAAGTCTTGTTCCATGGCCTCACCGAACTCCTCCCATACCCGGGTTTTTGCTTCAGCAACCACCCAAGCTGCACTCCGCTTGGCCTGCCGGTACACCTCAGCTGCTTCGGGAGTCCCACAAGCCAACCAAGCTTGATAGGACTCCTTCTTCAGCTTAATGGCCCCCCTCACCACTGGTGTCCACCACTTGGGTCGGGGGTTGCCACCACGAGATGCACCGACCACCTTGCGGCCGCAGCTCTGGGCCGCCGCTTCAACAACAGAGGTGGAGAACATGGCCCATTCAGACTCCATGTCTCCAGACTCCCTCGGAATGTGGTTGAAGTTCTTCCGGAGGTGGGAGTTGAAGACCTCCCGGACAGGGGCCTCAGCCAGACGTTCCCAGCACACCCTCACTATACGTTTGGGTCTACCAGGTCTGAATGGCTTCCTCCCCTGCCATCGGATCCAACTCACCACCAGGTGGTGATCAGTTGACAGCTCTGCACCTCTCTTTACCTGGGTGTCCAAGACATACGGTCACAGGTCTGATGACACGATAACAAAATCGATCATCGACCTGCGACCTAGGGTGTCCTGGTGCCAAGTGCACATGTGGACACCCTTATGCTTGAACATGGTGTTCGTTATGGACAAACTGTGGTTAGCACAGAAGTCCAACAACTGAACACCACTCGGGTTCAGATCGGGCAGGCCGTTCCTCCCAATCACCCCCCTCCAGGTTTCGCTGTCTTTGCCCACGTGCGCATTGAAGTCCCCCAGTAGGACAATGGAGTCTCCAAGCGGAGCACCCTCCAGCACCCCAGTCACAGACTCCAAAAAGGGTGGGTACTCTGAAACATCATTTGGTGCATAGGCACAAATGATGGTCAGGACCCGTTTCCCAACCTGGAGGCGCAGGGAAGCAACCCTTTCGTCCACCGGGGAAAACTCCAATATAGAGGCAGCAAGGTGGGGGGATACAAGAATACCCACCCCTGCTCGTCGCCTCTCGCCTGGGGCAACTCCAGAAAAGGCCAAGCTCCAGCCCCTCTCCAGGAGACTCGTTCCGGAACCGGAGCTGTGTGTTGAGGTGAGGCCAACTATATCTAGCCGGTATCTCTCAACCTCGTACACCAGCTCAGGCTCCTTCTCCACCAGAGAGGTGACATTCCACGTACCAAAAGCCAGTTTAGAAAGCTTGGGATCAGTCCGCCAAGGTCTCCGCCTTTGACCGCCACCTAATCCACATAGCACCGGACCCCCATGATCCCTCCTGCAGGTGGTGAGCCCACTGGAGGGCGGACCCACGTAACTCCTTCAGGCTGAGCCTGGCCGGGTCCCATGGGTGGAAACCCGACCACCAGACGCTAGCCTTCGAGCCCCTCCCCCAGGCCTGGCTCCAGGGTGGGGCCCCTGTAACCTCATACCGGGCGGGGTACACTGAATCCTTGATATAGAATTTATCATGAGTCTGTTGGATCGTTCTTAGTCTGGCCCTTCACCCAGGACCAATTTGTCTTGGGTGACCCTATCAGAGGCAAATTGCCCCGGACAACATAGCTCCTGGGATCACTGGGGCACGCAAACCCCCCCACCACGATAAGGTGACGATCCATGAGGGGGTGTTTCATGAGTTTGTTTTTTAAAATAATTCTGTTGAACCACAATTCAAAACTGTACGCACGTGTGTAGTTTTCTGCCTTTCTCTGTAAATTTATCTAAATTTGAAACCATTTTCCTCAAATTTGTAATTTCCTCTTGTAAAATGAACTTTTCTTGTACATTTGAGACTTTATTATTAATTTGTGTATTATTTTATGGCTAATTTTTGTCTATTTTTAAAAAATAAAATTACTGTTTTTTTAATAAATTTGAAACACTGTGGTATTTTTTTTTTAAACTTTTTCCTTATAACAATTTACATTTTTGGCCATAATTTTGCAGAGCCAGAACAGAACAATAATTTACTCTGATTTCAAAGAAAAAAAATTGTATTTAATGAAATAAATTAACTTAAATGACCAAAGATGCAGTTGTTTCTGTTATAATATTTTTATATATTTATATATTTTTTTAAATAAATCTCCTCACCACCCAGACAGCAGGAAAAACCTCCCTTATTTTGAAATCCAAATGTTGTCATGTTTAGTTTGTCTGAAGGCTGTTGACGGATTAGTCATTGACTTCGTGAATTTCGGTCATCTTAACTTGCCAGGTACATAATAGGGAACATAACTTAATGTTGCAGTGGCTGGTAAAATATATCCTCAGCAATTCATCAGTCCCCCTTGCCTTCCCCTTCATATGAAGCCGGCTGCATATGAATTCTAACCACATCTGTTAGCAAAGCCACTCTTCCATTATTGCTCCCATTACCAGCGGGTTAAAACCATGATAAATGCCTCCAGTGCTTACATACCTCTTCTGATTTTTTTTTTTTTTTTTTTTCTGCATTTAAAGTACTTTAATAAACTCATGTTTCTCTCGGACAGTCACGCTAGTGAGACACTCTGCCTGGCGACTGGGAACGCTCACGTGGGCTGGGTGCTTCTGAACTCCGCGCAGATGACGGTCATGTGCATTGTTTGTGTGCGCACTTGCGGACCGTCATTGCTTCATAAATTTTTCTTAAATTTACAGGTACATCTCAAAAAATTAGAATATCATGAAAAAGTTCAATATTTTTTGCCACTCATTTCAGAAAGTGAAACCCATATATTAAATAGATTCATTACACAGAGAGTGATGTATTTCAAGTGTTTATTTACTTTAATTTTGATTATTATGGCTTACAGCCCATGAAAACCCCAAATTCAGTTTCTCAAAAAAATAGAATATTTCATAAAATTAATTTTAAAAAATAGTTTTTTAATAGAAATGTTGGCCGAATGAAAAGTATGTCCATGTACACACTCAATACTTGGTCTGGGCAAATTTTGGATTAATTACTGTATCAGTGTGGCGTGGCATGGAGGTGATCAGCCTGTGGCACTGCTGAGGTGTTCTGAAGGCCCAGGTTGCTTTGATAGTGACCTTCAGCTCGTCTGCATTGTTGGGTCTGGTGTCTCTCATCTTCCTCTTGACAATACTCCATAGATTCTGTATGGGGTTTAGGTCAGGAGAGTTTGCTGGCTCATCAAACACAGTGATGCCATGGTCATTAAACCAGGTTTTGATACTTTTGGCAGTTTGGGGGGGCGGGGGTTCTAAGTCCTGCTGGAAAATGAAATCAGCTTTTCCATAAAGCTTGTCTGCAGAGGCAAGCATGAAGTGCTCTAAAATTTCCTGGTAGACGACTGCGCTGACTTTGGTCTTGATAAAACACAGTGGAAAAACACCAGCTTATGATGTGGTTCCTGAAATCATTATGGACTGTGGCAATGTCAACCTAAACCTCAAGCAACTTAGATTCTGTGCCTCTCCACTCTTTCTCCAGACTCTGGTACTTTGATTTCCAAATGAAATGCAAAATTTACTTTTATCTGAAGAGAGGTCATCTGCTGGTGTTTGTCCACTGTGTTTTATCAAGACCAAAGTCAGTGCAGTCGTCTACCAGGAAATTTTAGATCACTTCATGTTTCCCTCTGCTGACAAGCTTTATGGAGAAGCTGATTTCATTTTCCAGCAGGACTTAGTTACCCCCCCCACACACACACACACGCTGCCAAAAGTATCAAAACCTGGTTTAATGACCATGACATCACTGTGCTTGATTGGTCAGCAAACTCTCCTGACCTAAACCCCATAGAGAATCTATGGAGTATGGTCAAGAGGAAGATGAGATACACCAGACCCAACAATGCAGACGAGCTGAAGGTCACTATGAAAGCAACCTGGGCCTTCATAACACCTCAGCAGTACCACAGGCTGATCACCTCCATGCCACACCACATTGATACAGTAATTAATCCAGAATTTGCCCAGACCAAGTATTGAGTGTGTACATGGACATACTTTTCAGTCGGCCAACATTTCTATTCAAAAACTATTTTTTTAAAAATTAATTTTATGTAATATTCTAATTTTTTGAGAAACTGAATTTGGGGTTTTCATGGGCTGTAAGCCATAATCATCAAAATTACAATAAACAAACACTTGAAATATATCAGTCTCTGTGTCATGACTCTATTTAATATATGGGTTTCACTTTCTGAAATGAGTGACAAAAAATATTGAACTTTTTTATGATATTCTAATTTTTTTGAGATGTACCTGTATATCTCCTCATAAGAGTAGTGGAAATTTTTCAGGGGTGGCGGACCGCCACCTAGAAATGTTACCAGAGGAAACCCTGGTGCTGGATCCGACATCCATTAAAAAAGACTTGTTGCATATTTATTCTATTATGGTAGAGAATGGATAACGGACTGCAAGTAGAGTCAGTGGAAACCGGCGATAACTTTTGTGTCTGCTACTCTTGTGCGACCCCAAATGGACAAATTAGGAATAGCAGTTACTTTATTGAAAAATTGCTGCTCTCTGTATTCTATTACTTTGCAAAGTGTGAAACTTTGCAAAGTCATCCATTACTTACGTTCTGTTACTAGGACACCCCTGGCCTCGGGGGGGGGGGGGGGCTTGTTCATTACTGCCATCTGGTGTTGCTATTAATCACCTGCAATTTCTACAACTCCGCCTTTTAAGCAGCACTATGTAGGAATTGCTCTTGGGCTCCCCCTACAGTTGTCAAGGTATAATTGTCTGTTACTACTGATGTGAGCCATGTGCTTTTGTTTACAAACTGAAAGAAAGAACGATGCATTCAGGAGCCTTCGATTCCTTTGGAAACAGCCATGTTTACAGACAATGTAAACAACTTGATGCATATCTTACCATACAGTTACTATTATATGCATTTATTCATTCATTCATCTTCTTTCACTTAATCCTTTTTCGGGTCGCGGGGGGGCTGGAGCCTATCCCAGCATCTTTGGGCGAGAGGCAGGGTACACCCTGGACAGATCGCCAGTCCATTGCAGAGCCAACACAGAGAGACAGACAACCATTCACTCTCACAGTCACACCTAAGGACAATTTAGAATCCCCAGTTTGATGCCAATTAACCTAACTTGCATGTTTTTGGCATGTGGGAGGAAACCAGAGAAATCCCGGAGTAAACCCACGCAGACACGGGGAGAACATGCAAACTCCACACAGATCACTGTTGGCCAGGGGCCGGGATCGAACCCAGGATCCCCCGGCCAAGGGTGAGTTGCTGTGCTGCCGCAGTGCTAACCACTATTTTTATGAATAGATTTTAATTATTTTTTCTCACAAATTTATTTTATATTTGTAATGTTTTCTTGTATATTTGACACAATTTTGTAAGACTACTCAAATCTGAGATATCTTTACAAATGCAACAAAATTCTTTTTTATGGTGTTTTCACACTTAAATTCATTTAGTTTGGTCCGAATCAGTTGACAAGTGTGTTACTTTGTATCATTTTCTCTTTGGTTCAGTTCCCTTTCACACAGGCAAAAATTCAAGCAGACCAAACTGTGTCACGTTAAATCCCCCAAGACTTATGTCAGAACGTTCTCTTCTTATTGGTCAGACTTTTTTGCTCCGAGAACAGGAAGGGTAAATACAGGAAGTAGGATGACTACTGTGTATTTATGCTTTTCTGGGGAGAAAATAATACAAATCGTAGCGTAATCTATGGAGGGTTTTCTTTGCCCTGGTTAACGTTTATTACAATAATACGTGCATATACCACTTTTGGCAAATCGTACAGTTTGAAAATGAAGCGCTACTACGGATGGAAAATAACATTATTTTTTTTTTTTAATTTAAGTTTTTGTAAAGGGTATACATGTCATTACAGCATTGCATTGTTTACATTTTCATCACGTTCCTTTTTTTTTGTTTTTTGACAACATTGGAAGAATAATTATTACAACACCCTTTTTTTAAGTGAAAGAAAAAGAGAAATTAAAGAAAGAAAAAAACAAAACAAGAAAAAACAAAAACAAAACAAAAGAACAAAAAAATAAAATAAGAATAAAAGAGCATCTGAGTAGCATTGGAACAAAGAGAGGTGCCATTATTGAAGTGGTATTTGTCAAAGATTAGATCTGATGGAAGACACATATGCGTTCCAGGGTTGCCAAAAGTTCAAGAACCCATCCAGGTCCTGTCTCAGTGCGAATGTCAACTTTTCCATCGAGTAAATGTCTTGAATCACGTTAATCCAATCTTCAGGTGTAGGACAATTCTTCAACATCCATTTTTTAGTTAGAGCTTTTTTACTTGCCAATATTAAAACAGTGAATAAGTATTTTTCTCCTCATCTTTCCAGTGATTCTGGTAGTAAACCCAAATACAAAGTTACAAAAGAAAAGGGGACTGTTACTTTGAATGTTTTCCCCAATATTGTCTGTACATTGGTCCAATATTGGTGGATAACTGGGCATGACCAAAACACATGAAAATGATTTGCAGTCTCTTCACCACACAAGCGCCAACAATTCAACCCCTTATGAGTAAATTTGTTTTGTGCAGGTGTTCTGAAAAATCTTACCAAATTTTTCCATCCAAATTCTCTCCACTGCAGGGATGAGGTACTTTTCCATTGTTGTTTATTTAGCTTTTCCCATATTTCCAGTTGTAAAGTGAAATTCCCCTCTTTTTCCCATCTCTCTTTTATATATGATGTGTTGTCTCCTTTTAAGTCTTGAAGACCTTGGTATATTTTAGAGATGTATCTGATCCCTGGGATCCCTTTATATGCCATTAAGAAGACCTTCAGAACACCTGACTGGGCCCTTTCCAAATCCTTCTTTTTAAGCATTTTGTTTATGTGGTGTCTAAGCTGAAAGAACCTGTAAAGGTCTTGATTTATTAGACCTTGTTTTTTCAAATCTTCAAAACTTCTTAAAATTTGCCCTTTAAAAAAATTGTAATATTTTATCAGTCCGTTCTCTTTCCACTTTTTAAATCTAGTGTCTGTTTTATTAGGAGTAAAGTCTTGATCATAGGCAATCTATTGGAGTAATCGATAGGGTTCTTTAGTTTGATTCTCTCTGACTATCTTAAACCAAATTTTTAGCGGGGTCTCTATCCACGGGTTAGTGTTATTCAAAAGTTTAGGTAAGGCATTGTTCCCTATTATCACCTGTAGGGGGATGTCACTTGTTATTTGGCATTCCATCTCCTTCCATTGTGCAGTGTAGACTGGGTTACATATCTCTACGACAGTTTTAATTTGTGCGGCTTTAAAATAGTCCCTGATATTTGGCAGCGCGAGCCCACCTTTGTCTTTGTTTAGCTGTAGGGTTCTATATCTGATTCTAGGTCTCTTGCCCTGCCATATGAATCTTGAGATCCTTCTGTCCAGTTCTTGCCATGTTTTTTTGGGAGGTTCTACCGGTATTGTTTGGAAAAGGTATAGAAGACGTGGAAGTATATTCATTTTGACTGCTTCAATTCTTTGTGCAGTACCCAAGAATGGTATCATATTCCATCTTGCTAGATCAGATTTTATTTTTGCCATCAGTGGATCATAGTTTAGTGTTATAATTTTGTTGAGTTGTATCGGGATATTGACCCCCAGATATTTCATAAATTCCATCTCCCAGTTAGTTTTGAGTTTGCTTAGTAAATATTGATTTGGGTCATAGTTGAATGTTAAAACTTGGGTTTTATGCATGTTTAATTCGTACCCCGATAAATCTCCATACTCTGAAAAAACTGAGACTAGTTCTGGAAAAGAGGTGTCCGGCTGCCCCAGGTATATTAAAATGTCATCAGCAAAGAGTGCTATTTTATGTTCCTTCTGACCAAGTGTAATACCTTGAATTTTTTGATTCTGTCTTATCCATTGGCTCAGAGGTTCTATGAAGATTGCAAAGAGCAGTGGAGACAAGGGGCAGCCCTGACGACATCCTCTTTCCAGTTCAAAAGATGATGATAATTTACCGTTAATCCTCATTTTAGCTGTTGGTTTTTTATATAATGCCTGGATAGTTCTAATGAAGTTGTTATGAAAATTGAAACTGGATAAGATTCTATATAGGAAAGACCAGTCAACCGAATCAAATGCTTTTTCAGCATCTAATCCCAATATGGCTGCATTTAAGTTATATTTTTTTATATGATGAATTATGTGTAAAGTGCGTCTAATGTTGTCTTGTGTCTGTCTTTGTCTTATAAAACCTGTTTGGTCTAAATGAATTAAGTCTGTCAGTATATTTTCTAACCTTTTGGCAAGGATAGTGGTAAAAAGCTTATAGTCCTGATTTAACACACTGATTGGTCTGTAGTTGGAGCAGTCTAGTTTATCCTTTTCAGGTTTAGGTATGACTGCAATGACCCCTTCTCTCCAGGAGGGGGGGATCGTCACTTCCTTGTGGTAACGTATCGTCACTTCCTGTTTTGCTGTCTGCCTGTGTGGTTTGCTCTCCAGCTCTCTAGCCACTAGCTATGGCTACTACCTCTCTTTCCTCTCCTCTGGTGTGCTCTCTCTGTCAGATGTTTAGCTACACCTCTGCCTCTTTTAGTGATAACGGTAAATGTAATAAATGTTGTCTTTTTGAGGCGCTCGAGGCGAGGTTGTCTGATTTGGAATCCCGGCTCCGCTGCATTGAAACACCGTCTGCGCCAGTTAATCTCAACGGACGCCCATTAGCTGCAGCGGAGCTAGCTAGCTTAGGCCCCCCCGTCAGCAGTTCCCCGGCTCTCCTCAGCAGCGAGGAGACTGGGTGGGTGACGGTGAGAAGGAAGCCTAGTCGCAAAGCCCCGGTACACCACCAACCTGTTCACGTTTCTAATCGTTTTTCCCCGCTCAGCGACACACCCGCTGAGGAAAAAACTCTGATCATTGGCGACTCTGTAGTCAGAAACGTGAACCTAGAGACTCCAGCGGTCATAGTCCAATGCATTCCTGGGGCCAGAGCAGGCGACATCAAGTCAAATTTGAAAATGCTGGCTAAAAGTAACTGTAAATATTCCACAATTGTTATTCACGCCGGCATTAATGACATCCGTCTCCGGCAGTCGGAAGTCACGAAACTTAATGTAGAATCGGTGTGTGAGCTTGCCAAAACGATGTCTGCCACTGTAGTATTCTCTGGGCCCCTCCCCAATCTGACCAGTGATGACATGTTTAGTCGCTCGTCATCCTTGAACCGCTGGCTGTCTGTGTGGTGTCCTAAAAATGACGTGGGCTACATTGACAATTGGAGCTCTTTTTGGGGAAAACCTGGTCTTATGAGACGAGACAGCATTCATCCCACTTTGGATGGTGCTTCTCATTTATCTAACAATCTGGCATCTTTTTTATCCAAATTTCCAAAACCCTGACTACTCAGAGTTGGGACCAGGAAGCAGAGTCGCAGTCTCACACGCCTCTCTGCAGCTCCTCTTCATCCGCCACCCCTCAGCTTAGCCCCTGTCTTCCCCATCAGAGAATCGTTGTCTGCTCCCTCCAAAGTGAATAAAAATATAATGTATAAGCATCCCAAAGTGATAAAGCAAAATATTGGTAAAACTCAAATTAAACATAAAGCCTCTAAATTGAATGATTTGGCCTCTGTTCCTCCTCATAATTTAAAAATTAAATGTGGTTTGTTAAATATTAGGTCTCTAACTCCCAAGTCTCTGTTAGTCCATGATCTGTTAATTGATCATCAGATTGATTTAATTTCCCTTACAGAGACTTGGTTAGGACAAGAGGATTATGTTGGTTTAAATGAATCAACCCCCTCTGGTTATTTAAACTGTCAAAATCCCAGAAGTTCTGGTCGTGGAGGAGGAGTAGCAACAATTTACCATTCCAAATTACTAGTTAATGTAAAGCAAAAAACATGTTATAATTCCTTTGAGGGCCTGGTCCTCAGTATTGGGCACTTTAGCAATTTCAGGTTAAACCCAATTTTATTTGCCATAGTTTATCGTCCCCCATCAACCTATTCAGAATTTTTATCCGAATTTGCTGATTTCTTAGCTGATTTAGTGCTGAAATCTGATAGAATAATTATAGTAGGGGACTTTAATATACATGTGGATGTAGATAGTGACTGCCTTAATGTGGCTTTTAATTCAATATTAGACTCGATTGGGTTTTCTCAGAAAGTAGGAAATTCTACTCATTACCTCCACCATACGTTGGACCTTGTTCTGACATATGGCATAGAAATAGAAAATCTTGTAGTGTCTCCTCATAACCCTGTACTGTCAGACCATTGTCTGTTAACCTTTGATTTTACTATTTCTGACTATTTGGCTCCTAAAGAAAAATATTATCACAGTAGATGCCTCTCAGATGATGCTGTTTCCAAATTTATGCAGATTGTTTCCTCTATGCCATGTGTCAACACAATGGAAATAAGCTATAGACAGCTTGCTCCTTCTGTAATTGATAACATGGTGGATAGTGTTTCAGCTTCTCTGCATCAGGCTCTAGACTTGGTGGCCCCCTTAAAAAAGAAAAAGTCTAATCAGAGATTTTTAACTCCTTGGTTCAACACAGAAACTCGTAGCTTAAAACAGAAGACTCGTCAATTAGAAAGAAAATGGCGCTCTACTAATTTAGATGAAATCTATTTAGCTTGGAGAAATCATCTTTTAATTTATAAAAATCTCTTAGAAAAGCCAGAACGAGTTATTACTCTGCATTAATAGAAGAGAACAAGAATAATCCCAGGTTTCTTTTCAGTACTGTAGCCAGGTTGACAAAGAGTCAGGACTCTGTCAATCCTAGCATCCCCTTAGAGCTTACTAGTCAGGACTTTATGAACTTTTTCAATAATAAAATTTCATCCATCAGAGATAAAATCAATCAGATTCTTCCCACAGTTAACTTAAATACTGTAACTACTACAACTCCTTCTATTGATGTCTGTCTTGATGAGTTTACTCCAATCGACCTTTGTGAGTTAGACAAAGTAGTTTCCTCATCCAAACCTTCAACTTGTCTTTTAGATCCTATTCCTACCAGGTTATTTAAAGAAGTCTTCCCACTTATTGGTAGCTTTATTCTTCATATAATCAATTCTTCATTAACTTTAGGCCATGTACCGCAGGCTTTTAAAACGGCTGTAATTAAACCCTTACTCAAAAAGCCAACGCTAGATCCAGGAGCTTTAGCTAACTATAGACCAATCTCTAATCTCCCTTTCATTTCAAAAATCTTAGAAAGAGTTGTTGCTACGCAATTATTTGACCACCTGCAGGGAAATGGTTTACTTGAAGAGTTTCAATCTGGGTTTAGAATCCATCATAGTACTGAAACAGCCTTAGCGAAGGTCACTAACGACCTCCTCATTGCATCTGATAATGGACTAGTTTCTGTACTTGTCCTTTTAGATCTTAGTGCAGCTTTTGATACTATTGATCATAATATTCTACTTGATAGATTAGAACACTATGTTGGACTTAATGGAACTTCGTTGCAGTGGTTTAGATCTTATTTATCTGATAGGTTCCAGTTTGTTCATGTAAATGATGAGTTTTCTTTCAGCTCAAAGCTTAGTCATGGAGTTCCACAGGGATCTGTGCTAGGCCCTACTCTTTTTAGTTTATATATGCTTCTGTTAGGCAACATTATTAGAAAGCACTGTATACATTTTCATTGTTATGCAGATGACACACAATTATACCTGTCAATGAAGCCAGATGATACTAATCAATTAGCCAAGTTAGAAGCCTGTCTTAAGGAAATCAAAGCTTGGATGACTTGTAATTTCCTGCTATTAAATTCAGATAAGACTGAAGTCATTCTTGTTGGTCCAAAAAACCTTAGAAATTCCTTTCCAAATCAAACTTTCAGTTTGGACGCAGTTACTCTTTCTCTTAATAGCTCTGTGAGGAACCTTGGAGTTATTTTTGATCAGGATTTGTCCTTCAATTCACATATTAAATTTGTTTCTAAGACTGCCTTCTATCATTTGCGTAATATTGCCAAGATTAGGAGCATCTTGTCTCAGAGTGATGCTGAGAAGCTGATCCACGCTTTTGTTAGCTCGAGATTAGATTATTGTAATTCTTTATTATCAGGCTGTCCTAAAACATCTTTAAAAAGTCTTCAGCTGATCCAAAATGCTGCAGCAAGAGTTTTAACAGGTACTAGAAAGAGAGATCATATCTCTCCGGTTCTGGCCTCCCTTCATTGGCTTCCCATAGAGTTTAGAATTAAGTTTAAAATCCTTCTTCTCACTTACAAAGCTCTAAACAATCAGGCTCCTTTTTATTTAAAAGATCTGATACTACCGTATTATCCTAACAGAGCACTACGCTCCCAAAATGCAGGATTACTTGTAATACCTAGAATCTCCAAAAGTACAATGGGAGGCAGAGCCTTCAGTTATCAAGCTCCTCTCCTGTGGAATCAGCTGCCAATCTGGATTCGGGAGTCAGACTCGATCTCTGTTTTTAAGAATAGGGCTAAAACCTACCTTTTTGATCTAGCCTACAATTAGGGAGGGATCATGTGTTTCTGAACCCTCCCCTAGTTATGCTGCTAATAGGTTTAGTCAGCCGGGGGACCTCCAGTAATGCACTGGACCTCACTCCTTTCCTCACTCTCTATGAAATATTTTTTTTTTTGCTGGTCATTAACATTTGTTTGTTCTCTCCCATAGATTGAGTCCCCATCGTGCTGTTTGCTCTCTACATGTCTGTTCTTTTCTTCTTCTCTATCCCCTCACCCCCCAGCCAGTCGCAGCAGATGACTGCCCCTCCCTGAGCCTGGTTCTGCTGGAGGTTTCTTCCTATTAAAAGGGAGTTTTTCCTCTCCACCGTCGCCAAGTGCTTGCTCACAGGGGATCGCCTGATTGCTGGGGTCTTTCTGCAACTGTGGGGGTCCCCCCTACAGTTGATAGTGCTATGAGATGACTGTTGTTGTGAAATGGCGCTATATAAATAAAGTTGAATTGAATTGAATTGAATTTCCCCTGTGTGGAGGACATAGTTAAATGTTTTCAGGAGGAGAGGAGATAGTTGCTGTTTAAAGGTTTTGTACCACTCTGCTGTATAGCCGTCTGCTCCTGGGGATTTGTTAGCTTTAAGTTTCATAATTGCTTTTTCTAATTCTTTAGGTTGTATTTCTGACAGTAGTGTTTTATTTTGTGACTCAGTAAGTTGGGGAAGGTTTAATGTGTTTAGGAATGCTTCAGATGCGTTTTTATGCTTTTTGAGGGAGTACAAGTTCTTGTAGTAGTTCTCGAAGCTTTTAAGAATATCCTGAATTCTAACTTTTATTTCCTTTGATACTGGGTCTCTGATTTTGTAGATTGCTCTCTCCGTTTGTTGTTTCCTCAATTTATAGGCTAGTAATTTTGCCGATTTGCTGCCTGTTTCATAGTATTTTTGTTTCAGAAATGTAAGTTTCTTCTGGATTTCTATTGTGTAGATCTCATTTATTTGTTTTTTAATTTCCTTAATTTTGAGCGAGTCATTAGAATGAGTGTTGTCTTTGTGCTCTTTTTCTAGGTTCTTAAGTTCTAACTCTAATGTGATTAGTTTTTCTTGTCTCAGTTTCTTTTGGATTGCCAGTTTTGCGATAATCTTTCCCCTTATTACAGCTTTGCATGCGTCCCACAGTATTAAAGGGGATACTTCTCCATTATCATTTTCTTCCAAATATCTGAGAATATCTGATTCCAATTCATCTTTCAGTGGTCCTTTCAGGACATTTGAATTTAACCTCCAAGAAAATGTATTATTTGTGTATTTTTGGATACTTAAGTCCATATAGATCGGACTGTGGTCAGAGAGATCCATCAGTCCTATTTTACATGTTTTTACTCTTCCAATGTCTCTATTAAACATAAAAAATAGTCAATCCTTGAGTATGATGAATGTGGTGCTGAGTAAAATGTATAATCTTTTACACTGGGGTTGAATTCCCTCCACACGCCACAGATTCCCATTACTTTTAGTAGCATCCGAGTTTTTCTACTTTGAGTGTTATTTTGATGTGGAGAATTACCTGATGCATCCCAGTATGGATTCAGTCTTAGATTGAAGTCTCCACCACATATCACTAAACCTTGGGCTTTAGTTATCATTAGGTCAAATACATTTTTATAAAATTTCCAGTTAGCCCCTGGAGGTGCATATACATTCAGCAGGGTGATATCTTCTCCCTCTATCCGCCCAAGTACCATACTGAATCTCCCTTCTTTATCTTTGTGTTCTGATTTTTTTTCAAATATAATTTTGGTTGAGATCAATGTCGCTACTCCCCTCCTCCTCCCTGACTTATATGAAGATGAAGAGATCATTTTAAACCCTTGTCTATTGAGTTTAGTGTGCTCCACGTCTGTTAGGTAGGTTTCCTGTAAAAATATTATTCCTGCTTTGCCTTTTTTCATTTTGCCTAGAATCTTGGATCTTTTAACTGGATTCAGGATCCCTTTTACATTATATGAGATTATTTTGGTTACACCCTGTTTCTCCATTGTGTTGTCTTATTTAGTATAACAGTGTGGTGGCCCTCTTTTATGCTACTCAGAAACTGAAAGAACATTAAGAACATAAAAAAAAACATTAAGAACATAGTATATAAAACTTTATAACAAAAAACTGACAAAAGATCTTCCTGAGCTGAGGTCTTTTTAGTGACCTTAGAAGAGCCTTGATGGTGTGTTGGCTCTGAGGGAAATTCCTCAGATTCTGTTACGTGCTGAGGGCCCTCTCTTACCCCTGTAAGTTGTCCCATGTTTTTAACATGAATTTCAGATCCCAATCCGAACTTGTAATGATTTTTTTTTTTTTTTTAATGCCTATACCCTATGAAATTGTGCGCAACCTCCCACCACCATCACAGCAAACAACCACGTTAATACAGTATTTGTTAGTGTGGAGAGATCATGTGGTTCATTGTCACATTTCTATTTTAACAAGTTTTTTTTTTTTAAAGACTTATTTGTTTCTAATATTATGTCTGTTCCATGAAATGTTTTACCACTTGCTGATTCTGCATCTCCTTTAATGTTTGTTACCTTGTAGGAGGAGGGTTGGATGCGCAGATTGACTAAAAATATCGTTATTCCCTCCTGTAAACGGCCAGTTTTTCCTTATAGCTCTGGCGCTGGGTTTCCCGCTGCTGGCCCGTGGATTTTGAGGGTCTCTGTGTGGACCACGATTGAGCCTTGATTCTTTCGATTGGGTCTGCTGCGGGTTTATACACCGTTACCGGGAGTCCTCTTCTCGCCATATCCGTGGTTGCTTCTTCCGCCGAGTTGTAGAGATACGTCTCTTCCCCGTAAAAAACCCTCAGCTTCGCCGGAAATGGAGTCTGAAAGTGCAGTTTCTTCTCTCGTAGTACCTTTTTAGCGTCGTTGTATTCCCGACGCTTTTTAAGGACCTCTGGGGTGTAATCGTGTTCCACAAAAACTTTTCTCTCTTGGTGCATAAATCCTTTTTTCTGCCAAGCCAGTCTTACAACCTCTTCTTTTATTCTGGAGTTGGAGAACTTCACCACCACCGATCTTGGTGGCGCTTCCGCCGCCGGCCTAGGGGCTAATGTATGGTGCGCCCTTTCTATCTTCAAGTCGGTGGTTTGGGGAATATCCAACTTCTCTCTCAGTAAGGATTCCACGCATGCCGCCATTGTGGTGAAACCGTCCTCGACTCCTTCTTTCAGACCATGAATTCTTATGTTGTCTCTTCTTAGTCTTCCTTCTTGGTCGGTTAGCTTAGCCTCCAGTCTTGACTGTCGTTTGTGTAGTTCCAGCACGGTATCTTCCAGCCATTTTATTCTTTCCTCTGCTTCCATGATTCGGTCCTTGGCCTGGTCCATTCTGCTGTTTGTCCTTTTTATTTTGTCTTTGATTTCACGAAATTCGGCCCAACACTCTCGGCGAAATCGTCTTAATTCTTTAAGTACCATTTTTAAGCTAACCTTGTTGGTAGCTTCATTCAGCTCCTCGTCTTCTGAATGGATATCATCCGGATCAGATTCTCCGGCCGATGTGTGTCCTGGCCTGGTAAATGTCGATTTCTTCTGTTTTCCTTTAGGCATGATGACTTTGTCTTTTGATTTTCACTCTTCCAAAAATCCGTTAAATCTGATTTTCAAGGTATTTTCCTGGATCGGGTCTGGGAGCGTCAGCATTAAGCTGCTGTCACCATGGTGTCCAGACCGGAAGTCCGGAAAATAACATTTTAACATTCATTAATCCTCCAGAACCGTGACGTGCTCAGCCACAGATATTTTCAAAGATCTATCAGGTATGTACAGTGACATAAAATGTTTTACCGTTTGCCGCTGGTGCTATTTGAGTGTGATCACTTTCTCATCTGCAGGACCGCACCAGAGTTCGCCATTTGATTTGAACCGAAACCACCTCTTCTGGGTGGTCTAGGTACGGTTGTTTTGGTACGCACTTGAGTGCAATTACCGTGCTCTCACCTGACAAAACAAACCGCGCTAACGGAGAAAATGAACTTGAGTTCGATTGAAATGAACTAAAGCCTGCAGGTGTGAAAGCACCCTTAATAACTTGTGAGTTTTTGTGATGGAATTTTTTTCTCCATATTTTTTCAGCCTTTTTCTTGTCCTTCGGAATGCGCCTCTAAATAAAAAAAATGAAGTGAAATGAAAGGGGGGGGGGAAAGATGGGAGTCTGTTTTAGTTAAAAACAAAACTATCACAGTAAGCTCATTTCCACCCAGTTTTCAAATCGGTGAAATTAAAAGTAACTCAAAGTATAACCAAATGTACTTGACCAAAAGTACAGTTGTGTCAGCAATGTACTCAAAGAGTAAAAAGTATCCTGAAACAGACCTACACAGTAAAGTACAAGTTTGTGAAAGATTACTTGAATACCTGTATGGGTAAATGTAACTCGTTACTACCCACCTCTGCTTAGTGTTTACCTTTCATTTAACTGACTGTAACAGCTTAGTAAACAGTTCTGAAACATGAATACATTTTTTTCCATGATGTTGTTGATGATTCCAAACAGGAGACATCATAGATATGTCTGCTAGATAAAAATCTTCCATGGTAATTGTGTGACAAACATTTTTTGCAAGAAACAACATTCTCATCTCCAGCCCAGTGCTAGTTGATGCTATTTGTCATAACATTAGTTTTAGTGTCGGTGTAAAATACAGCTTTACAAGTTTGCATTCAGTGTCTGAATGTCATTATTTCTATCACTTTTCGAAGTCAGTCGTTACTTCCCTGTTATTAGATAACACAACATAACAAAAATAATTTTTTTGTAAGTTGTCTGCGTTTTTTTCAACTGATTTAAGACAATTTTGCACTGCTGAATCCAAAAATGACATCCATTTCTCTCGATCAGATCAGGTTTTTATGTTAAGTTATAAGCAGTTGTACAGCAGTTGTACAGTTGTACTGTAAATTGAATAGTAGACATTGATAAAGGTAAGTACATGTAAATTGAATGTTACGTCATCATTGTTCAAAATTCAGAGAAGTTCAAGAAATAAAGAATTTTGCATCATATAACGTGAAAATACCCATACATGTAAACAAAAACGTAAGAAAACATGTGGCCATAGTTCAAAAAGTTGACCTTATTGAGCAAAACCAATGTGATTTTTGGATTCAGCACATCAAAATTGTCCTAAATCAGCTAAAAAAAACCTTAGACAATAAATTTGGTGTTGACCAGTGTAATAATTTTGTTTTTCTTAGTGAGCCTATATTATAAATTATCACTAAATAAGACACTTTTCTTGACTCAAGAGGACAATATACTGGCTTCACGGTGCATTAGCTAACAAAATTACATATTGTAACAAGGGATGGACACACACACACACACACACACTTTACTTTGAGAACATGTAGTTTGTAATAGACACACATCAGTTTGTAAGCTTGATGAAGTTCATACCTGAAGTTGATGAACTTCTGCACATCTTTCAGCCAATGTCTGTCCAGAATGAAGGTTGCCAGTGCCAGGTGAGCTGAACTTGTAACCAGATGATGTAGTTATTAGGATTATATAAATAACACATAAGGCACCCCATGAAAAAAGTTATTACTACCTTACTTCATCCATGGCTTTTCCAGGGTACTGTCAACAAGTGGTTCATGCTCACAGCATCCACATGCCCATGTGTGCCAAGTGCAGACGGATGCAGGACACCATGCCATTTCAGCTGCAGAAACAGAACTCATGTGATCCCTCTGTACACTAGGGGTGGGACAAAAGATCAGTTCAGTGATGGATCACCGTACTTGACACTAATGACGATGCACTGATCCCTAAGGCAGGGATCGATCATTTATTAATTGTATATATTCATGTAAATGTTGCATACTCTCTTGGGTATTCAACCAATTGCGTTTTCAGGCCAGGGATGGTAGGCTGCCTAGCATGAGCTTAACTGTTGATTCAGTTGGTTTGGAATCCTTGTTCATCCAACAACACTTGATCATATGTTGTTTTTGTTACACATCATTTTGAGTGGCTCGGTGCAGCTAGCAGTTTAGCCACTCATTTGCAAATGTTTCTGTGTTTATTGTACTGCAGGGACCAGTCATATTCTATCTCAGTGGTAACGGGTCAAGTCGGCCCTGATGCAGTCGGCCCCAGGATCCCCAACGGTGAAAGCCTTCCCTCGCGCCCCCCCCACACACACATACACACGCATAAAACTGTTAGACTTTTCTCTGTCACTAGCAAATGTAAGGAGTTTCACAGAAATGTCCTGCCTATGTCATGAAAAATCCCAGGGCCAACAAGACCCATATTCAGCTCAGGATACATCCGAGTAGAGCGGTGGCTCTCCATCTGAACTAAAGGCTAGGAGCTTGCCAGTCAATGTTAGCAATATGACGTAAGAGGGAGGGTGGAGTTGAATCCAGTCTGAAGTTTTGAAGGTATTTACACTCAAAACAGGCTGTTTTCAGAAAAGCTGGAAACATTAACAAATTACATTAACAAATTTGCTCTAATAATTAAAGAAAATTTGAACAAAATATGTCACAAACATTTCATTAAGATGTGTGAGTTGTTAAAATATGGAAAAAGTGGAGTCAATGATCCCTTTAAATATCAGTGCAAACATGGTAAGGCTGCTGTTTTTGTGTTTGTAGGGAAGCTGGGCTCTGAAGAGGAGACCAAAGAGGAATTCAAGATGGAGAGAGAACCTCCAGCTACACATGAAGAAGGTGCCAGTTCCCCTCCACTTATCAGTTTAAACACTTTGAGTTTCAGTTGGTGTGGATGGTTTCTACACAGGGCATTGTAGTAAGAAAACACTCACAGAAGTGTTTTCTTTTAAATATACAGCTTATTTGGAAGTGCAGAGCATGCAGCAGCAGAAGTCAGGTGTGACTTCAGCCAAGAAGAGCAGTCATCACTGCCATTAGTCAGTCTGTACTGATGTGACCTGTTGCCTGTTTTTTTTTTTGTTTTTTTGTTTTTTTTTTGTCCCAGGGAGTAACTCCTCCGTAAAGATGTCAGAGCGAACGAACAGCAGTCGGGATAAGGAGAGAGAGCGCGATAAGGACAAGGGGGGAAATGAGGGAGGGTCAGCAGCAGCTGGCGGAGGAGGAGGAGGAGGCACTAAGGAGGCGGAGAAGAGAAAGAGGAGCCGAGCGGCTGAGAAGCTTCTGTCGTCTTCCAACCCTGCGAGTCCAGGAGGAGCCAAAAGGAGGCGCACCTGAGAGCTAGACCACAAGTGTGTGTGTGTGTGTGTGTGTGTGTGTGTGTGTGCATGTTTGTGTGAAAGAGAGGTGTCCAGACAGAAAAATAAACCAGTGAAGAAGTAGTTGGTCTACAAGAGTGGCGGTGACCATTATTGGTGGCGTGACCTTTATGGATTGAGCAGCAACAACACATCTTCTCATGTCATTGCAGTGTAAGGAAGCGGCACACCTGGATGCACCTCTGGGCTCTTTTATTGGATGTAGCCTCGCAAATTCTGAGGGGTGTGTGAGCCAGATGTAATTTCAGTTTGTCTCTTTCTATGTTGACATCAGTGCTCCCATTTTGCCTCTGAAGTGCCGTAGAAGGCATCATAGAACTGCAGTTCGGAGGCCGTCTACACTTTCTGCTACAGCTCACTAACTTCTGGTGCCTTCAAACCTGACATAAAGCAAAAATTCACATTGCAGAGGAGTGGTGTTACCTTCATAACTTCTGCTGTTGCCTTGTACCTGCTGTGAAAATCCCAATAAGGCTGTCATGTTTGGGTTTACATTGTCCGGTGGGGTGCACAGTTGGGAAAATATTAGTGCCACCTCCAGAAACTGTGTCTTGATGATTGTTTTCAGCACTAAAGAGAGGCGGACCGGTGCCCAGTTTCATGAGCTGCTAGCAGGTCAGTAACAGTCTAGCAGAATGCTAGGGTGGATACAGAGTCCAGACACACTGCTTTAGGTGTGGAACATCTGCCCATCAGTGTCAGGTGAGTGCAAGTCTCATTTTCAAAGGGTTTATTTTCCATTATTGATACTCCTAGCAATAGCAAACTCATGACGCTGATTGGCCATTGCAGCCAAGCATCATGAGAAGTTTTTGCCCGAGTTGGGCAAAATCCAACTCGTGGAAATGTAAATATGTGTATTTGCTGTTCTCAGAGCATATTCATGTTTCCATCTTCCCTTTAAATTTGTATGTAATTGTGCTGTGTGAAAAACCCGCTGCGCATTTGGTCTGAGCGCACTGTTACATCATTCTTCTTCCCTTAGTACACAGTAGCAGTGTTTGCTGATTTCTTTTTAATGATAGGAGCTTTTTGAAGTTATTTCTCTGTTTAGAGAATTAGAGCACAGGTGAGTTAGGTTAGTTAACGTTGTGACTGAAATGCAGGAAAGAGAAAATTGTGTATAAGTAAGACGTAGTAGTACAAATGTTGTTCCTGGATAGACTGCTTTTGGTGTAGAAGTAAAGAAAATGCCATCATTCCCTTCAAGTTTTGCTTTTGTGTCCTAGATGATCATTATGATTAATTGATCATCATTATTAATTAATTTAATGAACAATTTCCAAGATCTAGAAAAGTCTGTCTCTTTTCAGACAGCATGTTCTGTTTAAAGTAAAGTACACAACACACTATCCTCTCATTACAAGAAGCAACTGACAGTTATTTTAAATATTGTTAATTACATTGAAGTGGGGTGATACATCTGGTGAAATGTCTGAGCGGGGTTAGTGGGGAATGTGGAAACTCTTGAAATTGGTCTTTGGCTTTTGGCTTTGTAGGTGTGAGAACAAACTACCCATTACTAAACACAACTCTTACCTTTTATTAGAACGATTGGCAAAGTTAATGTTTCTGCTCACTCTTGTCATTGTTGCTTTGATTCCAAAATTTTGTTACCATGACCCTTAATGCAACGTGACCAATAATTTATTTTTGAAGACCCCTATGCCTGGCTAATGCCTACTGTATGTCTTTGTAGATCAATGAAGCTAAATGAAGAAATCGGGTTTTTTTTTTTACCTTTTCTTTTTTGTGGGTTGGTATTTGAAGCAAACTCTTTAACTGAGACCAGAGATCCAAACTCAGCTCAAACATAGAGAAGGAAATGTTAATTTTTCCTCCTGTGAGGTTTATTTTATTTTTTTTATCCGTTTTAAAATGGAATGTTGGAAAATTTTGCTGTTTTTTTGTTTGGTTGGGAAATGCACCCCACACCCTGTCAGTATATTGATGGTTATGTAAGTATTGATTCACTTCAGTTTGTGAAGGTTGAGCATACAACACTGACTTTTGGGGGGAGGGGCTGATGGGTAACATCTAGAGGGCAGGAGAAAAGTTTTTGTTTTTTAATTTATTTATTGCTGGGCTAATTAGGCTCCTTGTGCCATTAAACAAAAAAATTGTATCGGTGTCTCTCGTTTCATTGTCTCTTATGCAACTTTTCAAAATGTGGGTATTGACACCTGGTCATTAAAGCAGACCATCAGTGACAGAGTAGCTCATTCTGGCCTTATGAAATCACCCAGAGACTGCTCAGATCTCCTGACTGTTGACAGTCAACTTGACAATGATCACAATGTAGATGCAGACCCACCTGAGGATCATTGTGTGAGTTTGGTGAACATCAGAGCAAGTACCTTGGAGTAGCAGTTTTGTATTATTGCAGGTGCATCTCAATAAATTATAATAGCTATGTAATGTAATTTTTTGAGAAACTGAAATTTGGATTTTCATTATTTGTAATCCGTTATCAGAATCAGAATCAGAATCAGCTTTATTGGCCAAGTATGCACAACACATACAAGGAATTTGACTTTGGCTAAAAACTTGCTCTCGTTGTTCAGGTGAAGGATTTAAATAAGGATTCAATGACAACCAGAGTATGTACAGTAAATTACAGTCTGTCCACGTTTCTATAAAAGGATGCAAATATATACAGGAATATATGCAGTTATTTACTTGGACTAACCACACTTTGCAGAAATATATGAAAAAATATACAATCACAGTATTTCAATGTGGACTCAGATTCAGTGATATAATGTGAATGAAGTAAAAAGCAGTGTGAGAGTTATGTGCAATGTAATAATGGATGAAAAGTCATGAGTACAGCAAACAGGTAGGACTAGGTGAATGTTAGGAGTTCATCAGAGTGATGGCTTGAGGAAAGAAACTGTTCCTGTGACGGGTGGTTTTGACCTTCAGTGATCTGTAACGACGACCAGAAGATAGAAGTTCAAACAGTTTGTGGCCGGGGTGTGATGGGTCAGCACAGATGTTTCCCGCCCGTTTCCTGGTTATGGACCGATATAAGTTCTCAATGGAGGGTAGGTCGGTACCAATGATCCTCTCCGCAGACTTAATGATCCGCTGCAGTCTGGTCTTGTCCTGTTTAGTGGCAGATCCAAACCAGACAGTGATGGAAAAGCAGAGGACAGATTGGATGATGGCGGTGTAGAAGACAACCAGCAGCTCCTGAGGCAAATCAAACTTCTTGAGCTGACGCAGAAAAAACAACCTCTGCTGGGCCTTTTTCCGGACAGTGTCAATATGGGAGGACCACTTCAGGTTCCGGGAGATTGTGGTACCCAGAAACTTGAAGGAGTCCACAGTGGACACTGTGCTGTTGAGGATGGTGAGTGGGGGGAATGAAGGGGGGTGTCGCCTGAAATCCACAGTCACCTCCACCGTTTTGGCTGGGTTAAGTTCAAGATGGTTCTGGCTGCACCAGAGGATCAGCTGCTCCACCTCCCGCCTGTATGCAGACTCATCATCATCCCGGATCAAACCGATGACTGTGGTGTCGTCCGCAAACTTCAGGAGCTTCACCGAAGGGTCCTCTGAGGTGCAGTCGTTGGAGTAGAGGGAGAAGAGCAGTGGGGAAAGGACACATCCTTGGGGGGCGCCAGTACTAATTTTTCGGGAGCTGGATGTAAATCTCCCTAGCTTCACCTGTTGCCACCTGTCAGTCAGAAAGCTGGAGATCCACTGGCAGGTGGAGGGGGGCACCTTGAGCTGGAGGAGTTTCTGATGAAGAATGCCTGGGATGATGGTGTTGAACGCTGAGCTGAAGTCAACAAACAGGATCCTGGCGTACGTCCCTGGGGAGTCGAGGTGTTGCAGGATGTAATGTAGTCCCATATTCACTGCATCATCCGCTGACCTGTTTGACCGGTAGGCAAACTGCAGTGGGTCCATCAGGGGGCCTGTGATGACCTTCAGGTGGTTCAGCACCAATCTCTCCAAGGATTTCATGACCACAGAGGTCAGGGCAACAGGTCTGTAGTCGTTTAATCCTGTAATAGAGGGTTTCTTGGGAACTGGAATGATGATGGAGCGTTTGAAGCAGGAAGGCACTTCACGCAGCTCCAGTGATCTGTTAAAGATCCGGGTGAAGATGGGGGCCAACTCGTTGGAGCAGACTCTCAGGCAGGACGGAGACACACCATCAGGTCCTGCAGCCTTCTTGATCTTTTGTCTCTGAAAGACCCGGCGCACCTCCTCTTCACAGATCATTAGTGCTGGTGGGAGGTCAGAGTGGAGGAGGGATGGAGTTCCTGGGGCTGCAGATAATCCTTTTGTGTGGGTGGGAGGTGAGAACTGTAGGTTCTTTTCAAACCTGCAGTAAAAGCTGTTTAGGTCATTAGCCAGCTGGAGGTTTTCCGCAGGGTGGGGGGATGGTCTCCTGTAGTTGGTGATATTCCGTAGGCCTCTCCAGACAGAAGCAGAGTTGTTAGCTGAGAAGTTTTTTTGTAACTTCACACTGTAGCTCCTCTTAGCAAGCCTGGTCTCCTTCGTCAGCATGTTTCTGGCCCGCTTGTACAGAGTCCAGTCACCAGTCCTGTAGGCCTCCTCCTTGGTCTGACGTAGCTGCTTCAGTTTAGGAATGAACCAGGGTTTATTGTTGTTGTATATGCAGAAGGTCTTGGTCTGCACACACATGTCCTCGCAGAAACAGGTGTATGACGTCACAGTGTCAATGAGTTCATTTAGGTTAATGGCTGCAGCTTCAAAAACACTCCAATCTGTACAGTCAAAGCAGGCTTGTAACTTCAGCTTTGATTCCTCAGTCCATTTCTTCACAGTCCTTACAACAGGCTTGGAAGTTTTTAGTTTCTGTCTGTATGTTGGAATAAGATGGAGCAGGCAGTGGTCAGAAAAACCCAGAGCTGCACGGGGGACGGCATGATAGGCATTTCTTAAAACTGTGTAACAGTGGTCAAGTGTATTTGTGTCCCTGGTGGGACATTTAATATGCTGTCTGTATTTAGGAAGCTCATTTGTGAGATTAGCTCTATTGAAATCACCCAGAATGATAAGCAGAGAGTCTGGATGTTTTTCCTCCACCTCTGCTATCTGGTCAGCGAGGTGCTGCAGTGCCTCCGTTGTACAAGCAGCAGGCGAGATATAAATTCCGACCAGAATAAATGAGGAGAACTCTCGCGGTGAATAAAAGGGTTTACAGTTTATGAACAGTGACTCTAGGTTAGGGCTACAAAACTTCTTCAACACTGTGACATCAGTACACCAACCTTCGTTTATGTAGAAGCAGATTCCACCACCCTTAGTCTTTCCAGAAAATTCTCGGCTGCGATCAGCGCGAAACAGTTGAAATCCGTCCAGACGCACCGCGCTGTCCGGGATGTGTTCACTCAGCCAGGACTCCGTGAAACAAAGGGCGCCAGATCTGCTAAAATCCCAGTTTTTGTGAGTCAGGAGCAGCAGTTCATCCATTTTGTTCGCCAAACTGCAGATATTTGCCAGATGGATCGATGGGAGCGGCGTGCGAAATCCTCGTTTCTTCAGCCTGACTAACGCACCGGCACGTTTACCACGCCGCCTTCGTTTCCGGCCAGCGCCAATAGCCGCTGCTCCCACAGCTAAGATGGACTGAAAAAACTTCAGATCAGCAGCAGTAACTGGCGGAGAAGTTGCATTGGGAGGTAGTCTGAGTGAAAGTAGTTCCTCCCTTGAATAGGTGATTCGGACAGAAGAGCAGAAGTCCAAAAAAACACACAAAATTATTAAAAACATCAGAGAGCAGAAGCCAGTGGCTGCCATCCGCGGCGCCATCTTGGATTTTTTATCAAAATTAAGACAAACACTTCAGATATATCACTCTGTGTAATGAATCTAAGAATTTCACTTTTTGAATTGAATTACTGAAATAAACTTTTCAATGATATTCTAATTTATTGAGATGCACCTGAATATGATGATGTCCATCCATCGTCCGAGTTTCTGGCTAACTCGTACAGCTTTCAAGCTAGTACTTTTTCATTTCACACAGTGTACATGTGTTGAAGGTGTGCATATTGTTGAAGTTGCACTACAATGGATGTAAATTCCCTTAAAAACAAATCTTCATCGTCTAAAATGGTGTCTTACTCAAAGATTTTATTTGTCAGTACTCCTATACGTACAGGACATACAGGAGACTTGAAATGGTGTTTGTCTCCACAAGTGTGCACAATATAAAAAAGAAAAGGGAATAAGTCTGGAAAAAAGAAAACAGCACTCTATGTACAGTAATGCAACCCGTAGTGCAAATGGCAATAAAAGATAGGCCCAGACCTTCTATAGTGCAAATAGAGATAAACGATTAATGATGATAAAACCCAGCAATCCTATATACAGAAAACTAGAGATGTAATACCCGTAACCTGAGTTGGCTCGGACATGTTGAGAGGATGGGCCACCAGAGTCTCCCTTGGCAGTTACTCTACTCAGTTATGCGAGGGCAAACGCAATTAGGGTAGACCAAGGCTCAGATTTAAAGACACTGTAAAAAGAAACTTGAAGAAGTTGGACATAGGAGCTCCTGGCAGTGGAAGGCTAAAGACAGAGCTGTGTGGAGGAATCTGATCAGACCTAAATGAAACAGTCATTGTCGCCCACGACAGACTGCTATGATGATGATGAGTTGCAGTTAAATGCAGTAGTGTAGGTGCAGATACAGTAGTAACAGGACTGCACATAATCGGTATTGCAGTGACAGCAGCAGATATGGCATTTGTGCATATGGTTGCAGTAAAGTGCAGACATATAGCAGCAAATGTATTGCTTTTGGTGTGCCAGTCTTTCTGTGCCAACAGCTGAGGTAGTTATTGTGTGGGTGATTGCACTACGGTCCGGGGAGAGGGGAAGTGGACAGAGTTCAGGGTCCTGATGGCCTGATGAACAAAGCTGTTTAGCAGTCTTATGGAGCAGGCCTGGAGGCTCTGGTACCTTTTCCCCGAGGGCAGGGGGCTGAAGAGGGGTGGGAGGTGTTGCCTGCGATGTTGATGGCTCTGCGGGTGAGGCGAGTGAGGTAGATGTCTTAAGAGGGGGGGCAGAGGGGCACCGATGGTCGTGATGGCTGCTTTCACTGTGCGTTGTAGTGTCTTCCAGCAGGAGGCGATGCAGCTGGTGAGGATGCTCTAAATGGTGCCCCAGTAGAAAGAACACATGATTCGGGGATGGGACTCGTGCCCGCCTCAGTTTGTGGAGGAAATGGAGGCAAGTTTGAGCCTTCTTGGCCAGTGATGTGGTGTTGGACCAGGAGAGGTCCTCAGAGATGTGCATCCCCAGGAACTTGGTGCTGTTCACTCTTTCCATAGCTGCTCCATCAATGATCAGAGGGGGATGCGGTGTGTGTCCCCTCCCGAAGTCGACCACAGTCTTCTTGGTTTGTCCCACATTTAGGAAGAGGTTATTGTCTTTACACCACTGGACCAGTTGGCTCACCTCATTTCTGTACTTGGTCTCCTCGTTGTTGGTGATGAGGCCCACCACTGTCATGTCATCTGCAAACTTGATCATGTGGTTAGTGCTGTAGGTTGGTACGCATTCATGGGTCAGCAGGGTGAAGAGCAGCGGGCTGAGCATGCACCCTTGTGGGGCCCCTGTGCTCAGTGTGATGGTCTGGGAGGTGTTGCTGCCAACAGGCATGTTCTGTGGCCTCTCTGTGAGAAAGTCCAGCACCCAGTTACAGAGAGAGGTTTTGAGTCCTAAGTGTCTGAGTTTTTGTATCAGGTGCTGGGGGATGATTGTGTTGAATGCTGAACTGAAGTCCAAGAACAGCATTCACACGTTGGAGTTCTTTGAGTCCAGGTGGGTGAGGGCTGGATGGAGAGCAGCAGCGATGGCATCTTCTGTGGATCTGTTTGACCTGTATGCAAACTGAGATGGGTTGTGGGAGGGAGGCAGAATGGACTTGATGTTCTGCATGACTAACCGCTTGAGGCACTTCATTATGATGGGGATCAGTGCTGTGGGCCGGTAGTCATTGTAGCTGGATGGGACGGGCTTCTTTGAGACTGGTATTATGGTGGCAGTTTTGAGACATGGGGACAACAGCTTGAGTCAGGGAGATGTTGAAGATGTTGGCCCTTTTTTCCACAAAAAACTTTCATTGTCTTACAGTTGCTTGTCAGATTTTTTGCCCTTGTCCTCCAAATGCCAGGATCTAATTAGGCCTACTCATGGGGTTGCTGATACACCGCTTCTCCTCCAAGACCACAGCACACATAAGAGGCTGTGCACACAACATTTCTACACCAAACTGGAGAAGTTTGTTTACCGTTTTGTTGTCTGTGCATTTGACGCCAGGTACTTATAGGTGTGGAAATGTAGAGATTTGAAACAAGTCTCCAGAGTGTAGAGGTTTTATTGGCACTCAGTTTACAGTAGATTTCTGGCAGTCATGGACTGAATTAAACTTTAAGCTTGATGTGGGATTAGGTTAAAAAAAAAAGGGTCTTAACAGTATATGTAAAACTTTGCTTTTACACAGTAGATCCAGCCTTACAGAGGAAAAAAAATAATCAAATTCATAACCAGGGAGGATTTAGAGACTGAAATACATCCCTTATGCAACTTATGCATAGCGCGGTCATGTCAAACTGCTGTTGCCTCCCGATCCATGAATCCTAGGTGTGCGAGAGCATGAAGGCTCCATCATCTCTGTTCAACCGAGATGACTCCTCCAAAGACCATCACACGGTGGGGGGTGTGACCAACCTGACAGATCTGTCACGCCTAAAACAGCTGATGTGACATATCACGAACGTAAGATGACAGTTGTCACAGTCTGGCTCACTTAACGGACACAAGAGAAATGTCACTGTTCATGGTGCTGGAAAATGTGACAGCCCAAAAGGAAAAAAAATCTCATTGCAAAATTTAATGTTATTAATTTTCTACTCTGTGCGTAATCATTCTCCAGGATTTATTGGTTCGGCTTCCATTGTGGGGAATCAAAAAGTGCTGATGTGGTGTCAAAGGACATTTAATGGGATTTTATGTTCTTTTAATGGAGAGACTTGTAACAGTCAACGTATAATCACCTGTCATTTTATTTAGATGATGATACATTAGGTTTTTTATTCCATCCACACTCTCATTTTAATTGCGGACTTACTGTTGGAGTCTATAGATAGGCATTATTGTATATGTATGTACAGTGATGTGAAAAAGTATTTGCCCCCTTCTTGATTTCTCATTTTTTTGTATGTCACACTTAAATGTTTCCGATCATCGAACAAATTTAAATATTAGACAAAGATAACACAAGTAAGCACAAAATGCAGTTTTTAAATGAAGGTGTTTATTATTAAGGGTAAAAAAAAAATCCAAACCTACATGGCCCTGTGTGAAAAAGTGATTGCCCCCTTCCTGTTAAAACATAAATTAACTGTGGTTTATCACATCTTTGGAAAGCTGAGTTCAATTTCTCGAGCCACACCCAGGCCTGATTACTGCCACACCTGTTCCCAATCAAGAAATCACTTAAATAGGACCTACCTGACAAAGTGAAGTAGACCAAAAGCTAGACCTCATTCATTCATTCATTCATTTTCTTCAGCTTTGACATCATGCTGCAATCCAAAGAAATTCAGGAATAAATGAGAAAGTAATGGAGAGCTATCAGTCTAGAAAAGGTTATAATGTGGAGGCACAGTTTGGGGGTTACTCCATCCAGAGAGGCAAGGGGAAGAGAGGACAATGGACCGAAGGTGTCACCGGGGGGTACTAAATGGGACAGTTAGGTCTGTGCACCCCCCGGGGAGAGAAAGATGACTGGAGCCACAGAGAAAAGAAAGGTGTGAAAGCAGCACCCGCGTATGTGATGTTAATGTGCCACACATTCCTTTGTTAAACAACAATGTATGATGGTCGGAAGCTCTGGGTCTCCATGCATGGGAATAAAGATATAAAAGGGGATTGCACAGAGACCCAAGCAGCACAGTAGCTCAGTAGAGCTCAGAAGTGTGTTTGCTGTTACGTTGTTGGAGAAAGAATAAAGCCTTGTGTCGTCCAGCTTGCTGCCTCGCCTATTCCTTTCTCCGCACTGGTGACCCAAGATGTGCCATGGAAAGCGAGCCACACTGGTGACCCAAGATGTGCCATGGAAAGTGAGCCAGGCACCACCCCGGAGACTACCTAGAGGGAGAGCACCAGCGCCACATGCGCTGTTTCAGTCAAGCTCTTGAACTTCTGACTTCACAAACCGGCAGCACGGTCTTCACAGATGGAAGCCCAGTTCACACCCTGTGAGATAACTATGGATTACACAAAATGCTACTATGTGGTCGCGGCACCACGCAACAGGTGACAAGCCTACTCCAGGAACCGCTGGCCCACCTGCATCCTCCCCAGCTTAGGGCTGCGCTCCGCACCTAAGGAAGATTTGGCCACCGTCCCAGCAGAACTTGTTTTTTCTCAGCTGCTGCTGACCCCCGGAAAGTTTCTACTGAGAAACCCCGTGCCGAGGCTGATCCGCCCATGCAATTTTTAGACAAATTGGGTCAACCACCGGCCCTGGGTTCTTTTAGAGCTGCGCTCCACACCCAAGGAGCATTTGGCAGAACTTGTTTTTCTGAGCCACTGCAGATCCCTGGAGAGTCTTTACTGGAAAATCCCGAACCCGAGGCTGATCCGCCCACACAATTTTTGCGCGGCCCGGAGGCTTTTAATAGCCGGCCCACCATTGTTTTCCCCGCGCCTTTGTTCCAAAAAGCCTGCAGAATGCTGGTATTATTTCCGTGAGGCACGTTGCGCACTGGACCCCAGTGCGCCCACCGTACTATGGACCGTTCAACGTGCTGGAACCTGGGGAGAAGCATAAGATGTTTTCCCCCCTCTCCCTCTTTCCCTGCACAGACTGACATGCCCTCCGGTACACTTCATCAGCAGGATGGTTTTACTGGATCGGCAACACCCCGCTACAGTCGCTTGGGTGCCGGCTTGAACCCAAAGGACGGGGAGGTTAGAGCCCCTTCTGGGTGTTTTTTTTTTTGTGGGAGGGGGGTGAGTGGGGGCACATTTTGGGGGTTTCTCCACCCAGAGAGACAAGGGGAAGAGAGGACAATGGACCGAAGGAGGAGGTGTCACCGGGGGCGGGGGGGGGGGGGTATGAAATGGGACAGTTAGGTCTATGCACCTCCCGGGGAGAGTAAGATGACCGGAGCCACGGAGAGAAGAAAGGTGTGAAAGCAGTGCCCGTGTATGTGATGTTAGTGTGCCACACATTCCTTTGTTAAACAACAATGTATTGTGACGTTTGCAAGGGTTCACACAAAGAAAATGGAGCAGATGGCTGTGATCAACCAGATTTATTTTACACACACCCCAACCCCAACTTGCCACTTAGTACACAGAGCAGGGGAGGTCATTCTCACAGACCCCTGTTTGAATCATGGTTACACACACATGATACATCTTGCCCTAATCCTGCTAAACACTGCTGGGTCATTATAATGCAGTTATAATGACCCAGCAGTATAACTCAGAAATAACACATTTAACACACACAGTAACGTTTCAAACTGGCAAAGCATACTGGGAAATCCCTGGCTCCCTTAAAATGGCCCCGACGTTACACTGCCCCCCCCGGACTGGTTTCTGTCCCCAGAAAATTCAAAGTCCACTTTCAGAAATCCAACGCGAGTCAGCCCGGTGCCAGGGCGGCATGCACGGGCCATCTGAGTCTCGGTCAGAGTATCTGGTTGGGGTAGGGTTCCGGTTTGGCCATCAGCGGGCGGATGGACACATCTTACAGCCTCTGTAGGACCACGCACAGTCCCTTCCCTGGCAGCGGGAGTCCCAGGCCCGCTCCGGCCGACTCCCACCGCTGCCAGATCTCCCAGGCGGCCGCTGGCCCACGTCCATGCGTCCAGCCCTTGCCGCGCCTGGAAAGTGGCCGCATCTTCGTCCTGCTCGCTCCGCTGGGTCGCTCCTGCGCCGAGGGCCTCCGTGACATCACCGAAAGGAAAAGCATCGGGTAGCGGTAGGACACGCACAGTTCCTCCTCTGGCAGCGGGAGTCCCATGACTCCCACCGCTGCCAGGACCTCCCAGTCGGCCGCTGGCCCGCGTCCAGGCGCCCAGCCCCTGCCGATCCCGAGAAAAGACCGGATCTGTCCTGCTCGCTCCACTGCTGCTGCGCTCCAAAGGCCTCTGTGACGTCACCTGCCGGGGGAAGCATCTGCAGGAGGCGGCTTTTTCCCCGTCCATGCCACCTCGCTCTAATTTAACGTCGCGAGGGGCCAGTTTGTCATGCGCTGTGTGCGGGGCAGTACCATGCCATGTACCCTGGCTCTGTGCAGCGGAAGACGTCCTTCCTCGCTTCGCCACGGCTGTTTCCTTCGTGCACGCGCTGCTGTGATCTGCCGTAGCTCCTCCTCCACTCGCTCTCAGCACGGTGGTTTCCTCTGATGATCAGCGCGGCAGCCAACTCGACCTGGGCCAGGCGGTCATCCAACAGGTTCTCGCCGTTGTAACGGGGAATCTTGGCCCGCTGCTGGATGGATGAGACTGTCATCTCCCGGTCGATTGCCGCTTCTAATCGCTCTGGAATCGCCAGCCCGTCCTGCCCTGAAAAGGGCGGGAAACGAGGCTGGTTTGCTCTGCTCCGTCCATCGCGGCGAAGCTCTCCAGGGGCCGGCGTCTCAGCTCTACACTCCGTTGCCGGCTGAGCGATGAATCGCTCCGGCCGCTGTACCTCCGCCTGGATCCTCATCTTGCTCCATATCCCACTCCTGACACCAGTGTGACGTTTGCAAGGGTTCACACAAAGAAAATGGAGCAGATGGCTGTGATCAACCAGATTTATTTTACACACACCCCAACCCCAACTTGCCACTTAGTACACAGAGCAGGGGAGGTCATTCTCACAGACCCCTGTTTGAATCATGGTTACACACACATGATACATCTTGCCCTAATCCTGCTAAACACTGCTGGGTCATTATAATGCAGTTATAATGACCCAGCAGTATAACTCAGAAATAACACATTTAACACACACAGTAACGTTTCAAACTGGCAAAGCATGCTGGGAAATCCCTGGCTCCCTTAAAATGGCCCCGACGTTACAGTATGATGGTCGGAAGCTCTGGGTCTCCATGCATGGGAATAAAGATATAAAAGGGGATTGCACAGAGACCCAAGCAGCGCAGTAGCTCAGTAGAGCTTAGAAGCATGCTTGCTGTTATGTTGTTGGAGAAAGAATAAAGCCTTGTGTCGTCCAGCTTGCTGCCTCGCCTATTCCTTTCTCCACTATAATGCCATTTCTAAAGGTTTGGGATTCCAGTGAACCACAGTGAGAGCCATTATCCACAAATGGAAAACATGGAACAATGGTGAACCTTCCCAGGAGTGGCCGGCCGACCAAAATTACCCCAAGAGCACAGCAACGACTCATCCAAGAGGTTACAAAAGACCCCACAACAACGTCCAAAGAACTGCAGACCTCACTTGCCTCAGTTAAGGTCAGTGTTCATGACACCACCATAAGAAAGAGACTGGGCAAAAATGGCCTATATGGCAGAGTTCCAAGACGAAAATCACTGCTGAGCAAAAAGAACATAAAGGCTCGTCTCAGTTTTGCCAGAAAACATCTTGATGATCCCCAAGACTTTTGGGAAAATACTCTGTGGACTGATGAGACAAAAGTTGAACTTTTTGGAAGGTGTGTGTCCCATTACATCCGGTGTAAAAGTAACACAGCATTTCAGAAAAGGAACATCATACAAACAGTAAAACGTGGTGGTAGTGTGATGGTCTGGGGCTGTTTTGCTGCTTCAAAATGGAACCATGAATTCTGCTGTCTACCAAAAAATCCTGAAGGAGAATGTCTGGCAATCTGTTTGTGACCTCAAGCTGAAGCGCATTTGGGTTCTGAAGCAGTACAGTGATCCAAAACACACCAGCAAGTCCACCTCTGAATGGCTTAAGAAAAACAAAATGAAGACTTTGGAGTGGCCTAATCAAAGTCCTGACCTGAATCCGATTGAGATGCTGTAGCATGACCTTAAAAAGGCAGTTCATGCTCGAAAACCCTCCAATGTGGCTGAATTACAACAATTCTGCAAAGATGAGTGGACCAAAATTCTTCCACAGCGCTGTAAAAGACTCATTGCCAGTTATCGCAAACGCTTGTTTGCAGTTGTTGCTAAGGGTGGCCCAACCAGTTATTAGGGTTAGGGGGCAATCACTTTTTCACACGTGGCCATGTAGGTTTTGATTTTTTTTCCCCTTAATAATAAACACCTTCATTTAGAAACTGCATTTTGTGTTTATTTGTGTTATCTTTGTCTAATATTTAAATTTGTTTGATCTGAAATATTTAAGTGTGACAAACATACAAAAAGAAAAGAGAAATCAGGAAGGGGCAAACACTTTTTCACACCACTGTACATCTTGGTTTCAGGGTTGCTTTTTGGTGAATTTCCTGGCTGTGGACGGCAGACTAGAGTGGAATTAAAACATTCAAACATTTGAACAAGGCAGGATTCGGTGTAGGAATCATGAATAATAAAATAAACATACAGGCAGACATTAAGCCCTGTAGTTCTGGTAGCTATGAGTGATCCAAAATCACGACTGACATTTAACCTTGCCCAACTGAGAAACATCCAAACAATATTTAACCCCAAATCAGTCACAGTAAACTTTTAATCCTGTCCAAATACAAACCGCAGTTCCAGTGAAGTTGGGATGTTTTTTTAAAATGTAAATATAAACAGAATACAATGATTTGCAAATCCTTTTCAACCTGTATTAAAGTGAATTCACTACAAATGCAAGATGTTTCATGTTCAAACTGATAAACTGCCTTTTTGCAAATATTCACTCATTTTGAACTTGATGTCTGGAACACATTTTTTAAAAAACTGGGAAAGACCAAAGAAAAAACTGGGAAAGTTGAGGAATGCTAAAAAAAAAAAAAAAAAAAAGACGACACACTTTTTTGGAACATTCCACAGGTGAACAGGTTAATTGGAAACAAGTGAGTGTCATGACTGGGTATGAAAGGAGCATCCCTGAAAGGTTCAGTCATTCACAAGCAAGGATAGGGTGAGGTTCACCACTTTGTGAACAACTAGGTGAGCAAATAGTCCAACAGTTTAAGAACAATGTTTCTCAATGTGCAGTTGCAAGGAATTTAGGGATTTCCTCATCTATGGTCCATAATATCAAAAGATTCAGAGAATCGGCACCTAAGGGGCATAGTGACAGAAAATGGAAAGAAATCTGAAGACTGTGTTAGATATTGTGTATATATTTTAGTATAGCGGTGCCCGGTAGTAGAAAGGGGGTGACGCCCCACCTCCGGGGGGTGGTGTCATTTGGGGTACAAAAGGCTGCGGCGGGAGACATCTTGTCTCTTTGCTGTGGCTCTCAGGCTAGCATAGGTGACTCCTGTGTTCCTGTTCAAGTGTGATAATGAAACCAAAAAATCTCACCTCGACTCCTCATTAATTAGAGACACAACATTTGGCGATGAGGATACACGGCATGGAAAGGGCTGCTACCGCGTTTCGTCAATTTTTGGAAGCTTTGGGTGAGCCGCTGGTCCCTTGGGCCAGGTGGTATGCGGCCTTCGAGAATTATCTCACAGCGCTGGACCTTAACGACCTGGACAAACTGCGTGCAAGGGCTATTCTGGTCCACAACTTAGGTATGGAGGGCCAGAGGATCCTGAGCACACTTGGAGGAGGTGGCACATTTGGCGATGTGGTGCGGCTCATGGCGGGCTACTTCCGCGCCCCTGAAAACACCATAATGCGGCACATTCAGTTCAGGCAGCGACGCCAGCGACCAGGGGAATTGGTTCAGGACTTTGTGGCGGACCTTCGGCAGCTGGCGGGTGAATTCAGATTCGGAGCCCTGGAGGAGGAGATGGTCCGCGACCAGCTAGCGGAGCATGTGGCGTATACCTCCACGAGGGTCCGTCGGCTAACTCATGCTGGTGAGCTAACGCTGCTAGCCGCCATGGAGCTAGCACAGCAACACGAGGCAGCGGAAAAACTTTTACAGAATCTTGTCAACATAGAGGCCCTGGCCAGGAACGAGAAGCAGTGGAAGACACTGGCCTTGGATCCGGACGACGGCAGTGACAATGAATACACAGCCATCATGAAGATTAGGTCCGCCCAGGGACGCCGAAATGCTACAGCTGCGGATCCAGCAGGCACAACGCGAGGGAGTGTGCAGCGAAGTGGAAGCGTTGTTGAAGGTGCAGGTTGTTTACCACTTCACCAGAATCTGCCAAAATTTCGAAAAGGAAGACCGGGGGCCAGAAAGGGGAGCTTCGGCTAAGAAGACACCCACGGTGGTCCACACGGTTTCGCCCAGCATAGACGGACGTATCCTGTGACATCGTGCTGGACGGAGTGCCAGTCCCGCTGATGGTTGACATGGGGTTGGCAACTTCCATCTTAAATTGGATGACGGTGAAGACTTTCTTCCCACACTATAGGGTGAGCAGGACGGACATTGCCTGTTACGGCTATGGTAACAACCCCTTGGACATTGTGGGCTCGGTTTGGCTCTTGGCGAGGTACAAGTCGGCTTCAATGTGCGCAACTGAGTTCATGGTGTCCCGTGAGGGGAACAACCTGATGGGCTGCAACCTGTTCTATGGGCTCGAGTTTTCTATCGCCTGCAGTGTCGGTGAGGAGTGGTCAGGCGGTGGACTTTGGGACCGGCCCTTCTATGTGGCAAGCGGTGAGGAAGCGTGGGACTCGGGCTGGCCCGGACCGAGTGGGGGGGGGGCACCAGCACCAGCACCAAAATATGGCCCCACAGCCGGTGTCCCGTGCCAGTGTTCATGGTACCCTGGATGAGGGACCCCAACAACACGGTTTGACACCTGCAGAGGCGGATGGATTCATTGAACAGGCGCAGCATGGTTCCGGTGGCTGGCCGAGTGCCACTGTTGAGCTGGGTGCTGATGCGGCCAACTCAATGCAACAAATGAAAGTGATCGGGGCGAGACTGGATGGCACGAGCCGTAGACATGCCCAGAATGAAAACCAGGGACAGAGCTTGGGCCGGATCGGTGAGGAGTGGCCAGGTGGTGGACTTTGGGACAGGTCCTTCTACGTGGCAAGCGGTGAGGAAGCATGGAACTCCGGCTGGCCCGGACCGAGTGTGTGTGTGTGTGGGGGGGCACCAGCACCAAAATATGGCCCCACAGTGGGTGTCCCGTGCCAGTGTTCACGGTACCCTGGATGAGGGACCCCAACAACACGGTTTGACACCCGCAGAGGCGGATGGATTCATTGAGCAGGCGCAGCGTGGTTCCAGTGGCTGGCCGAGTGCCACTGTTGAGCTGGGTGCTGATGCGGCCAACTCAATGCAACAAATGAAAGTGATCGGGGCGAGACCGGATGGCACGAGCCCTAGATGTGCCCAGAATGAAAACCAGGGACAGAGCTTGGGCCGGATTGGTGGGACGCTACGACACTGTGTGGGAACCAGGTCACGACGCCGTGGACACAGGAAGCCAGTGAGTACTCCCCTGGGCGTGGACGATAACGTGCGCCCTAGGGTTGAGTCTCAGCTTGGACGGGTCTGAAAGTTGAGGGAGCAGCAGAATGACCAGGGTGATCTGCGTGTAGTACGGACTGGTGGTGACCTTAACCTTGAGCTGACAGATGGGTCCAGGTGGCACCCGAATGAGTTGCGGTGTTTGGAGAGGGAGAAACGCCAGTGCAGCCTGTCTCCGGTGAAGAAAAGACGGAGACGCTCTGGCAGTGGGACGGATGCTGCTCCAGGGGGAAGCCGCCGGGAGACCGGTAGTGGGACTTTTGTCTCTATGTTTAAGGGGCTGACGGTGTGTCTTGTTATGGTGTGTTTCTAACGTACATATATATTTCTAGTGGGTTTTGACTTGATGTTTAAAAAAACAACAAAAAAAAGAGAACAATGTTAATGACCACTGTTGTGTGCACATGTTGAGTGCTGTGTGTGTGAGTGTGCCGAGAGGGGTTACACTGAGGTGTCAATGGTTGAATGGAGTGTGTGAAATGTAAATGTGCCCTGTCTTTTCTTTCAAGGTCTTTTCTTTCAAGATGGGCGCATGCGCACACAGCGACCGGCAGCAGGTGAAAAAAGTTTGACGTGTGTCTCTGTTTTTATGCACTTTAAGGTGTTTTAACGTAATTGTCTGTGCCGTTTTTGTCCTTGAATGTTTGTGGACTATATAACGAAGAGCTCTCTGGTTCCATCAGTATGGATTTCCTTCTTGTTTTTGCATTGTCGTTTCTTTCTTACCGACTCTTTGTTTTGGAGGTACAGTAAGCGCGATCGCGATCACGCCGGGAAAACGCAGTATTCCAGAGACATGTTACTGCATTTAAACATGGATAATGCAGCATCTGCGTTTGAGTCTGTGCTGCAACTGTCGGACTTTATTTTAAGAGATTTTCATGGACACAGCGATGAAAAGAGAGACAAGAGGAGGAAACAACTCGGCTGCAGCCCATGGCTTGAGCAGGCTGCAGCTTCATTCCTCCAGCTCTCAAAGAGAGGAGACACGTGTGTGTCTACCAGTTGCAGAATCAGAAAGAGAGGCAGATTTACAGCACAGTGCAGCATATATACTCAACTCAGACAATACATCAAAGACATTCACAGCAGTCAATCTGGGCATTTGCATATCAGAGGTACAGACAGGATGCATGAACACAATGCATGGATGACACTTTAACCTCACAGCTGTAAACGCAGCATGCAGCGGAAAAAACCCAGGAGTGCGAGCTGACTGTCTCTGTGTTCTGTCTCTGTGTTGTGGGGGTTGAATCAAACCGCTACACCCTGTCTTTTCTTTCAAGGTCTTTTCTTTCAAGATGGGCGCAAGACTTTATTTTAAGAGATTTTCATGGGCACAGCGATGAAAAGAGAGACAAGAGGAGGAAACACGGAAAGCGTGGAGGCGTAAGATTAAGCCTGAGGAGGCGTCAGCTTAACCGCATTTCTCTTCCTTCCATTATTATGGGGAACGTACAATCCCTGAGAAATAAAGTGGATGAAATTCAAGGAAATATCAGAAGGATTTCAAGAACTGCTGTGTCATGGCTTACACGTAGACGTGGCTTACGGCTCATGACCGGGACCTGGACCTGTGGATCGACGGCTTTGAGCCCCACTTCGCTCGGATCGGCAGGAAGAGGTAACAGGGAAACGTCAGGGGGGCGGCATATGTTTATATATTAATAAACAGTACTGTACAACTGTCACGGTCAGAGAGCGCATCTGTACACCAGATGTGGAGCTTCTGTCTGTGTCACTACGCCCCTTTTATTTGCCCCGCGAGTTCCCCCAACTTTTTATAACGACTGTGTACATTGACCCGAGGGCGGATGCACCGTCTTTGATGTGGTACAGCGGTTGCAGTCGATTTCCCCAGAGGCTCCAAATTTTATTCTTGGGGATTTTAACCATGTGTCTTTAAAGAAGACACTTAAAAACTGTTATCAGTATGTCTCCTGCCCAACCAGGCGAAAAAAAGACATTGAACCTGTGCTATGGATCCATAGAGAGGGCCTATAAATCTTCCCCTTCCTCCTTTAGGATCCTCAGATCACAATTGTGTACATTTGCTGCCCACATATAAAACTGCTCTCAGAAGAGACAAGGCGAAGACCAGAGACATAAACGTGTGGACAGAGGATTCAGTGCACTGCCTCCAGGAATGCTTTAACTGTACGGACTGGGAGGTTTTCACACTGTCCTGCGGAGATGATTTGGACTCTTTAGTGGACGTGACATGCTCATACATGGCTTTCTGCAGAGACATGATCGTTCCACGTAAGCGTGTCAAAATATATCCCAACAACAAGCCATGGGTTACAAAATCAGTTAAATCCTGCTTACAGAGGAAAGCACTTGCCTTTAAACAGGGGGTTGTTTCTGAGCTGCAGGTTGCCACAAAAGAGCTGAAGGCCAAAATTTTAAGAGCAAAACAGAATTATAACTCAGAGTTGGAAAGCAAGATGGCAACAAAGAAACTTGGTTCAGCCTGGGCCAGTATGAAAACTATTAGATAGATAGATGCTTTATTTCTAACAAAAAAGTATAACAAAACAAATGACAAATGCAATAAAGTAACAGTATACAGTGTTCGAAAGGGAGAAGGAAGAAGTGAACACTTATTAATTCCATCTCCTCTTTTCCATAAATACACCCATGTGAATTATATACAAATTACCACATTTAAGACCCCAAGTAAACAATTAACTGTATTTTGAACAATTGCAGGCCTTCAGAGCACGGAGTGTAGTAATCATGTGTTTTTAGATGGTTTTAATTCAGACACAGAGCTGGCTAATGCTCTTAATTGTTTTTATGGTCGTTTTGACTCCTTTGATTTTAGCACAGAAACCCAAGATTTGAAACAGAAACTCAAAGACAATCAGCACTTTAATATTGAGGTGCAGGATGTTAAAAGGGCGTTCTGTGCTGTAAAAAAGAACAAAAGTCAGGGCCTTGATAATATATGTGGTCGCTTGGTAAAGTCCTGTGCACATGAACTGAGTCCTGTATTTCACTACATTTTCAATAAGGCCTTACAGACACAACGTGTGCCTAAGATCTGGAAAGATGCTGTGGTTGTCCCCGTTCCAAAATCCAGCTGTCCTAAAACTGTAAATGATCTTAGACCAGTTGCTTTGACTTCAATTTTAATTAAAATTTTTTGAAAAACTGGTCAGATTTGAGGTCCTAAAGCAGACTGAGCATGCATTGGATCCTTTGCAGTTTGCCTATAGGCCTCACAGAGGAGTGGAGGATGCCACTGTCACTCTGTTTAACATGCTTTTTAAACATCTGGATTTTAATGGGACACACACCAGGCTTTTATTTGTGGACTTTTCTCCGCCTTTAATACAAACCAACCTCATATTTTAGTTGAAAGGCTCCTGCAACAATTTGATTTGAGTAATAATCTGGTGGGTTGGATTCTGGATTTTTTTAACCAACAGGACACAGAGAGTAAGGGTCAATGGTACGTTGTATGACCAAAAGTGTTCTTCTACTGGCTCTCCGCAGGGGTGTGTGTTGTCACCACTACTCTTCATCCTATACATAAACATGTGTCGGAGCAGACATGACAACAGACACATTATAAAGTATGCTGACAATATCAGTTGTTGTCAGTCTCTTCCAGGATGGTGAGAGTGGCCACAGCCCAGTAGTTGATGATTTTGTTCACTGGTGTGAGGATTCCTACCTGCAGCTGAATACGACAAAAACTAAAGATATGATTATTGACTTTAGGAGGAAAACTCCCAGGCATGAAGTCACTGTACTAAAAGGCCAGACCACTGAATGTGTACAATCCTACAAATATCTTGGGACGATTATTGATAATAATTTAAACTTTGAAGAGAACTGTGAAAGGGTGTGCAAAAAGGGTCAGCAACATTTGCATTGTTTAAGGAAACTTGCACGCTTCCAAATTTACCGAACCATGATGACAATGTTTTATCGGGCTTTTATTGAATCTGTTTTATCCTTTTCTTTAGTGTCATGGTTTGGTCAGATAAAACTGAAACACAGGAAATCCTTGGATCAGGTAGTTAGATGATCCAGTTGTTTGCTTGGTGAGTCACAGCTGAGCCTGACATCCCTGTACACCAGACAGGTACAGAGGATTGCTACCTCCATTTTAAATGATGACTCCCACCCTTTGCACTGCCACTTTCAGCTTCTTCCCTCCAGACGGAGGTTTGCTGTCCCAAAAAGTAAAACCCAGCGCTACAAAAACAGCTTTGTTCCTGCTGCTGTTAAAGAGTTGAACAAGATGTAACAATATATTGCACATAATTTAGTTACCTATTTATTAATTTGATTTTATATTTACTTATTTTTGTACGTTTTTTTATTTGGGTTCTAAATCTTTTATTGGGTTTTAGACTTTTGAGTTTTTAACCTCTTTGACTAGTCTTTAACTTTTTAATATGACCCTTCTCTCTTATCTCCTTGTTTTTTTCTGTTATCTCCTTGTCTTATGTCCTGATTGGTGGAGCCTTGAGTACTTTTATCATGTTTATAGTCAGCTACATGTGTGCCTGTGTTTGTGTTCATGTTGAATGTAATTGTGGTTTGTAAATATGGATGTCACCTGACTGCAAAACAAATCTACCTACGGGTACAAATAAAGTAACCTGAACCTGAACTGAAGGTGTTTGTTAGTGAGGAGTCTTGGGACCGCCATCATCTAATGCATGTAGTTATTTATTGTTTATGGTGTCTGTAATGTATATATGTTTTGGGATTAATTTAGTTTGTGAGTGACCCTTTTATGTTCACTGACTGTCTTACTCTGATGGCGGAATGGTCCGCTGGGCCGGTGTTGTATGAATGGATAGGTTGTGGGGCACACTTGTGGGTTTCATATGCTTCACATGTATATTACTGTATGCTTACTGTATGCTTCACGTCTCAGATGAACAAAAGGACTGAGCCTCCTAGGAGATAACAGGAGGATGTGAAATGTGGCCTTCTGTATGCAAAGAGATGGCCTTGAGGGATTTCCTGGCCACCAGTGACTTTAGGTGGAGGTGAGAAGACCTGAAAGAAGACGCATTTGTGACTTGGGATTAAATACAATGTGACTGTGTGCTTTGATGTCCTGGGGTATAAAGGGACGAATGTCTGGGGGTTTCTTTCTCTTTCTGTTTTTGATGATGTTGGAGAATGTGAATAAACCTGACTCGTGAGATAAACTCAGCCTCGTCATTTCCACATTCTCCACACTGGTGACCCTAAGACGTATCATGAGTGAAAGAAATTCTCCCGAGCCAGACTCGTCAGGAGCCAGCCAAACGAACGCAGCCACAGTTCAGCTACCGGACTTCTGGCAGAACAATCCGCACTCCTGGTTTAACGCGATTGAGGCGCAGTTCAACCTCTGGAGGATTTCGGTAGACGCCACAAAGTTCTACCATGTGGTTGCAAAACTGGACAACCACACAGCCCAGCATGTGGAGAGCCTGATCAACCAGCCGCCGGACAGCGACAAGTACGGCGTGTTGAAGGCTGCACTCATCCGGTACTTCACCCCCTCGGTGGAGGAGCGAGCAGAGGGGCTCCTGGCGCTGACTGAATTTGAAAGCGACAGGCCTGCGGACCTGATGGAGAAGCTGTTGAGGCTGAAAGACTCTGACGATGATCACTTCATCTTCGCCCACCTTTTCCTCAGGACCCTACCGTCAGCGGTGAGAGTGACCCTGGCCAGTTCGCCACTGTTGGCCCGACGAGACTACCACGAGCTGGGCCAGGAGGCGCAACGACTCGTCAACGCCACCAAATGGCGCGCAGCCACGGCCGCGGCAGTGGAGCTTGGTGCAACGTCTGGAGATGGCAGGGGGCCAGAGGCAGCAGTACCAGACTCACCGACGACGGCGGCGGCAGGGGCCAAGAAACACGGAGCAGACGACGTCCTTTGTTTCTACCATCGCCGCTTCGCAGAGAGGGCACGCAAATGTATACCGCCGTGCCATTTCAAGCGCTCGGGGAAACGCCAAGACCGGGGGTCGGTAGCAGCTGCGGCCCTCGGGGAGGAGAACAAGCTGCTCTACTTGAAGGATGCGCGCTCGGGGAGGCATTTCCTCGTGGACACAGGCTCCCAGCTGAGTTTCATCACACCTTCCTCCGCTGACCGGCTGGCGCCTTCCAGTGGTCCCGGGGTGTTAGCAGCGAACGGCTCGGTGATTAAGACCTTTGGTGAGAGGACTCTGCTTCTGTCCCTACACGGCCGTACATTTGAGTGGACTTTCGTCATAGCTGCAGTCAATTTCAATATGTTAGGGGCTGATTTTCTGTGCTCACATGGTTTGTTGGTTGATCTTGCTAACAGGTGCCTGGTTAATGCCCTCTCTTTTTATTCTATTCCCTGTACAGCTCGAGTGGCCCCGCCAACAGCACAAGCCAACGTCACAGCTGCAAGTGGTAAGTTCCACACACTGCTCACTCAGTTCCCAGCACTCACGGTTCCAACATTTTCAGCGACCGTGGCTAAACACGGGGTGGAACATTTTATTACTACCACCGGACCGCCCGTTTTTGCAAAAGCTCGGCGCTTGGATTCAGCTAAACTGACCATAGCGCGCGAGGAGTTCGCCAACCTGGAAAAGTTGGGCATCATCAGGCGTTCGAAAAGCCCATGGGCTTCACCGCTTCACATGGTCCCGAAAGCTGATGGCTCGTGGCGACCTTGCGGAGATTTCCGCAGGTTGAACAACTCTACAGCGCACGACCGCTACCCAATCCCGCATATCCAAGATTTTTCAGTTCATTTGGTGGGGGCGCGCGTTTTTTCTAAGATAGACTTGGTACGCGGTTACCACCAGGTCCCAGTGCGCGCTGAAGACATACCCAAAACAGCGGTAATAACTCCGTTCGGGCTATTCGAGTTTTTGCGCATGCCGTTTGGGCTTAAAGGCGCGGCGCAGATGTTCCAACGCATGATGGACGCGGTGTTGCTCGATCTCCCCTTCGTGTTCGTCTACCTGGACGACATATTGGTAGCCAGCACGTCCGAAGACGAACACGAAAACCACCTCACGGCAGTTTTCCGGAGGTTGGGAGAGCACGGGTTAATAATGAACCCAGCAAAGTGTCAGTTCGGGGTGACGCAGATTGATTTTTTGGGGGCATCACGTCTCTCCAGAAGGAGCAGTTCCTCTGCCTGACAAAGTGCGCGCAGTAACAAATTTTCCTCAGCCACAAACGGTCAAAGCGTTACAGGAGTTTTTGGGAATGGTGAATTTTTATAACCGTTTCCTCCCCCGCGCAGCGCAGCTCATGCAACCATTGTATGCTGCACTAAAAAAACAAAAACCCACAAATAAAATCGAATGGTCTCCAGAGCGAGAGCGCGCATTCTCGGAAGTTAAAACAGCCCTGGCAAATGCTGCGTTGTTAGCACATCCAGTCCCAACGGCCCGCATAGCGCTCACTACTGACGCGTCAGTTGTGGCCATAGGGGCGGTCGTGGAGCAGTATGTAGCCGGAGCTTGGCAACCACTCGCCTTTTTCAGCAGGACCCTGCGTGATAGTGAACGAAAATACAGCGCATTCGACAGGGAGTTGTTAGCTCTCCACTTGGCCATTCGCCACTTCCAGTTCTGGCTGGAAGGACGCCGTTTCACCGCGTTCGTGGACCACAAGCCGCTGACTTTCGCGATGGTCAAGGTTTCAGAACCGTGGCTGGGCCGGCAGCAGAGACAGCTGGCCGCGATCTCAGAGTTTACTACCGATATCCAGCATGTGGTGGGTAAACTTAGTGTAGTGGCAGACTGCCTCTCGCGCGCCGTGGCGGCTCCAGCCCGCGTAGGGGTAGATTTTGCAGCCATGGCCGCGGATCGGGTTAGCGACGCAGAAGTGCGCGCGGCCCCAGTCCGCGTAGGGATAGATTATGCAGCCATGGCCACGGATCAGGTTAGCAACGCGGACGTGCGCGCACTCCAGTCTGGACCAACAGGGTTAAGGCTGGAGAATATGGTGCTGCAAGACGGTATGCCCCCCCTAATCTGCGATGTCTCCACTGGGCGATCACGTCCTGTGGTACCGGCCGTGTGGCGCCGCCGCGTTTTTGACTCGATCCATTTTCTGGCGCACCCGGGAGTGCGCGTGTCGGTCAAAATGGTGGGAGAGAAATTTGTATGGCCGAACCTGCGCAAACAAGTTAGAGAGTGGGCGGCAGCCTGCATGGCTTGTCAACGAGCCAAGGTACACAGACACACGAGAGCTCCCTTGGAGCCGTTTCACATCCCAGCTAAGAGGTTTGATCATGTTCACGTGGACCTCGTAGGCCTCCTCCTGCCCTCACAGGGGTGCACACATCTTCTGACAATGGTTGACCGCACCACGCACTGGCTGGAAGTGGTCCCACTGTCATCAACCACAGCCGAGGAGGTGGCGCGCGCGTTTTTAACGGCAGCGCGTTTTGGAGTCCCGTCGGACATTACGTCCGACAGAGGCCCTCAATTTGTTTCCGAACTTTGGTCAGCGATGGCCCGCAGCCTGGGGGCAACGATCCACCGCACGACCGCGTACAATCCACAGGCTAACGGGTTATGCAAACGTTTTCACAGGTCATTGAAGGCGGCCCTCAGAGCATCGCTTACGGATGCAAATTGGGTGGACAAGCTACCATGGGTTTTATTGGGGTTGCGTTCTACACCTAAAGAGGATTTAGAAGCCTCCCCGGCTGAGCTAGTTTTCGCACAGCCACTTCAGCTGCCTGGGGAATTTCTCCCAGATAATCCGGCGCCAGAGTGCTCCCCAGCTCAGCGGTTGCACAGTAGCATGGAATCGAGCACGCTGCCTGGCCCCGTTCACCACAGTTTTCCGCGCGTTTTTGTGCCTAAGGCTTTAAAAAATGCGGAGTTTGTTTTTGTCAGACATGATGCCCATCACCCACCGTTGCGACCACCTTATGATGGACCATTTAGAGTGCTGGAGACAGGAGATAAGCATTTTTTGCTAGATTTGGGGGGCAGAAAAGAAATGATTGGCATAAACAGGCTCAAACCCGCTTTTGTGGTGGCTGACGAAGGTGTGCAGTTGGCCAGGGCTCCTCGGCGCGGTAGACCCCCTAGGGAGCATTCCCCAGAGCACCCACAGGGATTGACTAACAGTTCTCACCCTCAGACAGCAGCTCCCCAGCAGGAGGGCGCCATGGAGGTGGTAAAGCCCGCTTACAGCAGATACGGGAGAAGACTGAGGCCCAAGCAGCATGTGGACTGATGTGTGTGATTTTTCATGACATGCAGACTGTTATTACGTTGTTCCATCTTAGACGTTTGGGGGGGGGGGGTCATGTGGGACACATATGTGGGTTTCATATGCTTCACATGTATATTACTGTATGCTTACTGTATGCTTCACGTCTCAGATGAACAAAAGGACTGAGCCTCCTAGGAGATAACGGGAGGATGTGAAATGTGGCCTTTTGTATGCAAAGAGATGGCCTTGAGGGATTTCCTGGCCACCAGTGACTTTAGGTGGAGGTGAGAAGACCTGGAAGAAGACGCATTGTGACTTGGGATTAAATACAATGTGACTGTGTGCTTTGATGTCCTGGGGTATAAAGGGACGAATGTCTGGGGGTTTCTTTCTGTTTTTGATGATGTTGGAGAATGTGAATAAACCTGACTCGTGAGATAAACTCAGCCTCGTCATTTCCACATTCTCCACAAGGTCTGTATATTTCTGTTTAGAGTGTGAGTCGGGTGTAAATTTTGGAGGGCCTAATTAGAGTGTCTGCATTTTTTCAAGGAGGGGGAGTATGTTAGATATTATATTGTGTATATACTGTATATATTAGTATGGCGGTGCCTGGTGGTAGAAAGGGGGTGACACCCCACCTCTGGGGGGTGGTGTCACCTGGGGTATAAAAAGCTTCAGCGGGAGACATCTTGTCTCTTCGCTGTGGCTCTCAGGCTAGTGTAGGTGACTCCTGTGTTCCTGTTCAAGTGTGATGATAAAACTAAAAAAACCTCACCTCGACGACTCATTAATTAGAGACACAACAGACTGTCATTCTGACATAAGTGCAACTGTACTTATGTCTGTACTTGTCCTTTTAGACCTTAGTGCAGCTTTTGATACTATCGATCATAATATTCTACTTGATAGATTAGAACACTATGTTGGACTTAATGGAACTTCGTTGCAGTGGTTTAGATCTTATTTATCTGATAGGTTCCAGTTTGTTCATGTAAATAATGAGTTTTCTTTCAACTCAAAGCTTAGTCATGGAGTTCCACAGGGATCTGTGCTAGGCCCTACTCTTTTTAGTTTATATATGCTTCTGTTAGGTAACATTATTAGAAAGCACTGTATACATTTTCATTGTTATGCAGATGACACACAATTATACCTGTCAATGAAGCCAGATGATAGTAATCAATTAGCCAAGTTAGAAGCCTGTCTTAAGGAAATCAAAGCTTGGATGACTTGTAATTTCCTGCTATTAAATTCAGATAAGACTGAAGTCATTCTTGTTGGTCCAAAAAACCTTAGAAATTACTTTCCAAATCAAACTTTCAGTTTGGATGCAGTTACTCTTTCTCTTAATAGCTCTGTGAGGAACCTTGGAGTTATTTTTGATCAGGATTTGTCCTTCAATTCACATATTAAATTTGTTTCTAAGACTGCCTTCTATCATTTGCGTAATATTGCCAAGATTAGGAGCATCTTGTCTCAGAGTGATGCTGAGAAACTGATCCACGCTTTTGTTAGCTTGAGATTAGATTATTGTAATTCTTTATTATCAGGTTGTCCTAAAACATCTTTAAAAAGTCTTCAGCTGATCCAAAATGCTGCAGCAAGAGTTTTAACAGGTACTAGAAAGAGAGATCATATCTCTCCGGTTCTGGCCTCCCTTCATTGGCTTCCCATAGAGTTTAGAATTAAGTTTAAAATCCTTCTTCTTACTTACAAAGCTCTAAACAATCAGGCTCCTTTTTATTTAAAAGATCTGATACTACCGTATTATCCTAACAGAGCACTACGCTCCCAAAATGCAGGACTACTTGTAATACCTAGAATCTCCAAAAGTACAATGGGAGGCAGAGCCTTCAGTTATCAAGCTCCTCTCCTGTGGAATCAGCTGCCAATCTGGATTCGGGAGTCAGACTCGATCTCTGTTTTTAAGATTAGGGTTAAAACCTACCTTTTTGATATAGCCTACAATTAGGGAGGGATCATGTGTTTCTGAACCCTCCCTTAGCTATGCTGCTAATAGGTTTAGTCAGCCGGGGGACCTCCAGTAATGCACTGGGCCTCACTCCTTTCCTCGCTCTCTATGAAATATTTTTTTTTGCTGGTCATTAACATTTGTTTGTTCTCTCCCATAGATTGAGTCCCCATCGTGCTGTTTGCTCTCTACATGTCTGTTCTTTTCATCTTCTCTGTCCCCTCACCCCCCAGCCAGTCGCAGCAGATGACTGCCCCTCCCTGAGCCTGGTTCTGCTGGAGGTTTCTTCCTGTTAAAAGGGAGTTTTTCCTCTCCACCGTCGCCAAGTGCTTGCTCACAGGGGATCACCTGATTGCTGGGGTCTTTCTGCAACTGTGGGGGTTCCCCCCTACAGTTGATAGTGCTATGAGATGACTGTTGTTGTGAAATGGCGCTATATAAATAAAATTGAATTGAATTGAATTGCAACAGGCAACTAAGTCTGCTGCTGTTCCAAAAATATTGCTGCAACTGAGTATGAAAAGTTTCCTTTAAGAGCCTCTTGTTTCAGTCGATCCCCTTGGGATGTACAGCTATGGAATAAGGTTTGTGCCAGCAGGAACTGAATTTGAATTTTTTAATTGGAATTTAAATAACTGAATTTGAACCTGAAATTATCAGTTTGAATACTGTAATTGCTTTTAAAATTTTAATCTGAATGACCTAATTTGAAATTGAATCTACTGGTTTGAATGTGTATTGCAATAAAATTGAAACTGAATTTCGTTTACTTGAAAAATTCGGCTCCCTAATTCATTATCAGAATTCCGTTTCACTTCTTGTTATACAAATTCAGTTTTTTTATTTCAGGTTTTTGTGCAACACATCCAGGACCTAGCCTCAGTCGAAACTAGTCGAATGCAGATAGCAAGAACTCTGTTTTACGCCTGCAACTCTTGCTTTACGTGCTGTTTACCAGTTAAACACACGCATGAACTTGAGTGGTTAATTCAAAGTGATGTCCAGCAGCCACATGCCAGGTTTGTAATAATAATAATGACATACAGTGTATGAGAAGAGGTGTCATGTATGCATACAAAGCATTATTAGCCAGGGCAATAGATTACCAGAGATTAACAGCAGAGCCTCCATTCAGGTGGCCGGAGGTGTAGCAGCCCAGGAGGTGGTGATTCTGCTGTGAGGACACTGCTCTTTCAAAAACCAGAGGCTTTCTGTGAGACATCGTTCTTCTACACAAAGTTCAGTGGAGTCAGAAAGTGGACAAAGGTCAGTAACTTGTGTTCATCTTGGCTATTTAGCATCATAGAAGACATAATTATGAAATAAGAATGAAGCATTCTGCCTTCTCCGAATTAAGAGGATGGAGACTGTAGTTACAGTGGTTGTCTGTCCTTTAAAATTAGGTTTCAAACTAATAAAGCTGTTAGTAGGTTGGCAAGTAAATTAGTAGTGTCATTAGCTTGATAATTAGCCACAATTAGCTGGTAAGATGCTAATGTCAAAAATCATCCATCCATCCACCTTCTACCGCTTAATTCTTTTCGAGTTTCGGGGGGTGGGCTCTCTCCCTATCCCAGCATCTTTGGGCGAGAGGCAGGGTACACCCTGGACAGATTACCAGTCCATCGCAGGGCCGTCAGAAGTCAGCACTTAAAAATGACTTTACATATAATGTATAGATTATCCATCAAAACTGACACACTAGATTTGTAACAGTCTAATATTACATTCAATGTACTGATAAAAAACACTATCATAAAACTTGTCATTTTTGCCTTGTGACAGCAGATGATCAATAACTGTCCAGTTTTGTTGGTTTCATTATTAGCTACACAGAGCTCATCCACAATATTGTACAACATTGTTTGCATGATTTATAATCTGTAACATACCACATGATGAAGCGAAACAATTGTATTAATATGAGCATATTCAGAACATTCTTGGAGCTTAATTAGAATAAATTATTCAATATTTTCATGTCAGGTGAGCAAATCTCACTAAACATAAGCAAACATCTGTGACATGTATGCTGTATTTTATTTTTTAAACAAATGCATAGCGCATATGAAGAGAAGACTGCTGTGGTAAAGTTTCAGCCATAAGATGATAAGCCTTTATTAGTCCCACAATAGGGAAATTCCAGGATTACAGCAGCAAAGGGATAATAGGATTCAGAGCAATAGTTAATATAATAAGATAGGAACTGGTTAGCCAAAGCAGTAGATGAATATACATATGTACACAGTTATATACACAGTGCAGGAGCATTGCAGCTAGATGGAATAAACAGCATTACGGTTTGTTAAATTACCCTGCAGAATATGAATATGTACCCAGACAATATATTTCGCATTTGAATCAACAGTGTTGTTGCCACCCTCAGTAATGATTCTTATTGTTCTAGTTGTGTATTGGAGACGACGATCTCTATTGTACAAAGTTGTTATGTTGCTGCTCTATGAGCAGCCCTGGTTGGATTATAAAGTCTGATAGCCGTAGGTAGGAAGAACTTGAACCTCTCTGTCGTGCACCTAGGATGGTACAGCCTACCGCTAAATGAGCTCCTCACTGCGTTCAGCGTGTCCTGCACGGGGTGGGACTTGGACTACGGCAGAGATGACAACTTAGCCACCATCCTCCTCTCTTCTGTCTCCTCCACTGGGTCGAGGTGTCACCCCAGAACAGAGCTAGCTTTTTTTGATCAGATCAGCCTGTTCAGTCTCTTCCTGTTGGCTGCTGTGATGCCGCTGCCCCAGCAGACCACTCCAAATGTGATGGCTGATGCCACCACTGAATCATAGAACGTTTTCGAGAGTGCCCCTTGCACTCCAAAAGACCTGAGTCTCCTCAGGAGGAACAGCCTGTGCTGCCCCTTTTTGTAGAATGTGTTGGTGTTGTGTGACCAGTCCAGTTTATTTTTCAGGTGAACACCCAGGTACTTGTAAGATGTCACCATCTCAGTGTCTGTTCCCTGGATGTTTACCGGTGCTGTGGGGGATTGTCCTTGCCTGCGGTAGTCCACCACCAGTTCCTTGGTTTTCCTCACATTGATCTGGAGGCAGTTCCACAGGCACCAGTCCACAAAATCCTGGATAAGTCCTCTGTACTCTACGTCATCCCCATCAGAGATGAGGCTGACGATTGCAGAGTCATCAGAGAACTTCTGTAGATGGCAGTGTGGTGTGTTGTGTGAAAAGTCAGCAGTGTAGAGGGTGAACAGGAAGGGAGTCAGAACTGTTCCCGGGGGTGCCCTGTACAGATAATGGTATTAGACACACAGTCCTGGGTTCTCACAAACTGTGGTCGGTTTGTGAGGTAGTCCAGGATCCACAGTGACAGGTGCTGGTCCACCCCTGTGCACAGCAGCTTGTCCCTCAGGATCACTGGTTGGATGGTGTTGAAAGCACTGGAGAAATCAAAGAACATGATCCTCACAGTGCTCTCAGGCTTCTCCAGGTGGGACAGGGAATGATGTAGGAGGAAGATCACTGTATCCTCTACCCCAATGCCATGCTGGTAGGCAACCTGAAGTGGATCCATTGCTGGTCCCACCAGGGGGCGGAGGTGGACGAGGAGCAGCCTCTCCAGGATCTTCATTAGGTGTGATGTGAGGGCCACTGGTCTGTAAGCTGTTCAGGTCCTTGGGGTGAGGGGTCTTTGGTATGGGCACCACACAGGATGTTTTCCACAGCTGTGGTACCCTCCCCAGCTTCAGGCTCAGACTGAAGATGTGCTCCACAATACTGCACAGCTGGTCTGCGCAGGACTTGAGGAGCCTCGAGCTGACGCCACCTGGACCTGCACCCTTCCTTGCCTTGATCTTTTTCAGCTCAGCTCTCACCTGGGCCTTAGTGAGGGTCAGGTTGGGGCAAGGGGGCTGTGTGCTGGGAGGGGGTTGGGTCTGTGGGGGGGGGCAGTGGGGGAATTATGAGGGCGGGGTGGAGGGAGTGCAGTGGACAGCAGGACTAGATGAAGGTGGAGGCAGCAGTGGTTGGTGGGCAGTCGGAGAAGAGGATGGTTGGTCAAACCTGTTGATGAACAGGTTCAGGTTGTTCACCCACTCCCTACCCCCTGTGGCCTGGGAAGAGGTATTCTGGTGCCCAGAGATGGTTTTGAGGCTTCTCCAGACACCGCTGACGTCACACTGCTGCAGCTTGTCCTCCATCTTCTTCCTGTAGCTGTCCTTCCCCTTGCTGATCTTCATCCTTCACTCCCTCTGTACGGACTTCAGCTCCTCCTTGTTTTCTGACCTGAAGATCCTTTTCTTCTCTTTCAGCCGTGACTTTATCTCAGGGTTGATCCAGGGCTTATTGTTTGAGAAGCACCATATGGTCTTGGTGGGTACGGTGTTCTCTACACAGAAGTTGATACATTAATAAATACATTAAACTTAATTATTTTTAAAAGATAACTTCAACCAACTTTTTTGTGAGATTTTTTTTTAAAACTTAGCACTGATTTACAGGTAGAGACCAGAGTCGGTGTCAGTAGATTAGGGAAATTCAACAGTTTGTAAAACAGGAAAAAAATGAAAAACAGCTCTCATTGTGTACTGATTGTATTTAGTTTAGTAAATACCATATTTGCATTATGTCTTGCATTTATTTATGTCTATTTTTAAACAGGAAAGGTCCAAAGATGAGCTTGATCTTCTGTTTTAACATCCTGGTCTTCAGAATTAGTGATGAAGTAATGAGGAGGCAACAGCATCTGCTCCTGGAGGAAGTTCAGCGTTATTATTAATGATTTGAGCATTATGACCTATAAGCAGCCTGGGAATTGGAAATATCAGAATCAGAAGCTGATTCTGATTCTGAAATATTAGATGGCTATTAAATACTTATGGGGTCCTTTTTTCTAAATCTCATAACATCATTCATTTTTTACACATTTTAACACTTTTAGCATATTTTACTATGATTTTTTATTTCAAATATTTGTAGTTTTTTAAGCTGTCCAATTAATCTCATCCAGTCCAGTAAGTCTTTGAATTATTTTTTTTAAACCTTTATACAGTTCCCATTGAAGCAATGAGATTTGTTTTGAAAAGTGCTGTTTAAATACAATTTAACTGGCCTATGTATCGATAGTATCACAGAAACTGGCTCAGACTTTGTTTTTGGTAAACTGGTGTGAGGGACTGTATGTTGCTTTAAATTAGACACCCCACAATATTTTTTTAAAAAATTTGTTTGGCATCTTATTTGTTCTGCAGATTATAATGGAGTTCTTATCTGTAAATACAAACATGTTGTTGCACCTTTTTCCCACATGGTGGCATTTTTGCTCTGATTGTGAGCTAAGGAATATAGGATTTGCCAGTAGATTGTGGGAGTTGTAGATGAAAGTAGTGATATACCTCAGCAGTGACTCAGGAGGTAGAGCAGATCATCCAATAACTGGAGGGCTGGTGGTTTGAATCCCACTCTACCCAGCCATCCTGGAGTTGTCTCTGTACAAGACCCTTTACCCACCTTGCCTCCAGTGTCCATCACACTGGTATGAATGTGTATAAATGTTCAGTAGTGGTTGGAGAGGCCATTGGTGCAGATTGGCAGCCATGTTTCCGTCAGTCTGCCCCAGGGCAGCTGTGGCTACAGAAGGAACTTACCACTATCATTGTCTGTGAAGTGAATGAATAATGTATCCATTGTAAACCATCTTTGGGTGTCCATGAAAAGCGCTATATAAATCTGACGCAATATTATTATTATTACCTTTGAAAAATGGCTGTATGGAAGAAAATGGAGAGTGTAATATCTATTAAAGTCCTTTTTTAAAAGGAGCAAAAAACTTTGTACGGTGAGGATTACTGAGCTGTACAACACTGGATTTGATTCAAATATTTAAAATAATGTAATCCATTTATCTGCATAGAAGTTACAAGTTCATGTTGAAGTTATTACTTTTCATTAGGAGAAAGACTGCAAACTGTTTTGTTTTTTTTTTACTTCTAAAGAGATGTGGTGGTGTTAAGGGTGCTAAAACTTAACTCCCATTGGCACTTATGTGAACCAAGTGACTCTAAAAACATCTTGTTTACAGAGGTGGGTAGAATAGCAAAAAAAAATGTACAAGTAAAAGTAACATTACCTTATACTGTATGTCTCACTTGCATACATACAAGAGTAGTCCCCTAAAAAACTACTTAAATAAGAAAGTATTAGTGTGTAACACCTTCACTCTTTCTTAACTTTTTTCATCTACATTTCCAACTGTTTTAATAAGTGTTTTCTGTTTCTCAAGACTAAGATAGAATAAAATATAAACTACATACATGCACCCTCTATTATAGTAAAATCATATGTAGAAACAGTAAGTATTCACTGAGCCAGAATACACAAGCAATTAGAAAACAATTTCACATATGATGAGAAAAACTTTGCTCCCATTTACTTAAAATCAGTGAAATCAAAATACTGAGAGTACAGTCATGTGTACTTGAGTAAAAGCATCAGGATTTTTTTCTAATTGTTTTTCTTTTTTGGATCAGTGAATACTTATTACTGTTATTTAATTAATTAAATTTAGTATATTGTAGAGAGAATGATCAAGGCGAGGCAACGAGCTGGATCAACGCACTTTATTTTCTCTCTAACAAGTCAGGCTCACATAAGAGCGCCCAGGACACAGTGCATCTCACTTATATATCTTTAATCATTTGCATAGTGGCCCGGGGCTCCGACATCATAACTATTACATAACAAAGCCTGTGTGGTGCATTAACATAACATTACGCTGGTGCCGCACTTCACTCCTCTCCCGGCGGCCCAGCATCTCCTCTTCTCCCCGGGGGGTGCCCAACCATTGCTGTTCTGTCTGGACCCCCCGACGACCTCTCTTCTCATGGTCCATAGCTCTCTGGGTGGAGAAGCCTAAAACCTTGCCCCCCCCCCCCCCCACGCCATCAAGTAATTTTGAGGGATCACTGTTGTTTAATACATTTTCTTTAAATAACCTCTTGAGTTGGATCTAGTGAGTACTGATAGTTAATATGGTTAGACATGATCTCAAAATGAGTTTACATTAATATCGTTTAGAAAAACTTAATCACACATTTTAAGGGTTTAGTGACACTATATGACCTAAATTACACATCAAACCATCTCAGAATTAAATGAAATAAATATGGTTGCATTTTCCAAAAGTTATTTATGCTGTTCCTACTGAGGAGGCTCAGGTCTTTTTGTGTACAAGGGGTGCTCCTGAAGACCTTCTACGATTCGGTGGTGGCATCAGCCATCACTTTTGGAGTGGTCTGCTGGGGCAGTGGCATCACAGCAGCCGACAGGAAGAGACTGAACAAACTGATCAAGAAAGCTAGCTCTGTCCTGGGACAGCGCCTCGACCCAGTGGAGGAGATAGGAGAGAGAAGGATGGTGGCTAAACTGTCATCTCTGCTGGAGTGCGAGTCCCACCCTATGCAGGACATACTGAACGCAATGAGGAGCTCATTTAGCAGTAGACTACATCATCCTAGGTGCGCGACTGAGAGGTTTCGCAGGTTCTTCCTACCTATGGCTGTCAGACTTTATAACCTAAGCAGGGCTGCTCGCAGAGATTGTAAAAAACCCCAAAAACGTTACAACCTAATAGTATTGAATGCAAAAGATGCAACAAACTTACACAATAATGGTCCCCCTCCAGTATACTACTAGGACAATAGCAATCGCTACGGGGGGTGACAATATGTATGGGTACATATTCATACTATGTGGGGTAACTAAATAGACGGTTAAGCTGTTAATTCCATCTAGCTACAATGCTCCGCACTGTGTATATATATTTATATATTTATGTGTACATATGTATATTCACTGCTCTTATTTTCTTATCTTCTAAATTATTGCTCTGAGTGTTGCTATCCCTGTGCTGTTGCAATCCTGGAATTTCCTCATTGTGGGACTAATAAAGGCTTATCTTATCTTAATTAACTAACCCACTTCCGGCGTCACACGAGTAGGCTGCCTTTTTGCAACAGCGGATCAATTTCTTCCTATTTCTATTTACTATCTGGCTCTCTTGCTAATCTTTCTGATCCAGCGACACCTTTATTCCATCCAGACATATAGATCGCCCAAATGTCTCCTGAGCCAGCGGACGGAGCCACTGTTTCTTGCAGGAGGCAGTACAATAGAGACCAGCTGTTAGCACTTAACCGGCCCACGATGCTAACGCAAAAACTCGATATACCTGGAGAAGTAAGACAGAAACGGCGTGGGTGTCGAGCTGGAGTAAGATGGCTGGCGAGGAATATAAGGTACAGACCCGTCCTCCCAAGAGTTATTATGGGGAATGTATGATCGCTACTCAATAAGACTGACGAGCTAGCGGCTATCTCCCGCTACGAGAGCGTGTACAGAGAGAGTAGCTTGATGTTGTTTACTGAGACGTGGCTAACAGAACTAGCAACAGATGCTAACATTGAACTGGAGGGTTTCCAAGCAATATGGGCAGATCGGACACCAGACAGTGGGAAGGCAAGAGGCAGGGGAGTGATAATGTATGTCAACAACAGCTGGTGCAGACCGGGACATATCACGGTTAAGGAACAGCACTGCAGCAAAGACATCGAGTTGCTAGCTGTTAGCATGCGGCCTACCTATCTCCCGAGGGAATACTCACACGTGATCTGCATTGTTATTTATGCAAATCCGACGGCGAACGCTGGGACAGCGCGTGACGCCATCCACTCAGTAACTGGCAGGCTGCTGACAGAACACCCAGATGCTCTTCTCCTCATCTCAGGTGATTTCAACCATATTTCACTGTCCCCCATTCTACCCACGCTCACCCAGTATGTCACATGCCACACAAGAGACAATAAAACAGTGGACTTATTCTATGCAAATACTAAGGAGGCGTACACCTCATCACCACTCCCCCCACTCGGGAGATCGGATCACAACTTGGTTCATCTCCTGCCGGTGTACAAACCCCTAGTACACAGACAACCTCCAGTCATGCGCACAGTGAAGTTATGGTCTGAGGAGGCAATGGACGCTCTAAAGGACTGTTTTGAAACCACTGCCTGGGAGCAGCTCTGCGATCCACATGGTGAGGACATCGATGGCCTCACTCACACCATCACAGACTACATCAGCTTCTGTGTGGACAACACCGTACCCACCAAGACCATACGGTGTTGCTCGAACAACAACCCTGGATCAACCCTGAGATAAAAACACTTCTGAGAGAGAAGAAGAGGATCTTCAGGTTGGGGAACAGGGAGATGCTGAAGTCCGTACAGAGAAAGCTGAGGAGGAAGATCAGAGAAGGCAAGGACAGCTTCAGGAAGAAGATGGAGGACAAGCTGCAACAGAGTGACATCAGCGGGGTCTGGAGAAACCTTAAAACCATCTCTGGGCTCCAGAATACCTCCTCCCAGGCCACGAGGGGCAGGGAGTGGGCAAACAATCTGAACCTGTTTTTTAATCGGTTTGACCAACCGCCCTCCCCCCCGACTGCATAACAACCACTGCTGCCTCTAAAGTCATCGAGACCTGCTGTCCACACCCCACTCCACCAACACTCCCCTACTCCCAGCACACAGCCCCCCAACCTGACCTTCACTAAGACCCAGGTGAGGACGGAGCTGAGGAAGATCAAGGCGAGGAAGGCCTCGGGACCGGATGGCATCAGTGCAAAGCTCCTCAAGTCCTGTGCAGACCAGTTGTGTGGGATTGTGGAGCACATCTTCAACCTGAGCCTGAAGCTGGGGAGGGTACCACAGTTGTGGAAAACATCTTGTGTGGTACCTGTACCAAAGACTTCCCACCCCAAAGACCTGAACAGCTACAGACCAGTGACCCTGACGTCTCACATGATGAAGACCCTGGAGAGACTGCTCCTTGCTCACCTCTGCCCCCTGGTGGGACCAGCGATGGATCCACTCCAGTTTGCCTACCAGCATGGCATTGGGGTGGAGGATGCAGTGATCTTTCTCCTTCACCATTCTCTGTCCCACCTGGAGAAGCCCGGGAATGCGGTGAGGATCATGTTCTTTGACTTCTCCAGTGCTTTCATCACCATCCAACCGATGATCCTGAAGGACAAGCTGCTGTGCACAGGGGTGGACCAGCACCTGTCATCATGGATCCTGGACTACCTCACTAACCGGCCACAGTTTGTGAGAACCCGAGATTGTGTGCCCAACACGATCATCGGTAGCACGGGGGCCCCCCAGGGAACAGTTTTGGCTCCCTTCCTGTTCACCCTTTATACTGCGGACTTCTCACACAACATAACACACTGCCATCTACAGAAGTTCTCTGACGACTCTGCGATCGTTGGCCTCATCTCCAACGGAGATTAAGCTGAGTACAGAGGACTTATCCAGGACTTCGTGGACTGGTGCCATCGGAACTGCCTCCAGATCAACGCGAGGAAAACTAAGGAACTGGTGGTGGACTGCTGCAGGCAAGGACAACCCCTCACAGCACCAGTAAACATACAGGGAACAGACATTGAGATGGTGACATCCTACTGGTACCTGGGTGTTCATCTGAACAATAAACTAGACTGGTCACACAATACCGATGCACTCTACAGGAAGAGATAGCGCAGGCTGTTCCTACTGAGGAGGCTCAGGTCTTTTGGTGTACAAGGGGTGCTGCTGAAGACATTCTACGACACGGTGGTGGCATCAGCCATCACTTTTGGAGTGGTCTGCTGGGGCAGTGGCATTACAGCAGCCGATAGGAAGAAACTGAACAAACTGATCAAGAAAGCTAGCTCTGTCCTGGGGAAATGCCTTGACCCAGTGGAGGAGATAGGAGAGAGAAAGATGGTGGCTAAACTGTCATCTCTGCTGGAGTCCGAATCCCACCCTATGCAGGACATACTGAACGCACTGAGGAGCTCATTTAGCAGTAGACTACATCATCCTAGGTGCGCAACCGAGAGGTTTCGCAGGTCCTTCCTACCTACGGCTGTCAGACTGAATAACCTAAGCAGGGCTGCTCGCAGAGATAGCAAAAAAACGTGACGACCTAATAATATTGAATGCAAAAGGCGCAATAGACTTATACAATGGTACCCTCCAGTATACAACTAGGACAATATCAGTCGCTACGGAGGGTGACAATATGTATGGGTACATATTCATACTATGTAGGATAACTAAGTAGACGGTTATGCTGTTTATTCCATCTAGCTACAATGCTCCGCACTGTGTATATATATTTACGTATATATTTATGTGTACGTTTGTATATTCACTGCTCTTATTTTTATTTTTCTTATCTTCTTAATTATTGCTCTTGAGTGTTGCTATCCCTGTGCTGTTGCAATCCTGGAATTTCCCCATTGTGGGACTAATAAAGGCTTATCTTATCTTATCTTAATTTACATGATTTTATATCACTCATTTTAAATGTTGGGTACTTTTTCATCAGCCACCCCTCCAACAGCTATAAACTTGTGCTCAAGTCATTCCTCCTGTTCAGTTTCTCATGTTTAGAGGTGAAGGTCCATTCATTCCAGTGTGATGTTGATGCTCTGCTCTGCCTGGTAGGAGGTCTGTCACATTGGAAAAGAGAGCAGCAAACACTGAGAACTTGAACAGATCTGTTCAGGTGTGCTTGAGTTGATAAAGAGAGGGTGGAAACTCACTCATGCAGTCAGGAAGAAGAGCAACAGGATCCTGATGGTCATCTCCTCCATGTCAGAGGAGACAGAGGTGAAGTGAGGAGTTTTTACAGTGAAATAATTCAGTCACATGATGGCATCAAACAGGAACCTGTCTGGAGTCTACAGTCTACTACACCTTGTACCTATTCCCTATTAGGGCCCCTTAACACAGCATGGGTATCTTTGAGATGTTGGACCAATTTTTGATCTTAGGGATCATTTGGGAGATCGGTGTGTGTTTTGGACTGAGTTAGAACTCTGAGGACACTGTGGAGAGTGTGGAGATCTCTAAATATCATTGGCAGATCGAAAATTGGCCAGATCTGCACCTCTGTGTAAAGGGGAAATTACACTTGTATCTGTCTTCCAGGGTCTGATCTGGATGGTTTATGGATTTGCAGTTAAATGTATTGGAACAAACAACCTCTGTGGTCTTAATTATCTTAATTTTCTCTGTGGGTGGAGGACTCACTGACTTCCAATAAAATCATATAGGAAACAGTAAAAAGAAATGAATTTTTTCCTGAACCTGAGTTGACAGTGATGTGAACACTAATTTACATTACTCACAAAAAGTTAGGGATATTTGGCTTTTGGGTGAAATTTATGGAAAATATAAAAAGTTCCCCCCTCATGGATCGTCACCTTATCGTGGTGGGGGGGTTTGCGTGCCCCAGTGATCCCAGGAGCTATGTTGTCCGGGGCAATTTGCCTCTGATAGGGTCTCCCAAGACAAACTGGTCCTGGGTGAAGGGCCAGACGAAGAACGATCCAACAGACTCTCATGATAAATTGTATATCAAGGATTCAGTGTACCCCGCCCGGTATGGGGTTACCGGGGCCCCACCCTGGAGCCAGGCCTGGGGGAGGGGCTCGAAGGCTAGCGTCTGGTGGCCGGGTTTCCACCCATGGGACCCGGCCGGGCTCAGCCCGAAGGAGTTACATGGGTCCGCCCTCCAGTAGGTTCACCACCTGCAGGAGGGATCATGGAAGTCCGGTGCTATGTGGATTAGGTGGCAGTCAAAGGCGGAGTCCTATCAAGCTTGGTTGGCTTGTGGGACTCCCGAAGCAGCTGAGGTGTACCGGCAGGCCAAGCGGAGTGCAGCTCGGGTGGTTGCTGAAGCAAAAACCCGGGTATGGGAGGAGTTCGGTGAGGCCATGGAACAAGACTTTCGGTCGGCTTCAAAGAGATTCTGGCAAACTGTTCGGCGGCTCAGGAGGGGAAAGCAGCTCCCCGTCCACACTGTGTATGGTGCGGATGGGACACTGTTGACTTCAACTGGGGATATCGTCGGGCGGTGGAAGGAATACTTCGAGGATCTCCTCAATCCCACTGATACGCCTTCCACAGAGGAAGCAGGGTTTGGGGACGAGGGGGATGACTCGCCTATCACAGGGGCTGAGGTCGCCAAGGTGGTTAAAAATCTCCTTGGTGGCCGGGCCCCGGGGGTGGACGAGATTCGCCCCGAGTACCTCAAGGCCCTGGATGTTGTTGGGTTGTCATGGTTGACACGCCTCTGCAACATTGCGTGGAGGTCGGGGGCAGTGCCTTTGGCATGGCAAACCGGGGTGGTGGTTCCTCTCTTCAAAAAAGGGGACCGGAGGGTGTGCTCCAACTTTAGAGGGATCACACTCCTCAGCCTCCCTGGGAAGGTCTATGCCAAGGTACTGGAGAGGAGAGTCCGGCCGTTGGTCGAACCTCGGATTCAGGAGGAGCAATGTGGTTTTCGTCCTGGCCGTGGCACATCGGACCAGCTCTTTACCCTCTCGAGAATTCTTGAGGGTTCGTGGGAGTTTGCCCAACCAGTTTACATGTGTTTTGTGGACTTGGAGAAGGCATTTGACCGCGTCCCTCGTGGATTTTTGTGGGGGGTGCTTCGGGAGTATGGGGTATCGGGCTTGTTGTTACGAGCTATTCGGTCTCTGTACGACCGTTGTGAGAGTTTAGTTCGCATTGCCAACACTCGGTCGGAGTCATTCCCAGTGAGAGTTGGACTCCGCCAGGGCTGCCCTTTGTCACCGGTCCTGTTCATAATTTTTATGGACAGGATTTCTAGGCGCAGCCAGGGAATGGAGGGTGTCATGCTTGGTGACCACAGGATCTCATCTCTGTTGTTTGCAGATGATGTTGTCCTGTTGGCTTCATCCAGCAATGACCTACAGCTCTTGCTGGGACGGTTTGCCGCTGAGTGTGAAGCGGCTGGGATGAGAATCAGCACCTCCAAGTCCGAGTCCATGGTCCTCAGCCGGAAAAAGGTGGATTGTCCTCTCCGGGTTGGGGACAGGCTCCTGCCCCAAGTGGAGGAGTTTAAGTATCTTGGGGTCTTGTTCACGAGTGAGGGGAAAATGGAGCGAGAGATCGACAGACGGATTGGAGCAGCATCTGCAGTGATGCGGACGTTGTACCGGTCTGTTGTGGTGAAGAGGGAGCTTAGTTCTAAGGCAAAGCTGTCGATTTACCAGTCAATCTACGTTCCTACTCTCACCTATGGTCACGAGCTTTGGGTAATGACCGAAAGAACGAGATCGCGGATACAAGCGGCTGAAATGAGCTTTCTCCGTAGGATTGCTGGACTCACCCTCAGAGTTAGGGTGAGGAGCTCAGTCATCCGGGAGAGGCTCAGAGTAGAACCGCTGCTCCTCCACATTGAAAGGAGTCAGTTGAGGTGGTATGGGCATCTGATTAGGATGCCTCCTGGACGCCTCCCACTTGAGGTGTTTCAGGCACGTCCCACTGGGAGGAGACCCCGGGGCAGACCCAGGACTCGGTGGAGAGACTATGTCTCCCAGCTAGTCTGGGAACGCCTTGGTATCCCCTCTGAAGAGCTGGAGCAGGTGGCTGGGGAGAGGGAAGTCTGGGCTTCTCTGCTTGAACTGCTGCCTCCGCGACCCGGACCTCCGGAAAAGCGGTAGAAGATGGATGGATGGATGGATATAAAAAGTTCACGCTACAGTGATATTATATCATGAAAGCAGGACATTTAAGTAGAAGCATGCAATGGTGATTTCCTCATCTCAAACAATTTATTGAAGCAAAAGCCAACATCAGTGGTGGGTATATCACAACAAAAAATGTCACTGTCTCAGTAACTTGTCATGTGCCCTTGAGCATCAATTACAGCTTGACAGCGGCATCTCATGCTGTTCACAAGTCGACTTATTGTCTGCTGAGGCATGGCATTCCACTCTTCTTGAAGGGCGGCCCTCAGGTCATTGAGGTTGTGGGGTGCAGGGTTATGAGCCTCTTCGTGGCAACTCACCTGTTCACATAGGTTTTCTATGGGATTCAGGTCTGGAAAAAGTGCAGGCCACTCCATTTGAGGTACCCCAGCCTCCAGCATCCATTCCTTCATGATGTGACCTCGAAGAGCTTGAGTATTGTCAGCCATGAAGATGAAATTAGGCCTGTGTTGTTCACGCAGGGGCACAATGACTGGATTCATGATGTTATTCGGGTAGTATCAGCTTGTCACTGTACCATTCACAAGGTATAGGGCAGTTCTGCATTGACTAGACACACCTGCTCAAACTGTAACACCACCACCACCAAAGGCTCGTCTGGTGACAACAGTGGCTGATGCATTGCACTCTCCTTGACGTCTCCAACATCATTGGCGGCCAACATTTCTGCTCAACATGAATTGATTTTCATCAGAGAACAGCACTGAGGCCCACTGGTCTTTTGTCCAGCGTAAATGCTCCCTGGCTCATGCAGACGATGATGCCTGTGGCTGGTGATGTGGTCAAGTACCCTTGCAGGTCATCTAGCACGCAGACCACGCTGATGTAAACAGTTTTGAATGTTCTGTCGTGACACTTGGGTGCCTCTCACCTCCCTTAAATGTGCCTGGAGTTCAGTGGCATTCGTCATCCAGTCCTGCAGGGCACTGTTCACAATGAAGCGGTCATCAGTGTGGGATATGGCCAAAGGACGTCCACTTCTATGCTTTTCTGTGACTCTTCCAGTCTCTCTGTATCTCTGTTGCAACCTGCTGATGACACTCTGTGACACTTTAAGCTCAGTGGCCACTTCCCTCTGAGAACATCCTATTTGAAGCCTCGCAATGGTGAGGTACTGTTGATTAATTGTGAGGTGTTGTCTTGGTGTCATGATGTCAAAATGTGAACAGCATGATGAAGAGGCTGTTTAAATACCAATTCTTATTGAACCAGAAAATGTAATGGTTGATTCATGGATCAAACATCTGTTGTGAATTTTGCCATTAAGCACCTTGTTAGAGAACAGCAAGTTATGCAAAAAGTACTGAAATATTGAATAGTTGGACATGTGCAGTCAAAATGTTAGAGAAGGTCAAATTAAGTTCACCTGTAAAGGCTACCGTGCATTTTAGGTGCATCCTGAAATTTCACCCGAAAGCCGAATATCCCTACAGTAACTTTTTGTAAATAATGTATATGAGATATGGCTGTGTTGTGAGACATGTATATGTTGGACACTGCATATGTGATTTAACCACGATGAAGGAGAGCCAGCCCCCTGCGGTGTGGAGCCACAAAGCCTGGACCCCCTGCGGAGGACAGGGGACAGAAGACTTCCTGACCACTGAGGCTCGAGAAGAGAGAAGGGGGAGTTATGTAAATAAAAGGCTAATGAAGGTGAATAAAGAGATTTTGAGAGAGATGTGTGATTTCCCCCGCGAGGGAAATGGTTTGATGTCAGAATGTTTAAATGAGAGAACTTTGGTGTGTTCACTCTCTTTGTTCGCTGCTCAAGAATGAGAGCAGATGGTGGAATGATTACTTGAATAAACTGGAATGAAAGACCATTCGGTTTCGTTATTCAAGTCTCCCCACATTGGTGACTGACGACGTTGAGAATGAACGAAGAAATTCTCAGGGTCCCGGACTCACAGCGCTCAGAGCTGGCGAGCGCAGTGGCCGTTAAGCTGCCTGATTTCTGGCAGGATAACCCACGGTCGTGGTTTCTGCAAGCAGAGTCGCAGTTCGCGCTCGCAGGAGTAACGGTGGATGACACTAAGTTCCACCATGTCATCGCTAAACTGGACAACAGCACAGCTCGGTGCGTGCAAAGCTTGGTGGAGCAGCCACCCGCGACCGACAGGTACGGCAAGCTGAAATCCACCCTCATCAAGTTTTTCACCCCCTCGGCTGAAGTGAGGGCGAGGAGGATCCTGTCTTTGCTAGACCAAGGTGGACACAGGCCGAGCGCCCTGATGGAGGAGATGATACAGCTGAGAGGGTTGGACAACGATGATTTCATTTTTCAGTTCATCTTCCTCTCCAACCTCCCGGCGCATGCGAGAAGCACGCTGGCCGGCAAAAAGTGTCACACCCTGGAGGAGTTCCGGGAGCTGGCCCAGGAGGCAGATGGGATCCTGGACGCCTGCGGCGGGCAAGCAACCACAGCAGCGACCCGAGACAGCGGGGAGCCAGATGCGGCAGAACCAGACTGGCCGACGACGGCGGCAACACGGCCGCGACGAGGGGGAGCCAATAGCCCGGCGGCAGAGGCGCGGGCACGACACAGCGGAGGAGAAGATCTCTGCTTTTACCATCGGAGGTTCGCAGAGAAGGCACGCAGGTGTGTGCCGCCCTGCATCTTCAGGAGTTCGGGAAACGGCAAGACCGGGGGTCGCTAGCAGCTTCGACCCTCGGAGAACGCAACAAGCTGCTCTACATCACGGATGCGCGCTCCGGACGAGAGTTCCTAATCGACACCGGAGCACAAGTGAGCTTCATCACCCCAACATACGCGGACCGGGTGGCTGGACCCCACGGTAGCGGAGCTACAGCGGCAAATGGCTCGAACATCAACACCTACGGGAGAAGGACCTTGCCTTTATGCTTACATGGCCGCACATATGAATGGACTTTTGTGATAGCGGCGGTGAGTTTCAACATGTTGGGCGCGGATTTTTTGTGTTCACACATTCTGTTAGTTGATCTTGCTAATAGACGGCTGGTAAATGCACTCTCTTTTTACTCTCTCCCCTGTTCAGCTCGAGTGTCCCCGCCACCAGTACAGACCCACGTCGCTACAGCAGGTGGTAAGTTTCACACACTCCTCACCCAATTTCCAGCGCTCACTGTGCCCACTTTTTCAGCGACGGTCGCGAAGCACGGGGTGAAACACTTTATCCCCACTTCTGGTCCTCCCGTGTTTGCAAAAGCTCGGCGCTTGGATGCAGTTAAGCTCGCCATTGCGCGCGAGGAGTTCGCCAGCCTGGAGAGGCTGGGCATCGTTCGTAGGTTGAAGAGCCCGTGGGCTTCGCCACTGCACATGGTACCGAAAGCCGATGGCTCCTGGAGACCGTGCGGGGATTACCGCAGGCTAAACAACACTACGGCGCACGATCGTTATCCCATCCCGCACATTCAGGATTTGTCGGTGCACCTGGCGGGGGCGCGCATTTTTTCAAAGATTGATCTAGTTCGCGGCTATCACCAAGTCCCGGTCCAACCGGAGGACATTCCTAAAACAGCGGTAATAACCCCGTTCGGACTTTTCGAATTTTTACGCATGCCGTTTGGTCTCAAAGGGGCGGCGCAAACATTTCAGCGGATGATGGATGCCGTGTTACGCGATCTCCCTTTCGTGTTTGTGTACCTCGACGACATTTTGGTCGCGAGTACTTCAGAGGACGAACACGAAACGCACCTCACAGCAGTTTTTAGGAGGCTGGGAGAGCACGGCTTAATAGTTAACCCAGCCAAGTGCCAGTTCGGCGTCGAGCGGATCGATTTTTTGGGTCACCGCGTCTCCCCGGAGGGAGCGGTTCCGTTACCAGAGAAAGTACGCGCGGTAGCGGATTTTCCCCGTCCACAAACGGTCAAATCACTACAGGAATTCTTGGGGATGGTGAATTTTTATAACCGATTCCTGCCCCACGCAGCTCAAATCATGCAACCGTTATATGCCGCGCTCAAAAAACAAAAACCGACCCAGGCGGTCGAATGGTCCCCGGAGCGGGAGCGCGCGTTCACAGAGGTTAAAAAAGCCTTGGCTGACGCTGCGCTCCTGGCCCACCCAGACCCTGCAGCACGTATCGCGCTGACGACAGACGCTTCAGATTTAGCCATAGGGGCCGTTATTGAGCAACAGGTAGCCGGAGTTTGGCAGCCTTTGGCTTTCTTTAGCAAATCTTTAAGCGCGGCTGAACGAAAATACAGCGCGTTTGACAGAGAACTGTTGGCGCTGCATTTGGCTATTCGTCATTTCCAGTTCTGGCTGGAAGGACGGTGCTTCACCGCTTATGTGGACCACAAGCCGCTCACATACGCCATGGCCAAAATTTCAGACCCGTGGTCCGGCAGGCAGCAGAGGCAGCTGGCCGCAATCTCGGAATTTACCACTGACATTAGGCACGTCGCGGGCAAATTCAATGTAGTAGCGGATTGTCTCTCACGCGCGTTCACGACCCCAACACGCGCAGAGGCAGAACGGGCCACCGTGACCGCGCCGCAGGAGAGCGGCACGGTGGCGCGCGCAGCCCCGGTGCATGTGGGTATAGATTACGCAGCCATGGCAGCGGACCAGGGGGCGGACGCAGACGTGCGCGCGCTCCAGTCTGGACCAACAGGGTTGAGGCTGGAGAGCAAGTGTTTACAAACCGGTATGCCCCCCCTGATCTGCGACATGTCGACGGGGCGCCCGCGTCCGGTGGTTCCGGCCACGTGGCGCCGCCGTGTTTTTGACTCGGTCCACTCACTGGCGCACCCGGGGGTGCGCGCGTCGGTGAAACTAGTGGCGGAAAAGTTTGTTTGGCCGTGCCTGCGCAAGCACGTGAAGGAATGGGCAAAAACCTGCATTTCCTGTCAACGGGCCAAAATTCACAGGCACACAAGAGCCCCGTTAGAACCGTTCCGCATTCCGGCCAGAAGGTTCGACCATGTGCACGTCGACCTTGTGGGCCCCCTACCGGCATCACAGGGGTTCACGTATCTTTTGACAATGGTGGACCGCACCACACGTTGGCCGGAAGTGGTCCCACTTGCGACGACCACGGCCGCGGAGGTGGCTCGCGTTTTTTTAACGGCTTGGGTGGCGCGCTTCGGGGTTCCGTCGGACATTACGTCCGATAGAGGACCGCAATTCATCTCTGAGCTGTGGTCAGCGATGGCCAACGGCTTAGGAGCCAAAATTCACCGCACTACGGCTTACCACCCTCAGGCCAATGGTTTATGCGAGCGTTTTCATAGGTCTTTGAAGGCAGCACTCAGAGCGTCGCTCACGGATGCAGATTGGGTGAATAAACTTCCATGGGTTTTATTAGGGTTGCGTTCTGCGCCTAAAGAGGACTTAGACGCCTCCCCAGCGGAGCTGGTATTCGCACAAACTCTGAGGCTGCCGGGCGAGTTTTTACCAGAGCACCCAGAGCCCCCACCTCTCTCGGCTCTGGGACCGTTAGTCGGCACGGGGGCAGACACGCTCCCGGGTCCGGTTCATCACGCTTTTCCACGAGTTTTCGTCCTCAAGGCTCTGAAAAATGCCGATTTCGTTTTTGTCAGGCGCGAAGCCCTAAAAGCAACGCTCAAACCACCTTACGAAGGGCCATTTCGAGTGCTGGAGGCAGGTGATAAGCAATTTGTGCTAGATTTTGGAGACAGAAAAGAGACAGTCAGTATTGACAGACTAAAACCTGCTTTTGTGACTTCCGGTTATGGCTGCCACGTAGGACGGACGTGTCTCGCTCTGCTCTGCTCCTGGAGAAAAAAAATCGGCAAATAACTCTCTCATTTGGGACAGAACGTATCCCAGCATTTGGGCGAGGATATGTCGGCGAAGCCTAAGGCTGGAAAACCAGGAAAAGGAAAAAGCGAGCCGCTGAAACAGTCCAAATTAACGGACTTTCAGGTCTGTGACGCAGCAAACAAAACTCCATATATGGCGGAGGAGGCTGGCGGCGGTGCGATGTCTGCGGGGAATGGCGCAGATGCGCTGATGGCTGCCATGAGTTCAATGAGAGCGGACTTTTCCTCTAGATTTGATGGGATTATGACAGCGTTGGAAGGAATAAGAAAGGAATTGGGTGACTGTGTAGAACGAACGGCGCAGATGGAGCTCCGTCTCGCTAGTGCTGAAGATGACGTCACCCGTCTTCAATTAAAGGTGCGCACTTTGGAAAAAAAAAATAAATCTCTGGAAGATAATATTTTGGATTTGGAATCTCGGTCGAGACAGAATAATTTGAGGCTGGTGGGTCTTCCAGAGGAATCAGAAGGTCGGGACGTATGTTCCTTTCTGGAAAAGTGGATTCCGGAGGTGCTGGGCAGCGAGGAGTTGCAATCAGCAGTGGTTCTGGAAAAAGCACATCGTATTGGCCCACGGAGAGATAAGGGACCGCCGAGGACCTTAATTATGAAGTTTCTTAGCAACAGAGACAGGATGAAGATCTTCAACGCTGCACGTGCTAAAGGAGAGATTAAACACCAGGACCAGCAGGTGCGGTTCTACCCAGATTTGGCCACAGGAATCCAGCATTTGAGGAAGCAGTTTGATCCCATACGTAAGGAGCTGCGCAACCTTGGGATTCGTCATGGTGTAATCTATCCTGCGAGACTGCTGACCACGTATGAGGGCAGAACCCACATTTTCAAGACCCCAGAGGAGGCGCAGGAGTTCATCAAGAAGATCAAAGAAGAAGAAGAGACTGGTGGGAGCTAAGCATGAACAAAATATAAGGTAGAATAATTAAGCATTTGCACAGGCATCTGACTGACTTGAAGTAAATAGTAAGTTTACAAAATATAGATTGTATTATATATTAAAAAAACAAAACAAAAACAAAACAAACAAAAAAAAAACAAAACTATGATGTACAAAGTTGTTAAAAATTTTGGAGTTAAGTTGGAAAACTACAGAGGAGAGTTAATGTTACGTCATTAAAAGCAGTAGAGTTAGGGTGATTGGGAGGATGAAGAAGGAGTGGCTTAGGCTGTTCCCCGTGGGTGTGGAACGGTCGATGGCTATATCGGGAGACAGAATTTTTCTTTTGATTTTGGGGGGTTTGCCACAAGTGTGGGAAGGGGAAATTTGTTTGTGTGTAGTTTGTAGGATGAATGTTCAACCACTCATGTTTTTGCTTCTCTGTATGAGCATGTTTACACTGCAAGGTAATCCTAAACTCTCTATTGATCATGGACCAAAGTGTTAATCTTAATTTAACTTCATGGAATTGCAGAGGTCTACAAAATTTAAAAAAACTTAAACAAGTTATGAATAAAATAAAGGACATGGGTTCAAGAATTGTGTTTTTACAAGAAACTCATCTGATAGAGGAGGATGTTAAAAGAATTAGGAGTAGATGGCAGGGAAGTGTATTCACCTCTTCATTTTCATCCCGAGCCAGGGGAGTAATGACTCTCATACATAAATCAGTTCCTTTTCAGGTGAAAAATGTAATTGGAGACAAATTTGGAAGATATGTAATCATTCAAGGTTCTTTGCTATTAGAAAATATAAATCTTGTGAACTTATATGGTCCCAATATAGATGATCAGAAGTTCTTTGCTAATTTATTTCTCATCTTATCATCACTTACAGGGCAACATATAATAGCAGGGGATTTTAATTGTACATTGAATCCAGGTGTGGATAGATCAACAGGACTGGATTGTACGCACATTGGATGTAGGATGACTATTAATCATTTTATGAAAGAATTGAGATTGTTAGATATATGGAGAGAAATGAAACCACAAGTTAAAGCCTATTCTTGTTATTCCAGTACCTACAAGACATTCTCACGTATTGATTATTTTTTGATTTCCACAGAATTAAGGTCCAAGATTCAAAACTGCTTTTATGATAACATCGTGATTTCTGATCATGCACCCTGTTGTCTAATATATGTAGATAAAAAATTGACAAAGGAATCAGGTAGATGGCAATTTCAGCATAAATGGCTTCAGGATGAGGAATTTGTCAAGTATATAGAAAAACAGATAGACGAGTTCTTTGACATCAATACTACACAAACATCAGCATGTGTAAAGTGGGAGGCTTTCAAAGCTTTTATTAGGGGACATATTATTAGTTATACAGGATCAAAATCTAGGAAGACTCGAGAGGAGAGAGCTAAATTGGAACATAAAATAAAAAGTCTTCAGGAAAAAGTGTATGCAGGAAGTGACCCAAGGTTGGAGAATGAATTACTGATTTTGAGAGCTGAATACGACAAAAAATCAGCGAATAGAGCTGCCTCGAGTCTTCTAAGATTGAAACAATCTTTTTATGAACAAGGTGAAAAATCAGGAAAATTATTAGCATGGCAGATTAAACAATTGGAAATTAAAACACCAATTACCAGTATTATAAGTAACGGACAGGTAGTTATAGATCCTTTAGAAATTAATAGAGCCTTTAGAGATTACTATGAAAAATTATATGATACCAAAAATGAACCTGATTTAACAAAACTAAATGGGTTTTTGAACGAACTATCTATACCGTGTATTCCAAATGAAAACAGGGAGATATTGGAGTCTAAAATTAGTCAAGAAGAAGTTGGGCTAGCCATTGATAATATGAAATCAGGAAAAAGTGCAGGACCAGATGGTCTTCCAGTTGACCTTTATAAAAAATTTAAGAATAAATTAATAAAACCTTTTTTGGAAATGGTTTTAGAAGCATTTCAAAATAATAATTTACCATCATACATAAATAATGCCTTAATTATACTGCTGCCAAAACCAGGTAAGCCCTCTAATAAATGTGAAAATATGAGACCAATAAGCCTATTAAACGCCGACCTTAAGATAATCTGTAAAATTTTAGCAAGACGAATACAAGAAATTTTACCAAATATTATTAATCGAGATCAGAATGGCTTTATAAAGGGTAGACAAGGCTTCCATAATGTAAGAAGACTATTTAATATTATTTATTTTAATAAAGAAGCACCGGATACAGCTCTCCTATCATTGGACGCCGAAAAGGCCTTTGATAGAGTTGAATGGCCCTTTCTTTTTGAAGTCCTACAAAGGTTTGGACTTGGAAATAATTTCATAAAATGGGTTCAAATAATATACAATAATGCTACAGCAGAAATCCTAACAAATAACAATATTTCAAAACCAATAAAAATCAATAGAGGATGTCGACAAGGCTGTCCACTTTCACCTTTACTGTTTACTATGGCAATTGAACCTTTAGCGATAGCGATACGTTTACATTCACAAATATATGGAATTAAAGTTGGACCAACAGAACATAAAATCTCCCTGTACGCCGATGATATAATTTTGTTTATGTTGAATCTAAAAAAATCAATTCCAACCTTGTTGAATTTAATAAAGAATTTTGGGGAAATATCAGGATATAAAATAAATAAAACTAAATCTTCAATATTAATGCTAAATGAGACCCAGAGAAATTACCCAGCCCCTGAGGTAAATCAATTCAATGTTGTAAATCAGTTTAAATATTTAGGAATCCAAATTATGCCTAAGCTAGAATCAGTCGCCAGTGTCAACTATGAAGCCTTAATGTCAGATATCAATGAGTTAACTCAGAGATGGATGTCACTACCAATGTCGATGATCGGGAGAATCAATATACTTAAAAGTAATATTTTACCTAAAATACTTTATTTATTTCAATACATTCCCTTATCACCACCTTTAGATCTATTCTCAAGAATAAAAAAAAAGTTAGTGGAATTTATATGGAACAACAGGAGGGCTAGATTACGTTTGTCTTTATTATATTTACCATTTGATCGTGGAGGTCTGAAATGTCCAAATTTTATGTTGTATTATTGGTCGGCACAACTGAGGTCTATGACATATTATTTTTCATCAAATGATCTCCCTCACTGGACTGAAATGGAATCATACAATTTACCTTTACCTCTTCCCATATTCATATACTCAGATTCGGCAAAAAAAATTACAAAAACAAGTTAAAAATCCATTTGTAAAGCATATGATCAAAATATGGTGTGAAGCTAAAAACTATTTAAAAGAACCACAGTTATTGTCACAATTTAGTCCAATATGGGGTAATCAATATTTTAAACCAGGGAGAGCGGACGCTGTATTTAAAGTATGGAATTTAAAAGGGATACAAAAGATTCAGGATTTATATTTGCCATGTGCAGACAACATAATGTCTTTTGAAGAGCTGAGGATCAAATTTAATCTCAATAGAACACATTTTTTTAAATATCTTCAACTTAGAAACTTTATTCGATCAAATCAAAATAAAGCTCTCACTCGACCTATTTATTCATCCTTGGAAAAAATGATGATGAAAGATAGTAAAAGAAAGGGTATTATTTCAGAGTTTTATAACTCATTGACACTATCTTCAAGTGAAAATTCACTGAAAAGATTAAACTACTGGAAAGAAGATCTGCAAATTGAAATTTCAGAGGAACAATGGGAATTGGCTTGTACAGAAGCTCAAACCAAATCAATAAATGCACGCCTTAAATTGATACATTTCAAATGGTTAATGCAGATGTATGTTACACCGGAGGAGTTAAATAGATATAACAAAAATATACCAGATACATGCACAAAATGCATGGAAAGTAAAGGAACCCTATTTCATTGTTTATGGGAATGTAGATTAATAAGAATGTTTTGGGAGGAGGTGAGGGTAACAATTGAAAAAATAATCTCAAAACAAATCATATTGAATCCTAAACTGTTTTTGTTGGGTCTGTACCCAGAAAAGCATAATTTCAATAAAAGTGAAAGAACATTCATAGACCTCAGTTTGCTTAATGCCAAAAAATGTATTGCACTATTATGGAAAAAGACTCATAGACCAGATGTGACTCAGTGGTTAAGACAGATGTTAACAAACCTTCCATTAGAAAGAATAACATATATACTGAAATCAAAGGAAATTGTGTTTGAGAATATATGGAGACCTTTTATTGATTATGTAAAAAATTTAAACATAACTCTTGAAGAAGAAGGTGAATGATGTGTGTGGACCTTGTAAATTCCAAACTGGTGAACATAATATGTATACTTATGTATTGGATTGTCTAGACTAAACAGAGGAGCATTGTTGAAGATTTGATTTTGTTGGTGGTTGTTGGTGTTTTTAGGGCATTTTTTTTTTTTTTTTGTAGTACTTTAGTGTTAGTGTTTGATTGTTTGTATCATGTTTGTTAAAAAAAAAAAAAAAAAGGTTCAATAAAGATATTGTGGAAAAAAAACCCTGCTTTTGTCATGAAGGACGTGTCTGTACCGGTCGCAGTGGCGCCTCGACGAGGCAGGCCCCCGCAGGGGGCAATTAATCACTCTCTCCCTCAGTCAACAGACCCGAAGCAGAAACGCACCGCAGGCAAGGCGGGGCCAACGCACAGCAGATTCGGCAGACGGCTGAAGCCCAAGCGGCGCACAGACTGAATGTTGGTGTTGATTATTCAGTAGTGAGTAAGGTGCTATTTAATTTTAGGAATTAGTCTGTTCTTCATCGTTTGGGGGGGGTTATATGGCTGTGTTGTGAGACATGTATATGTTGGACACTGCATATGTGATTTAACCACGATGAAGGAGAGCCAGCCCCCTGCGGTGCGGAGCCACAAAGCCTGGACCCCCTGCGGAGGACAGGGGACAGAAGACTTCCTGACCACTGAGGCTCGAGAAGAGAGAAGGGGGAGTTATGTAAATAAAAGGCTAATGAATGTGAATAAAGAGATTTTGAGAGAGATGTGTGATTTCCCCCGCGAGGGAAATGGTTTGATGTCAGAATGTTTAAATGAGAGAACTTTGGTGTGTTCACTGTCTTTGTTCGCTGCTCAAGAATGAGAGCAGATGGTGGAATGATTACTTGAATAAACTGGAATGAAAGACCATTCGGTTTCGTTATTCAAGTCTCCCCACATGAGATACAATTATAAATTCACTTAAAGACTCATAAATCTGATTCTTCTCTTTTCAGAAATTAATCTTTAAAAAATAAGTAAGTTTAATGTATTTATGGCTGAAACTTTACCACAGCAGTCTACTCTTCACATGTACTACACATTTGTTTAAAAAAATGAAATACAGCGTACGTCACAGAATTTTGCTTATGTTTAGTGAGATTTGCTCACCTGACATGAAAATATTGAATCATTTATTCTGATTAGGCCCCAAGAATGCTCTGAATATGCTCATATTGATACAATTGTGTTTCTGTACATCATGTGATATGTTACAGATTATAAATTATCATGCAAACAATATTGCACTAATATTGTGGATGAGCTCTGTGTAGTTAATAATGAAACAAACAAAACTGGACAGTTATTGATCATCTGCTGTCACAAGGTAAATATAAGTTTTATGACAGTGGTTTTTATCAGTACATTATATGTAATATTAGGCTGTTACAAATCTAAAATATGTCAGTTTTGATGGATAATCTATAGATTATATCTGAAGTCATTTTTAAGTGCTGATTTCTGACGGCCCTGTGATGGACTGGTAATCTGTCCAGGGTGTACCCTGCCTCTCGCCCAAAGATGATGGGATAGGGTTAGCCCTCCCGCGACCCAAAAAGGATTAAGCGGTAGAAGATAGATAGATGGATGGATGATTTTTGGCATTAGCATCTTACCAGGAAAGGAATTAGGAAAGCTGAAACTGTGGTTTGATTCAAACAAATTAACGCTCAATTTAAGCAAGACAAAATTTATAGTCTTTAACAACCATCACAACTACCCAGTACCCAAACTCAGTGTAAATGGTGTAGAGATTGAAAGGGTATCCGAAACTAAATTCCTTGGAGTAATAATTGATAACAAACTGTGTTGGAAGCCACATATTAATTATATAAAAGGTAAAGTATCCAAATCAATTGCAATATTACACAGAGTGAAAAATTTGCTGAATCAACCCACCCTATACACCTTGTATCATTCATTAATACTCCCATACATGACATATTGTAATGAAGTATGGGGAAATACATATAAAACAAACATATATCCACTCTTTATGCTTCAAAAGAGAGCTATTAGAATAATCAACAAAGCAGCTTACAGGGAACCAACAAACCCACTTTTTCTTAAACAAAAAACTCTCAAGTTGAAAGATCTGATCGACTTTAAAACCGCAATAATAATGTTCAAAGTGAAGAATCTATCACTGCCCGCAAATATCCAAAAGTTGTTCCAAACAAGGGAGAAACGATATCACTTCAGAGGAACATGTATATTTCAAAAGCCTACAGTGAGAACAACTACCAAGCAACACTGTATTTCAGTGCAAGGTGTCAGATTATGGAACGATTTTGGACCTGAATTAAAATCATGTACAAAGCTTGGACAATTTAAACAAAAACTAAAGGAAGAAATACTCCAAACATATTTACAAGACGACATGTAAACTCACATAAGGATTGACATATCCAGCCTGTGTTGTGTTATAGCTTAGTTTTTCTTTTTTCTCTGTGACACTATGTCTTAGATTTGTTTTTGAATAGTAACCGCTTAACTTAGACTAGCTCAGTTTTCTTTTTCTCTCAGTCATATTTTGTCTTAGCCTTGTTTTAAATTGTAATCGCTCTTGTCTTGTTTTCTCTTTTTTCTCCTTTGAATTCTTGGATGGAATATGGGTGGGCAATATAAGCTGCGGCTTCAGCCATCACCCATTTCGGATAACTCACGTGGAATTGTATAGTAGAAGGAGTCTTTGTCTAATTTGACCTTGTTGTTATATTATACAGTTTCTTCTAACCTGTAATGTACTATCCGAAATAAAAAATAAATAAAACAATAAAAATAAATAAATAAAACCAGCTGACTGTGGTTAATTATCAAGCTAATGACACTAATTCACTTGCCAACCTACTAACAGCTTTATTAGTTTGAAACCTAATTTTAAAGGACAGACAACCACTGTAATTACAGTCTCCATCCGTTTAGTAACTCAGAGAAGGCAGAATGCTTCATTCTTGTTATCATTTCATAATTATGTCTTCTATGATGCTAAATAGCCAATATTGGCACAAGTTACTTACCTTTGTCCACTTTCTGACTCCACTGAACTTTGTGTAGATGAAACATGTCTCACAGAAAGCCTCTGGTTTTTGAAAGAGCAGTGTCCTGACATCAGAATCACCACCTCCTGGGCTGCTACACCTCCAACACCTGTATAGAGGCTCTGCTGTTAATCTCTGGTAATCTATTGCCCTGGCTAATAATGTTTTGTATGCATACATGACGCCTCTTCTCATACATGTCATTATTATTATTAAGATAAGATAAGATAAGCCTTTATTAGTCCCACAACGGGGAAATTCCAGGATTGCAACAGCACAGGGATAGCAACACTCAGAGCAACAATAAAAAAAAAACAAGCAAGCAAGAGCAGCTAATATACATATGTACATATTACTATAAAATATATATATACACACACAGACACACAGTGCAGAGCATTGTAGCTGGATGGAATAAATATATGAATATATGAACACACAGTGCAGAGCATTGTAGCTAGATGGAATAAATATGTAAATATATAAACACCCACAGTACGGAGCATTGCAGCTAGGTGGAATAAATATGCAAGTATATAAACACACACAGTGCGGAGCAATGTAGCTAGATGGAATAATATGTAGATATATAAATATATAAACACACCCAGTGCTGAGCATTGTAGCTAGATGGAATAAATATGTAAATATATAAACACACACAGTGCAGAGCATTGTTGCTAGATGGAATGAAACAGCATAACCGTCTACTTAGTTATCCTACATGGTATAATTATGTGCCCATACATATTCTCACCCTCCATAGCGACCGGTAAGTTCCTAGTTGTATGCCGGAGGGGACCATTGTGTAAGTCTATTGCATCTTTTGCATTCAAAAAACTATTAGTTTGTTACGTCTTTTTGCTATCTCTGCGAGCAGCCCTGCTTAGGTTGTACAGTCTGACAGCCGTTGGTAGGAAGGACCTACGAAACCTCTCGGTTGTGCACCTGGGATGATGTAGTCTGCTGCTAAATGAGCTCCTCAGTGCATTCAGTATGTCCTGCATAGGGTGGAACTCGGACTCCAGCAGAGATGACAGTTTAGCCACCGTCCTTCTCTCTCCTATCTCCTCCATCGGATCAAGGCGCTGCCCCAGGACAGAGCTAGCTTTCTTAATCAGTTTGTTCAGTCTCTTCCTATCGGCTGCAGTAATGCCACTGCCCCAGCAGACCACTCCAAAAGTGATGGCTGATGCCACCACCGTGTCATAGAATGACTTCAGCAGCGCCCCTTGTACACCAAAAGACCTGAGTCTCCTCAGCAGGAACAGCCTGCGCTGTCCCTTCTTGTAGAGTGCATCAGTATTGTGTGACCAGTCTAGTTTATTGTTCAGATGAATACCCAGGTACTTATAGGATGTCACCATCTCGATGTCTGTTCCCTGTATATTTACTGGTACTGTGAGGGGCTGCCCATGCCTGCGGCAGTCCACCACCAGCTCCTTAGTTTTCCTCGCGTTGATCTGGAGGCAGTTCCGATGGCACCAGTCCACGAAATCCTGGATAAGCCCTCTGTACTCAGCTTCATCTCCATTGGAGATGAGGCCAACGATCGCAGAGTCATCAGAGAACTTCTGTAGATGGCAGTGTGTTGTGTTGTGTGAGAAGTCCGCAGTATAAAGAGTGAACAGGAAGGGAGCCAGCACCGTTCCCTGGGGGGCCCCCGTGCTACTGATGATCGTGTCGGACACACAGTCCCGGGTTCTCACAAACTGAGGCCGGTTCGTGAGGTAGTCCAGGATCCATGATGACAGGTGCTGGTCCACCCCTGCGCGCAGCAGCTTGTCCTTCAGGATCATCGGTTGGATGGTGTTGAAAGCACTGGAGAAGTCAAAGAACATGATCCTCACCATATTCCCGGGCTTCTCCAGGTGGGACAGAGAACGGTGAAGGAGGAAGATCACCGCATCCTCCACCCCAATGCCATGCTGGTAGGCGAACTGGAGTGGATCCATCGCTGGTTCCACCAGGGGGCGGAGGTGAGCAAGGAGCAGTCTCTCCAGGGTCTTCATCAAGTGGGACGTCAAGGCCACCGGTCTGTAGCTGTTCAGGTCTTTGGGGTGGGAAGTTTTTGGTACAGGTACCACACAAGATGTTTTCCACAGCTGTGGTACCCTCCCCAGTTTCAGGCTCATGTTGAAGATATACGTCACAATCCCACACAGCTGGTCTGCACAGGACTTGAGGAGCTTTGCGCTGATGCCGTCCGGTCCCGGCGCCTTCCTCGCCTTGATCTTCCTCAGCTCCGTCCTCACCTGGGTCCTGGTCAGGGTCAGGATGGGGGGCTGTGTGTTGGGAGTGGGGGGGTGTTGGTGGAGTGGGGAGTGGGCAGCAGGACTTGATTTCTTTAGAGGCAGCAGTGGTTGTTGTGCAGTCAGGGGGGAGGGCGGTTGGTCAAATCTATTGAAAAACAGATTCAGGTTGTTCGCCCACTCCCTGCCCCCTGTGGCCTGGGGGGAGGTATTCTGGAGCCCCGAGATGGTTTTGAGGTTTCTCCAGACCCCGCTGATGTCGCTCTGCGACACCTGGCGTGTGGCTGCTGGACATCACTTTGAATCAACCACTCAAGTCCATGGGTGTTTAACAGGTAAACAGCACGTAAAGCGAGAGTTGCAGACGTAAAAGAGTTCTTTCTATCTGCGTTTGACTAGTTTTGACTGAGGCTAGGTGCCAGATGTGTGGCACAAAAATCTGAAATTAAAAACTGAATTTGACTGACAAGAAGTGAAACTGAACTCTGATAACACTGGTCAACACCAAATTTATTGTCTAAGATTTTTTAGCTGATTTAGGACAATTTTGATGTGCTGAATCCAAAAATCACATTGGTTTTGCTCAATCAGGTCAACTTTTTGAATTATGGACACATGTTTTATACGTTTTTGTTTACATGTATGGGTATTTTCGCTTTATATGATGCAAAATTCTTTTTTATGTCTTGAAATTCTCTGAATTTTGAACAATGATGATGTAGCATTCAATTTACATGTACTTACCTTTATATAAAGGTAAGTACATGCACAGTACTAAGTAAGTACAGGTTTTTACTTAGCACCTGATCGAGAGAAATGGATGTCATTTTCGGATTCAGCGGTGCAGAATTGTCTTAAATCAGTTGAAAAAACACAGACAACTTACAAAAAAATTATTTTTGTAACCCTGTGTAATGAATTACACAGGGCAGTGGCTAGACTTGGCTCTGAAGCCGGTCTAGAATGGAGAGGTAAGACAACTTCTTCCCTCCACAAGTCTGAGGGTTCACCTTGGGCAAGTGATGGCACCCTCTTGCCTCCCTACCTAGGGATATAGGTCCTGACATTGGCAGCAGGATGTCCGGTGGTGCAAGCGGCAGAAGAGCTCTTCACAGAGCCAATGGCGTGAACACCAGATGGCATGTGGATTAGCCTCAATCGAGATAAACGGGTGGCATCAACTAGCAAGTGAACTGCTACTGCGGGACGTCCCCCTCGTCAACAATGTACTGTATGTTGCACGCTTGTGCACCACATTGCATCTGGCGTTGAGGCCCAGAGAGGCAGTCTGGTGGAGGCACAACACCAACTGGCTTTGGAACTGTGCAAGGCGTCATGTTTGAGATTGAGATGATCCTGAGTGGGTCTGATTGCCCACACAAGAGCCTGCTTCAGATAGACCTCAACTCAAACACAAGACAAGACAGTCCTCTTCGGCAACAAAGGACCGCCATATATGTAATGAATTAGGGAGCCGAATTTTTCAAGTAAATGAAAAACAGTTTCAATTTTATTGCAATGCACATTCAAACCAATAGATTAAATTTCAACTTCGGTCATTCAGATTCAAATTTTAAAAACAATTATTCAAACTGATAAATGAAGGTTCAAATTCAGTTACTCAAATTTAAATAAAAAAAAATTCAAATTCAGTTCCTGCTGGCACAAACCTTATTCCATATACAGCGGTTGCTACCATAGTCAGACGCCATTGGGCCAAGACCTGGGACAGACAGTGGGGGAGATGCATCTTTTCAGCCCGGGACATCGTCCCTATTCGGCCCACACATGAATGTTCTCCTTTCTCCACTCCTCTGACCTGCTGATCTTTTTTGTACAGAAAACTTCTATTCTGCTTTGTGTGGCACTGTACAGGAAAAGTGACACACAAGAGTCCCACCCTGTAGTAAGTGTACCCACATGCTCACACAGTGTATATACATCCTGTGGTGTTGGGGTTCAACACCCTTACTGTGAAGTTTGGTGTAGTGGCGGCCACTTCCTGTTCCGCCACTGCACCGCCCTATAAATAGCAGAGGGCATCCATTATATGGTCTCTATGACCGGTGCCTTCTGCCTGGTGTCTCTTGTGTATTCGCTACTGCATATCATTAAATAAAACTGAGTTCATCCATTCACCTGGCCTCATCATTCCAAAGGTATTTTATCAGACATAACATTTGGCAATCGAGGATAAACTAATGCAGGCAAGTATTGCACCACTTCGCACCTTCCTGGAACTTCCGGGTGAGCCGCCTGTGCCTTGGTGAAGATGGTTTGCGGCTTTTCAGAATTGCATCGTTGCGCTCGACCTGGGTGAGCTCGATAAGTTAAGAGCACGTGCGCTCCTTGTACACAACCTAGGGATTGAGGACCAGTGTATCCTGCACACACTCGGGGCTTTGGACTCATTTGAGGACATCGTCGAGTTGCTAGCAAGCCATTTTCACACCCTGGATAGTGTGACTGTCTGGAGGATTCAGTTCCGGCAGTGACACCAACATGTGGGTGAGCCGGTCCACCAGTTTGTCACCGACTTGAGGCAGCTAGCTAGCGAGTGTCGTTTTGGACCGCTGGAGGATGAAATGGCACGTGACCAGCTGGTGGAGCACACGAGTAGCACCGCTTTAAGGGCTAGGCTGCTCATGGCACCAAGTGACTTAACATTAGCCAGAGCTGTCGAGCTAGCTCTCCAATTGGAGGCCGCGGAAAAGTTAGCTTTGGAGCTAAATTGGTGCCAGTCACAGTGACAGCCGGCGCCTCCCATCGCGGCATTAGTGGTGGACCCAGATAGCGAGGATAGCTTGGACGACGACAGTACAGAAGCCAAAGCTACCAGATGAATGTCTGCCCTGGGAAAACCCTGTTGCATGGGTTGTGGGTCCATGAAACACCAAAATAACGCTAAGGACTGCCCGGCTAGAGGGGAGCATTGTAGCAAGTGTGGACGCTTGAACCATTATGCTAGAGTGTGCCATGTATCTGAGCCGGAGAGCCCACAGAAGAAATCATTCCGCCCGCCCCCGACATCTATCCACATGGTGTCCCCGAGTACCAACGGGCACATGTTCTGCACAGTGACACTGGATGGCGTGGAGGTGCCACTGCTGCTCAACACGGGGACGGAGGGATCATTGCTGAATTGGGCCTGGGTGAAGAAGTTTTTCCCCCACTACAGGGTAAGAGGTAACCCAGCGCCACTTTATGGTTATGGAGAAGGCAGATTGTGCACGGTTGGAATGTTGGAGTTAACGGTTCGGTACAAGTCTGCAACGATGGCTGACTTCACATTCCATGTGATGGCCCGAGGCGACAATATCATGGGCTGTAACTTGTTCTACGGACTGAGTTTCACCATTAAAGACAATGCTGGGGAAGAGTGGTCTGGCTGTGGCTGGTGGAACCCTCTGGTTCCAGTGGTCGAGGATGACGTTGTGTGAGACGAAGAACTAACGGACACCACGGTGGTCAAGCAGGACCAGCCGCACTCGGGTTCAGCGCAGGAGGGTCTCAGTGCCAACGCTTGGGAAACGGTAGAGGGGGGTGCCGAGCGTGGCAGCGAGGCACCTGCATTGGCGAGTGACGCCGATGTGCTTGCCCCAGATTTCTCCAGAGCTTGGCCGCAGAGGGATGGAGGAGCTGCGGCTATGATGGTAACTGCTACAATGGCTTCAGAAGAGGACGGGGCCAGACTGACAGGCATGGAGAAACCGCGTGCCAAGCAGCACCATATCAGTCCAAGCAGAGCCCCTCTTAGAGTTATGGACTTGGTCCGGGTTTGAGGAGAGGAACGTCCATGGTGAATACGGGCCAGACGACAGCCAATGAAACACCAGGAACAACTGCGCATCATGGCCAAGTTGGGCGCAACTTACTTCCAGCTGTCTGATTGTTCGGCGAGGCATGCCAATGAGCTGTGGCGTGTCTGGGAAGAGGCTTCTGGTGGTGGGGCTGGACGAGAGCAGCGGTCGGTGGTGATGAAGAGAGGCGCTTTCATCCATGAGATCGGCCACTATCCTGGGCCTGCTGCTTCCAGAGGCGCGTCTACTGAGGGGCTGCCCCCCACCCCCAGCTGGTTCTGCCCAAGGGACAGTAATGTAAATTTTGCTAAATAGTTCTAATGTTCATATGTTTATACATGCAGTGAAATGTTATTGTGTTGTGTGTTTTAGTAGGTCAGGAACACAACAATTATTTTAGTTTATCAGTAGAATTTGATTTATTTCAGCAGGTGACAGAATAATCCACCTTGTCTTGTGGGCAGGACGGTAGTCCACCTGTCCTCCCTATTTTAGGTTCTGTTATGTGAATGTGTTAGGCCATTTAGAGATATCAGTTTTCATTTTATTAGTGCGTGATTCGGGTCCTAAATTGGGGAGGTTCTTAATTAAGTGAGTGGTTTTGGATTTTCTAAGGGGGGGGGATTGTGGTGTTGGGGTTCAACGCCCTTATTGTGAAGTGCAGTGTAGTGGCGGCCACTTCCTGTTTCGCCACTGCACCGCCCTATAAATAGCAGAGGACATCCATTATATGGTCTCTTTGACTGGTGCCCTCTGCCTGGTGTCTCTTGTGTGTCCGCTACTGCATATCGTTAAATAAAGCTGAGTTCGTCCATTCACCTGACCTCATCATTCCAAAGGTATTTTATCAGACATAACACATCCTCTATTAAAATTATTAAAATGAAAATGTGACTAAAGCCAAGCTGTTCAGTGTTATGAAAAATTAAAATTACAGTAATTATCATAGACATTTTAGAGCTCTGTCTGTTTAAATGAAGACCAGTGAGCAGTGAATGCATCTGCTGATCTGAGCTGAGTTTAATAGAACAACAAAATTACAAGACATTTTAAAAAAAATCTAGTGACCACCATCAACCTACCTTCTGGGTTGACTGGGGTGTTCACGTGACATCAGCAATGTCAGAACTTGAAAGATGACGCATCGGGATCAGACCCTGGGCTGCTGGCAGGTTGAAAAAAATCATTGAGCATTGTTTAGGAGTTAATGATAAAGAACCCTGTGATTTTAACTCACCAGTTTTGGTTTTGGCACAGTGGGCTGGTGTTAAGTCCTGCTGGAAAGGAAAACAAGTATCTCCATAAAGTTTTTCAGCAGATGGAAATATGAAGTGCTTTAAAATTTCATGGTAGACAGCAGCACTGACTTTGAACTTGATAGAACAAAGTGGGCCAACACCAGCAGATGACATGGCTCCCCAACTCATTACAGACTGGACACTTCATACTGGACTCTAAATGCATTGGGTTCTGTGCTTCACCACGCTTCCTTCAAACTCTAGGACCTTGATTTCCAAATGAAGTGCAAAATGTGCTTTCATTAAAAAAGAGAACCCCTGAGCAACAGTTCAGTTCTTTTTCTCTTTAGTCCAATTAAGACTGGTGTCACAACTGGGCTAAGGAGTAACACGTGGCCTAGTATTAGGGGAATGACAGTTGTAGTCCCTTTCCTGAAGATGTCTGTGCATGGTGTCTTTTGATACACTGATACCAGACCAGGTCCGATCCTTGGGAACTCCCTCAAGTTCTTGAATTGACTTTTCTTGACAAAACTCTCAAGGCTACAGTCATCCCTGTTGCTTATTGTTGAGAGTTGTTTATTTTACATCCTTACTCATTGTGTTACTGTTGTCATGGTGATAGTGCTTCAGAATATGATGTCATCATATACTTGTTCCCAGGTTTTCTACCTTATCCGAGTCTGCTCAAAGTCTAGAGTGCCATTCCATTCCAGCCATTAGAGTCTGTGTGTACCAAGCAGCCGAGCCGAGCTGCATTCAAGAGCTGTATTTTACTCCACATGTAAATGGTTCAAGAAATGTTGCTGAGGACTAGAAGAGTTCAGCTTTGCTTATTCCTCTATACACCAGAAGACTGCTGTAAAAACTCATCCACCTTTTTCTACAACATTTTTTTTTTTTTTACTTCTCGTCACCCTTCCATTAATATACTGTCATACAGCACTGTGTAAACCAGCTAGCCTTTTCAGCAATGACCTTCTGACTTCCCTTCCCTGTGGCTTGTGTTCACGGTTGTCTTCTGGACAACTGTCAAGTCAGTAGTCTTTCATATGATTGTGATTGTGTGCCCTGCACTGGTCTGGGAGTTGTTGTATTTCACTAAAGCGCTATATAAGTGCAGGTTAGTTAGTTAGTTAGTTAGTATTAGTGAAAGCGCTTTGAGTGGTCTTTGTGACTAGAAAAATGCTATGTAAGTGCAGGTTAGTTAGTTAAGCCCCTTTTGCACTAGCCCGACTTAGCACGTCATGGTACAGCTCAGCATGCTTGGTAAGTCTTTGCACTAGCCTCAACACGGTTTAACAGCAGCGAATCTCAGCCCCGCTCAAGGGCAGGGTCCCTCCGTGCTGAGCTGTACCGTGTTTTGACGTCAAAAACTTTGGTCGCCGCTGATTGGTCAGGTCTTAACGTCACGAAAGCGCCCGTCTTCGTTGAAATCTGTACGACTGTAGAAGAGCTTGGAATAACGAGGCGAAGTGACTTATAAACCAAAGTTTATTATCAGCTTCGCTCCTCTAACCAGTCTCATCTAGTGAACATTCTCACATGCTTATACATATGTAGGTTATGGGATATATGATTAATATAGACCACAGCCCCCCCCCCCAAACGACTAAGAAAAGGACAATAGAAAAATTCACAGTTTAAGATAATTATTATGACATACTAACTGCTACACCTCTTGACAAAGAAGAAACTTTCCAGCAGCTATGCTCCTGTAGAGAATTCAGTGGTAATCATAACAGCATAGTAATATCACAAATCAGTCCTAAACTGTTACAGCACAATTAATGAACAACTTTTGAGTAGTTTGCATCAGTCCTTGTGCCGTCTGGGCTTAAATCTTCTTCCGAATCTGCTGTGGGTCCATTCGGGCGTCCTGGTGGGACCTTCCTGTAAGGAATCTGCAGCTTGGGAAGGAGAGTGATTATTTGTTCCCTGCAGGGGGGCTGAGTCTTTTCTCTTGGGGGGTCTACCCCGCCGAGGTGCTCTCGCCAACCGTGCAGGCTCGTCTCTCAACAAGAAGGCAGGTTTAAGTCTGTCAATGCTGACTGTTTCTTTTCTGTCCCCAAAATCAAGCACAAAATGCTTATCACCAGGTTCCAGCACTCTGAATGGTCCATCGTATGGTGGGCGGAAAGTTGGTTTTAAAGCTTCATGCCTAACAAAAACGAATTCGGCGTTTTTTAAAGCTTGGGGGACAAAAACCCGTGGAAAAGAGTGATGTGCCGGCCCGGGGAGAGAGTCCGGTCTGTTGCTACCTAAAAACCTCGGGGCTGGAAGATGCCCTGGCTCTGGGTTCTCTGGTAAAAATTCACCTGGGAGCCTGAGAGGTTGTGCAAAAACTGATTCTGCTGGGGAGGCGTCTAGATCCTCTTTAGGTGCAGCACGCAACCCCAATAAAACCCAAGGAAGTTTATTTACCCAATTTGTATCCGTTAGTGAGGCTCTGAGGGCGGCCTTTAAAGACCTGTGAAAACACTCGCATAACCCATTAGCCTGAGGGTGATAAGCGGTGGTGCGGTGAATTGTCGCTCCTAAGCTGCTGGCCATGGCTGACCAAAGCTCCGAGACAAATTGAGGCCCCCTATCGGACGTGATGTCCGATGGGACGCCGAAACGTGCCACCCAGTTTGTCAAAAAAACGCGAGCGACTTCCTCCGCTGTGGTTGACGCCAGAGGGACTGCCTCAGGCTAGCGCGTAGTGCGGTCTATCATCGTTAACAGATGTGTGAAACCTTGGGAGGAAGGTAGTGGTCCCACGAGGTCGACATGAACGTGGTCGAACCTTCTAGCAGGGATTCGAAAAGGCTCTAGAGGGGCTTTTGTGTGTTTGTGTATTTTGGCGCGCTGACAAGAAATGCAAGTCTTTGCCCATTCTTTTACGTTTTTGCGCAGGCCAGGCCACACAAACTTTTCGGCGACCATTTTAACCGAAGCGCGCACACCTGGGTGCGCGAGGGAGTGAATTGAGTCGAAAATACGGCGGCGCCATGCAGCTGGGACTACCGGGCGAGGTCGGCCGGTTGAGATGTCGCATATTAGGGGGGGTACACCGTCGCGTAAACCCCTTTCCTCCAGCCTTAACCCTGTTGGTCCAGACAGGAGTGCGCGCACGTCCGCGTCACTACTTTGCTCCTCCGCCATGGCTGCATAATCTATCCCTACATGGATTGGGGCTGCGTATGTGTCCGCGTTGGCGAAGAGTTCTGCGGCTGAGGTAGTATAATCTGTCTCCTCGCGCTCTGGCGATGTCACAGCGCGAGAGAGGCAGTCTGCTACCACGTTAAGTTTGCCTGCCACATGTCGAATGTCTGTGGTGAACTCTGAAATCGCAGCTAGCTGTCTTTGTTGCCTGCCTGACCACGGTTCAGAAATTTTAGCCATCGCAAAGGTGAGCGGTTTGTGGTCTACAAAAGCCGTGAAACGCCGCCCTTCCAACCAGAACTGGAAGTGGCAGATGGATAAATGAAGTGCTAGCAGCTCCCTGTCAAAGGTGCTGTATTTACGCTCAGTTTGGTTTAGCGATTTGCTGAAAAATGCCAAAGGTTGCCAGGTTCTGCCGACGTGTTGTTCTACAACCGCCCCTATGGCCAGGTCTGAAGCGTCTGTGGTTAGCGCAATGCGGGCCGAGGGATCAGGGTGAACCAACAATGTGGCATTAGCTAGGGCACTTTTTACTTCCGCGAAGGCGCGTTCGCGCTCCGGGGTCCATTCGACCACGTTGGAAGGTTTTTGTTTTCTGAGCGCGTCATATAGGGGCTGCATGAGCTGAGCTGCGCGGGGGAGGAAACGGTTGTAAAAATTAACCATTCCCAAAAATTCTTGCAGCAATTTGACCGTTTGTGGCCGTGGGAAACTTTTTACTGCGTGAACTTTGTCTGGCAGTGGGACTGCCCCCTTCGGTGAAACTCTGTCCCAAAGAATCAATTTGTGACACGCCGAATTTGCATTTGGCTGGATTGATTATTAACCCGTGCTCTTCTAGTCTCTGAAAAACCATAGTGAGATGCTGTTTGTGTTCTTCCTCAGACGAGCTGGTTTATTTATTTAGCGAATGCAAAGTCCTTAAGCCAAGCAGTTGCCTCCTGGTTTGCTGTATGGAGGGTGTGTAATCCTCCTTCCAGTCTTTGGAGCGGGCAAGCCTCTATGATGTGTTCCATAGTTTGCTCCTCTCCACATGCGCACAGTGGGCTAGGGCTACTGCCCCATCTGTGAAGGCTGGCCAAGCAGGGGCCATGTACAGTCCTGAAGCGATTGAGTGTAGACCACTGTCTCCTTGGGAGGTTGGTGCCCGGGACCTGTTGGTTGGGGTTTATCACCAGCTGTTTGTTTGGGACCTCCTTGGTCTCCCATTCCTCTTGCCAAGCTGTCTGGATGGTAAAGTCAGCTGGGGGAGGGTTTTTCCAAATCGGCCGTCTGGATGAAAGTCGGGCAGTGGGTGGGGTGTAGATATCTGCATGGATTGGTAAGTGAGGAAAATCTTTAACTTTTTGGAGCATCCTTTGAGTTAATGCTGCTCGCCGGATGTGTGGAGGGGCTATGTTTGACAGTACAGAGAGCCAGGGGAGTGGTGTTGAGCGGATTGTTCCAGTTATAGTTCTCATGGTTGAGTTGAGCTGGGTGTCTACATGGTGTGTGTAAGATGACCTGGACCAGACAGGGGCACAATATTCTGCTACAGAGTATGAAAGGGCCAGTGCTGAGGTGCGCAGGGTGGAGACTGCCGCCCCCCATTTTGCACCAGCGAGCTTGCAGAGCAGGTTGTTTCGTACTTTCACCTTAGCAGCCGTCCACTTTAGATGTTCCTTGAAGGATAAGGTCCTATCAAGGGTCACTCCAAGATAAGTTGGATTTGGGGCATGCTTAAGCTTGAGTCCGCTCAGGTGGATGTTTAGTTCTCTGGCAGCTTTTGCATTGTGGAGATGGAATACACTGGAGACGGTTTTTGCTGGGCTTGGTTTTAGGCGCCAGATTTTGCAGAACTGGTCCAGTTTAGCAAGATCTTCCGTGAGCACCCGTTCCAGTGGTTCAAAGTCTGGTGCTTGGAATGCCAAACAGATGTCGTCTGCATAGATGAATTTGCGGGATTTTGTAGTAGGCAGGTCGTTTATGTAGAGGTTGAACAGAGTTGGAGCTAGAACTGAGCCTTGTGGGAGTCCGTTTTTCTGCATTCTCCATGCACTTGTGTTCTGACTGAGGTGGACTCTGAACCTTCGGTTGGTCAGCAGCGTTTTTATAATTGCTGTTGCCCAAGCAGGGATCGCCTTTATAAGTTTCAGGAGGAGGCCTTTGTGCCAGACCGTATCATAGGCGGCTGTAAGATCGAGAAACACAGCCCCTGTCTTCAGTCTGCTCTCGAAGCCATTTTCAATGAAGGTGGTTAGGGCCAGTACTTGTTCTCCTGTACTGCAGTCCTTGCGGAAACCTGCTTGATCCACACTTAGAATATCCTCTATTTCTGGGGAAATGCGTTGCAGTATTAGGCGCTCCATGATTTTGTAAGGAACGCTGAGTAGGGAGATTGGGCGGTAGCTTGCTGGTAGTTTGTGGTCTTTGCCAGGTTTTGGGATGGCAATGACCTTTGCTGCCCTCCATTTCTTTGGGATCGAGTTCGTTTGTGTGATCCTTGTGTAGAATTGTGTCAACCAGGTTAGGGCTCGGGGGCCAAGATTTTTCATGAATTCTGGGAAGATGTTATCGTATCCTGCTGCCTTTCCACATTTCAGGCCCTGTAGGACTTTCTCCAGTTCAGCAGCCTCGAAGGGTTCAGGGTTCGTTTCCTCTACAGGCATTTTTTGGTGTTTTTTTAGCTCAGTTGTAACTGCTGTTCTGGTGTCTTTGTCTTGGGGTGCTTTGGCGATAGTCAGTAGGTGGGATGCAACTTGGTTGGGTGTGACGGATGCTCGGCTTTGGCTAGGGGGCTTCTGTGCAGCTCCTAGGCGACGGATGAGGCTCCAACATTTCCTGCTAGAGTGGGTAAAGCTCCGGTCAGCAACTGTCTCCTCCCATTTCTTTCGCCGGGCTGTATTTAGCGATTCAATGAGATGGTCTGCTATCTCTGGGTCCCCTGATGTTTGATAGGATTGTAGGAGGGCAGCACTTTCTCCGTCCAAACATGGGACATAGAGGGGTCGGTAGCCTCGTGGGATTGCAGTATGGGCAGCCTTGAAGATTGCGCTGCAGAAGCGGTTGTATGCTTCATCTACAGTGATGGTGTGGAGTGGGATGGTAACAACGCTCCAGTCCAGAGTTTCACTGAATTTCTTCCAGTTGGCTTTGCGGAAGTTCCAGCGCATCTTCCTTGGGCTGTATATGACTGGAAGTTGTAGGCCAATGTGTACAAGCAGGGGCCGGTGTTGGCTGTGTGGAAAATCATCAAGAATGAGGATCTGTGTAGGATATGGCTCCCCATTCAAAGAGCTGACCCAACACAGGTCAGGAGAATAGTCCTTCTTCCACCTAGCAGAGTGGAAGGTTCCTCTTTGTTTGGGGTCGTATATCAAAGCGAGGTCATTTCTGGATGCCCAGTCTGAAAGTGCCTCCCCATCACTGTCCACTGCTGGGTACCCCCAGTCAGGGTGATGGCTGTTAAAGTCCCCCACATAGATGGCAGGGTGGGGTAGGGTGGGTAAGACCTGCAGATCCCAGTTGGCATTAGGGGGCTTGTACACATTGACAATATGGAAGCCACCAATGATTATGGTGTCTGAGAAATGTGTTGTTATCAGGTGATTTGCTTCAACTATGTCAGAACGCACATAGGTGGCACGTCCATGTTTAGCATGTAGAACATAGCACAGGAGGTCAAAGCCTTTGATGGTGAAGCGGCCAGCTTCCTCTGTGCCAATATGAGTCTCTTGGAGGCAAATTACATCAATTGAATGTTGGAAGGCGAGGACTTCAATAAGGCTTCGCTTGGCTGCAGATAGGCCTTCAACGTTTAGTTGTAATATGCGAAGGGCAGATCCTACCACAAAGTGCTCTTGGGGCTGTTTGCTTTCGGCTTTAGGACTGTGACTAGGATTCTTCTTTGACTTGGCACAGAGGCGTCGTCTCTTCGAATTTAGTCTGCTGGTAGGATCATTAGCTTCCCCAGGCGAGCCCGGGTACTGGCGGAGGGCGCGACGAGAACGCTGATCCATTGCCCCCACGAGCTGGTTACCAGCATATCGTCGAGGTTGACGAACACGAAAGGGAGGTCGCGTAATACTGCGTCCATCATCCGCTGAAAGGTTTGAGCAGTGCCTTTGAGGCCAAAAGGCATCCGCAAAAATTCAAAAAGACCGAAGGTCGTGTTTTAGGAATGTCTTCCGCTCTAACGGGGACTTGATGATAGCCGCGGACCAGGTCTATTTTTGAAAAAATGCGCGCACCCGCCAGATGTAGTGAAAAATCTTGGATGTGAGGAATAGGGTAGCGGTCATGCGCTGTTGCATTGTTTAATCTGCGGTAATCGCCGCACGGTCTCCAAGAACCGTCGGATTTCGGGACCATGTGAAGCGGTGACGCCCAGGGGCTTTTTGAGCGCCTGATAATGCCTAGTTTTTCTAGGGTGGTAAACTCGTCCCGAGCTATGGCGAGCTTGGTCGCGTCTAAGCGCCGAGCTTTGGCGAATACGGGTGGGCCCGTTGTGGGGATAAAGTGTTCGACCCCGTGCTTAGCCACTGTAGCTGAGAATTTGGGAATTGTGAGTGCTGGAAATTGGGTGAGGAGTTGATCAAACTTACCTCCTGCTGTAGTGATGCTGGCCTGCACGGGTGGTGGAGAAACTCGAGCTGAGCAGGGAATAGAAGCAAAAGACAGTGCATTAACCAAGCGTCTGTTCGCTAGATCGACTAATAACCCATGTGCACACAAAAAATCTGTGCCCAACAAGTTAAAACTCACCGCCGCTACAACAAATGTCCATCTGTAGTTGCGGCCATGGATGCGGAGGGGCAGGTTCCTTTCGCCAAAAGTGTCGATGATGGAGCCATTGGCTGCCACCGCTCCATTGCCCCGGGGGCCCATGGCCCGGTCTGCTTGGGAGGGCATGATAAAACTCAGTTGAGCTCCCGTGTCAATGAGGAACTGCTTGCCGGTGTGTCCGTCCGTCACATATAGAAGCTTGCTTTTTTCGCCGAGAACTGCCGCTGTTAATGGTTCTCGGCTTTGGCGTTTTCCCGAAATCGTGAATTTGCAGGGGGGAAGGCATTTGTAAGCCTTCTCGGCGAAGCGGTGGTGGTAATAACAGATGTCGCTCCATCTGTTACGTCTTGGCTGTGTCACTGCCATGGCGGGCGGATTCTGCTCAGTGGTTTGTGGCTCCCCGTGGCTCCGGGCATCGGCGTTGAGGTCTGCGGATGCTGCTGTGGGTGTCTGTTCCCTGCAGGCGTTGATGAGTCGCTGCGCTTCGCGAGCCAGCGTGCGGAAGTCTTGCTGGGTGCTGCATCGCATGTTGGCAAGTGTCCCTCTCATGTGTGGCGGCAGCGTACTGAGGAATATAAATTGGAAAAGGAAGTTGTCATTGTCCTCTTCTTTGAGCTGCAGCAAGTCCTCCATGAGGGCCTTGGGTCTGCATCCTCTGTGGCCATAGACCGCCAGGATCCTCTCGGCTCTCTCCTCGGCAGAGGGGACGAAATTCGCCACGATGGTCGCTTTCAGTTCTCTATATTTGTCCTGGGCCGGCAGCCGCTGGATTATGCTCCGCGCACATCTCGAAGTGGCGGTGTCGAGTTTGGCGACGATGTGATAAAACTTTGTATCGTCAGCCGTTATGCCCGCAAGTGCAAACTGGGCTTCAGCTTGCTGAAACCACGAGGTCGGGTCTTCCTGCCAGAAGTCCGGCAGCTTGACGGTGACGGCGTTTGTGTGGGCCGTCCCTGATGTGTCCGCAGGGTGAGAGTGCCTTCCTTCGGCTCTCGCAGCGGTGCTGGTGCTTGGTTGAGCCCTCTCTATCACTTCTGCCGTGGGGGAACATCGTCCATCTGTTCCCCTGTCTGCACGGGCGCCGGCGTCTGCCTGGGTCGCCACAGATGAGTCTATCGCGGGGGAATGCCTCTGGTCCATCCTCGCGTCAGGGTCACCAGTGTAGAAGAGCTTGGAATAACGAGGCGATGTGACTTATAAACCAATGTTTATTATCAGCTTCGCTCCTCTAACAAGTCTCATCTAGTGCAGCAGCAGAAGTAGTAAGAGAGCGAACACATTCGGCTCTGTGTACTTATACTCACACACAACAAAAGACATGCATATCAAAGCTGACATCCCCCATTACTTAATCCCCTCCTTTGTCTCCGTACCCCTCCACCTGGCCCTGGGAGGTCAGGGCGACCTATCTGGTCTCCACCGCAGGGCCTTGGATGCTCTTTGATCTTCACTGGCGGTTGAGACCCTTTGTCCTGTTCTGAGGTGTGAAGTCGCTTTACATATGTAATCACCAAACATTCTCACATGCTTATACATATGTAGGTTATGGGATATATGATTAATATAGACCACAACGACCGCCATTTGCAATCACGGACTAACTCGGTCATGGAGTAAATACGATATTAATACAGACAGCGTTGTAGGTTTTGCGGAACTCTACACCGTGGTCCAACGAAGAGGTGCGGAGTTTTCTCTGCTTGGTGGCAGTTACACAGTTAGGAGTGACCCGATGGCTGGCCAGCATACAACTGGACTATAGAAAAGCAGAAGACGATCGTGAGAGAACCATCGATGGTGAGTGATTTGTAATAATGTGCATCTGTTTGCTTATTTATCCTGTTGGTGGTAAGCTCACTTTTTTTGAGCCGTTATACAGCGCTGTTCTGTGCTGGCTAACGTTTTTTTTGCTAGTTAAATGCTAACGCTAGCGCAGGGGTGTCCAACCATGTGCCATGGGGAGCCAAGACCCTGCAGGTTTTACCTCCAACCAGTGTCTTCAACAGCAGATTTCTGTGAACTTCTTCCCACTGATTGCTGATAAGTGAAAACACCTGCTGAAGAGACTGGGTAGAAGAGAAAACCTGCAGGGTCTTGGCTCTCCATGGCACATGGTTGGACACCCCTGTGCTAGCGCTAGCTAGTACCAACTGTTGAATCGCACTTGTTTTCTCCTAAATATTCGCTTGTGAGAGCAAAACGATGAAATATGTTAATCCTGGTTAAAGTCCTGGTTTGTGTTTTGTATTGCACTTTGGTCCTGTGCATTAAATTGTGTGCAATTTAATGCTAGAATGTGTTTCCACATGCCAGGGTTAGCCTCCCTGTTGTGGATACTGGTGAAATGGACCACAGGAGCCGAAATCTCGTCATATTAAAATTGCTTTTTCAAACCAGTGATTTATAAAGTCATTCATATAATTTTTTAAAGCGTCAGAATAGACCCACACACCTATTCTGTGGATCCTGCGGTGCTTTTCACTCATTTCAGAAAGAGAAATCCGTATATTGTATAGCTTCATTACACAGACAGTGATATATTTATTTTAATTTTGCTGATTACGGCTTACTGCCCTGAAAACCCCAAATTCTATTATGCAAAAAATTGGAATCTTACATAAAATTAACTTTAAAAAAATATTTTTTAAATAGAAATGTTGGCCGCTGAGGTGCTGTTTAATATGGGCTGTAGCCATAATCATCAATATTAAAATAAACACTTTCAATATATCACTGTTCCTGTAATGAATCTATATATGGGTTTCACTTTCTGAAATGAGTGACAAAAATATTGAATTTTTTCATGGTATTCTAATTTTAGAGATGTGCCTGTATATGTGTTGAACTTGCTTGAAACTAACCATCATCCATTTCTGTCGTTCATCTAGGCAGGATTAATCGGTGACCTTGAAAATAATGGCTCATTTTTAAGAAAAAGTAACCAAAACAATTATATTAACTGAAGACTATATTGTGAGAAGACTGTACAGAAGACCCTGCATACTTTAGTGACAGTACCAGTATATGGAGGAATTCTGGGTCATATTAGCATCTGCTCTTCATCATAATGGGTTTGGGCGGGGGTGTCTAATCATGTGCCATGGAGGGCCAAGACCCTGCAGGCTTTACCTCCAACCAGTGTCTTCAACAGCAGATTCCACTGAACTTCTTCCACTGACTGATCAGTGAGAATACCTGCTGAAGAGACTGGGTAGAAGAGAGAACCTGCAGGGTCTTGGCCCCCCATGACACATGATTGGAAGCCCCCGGATTAGGTTTAATGGGATTTAACATTTTAACACAAACTGCTTTATGGTTCATAATTCTGTTGACAGACTTACACCAAACCAAAGTGATTTCTCAAACTGCTGGATTATTCTTAGCTTTTTCAATATTTCAGTATTTAATTTATGCCACATGGTGGTAACCTTCACATATAAAAAAAGAGACATCTGCAAAAACTTCAGAGGTTTATTGTCAGTGCAATTCCCAGTGCAATACGACATGAATGCATGTATAGTACATTGTTGATGCAGAGAATATATATTTCTACAGTACATGTATCTAGTAAGTATTTTCCATGTAACCTTGTGACTGCATTATTTTAATTCCTTTTAATCCTAGATCAAGTTTGTTTTGGCATAAAATGCATGATAACTGTCAAAGATATCTTATTATACCTAACTCAGTAAAGTTTACTTTTTGAATATATATTTTGTGGCTAATATAGTTATTAACGTGGTGATCTAGTTGTGTCAGCTGATCATTTTTTTCTATGACACCACCTCACTCAGTGCTGCAGAAACAGGTACGTGCATGATGTGTCAAACTGTCAACAGTCTCCATGATTTTCACGCAGATCAGAGCAATTTGTTGCACAGGAAATAAACGTTTCTACAGACATTCTTAAGCTCTATAACCACTGATCGTTTGTGAAGTTGTGCTGACAATAGTGACAGGCTGATGACATCTGTGACAGGTCAGGTTCGCCCAGAGCGAATGAAGCAGTAATTTCCCCACAACAGAGCCATCTGAAACACACACACCATACATATTGTGACGTTTGCAAGGTTCACACAAAGAAAATGGAGCAGATGGCTGTGATCAACCAGATTTATTTTGTACACCCCAACCCCAACTTGCCACTTAGTACACAGAGCAGGGGAGGTCATTCTCACAGACCTCTGTTTACATCACGGTTGCACACACATGACGTTTTCATCTGGCAAAGCATGCTGGGAAATTCACTTAACATGGCCCCAACGTTACACTGCCCCCCCCGGACTGGTTTCTGTCCCCAGAAAAATTAAAGTCCAATTTAAAAGTCCAATACAAACTCATCCAGGTGTCGGGGCGGTCTTCGGCGCCGGTGGCCAACACGTACAGGCCCCCTAGTGTCCATCTGGGTCTCGGTCGGGGTCTCGGGCCGGGATGGAAGCTCCGGTTCGTCCACCAGCGGTGCAGATGGCCGATACGGGGCGAGATGGTCACGATGAAGGACCACAACCCGGTCCCTTTTTCTAAGCCTCACCCTGTACACCGCATCTGACAGTCTCTCCAGGACCACGCATGGCCCCGACCACTGGCTCGCCAGCTTTGGTGATCGTCCTCTCTTCCTCTCAGGGCAGAAAACCCAGACTCGATCTCCCGGCGCAAAGTCCCTCCCCTGGCAGCGGGAGTCATACGCTCGCTTCTGCCGACCCCCTGCCGCTGCCAGGGCCTCTCGAGCCAGCTCGTGCACCGTGTGGAGACGTTCTTTCAAACAAAAAAAATAATCCAATCCGGGTTTTCCCTCCACCTCCGGCTCGGGGGGGCAACCGAATACCAAATCCACCGGTGTGCGCAGCTCGCGTCCAAACATGAGCGCCGCAGGGGTGCACCGGGTAGATTCCTGAGCAGCCGTCCGGTACGCCCACAAAACAAAAGGCAGATGCAGGTCCCAGTCTCGCTGTCGCTGGTCCACTAGGATAGCGAGCTGGGTGGTGAGGGTCCGGTTGAATCGTTCGACCAGGCCGTCGCTCTGTGGATGCAGTGGGGTGGTCCGGGCCTTCCGGATGCCCAGCCGTCTGCAGACCTCTCCGAAGACCTCCGCCTCGAAGTTCCGACCCTGATCGCTGTGCAGCTCCTCCGGTACGCCAAACCGACAGAACATTTCATCCACCAGCTTTGATGCCGTCGTAGCGGCGCTCTGATCCGGGACCGCGTACGCCTCTGGCCACTTAGTGAAATAATCCATCGCGACCAGCACGTAGCAGTTCCCCCGGTCCGTGGTCGGGAAAGGGCCCAGGATGTCCACTCCCACTCGCTCCATCGGTGCGCCCACCCAGTACTGCTGCAGGGGAGCGTGGGATCGCTGAGTTCGTCCCTTCTGAGCTGTGCATGTGTCGCAGCGATGAACGTGGAGCTCCACGTCCTGATGACAGCCGGGCCAGTAGAACCGGGCCCGAAGGCGCTGCAGCGTCTTTGTCACCCCGAAGTGGCCCGCTCCTACCGCCCCATGAACCAGCTGGAGTACTTTGGGCTGGAGTCGACGAGGAACCAGCAGCTGCCAAATGTGCCGCTGCCCAGCTGGAGTCTGCCACTGCCGATACACCACGCCCTCATGGCAGCGGAGGTTGGCCCACTGGGAGTGTAGGGCCTTAGTCTCTGGGTCCAGCGGTGACACAACCTCCCAGGCGGGCCGCTGTCCTGCGTCCAGCCACTGCCGAACCCGCGAAATGACCGGGTCTCTGTCCTGCTCGCTCTGCAGCTGCTGCCTGCCAAGAACCTCTGTGACGTCATCGCTGGGGAGAACTGCCTGATCATCTGAGGAGGGGCTGTGCGTCGCTGCGTGATTCCTGCTCGCAGCGGCTCGGAGAGCGGCAGCCCATGGGGCGATTTGGTCCCGATCTTCAGCCCGTTGACAGTGACGACACTCCTCTGTCGCGCAGGGGCGCTGAGACAGCGCGTCAGCGTTGGCATGGAGGCGGCCTGCCCGATGCACAATCTGGAAATTATAATCCTGCAGTGCCTCCAGCCACCTCGCCAACTGTCCATCCGGTTCTTTGAAATTTAACAACCAGGTCAGGGAAGCGTGGTCTGTCCTGAGCTGGAACCTCCCCCCGTACACATACGGGCGGAAGTGACTCAGTCCTTGAATGACAGCCAGCAGCTCTCTGCGAGTCACACAGTAATTTCTCTCGGCTCTGCTGAGAGTGCGGCTGAAGTAAGCGACTGCCTGCTCTCCATGCTCTCCCTCCTGGGATAGCACCGCCCCGATGCCCTGGTTGCTGGCGTCCGTGTCCACAATGAAAGGGCGGCTCGGGTCAGGATACCGCAGGACGGGGGCTCTGATGAGCGCTGCGCGAAGCTGGCAGAAAGCAGCAGCACAGCTGTCACTCCACTGGAACGGGCGCCCTTTCTGCGTCAGCTGATGCAGCGGGCTGGCAATGGTGGCGAAGTCTTTCACAAACTTCCTATAATAGGAGGCCAATCCAAGAAAACTCCTCAGTTCTCCAACGTTCCGCGGCACTGGCCAGTCTCTCACTGTTGCCACTTTTTCCGGGTCGGTGGCGACCCCCCCTGCGCTGACAACGTGGCCCAAAAAGGTGGTCTCTCACCGGAACAGATGGCATTTCCTAGGGTGTAACCGTAGCCCCGCCTGCTGGATGGCTCCCAGCACCTCTCGGAGATTTGACAGGGCGCTGTCAAAATCAGCTGCATGCACCAGCAGGTCATCCAGGTAAACAACGCAGCGGCTCCAGGGCACGTGAGCCAGCATTCGCTCCATCAAGCCCTCAAAGGTGGCCGGAGCGTTGCAGAGTCCAAACGGCATCACTTTAAACTGGTACAGTCCCTGCCCGATGGAGAAGGCTGTTTTTTGGCGGGCCTCGGGTGACAGTTCTACCTGCCAATAGCCGCTGCGTAGATCCAGCGAGCTGAACCAGCTGGAGCCGGCGATGTGGTCCAGTGCGTCATCGATGCGGGGCAGGGGTAGGAATCTTTCCTGGTGGCATCGTTCAGGCGTCGGTAATCCACACAGAACCGCCACGACCCATCCTTCTTCTTGACCAGCACCACAGGCGCTGCCCAGGGGCTGCTGGAGGGCTCAATAACATCTGCCTCCAGCATTTCTCGCACTTTTTGTTCCGCTGCTGCCCGCCTTGAAAAGGGCAGCTGGCGTGGGTGGAGTCGAATCGGCCTGGCCTCACCGGTGTCGATCTCGTGCTGCACCAACCCGGTCCGGCCGCATTTCTCATCCTTCGCAGCGAAAACACCCACGTAATAGTCCAATAGCTCCCGCAGCTGGCGTCTCTGTTCCGGGTCCAGCCCGCTGCAGCTCCGCTGAAATAATTCCTCCACCGCCTGCTGCGTCTCTGCTGACACGTTGGCCCCTCCCCTTGCTGTCCCTGTGTGTGCTCATGCTCCCTCTGTCCGCGCTGGTGACGTCATCGTGTCCAGTCCTCGCGGTGGCCTGCCTGGTCCGGTCTGTCTTGGCGATCCCTCGATTGTGCGTGCCCCCATGTCCCTTCTCTGGGTTCTGCTGTGGAGCGTGATGGTCCGGTTTCCCAGCTGGAGGGAAGGTCCGGTGGTGTTGATCTTGGCACGCCAGGCTGTGAGCAGGTCTAGTCCAATAATACAGGGGTCTTGGATGTCAGCCAGCCAGAACGGGTGTCTTATGTTCTGACCGGCCACCCCCACCACCAGCACTCTCCGCCCCTTCAGTCGGGCGCGCTCACCGGTAGCTGTGGTGACGCAGCGCTCGGTGGGTTCCCACCCCCGCGGAGCCGTCTTGCTCGTGCCCGGCAGTACGCCCGGTCGAACCAAGGAGATTGTAGAGCCGGTGTCAATCAGGGCCCGGATCGACGTCTTCCCCAAGCTGCACTGTAGATAGATCCCTGGAGAGTGTTCAACTCGGCCCACACGCGGTGCCGGCTCCTCGGGGGAAACATCTGCTGGAGGTGGCCTGTCCCCGTTCACGCCACCTCGCTCTAGTTTAACGCCGGCGAGGGGCCGGTTTGTCGTGGGGTGGGTGCGGGGCAGTATCGCGCGATGTGTCCCATCTCTCCGCAGCGGAAGCACCCTTCCTCGCGCCGCCGAGGCCATCTTCTCCGTGGACGCGCCGCCGTGGTCTGCCGTAATTCCTCCTCCTCCCCCTCGCTCTCCATCGTGGCCTGGTAGGTTCTTCGGCTGTGCGTTGCTGCTTCAGCGGTGCGATTTATTAGCGGCTCTGCCCGCTCTGCTTCTGCCACTGCAGTCTTCCAGTCGCTCGCGGCGTGGAGTCGTACGTGGCTCTGGAGCTGGGCCGGGCGGAGACCTTGGATGAAGCTCCGGAGGGCGAGCTTCTCTACTGCCTCCGGCGCGAAATCTGGGTAGCTGCGCCGAGTTAACAGCCATATGTCTGCAGCATAGGCTCCTAGTTTTTCCTGGTGGTTCCGGCGGCGGCGGGTCAGTTGTTGTTGGGCGTGCTCAGCGTCCGCTATTCTCCCAAATCGTCTCTGGAGCGCCCCTTGTAGTGCTGGCCAGCTGTGGTGCTCCTCGGGCCGGAGATCAGAGAGCGTGCAGAGGACTTTCCCTTCCAAGGCCAGCGCGACCTGTACGGCGGTTTCCTCTGGTGACCAGCCGTTCAGCGCCGCAGTCAGCTCGACCTGTGTCAGGTAGTCATCTAATGTTGCTTCGCCGTTGAAACGGGGAATCTTGGCCCGCTGTCGAACAGGTGGGGTGGTCGTTTCCTGATCGATCACCACCCTTGATCGCCGTGGGGTCGCCAGCCCGTGCTGTCCTGAGAAGGGTGGGGCGTTTGCTCTGTTCTGCCCGCTCTGTCTTGAAAAAGACAGGAGGCGGGGTGCGCTGGCCCCGTCAGGTCCGCCGCTTCGTTCGTCCCGGCTCCGGGCTCCCGGTGGTTGTGTCTCGGTCTCATCGTCCATCATCAGCTGAGCAATGGCCTGCTCCAACTGCTGGATCTCCATTCTGATCGCTTCCATTTGCTCCATGCCCACTCCTGACACCAGTGTGACGTTTGCAAGGTTCACACAAAGAAAATGGAGCAGATGGCTGTGATCAACCAGATTTATTTTGTACACCCCAACCCCAACTTGCCACTTAGTACACAGAGCAGGGGAGGTCATTCTCACAGACCTCTGTTTACATCACGGTTGCACACACATGACGTTTTCATCTGGCAAAGCATGCTGGGAAATTCACTTAACATGGCCCCAACGTTACAATATTTTAGTACCTAACAGCGATAAATTGCAGACATTAAAGTGTAGTACGACGTACTTGTAGCAAACTAGCATTAGCAAAATTAGTTTACCGTCATATATGACCTAGTTTGTATCCTCACGCCTTTGGCTCCCCCAGAAGCTGCAGAACTATTTCCAGAGTGTTTCATCTCGCTGTCTGTGCCCTTGTCTAGCGGTCCTTTTTGGCGTTTATGGTGAAAAAAGCCACAGACCGAGGAGTCGCCTTGTACAGCTGTATGTGTTTATGTTTTGCTTGGGTCACGGGAGTGTGGCACCGCCTGCTGTTATAGAAATCCCACCCACCCAAGCTCAACACGGTTGTAATGCAGTTGTAGTGCGGACAAAAGCGTACCGAACCATGTTGAAGTAAATCATGCTGTACCGAAGTGTGCTGGGCTAGTGCAAAAGTGGCTTAGTTAGTTAGTATTTATACTGCTTGATTAAGGGATAAGGACCTGCACCTGTATAACACTTTTCTAGTCTCAAAGACCACTCAAAGCGCTTCACTAGTAATAACCCTCTATTGTAAAGGCCTACAGGAGACAGATACCTAGGGAGAATTTAGAATTACCAATTAACCTAACACGCATGTGTTTGGATAGTGGGTGGTAACCGGAGCTCCTGGAGTAAACCTATGCAGCACAGGGAGAACATGCAAACTCCACACAGAAAGGTTCCTACCCCTGCCAGCCTGGGGATTCAAACCAGGAACCTTCTAACTGTTAGGCAACAGTGCTAGCCACTGCACCACCATGCTCCCCAGATTAGAAATTTACTCAAACTCAAAATGAAATATTCCAATAATAAATGTGCTAATTTTAGTTGTTTTCCTTATCTCTGTTTATTTTATTTTTTTAGGCACATACTGGGAGGGGGGATGATTACAACTCTTTACCACTACAAAAGACCTGTTAAGGAGAAGATTGGTGATGATGTTTAACAATTTTTTAGTCAAATTTCACCACTATGCTTGCGGCTACTGTACATCCAAAACAGTAATGTGTACATGTGACCACAGGGGGGCAGCATCCTCCTATAGCTAAAAGAAACAGTAAGCAACTTCAATGCTGGACCAGAAGAAAAAGGCACATATCTACTAAAGACCAGAAATGAAAAATAGTGATAATACTTTTGGTATTCAGCGGTGCATTTCCCAAAAGGACCGTTGCTAACTTAAATACACTGTACATGTAACTATTACAAAGACAAGAGATTAAACCCTTGTGAGCTGATACAATCATTTATGATCATTTTAATTGAAGTTATAATTAAAATGATGTTGCAGTAGGGATGAAATTAGAGTGACAGTACTTTTTATTTCTTTTTTATAAAACATACTTCAAGAAGTAAGTTAAAAAAAGCCTCTTAGACTTAAACCCACACTGCTCTGTAACTCCCTGTGAGAGGTGGTTATGTTGTGTACATATTCAGGCGATGATGAGCAGAGCGTAGTCACTATTAATGGAGCTTTATTATAGTAACCACGGTGGCAATACCCACGGACGATCAGCACTCTCCAGCAAGCCAGGTGTTCAACGATGAAAGAGGACTAGCCTCTTCCGCTCCCATCCTTTATACCCTGGGTGGCGTCACCACCGGAAACCGGTAGTTCGCCACCTCTGCCTATTCCCTGTCCAGCCCGGCTGCCATCTTACTAATACCAACATTCCCATACATAACATTCCACCCCCCTTAAAAAAAAAACACCTCATACACACAGATTAACCAACCCCAATTTGTAACCCGAGTCACACACTAACATGTAAAACTTTATGTAGAAAATAAACAAACCTATCCATTCACACAACCAAGGCCGGGGGGTTGGGTAGACTGCCAGCGCCCCCTACACGGCTAGGCGGGTTATTCTGCCGCCACATCCTAGAACAGTCCAAAATAAAGAAACCCGTGCTTCTCATTAAATCAATCCTCCCAAAAGCTCCACAACCTACACAACAAACAACAGTTAATATAAGTAAAACTAACAGCAACAACACCACTGGTGGCTCCCTCCCCAACACAACCACCCACACATCTGGGCATCATAAAACAATTCAGCATGTTGGGCAACATGAAACACAATTACTTTTCCTTTACTTCACATCATAAGACCAAATCTTACTCCCTTATACATTTGCCAAACCATCAACTCAGCGATCACATTTTACTATGAAATCAACAAAATTTTCCCTTCCTCTACTTTCTTTACCCTTCTTTTTTAATATATTTTTTGTGTAAATCTCAAACCACTTAGTGTATGAGCCCCTTTAAAATGCGTACGACACATCCAATTTACCAAATTATACTGTAAAATCTCTTACTTGTGCTACAGAATTGTCTCATAAAACCATCATATTACTCAAACAGATATAATATTCGGGGCACAGACACAACAGCGTCAACTATGTACAACATGACCTGGACTGGAACTAAAACACCCATGTATAATACACCCTCAGTCATTCGATGGGTCCCTCCCCGAGTGCCTCCATTCTTGCCCTCTGGGGTCGGGCTGCGCTGTCTCCTCTTCTCCACCACGTGGTGCAGCTTGTTTGGGTGCCTCCATGTCTTGTCCAATAGGCCTAAGCACCCATCGCTCCAGGCAGCCTCCACCTCATCACACTGCTTGCATGACCCGTGATCCCCTCTCATCCGGGCCTCGACCCTGGGCCAGACAACGTCTCCAACCTGCAGGGAAGCCTTTCCTCTCTTCTTGGGGTCACTCCAGTGTAGACAGGCCTCCTTCACAAAACCGATCGACTCACGGGTCCGGTTCAAAGTTCTCTTGACAGGTTGTCGTTTGGAGTGCTTTAGCACTCTGGTCTCGCCCCCTCAGTCCTCAGCGCGGGCACCTCATCCTTATTGGCCACCCCGGAGGTCCCAGTCTGCCGTCCAGTTCCCACACCAAAGGTAACGTGGACACTGGCATCGGGTTCATCCCTAGGCGGCGTAACGTGGCGCCGAGCATGCACTCCACCTGTGGTATCCAGCCAGTCCGGGTCCCACACCTCCTTATTCTCCACCACTGGAGCGGATCGGCCCCATAGCCCACAGCCCAACCACCCCCCACCGGTGACATTCGCGATGGAGAATCCCAGTCCATAGAATAAATTAAACCCCATTATATTGGTCAGCGGTGATGTAGATGAGGGCCATCGGCATCACCACAGTTCTATACCTCGCTTCCATCTCCACAAAATCTATGATTGCCAATTTGTTCATGCCTTATCCATAATAGGGGCTTCGCTATTCCTGGATCTGGTGGTGGGGAAATAAATTCTTCATGGTCGTCAGGTTTAGCACGGAGATCACAGCTCCCGTATCCACCAACAGAGGAACCTTGACGCCATTTAGCGACACTTCACAGCCGATCCGTCCCGTAGATTCCGGGAAAACCACATGGATGATTGTGGGAGCCTTCTGCGAGGGACCCGCCTCACGCTGCTGGCCCCTACGCTCAAAGTTAATGCACGCTCTGGCAAAGTGGTTCAACAGCCCACACTTTCTACAACGCTTGCCCTTCGCCAGACATTCTCTGGACTTGTAGCAGTGTTTTGGGGACCCACAGCCATAACAACGTGACGTTCCTGGGACGGACCTTATCTTCACCATGGAGGCATACTTGTCCTCTCCGCTATCTTCGTCACCAGGGTCCAATGACAGCGCCTTAAAATGAGGCTTGTCCTGGGTTGGAGTGGCTCCTGCCTCAAATTGCTGAGTGAGCTCGATAGTGGTGGTCGACGTCAGCTCACCTGGGTGGGTCAGAAGTCTGGACCGGGCAGCAGGGCAGCGAACATGCTCCGCAAGCTGGTCTTGTATCATCTCATCTTCCAGGTTTCCAAAATTGCATTCCCTCACTAGCTCATGCAGGTCTGCGATGAATCTTCTCACTGGTTCCCCTGACCGCTGGTGGCGCTGTCGGAATTGAATGCGCCGGACAGTGACGTTTTCCGGGGCGCGAAAATAGCACGCCATTAGCTCCACTACTTCAACAAAGCTACCCTCCTAACATTTCCAAAATCTTCTGCCCCTCCATGCCCAAATTATGAACCAGGACAGCCTTTGTGCAAAGCTTCTCGAGTTTGTTGCGGTTCAAAGCCACCAGATAATTTGAAAATGCAATGAACCACCTAGGCCAAGGCACGGGTGGCTCGCCCGGGGTTTCCAGAAAAGGCTGAAAGTTAGCAACTGACCTCTCCATAACTGCTTTAACGTCATCGCCAAATATTGTGTCCATATTCAGGCAATGATGAGCAGAGCGTAGTCACTATTAACGGAGCTTTATCATAGTAACCATGGTGACAATAACCACAGACGATCAGCACTCTCCAGCAAGCCAGGTGTTCAATGACGAAAGAGGACTAGCCTCTTCCACTCCCATCCTTTATACCCTGGGTGGCGTCACCACTGGAAACCGGTAGTTCGCCACCTCTGCCTATTCCCTGTCCAACCTGGCCGCCATCTTACTAATACCAACATTCCCATACATAACAGGTTACCTAACCACTTTCACCACCATATCATGGCACCTGCAGCTGGTCAGACGTTCTTAGCATTAGCAACATACTTGGTGTCTTGAGATGACACTATTCATAGTTTTTGACTTGGTGTCTTGAGATGACACTATTCATAGTTTTCAATCATGTGACTTCCGGCGGGGCAAATAAGATCGGCAGCTATGTTAGGGGGATAATTGCAGGAGCAAAATGGAGCAAAGAAATGTGAAAACGTCCGAAATTTATTGTGAACCTCTTGATAATGGTAGCAGACGGCCATATGACAAGAAATTAATTTCAATTGAGAAGCAGGCTGCCTATCTCGTTCTAAAGCAAAACTGGTCAAAAAACATGGAGAAGTGGGCTAGCATCACCCATTTGGCTTATTTTTCAAGTTTTTTTTTTTTGTTACTTATTTGTACCCGTAGGTAGACTTGGTTTGCAGTCTGGTGACAAGCCACCGGCTGCTGGTCGCTGCGTGCGCGAGCGCCCTAAACCTACATGTTTTTGGTGTGCGGGAGGAAACCGGAGAAATCCCGGAGTAAACCCGCGCAACACGGGGAGAACATGCAAACTCCACACAGCTCACTGTTGGTCGGGGGCTGGGATCGAACCCACGATCTCATGATCCCCGCGATCCCCCGGCCGAGGGTAAAACTGTGCTGCCACAGTGCTAAACCACTGCGCCACCGTGCAGCCCATGGTTGAGGCATTTCCTTCCTCTAGAACAAGGATGTGCCACTGGCGATCCCCCTCATCCACTTCAGCCCGCCAGTCCATTTTCAAAAATCAATTATTTATTTCTATCATGTTTGCCGTATTTGGAACAGCATTCTTAAATGCAATTATAGAGTCCCCCAGCAGAGGGAGCACTAATTGAAACTCTGTGCAAGTGGTCAAGGAGCCGAGTGTGAGGAAGCCAGAGGAAACAGTGCACTGGCGGAGAATGCGTTTTTAAGGTATGTTGCCTGCTAAGACTGCATTAATAGACTGTAAACAGCAGTAAATATACAAAGTTGGCTGCTTTTAAACAAGAATAAATACTGCTGAGGAGCTGTAGCATTTATTCTTGTTTGGTAGGTGAAACGTCATGAAGCTTGGAGGCTTTTCTTCTAATTGTGCAGAAAAATATTCAAAGTTTGAGGTTTCTTTCTAAAGAGCGTGACTGAAGCACTCACAGTTTCAAATGCATGTCAGCAGTAAAAGTTCAGAGACTGTGGTTGTTGTAATCTGCTGATTTTTTTTGTTCATTTATACCAGTGGCTCTTAAACTTTTTTTTATTCCTCATTTTAGGGAGCGATTAACAAGCCCACTTACCCACAGCTATTTCTCTGCCCCTCTACACCCACAATATTTTCTTTTCTTCTTGGCTTTTTTGTCTTGTTAATTATCGTCCGTATCGTATCGTAAAGGTTTAATCCTTTTTGTGTGTGTGTGTGTGTGTGTGTGTGTGTGTGTGTGTGTGTGTGTGTGTGTGTGTGTGTGTGTGGGTACTGGAGCCTATTCCAGCATCTTTGGGCGAGAGGCTGGGTAGACACTGGACAGCTCGCCACTCCATTGCAGGGCAGATATAATTTTATCAATAATTTTAATTCTAATATGATAAAACACTGAGTAGCTTTTATTTCCATTTGCATTTTCAGTTTTCATTGTGAAACTTTTGACTTTGCAGGAAATAATACCCCCCCCCCCCCCCCCCCCCCACTGGAAGGTTTACATGTAAATCTGGCTCTCGGGAAGTGAGGGGAAAAAAAAATTTGGTGGCCCTCATGACCTCTGAGTTGCCCATAGCTTTGTACCGGTCTTCTATTTGAGCCTCATTTAAATTATTGTAATATTATATGGTGCAATACATATCCTAGTTATCTTGAAAAATTACAGATTCTACAAAAGAAAGTTATACGAGCTATATCATGAAGTGAGGTAAATGCCCCTTCTGATCCTCTTTCTTATGGTTACCAACTTCTGAAGCTCACTGAGTGCAACACTTTTCACAATGCCTCTACAATGTATAATGTAGTATTTAGACTCAATAACAGACTCTGTGAACTCATTCCAATTTATTTTCCCACCCATGGACACAACACAAGAAGAAAACAAATCCTAAGGGCAAGAAATGCAAACTTAAATGTACAAGTTTCAGCGTAATCTGCAAAGGTCCACAGATTTGGAATGAGACTGACTGTACCATAAAAGTGTCCGCATCACTGTCTGTTTTAAAAAAGAAGTTAAAACAACAGCTTCTATCTAATTATGTTTAATCTTAATCCCTTTTGGCTGAGGACTAAAATCATGATAGCATTTCACTTGTATGTTTGCTTTGAGCTCTTGGGTTTTATTTTTATATACCAGTGGCTGAAGTTTTGTACTGATATTACTGTTTTTATTTTATGAGGTAATCTTAGCTTGCTCTTAGGGTTTTATGATAGAATTAGGGAATGAGAGGACTTGCTTTGTAAAATTGTTGTTACTTTGATGACTAGGCCTCTGTTTACAAGCTATGGATAGCTTCTGGGGAGTCCCATTTCACAAAAATTTTAACTTGCATGAGAATGTGAATTATAGTTGTATTTTAAATAACTTGCGAATAAACTTGTGAACTTGAACTTGAACCTATCCAGACACCTTTAATTTATTACTGTACAGTACCAGTGCTTATACTCTTACCCTGGATTCACACTGACTCTGGATGAAATCCGTTAAGGTTGCGATCCAGTCCCAGCAGCAAATAGTTCCTGTTACCGTCAATTTTCTAATCCCCATCTGGTCCAGACCACTGCAGAACAAATCCGGCTTGTCAAATTCGGTTCGCTAATGAAATGCAACAAGTCTACTTTGGACAGATGCTGGATCCAATCAGCAAGCAAATCCCATGGTATTTTGTGGTATTTAATAGCTGTTTGATGATTCAAAATGATCATCCGTTATTTTCTGAGGTCTCCTCCTCCACCACTGTGTCAGAGAAGGTAAAAACTTGACTTAACATACAAACGCTTCATAGAATTAAAATTAATGGACTATTTACGTTTAATTTAGAGCCCAAAAATCTAGGTGGAGAGCCACTATATCACACTTCCTTGTTGTTATCAAGTGATCGCGATCGGTTTATCTCCATTACTCTTGGGGTCTTTCTTGAGAGCTCGTGTTCTTTTGTATAATTCTATGCGATCTTGTATTTCAAACCTTGTTCTTATCCATGCCGCTGCAAAACACAAACAGAGCTTGTACGGACGGAAGCAAGGGAATATCCACACTGCATCTGCAACGGACTGCATCCAGAGTTGGTGTAAATCCTGGGTTAAGGTGCCTTCTGTCATGATGTGGTAGATAATACAGCTCAGAAGCTGAAACAAAAGATTATGGCAAAAACAGACTAGGACAGGACATGACTCCAACAAGGCAGGATACAGGACTGACAGGACTAGGCTAGGAACAGAAATGTGTTGTTCATGCTGTATGACATACAAGGAACCCATGCAGGACACAGACTGACACGGACATATAAAGACACGTGAAGATGGTGAATGACGGAACACAGGACAGGTGGGAGACAATCAATAACAAACGGAGACAGCAGGGAAGTGGCAAGTGACTGCAGGTGCGGAGGACAGGATGGGCGGGGTTGCACAGACAATCACAGACAGGGGATGCACATGAAACATGAACAGAGGACCAGGGGAGACAAGCCCATGACAATCATGACAATAATAATAATAAACACCAAGAACTTAACACAGAATCACAAAACTAACTTAAAGCGAGGACGTGGACGGGAGCCCATGTCTTGGAGACAAGAAATATAAACTACAAAATAAGGTGAGGACATGGGGCCCAGCCCACGGCCTGACACCTTCAGACCAGACAGGGATGGGCAGCGCAAATACATACAAAGTCAGAGGAAAGAGGCGAGCATGCACGATTCTCACACATTCGTGTGTTCACGTCCGAGGGATAGCCCTAGCCTTGAGATTCTGCCACGTGACCATATTGTCAGTCACTTGACTGTAGCGAGCGAGGCCTCGTTACGTCACATCATGTGACTCAAGGCCTCACATGAAGTTTGTGAGGGTTGGACATTTCAATATGTCAGAGACTTAAAAGGGGTCTAATTCACTGCTCAAACTGTAGGTTTTTTGAGAGGAGATTTGTTGTCATTATTGCATTCGCTATCTGAATAGTAGTCAGGGTGTCATGGGGGCATCATTTGTGATCATGCCCCATCCTTTGAATTATCATATTATTTTAGATTTATTTTTATCATGGGTTATTCTGTCCAGTTTCTGGGTTAAGAGTATTTCTTGTGGTGTTCTTATCTAGTTTAGTTCCTTGGGTGTTAGGTTTATTGTGAAAGCACCCCTCCCCCCGTTTGTGCTTATGGTGGGCCTACGTTTCTTCTGTTATTGTTACGTGCCGAGCCGACTTGGCTTTCCCCGGCTCGGCCTCGATCTCTTTGTGGGGTTGGCTTTGCTGGTTATGTGTATTTTGGTGTATTCTTGTACTGTATTCCATGTCCCTAGCCACTGCCTGACCAGCAGCTGTTAGTCAGCATCTGTCATTTACGTTCTCTCACACTGCTGACAGTCTGCTGGCCCAGCCATGCCCCCTTGCTCTCCTTCTGACTCATCAGCTGTTTTCTACCCTGGTAATCATCTCCCCCGCGTCTCACCCAGGTGTTCCCTATTTGCCACGCTAGTGGCATCTGTACTAAAGCAGCTCTTTGCTGGAGAGACGCCACTGGATCATTGTATGTGTTGGATGGTCGTTCTTCCCAGTCTAACCGTCACGTCAGTAAGGACTGTATCCGTGCATGCTCGCTGATATTGCTGTGACTACTCGGCCTGCCCCCGCACTGTGAGTAACTGCCTGTGCTCTGTTCACCGCTGTATTCCTCCAGTGTGTGTGTTGGGCGACCTTGAGGACTCTAATGTGTATCCGAGCTGTTCTATGTTTGTGTGTGTTAATAAATGTGTGTTGGTGTACCCAGCGAGTAAATCCTCGTCCTCTTTCTCTCCTCCTCCCTGCGCCGTTGGGAGGCGCACAGAGAGCTCATGACAGAATGATCCAGCCCAATTATAGGATTTAGCGGGTACACCCACACATCTTTTTTTCCTTTCCTTCTTTTTGTGTGATTTTTTGAGACTGAGCTGTATTGGAGTGGGCCATGGATTCGGCGCCCTGCAACTACCCTTTGAGCTTGGGATGGGAGATTTGCAAGGCTTTAATGGACATCGACGGACTCATTGCGTCGGCCAACATTTATTCTACCCTGGAGGACATTCTCTGGTATGTAGGTCTGGCGGAGGCAAAGGTCTGGCAGTGCCCGCAGCTCGCTTGGCATGCCGAGGAAATAGAGAGGATTGACCGATTGGCAGCACTGCGGCATGGGTGCGGCAAAGGGGTGAGGAAATCCCCTAAGAAGACCGAGCTCTCGTCGAGGGTCAAGCGCTCCCGGGGCTCCATTCCTCCTGCCTCCCGCCAGCACGAGATGCCCGCTCCTGTCCTGGCTCCTCCAGCTCCAGCACCCAGTCATCGTTGTCGTCCTAGGAGACACTAGGAGAAGCCCTTCTTGTCTGCAGCGATTCCTGTCGCTCCGAGGTCTGCTGAACTCACCCCGGCCACTCCTACCTCCGTCGCCAAGGAGACGGCTCCTCCACCAGTCTGCAGAGGGACCTACGTCACCGCTGACACGGAGAGGGATGACTGTCTACCGTCTGCAGCTGTCAAAACCAACAACCTGGATGACAGGCAAGTATTTTATCTTTCCATTTCACCAAATAGTATTAAATCTTGTCTGTCTCCTGAGGGAGAGGCCCAGTTTAAGCAGTCCACTGGGCCCTCTCCTCCAGCTGCAGATATCAAATCACCCTTTCTCTTCTCTGTGTCTCCTCCCATTTCCCCTGAGGGTCTGCTGGCCCAAGGTCAGGGCCATCAGACGGCAGAGTTGCCTGTGGTATCGGATGATCTATTCCCGGAGCCAGCATGGAGAGGCTCCCCTACAGCCACGCCGAAGGATTTCCCAGTGTTGGAACCACTGCAGGAGGAGCATCAGACTGACACCACCATCCTGCCGGCTGCAGCCGAGAACATCAAACGCTGGGATGACATTCAAGTGTGTTTTCATTTAATTCAATCTACCCATAAAAACCCTTGTCTGTCTCCCAAGGGAGAGGCCCACTCTCAGCAGTCCCCTGGGTCCTCTCCTCCGGTTGTAGCAACAAATTTATCCTCTACTCCCTCTGTGTCTCCTCCTTCTATTTCTGAGTGCCTGTCGGTCCACGAACCGAGCCGCCAGACGGTGGAGGAGCCACTGGTCCTGGATGATCCCTTCCCGGAGCCAGCACAGAGGGTCCCCCCGCAGCCACGCTGGTGGAGTCCACTGTGTTGGAGCTGCAGCAGGAGGCTAGTAGGACTGTTGTCACCATCTTGCCAGCTGTGGAGGCATCGGCAGCGGACTTGGAGCCGGAGCTGGACCTCTGGGAGGCCGGGCCCGAGTATTCATTGCCAGGATCAATGGAGTCCTGGACGGCGGTGGAGCTCGAGCTCAGGCAAGTACTCTCTCGTGTTTCTCATGACAGTTTTGGAGAGATCTTGTCTGGCTCTGGGTGAGCAGGGTCGGGCACAGTGCGAAGGTGTGTCTGAACTTCCTTCGCCGGGCTCCGCCGCTGTCGGTGACCCAAACCATCTTTCTTCTCCTGCTTTCCCTGAGCCTTCAACTAGGGTCGCCGGAGAGGGTGTGTCACCACCGGAGGTCGCCGGGGGTCGCCGGGGGTCCGGTCCTGCCAAAGGAGGACGTCGCTGCTCCAGCCCCTCCTGCCAGGGTCATCAGGGCTCCTCCCATCGATCGTCTCCTCAGCCTGGTGCTCCTGCGGGTTGGTCCGCTCACCGTGGGTGCAGCTTTGGCCCGATTGGGGTCCACCGTGGGTGCTGGAGAGCCTCAGCCGGAGGTCACCGCGGGTGCCGGAAAGCCTCAGCCGGAGGTCACCGTGGGTGCCGGAGAGCCTAAGCCGGATGTCACTGCGGGTGCAGCTAGGCTCCCGCTGGAGTCCATCGTGGGTGCAGTGGAGCCGGCCCGGTTGGGGGCCACCACGGGTGTAGTTAGGCTCCCGCTGGAGTCCATCGTGGGTGCAGTGGAGCCGGCCTGGTCGGGGGCCACCGCGGGTGCCACTGAGGACGTCGTGGAGGTTCTCTCTCCCCGGTCTGGTTGTCTTTCAGTCAGCCTTCTGGTGGGCAGGCCACCTCCTGCTTCACCCCTTCCGTCCTGGTGGCTGAGCAATGTTGGCCGGCCGCCAGAAGGATTGACTCCCCGGGTCTGGTGGCCCATGTTTTCCGGCAGGCCGCCGGATCCCATCCACCGGACCTTCTGCTGGGCCTGGGACTCTGGGCAGCCTCCTGAGCCCCAATGCCCATGGACTTGGGGGGGGGGGGGTAATTGTGGACCCTGGGTGGGGTATTGTGTTCCCTCCTTTCCTGTTCCCCCTACCTCCCACCCAGATTCATGTGTTATTGTTTTGCCTGTGTGTGTGTGTGTGGGGGGGGGGGTTTCCTTATGATGTTACCGTGGAGGCCTGGTATCAACCCCTAGAAGGAGGGGCCTTGTCACGTGCCAAGCTGGCTTGGCTTTCCCCGGCTTGGCCTCGATCTCTTTGTGGGGTTGGCTTTGCTGGTTATGTGTATTTTGGTGTATTCTTGTACTGTATTCAATGTTCTTAGCCACTGCCTGACCAGCAGCTGTTAGTCAGCATCTGTCATCTACGTTCTCTCACGCTGCTGACAGTCTGCCGGCCCAGCCATGCCCCCTTTCTCTCCTTCTGACTCATCAGCTGTTTCCTACCCCGGTAATCATCTCCCCCGCATCTTGCCCAGGTGTTCCCTATTTGCCATGCCAGCGGCGTCTGTACTAAAGCAGCTCTTTGCTGGACAGACGCTGCTGGATCATTGCACGTGTTGGATGGTCGTTCTTCCCAGTCTAACCGTCACGTCAGTAAGGACCGTATCCATGTATGCTCGCTGATATCGCTGTGACTACTCAGCCTGCCCCCGCACTGTGAGTAACTGCCTGTGCTCTGTTTGCCGCTGTATTCCTCCAGTGTGTGTGTTGGGCGACCTTGACGACTCTAATGTGTATCCGAGCTGTTCTATGTTTGTGTGTGTTAATAAATGTGTGTTGGTGTACCCAGCAAGTAAATCCTCATCCTTTTTCTCTCCTCCTCCGTGGGCCATTGGGAGGCGCACAGAGAGCTCATGACAGTTATCTTCCTTTTCATCTCAGTTTCAGTTCATTAGTTCTGTGTGAGCCACGCTGAGCTTCCGCTTTCAGACTTCATCAGTGGCCAAGCTGCAGACAGATCTGTCTCGCAACGGCAGCTCATATTAAATATCATATTGACCAGCCATATTGCCATATTTTAAATCATTTAAATTTAAAATCATATTTTAAATCATTTAAAATATCAATAAGGATAAAACATAATTGTCCATTCATTCATTTGAGGTTGTTAGAGTTCAAGTATTTTGAATATGTATTTTATTTTGGAGACAGGAAGTAGTTTGGGGTGAATGTATACTGATGCTTTGTTTGAAATGTTCACTCCTTCCCCATATAGTGTACTATATGATGAATCAGCCATTTTGTAGTGCTGTTCGAAATCTTAACTGAAAATTTCATTCAATATATAGTATACTCAAAATATCCCACAATGCATTTTGAAAAGTAGTGTAGAACGGATGGTCACTACATTAGCCAATATATCCCATAATGCAATATGCGGCTAACAGAGCAGTGAGAGGAGAGCTTCACATCACAACATAAACTACCTTAAGGTGTTTATATTTATTAATTCAGCAAAAACAATTTGATTTAATACATATTTACTACAAATTCCATGCAGGTATTCATTTTTTACCACCGTTAGTCTGTTATGTTTCACCGTCTCACCATGGTGACGTCATTAACCGTGCCACAACAACGAGCCCAGTAGTGTCTGAAAGCTGTTAATTCTATTGTTATATTGCGTTTACTATATAGTCCACTACATCTAAATTCACTATATAGCGAGCAGGGAGGGAGTGAGTGAGTGAACATTCTGAACACAGAGGCTTTGTTGTTAAGGAAAACAGAAAGCGACGGGGAAGTGGCGCGAAGAGCTTGCTGACGAGGAGAGAAAAAAAGGAAAAGCCGCAAAGTGGGGATGTTGAGTGGAGTAAGAAAGAAGCGTGTGGCTGATGATTGGACTGTACTCGGTGGTCTGTGAGAGAAACATTCAGTTCCATGTAATTTTCCAAGTTAATGGATTCTCTGTGTTAATAATTCTCTGTGAAGATTGACTCTGGAGACTGAGCCGTTCGGATGTGTGCAAGTTTAGCTGCCATGCTACCTAGTTTTTCACTGGCAAAGTGAAGGGTTTTTAGTTGCTGTCGGTTAACCCAGCCGGCAATAAAGACTGAAGTTACCATTACCAACACGGGGATTGCAGGGCTTCGCGCACATGATTGGAGTTTCCATTTTTAGTGGGGAGAGCGGATTGAAGAGAGAGGAGGACGCCACCTTTGATTGTGCTCAGCGACTGCAGGAGGCCGCCATCTGTTTGAGGGACTGTGTAAGGATCCCGTCCACTTCAGAAGGTTCTACACCCTTGTTTCCTTTACACTCGAGGGTCACAGTAAGCAGACTGGACTCCAGCACTAAAGGCACCTTATTTTATTTATTTTTGCTCACTGAGTGAAATGGCCATTTGGGCCACACCGCACCCGAGCATCGTTCAGGCCTGCAATGTTTTTTTTTCCTTTTCATCAACCTGCAGGTGTTAGTGTGTGTGTGTGTGTGTGTGTGTGTGTGCGTGGACATGAGTGTGTGGGCCCACAATTTAAGTTGAGGTTAACATTGATTTTAGATCGAGTTATCTGACTGTTTATGTGTGTGATTTTATTTTATGAATTAACTTTAATGCACGTTCATTATCCATTTAAAGATACTGTGGTGTTGATGTGATTTATTTACATTTTGGTGTTACAGTATTTGGGGAAAATGCACATAATAGAGTTCAGGTGTAACATTTTGTTGGACATTTAAATTAGTGGTTAAAGAACCCAGGGCCTGTACCATTAAGGTGGCTACAATTATTATGCAAAATGTTGAATATTTTTGGGATCTTTCTGAATTTATTCGGAATAGTAGAGAATCCATTTCTGCCAATATTTAGGTTTTAAAATATGGGAGGTTTTCACTGCTGGTGAGGAGTTTTGGTATAAACTTATATAACATAAAGGACTGTATCTTTGGTCATTTTAATACATTTTATTTCATTAAACATAGCTTTATTGAGTGACTGATTGAGAACTAGAGTTTAAATCATTGTTCTATTTTGGCTCTGCAAATTAAGATATACAGTTGAAATCAGAAGTTTACACACACGCTGTATAAAAATGGTAAAGGGCATTCATTTATCTAGCGCTTTTGTTCTCATCTCAAGATGACCAAAGCGCTTTACAGATCCTGCTATCCACCCATTCACACACACATTCACACACTGATGGCGGCATCAGTCAAAAAGACACATAACCTTAATATTCTCACTGTCTGACATTAAATCAGACTAAACTTTTCCTGTTTTAGGTCAACTAGAATCACCAAAATTATTTCTATTTGCTAAATATTTTTTTAATATTTGGTAGAAAATTTTTCATTACTTTCTTCAATGTCAGAAGTTTACATACACTAAGGCTACTATAATAATGCATCAGTTTATATAGCACTTTTCAAGGATACTTTACAATGGGTGCATTATTCATTCACTCCACAGACAGACACAGAGTGGTAAGCTACTACTGTAGCCACAGCTGCCAAGGAGGAAGATTGACAGAAACCATGCCACCGGCTTCTCCAGCCACCTCCAACTAACATTAATACACAGCCATACACACTGGAGGCAAGGTGGGGTAAAGTGCCTTGCCCAGGAACACGGTGGCAGGATGAGCTGTGTGTGTGCGTGTGTGTGTGTGTGTGTGTGTGTGTGTGTGTGTGTGTTGGTTTGAATTAAATTTGAACCACCAACCCTCCAGTTATTGGACAGCCTGCTCTATCCCCTGATCCACTGGCACTTCAACAATTTGAGAAAGTCCAGATCATCGGAAAACCGCACTCTGCATTCACTCAGGCCATCTCCGTCCGATACCAAAACCTGTTTGATGATCCGAAACATTTAAGTGCGACAAACATGCAAAAATACAGTACAAGAAATCAGGAAGGGGGCAAACACTTCTTCACAGCACCGTACTTGTGTCCAAATCACAGTACAGCCTACTGTATAACGTAGCTATTTCATCAAATATGTTTGTATATAATATAAAAAGGAATTCCATAAAAAAGTGCAGAACAATATGTATTTACAGTATAATCTTTATATATATATATATTGTGGGACACATATGTGGGTTTCATATGCTTCACATGTATATTACTGCATACTTATTGTATGCTTCACGTCTCAGAGGAACAAAAGGACTGGACCTCCTAGGAGATAACAGGAGGATGTGAAATGTGGCCTTTTGTATGCAAAGAGATGACCTTGAGGGATTTCCTGACCACCAGTGATTTTAGGTGGAGGTGAGAAGACCTGGAAGAAGACGCATTGTGACTTGGGATTAAAAGACAATGTGACTGTGTGCTTTGATGTCCTGGGGTATAAAAGGGACAGATGTTGGGGGATTCTTTCTCTTTTCTGTTTTTGATGATGTTGGAGAATGTGAATAAACCTGACTTGTGAAATAAACTCAGCCTCGTCCTTCCACATTCTCCACACTGGTGACCCTAAGACGTATCATGAGTGGAAGAAATTCTCCCGAGCCAGACTCGTCAGGAGCCAGCCAAACGAATGCAGCCACAGTTCAGCTACCAGACTTCTGGCGAACAATCCGCGCTCCTGGTTTAACGCGGTCGAGGCACAGTTCAACCTCCGGAGGATTTCGGTAGACCACACAAAGTTCTACCATGTGGTTGCAAAGCTGGACAACCACACAGCCCAGCGGGGGGAGAGCCTGATCAACGAGCCGCCGGACAGCGACAAGTACAGCGCGTTGAAGGCTGCACTCATCCGTTACTTCACCCCCTCGGTGGAGGAGCGAGCAGAGGGGCTCCTGGCGCTGACTGAATTTGAAAGCGACAGGCCTGTGGACCTGATGGAGAAGCTGTTGAGGTTCAAAGACTCTGACGATGACCACTTCATCTTCACCCACCTTTTCCTCAGGACCCTACCGTCAGCGGTGAGAGTGACCCTGGCCAGTTCACCACTGTTGGCCCGACGAGACTACCGCGAGCTGGGCCAGGAGGCGCAGCGACTCGTCAACGCCAATAAACGGCGCGTGGCCACGGCGCAACGTCCGGAGATGGCAGGGGGCCAGAGGCTGCAGTACCAGACTCACCGACGATGGCGGCAGCAGGGGCCAGGAAACACGGAGCAGACGACGTCCTTTGTTTCTACCATCGCCGCTTCGCAGAGAGGGCACGCAAATGTATACCACCGTGCCATTTCAAGCGCTTGGGAAACGCCAAGACCGGGGGTCGGTAGCAGCTGCGGCCCTCGGAGAGGAGAACAAGCTGCTCTACTTGAGGGATGCGCGCTCGGGGAGGCATTTCCTCGTGGACACAGGCTCCCAGCTGAGTTTCATCACACCTTCCTCCGCTGACCGGCTGGCGCCTTCCAGTGGTCCCGGGGTGTCAGCAGCGAACGGCTCGGCGATTAGGACCTTTGGTGAGAGGACGTTGCTTCTGTCCCTACACGGCCTTACATTCGAGTGGACTTTCGTCATAGCTGCAGTCAATTTCAACATGTTAGGGGCTGATTTTTTGTGCTCACATGGTTTGTTGGTTGATCTTGCTAACAGACGCCTGGTTAATGCACTCTCTTTTTATTCTATTCCCTGTACAGCTCGAGTGGCCCCGCCAACAGCACAAGCCAACGTCACAGCTGCAAGTGGTAAGTTCCGCACACTCCTCACTCAGTTCCCAGCACTCACGGTCCCAACATTTTCGGCGACCGTGGCTAAACACGGGGTGGAACATTTTATTACTACCACCGGACCGCCCGTTTTTGCAAAAGCTCGGCGCTTGGATTCAGCTAAACTGACCATAGCGCGCGAGGAGTTCGCCAACCTGGAAAAGTTGGGCATCATCAGGCGTTCGAAAAGCCCATGCGCTTCACCGCTTCACATGGTCCCGAAAGCTGATGGCTCGTGGCGACCTTGCGGTGATTTCCGCAGGTTGAACAACGCTACAGCGCACGACCGCTACCCGATCCCGCACATCCAAGATTTTTCAGTTCATTTGTCGGGGGCGCGCGTTTTTTCTAAGACTTGGTACGCGGTTACCACCAGGTCCCAGTGCGCGCTGAGGACATACCCAAAACAGCGGTAATAACTCCGTTCGGGCTATTCGAGTTTTTGTGCATGCCGTTTGGGCTTAAAGGTGCGGCGCAGACGTTCCAACGCATGATGGACGTGGTGTTGCGCGATCTCCCCTTCGTGTTAGTCTACCTGGACGACATATTGGTAGCCAGCGCGTCCGAAGACGAACATAAAAACCACCTCACGGCAGTTTTCCGGAGGTTGGCAGAGCACGGGTTAATAATCAGCCCAGCGAAGTGTCAGTTCGGGGTGACGCAGATTGATTTTTTGGGGCATTGCGTCTCTCCAGAAGGAGCGGTTCCTCTGCCTGACATATATATATAAAAGAACTTAAGCATGGCTTAAGTGGCTTTCATGACTTTGTAAACTTCTGATAGGTTAATTGAAAACATTTGAGTTAACTGGAGTCACACCCTTGGATGTATTTTAAGACACACCTCAAACACATTGCTTCCTAATATGAGATCATGGGAAAATGAAAAGAAATCAGCCAAGATATCGGAAAGAGAACTGCAGACCTCTACAAGTCTAGTTCATCCTTGGGTGCAATTCCAGATGCCTGAAAGTACCACGCTCATCTGTTCAAAAAATTATAAACACCATGGGAATGTCCAGCCATCATAACGCTCAGGAAGGAGGCGGGCACATGTTTTGGTGTGAAATGTGCATAATCAATAGGGGTGCTGGAAAAAATCGATTCACGTAAGAATCGAGATTCTAATTTTACACAACCCAGAATCGATTCACAAAAATGAAGAATTGATTTTTTTTTTTAAAAAACCCCAACTATTATTATTTTTTTGTGGTGGTGCCGGGGTCCAATCACGTGACACGTATTGGCGCTTTGTGATACGCAATTACACATTGATGCTGCTGATGCAGGAAAATCATGCAGAGTAACTTACTAGTTAGCAGCTGGATAAAACAGTCGGAATAAAGAAAACTGGAGCAGCAAGAAATTCAGCCAGTCCCATCTTCAGTGAAGGCAAGTATGTGGGCGCATTTTTGTTTCTACAACATTCCGGGAATGAAAGCGCGAGACATGACACATGTAATATGTAAAGCCAAGTACTTTGGTAACACCACAAACGCTGGGGCTCACATTAACCTCCATCACCCAGAGTTGAAAGAAGTGGAAAAAGTTCTAAGTCCTCCTGCTGAACAACGCACACTGCACCACTTTAGCAAACTCCCAGCAAATCCTGAACAAGCAAAAAAAAAAAAAAGAAAAAAAGAAAAATCATGAAATCTTGTAACAGCACTTTATTTTGTTTTATAACTTTAATTTCAGGTTCAGGTTCAGGTTACTTTATTTGTACCCGTAGGTAGATTTGTTTTGCAGTTGGTGACATCCATATTTACAAGCCACTAATTACATTCAACATAGACACAAACACAGGCACACATCTTACAAAATAGGTAAATATAAAATATGTACAATATAATTTTTATAGCTTGTTCAACTCTTTGACAGCAGCAGGGACAAAGCTGTTTTTGTAGCGCTGGGTTCTACTTTTTGGGACAGCAAACTTCCGTCTGGAGGGAAGAAGCTGAAAGTTGCAGTGCAAAGGGTGGGAGTCATCATTTAAAATCGAGTCGGCCATCCTCTGTACTTGTCTGGTGTACAGGGATGTCAGGCTCAGCTGTGACTCACCAAGCAAACGACTGGACCATCTGACTACCTGATCCAAGCATTTCCTCTGTTTCAGTTTTATCTGACCAAACCATGACATTAAAGAAAAGGATAAAACGGATTCAATAAAAGCCCGATAAAACATAGTCATTATGGTTCGGTCAATTTGGAAGCGTGCAAGTTTCCTCAAACAATGCAAATTTTGCTGACCCTTTTTGCACACCCTTTCACAGTTCACCTCAAAGTTCAATCCACTATCAATAATCGTCCCAAGATATTTGTACGATTGTACACATTCGGTGGTCTGGCCTTTTAGTATGGTGACTTTGTGCCTGGGAGTTTTCCTCCTAAAGTCAATAATCATATCTTTAGTTTTTGTCGTATTCAGCTGCAGGTAGGAGTCCTCACACCAGTGAACAAAGTCATCAACTACTGGGCCGTGGCCACTCTCACCATCCTGGAGGAGACTGACAATGACTGAGTCATCAGCATACTTTATAATGTGTCTGTTGTCATGTCTGCTCCGACACATGTTTGTGTACAGGATGAAGAGTAGTGGTGACAACACACACCCCTGAGGAGAGCCAGTAGAAGAGCACTTTAGGTCAGACAATGTGCCATTGACCCTTACTCTCTGCGTCCTGTTGGTTAAGAAATCCAGAATCCAACCCACCAGATTATTGCTTAAATCAAATTGTTGCAGGAGCCTTTCAACTAAAATATGAGGTTGGATTGTATTAAAGGCAGAAGAAAAGTCCACAAATAAAAGCCTGGCATGTGTCCCATTAAAATCCAGATGTTTGAAAAGCATGTCAAACAGAGTGACAGTGGCGTCCTCCAGTCCTCTGTGAGGCCTATAGGCAAACTGCAGAGGATCCAATGCATGTTCAGTCTGCCTTAGGACCTCACATCTGACCAGTTTTTCAAAAATTTTCATTAAAATTGAAGTCAAAGCAACTGGTCTAAAGTCATTTACCGTTTTAGGACAGCTGGATTTTGGAATGGGAACAACCACGGCATCTTTCCAGATCTTAGGCACATGTTGTGTCTGTAAGGACTTATTGAAAATGTAATGAAATATAGGACTCAGTTCATGTGCACAGGACTTTACCAGGCGCCCACATATATTATCAGGGCCCTGACTTTTGTTCACTTTTACAGCGCGGAACTCCCTTTTAACATCCTGCATCTCAATATTAAAGTGCTGATTGTCTTTGAGTTTCTGTTTCAAATCTTGGATTTCTGTGCTAAAATCAAAGGAGTCAGAACGACCATAAAAACAATTAAGAGCATTAGCCAGCTCTGTGTCTGAACTAAAACCACCTAAAAACACGCGATTACTGCGCTCTGTGCTCTGAAGGCCTGCAATAGTTTTCATACTGGCCCAGGCCGAACCAAGTTTATTTGCTGCCATCTTGCTTTCCAACTCTGATTTATAATTCTGTTTTGCTCTTAAAATTTCGGCCTTCAGCTCCTTAGTGGCAACCTGTAGCTCAGAAACAGACCCCTGTTTAAAGGCAAGAGCTTTCCTCTGTAAGCAGGATTTAACTGATTTAGTAACCCATGGTTTGTTGTTGGGGTATATTTTGACACGTTTACGTGGAACAATCTTATTTTGACAGTAAGCCATGTATGAACATGTGAGCTCAGCCAGAGAGTCCAAGTCATCCCCGCAGGCCATTATGAACATCTTCCAGTCTGTACAGTCAAAGCATTCCTGGAGGCTGTGCTCTGAATCTTCTGTCCACACATCAATGTCTCTCATCTCCACCTTGCCTCTTCTGAGAGCAGTTTTATATGTGGGCAGCAAATGAACACAGTTGTGATCTGAGGATCCTAAAGGAGGAAGGGGGAGTGATTTATAGGCCCTCTCTATGGATCCATAGCACAGGTCCAATGTCTTTTTTCGCCTGGTTGGGCAGGAAACATACTGGTGAAAGTTTTTAAGTGTCTTCTTTAAAGAAACATGGTTAAAATCCCCAAGAATGAAGTTTGGCGCCTCTGGAGAAATTGACTGCAGCCGCTGCACCACATCAGAGATGGTGCTGGAGGCGGAGTCAGCGTCTGCCCTCGGGTGAATGTACACAACTGTGATGAAAAGTTGGGGAAACTCTCGAGGCAAATAAAAGGGGCGTAGTGACACAGACAGCAGCTCCACATCGGGTGTACAGATGCGCTCTCTGACCGTGACAGATGTGCAGTACTGCTTATTAATGTATAAACATACACCGCCCCCCTGACGCTTCCCAGTTACCTCTTCCTGCCGATCCGAGCGCAGCGGGGCTCCAAAGCCGTCAATCCACAGGTCTGCATCTCGATTATGCGCAGTAAGCCAAGATTCAGTGAAAGCCATGACGCAGCAGTTCTTAAAATCCTTCTGGTAACGTACATTGCCTTGAATTTCCTCCACCTTGTTTCTCACAGACTGTGCATTCCCAAAAATGATCGAAGGAAGAGGAATGTTACCAAACTGACGTCTCCTAAGGCGCAATTTCACACCTCCACGTCTTCCACGCTTCCTCCTGCCGCTTCTGTTTTCACCGCTGTGTCCCTCTCTCAAAATAAAGTCCGGCAGTTGAAGTTTGGGCTCAATCACAGGCACTGAATCAGCTGTGTTAAAGCGTAGCAACACGTCCCTGGAATATTGTATTCTGCCCGCTTAATTTGTTTTTTTTTTTAAGTCTCTGAAGAATTTAGATACTTAAGTTTATATTTGTGCAGGTTTAAAATCAATGTTACTTATCTTATGCATCAATTGCATTCAGTTCTTATTAAATTTGGTCATTGCATTAAGTTACTGTATAGGTAACTGTACATTGACTGCATACAGTCAGGTAGCACCGCTATTTAAATGGATGTTCAAAGTATTTGTGGCAGAATTCACTTTTGTTTTTTAATGAATAGGCTATATTTCTAGAATGCTGGAGGGCAACCAAACCAACACACTGTCTAAAAGCTGTTAGGAATTATGATATGTTGAAAAGGAAAATTTTCAAAATTTATCTCACTTGTGTACAATTTCATTTTTGAAACTCACAAGTTTTCAAGCAATAAAAAAAGCAGTTACTAACCTAAGCCTACTTTTTCCATTTAACAGTATTTTATTGCAAATCAGTTGATGTAATTTTTAAAAAAATATAACCTCCCAAAACATCAACACACTGTACTCTGCTTTCAAGCTTACCTCAGCATTTTTTTGCAGTGCAATAGACTTTTTTTTTTTAGATAAATGGTTTTTTGTACTGAACTGAGAGCCAAATGTGAATCGAAAATAGTTTTGAGTTGAAAACTGATTCTGAATCGAATTACCTTAAAAATCGGAATGGAATTGAATCATGTGACTTCTAAAGATTCACAGCCCTAAAAATCAACCTCAGAACAAAAGCAAAAGACCTTGTGAAGATGGTGACTGAAGCTAGTTAAAGAGTCTCATTATCCACAATGAAACAAGCCCTGTACCGACATGGACTGAAAATCCACTCAGCGAGGAAGAAGCCATTACTCAAAAATCAACATAAAAAAGCCAGATTACAGTTTGCAAATGCACAGAGGGGCAAAGAACATAATTTTTGGAGATATGTCCTGTGGTCTGATGATACTAAAATTGATCTGTTTGACCCTAATGACCATTGTTACATTTGGAGGAAAAAGGGGGTAGGTTCCAACCCTGAGAACACTGTCTGAACTGTGAAGTACAGGGGTGGCACAATCATGTTTTTTTTTTTTTTTTTTTTTCTGCAGGAGGGACTAGTACACTTCACAAAATAGATGGCATCATGAGGAAATAACATTATGTGGAAATATTGAAGCAACATCTCAAGACACCAGCCTGGAAGTTAAAGCTTGGGCACAAATCTTCCAAATGGACAATGACCCTAAGTATACCGCCAAATTAGCTACAATGTGACTTAATGACAACACAGTCAATGTTTTTGAGTGGTCATCACAAAACCTTGATCTCAATCCCATAGAAAATTTGTGGGCAGAGCTGAAAAGACATGTGCAAGTAAGGCAGCCTACAAACCTGACTCAGTTATACCAGTTCTGTCAGGAGGAATTGGCCAAAATTCCAGCAAACTACTGTGAGAAGCTTGTGGAAAGATCCCCAAAGTGTTTGACCCAAGTCATATAATTTAAGGGTACCAAATATTAAGGAAATGAATGTAAACTTCTGTCTTTGAAGAAAGTAATAAAAACATCCTCTAAAAATTATTTAGTAAATAGAAATAATTTTGGTTATCCTAACTGGCCTAAACAGGAAATGTTTCGTCTGATTTAATGTCAGACAATGAGAAATGAAAAAGGTTATGTGTCTTTTTATACAGTGTACGTAAGCTGGTTTCATCTGTAGATAAGTGCAAAAAGTCACAGTTTTACCACAAACTTTTCAAATTCATTAGAAAAACAAAGTAAATTCATTATATAATAGACATAAATTTAGGAGTGAAAAATCCACAGATTGATGAGGGGGGAAAGTAATACATGTACAAGAAAGCTGTCATAAATTTATGATTAAAAAAAACCCTCTCAAACTTTCAAGACTGAAGTCACATCTCAAATAACTTTTTCAGTAGATACTTGATTACTCTTACTCAAATATTTTTTTCGGTCACTGCTCTTATACTTGAGTAATTAATATCATAAGGTATCGCTACTTTTACTAGAGAAGGCTACAATTTCTGATTCCTTTACCCAACTCTGACTGTATAATTTACAGTGGTGCAAAAAAGTGTTTGCCCCCTTCCTGATTTCTCATTTTTTTATGTTTGCCACACTTAACTGTTTCAGATCATCAAACAAATTTAAATATTAGACAAAGATAACACAAGTATACACAAAATGCAGTTTTTAAATGAAGGTGTTTATTTTTAATGGTAAAAAAAAATCCAATCCTACATGGCCCTGTGTGAAAAAGTGACCCCCCCCACACCGTTAAAACATAAATTAACTGTGGTTTATGACATCTTTGGAAAGCTGAGTTCAATTTCTCGAGCCACACCCAGGCTGGATTACTGCCACACCTGTTCTCAATCAAGAAATCACTTAAATAGGACCTGCCTGACAAAGTGAAGTAGACCAAAAGATCCTCAAAAGTTTGACATCATGCTGCGATATAAAGAAATTCAGGAACAAATGAGAAACAAAGTAACTGAGATCTATCAGTCTGTAAAAGGTTATAAAACAATTTCTAAAGCTTTGAGACTCCAGCAAACCACAGTGAAAGCCATTAGCCACAAATGGCGAAAACATGGAACAGTGTGAACCTTCCCAGGAGTGGCCGGCTGACCAAAATTATCCTGAGTGTAGCAACGACTCATCCAAGAGGTCACAAAAAAACCCACAACAACATCCAAAGAACTGCAGGCCTCACTTGTCTCAGTTAAGGTTAGTGTTCATGACACCATAAGAAAGAGACTGGGCAAAAATGGTCTGCATGGCAGAGTTCCAAGATGAAAACCACTGCTGAGCAAAAAGAACATAAAGGCTCGTCTCAGTTTTGCCAGAAAACATCTTTGATGATCCCCAAGACTTTTGGGAAAATATTCTGTGAACTGATGAGACAAAAGTTGAGCTTTTTGGAAGGTGTGTGTCCCATTACATCCGGTGTAAAAGTAACACAGCATTTCAGAAAAGGAACATCATACCAATAGTAAAACATGGTGGTGGTAGTGTGATGTCTGGGGCTGTTTTGCTGCTTCAGGACCTGGAAGACTTGCTGTGGTAAATGGAACCATGAATTCTGCTGTCTACGAAAAAAATCTTGGAAAATGTCCGGCCATCTGTTCGTGACCTCAAGCTCAAGCGCACTTGGGTTCTGCAGCAGGACAATGATCCAAAACACAACAGCAAGTCCACCTCTGAATGGCTTAAGTAAAACAAAATGAAGACTTTGGAGTGGCCTAGTCAAAGTCCTGACCTGAATCTGATTGAGATGTTGTGGCATACCTTTAAAAAGGCGGTTCATTGTCAAAAACCCTCCAATGTGGCTGAATTACAACAATTCTGCAAAGATAAGTGGGCCAAAATTCCCTCACAGCACTGTAAAAGACTCATTGCCAGTTATCGCAAACGCTTGATTGCAGTTGTTACTGCTAAGGGTGGCACAACCAGTTATTAGGTTTAGTGGGCAATAACTTTTTTACACAGGGCCATGTAGGTTTGGATTTTTTTTCCATTAATAATAAACACCTTCATTTAAAAACTGCATTTTGTGTTTACTTGTGTTATCGTTGTCTACTATTTAAATTTGTTTGATGATCTGAAACATTTTAGTGTTTCAGATCAAAACAAATCTACCTACAAATCTAACAAATCTACCTACGGGCACAAATAAAGTAACCTGAACCTGAACCTGAAACATTTTAGTGTGACAAACATATAAAAAAATGAGAAATTAGGAAGGGAGCAAACACTTTTTCACACCACTGTAAGTGTGTGTGTGTGTGTGTGTGTGTGTGATGTGAATAAAGGTATTTATGCCCACTTGAACGATTTTATAAAAACTGTTTTAGTCTGTCCAATTCACAGCAAATTAGGACCGCTTCACTAAACAATGTAACACCAAGATGCCAGATTTGAAACGATCTGTGTGTGTCAGTTGGGTGAAGGTCAGAAAAGGTCAGACTGTAAACATGCACTCAGCTGTAAAGGTCTCAACACTTCAGCAGTTCGACTTTTGTCTGTTTTGCTTTTTATGCTGCTATTTTCCTACTCAAGATTAGCTTTTTGTGACATGATTCGGACAAACCCAGATGCAGACACAGACTCAGAATAAACACAATTATCTTTATTAAATGTGTGTGTGAGTGTATGTGGGAGTGTAAATGTGAATGAATGCAGGAGAATGAGCAGAGTGAGGACAAGTCTGGCAATCCTAGGAGAGAGGAGAAACAAGAGTATGAGCTCTCCGAAAACTGATTGAATGAACAAGGAGTTAATCAGTCTTACGGTGCAGGAGAGTAGTTGAGACGCTGAAGAACATCCAGGCAGCTCTGTATGCCAGTGCCTCGGTTCGTCGCATGTTCGTGCTGATGTAGACGATACCGGTACTTCAGAGAAGAATAGTTCCTTCATGGAAACCAATGTTTCCTCAGAGTGAAGGTGCAGGACCTGGTCCGCCACCAGGAGGAGGAAGTCCACCCAGCGGAATCCACCTGTGCACAGGGAAGATAGAGGGACGGAGTGGAGAGAATGAATTTCTTCAGATAGCTTATGTAGAGTTGGGGAGGCGAAGCTCCCAGACGATCAGGTGTGCAGAATAGATGAGGGAGGCGAAACTCCCTAGCCAAAGGAGAAGTAGACTCTCGCTCAGAGGTCGTACATCCAAGTGGAGCATTGACGTCTCCGTGCAGAATGACAGGCAGTGCTCCTTAAGAAGGCTGCCTAATTGGAGGAGGAGGTGTGCGCGCAGCTGTGGAGACAATCAGGGCAGCAGGCACACAGACCGGATCACCACATTTTGAAAGTTTTAATATGGCATTTACAGTCAAACTGTAGGTCATGTTGGGGGCCGCAGTTCATTTAGTGATAAACTACGTCACTAAAGGCATTTTCCATTTTCAGGTTTCCTTTAAAGATTCACTCTGGTGGCTATAAAGCCCCTGCAAAAACAAATCTACATTGTCTAAAATGGTATCTTACGTATGCCCTTTTTCTACAAACAAAACCTTTCATTGTCTTACAGTTTCATGTCAAAACCTTTTCACTCCACTTAACTTCAAACGCCAACCCAATTCACATACCACAAGGTTAATAGTGACTAGAGCTACATTAAACAGCATAATTCCTTTGATAAAAAGATGTACTGGTTGAAGGACAGGCCCAGTTGTATGCACAGTGGCCCAGGATAATGACTGAAACTGCATCGGTCCTGAAAAGCAAATTTAATTTCAAAGCCCATCTTAATTTGTTTCAAGTTTTCAAAGCAGCTGCCCCAAAATGCTATCTGGCCGGAGGCTAACTTCAGTTAGGCCAGATAGTCCTGATTGGTTCAACACATAAGACATGCCAGCAGCTGTATATAGAGAGCCTAAAGGCTGAATTATGCAGCCACATCAAGTTGGGCAGCCATTGCCTAAACAGTCCTCAGCAAAATTTACTTCCATGCCGGTTTGTCAGTGTCGGTCTGCAATCCACTGCATTTTGAGAAAATGCAGTGCTTCGAGAGAGTGGTGCTGCCTCTCATTCAGGACAGCATACCGGGCACCCTTGACCCCCTGCAGTAAGCTTACTGGCCCAACAGGTCCACCTCAGATGCCATCGCTGCAGCACTCCATTATTCTCTCTCCCACCTGGAAGATAAAGACTCCTACATTAGGATGCACTTTGTCGACTACAGCTCTGCTTTCAACATGGTCATCCCCCACAAACTCACTGACAAACTGTCTTTACTTGGCCTGCACCCCACCCTCTGCGACTGGCTACTGGACTTTCTAACTGGCAGGCCCCAGTCTGTCAGGATGGGTAACAGGACCTCAGCCAGCATCATCACAAACACAGGTGTCTCACAGGGTTGTGTTCTCAGCCCCATCCTCTACAGCCTCTTCACCCATGATTGTGTTGCCTCCCACAATGACAATATCATCCTAAAGTTTGCGGATGACACAGCAGTGTTAGGACCCATTGCTGGTGATGACGAAGCATCCCACAGGAGGGAGGTGGCCAACCTGGTGTCATGGTGTGAGGACAACAACCTCACCCTCAACACGGACAAGACAAAGGAGATGATAGTGGACATGAGGAAAGGGAGGAGGAGACCCCATCAGCTGCTTTTCATCCGGAAGCTTGAGGTGGAGAGGGTGAGCAGCTTTAAATACCAGGGCATCCACATCAGCGAAGACCTTAAGTGGACACACAACCCCACAGAGCTGGTTAAGAGAGCTCAACAGTGACTGTACTTTCTGAGGAGGCTGAAGAAGTTTGGCATGTCCTCCAGGATCCTCAACAATTTCTGCAGCTGCATCATCGAGAGCATCCTGACCAACTGCATCACTGCATGGTACGGCAGCACCACTGCCCTGGACTGTAAATGCCTGCAGAGAGTGGTGAAGACAGCGAAGAAGATCATCAGGATTCCACTCCCCTCTCTGCAGAGCATCTACCACCGCAGAGTCCAAAGGAGAGCTGACGCCATCCTCCAGGACCCCACCCACCCCCAGCACAGACTGTTCACACTTCTACCCTCAGGCCGGAGGTACAGAAGTGTGAAATGCAGGACAACCAGACTGAAGAACTCCTTCTTTCCCACTGCCATCAGACTCCTGAACAGATGACAACTCCCAAAACTTCGTAGCACAGCTTTGCATATAGGAGCTCACACACTGGCTGCTAAAGTTGCACACTGCTCACCTGTACAGTAGATATAGTCTCACCCGTCTGATGTCCATATCATCTCTGCTGCTAATTATCATCTCTGCTGCTACTTATCATGCACAGTCTACTGCTACTACCGTTACAGAAATTAGTACCGGGTACTAATTTGTCATTTGTAATTACACACTGCTCATTGCACAATGCTCATTTGCACACTGTACATATGTCTATGCCATCTCAGGTTCACATCAGGTTGCACAATGCTTATTTGCACACTGTACATAGTGTTAGTAGCACTCATTAGTTTTGGTATTTAGTATCAAGGTGTGCTTAAGGAGTCCTAACTACCTAACTGTGTGTTGGTGTGTGTGTTATTAGCATCCATTAGTATTAGGGTTGAGTTACTGTAAGTTACTGTGTCATGACCCTAGAATTGTTGTTAGTGTGTCATGACCTTAGAATTGTTGTTTCTGTACCTATTACCTTGGCATTCATTCAGAGAGCCAAGTAAGAATTTCATTGGTCAGGAAATGTAGTATTTCTTCACTGTGCACATGATAATAAAGCCTTTGAATCTTGAAAATGTTTCCTTTCAAGAACACACAACTTAAGCCGTGTGTTTTTGTTTATGAAATAGCGACGGACAAGAGTGGGTTGTCATGAAGTTGGAGCTAAACATCATCATCATCATCATCATAGCAGTCTGTCGTGGGCGACAATGACTGTTTCATTTAGGTCTGAGCAGATTCCTCCACACAGCTCTGTCCTTAGCCTTCCACTGCCAGGAACTCCTGTCTATGTCCAACTTCTTCAAGTTTCTTTTTACAGTGTCTTTAAATCTGAGCCTTGGTCTACCCTGATTGCATTTGCCTTCGCATAACTGTGAGTAGAGTAACTGCCAAGGGAGACGCTGGTGGTCCATCCTCTTAACATGTCCGAGCCATCTCAGGTTCATCTGTGTTAGCATGTCCTCCATTGATGGTAGACCAGCTCATTTCAACACTTCTATGTTGGTTATTTTGTCTTTCCATGAGATGTTCATTATGGCTCGAAGGTGTCTCATCATGTACGCATGGAGTTTCTTCACCTGCACTCTGTAGACAGTCCAAGTTTCAGCACCGTACAATAGAGTAGCCAGTACTGTCACTCTGTACACTTTGCATTTCACATGGATAGACACATGTCGATTGTTCCACAGTCTCTCCCTCAAGTTTCCAAACACAGCGCTCGTTCTTCCTATTCTGAGAGATAGTTCATCCTCCAGCCTAGCATTCTCTGAAACAGTACTCCCTAGATACTTGAAAGTCTTGCACTTGGCTAGTGGCTCTGTACCAATGCTGATCTCTTCTGGTAGTGATATTGATAATTGGAACTTTGGTGGTTGATAAAGGCACTCTGTCTTCTTGATGTTGATTTGGAGGCTGAATTGGCTAGCTGCTCTTGCAAATTTCTCCACTAAGGATTGCATATCTTCCACACTGTATGCAACTAGAGCACTGTCGTCGGCAAACAGCATTTCTCTTACTACCTTTATCAATGTCTTACTCTTGGCTTTAAACTGTGCCACATTGAATAAGTCTGCTTCTTTCCTTGTTTGAATGTATACTCCTTCTGAAGTGTCTTTGAAGGCCACCTCAAGCATGGCTGCCAGATATAGCGAGAAGAGTGTAGGTGCCAGCACACACCCTTGTTTCACCCCGTTGCTTACTGAAAAGTCTTTAGATACTGAACCACTCATTGCCACATTTGCTTGCATACCTGTATGGAGTGCCTCGATCAGGCTGACAAACTTCTCTGTACAGCCATATTTCTTCAGTACCTGCCAAAGTCCTTGTCGCGAAACAGTATTGAAGGCTTTACTGAAGTCTATGAAGACTATATAAAGCGGCATGTTCTGTTCGATACACTTTTCTTGAACCTGTTTCAAGCAGAAAATCATGCTCATTGTGCTTCTTCCACTTCTAAAGCCGCACTGGGTTTCCGGTAGTACATTCTGCAAGATGTGTTCATTGAGTCTGTTCAGTAGTACACGTGAGAGAATCTTACCAACAGTGGCTAGGAGTGATATACCTCGGTAATTTCCACAATCTTTCCTGTCACTTTTCTTGAACAAAGGCACAATACTTGCATCCTTCCAGTCTTGAGGAACTTTCTGGGCATCCCATATCTCTTGGATGAGCTCGTGCAGGCAGTTGGTCAGCTGAACACCACCAAATTTCCACACTTCTGCTGGAATTCCATCCCTTCCTGGAGCTTTACCGTCCTGTGTTGTCCTGATAGCTGCCATTAATTCATCAAAATTTGGTGGTCATCCAGACTTGATACAGCTGGTCGCTCTGCACTAGAGCTTCTTTAGCCTCTTCAGTGAGATCTCCAGGGTTGTTTAGTAGTTGGTCAAAGTGGTCTGCAAATCTGTCCAGGATCTTGTCTTTCTCCTGCAAAAGCGTTTCACCATCCATAGCCTTCAGTTGGATCAATCCTCTTGGTTTAGGGCCGTAGATTTCTCTCAAACCTGTGAAGAATGTTTTCATGCCCTTCCTGTCTGTTGCAGTTTGAAGTTCCTCCACTTTTTCATCCCACCAGTTGGACTTCATCTCTCTGGTGTACTTCTGTAGCTCACTCTGAGCCTTAGAGTATTTCTTCTTCTTCAACCTTGTGTTACACTTTAGGTTTTCCTGCCTAGCTGTATTCCTCGTGTAACACCACTTTAGTGTGTGTGTGTATAGCACTAACTTTAGGTGCAGTCCTGTACCCTTTTGGTAGTACTGGGTATGGCAGTGTAATTACCTTTAACCTTACCACCTGGACAGAAGGGACAATTGGGCCAGGTCAGATAGACTCTGGGTTCGTAGGAGCCTGGGAGGTGCAACAACAGATGACACATACACCATAGTATGGGAACTTTCACGTATGTGTATATTTTTTTTTAACAGTTGTGTACACTTAACAAACACAGCGCTTGCAACAATAATAATAATAAAACAAATATAAAAATAAAATACCCCAAAATATATTTACAATATGTACAGTCCTTTAGTGTCCGTTCCAGGTGATCAGTTGGATCACCTCTACCAGTTGTTGGATTTGGAAAGACCTGGATGTGTTTGGTGACTGTCACATTTTCTACACAGCATTTAATATAGAACAGGACAGACTTGGTGTGGGAGTCCAGGTCTTGCTGTTCAACGATGCTCTAATCTGTGCAGGCAAAGCAGTATTGTAGCTGGAGGAGAGCATTTTCAGGCCGGGTTTTAATTGTTTGTTTGGTTGGGGGGGGGGGAACTCTTCCTGAAGGGGGTGTTGGCAGGTATTAGAAACAGAGAGAGATGGTCTGATTGTCCAAGGTGGGGGAGGGGTGGCTCTGTGGGCGTGCTTAATGTTGCTGTAAATATGAGCCAGTGTTCTTTCCCCTCTTGTGGGACACTTAACATGTTGGTGGAATTTGGGGAGTACAGTCTTTAAGCATGCTTTGTTAAAATCCCGTGCAATAATGTGGACTGCGTAGGAGTGATCTCTTTGCTGCCTGCTGACAATGTGCTGGAGGTGACTGACTGCTAATCTAGCGTTAGTGTCTGGAAGAATGTAAACAACTGTTGCAATTACTGCCGTTAGTTCGCGGGGAAGATAAAAAGGCCTGCACAGGAAGGACATGGCCTCTAAGTCTGGTGAACAGTGGCTTTGAATTATTCTGCTATTATTACACCAAGTCTGAAGCACATAAACACAGAGCCCTCCACCCCTTCCCTTACCAGAATCAGCATTGCAGTCGAAGCGGTGAGTAGTTCAGCTACATAATTACACAGCGGCATCAGGAATACGTGGGTTTAAGCCATGAATTGGTCACAATGAGAATATAACAGTCCCGGACGTAGCGATTGTAAGTGATCTCTGATCGCAGCTCATTCAATTCAATTCAATTCAACTTTATTTATATAGCGCCATTTCACAACAAGAGTCATCTCTTAGCACTTTCAACTGCAGGGGAAACCCCCACAATTGCAGAAAGACCCCAGCAATCAGGTGATCCCCTATGAGCAAGCACTTGGTGATGGTGGAGAGGAAAAACTCCCTTTTAACAGGAAGAATCCTCCAGCAGAACTAGGCTCAGGGAGGGGCAGTCATCTGCTGCGACTGGCTTGGGGGGTGAGGGGATAGAGAAGATGAAAAGAACAGACAAGTAGAGAGCAAACAGCACGATGGGGACTCACTCTATGGGAGAGAACAAACAGATGTTAATGACCAGCAAAAAAAAAATATTTCATTGAGAGTGAAGAAAGGAGTGAAGCCCAGCGCAATTATTGGATGTCCCCCGGCTGTCTAAACCTAATAGCAGCATAACTAAGGGAGGGTTCAGAAACACATGATCCCTCCCTAATTGTAGGCTATATCAAAAAGGAAGGTTTTAACCCTATTCTTAAAAACAGAGATCAAGTCTGACTCCCGAATCCAGATTGGCAGCTGGTTCCACAAGAGAGGAGCTTGATAACTAAAGGCTCTGCCCCCCATTGTATATTTGGAGATTCTAGGTATTACAAGTAATCCAGCATTTTGGGAATGTAGTGCTCTGTTAGGATAATAGGGTAATATCAGATCTTTTAAATAAAAAGGGGCCTGATTGTTTAGAGCTTTGAAAGTGAGAAGAATGATTTTAAACTTAATTCTAAACTTTATGGGAAGTCAGTGAAGGGAGGCCAGAACCGGAGAGATATAACCGGTTCCGGTTCCGCCGGACCGGCGGCGCCACATGAGTCGGCTGCCTGTTGCAACAGCCTTTTCTTTTTATCTTCCTTCTTCTTTCTACACCTTTCACTCTGTATATATATCACGGACGCACGGATCGTCCCGGGGGTTTCCCGGGTCGGCGGACGGAGCCACGGTTTGCAGCGGGAGACGTTACAGCGGGGAGGAGCTAGTGCTAGCTAGCGCTTGGCCGCCGCCCGGTGCTAATGGGAAACTCGACATACCGGGAGCTGTAGCGAAAACGATGCGGGTGCCGGGCTGGAGTTTAGGCGGCGTGAAAGAAATATAAGACAGAATAATAAAGAGCGATGGCAAGAACCAAGCAGACCGCCCGTAAAATCTACTGGAGGAAGAAGCCCCCCCCCCCAGGAGACAGCTAGCCACCAGGGCTGCTCGGAGAGGCGCTCTGGCCACCGGCAGAGTGAAGAGGCCTCGCCGTCACAGGCCCGTGGCTCTGAGAGAGATCCGTCGCTGCCAGAAATCCACGGAGCTGCTCATCCGTAAGCTGCCCGTCCAGCGCCTGGTGAGGGAGATCGCTCAGGACTTCAAGACCGTCCTGCGTTTCCTGAGCTTCGCCGTCATGGCTCTGCAGGAGACCTGCGAGGCCCACCTGGTGGGTCTCTTCTTCGCTAAGGGGGTCACCATCATGCCCAAAGACTTCCAGCTGGCCCGCTGCATCCGCGGAGAGAGAGCTTAGACTTTCTGCTGCACATTCACCAGCCATAATGCTCTGCACTGTGTGTCTATATATATATACATTTATAGTAATATGGACATATGTTTACTAGATGTTGTTTTTTTCTTGCCTTCTGATTGTTGCTCTGAGTGTTGCTGTCCCTATGCTGTTGCAATCCTGGAATTTCCCCATTGTGGGACTAATAAAGGCTTATCTTATCTTATCTTATCTTATATGATCTCCCTTTCTAGTACCTGTTAAAACTCTTGCAGCAGCATTTTGGATCAACTGAAGACTTTTTTCAGAGATGTTTTAGGACAACCTGATAATAAAGAGTTACAATAATCTAATCTAGCGCTAACAAAAGTGTGGATCAGTTTCTCAGCATCACTCTGAGACAAGATGCTCCTAATCTTGGCAATATTACGCAAATGATAGAAGGCAGTCTTAGAAACTAATTTAATATGTGAATTGAAAAATGGATCTTGATCAAAAACAACTCCAAGGTTCCTCACATAGGCTAGGGACCTGGCGTTGGTGAGAAAAATTGAAGGTAACAGTGGTTTGGTGCATAGTTGTTACAGCGGGGAGGAGCTAGTGCTAGCTAGCACTTGGCCGCCGCCCGGTGCTAATGGGAAACTCGACATACCGGGAGCTGTAGCGAAAACGAAGCGGGTGCCGGGCTGGAGTTTAGGCGGCGTGAAAGAAATATAAGACAGAATAATAAAGAGCGATGGCAAGAACCAAGCAGACCGCCCGTAAAATCTACTGGAGGAAGAAGCCCCCCAGGAGACAGCTAGCCACCAGGGCTGCTCGGAGAGGCGCTCTGGCCACCGGCAGAGTGAAGAGGCCTCGCCGTCACAGGTCCGTGGCTCTGAGAGAGATCCGTCGCTACCAGAAATCCACGGAGCTGCTCATCCGTAAGCTGCCCGTCCAGCGCCTGGTGAGGGAGATCGCTCAGGACTTCAAGACCGTCCTGCGTTTCCTGAGTTTCGCCGTCATGGCTCTGCAGGAGACCAGCGAGACCCACCTGGTGGTCTCTTCTTCGCTAAGGGGGTCACCATCATGCCCAAAGATGTTGTTTTTTCTTGCCTTCTGATTGTTGCTCTGAGTGTTGCTGTCCCTGTGCTGTTGCAATCCTGGAATTTCCCCATTGTGGGACTAATAAAGGCTTATCTTATCTTATCTTATCTTAGTTTACACAACTGGGCATGGAGGCCAGCCCTGCAGCCTCGTTTCTGCTTTCTCTCTTGTCGTCTATGCCATTTGCTGGGCCCAATAACAAACCATGGAGTGCCCTGAGGTCTGGTGATCTCCTCAGGGATGTTGTGGTGATTACTGGAATAAGCGTTGGAGATGTTGGCGGTAAATTTGTGCAGCTGGGCACAGAGGCCAGCTCTGCAGCCTCGTTTCTGCTTTCTCTCTCATTGTCTACGCCATTTGTGGGGCCCGATAACAAACCATGGAGCACCCGGAGGTCTGGCAAACTCCTCGGGGATGTGGTGGTGATTATTGAAATAAGTGCTGGAGATGTCGGAGGTAAGTTTGCGCAGCTGGGCAGATGTGGTGATGATTACTGGAATAATGCCTAGAAGTTCCTGGTGACTGTAGGTAATTAGTCTGTCACAGAAGGAGCACAGAAAAAGGCAGAAAAAAACACAAAAATGAGTGCAGTAGTCTGGAGTGTCTCGCCACAACATGTGAATGCGCCACCGCCACCCCCATTACTTATTAATTAAAATAAGATAAGATTAGACAATTCAGATAAGATAAGCTAAGAAAAGATTAGTCCCATTTTACAAGGAGGGAAGAGAGTTGGGTACCCGGAGGCACACAGCATGACAACAGGGGCGAGGCCACCAAGCACGTGCTTACGGTCAGGGTTCTCGAGCGGCAGGCATCCCGGACTGCTGGCGCCCAACAAGTGTCCTGACAGACACCCGTCAGCCCCCAGGAGGGGCCCCTGAGAGTGGGCTCGCTTTGTGGTGGGGGTTGGCACCAGCATTGCTCCTTCCCTCCCACCCAGGAGTGACTGGGACAGAGAGCCACAAACCTTGGGAGACACCCGCATGAGATGGGGGAGACCCTTGGTCAGCGAGAACAACAAGAGAGGGAGCCTTCTGGCCCCCCACATGGCCAGAAGAAACTTCTGTGCCATCTTTAATGATCCTTCAGTAGGTTTATCTACGGAAATTATTCAAAATCAAGTTTGATCGTCTTCTCTGTACTCTGTCAAGGCTGTGCCTGACCCCAGAGGGGCCGATCTGAGGACCTCACTAAACCATCCAATTAGTCGTAGCAACAGAGGAAACAAAACTGTGCATGAGATTATGAGAATTTGCCCAGGCATCAGCCTCTTTTGCTGAAGTTTCAAACCCATTCGTGTCTGCGTGTTGCATCAGTGTGCATTATGTTAAATTCAGCTCGAATTTTCAGCCCAGCATTATCTCTTACCCCTTTGTCCTCTCTAAAATAACTAAATGGGCATCAGCTGTGACTGATGCCTGCTTAATGCCAAGCAGCATTACTATCGCATGCATTTTCGCTCATGTGCATGCCCTTTTGCCAGCACAAGATCCATCTTAAACAAGGCATCATGATCAGAGTTCACTTTAGATAATGTGCCTCTGTGCATTAAAGGGATGAGTCAGTGTGCTTTGGATTAGATTATCCAAAACACATCTCTGAATAATTAGGACAGCCTCTTTGTACCTTGCGCCCGGTGGATATTTCAGTTTTGCATAGCTGTAATGGTGAAATGAACTTGGAAATGCCCATAAATGCACCCTGCACCTCTGACAACTGATTATGGAAGGCATCCTTGTAATACAACCCTATGTCTCCCAGCTGGCCTGGGAATGCCTTGTGTACCTCCTGAAGACCTGGAGGAGGTGGCTGGGGAGAGGGAAGACTAGGTTTCTCTGCTTAGACTGCTGCCTCTGTGACCCGGACTCCTGGATAAGCAGTAGAAGATGGATGGAAGGGTAGATGGATGAAAAAAAGTACCAAATTTACAAGGAAAGCTCTTTTAAATTTGAGCAGCTAATGTAAGGGAAATAATAAAAAGTGAATTTGTGAGAAAAGCCTCAAATATACACTGTAGCATCATTCCCTTTGGCTCTAATTTATAAAATTACTTTTCACTTTGAAGAAATTGTTTCACCCAAAAAGTCTGGTCAAGAACTGTTTCTTTCATCTACGGACCACCGGTTTGAAAACACATTCCATGGTAAAAGGCATGATAAGGATCCCATCTCGTGCCAGGAGCGGATTAGTTTGCCATCATAAATAACTGGAACTCCCTCCCAATCAGACAGTTTTATGCGTTAACAATCATTTGAGACATCACAGACTCTTCGAGTGCATTCCAGGTCTCTAGGAATTATCCACAGCTCAACATTGCCCCCTTCTGTCAGCTGCTTGACTGTGTGCTTTTGGCTGAACATTAACTTTCTCCTCAAGACTTTAATTTTCAGGATAATTCTCAGGACACTATTTGTTGAAGATCACCGCCTCTGTGTTGGACAATGATGGGTTTGAAATGTTTCATTAATCATTGATTTTAAATGTGATGTGATGTGTGTGTTTGAAAAATGCTTAAATAGACCTTATTCTACTGCATGTTAATTATAGAAGGACAAGTTTATAAAAATGTATGCTCACTGAAGTTAGTCATGAATCACTGAAGTTAGCTTAGACTTTATACATAAGTATATTAAGGAGATTTTCATTGTTATTAAGATGTGTTTCATCCTGTTGAAAAAGTTCTCAAGTCATCTGACTGGCTCAGCCAATCACCAGCCAGTCTCAGTTGGGCAACGGCCCCTTTCATTTTATTGGTCAGTTACAGACAAAGAGCTGCTTTCTTATTGGACCGGAGTTCATTCAAACCTCCTGCGATGGAAGACAATTGGTTCCCATTCATGTCAGTCAAGTTTTCCCTGGGAGAACTTCCTCAGTTTTAAGTAGGGAAAATGCCCTATTTCAGTAGTTGTTGTCTTGTGAAAGTTTGTGTGTGTGTCCGGCTTAATGCTTTTTCCTTTAAATGTCTGGGAAATACTTTTTCTTCCACCTTCCGAACTCAAACTTCTCTTATATGGAGTAAAACTCCACTTTCACAGACACTTTTCTATTTTATTCTGTTAAACTTTTCCTTATTGAGTTTTTGTATCTCACCGTGTGTGTTTTAAAGGGGACTAATAGTGATTTTTGAACTTCTTTCCTCGAGACTGCCTCACCCTGTTCCATGATGTCAGAAGGACTTGGATTTCATGGCTTGAATTTTTCTTAATCTTGTCTCTCCAATCCTGTGACCCTGATCAGACGTTGAACTATCTCCATTATATATATTGGACCCGGGAAATGGCGCTGAAAAATTCTCAGGTTGTCCAACATGGCATGCTCCGTGGCCAGCAGCCTCATCGTTGCCGATCTCAGCTTCTGACATGTGAAGAAATATCTGCTGGCAGATATTCTCTGGTATAATCTTCAAATAAAGTCTCAGCTCCTGAATCCAGCTGAAGAAAACACCAACACAAAGAAAACACCAATGTAGTTCACATGAGCCAGACTTCTTTGTTTCATCTGCTGAATAATGCGATGCCCATTGCCTAAGTATGCCATGATTTGTCTCAGGTTTTAAACTAGTTCATAACGCTGATTGGAGCTATAGAATTAAAGAGAAATAATTTTCCTCTTTTCATTAAATTCCGTTTTTACTTTCTTAGAGTAACTCAGAATTTCTTTCCATATAATTAGTTCTCACAATTTTCTTCATAAATTTGTGTCCAATTTTCTTCATATTTTTGTTCCAGTTATTTAAGTCTCCCTTTTCATCCCAGTTACAAATTCATACTAAGGTCCTTGATTCCACAAATGTGATTACACTCTGTTGCTCAATAATCAGTTACAAGTTGACTGTGATGCTTAATACTTGATCATTTCACTTTACCAACAAATCCGTTGAATGTAATGTCATTTAATTTGAGTCTGTTCATTAAAACTGTGAACGCTATATGGAGGTTTCTGTTGATTTCTTTTCCTGTGCTTGTTCCTAAAGTCACCCAGTAGAATTCACGAATATTTGACACTGATTGATTGAAGGTATAAAGATTAGTTATTAAGAAATTGTCCAAGCTTGTGGACTGGTGTCCCAAAACGAGTTTTTCTCCCGGTGTGTGCATAACCCTCCATTTCCACATACACCTCTGAGTCTAAATTAAATAATCTTTGTACCTTATAACCAATTGTTGCTACAACACAAAGGTTCAAAATGATGAGAAACACCCTCAAATAGGAGTAAAAAGTCAAGATTTTACCTTACAAATTACCAGCAAAAGGTACAAATATATAATTACCTCCACCAAGGGAGGAGGTAATGTTTTTAGTGGTGTTGGTTTGTCTGTTGGTTTGTCTGATATTAGCAACATAACTCAAAAAGTTATGAACGGATTTTGATGAAATTTTCAGGAGAGGTGTGTAATGGCATGGGGAACAGATGATTAGATTTTGGCGATGATCTCAGAGTGCATACCTCCACCAAGGGCTTTGTTTGTATTTGTGCAGAGGATTACACAAAAACTACTGGATTGATTTGGATGACATTTTCACCAGAGGTGGTTCTTGGGCTAGAGACAACTCTGTTACATTTTGGTGATGATCTGAGAATACATACCTCAGCCAAGGCTCTTATCTTCACACAGTGTGTTAGTAGTAATACTCCAAAACTAATGAAAACACTTTGATGCAATTTTCACCAGAAGTGGCTCTAGGCCTACACACAAACCCATTACATTTTGGAGGTGATTCATGACAGATGGAAGGAGCCTTCGTGGAGATATGCGCTCTGAATGCTTTTCTAGTTTACTTTGTTTTTTACCCTGATTTTTCTATTTAACTGTTTTTATCATCTTACTGTCCCTTGTTTTTTCTTTTTATTGTTTTCATGTTTTACCTCTTTCTTCTCAAATTTAAAAATGTTTTTATCTTGCTTGTCACCTTTTTTCCTGAATATACTTACTCAGCAATTTGCAGTTCATAGTATTAAGTGCTACATTTTATTGTTGCGAAGTTGTTCAAAATGGCTTTTCTATAGCTGAGGTCACCGACCACTGAGTGAGATGATATATAGTGGATGAAGAAGGAAGGAGTGAGAGAAAGAAAGAGGACGAATGTCAGTCCAGTCTGAGAGAGCTGTCAGTCACACTGATGTGAAAACACAATCGAGGAGTGTGAGAATGACCGTCTACTGTGCATGAATATTCATGGACCACTGAGATTTCCCAGCAGTGTGCGTGCATGTACGTGCACTAACAATGCTGCCCCAGCCATGTTTATTCATAAATCATCTCATGTTTATTCATATGTGGATTATGTAAACAAGAAAGTAGGCGTACTTTTCTCTCTCTCTTTCTCATACACACACACACACACACACACACACACGCGGGCACCCCCCCCCACACACAGGTCCTGCTGGTCAACTGTTAAAACACACACATCTCATCTTGTCCTGTTGTGTAATACTATTCCATGTGGACCCAGTTCCCCTGTGTGTCTAACCTAGTAGTAACTAGTTACATTTACTCAAATACATGTATTCAAGTGACTTTTTCACAAAATGGTACTTTTATGAGTAGTTTTATTGTGGGTGTGGAGGAGGAAATCAGACGAAGCAATGAGCTGATGACACAGAACTTTATTCCCCTCCAACAGATACAGACTGCGCTGGGTCTCAAGGCGACCACTTTTATACTCTTTATTCCCGCCTTTGGGACCCAGGGTGTGAAACATTAACATACGGGACACAAGACATGCACACACATCAACATACAGTACACAGAGCCTGACTTATCACCATACTTTCGTGCCGCAGTGACTTCAGGGGTGAACCCTGTCACAGCAGGGGCAAAGGCACATCTTGTCTAGTCTAAAACCCCCTAGTGCTATGGAGGCCCTCGTTGTCTCCGCTCCTCTCTTCAGTATTACCATTTCTCATCTCCCTGTTCCCCCTCATCCTCAAGCCCTGGGTGGAGTGCCACCTGTTATTGTGTCACCCCCCCCATCCCGAACACTTAGAAAGGGCCCTAACCCTCTGGTCCTTTGGCTTGAGCAAGCGCCCGTAGTGGTTGTAGCAGGAAACTGCTGGTCCGGTCGAAGTGCCTTCCTGACAAGGTGTGTGGGAGGAAACGTTGGTCTGTGGAGGGGGAGAGGGTGGGGAGGAGACACAGTTAGTTTTGTGAGCACGGATCTCTGCTGGGGGAATACCAACCTGCAGACCCACCGCTGGTGGGCGTCTGCACACTAGGGGTGGGCGATATGGCCTAAAAATGATATCACGATATTTCTGTGAATTTTCACGATAACGATATTCTTCACGATATCAAGGAATACAGTTTTTTTCTTTTAAATTTATAAAGGACAGTTTCACAGGCCAGCGTTAATTATGTTCAATGTATTCAGTAAAAACAAAACAATAACTCTTATTCCTTCAGTTTATAAAGAGCAGTTTAGAATGCATTTAAAACTTTTTTTTAAATTCTGTATCAAATATTAGCAGAAAATATCATAAACCACCACATCTTAAGCACACTGAGGGGTGGACTGGGATAAAAATTCAGGGTGGAAATTTTACTTCATCCTAGGCCACCCTGTTGTTGGAAACCAGAAATCACCACAGTTTTAGTAGGTTAATATTTTAAAATAAGAGCTATCAAACTAGTTATAAATGTAATTACAACATTCGGGTGGGACGAAAATTATAAATTTGGATTATAATAGTCAACTGGTCTATTGATTATTAAAACAACAGACTGACTAATTTTAATTTAAATCTGGTGCTGTGTCTCATTTCTTCACCTTTTCAGAGTAAAAACACAAGGTAAGAGGCTTTAGGTAAAAAGTTACAATTCTGCATGAAAAAGGTCAAACTTGTCACCAAAAACGTTCAAAATTTTAAAAAAAAGTACCTTTATGACAAGATGTTTAATGAGAAAAAAACAAATTTAGGAGAGAACGGGAACAAGCACATGAGAGTAAAGTTGGTACTGCAGACTGCATATAGCCTGTAGTTTTGAAAATTCTGCAGATTTTTCTTAAAACATCTGAACAGTCCTGAAAACACTGCGTAAGAGCAATTTAGTTATGGTTAATGCAACCTATTTATTACATTAAAAAATGTAAACCCTAAACTACAGTAAGTGTGGGGAGCGTGGAATAAAGAGACTGAATTGTGTTTTATTCCAGTTTATTCCAACATTCATTTCCCCAGCCTGCTCTCTCCAATAAGCAGGAAGACAAGAGGCTGAGCCACATCAGAGTTTCACATTTATACCTTTTCTCATACAGACTTCTCACACACAGGGGGGATCACATATCCCCGTCAAAACCCTTTGACATTTCTCCCCCCTCCAGTCTTCCGTCTTCTACCTGCGTCCTGGAGGTCAGGAAGTCCTTCGTTCGCACCCCTGTCCTCTCTCGTTGTCCTCCGCAGGTGGTCCGGACTTACTGTCCTCTTCATCGTGAGGTTAATCCACATATGTGCTGTCAGCATCTCTCTTATGTTTAACATACGTATGCACAAATACACCCCTTTTATGTCTAAACATATGTATGCACAAATACACAGCTACAACCCACCCCCCCCAAACGATGAAGAATGGACGATACATAAAAATTCTGCGAACATGTTACTCTTAACAGTACAACCAACATCAAACACTCAGTCTGTGCGCCGTCTGGGCTTCAACCATCTCCCGAATCTGCTGTAAGCTGGCCCCGCCTTGCCTGCGGCGCCCTTCTGCCCAGGCTCTGTTGACTGAGGAAGAGAGTGGTTATTTGACCTCTGCGGGGGCTCCGAGACGCTCCCCCTGGGGGGTCTGCCGCGTCGAGACACCCTCGCGACCGGTACAGACTTGTCCTTCATGACAAAAGCAGGTTTCAGTCTGTCAATACTAACTGTCTCCTTTCTGTCTCCCAAATCTAGCACAAAATGCTTATCCCCTGTCTCCAGCACTCTATATGGCCCGTCATATTGCGGTTTGAGTGTTGATCTTAGTGCCTCGTGCCTGACAAAAACGAACTCAGCATTTTTTAAAGCTTTGGGAACAAAAACGCGCGGAAAAGCGTTATGCACAGGGCCCGGGAGCGCGTCCGCTCCCGTGCCGACTAGCGGCCCAAGAGCAGGGGGGGGGGGCGGCTCCGGGTGCTCTGGTAAAAACTCGCCTGGCAGCCTGAGAGGTTGTGTGAACACAAGCTCCGCTGGGGAGGCATCTAAGTCCTCCTTGGGCGCAGAACGCAACCCTAATAAAACCCATGGTAGTTTGTTTACCCAATCTGCATCCGTGAGTGCCGCTCTGAGTGCTGCCTTCAAAGACCTATGAAAACGCTCGCATAAACCATTAGCCTGAGGGTGATAAGCCGTAGTGCGGTGAATTTTGGCTCCCAAGCCGTTGGCCATCGCTGACCAAAGCTCAGAGACGAATTGAGGCCCTCTATCGGACGTAATATCCGACAGAACGCCGAAACGCGCTACCCAAGCCGTTAAAAAAACGCGAGCCACCTCCGCGGCCGTGGTTGTCGCCAGCGGGACCACTTCCGGCCAACGTGTGGTTCGGTCCACCATTGTCAAAAGATGTGTGAACCCCTGTGACGCCGGTAGGGGGCCCACGAGGTCAACATGCACGTGGTCGAACCTTCTGGCCGGAATGCGAAACGGTTCTAACGGGGCTCTTGTGTGCTTGTGGATTTTGGCCCGTTGACAGGACATGCAGGCCTTTGCCCACTCCTTCACGTGCTTGCGCAGGCTCGGCCAAACAAACTTTTCCGCTACCATTTTCACCAAAGCGCACACCCCCGGGTGCGCCAGCGAGTGGACTGAGTCAAAAACGCGGCAGCGCCATGCGGCCGGAACCACCGGGCGTGGGCGCCCAGTCGACACATTGCAAATTAGGGGGGGGGCGCACCGATTTGTAAACACTTGCTCTCCAGCCTTAACCCTGTTGGTCCAGACTGGAGCGCGCACACGTCTGCATCCGCACCCTGCTCTGCTGCCATGGCTGCGTAATCTATACCTACGTGCACCGGGGCTGCGCACGCTCCTGCGCCGCCGCTCTGCTGCGCAGTCGCGGCGGGCTGGTCGGCCTCTGCGCGTGCCGGTGCCGTGACCGCGCGCGAGAGGCAGTCTGCCACCACATTGAGTTCACCCGCTACGTGCCGAATGTCAGTGGTAAATTCCGAAATTGCAGCCAGCTGCCTCTGCTGCCTGCCTGACCACGGATCTGAAATTTTGGACATGGCGTATGTGAGCGGCTTGTGGTCCACAAAAGCGGTGATACGCCGTCCTTCCAGCCAGAACTGGAAATGACGAATAGCCAAATGCAGCGCCAACAGCTCCCTGTCGAATGCGCTGTATTTTCGCTTGGCCACGCTTAAGGATTTGCTGAAAAAACTCCGGCAACCTGCTGCTCTATAACGGCCCCTATGGCCACATCTGATGCGTCTGTTGTTAGTGCGATGCGTGCCACTGGGTCAGGGTGAGCCAGGAGCGCAGCGTCAGCCAAGGCTTTTTTCACCTCTGTGAACGCGCGCTCCCGCTCTGGGGACCATTCAACAGCATTGGTTGGTTTTTGTTTCCTGAGCGCGGCATATAACGGCTGCATGAGTTGTGCTGCATGGGGCAGGAAACGGTTATAAAAATTCACCATCCCCAAAAATTCCTGCAATGACTTGACCGTTTGTGGTCAGGGAAAATCTGTCACTGTGCGCACTTTATCCGGTAATGGGACCGCCCCCTCTGGGGAGACGCGGTGGCCCAAAAAAATCGATCTGCGCGACGCCGAACTGGCACTTGGCTGGATTAATTATTAAGCCATGCTCTCCCAACCTCCCAAAAACCACCGTGAGGTGCTTTTCGTGTTCTTCCTCTAAAGTACTGGCGACCAATATGTCATCGAGGTACACAAACACGAAAGGGAGATCGCGTAACATGGCGTCCATCATCCATTGGAACGTTTGCGCCGCCCCTTTAAGACCAAACGGCATGCAAAGAAATTCAGAAAGTCCAAACGGGGTTATTACCGCTGTTTTAGGAATGTCCTCCGGCCGGACTGGAACTTGATGGTAGCCGCGAACCAGGTCTATTTTGGAAAAATTGCGCATCCCCGGCAGGCGTATTGAAAAATCCTGGATGTGTGGGATGGGGTAACGATCGTGTGCCGTGGCGTTGTTCAGCCGGCGGTAATCGCCGCACGGTCTCCAGGAGCCATCAGCTTTTGGGACCATATGCAGCGGTGAAGCCCATGGGCTTTTCAAACGGCGAATGATGCCCAGCCTCTCCAGGCTGGCGAACTCCTCGCGCGCGATAGAGAGCTTGGCAGCATCTAAGCGCCGAGCTTTCGCAAAGACGGGGGGGGCCAGATGTAGTTATAAAGTGCTCCACCCCGTGTTTTGCGACCGTTGCTGAGGAAGTGGGTACCGTGAGTGCTGGAAAAACCGGGTGAGGAGTGCGTGGAACTTACCACCTGCTGCGGCGACGTTGGTCTGTACTGGTGGCGGGAACACTCGAGCTGAACGGGGAGAGAGTAAAAAGAGAGTGCATTTACCAGCCGCCTATTGGCAAGATCAACTAACAGACCGTGTGAGCACAGAAAATCAGCGCCTAACATGTTGAAACTCACTGCCGCTATGACAAAAGTCCATTCATATGTGCGGCCATGTAAGCATAAAGACAAAGTCTTTTTCCCGTAGGTGCTGATGCTCGAGCCGTTTGCCGCCGTTGCTCCGCTACCACGGGGTCCAGCCAACCGGTCAGCATATGTCGGGGTGATGAAACTCACTTGGGCTCCGGTGTCTATAAGGAAATCCCATCCGGAGCTCGCATCTGTGATGTAGAGCAGCTTGCTGCTTTCACCGAGAGTCGAAGCTGCTAACGACCCCCGGTCTTGCTGTTTCCCGAACTCCTGAAGCTGCAGGGCGGCACACACCTGCGTGCCCTCTCGGCGAACCTCTGATGATAAAAGCAGAGATCCTCTCCTCCGCTGCGTCGGGGCCACACCTCTGCCAATGAACCATCACCTCCACCGCGTCGAGGCAGCGCCGCTGCCGTTGTTGGTAAGCTTGGGTCTGCTGCCTCTGGCTCCCCGCTGCCTTGGGTCGCTGCTGCGGTCGTCTGCTCACCGCAGGCGTCCAGGATCCTGTCTGCCTCCTGGGCCAGCTCCCGGAAATCTTCCTGGGTCTGACAACGTACGCCGGCCAGCATCCCTCTCATGTGCGCCGGGAGGTTGGTGAGGAAGATGTACTGGAAAAGGAAGTCGTCATTGTCTGACCCCCTCAGCTGTAGCATATCCTCCATCAGGGCGCTTGGCCTGTGTCCTCCCTGGTCGAGCAAAGCCAGGAGCCTCCTAGCCCTCACTTCGGCTGAGGGCGTGAAAAACTAGATGAGGGTAGCTTTCAACCTGCCGTATCTGTCGGTGGCGGGTGGCTGCTGTACCAAGCTCTGCACGCACCGAGCCGTGCGGTTATCCAGCTTAGCGATGATATGGTGGAACTTTGTGTCATCCACCGTTACTCCTGCGAGCGCGAACTGTGATTCCGCTTATAGGAACCACGACTGTGGATTGTCCTGCCAGAATTCCGGCAGCTTGACGGCTACGGCGCTCGCCAGGGCAGACTCCAGCGAGTCTGGAACGCGGAGACCTTCTCCAGGCATTCTCTACGTCGATAGGTCACCAATGTGGGGAGCGTGGAATAAAGAGACTGGATTGTGTTTTATTCCAGTTTATTCCAACATTCATTTCCCCAGCCTGCTCTCTCCAATAAGCAGGAAGACAAGAGGCTGAGCCACATCAGAGTTTCACATTTCACAGTTTTTTTCTAAAGCCCATCCAGGGACAAGAGTTGCAAATTAGCTAACAGCTATACACTCTATGTGCAACACATCAGATTGATTGTCTTTGATTAATTGTCTATGTTTATTGCACTGTCCCTGTCAAATAAACTAATCTACTACTACTACATTTATACCTTTTCTCATACACGGTGGCGCAGTGGTTAGCACTGCGGCAGCACAGTTTACCCTTGGCCGGGGGATTGTGGGGATCGTGGGATCGTGGGTTCGATCCCAGCCCCCGACCAACAGTGATCTGTGTGGAGTTTGCATGTTCTCCCCATGTTGCGTGGGTTTACTCCGGGATTTCTCCGGTTTCCTCCCACATGCCAAAAACATGCATGTTAGGTTAATTGGCTGTTCTAAATTGTCCCTAGATATCTGTTTCCTATAGGCCCTTAGAATAGAGGGTTAGTATTAATGAAAGCGCTTTGAGTGGTCTTTGTGACTAGAAAAGCGCTATATACGTAAGTGCAGGTTAGTTAGTTAGTTAGTTACAGCCTTCTCACACACAGGGGGATCACATATCCCCGTCAAAACCCTTTATTGACATTTCTCCCCCCTCCAGTCTTCCGTCTTCTACCTGCGTCCTGGAGGTCAGGAAGTCCTTCGTTCGCACCCCTGTCCTCTCTCGTTGTCCTCCGCAGGTGGTCCGGACTTACTGTCCTCTTCGTCATGAGGTCAATCCACATGTGTGCTGTCAGCATCTCTCTTATGTTTAACATAGGTATGCACAAATACACCCCTTTTATGTCTAAACATATGTATGCACAAATACACAGCTACAGTAAGCAGCTACAGCAGTATAACCACAGACACACTTTCACCACATTACCTCTGTCTTTATCCCATTTCTGTGCTCTGGGACATGAGGGGGTTTTGCTGCTTTTAACATATTAAATTAATTTAGTCTAGTACGCTATTTCACCAGGTCAGGAAGAGGGTCTAAATAAAATGGGGAAAGAGTGGGCTTATTAAAAACTATTATCTCATCATTTTTATCATATTAAATATATGCTGCCCTATCTGTCGTTTCCCAAGACACTTTCTGCTGGTAAGACCTCCAGTTTCTCTCTCTTTCTCTCGGTTTACCTGCGTTAGAAATCTCCGTTGCACAGACAAGTCCTGGGGCTGTTAACAGATTTTTTTTTTTTTCTTTCGGTTGGTTGAATAAATCACGCTGGAGCAGCCACAATGGAATGAAAATAAACTTCTGGACACTTCGGATGTCAGCAACACTGCTTCAGGGCAAAGTAAAACTTTTCCCCGAAGTGGCATTGGTGACATGTAGAAAAAAATGCGGGCAGATTATCTTCATCGCTGCACTGTTTTTTTTTAAAAAGATGGCAGCAGTCTGAAACTGCCTTAAAACTAAATTACTTTCTCACAACCAGATGAAGATGTCCGAGCACGGAGCGCTGCTTTTCCTGCACCATGTTTTTTTCCGTTTCTATGGTAACATATAGGTTCCAAGGTTGTCATAGCCAGGAGCGGCACTGGGGTTAAGCTCCCAGTGCTCATAAAATGCTCCTTACGGCGTACGTCTCGAAAAGCCTCTGACAACTAAGTCCAACTCCTAGCCTGCCCGTGTGGTTTAGTCTCTAAGCCCGGCGGAACTGCTTTTACTAATAGGAGAAGGGGCGAGGGCGGATCTCTGGCGCCTTAAAACCAGATGCTTTGGGTAGATGGTGGCTCGTCAACCTGGGAAGGTAGCCCATCTAGGGGAAGGTAAACCCTGATTTCAAACCTCCACTGCCTTGCGGCACACCCGGTCACGGGAAAGGCTTCGGGAGTCAACCCTGAGGAAAAATCCGGAGTCGGAGCCCCTAAGGCAGTTCTCTGTTGTGCTCAACATCGTTCTGGCAGCTCCTGCGACGGTGCTGGTGCCAAACTATAGCAGCCCTGCTGTTCCTTTGGATCCATCAGTGACGTGGAGAGGGGGGACATGCTGCATGGGTAACATCTTGTCCTCCATATCTTCCTGCCCAGGCTTGAATCCTACCAACGCCCAACGCTGGAAGGTAGAACACCGGTGCGCATCGGCCTGTTCAGCTACAGGCGGTGCTGTTCCAGCAGAGTAGACGTTTAGGATTCTCTTCCATGGTCATCATAGACCGACGGAGGCCGACGACGGTAACATGTAACTTCCAATGACAGTGTAACGGACCCCAAATATCGCGATATTCATTTTTACACCGGTATCAAAATTTATACTGGTATTATCGTGATATGGCATACCCCTAGACAACACCACCTGTTTGTCTGCCAAGACATAAGCGGGCTTAAGCCTGTCAATGCAGACGGTTTTCTTACGCTCCCCCCAAGTCTAACAAGTGTTTTGCCCCTGTTTCCAGCACTCTGAATGGGCCGTCATACGGTGGACGCAGCAGGGTTCTGTGTGCATCATGCCTGACAAAAACGAATTTGGTGTTCTGCAAGCTCTTTGGAACAAAGGTGCAGGGAAAACAATGGTGCGCCAGGCCCAGCACGTTGACAGCCCCTGTACTGTGCAAAAAATGTGTGGACAGATCGGCCCTGGGGGCGGGGCTTTCCGGTAAAAATTCCCTGGGGATCTGCAACGGCTGAGAAAAAACAAGCTCTGCCCACTAAATCCACGTGTACGTGGTTAAACTTCCTGGCTGGAATTTGAAAGGGCTCAAGGGTGCTTTGGTCTGCTTGTGCGCCTTAGCCCGCTGGCATGCAACGCACATTGCAGCCCATTCTTTCACATCCCTGCGTAGGCAAGACCAGACAAATTTTGCCCCACCAGTTTAACCGAGGTGCACACGCCAGGATGTGAAAGGGAGTGGACGGACTCAAAAACGCGGTGGCACCAAGAACTCGGAACCACCGGGCAGGGGCGACCAGTGGTGACATTGCAGAGCAAGAGGGGGGGGCACCCTTCTTCCACCACCCTGCTCTCCAGTTTCAATCCCGTAGCCGCGGACTGGAGCGCACAAATGTCTGTGTACCCGGTTTGGTCGGCAGCCATGGCGGTGAAATCTATCCCCATGTAGACTGGTGAGACTAACGCGAGCGACAGGCAGTCAGCCGCAACATTAAGCTGACCGGCTACTGGATGTCGGTAGTGAATTCTGAGATTGTGGCCAGGTGCCGTTGCTGCCGAGCCGACCACGGTTCCGACACTTTGGGCATAGCGTACGTTAGTGGTTTGTGATCAACAAACGCGGTGAACTCGCGGCCCTCGAGCCAAAACTGGAAATGGCGTGTAGCCAGGTGAAGGGCCGACGAATCCCGGTCAAATGCGCTGTATTTACGCTCGTTGTCACGCAAGGTATGGCTGAAAAACTCAAGTGGTTGCCAAGACCTGGAGATGTACTGCTCCACCACTGCCCCTATCGCGACATCAGATGCGTCTGTGGTGAGTGCTATCCACGCTGACGGGGTTGGGTGGGCCAGCAAAGCCGTGTTAGCGAGCGCTGTTTTGGTGTATGTGAAAGCCTGGACCCGCTTGGGGGTCCAGTCAATGCTTTCCGTGGGCTTCTTTTTTTTGAGCATGCTGTACAGCAGTTGCAGCAGCTGGGCTGCCCGGGGGACGAAACGGTTGTAAAAATTGACCATTCCCAAAAATTCCTGTAGCACCCTCATTGTCTATGGATGTGGAAAAATCTAATGCTGCGTGTACTTTATCCGGCAGCAGAATCGCGCCCTCCGGCGAGATGCGATGGCCAAAAAAATCAATGATTGGCAGCCTGAACTGGCACGTTGCCGTGTTAACGATCAGCCCGTGCGCTTCCAACTGTTGGAAGACTTGTCTGAGATGGGCGAGGTGCTCATCCTCTGACGCGCTAGCCAGTAAAATGTCGTCCAAGTAGACAAAAACGAATGGCAAGTCACGGAGCACCATGTCCATCATTCTTTGAGAAGTTTGCACTGCGCCCTTTAACTTGAACAGCATGCGTAAAAACTCGAAGAGCCCAAAAGGAGTTATTATCACTGTTTTGGGAATGTCCTCTGTGCGCACCAGGACCTGGTGGCAACCGTGGACCAGGTCCACTTTTGAAAAAATGCGCGTCCCGGCCAGATGCACGGAAAATCCTGGATGTGTGGGATGGGATACCAGTCAAGTTCCATGGCGTTGTTTAAGCGTTGGGAATTGCCACATGGCCGCCACGATCCACTGGCCTTAGGCACCATGTGCAGCAGAGATGCCCAAACTCTGCTGGAGCATCTAACGATGCCTAATCGCTCTCGGTTAGCAAACTCCTCGTATGCACTGGCTAGTTTAACTGTGTTCAGGCGGTGAGGGCGCGTGAACACAGCTCGACCTTTCGTTGTGATAAAATGCTTAACTCCTGTTTGGTTACTGCAGAGGAAAAAGTGGGAACCGTGAGTGCTGGGAACTCGGAAAGCAAATGCAGGTCATTACCGCCTGGAGCTAGAACATTGGCGAGTGTTGGTGGCCCAACTCTCCGAGCTATGCAGGGCAAGGACGAAAAAGAAACAGCATCCACTAAACGTCTGTTGGCAACATGGACAAACAGTCCGTAAGCACACAGAAAATCAGCACCCAAGATGGGAACCGAACATGCATCTACCACAAAGTCCCACTGGTAATTGCGCCAATGTAAGCAAACAGTCACTGTCCTTTCTCCAAGCGTCCTGATGTGGGATCCGTTGGTGGCTGTAAGAGCCGGGCCACTGCCTTCTGACAACCAGTCCGCGCTGACTGGCAAAATGAGGCTCTTCTGGGAGCAGGAGTCCACCAGAAAATGTCTCCCAGAATGTGTGTCCGTGATGAAAAGCAGCTTCTCCCTGTCGCCAGCGGTTGCAGCTGCTACCAACCGCTGGCTGTCTCGTTTCCCGGCTTTCTTGAAGTGGCATGGTGGCAGACAACGTTGTGCCTCCTTGCCAAAACGGCAGTGATAAAAACACAGCGTCCCAGTCCTGTGTCTCCGGGTGGCCATCCCTGCCACCATCATTGGCTCCTCGATCTCGCTGGATTCCTCTGGAGATCCCGGTGTCACTGCATGCACGCTGAGAGCCCTGTTTGCCAGGATGATGCGGTCTGCCTCTTGTGCCAGCACACGGTAGTTCCTGGTCACCAGCAGTGATGAGTTAGCGAGGATCGCCCGCACTGTAGCTGGTAGTTTCCTGAGGAAGAGGTGGGTGAACAGGAAAGATCCATCGGCCCTACCCATTAGCGTGAGCATGCTCTCCATAAGGTCCACAGCCAATCTGTCACCTAACTTCGAGCGTGTGAGGAGTTTTTCTGCCCCCTCTCCATCCGAAAGTTTATAATGTTGCAGCAGCGTCTGCTTGAGACTGTTGTATTTACCCTGGGTTGGCGGGTCCTGGAGCAGGCTCATGACTCATTGCGTGGCATGCTCGTCCAGCGCAGCTACCACATGATGGTATCTGGTGTCGCCCGTAGAGATTCCGCAGCTTCTACATGCAAAAACCAAGCAGATGGGTTGTGGAGCCAAAAGTCTGGGAGCCTGACTGTGACGGTGCACGCAGCGGTGTGTGGCTCCCGTGGGAGTGTTTCCACGGAGGTGCTCGGCTCATTCTCCATTTCATGTCTTAAAGTCACCAATGTGGAGAAGGAAATCAGACAAGGCAATGAGCTGATGACACAGAACTTTATTCTCCTCCAACAGGTACAAACAAGACTACCCTGGGTCTCAAGGCAACCACTTTTATATTCTTTATTCCCGCCTTTGGGACCCAGGGTGTAAAACATAACATACGGGACACAAAACATGTACACACATCAACATACAGTACACAGAGCCTGACTTATTACCATACTTTCATCCCGGTGACTTCAAGTGTGAACCCTGTCACAGCGGGGGCAAAGGCACATCTTGTCTAGTCTAAAACCCCCTAGCGCTACGGCGCCCCCTTGTTGCCTCTGCTCCTTTCTTCACTATTACCATTTCTCACCTCCCTGTCCCCCCCAACCTCAAGCCCTGGGTGGAGTGCCACCTGTTATCGTGTCACCACATGGGAAACTTTTTTATTCTCACTTGGGTACATTTTTGAGTAAAACAAAAAAACCCTGTACTTTTACTCAAGTAAAGTAAGCGTCACTGATTTGGAAACCAGCTTGAAATTTACAAGTTAGTATTAATTTGTAATGGCTCATTTTTACCAGAATACTCCATATTTATTTTGGTGATTTTATCATTTGACTTCTAGCTCAATTCCAAAACAACAATAAAAAGTTGCAAATTTATGTGCTATATGACAAATTTAAAAGGTGCGTAACGGATGGTGAGGCGGCGGTGGAGAGCTAGCAGGCCAAGGCTAACACATTAGCATGGGCTCTGGAGTAGCTGATGGCACAGTCACCAGACACAGAATATATACTTCCATTCGGTGTTTTATTCTATAACAGTCTTAACAAGACCAAGTCTCCACAGGGCTACATACTCTAATTCATACATGAATAGCAGAACATGTGCGACATGACCAACACCTACCAATTACCAAAGAGTTCTCCTACTGCGTGGCTTAGATCTATGCTATTACACTGCCAACACCAAAAGGGGAGCAACACCGCCCTGTGGCGTCCTCTGGTATTACAGTACATCAGTATAAAGTGAACGTTACAAGTGCTAACATCTTTATCTTGATATTTCCAGGTGAAGCTGCATCAGGATGACCAGACTGCACAAATCAGTCAGCTTCTTCAAATGATCTGTTCTTGTGATGTGAATCCATGATTTTTTTTAACCATTCTATTGCCTTCCCTCTCTATTCACCCATAATAGGGATATATCAATCATCCCAATTTCATACATATGAGTAGGCTTTGCAATGAATAAATACCTTGCTGTGATATTGCATAGCAGATAAAAATAATATGACATGTGGAATCACATAAAATAGTTCTTTCAAGCATATCATATTCTCCGTAGCCCCCACTGGATATCAGCAGCCAATTAAAGTTATATACCATTAATATGATTTATGTACAGCAGCTGCCATGACCCATAGTAATAAAAATATTCAATTCATTATGACTAGAAAACACAGCCCTAAAAACTCTAATGTATTCTCCGTAGCCCCTATAAGAAACTGGTTCCAAAACCGATTACTACATAGGTGCCGTGGTTGACCTGTTCACTACCTATTAAATTTATAGTTTAACTGTGGAATAAAGTCAATATTATGTTTTAAAGGGTTGTTTTTTGTTACTCCTGTTCACATTCAAATCATGTTGTGATGTCAGTGTATTCTCCTTAGCCCTATATTTTTATGCATTGGGGTACCTATGCTTACTGTAATGCTGTAACTTGAAAACTATTTGAGGATACTTCATGAAGTTTTATCATCAAATTGCCAAAACATTATAGGTTAAAAAAAGCAAACTTGGTTTTGTTTCTATCTTTACTTAGTTTTTTTTCTACCTTTGTCGAATGCAAACCGACACCTTGAATGAAAAACTGCCCATTAGTGATACATGACTGTACAGTGGATATAAAAAGTCTACAGACCCCTGTTCAAATGCTAGGTTTTTGTGATGTAAAAAATGAGACCAAGATAAATCATTTCAAAAGTTTTTCCACCACTGATCGAATCAAATCAAATCAAATCAAACTTTATTGTCATATTGCTGTACATACAACTGTAGTGCAGGCAAGATGAAATTGCGTTTCTCTCGGCATCCATATAAGAAGCAGCATGATTAAGACACACTCCCACATAGCTCCACCCCCCACCCCACCCCCACCCCCCCATCCATTCACACATCTCTGAGACATACTTGGGGAAAAAGAATAACTAACTATAATATACAAAATGTCCATAGGTGCAGTACTGTGTATGTGAGATTCCGGGTCAGCTGTTCAGCATCCTGACAGCTTGTGGGAGGAAGCTGTTGGATCAGTCTGGTGGTTCTGCCTCTGATGCTCCGGAATCATTTACCAGATGGAAGAAGTTCAAAGTGTTTATGCAGAGGGTGAGAATGGTCCTTGACAATGTTCAGTGCCCAGCTCCTACAACGGTTCTGAAAAAGTTCTTGGACAGAGGGGAGGGAGACTCCAATTACCCTCTCTGCCCCCTTGACTATCCTCTGCAGGGCTTTTTTGTCTGACATACTGCAGCTGGAGTACCATGTAGCAATGCAGTATGTCAGAACACTCTCCACCACACCTCTGTAGAAGGTCCTGAGGATGCAGATGGGGAGAGAGGCCTGTTTGAGTTTCCTCAAGAAGTGTAGTCTCTGCTGAGCCCGCTTCCTGATCTCCAAGGAATTCTTGCTCCAGGTCAGGTCCTGCGAGATCTGCACTCCTAGGAACTTGATGTTCTCTACTCTCTCCACTAAACGGCCGCCGATGCTGAGGGGGACGTGCTCAGGCTGTGACCGCCGGAAGTCGATAATCATCTCCTTCGTTTTGTCCACGTTGAGCACCAGATTGTTCTCCCTGCACCAGCGCTCCAGGTCTCTTACTTCTTCCCTGTACATTGATTCCTCATCCCTCTGAATAAGTCCCACCACCGTGGTGTCATCTGCAAACTTAATAATCTGGTTCCCTTCGTGTTTGGATACACAGTCATGTGTTAGAAGTGTAAACAACAGTGGACTGAGTACACAGCCTTGAGGGGTTCCGGTACTCGGCGTGACAGAGTTGGAGATGTTGTTTCCAACCCGGACAGACTGAGGTCTCTCAGTCAGGAAATCCAGGATCCAGAGACATGTGGCGGTGTTCAGACTGAGAAGGAGTAATTTCTCTATCAGTCTCTGGGGAATAATGGTGTTGAATGCTGAACTGAAATCAATGTACAGGAGTCTGGCGTAGGTGTCTTTCTGGTCCAGGTGGGTGATGACAGAGTGTAGGGTGGTGACTATAGCATCCTCCGTGGAGCGGTTTGAACGATATGCAAACTGGAGCGGGTCGTGTGATGCAGGGAGGCAGGCTGTGATGTGTGGTTTGACAAGCCGTTCAAAACACTTCATCACAATTGGTGTAAGTGCAACAGGACGATAGTCATTCAAACAGGACACCACTGGTTTCTTTGCCACCGGTACAATGATAGAGGTCTTGAAGCATCTGGGAACGATGGCCTGACTCAGGGAGATGTTATAAATGTCAGACAGGACATCCGCCAACTCGCTCGCGCAGTCTCGGAGCACACGTCCCGGAATGTTGTCTGGACCTGCAGCTTTGCGTGGGTTGATTCTGGATAGGGTCCTCCGTGTGTCTGCTGTGTTAATGGTAAAAGCTGGTCCGACCGATGGTGGGAGTGGGCCGGCCCTCCCTCTGATTGTCGAGTTTGATGCTTCAAAACGTGCAAAGAAGTCGTTAAGCTTGTCTGGAAGCGAAGTGTCGTCATCATCGACCCCCTGCCTAGACTTAAAGCCCGTCAGTGTCCGAACTCCCTGCCACATCTGCTTGGTGTTCCTAGTGTCACCGAGGTGTCCCTGGATTTTCTCCGCATAGGCGCGCTTTGCCGCCTTAATTCCCTTTGAAAGCGCAGACCTGGCTGAGCGGAGGGCAATCCTGTCCTTCGCTCTGAACGCTGCATCTCTGGCTGTAAGCAGCGAGCGCACCTCTGCAGTCATCCAGGGCTTATGATTACCCCGCATAGTGATGGTCTTCACTGTAGTGAAATCCTCTGTGCACTTCGCGATGTAGCTGGTGACCGAATCAGCATACTCCTCCACATCTGTCCTGTCTTCCTGGGAGGCTGCTATTTTGAAGATCTTCCAGTCTGTGTGCTGAAAACAGTCTTGCAGTGCAGAGGTTGCACTCTCTGGCAAAATCCTGATTTGTTTCACTGCTGGCCTGCTGCGCTTCAATAAAGGTTTGTAGGCAGGCAGCAGCATCACGGACATGTGATCAGAACGGCCGAGATGGGGGCGGGGTATTGCTTTATATGCATCTGTGTTTGTGTACACTAAGTCCAACATATTCTCTCCTCTGGTCTTAAAGTCTACACATTGTTTAAACTTGGGTGACAACAATATGGGTCACTTGATGTGACCCATAACCTGTACAACCCAAGTGAAAAATCAAACTGAAATCTTTCAAGGGGGAAAATAAAAAAAACTTACAATAACCTTGTTGCATAAATATACACACCCTTAAACTAACACTTTGTTGCAGCACCTTTGGCTTTTATTAAAGCACTCAGTCTTTTTGGGTAGGAGTCTATCAGCATGGCACATCTTGATGTGGCAATATTTGCCCACTCTTCTTTGCAAAAATGCTCCAAATCTGTCAGATTGTGAGGGCATCTCCTGTGCACAGCCCTCTTCAGATCCACAGATGTTTGATTGGATTCAGGTCTGGACTCTGGCTGGGCCATTCCAAAACTTTAATCTTTTTCTGGTGAAGCCATTCTTTTGTTGATTTGGATGTGTGCTTTGGGTCATTATTGTGCTGAAAGATGAAGTTCCTCTTCATCTTCAGCTTTCTAGCAGAAGCCTGAAGGTTTTGTGCCAACACTGACTGGTATTTGGATCTGTTCATAATTCCCTCCACCTTGACTAAGGCCCCAGTTCCAGCTGAAGAAAAACAGCCCCAAAGCATGATGCTGCCACCACCATGCTTCACTGTATGTATAGTGTTCTTTTGGTGATGAACAGTGTTGTGTTTGCACCAAATATACCTTTTGGAATTATGGCCAAAAATTTCAAACTTAGCTTCATCAGACCATAACACATTTTCCCACATGTGTTAGGGAGAGTGTGTTTTTGCAAAATGTAGCCGGGCTTGGATGTTTTTTTCATAAGATAAGGCTTCCGTCTTACCACCCTACCCCATAACCCAGACAGACTGTATGAAGAAGACAGGCGATTGTTGTCACATGTACTTAACAGCCAGTACTTGCCAGAAATTCCAGCAGCTCCTTCAGTGTTGCTGTCGTCCTCTTGGCAGCCTCCCTGACCAGTTTTCTAGTTGTCTCTTCATCAATTTTGGAGGGATGTCTAGTTCTTGGTAATGTCATTGTTGTGCCATATTTTTTCCACTTGATAATGACTGTCTTCACTGTGTTCCATGGTATATTTAATGCCTTCAAAATTCTTTTGTACCCTTCTCCTGACTGATACAGTGCATCCGGAAAGTTTTCACGGCGCTTCACTTTTTCCACATTTTGTTATGTTACAGCCTTATTCCAAAAGGGATTAAATTCATTTTTCCCTCAAAATTCTACACACAATTCCCCATAATGACAATGTGAATTTTTTTTTGAGATTTTTGCAAATTTATTAAAAATAAAAAAATAAGAAATCACATGTACGTAAGTATTCACAGCCTTTGCCATGAACCTCAAAACTGAGCTCAGGTGCCTCCTGTTTCCACTGATCATCCGTGAGATGTTTCTACAGCTTAATTGGAGTCCACCTGTGGTAAATTCACTTGATTGGACATGATTTGTAAAGGCACACTCCTGTCTATATAAGATCCTACATTTGACAGTGCATGTCAGAGCACAAACCAAGCATGAAGTTAAGGAATTGCCTGTAGACCTCTGAGACAGCATTGTCTTGAGGCACAAATCTGGGGAAGGGTACTAAAAAATTTCTGCTGCTTTGAAGGTCCCAATGAGCACAGTGGCCTCCATCATCCATAAATGGAAGAAGTTTGGAACCACCAGGACTCTTCCTAGAGCTGGCCAACCATCTAAACTGAGCGATCCGAGGAGAAGGGCCTTAGTCAGGGAGGTGACCAAGAACTCGATGGTCACTCTGTCAGAGCTCTAGTGTTCCTCTGTGGAGAGAGGACAACCTTCCAGAAGGACATCCATCTCTGCAGCAATCCACCAATCAGGCCTTTATGGCAGAGTGGCCAGATGGAAGCCACTTCTTATTAAAAGGCACATGGCATCCTTCCTGGAGTTTGCCAAAAGGCACCTGAAGGACTATCAGACCATGAGAAACAAAATTCTCTGGTCTGATGAGACAAAGATTGACCCCTTCGGCGTGAATGCCAGACGTCATGTTTGGAGGAAACCAGGCACCGCTCATAACTGTGCCAATGGTGGTGGCAGCATCACGCCGTGGGGATGTTTTTCAGTGGCAGGAACTGGGAGACTAGTCAGGATAGAGGAAAAGATGAATGCAGCAATGTATAGAGACATCCTGGATGAAAACCTGCTCTGGAGTGCTCTTGACCTCAGACTGGGGTGATGGTTCATCTTTCAGCAGGACAACAACTCTAAGTACACAGCCAAGATATTGAAGGAGTGGCTTCAGGACAACTCTGTGAATGTCCTTGAGTGGCCCAGCCAGAGCCCAGACTTGAATCCAATTGAACATCTCTAGAGAGATCTGAAAATGGCTGTGCACCGACGCTTCCCATCCAACCTGATGGAGCTTGAGAGGTGCTGCAAAGAGGAATGGGTGAAACTGCCCAAAGATAGGTGTGCCAAGCTTGCAGCATCATATTCAAAAAAAACTTGAGGCCAAAATTGCTTCCAAAAGTGCATAAGCAAAGTATTGAGCAAAGGCTGGAAATACTTATGTAGTACACGTGATTTCTTAGTTTTTTATTTTTAATAAATTTGCAAAAATCTCAAAAAAAAAAAAACCCAAACAAAACTTTTTTCACATTGTCATTATGGGGTATTGTGTGTAAAATTTTGAGGAAAAAAATGAATCTAATCCTTTTTGGAATAAGGCACATAACAAAATGTGGAAAAAGTGAAGCCCTGTGAATACTTTCCAGATGCACTGTACTTTTGAACAATGAGATCCCTCTGGTGCTTTGGAAGCTCTCTGTGGACCATGGCCTGTGCTGTAAGATGTGACTACAAAACTGTAAGGAAAGGCCTACTACAACAGCTGAACTTTATGGGGGGCTAATCAGAGGCACTTTAAATGGTGGCAGGTGTGTGCTGACTCCCATTTAACATGAGTTTGAATGTGATTGGTTAATGCTGAATACATCCCCAGAAGTAACTGGGTGTGCATATTTATGCAAACAGGTTTTTGTAAGTTTTTATTTTTCCCCTTAAAAGATTTCACTTTGTTTTTCAATTGGGTTGTACAGGTTATGGGTCACATTAATGGTGGAAAAAGTTTTGAAATTATTTATCTTGGTCTCATTTTTTACATCACAAAAACCTGGCATTTGAACAGGGGTGTGTAGATTTTTTATATCCACTGTACATCAACTAAAACAGTTACCGCTGATGACCTTTACACACTGTCACCTTCCCAGAAGAACAAGAGCTGAGGGCAGAGGACATCCACATCTCTTAGTTTAAGTCAGTAGTCTCTCCCACATACAGCCCTTGGCAGAAATTATGAGTGTGTGAGTTTGTTGAGAATTAGGGCAATTGCCTAAGAGGATTAATAATTCTTATAACTTCATATACAGTGGTGTGAAAAACTGTTTGCCCCCTTCCTGATTTCTCATATTTTTGTATGTTTTTCACACTTAAATGTGTCATGAACAGACTAAACCTAATAACTGGTTGGGCCACCCTTAGCAGCAACAACTGCAACCAAGTGTTTACAATAACTGGCAATGACTCTTTTATAGCGCTGTGGAGGAATTTTGGCCCACTCATCTTTGCAGAATTGTTGTAATTCAGTCACACTGGAGGGTTTTCGAGCATGAACTGCCTTTTTAAGGTCATGCCATAGCATCTCAATCAGATTCAAGTCAGGACTTTGACGAGGCCACTTCAAAGTCTTCATTTCGTTTTTCTTAAGCCATTCACAGTTGGACTTGCTGGTGTGTTTTGGAACATTGTCCTGCTGCAGAACCCAAGTGCGCTTCAGCTTGAGGTCACAAACACATTGTCACCATGGGTTGAGATGCCGTCTCGGCACTCAGCCCATGTTTTCCCTCATCTCTGCTTCCCATTGAGCAGCGTCTCAGCAGGCTCCCAGCTGGCAGCATTATGGACGGCTGGGGCCAATTAGTCTTCATCAGCTGGGGCGCTGCCAATGAGGATAAATAGGAGCAGCCTCGATGACTCGGGGCTGCGACATAAACACATTGCTAAGCTGAAGCCCCTTCGTCTGGTGTCAGCTTATACTCCTCTTGCAGCATTCCTGTGTTTGTATCCCGCTGTGAGTATGGACGTCTTGTTACCCCCACGTCCAGTACGAGCTGCTTACCTCTGCGCTGTGCAACCTGTGAGTGTACCTCTGCATGAGTATCTGTGCTCTCCTCATCCCTTATACCTTACCCAAAATAAACCATCACGACTCACTGGCTTGTCCCTGGCTCTGATTGCCCGGCTCCCTAGAGCCGGATATGACAGTATGTCGCAGCCAGAAGAGTTGCCGGAGGCCGTGAGTCGCTGTGGAAATGTACCTTTCTGTCTGGGTGTCAGCGCTGCTAGCATGCCGTTTCCCAGGAGTCACTTCCGGCGCCAGGGCGACGAGCTGAGGTCCATCTCGGAGGCTATCGACGGGACATTCTTCACCCTGCACGACGCCTCCAACGCGAGACGCTGGCATCCGGGCCGTGCTGAGGAACTCCTGGACTGTCACCCTCACTCTCTGTACCATCTGGAGGACAGTGCCAGGATAGACGCTGCAGGTACACAGCGAGAGAAGCTCCACGGGGTGGATGGAAATCCCGGCAGGGAGTCGAAGTGGACGACGTCTTTCCCCGCTTCGGAGTCCCGTTCCTGCCGCCATTCCAGTCCGGGAGTTCGCGCCAACCAGAGGACTTCCCCCGACCTGCGCCACGTCACTCGGGATTCCCTTCAAGGAGCCGCAGCTGACAGCAGTTATGTCTGGGGTCGAGTGGCTGTCGCGAGCTCCACTGTGTTTCCTGTCACCACCTTCAGGCATGTGGCGGCGGCAGTGAGGTTGATGGAGAGGACTTCAGGGCTACGAAGCTTTCCCGTGCTCGGCGCCTTCCTCGCCTCGATCTCCAATCTGGAGCGGCGAATCCTGGGTTTCCCCCTCGCTTCGTTCCCCGGGAATAGCCGCCATCACATCGCCGAGTCACCTCTGCACGAACCTCGTCCGGATCCAGTTCTGGGCCATCGTCAGGACAGTTCCTCCCACGCAGCTGTCACCTCTTCGCCTCGTCTGTGTGGAGATTCTACAGCCCCGTTCCCTGAGCCTCATTTCCCCGCTGTCATTCCTGGACATTCGGGCTGGCTCACCCCGGCTGTTTTCCCCTCCTCCTTGACGCGCTTCCTGACTGCTGTGTGTGCCTGGAATTCCGGTCTGGTGAGCTCTCTGCTGGAGACAACGCGAGCGATCCTCAGACGAATTCCCGGGGGGTCCTCCGTTATCGCCGGGCGGGGAGAGGAAGAAGCAGAATCCACTACAGCAGGCGATACTCAACCTCCAGGGGGCAGGCAAGTCATTGCTTTTTCACACCTGCTTAATGATTTGCTCTGTCACATCCCTGGAGGAGAAGTTCAGGGTTCGCAGCTCCCTGAACTCTCCCCACCTGCTGTAACCTGTATTCCTAATCCCGCATCCTCTGTGTCTCTCTCCGCCGAGCGGTCCCCGGCTCCGGGTCAACGTGGTGGGATATGGAGAGGGCCTGTGGTTCCGCAGCTACATTGCGGACAGAGGAGGGGGACTGACTGCTGCGTGGAGTCTACGCCGACAACTGAGCGTCCCCGGGTCTCCACGGAGGAGCGGTTCGGTCCAGCGGGACGAGATTCTTCTGGCTTCACGTCGAGTGGATCGTCGGCGGGGTCACCGGAGCCGGAGGAATCTCAAGCTGCGCTGACCATCGTGCTGGCTGCGGGGCCCGACGCGGCTAGATGGGAGCCTGACGACGGATCCTGGATCTTCGCAGTCCTGGACGGCGTCAGAACCCGAGATCAGGCGAGTGCTCTCCTTTCTTTTCTCTCTTTTTATCTTTGAGCACTTCAGCCTATCTCCAGGGGAGACGAGCAGGGTGCAGCCGCCCGCTGCGTCTGAGCTCGTCTCGCCGGGTTCTGGCGCTGCCGGTGATCCTGATCCCGGTTCTGTTTTCTCTTCTGAGCCTTCTTCCAGGGTCACCGGCGAGGAGTTGCTGTTCCTCGTGGTGCTGGAGGGTCCGGGTTCAACGTTGGAGGTCGGTTCTGGTGCAGTGTCCAACGTGGGTTCGCCCGAGACCCAATCGGGGTCCAACGTGGGTTCGCCTGAGGCCCGATCGGGGTCCGACGTGGGTGCTGCCCCAGTATTGTCCAGGTCTGGTGAGGAGGTGGCCGTTTCCCTGCGGCCTGACGCCCGCCGCCCTCGTCATCGGCTCTCCCCAGAGCCTCTTCCACCGGGATCCGCTCTGATCCTTCGCCCGTCTCAACGGTCCTGGTGGTTGAGTGATGCGGGTCGACGACCCGACCCACAGAACTTTCGGTTCGGTGATCTGGTTCCCCCCACTGGTCTGTGTTTCCCTCTGGGCAGCCTGGTTCGGCTGCCGGTGGACTGGATTCCTGGGATCTGGGTCCGGAGTTCGCCGTCCGAACATTTCTCTTCCCCTGATTCGCCAGCTGGACAATGGGCGGGGAGATCTCCGGAGCCATCTCGGCCATTTTTGGACTCTGCCTGCCATTCACCTCGGGTGTCACTTTTTCTTTTGTTATTAAGGTCACTCGGGTGTAATGTTTTGTCCTGTTGGTGGATTCGTTTTTATAGTGCTGTTTTCCATCGCTCATGCTCAGCATTTTACTTTTTGTGCCATGTTTTTAGCCTCGTTTTTTCATTGTAGAGTTATGTTTTGTTTCCTTTCAGACCATGCTCTGCAGTTATCCATTTATTCCAGTCACTTTCATTTCTTTAGGTGACTGTGGGTATTTATATATTCGTGTGTGTGGGTTTTTCTTTGCCTGCACTCAGTATTTCTTTTTTATGTCCTGTTTGTTCATTATAGAGTCATGTACCTTGTTTTCCGTAACACCATGCTCTGTAATTGTCCATTTGTTCCAGTCACCTTCACTTTTCTTGGTGACTGTGTGTATGTACTTATATTGGTGCTGTGTATTGTGTTTCCCCTTTTTTTGACCATACTCAGCATTTTTGCCCTGTACCTTTTTGGTGGTTTTTTTTCCTTGCTCTGGGTCACGCATTGTTGGTACTCTCTGAGTAGTGTGTAACCGGCGTGCTGACCCAGTTCTTCTCCCCATCTGTACTTGGGTTAATTATTCCCTGTTTTGTCAGTGTTGTATTTGGTTTTTTTTTTTCCCGCTACCCTACATTGCCCCATTGGTGTTGTCCTTCCCTTGGCTTCTTCCCCTCCGGTCCTGCCTCCCTTCCTCCCACCCTAGGTGGGGGTGAGGCTGGGATGTTCCTGGTCATTCAGGAGCCCGACCTTGAGGGGGGGGCTCTGTCACCATGGGTTGAGATGCCGTCTCGGCACTCAGCCCATGTTTTCCCTCATCCCTGCTTCCCATTGAGCTGCATCTCAGCAGGCTCCCAGCTGGCAGCATTATGGACGGCTGGGGCCAATTAGTCTTCATCAGCTGGGGCGCTGCCAATGAGGATAAATAGGAGCAGCCTCGATGACTCGGGGCTGCGACATAAACACATTGCTAAGCTGAAGCCCCTTCGTCTGGTGTCAGCTTATACTCCTCTTGCAGCATTCCTGTGTTTGTATCCCGCTGTGAGTATGTACGTCTTGTTACCCCCACGTCCGGTACGAGCTGCTTACCTCTGCGCTGTGCAACCTGTGAGTGTACCTCTGCATGAGTATCTGTGCTCTCCTCATCCCTTATCCCTTACCCAAAATAAACCATCACGACTCACTGGCTTGTCCCTGGCTCTGATTGCCCGGCTCCCTAGAGCCGGATATGACACACATGGCCGGACATTCTCCTTCAGGATTTTTTGGTAGATAGCAGAATTCATGGTTCCGTTTACCACAGCAAGTCTTCCAGGTCCTGAAGTAGCAAAACAGCCCCAGACCATCACACTACCACCACCATATTTTACTGTTGGTATGATGTTCCTTTTCTGAAATGCTGTTACTTTTACAAAAGATGCAATGGGACACACACCTTCCAAAAAGTTAAATTTTTCTCTCATCAGTCCACAGAGTATTTTCCCAAAAGTCTTGGGGATCATCAAGATATTTTCCTGCAAAACTAAGACTAGCCTTTATGTTCTTTTTGCTCAGCAGTGGTTTTCATCTTGGAACTGTGCCATGCAGGCCATTTTTGCCCAGTCTCTTTTTTATGGTGGAGTCATGAACACTGACCTTAAGTGAGGCAAGTGAGGCCTGCAGTTGTTTGAATGTTGTTGTGGGGTCTTTTGTGACCTCTTGGATGAAGTCGTTGCTGCGCTCTTGGGGTAATTTTGGTCGGCTGGCAAATCCTGGGAAGGTTCGCCACTGTTCCATGGTTTTGCCATTTGTGGATAATGGCTCTCACTGTGGTTCACTGGAGTCCCAAAAGCTTTAGAAATGGCTTTATAACCTTTTTCAGACTGATTGATCTCAATTACTTTGGTTCTCATTTGTTTCTGAATTTCTTTGGATTGCAGCATGATGTCTAGCTTTTGAGGATCTTTTGGTCTACTTCACTTTGTCAGGCAGGTCCTATTTAAGTGATTTCTTGATTGAGAACAGGTGTGGCAGTAATCAGGCCTGGGTGTGACTAGAGAAATTGAACTCAGATTTCCAAAGATGTGATAAACCACAGTTAATTTATGTTTTATGGGGAGGGGGATCAGTTTTTCCACATAGGGCCATGTAGGTTTGGATTTTTTTTTACCATTAATAATAAATCCCTTCATTTAAAAACTGCATTTTGTGTTTACTTGTATTATCTTTGTCTAATATTTAAATTTGTTTGATGATCTCAAACATTTAAGTGTGACAAACATACAAAAAATGAGAAATCAGTAAGGGGACAAACACTTTTTCACACCACTGTAACTGATGAGACCTCCTGAACTTTTTCTCTTACCTTGAGCACAAACCTGATGCAGATTCACTTAATGATCATTGTGCATGTGTTTCTTGAGAATTAGGGCAATTGTCTGGGAGGAGAAGAGATTTTCATGAAACTGCCTAAGTGCCCAGATCTCCTGACCTTTGAGCTTGACCTTGAGCACATCTTGGATGCAGACCCATCTGAGGATCCTTGTGAGTGAGTTTGGTGACCATTCGGGTAAATGCCTAAAAGGAGTAGCGATTCCGGTGAAGTGTGGGTGATGAACAGACAGACGGACGGCTGGACACTAGACGCTGTGTCATCACATTAGCTCCCTTCAGCTTTACCAGAATCAGCTAAAAAACACAATATAACAAGCTGTTACAATACAGACTGGTATTTCATATACTGAGAATGAATACCGGTACTAAAGCAGGAAATCTAGTTAGCACAACTCTACATGTCTCCTTTCACTACAGCCACAGCCATGAAACAAAGAGAATCGACTATTGGGCATAATTTAATACATCCTCATGCAACAAATACAGGTACATCTCAAAAAATTAGAATATCATGAAAAAGTTCAATATTTTTTGTCACTCATTTCAGAAACTGAAACCCATATATTATATAGATTCATTACACAGAGTGAAATATTTCAAGCCTTTATTTCTTGAAATTTTGATGATTATGGCTTACAGATAATGAAAACCCAAAATTCAATGTCTCAGAAAATTAGAATATTGTGAAAAAGGTCAATATTGGAAAGTCATGGTGTCACACCCTAATCAGCTAATTAACTCAAAACACCTGCAAATGTTTTCTGAGCCTTTAAATGGTCTGTTAGTCTGGGTCAGTAGGCTACACAATCATGGGGAAGACTGCTGACTTGACAAATGTCCAGAAGACAGTCATTGACACCTTCCACAAGGAGAGTAAGCCATAAAAGGTCACTGCTAAAGAAGCTGGTTGTTCACCGAGTGCTGTATCCAAGCATATTCGTAGAAAGTTGAGAGGAAGGAAAAACTGTGGTAGGAAAAGGTGCACCAGCAAAAGGGATAACCGCAGCCATGACAGGATTGTCAAGGAAAATCCATTCAAGAATTTGGGGGAGCTTCACAAGGAGTGGACTGAGGTTGGAATCAATGCATCAAGAGCCACTATGCACAGAAGAATCCTAGACATGGGCTACAAATGTCACATTCCTCGTGTCAAGCCACTCCTGAACCAGAGACAATGTCAGAAGGGTCTTACCTGGGCTGTGAAGAAAAAGAACTGGACTGTTGCTCAGTGGTCCAAAGTCCTCTTTTCAGATGAAAGCAAATTTTGCATGTCCTTTTTTTTTTTTTTAATGCCACCGGAAGGAGGGCGGCCATACCAGCAGCAACTCTCTCATGTCTTTGTGTTTCTATCTGCTTATTCCTGTATATAGTGTTTCTCTTATTAACCAGGGCTCGGTAGGACGATTCGGACTAATGACTGGACCAAGTTTTTTTCTATTTTAGCCTGGTCTTTTTCTTAGTTTTTTCTCTTCCCCGGGCAATGGAGATCAACGGGGGTGGGGGGGGTGCATTGTTTACACACGCGACTAGCTGATTGCGCTGAGGAGGCCAGTGCTGCTGCCCGGAGTGAAGCCCCTCATCCCGGATGAGCTAAAGAGGAGACGCCGGGGGCGAAGGGCTGGAACTAAGGTGAGGAGGAGGAGGAAGAAGCATAAGCCGGCTGTACCGATGATAATCACTGAGAACGTGCAACTGCTCGGAAACAAAACAGATGAGCTTACAGCACTGGTCAGGATGCAAAACGAATATCGTGAGTGTAGTATCATGTGTTTCACAGAGACGTGGTTACACTCTCAGATCCCGGATGTTAATGTAGCGATACCTGGCTTCAAGACTATACAGGGGGACAGAGATGTGATAAGTAATGGGGAAGAGTGGGGGGGGGGGGGGACTGGCACTTCTTGTGAATGAAAAGTGGTGCAATCCTGGACACATTTATGTGAAGGAAAAGTATTGCAGCCCAGACATTGAACTGCTGGCTGTGAGTATGCGACCTTAGTATAAGCCACGAGAAATGATGTGTGCCGTAGTAATTATCGTCTACGTCCCTCCATCAGCTGATGCAGCGGTGGCCTGTGATGTCATCAGCTCCACTACGGCTACATTACTGAAGAAGCACCGGGACACATTTATGGCCATCATGGGTGATTTTAATCATGTCTCACTAGGAAAAACATTACCAAACTTTCACCAGTCTGTTGACTGTCCCACCAGAGAAAATAAAACACTGGATTTACTGTATGCTAATGTCAGGGATGCATATAGTGCCACAGCTCTACCTCCCATTGGCAAATCGGACCACTGCATGGTGATATTATCACCCAAGTACGTTCCCCTTGTGCAAAGGCAGCCTGCTTATACACGGACTGTGAGGAGGTGGACACAGGAGGCTGCTGATGCACTGCAAGACTGCTTTGAGACGACAGACTGGGGCGTACTCTGTGAACCACATGGGGTGGACATAGGCAATATGACTGACTGCATCACAGAATACATCAGATTCTGTGAAGACACAACCATGCCAGCACAGACTGTACAGTTTCTCCAACAACAGACCATGGGTCACAAGTGACCTGAAAGCACTTCTGAACAAAAAGAAGAGAGCTTTTAGGTCTGGAGACAAGGAGAAGCTGAGGGGAGTGCAGCATGAACTGAGAGAGATGCTGAGAAGGTGCAAGGACAATTATAGGAGGAAGTTGGAGAATAAACTCAGGCAGAACAACGCTAAAGATGTGTGGATGGGAATGAAACAAATAACTGGGTGCAAGAGGAGAGTCAGGCAGACATCTGGGAGCCAAGAGAGAACTGATGAACTGAATCTGTTTTTTAATAGGTTCAACTCACAGTCTGTCACCCCAACAACACAGCCAGACCCTCACACACCCCTCCCCACCCACCCTCCTGTGCAGCACCGCTCTCCATCTTCCCCCTCACCCCCTCCTCCTCCTCGGGGACACCAGGCCCCTCGCTCACATCACTGTGACTACAGACCAGGTTAAGAAACAGCTGGAAAGACTCCATCAGCGGAAGGTGGCGAGCCCTGATGGCATCTCCGCCAGGATCCTGAGGACCTGTGCCAACCAACTAGCTCTGCTACTGAAACACCTGTACAACCTGAGCCTGAGTCTGGAGAGAGTACCGGTGCTGTGGAAGGCATCCTGCCTGGATCCTGTCCCCAAGAAGTCATCTCCATTGGACCTGAATGACTATCGACCAGTTGCCCTCACATCTCATGTGATGAAGGTTCCTGGAGAGACTGGTCTTAGCCCACCTGAGGCCACAGGTGAAGACGTGGCTGGACTCTCTGCAGTTTGCATATCAGCCCCATTTAGGAGTTGAAGATGCTGTCATCTACCTGCTGCAACAAGCCCATTTGCACCTGGATGGCAGAGGAGACTGTGAGAATCACATTTTTTGATTTCTCCCGTGTCTTTAACACCAACCAGCCACTGCTGCTGGGTGAGAAGCTGCGAGTGATGGGGGTCGACAGCTCTATGATCTCCTGGATTACTGACTGACAGGCAGGCCACAGTTTGTTCGGCTGGGCAGTGTCTTGTCTGGCCTGGTGGTTAGTGATATGGGAGCTCCACAGGGGACTGTGCTCTCTCCTTTTCTCTTCACCTTATACACCACTGACTTTCAGTACAACACTGAGTCATGCCACCTGCAGAAATTCTCTGACAACTCAGCTGTTGTGGGATGTATAAGAGGGGGAGAGGAGGGGGAGTATAGGGCACTAGTAGATGGATTTGTGGAGTGGACAGAGCAGAATCACCTGAGGCTGAATGTCAGCAAGACCAGAGAGATGGTGATTGACTTCAGGAAGAAGAGGACGCCTTCTCAGCCATTGCAGATTAGGGGGGAGGATGTGGGGGTGGTTGAGGACTACAGATATCTGAGTGTCAGGATCAGCAATGGGATGAAATGGAGATCCAACACCGATGCTGCGCACAAGAAGGAGATGAGCCAACTCTACTTCCTGAGGAAGCTGAGCTCCTTCAACATGGGTAGCAGGATGCTGGAGCTTTTCTACCAGACCGTTGTTGCCAGCGCCATCTTCTTTGCTGCTGTCTGTTGGGCTAGCAGTATCAGGGCCAGCGACACCAACAGACTTGACAAGATTATCAAGAGGGCTGGCTCTGTAAATGGTCTCAGGCTGGAGACCTTTGAGACAGTGGTGGAGAGGAGAACACTAAATAAACTGCGATCCATCATGGACAATCCTGATCACCCCCTCCACCACACACTGGACAGACAGCGGAGCACTTTCTCCAGTAGACTACTACAGCTTCGCTGTCGAACGGCAAGGTACAGGAAATCTTTCCTGCCACATGCCATTTCACTGTACAATAACTCACTATGATGTTGTATTCTGATCATAACTATGCTGCCATACTGCACCTTACAGTCTAAATGGCACCTTACATTTCACTCTGCTCCTGATTGTCCTGCATTGTGCAGCGGGTATGATTCATGTGTTTATACGGGTCACCATCTATTCAGCTCTGATGTATATAGGCTTTTATAGTAGAGTTAGTTTTACTTTACATGGGTAATCCCTTTGTCTGTCATGCGTGTGTTGCTGTCGTTTGGTTGTCTACTGTCATGCTGCTGTTACACTACAATTTCCCAGTTTGGGATCAATAAAGTACATCCATCTATCCATCTATCTATCTATCATTTGGAAATCAAGATCCCAGATTCTGGAGGAAGAAGAGTGGAGAGGCACAGAATCCACATTGCTTGAAGTCCAGTGTGACGTTTCCACAGTCAGTGATGATTTGGCCTGCCATGTCATCTGCTCATGTTGGTTCACTGTGTTTTCTGAAGTCCACAGTCAACGCAGCAATCTACCAGGAAATTTTAGAGCACTTCATACTTCCTTCTGCTGACAAGCTTTATGGAGATGCTGATTTCATTTTCCAGCAGGACTTGGCACCTGCCCACACTGCAAAAGGTACCAAAGGCTGGTTCAATGACCATGGTATTACTGTGCTTGATTGGCCAGCAAACTCGCCTGACCTGAACCCCATAGAGAATCTATGGGGTATTGTCAAGAGGAAGATGAGAGACACCAGACCCAACAATGCAGATGACCTGAAGGCTGCTATCAAAGCAACCTGGGCTTCCATTACACCTGAGCAGTGCCACAGGCTGATCGCCTCCATGCCACACCACATTGATGAAGTAATTCATCCAAAAGGATGCACAACCAAGTATTGAGTGCATAGAAATGAACATAAGTTTCAGAAGCCTGACATTTCTGTTTAAAATATCCTTTTTTTATTGATCCTATTGTGGCACATATGTTTGGTTCATATTTCCCACAAGAGTGTGGCACATATGTCTGATTCATATCTCCCACAAATGTATGGCTTATGTGGATTGGGGCTTCACGTCTGGAGGAACAAAGAGTCTGGATCGAGCCGACAGGAGATGTCGAGGAGGTGTGAAGTCGGGCCCTTGTCTCAGAGAGGAGGCCCTGGGGGGATCCCCGGAACATCAGAGAATAAGAGACAATGGTGAATCTTCAGAGACTTGCATTGTGATTAAATGTTTGCAGAAGCACCATGTGACTTGAGTTCTTAATCCCCCGGAGGTATAAGAGTGTGATGTAACATGATTCTGCCTGTTCTTGCTTTTTGAGAATGTTGGATGATTGTGTTCTGCAATAAAGCCGAACCTGAGGAATAAACTCAAGTCTCGTCATTGAACACAACTTCCACACTGGTGACCCACGACAAAGAATGAGCAGAGAGAATTCTCCCGAGCGGAGCTCATAAGAGGCCAGCCTGATAGCTGCCTGATTTCTGGCAGCCCAGCCCGCGCTCATGGTTTAGCGTGGTCGAGGCGCAGTTCAACCTCCGGAGAATCTCAAAGGATGAAACGAGGTTCTACCATGTGGTAGCGAAGCTGGACAGTCACACGGTCCAGAGGGTGGAAGACCTGGTTAACCACCCACCGGACACCGACAAGTATGGCGCATTGAAGGAGGCGCTGATCAGCCATTTCACCCCCTCGGTGCAACAGCGAGCAGAGGAGCTCCTAGCGCTGACGGAGTCGGAGAACAACAGACCGGCGGACCTGATGGTGAAGATGCTGAGACTGAAAGACTCCGAGGATGGCGAATTTATTTTCGCCCACCTTTTCCTCCGGACTCTACCGCCAGCAGTGAGAGTGACCCTGGCAGACTCACCCCGATTGGCCAAGCGGGACTACCATAGGCTCAGCAAGGAGGCGCAGCGACTCGTCGATGCCCACAAGTGGAGTGCGGTTTCGGCCGTGGCAGCTGAGCAGAGGACGGCGCCCGGAGATGGTTTGGAGCTAGTGGTGGCGGCGCCAGACGAACCGACGACGGCAGCGACAGGCATCAGGCGACGCGGAGCTGAAGACGGCCTGTGCTTCTACCACCGCCGTTTTACAGAGACGGCACACAGATGTCTCCCACCGTGCCGCTTGAAGCGTCAGGGAAACGCCAAGACCGGGGGCTGGTAGCAGCTGCGTCCCTCGGAGAAGAAAACAAGCTGCTTTACCTGACAGATGCACACTCGGGGAAACAATTCCTCGTGGACACGGGCTCCCAGCTCAGTTTCGTCACGCCTACCTACACGGAACGGCTGATGCCGTCTAAAGCTCCCTGGGTGTCAGTATCAGCAGCGAATGGCTCAGCGATTAAGACATTCGGTGACAGGACCATGCTTCTGTCCTTACAGGGCCGTTCATTTGAGTGGACCTTTATTGTAGCGGCAGTCAGTTTTAACATGTTAGGGGCTGATTTTTTGTGCTCACATGGTTTATTGGTTGATCTTGCTAATAGACGTCTGGTTAATGCACTGTCTTTTCATTCTATCCCCTGCACAGCTCGGGTGGCCCCGCCGACTGCACACGCCAACGTCACAGCTGCGGGTGGTAAGCTTCATGCTCTGCTCACTCACTTTCCAGCACTCACAGTCCCAAAATTTTCGGCGACAGTGGCCAAACACGGGGTGGAGCATTTTATCACCACCACTGGGCCGCCCGTTTTTGAAAAAGCCCGGCGCTTGGACTCAGCTAAACTGGCAATAGCGCGCAAGGAATTTGCCAACCTGGAAAAACTGGGCATAATTAGACGCTCGAACAGCCCCTGGGCTTCACCGTTACACATGGTCCCAAAGGCTGATGGCTCGTGGCGACCTTGTGGCGATTTCCGCAGGTTGAACAACGTCTCGGCACACGACCGCTACCCGATTCCGCACATCCAGGATTTCTCAGTTCATTTGGCGGGGGCGCGCATTTTTTCTAAAATAGACTTGGTGCGCGGCTACCATCAAGTCCCCGTGCGTGCGCAGGATATTCCCAAAACCGCGATAATAACTCCGTTTGGGCTTTTTGAGTTTTTGCGCATGCCGTTTGGGTTAAAGGGCGCCGCGCAAACTTTCCAACGCATGATGGATGCGGTTTTACGCGACCTGCCTTTCGTGTTCGTCTATTTAGACGACATATTGGTAGCCAGCACGTCCGAAGACGAACACGAAACCCACCTCACAGCGGTTTTTCGGAGACTGGCAGAGCACGGGTTGATAATTAACCCAGCAAAGTGCCAGTTCGGGGTGGCGCAAATCGATTTTTTTGGGGCATCGCGTTTCGCTAGAAGGAGCGGTTCCCCTGCCTGAGAAAGTGCGCGCAATAACAGATTTCCCCCGACCTCAAATGATAAAAGCGCTGCAGGAGTTTCTAGGAATGGTTAATTTTTACAACCGGTTCCTTCCGAGCGTAGCGCGGCTCATGCAGCCACTGTACACGGCACTGAAAAAACAAAAACCCACGAATAAGGTCGAATGGTCTCCGGAGCGGGAGCGCGCTTTCTCCCAGGTCAAATCAGCCCTTGCAAGCGTTGTTTTGTTAGCACACCCGGTTCCAACAGCCCGTTTGGCGCTCACCACCGACGCTTCTGATCTAGCGGTGGGGGCAGTCATTGAGCAGTGTGTGGCAGGGACCTGGCAGCCGCTCACGTTCTTTAGCAAATCCTTGCGCGATAACGAGCGTAAATACAGCGCGTTTGACAGGGAGCTTTTAGCCCTACACTTGGCCAGCCGCCATCTCCAGTTCTGGCTGGAAGGGCGTCGTTTCACCGTTTTCGTGGACCACAAACCGTTAACTTTTGCGATGGCCAAGATCTCAGAACCTTGGTCAGGCCGACAGCAAAGACAGCTAGCCGCAATATTGGAGTTCACCACCGATATCCAGCATGTCGCAGGTAAACACAATGTAGTGGTAGACTGTCTCTCACGTGCTGTGGCAACGCCAGGCCACGTGGGGGCAGACTCGGTAGCTGTGGGCCAGGGCAGTGACGCGGGAGCGCACGCAGCCCCGGTCCACGTAGGTTTGGATTATGCAGACATGGCTGCAGAGCAGGTTGGTGACGCGGATGTGTGCGCGCTCCAGTCTGGACCAACAGGGTTAAGGCTGGAGCACAGGGTGCAGCAAATAGGTATGCCCCCCTTAATATGCGATGTCTCCACGGGACGAGGCCGTCCCGTGGTTCCAGCCACGTGGCGCCGCCGCGTTTTTGACTCGGTCCATTCGCTGGCGCACCCGGGGGTGCGCGCATCGATCAAGATGGTGGGGGAGAAATTTGTCTGGCCGGGGTTGCGCAAACAGGTCAAGGAATGGGCAGCAGCTTGTGTAGCGTGCCAGAGGGCTAAGATACACAAGCACACGAGGGCCCCTTTGGAGCCTTTTCACATCCCGGCTAAGCGGTTCGATCACGTGCATGTTGATCTGGTGGGCCCGCTTCCCTCGTCTCAAGGGCACACACACCTTTTGACGATGGTGGACCGCACCACGCGTTGGCCGGAAGCGGTACCTCTGGCGTCAACAATGGCGGAAGAGGTTGCGCGCGCGTTTTTAACAACTTGGGTCGCGCGTTTTGGAGTCCCGTCGGACATAACGTCCGACAGAGGCCCTCAATTTGTTTCCGAACTGTGGTCGCCTATGGCCCGCAGCCTAGGGGTGAAGGTACACCGCACTACCGCATATAACCCGCAGGCCAACGGTTTATGTGAACGCTTTCATAGGTCATTGAAAGCAGCCCTCAGAGCATCGCTCACGGATACAAATTGGGTGGACAAACTGCCATGGGTTTTATTGGGGTTGCGTTCTGCACCTAAGGAGGATTTGCAGGCCTCGCCAGCGGAGTTAGTTTTCGCACAACCTCTCCGTTTGCCGGGGGAATTTCTTCCGGAAAATCCTGCGCCAAATCGTCCCCCCACTCAGCTGTTGCAGAGTGCCACAGGATCAAACACGCTGCCTGGCCCAGTGCATCACAGTTTTCCAATCGTTTTTGTGCCAGAGGCTTTAAAAAACGCAGAGTTTGTTTTTGTTAGACATGATGCACAATGCCCAGGGCTGCGTCCGCCTTATGATGGACTGTTCCGGGTGCTGGAAAAAAATGAGAAGCATTTCTTGCTAGTTTTGGGGGGCAGAAGGGAACTAATTTGCATAAACAGACTCAAGCCCGCTTTTGTTCTGGCTGATGAACACGTGCAGTTGGCGAAAGCCCCCCGCCGGGGCAGGCCACCGAGAAGGCATGTTCCAGAGCTCCCACAGAGATGTGCTAACAAATCTAATCCCCAGGTGCGAGGAGACGCTGCAGACGCAGCGAAGCCGGCTTACAGCAGATTCGGCAGGAAGTTAAGACCTAAGAGATTGGGGGATTGATTGTTGGTTATGTGGTAATGTCTTTCATGTTATGCATTTATTTGTCCCATGCAGACGTTTGGGGGGGGGGGGGGGTCATGTGGCACATATGTTTGGTTCATATTTCCCACAAGAGTGTGGCACATACAGTATGTCTGATTCATATCTCCCACAAATGTATGGCTTATGTGGATTGGGGCTTCACGTCTGGAGGAACAAGAGTCTGGATCGACGGGGGCCGACAGGAGATGTCGAGGAGGTGTGAAGTCGGGCCCTTGTCCCAGAGAGGAGGCCCTGGGGGGATCCCCGGAACAGCAGAGAATAAGAGACAATGGTGAATCTTCAGAGACTTGCATTGTGATTAAATGTTTGCAGAAGCACCATGTGACTTGAGTTCTTAATCCCCCGGAGGTATAAGAGTGTGATGTAACATGATTCTGCCTCTTCTTGCTTTTTGAGAATGTTGGATGATTGTGTTCTGCAATAAAGCCAAACCTGAGGAATAAACTCAAGTCTCGTCATTGAACACAACTTCCACACTATGTAATATTCTAATTTTCTGAGACACTGAATTTTGGGTTTTCATTGTCTGTAAGCCATAATTATCAAAATTTCAGGAAATAAAGGCTTGAAATATTTCACTCTATGTGTAATGAATCTATATAATACATGTGTTTCACTTTCTGAAATGAGTGACAAAAAATATTGAACTTTTTCATGATATTCTAACTTTCTGAGATGTACCTGTATAAGAATGCAGGTTGTAAATGTAGGTCAGTGATTCTGGTGTTTCGGCCAGCAGAGAAAGCCCTGTTGGCCCTGATGCCCCCACCCCTGTGGAAATGTAGTAGGACTGCTTTAAACCAAGACCACTTTTATGATATACAAATTCAGATTAGATTTTTTTATCCACTAAAAGAGATTTCTTCAAAAACACCAGAAAAGATGAAAGATGACTTTGAAGGAGAGACAGAAGGAGAAAATTAAAATTCTGTCTCTTCAGCTGTGTGGGAGTTTCTCTGCTCCCTTCCTTCACACCTTTTTGCCTGCGTACACCAAACCTAGTCACACCTTCATTTTCGTGACTAAACCCTTATATGCTAATTAACAGTGCTTAAGAAGGCGCCATCATGGCAGTTTGTCACGGGGAGAAATTCATGTTGGAACAGCTATTGCTGTTTCTGAACCATGTTTGGTGAAATTCATCACACTCCTCAAGAGATTCATGTTCTTTTGGATTTAGATTTTTTTTTTTTTTTTCTGGGATTTCAGGCTGTTTTTACATAGATGGAAATGGAAGCCTTAAGTTGGCCCAATCCAAAGAAGCCTGGGAAAGGGCTATGGAATAACTTTGGATGCAACTTTTATGAAGTGCTATATTCAAACTCCTTTTGGGAATCAGACTGAAAAATTAAAATATACATTCAGAGACACTAGATCAGTGGGCAAGCTGTATTTCATCTCCAGCTAAGCGCATTACTCTGGGAAAAGTAAGAAAACTTCATTAAGTCCTGCTAGTGATGAGTTCAGTGACCTCTTGAACACCATGAGGATGACTCAGTAACACTCTCTGGCAAAGAGCCTCTGATAAACATCCCTACTTAAAAAGTTATACACTATGTATATATTATACAGCAATTAGTTCTGACTGAGCAACGACTGGACATAAAGGATTCCACGAGTGATTCCCCTACAGTCACACTCGGACACTTCTCCAGACATACAATGCTGTGAAAAAGCATTTGCTCTCTTCCTGATTTCTTATATTTTGCATGTTTGTCGCATTTAAATGTTTCAGATTATTAAATAAATGTTAATACTAGACAAATATCCATCCATCCATCCATCTTCTTCCGCTTAATCCTTTTCGAGTCGCGGGGGAGCTGGAGCCTATCCCAGCATCTTTGGGCGAGAGGCAGGGTACACCCTGGACAGATCGCCAGTCCATCTCAGAGCCAACACAGAGAAACAGACAACCATTCACTCTCAGTCATACCTAAGGATAATTTAGAATCCCCAGTTTTGATGCCAATTAACCTAACTTGCATGTTTTTGGCAGGTGGGAGGAAACCAGAGAAATCCCGGAGTAAACCCATGCAGACACGGGAGAACATGCAAACTCCACACAGATCACTGTTGGTCGGGGGCTAGGATCGAACCCAGAATCCCCCGGCCAAGGGTGAGTTGCTGTCCACTCTGCCACCACGCTGCCCACTACACAAATATAACTCAAGTAAATACATAATGCAGTTTTTCAATGCTAAACTAATTTATATGAGACAGTTGCAAAATGAATAAAAATAATGAATTGATGAGGAAAAACATCTCCAAGAGAGATGAGTCACAAATTAAAGAGGACAATTTAAAAGAAAATCCTTACTTGGTGAAAGTAAAATCCTTACACACTATTAAAGCAACTTTTTTTAGTAGATACCTTCTTACTCTAAGTAACTGTTTGGTAGCTACTCATACTTGAGTAATTGATATCATAAGATAACACTACTTTTACTCTATAATTCAAGGAGAGGCTGTGATGTCTACATACATCTGTTGATTAGTTGCTTTACGTTTCTTGCATTACTTGTGTGCAACATTATGAAGTAACATGCTGCTGAATGCTGACATCTCCCAACTTTGTCCATCGGCTGCAGCAGCAATAACAAATCAGATGTTAAGCTAATCACACTAAGCAGTCATCAGCTGAAATGTCTTCTGAAACCTGTCTGCCTTTTCTGTTGGTTCTTCAAATACGTGTGTGAAACAGTGTGCTTGTCTTAAAAGAGAAAAAACAATATAGAGTGTTTCTTTAACACAGGAATGGCCCCTTTTCATGCTGGCACTCATGATGGAAGAACTTGGCAAAGACCGTGTTTTTTTTTTTTTTTTTATCAGGTTTCTATTATAGTGCTGACAATGATCTTCACCATGTTTCTCCACAAGACAACAGCAGACTTATTTCCATTAAAGGCAAGTTGAAAAATTGAGAAAGGATAAACATTTTTTGTGGAATACTGCAAACCCCAATTCAATAAAGTTGGGACCATCCATCCATCCATCCATCTATCCATCCTTTACCGCTTATCCGGGGATTCGCGTCACGGGAGCATGAGACCAGGCAAAGTAGCCAGACTTCCGCCTGGTTCACATAGCACCATGATCCCCATGAGCCCTCCTGCAGGTGGTGAGCCCACTGGAACGCAGACCTATGTACACTGGGTCCTTGATGTAACGTTTTTCATGGAGATCAAATGGACCGCTCTTAGTCTGGCCCTTCACCCAGGACCAGTTTGCCTTGGAAGACCCTACCAGTGGTAATTTGCCCTCGACAACATAGTTCTTGGGATCATTAGGGCACTCTAACCCCTCTACTACGATAAGGTGGCAATCCACAGAGGGGCAAAGTTGGGAGTGACCTGATTTTAGTATTCAGACCCAGAAGCAGATGACAAACTCAGTTACAAATTATAATGATTTTATTGTGAGCAAGTGTTAACGGCGAAGGGAATCTGACAATCCTGTAAAGGAAGGGAGAGAGAGATGAGCAGTCTGCAGCACACAGTGGGACAATTGGTATATTAATAATAGTTTTACGGAGTGTAGAGTAGCAGGCTGAGAGCTACCAGTGGCTCCACATCTTCCTCTGGATTGTAGCAGTCCTGTGAAGGTGAATGAGGTTCTTGTGCAGATATTTGCAGTGGGCTGTGCAGCGGAAAAAGCCTCGGCCAAGGTAAGATGGGGAAACAATTCAGTCTGAATGATTAAGATAAGATAAGATAAGATAAGCCTTTATTAGTCCCACAACGGGGAAATTCCAGGATTGCAACAGCACAGGGATAGCAACACTCAGAGCAACAATCAGAAGGCAAGAAAAAACAAGCAAGCAAGAGCAGCTAATATACATATGTACATATTACTATAAAATATATATATACACACACACACACACAGACACACAGTGCAGAGCATTGTAGCTGGATGGAATAAATATATGAATATATGAACACACAGTGCAGAGCATTGTAGCTAGATGGAATAAATATGTAAATATATAAACACCCACAGTATGGAGCATTGCAGCTAGGTGGAATAAATATGCAAGTATATAAACACACACAGTGCGGAGCAATGTAGCTAGATGGAATAATATGTAGATATATAAAAACACAGTGCGGAGCATTGTAGCTAGATGGAATAAATATATAGATATATAAATATAAACACACCCAGTGCTGAGCATTGTAGCTAGATGGAATAAATATGTAAATATATAAACACACACAGTGCAGAGCATTGTTGCTAGGTGGGATGAAACAGCATAACCGTCTATTTAGTTATCCTACATGGTATGATTATGTGCCCATACATATTCTCACCCTCCATAGCGACCGGTATGTTCCTAGTTGTATGCCGGAGAGGACCATTGTGTAAGTCTATTGCATCTTTTGCATTCAAAAAACAAAAAAAAAAAAACAAAAAAAAAACTATTAGTTTGTTACGTCTTTTTGCTATCTCTGCGAGCAGCCCTGCTTAGGTTGTACAGTCTGACAGCCGTTGGTAGGAAGGACCTACGAAACCTCCTGGGATGCACCTGGGATGATGTAGTCTGCTGCTAAATGAGCTCCTCAGTGCATCCAGTATGTCCTGCATAGGGTGGAACTCGGACTCCAGCAGGAGACATTACGTGCACTTAAAGGGAGGTGAAGGTAGAGTGGGAGCTCCAGCCCCAGGGAGTAGATTCTGGTCCGCCACAGGTATGATTCCAGTCCGCCAGAAGGATGGTCCACCTGTGCACAGGTAAGTCCAAAAACACACAGAGGAGAATGAGGGGAAGAGGAATGAACAATGAGGTTGCTTACGAAGTCTCCCAGTGGAGGAGCGAGTCGTAGCGGGGAGCTGGAGTAGCTGCACACAGTGGCGAGGAGCACCCTAGACCACATGCAGAAGTTGACATCTCTGTGCAGGAGTGGAGGGCCCCTCTCAACTTAAAGGCTGCTTTATTGGGGGGAGGAGGTGTGGATGAAGCCGCAGCCGTGGGAAATAAGTAATGAGAGGAGAAAAAACAGTGCGCAGCTTGGATCACTACAGTGCCCCCCCAGGGGATGCCTCCCGGCGGCCGACCCAGCCTCCCCGGGTGGGCACAATGGAACGCCCGGATCATCTCCCGATCCGTGATGAAGGACCCCCAGATCCAGGATCTCTCCTCCAGTCCAGACCCAGCCCAGTACACAAGATACTGTAGATCTTGCCCCCTGTGCCGAACATTCAAAATGCGGTTGACCTTATAAACAGGACCGCCATTGACCATCACCAGAGGAGGCGGCGGCTTGGATGGTGGGCAGAGGGGGTTGGTGGAAAACGGCTTCACCTGAGAGACATGAAAGGTGGGATGTATGCGGAGAGAACGGGGAAGAGAAAGGCGAACAGCAGCCAGATTGACAATCTGAGAGATGGGATAAGGACCATTGAAGTGGGGGGAAAGCTTCCTGGAGTCTGTTTTAAGGTTAATGTGTCTGGTGGACAACCATACCTTCTGCCCCACATGGTAGGGAGGGGCCGAGGTCCTCCGATGGTTGGTGATCTTGCAGTTACAGTCTGCGGTGTGGCAAAGAGCAGCCCTGTTAGCTCTCCAGAGGTGATGACAATGTCTGATGTGCGACTGAACAGAAGGTACGGCAATCTCCACCTCAGCGTAAGGGAACAGAGAGGTGGGTTGTATCCCAAGGACGCCTCAAAGGGAAAGAGACCAGTAGCAGCAGAGGTGGCAGAGTTATGAGCATACTTGATCCAAGGTAGGTATGTACTCCAGGACGCAGGATTGATTGCCGTGACGCACCTCAGGGCTGCCTCCAGTTCCTGATTGGCTTGCTCGCACTGGCCGTTACTCTGGGGGTGATACCCCGAAGACATGCTGACTGTTGCGCCGATGGTCTTACAGAAGGATTGCCAAACCTGGGAGACAAACTGGGGTCCCCGGTCCAAAAGCACATCCACAGGAATACCATGGAGGCGGACCACGTGGAGGACAAAAAGGTCAGCCGTCTCTTTGGCAGAAGGAATCTTGTTCAGGGGAATGAAGTGTACTGCTTTCGAGAATCTATCCACAATAGTGAGAATGACTGTGTTCCCAGCAGAGGGAGGAAGACCAGTCACAAAATCCAGCGCCACATGGGACCACGGCCTGCTGGGGATCGGTAGGGGATGTAAGAATCCGGAAGGTGGGGAAGAAGATGATTTTCCTGTGGTGCACTGGGGACAAGCCTTGATGAGCTCATTCACATTTCTCCTCATAGATGGCCACCAGAACGTCCTCTGCAGGTGAGAAACAGGGCACGACACGCCTGGATGGCACATAACCTTGGATGAGTGCAGCCAATGGATGACCTCCCCACGGACTGAGGAAGGAATGTAGATCCGGCCCGTAGGGCCCCCACCCGGATCAGCCTCAGTGCTCTGACCTCTCTTGACCCTCTCCTCGATTTCCCATGAAAGCATGCCCACCACACCTGAGGAGGAAATGGCGGGATGCAGCTCAGGCGAAACCGTGTCAGAGAAGAATTGTTTCGAGAGGGCGTCAGGTTTGGTATTCTTGGACCCCGGGTGGTAGGTGATGGTAAAATTAAATCTGCCAAAGAACAGGGACCGGCGGGCTTGTCTGGAGTTTAGCCGTTTAGCTGCCCTGAGATACTCCAGATTCTTGTGATCGGTCCAGATCACAAACGGCTGAGAGGCTCCCTCCAACCAGTGGCGCCACTCCGCTAAGGCAAGTTTAACTGCCAACAGCTCCCAGGTTCAGGTTCAGGTTCAGGTTACTTTATTTGTACCCGTAGGTAGATTTGTTTTGCAGTTGGTGACATCCATATTTACAAGCCACTAATTACATTCAACATAGACACAAACACAGGCACACATCTTACAAAATAGGTAAATATAAAATATGTACAATATAATTTTTATAGCTTGTTCAACTCTTTGACAGCAGCAGGGACAAAGCTGTTTTTGTAGCGCTGGGTTCTACTTTTTGGGACAGCAAACCTCCGTCTGGAGGGAAGAAGCTGAAAGTTGCAGTGCAAAGGGTGGGAGTCATCATTTAAAATCGAGTCGGCCATCCTCTGTACTTGTCTGGTGTACAGGGATGTCAGGCTCAGCTGTGACTCACCAAGCAAACGACTGGACCATCTGACTACCTGATCCAAGCATTTCCTCTGTTTCAGTTTTATCTGACCAAACCATGACATTAAAGAAAAGGACAAAACAGATTCAATAAAAGCCCGATAGAACATAGTCATTATGGTTCGGTCAATTTGGAAGCGTGCAAGTTTCCTCAAACAATGCAAATTTTGCTGACCCTTTTTGCACACCCTTTCACAGTTCACCTCAAAGTTCAATCCACTATCAATAATTGTCCCAAGATATTTGTAGTCACCAACATCATAATTTCTCTCGGCTGGGGACAAGCGTCGGGAGAAATAAGCACAGGGATGGACCTTATGGTCGGTGGTCAAGTGCTGAGACAGAACCGCCCCCACCCCGGAGTCCGATGCATCCACCTCCACCAGGAACTGCAGCTCCGGATCCACTTGGACAAGGATAGGGGAAGAAGAGAAGTGAGATTTTAGCTCAATAAATGCATCATCAGCCTCCTTGGACCAATGAAACAGGTATCTTGGTGGAAGTGAGACGGGTGAGAAGCTGGGCAACCAAACAGAAATTGCGGATGAAGCGCTGGTAGAAATTGGTGAATTCTAAAAATTGCTGTAACTGCTTGCGGGAGGAGGGAACAGGCCAATCCATGACTGCCTTCACCTTGCCCGGGTCAGCCCAGATCTCCTTATGAGCAATGATAAACCCCAAGAAGATGGTTGAGGATGTATGAAACTCACACTTCTCAGCTTTGATGTACAGCTGGTTCTCCAACAGCCGCTGAAGGACAGTCCTAACATGCACCTGGTGCTCATCTAGGGAACGAGAGAAAATCAAGATGTCATCCAGGTAAACAAAAACAAAAGAGTTCAGAAAGTCCCTCAAAACGTCATTGATGAGCCGTTGAAAAACAGCTGGCGCATTAGTCAACCCAAATGGTATCACCAGGTAAATCAAAATGGCCACTAGGTGTACGAAACCTAGTCTTCCACTCATCACCTTCCTTCATCCAGATCAGGTGGTAGGCATTGCGGAGGTCCAACTTGGTGAAAACAGTGGCACCCTGCAACAGATCGAAAGCAGAGTTGATAAGCGGCAAGGCGTACTTGTCCACCTGTCCTGTGATGTTAAGTTCCCTAAAGTCAATGCAGGGCTGAAGGGATCCACCCTTGTTGTTCACAAAAAAACCCCCGCTCCCACCGCAGACAACAAAGGTCTAATGATGCCCGAACTTGGTGACTCCTTGATGTACTTATCCATCGCCTCCCGTTCTGGGGCTGACAGACTATACAATCTACTAGATGGTAACATTGCCCCCAGAAGAAGGTTAATGGCACAGTTGTAAGGACGGTGGTGGTGGTGGTGGGGGGGGTAGGAAAAGTGCCTTAATTTTGCTGAAGACCAGGGCAAGGTCATGATACTCAGAAGGAACTTGAGTGAGATCAGGCATTTGGGTGGGCGATGGGTGGATAGAGACTGAAGGGGAACAAGCTGCAGACTGCAGACAAGCGGCTAAACAAAAGGTGCTCCATGAAATAACCCTCCCTGCCTGCCAATCAATAACTGGGTTATGAAGTCTCAACCAGGGATAACCCAAAATAATAGGCGAGGCAGAGATGGGTAAAACAAAAAAAACTCAGATGCTCTCTGTGGTTGCCTGAAACTAAAATGGAGATGGGAGCTGTCTTCTTAGTGACCCTAGTGAGTGGCTCCCTAGAAATGGCTACCAAATTTAATGGAACTTCCAAGTCCTGACATGGAAGGTTTAGCCAGGTTGCCAGACTCTCCAAAATAAAGCTTTGTTCCACGCCAGAAATGATGAGAGCAGTAGTGCAAAATTCAGTGCGACTGTGGTTAAAACAGATGGGTAACAAAAGGCAAGTAAGGGATTCAAACCTTTCCTTGTCCATTATTCCCCCTACTGTGATAAACGGACCCCCCCCTTTTGGCTGATTGGGGCAGTGGGTAACCTCATGTTCAGAGCTGGCACAATACATACACAACCGAGGTCTTGACGGTGCTGTCGTTCAGCAAGAGCCAACCTAGACCGGCCCAACAGCATGGGCTCAACAGTGTTAGTGGATCTGGGAAAGGGGAGGGCTGGGAGGCGGGGCCGGGTAGGGTAGCGTGACTGAGAACCTGAGCTACTGGTATGACGGCGCTCATTAGAGCATTCCCTAAGACGATTATCTAACTTGACGGCCAGGGAAATTAGCTTGTTCAAAGAGGATGGCTTATCTAACCAAGCAAGCTCATCACGAAGACCAGGGCTGAGACTACGTGTCAAAATGCTGCAGAGAGATGCATCCTCCCACCCCACCTCTGCTGCAACAACCCGGAAATCCACCGAGTAGTCGGCCACGGACCTGGCCCCCTGCCAGAGATTGAGAAGGGGGGTGGTGATAATATCATCCCAGTCGGAGTGATCAAACACCTGCGTGAATTCTCACACAAACTGATCATAAGTGTAGTTCTGATAATTGGGGAGATCCATTATAGCATACACCCAAGCTAAAGCTCGCCCCTCCAGCAGGTTCACCACGTAGCTAATCTGGCTGTGATTAGTGGGAAAATCCTCCGGTACCCGCTGAAAAACAAGGCTGCACTGAAGGAGAAAACCCCGGGCTTCACCCAATCTACCGCTGAAACGGGCCGGTGTGGGAACTGGTGTAATGCGCTGAGGGCGTGCCGATGGAGGAGAAGGAGGCAGCAGAACAGCCGACACCATGGAACTGGCCTGCGTGTGAGAGGCAGCGGTAAGTCGGTCAAGCCATTCGTTTATTTGTGTCAGTTGACTCAAAATTACCTGCTGTTGAGATGTAACCTGATCTAACTGAGCCTCCATGATGTCTAGTCGGCATGCGTTGGCACTGTCTGCTGGATCTGAGGGACGGAGACGTACTGACATGATTTTAAGATAAGATAAGATAAGATAAGATAAGCCTTTATTAGTCCCACAACGGGGAAATTCCAGGATTGCAACAGCACAGGGATAGCAACACTCAGAGCAACAATCAGAAGGCAAGAAAAAAAACAAGCAAGCAAGAGCAGCTAATAAACATATGTATTCAGACCCAGAAGCAGATGACAAACTCAGTTACGGATTACAATGATTTTATTGTGAGCAAGTGTTAACGGTGAGGGGAGTCTGACAACCCTGTAAGGGAAGGGAGAGAGAGAGAGAGATGAGCAGTCTGCAGCACACAGTGGGACAATTAGTATATTAATAATAGTCTTACGGAGTGTAGAGCAGCAGGCTGAGAGCTACCAGTGGCCCCACATCTTCCTCCGGATTGTAGCAGTCCTGTGAAGGTGAATGAGGTTCTTGTGCAGATATTTACAGTGAGCTGTGCAGGGGAAAAAGCCTCGGCCGAGGTGAGATGGGGAAACAATACAGTCTGAATGATTACGTGCACTTACAGGGAGGTGAAGGGAGAGTGGGAGCTCCAGCACCAGGGACTAGATTCTGGTCCACTGCGGGTATGATTCCAGTCCGCCAAAAGGATGGTCCACTTGTGCACAAGTAAGTTCAAAAACACACAGAGGAGAATGCGGGGAAGAAGAATGAACAATGAGGTTGCTTATGAAGTCCCCCAGTGGAGGAGAGGGTTGTAGCGGGGAGCTGAAGTAGCTGCACACAGTGGCGAGGAGCACTCTACACCACATGCAGAAGTTGACGTCTCAGTGCAGGAGTGGAGGGGCCCTCTCAACTTAAAGGCTGCTTGATTGGAGGGCGCAGGTGTGGATGAAGCCGCAGCTGTGGGAAATGAGTAATGAGAGGAGAAAAAACAGTGCGCAGCTTGGATCACTACAGGGGTGTTGTGTGAAGTGTAAATAAACACAGAATAAAATGAAAATAAAAACAGAATACAATGAAAGCACCAAGGTGCTGATGCCTCAGTGCCTGTGGTAGGGAGGCATGGGGGGGCTGTATAAAAGGTGCACTGCCACCTGTACTGGCCTGGCACAGTTATTACAATACCTTTTTTCCTAGCTGCAGTGACAGTAAGTTAATCCCTTCCACAGTATGTGGAACACCATGTGGTGTATGGGGTGGTGCCTACCTCCGTTTCTCTGACCCTAGGCCACACATCTACTGTAAGTAGTGAAAACTACAGTGGGGGTCAGTCATCTGGTATCTCTGTGCGTTAACTTTCCTTTCCCCATTCTGTTATCCTGAGCACCAAGCTAGAAGGTGGAAAGTACCATTTTTATATGGTCTTTGGAATGACCCAGCCAGGATTTGAACCCATGACCTCCCGGTTGTGGGGCAGATGCTCTACCAAAGCAAAGCGACAGTAAAGGTGATCGAGTGACGGTAAAGGTGAGTTAAATTAGTGTATTTTGATAACAAAGCTGTATGTGGAAATTTTGCCAAATAAAAATTCAATAAAATATGGCAATACAATGATACTGTCATAAGTGCCCCTCAGGGCAGGATGAAGACCCAAACGCTGAACTGTGAGTTTGCAAAAACATTTAATGAAAAACACAAAGTCCAACAAAACCACTGTCATGAATCTTGGTTTGGTGGTTCCAAACCCAGTTCTGACTCATTATTTATTGGCCCTATTTTCCATCAGGTGCGTCAGGCAGCTGTTTGGGTCCTTTGCTCCCTGACATCTTGGGCACGCCTCCTCCCCTTGTCAGTGCCATCAGCTGTTTCTCATTACTGGTGTTCACACACATACACACACACTCACTCCATTCATTCCTATTCACACGGTCATACACTCACTCATGCACACCAGGGATCAATTATGGTCAGTCCACACATTCACACACCGGCGGTCTCTTCCCTCGTTAGTTTCCTATAGTATTTATACTATAGGAAAATGTTAAATGAAAATAAAAATAATATAAAAGGAGTCTGGGATATATTAAATAAATTAAGGAAAAATGGAACTAAGAAAACGATCTATCCAGAGTATTTTACTGATAATTGTGGTGATAATTATGAAAAGAATATGGTAGTAAATAAAATGAATATTTTTTCTGTAAATGTTGGACCAGAGTTGGCAGCAAAATTTACAAACCAAGGAAAAGACACTGTGAGTGAAACATTGATTGGAAATAACCCTCGGTCAGTCTTTCTCTCAGCGGTGAATGAACTAGAGGTGAAATCTGTTGTTGAAAAGTGTAAAAATAAATTATCTACTGATTGTGATGGTAATGATATGGCACTAGTAAAAAGAACTGTTGACGGCATATTAAAACCATTTACATATATTTGTAATCTGTCATTTCAAACTGGCTCATTCCCGCAGAAAATGAAGATAGCAAAAATAATACCATTATTCAAGCAAGGAAATAAACACCACTACACAAACTACAGACCAGTATCGCTCCTCCACAATTTTCAAAGATTCTGGAAAAACTCTTCAACAACAGATTAGAAAATTTTTTAAATAAACATGATGTGCTTAATCAGAATCAATATGGATTTAGACCAAAGAGTACAACATCGTTGGCAATAATGGAAGCAACAGAGGAAATAATAAATGCATTAGATCAAGGAAAATATGCAATTGGTGTATTTATAGATTTTAGAAAAGTATTTGATACAATAAATCATTCAATACTTCTTAATAAACTGCAATTGTATGGTATTAGGGGAACAGCTTTGAATTAGGTTACAAGTTATTTATCTGAGAGACAACAGTTTGTGAAGATGGGAGAATATCTGTCTGGGTGTATGGGAATTGCCTGTGGGGTCCCCCAGGGGTCAGTATTGGGCCCCAAATTATTTAACATATATATAAATGATATATTCCAAGTTTCTAAATTATTAAAAATAATATTATTTGCTGATGATACTAATATATTTTATTCTGGAAATAATTATATTCAACTAATCCATATGCTAAATAATGAATTAAATAAGCTTAAAAAATGGATGGATTATCACTAAATATAGATAAAACTAAGGTAATGATATTTGGTAATTGTAAAAATAAAGAAGATATACATATTCATATAGATAATGTAATTATTGAAAATGTTAAGGAGATCAAATTTTTAGGTGTAATACTAGATGATAAAATTAGTTGGAAACCACATGTCAGATACATACAAAACAAAGTCGCAAAAAATATTGCAATTATAAATAAAATTAAGCAGGTCCTAGATTACAAATGAATGAATGAATCTTTATTTCGAATAGATTAATAGATTAAAAGAAAAGAACAGAAAAATATAACGGGAAAAAATCTAACAAGGTCAAATTAAACAATAACTCCTCTGATTATACAGTTGAACATAAGTTATCTGAAATGGGTGATGGCTGAAGCCACAGCTTATATTGCCCACCCATATTCCATCCAAGAATTCAGAAGAAAAAAAACAAAACAGGAGCGATTACAATTCAAAACAAAACTAAGACAAAACGTGACCCCCCCCCCCCAAAAAAAAAATGGGAAAAAAAACAAACTAAGCAACAGCACAACACAGACTGAATATGATAATTCTTATGTGATTTTACATGTCATCTTGTATGTATGTTTGGAGCATTTCTTCCTTTAGTTTTTGTTTAAATTGTCCAAGCGTTGTACATGATTTTAATTCAGGTCCAAAAGCGTTCCACAATCTGACTTCTTGCACTGAAACACAGTGTTTCTTGGTGGTAGTTCTCACTGAAGGTTTTTGAAATATACATGTTCCTCTGAAATGATATTGTTTCTCCCTTATTTGAAACAACTTTTGGATATTTGCCTGCAGTGATAGATTCTTCACTTTAAACATTATTACTGCAGTTTTAAAGTCAACCAGATCTTTCAACTTGAGAGCTTTTAATTTAAGATAAAGTGGGTTTGTTGGTTCCCTGTAAGCAGCTTGGTTTATTATTCTAATAGCTCTCTTCTGAAGCATAAATATTGGATATATGTTTGTTTTATATGTACTTCCCCATATTTCAGTACAATATGTCATGTATGGGAGTATTTATGAATGATACAAAGTATATAGTGTGGGTTAATTCAGCAAATATTTCACTCTGTGTAGTATTGCGATTGATTTGGATATTTTACCTTTAACATAATTAATATGTGACTTCCAACACAGTTTATTATCAATTATTACTCCAAGAAATTTAATTTACCCTTTCATATCTTTTTCAAGATACCCTTTCAATCTCTACACCATTTACACTGAGTTTAGATACTGAGTTGTTGTGATGATTGTTAAAAATTATAAATTTTGTCTCTTAAATTGAGTGTTAATTTGTTTGAATCAAACCACAGTTTAAGCTTTCCTAATTCCTTTCTGAGTGTATCCAAAAGTTGTTCCAAATTGCTTCCACTGCATAATAAATTAGTGTCATCTGCAAACAATATTAAATCCATTTTTTCTGAAACTTTACATGTCATTTATATACATATTGAATAACAATGGCCCCAAAACTGAACCCTGTGGGACTCTGCAAGTAACCTTAAGTAACTGTAAGTTTTTGCTACCAACACATACATACTGATACCTGTTCTTTAAGTAACTACATAACAAGGACAGTGCTACCCCACTAATACCATAATTTTGTAGTTTCTTTAATAATAATTTATGAGCCACTGTATCAAATGCTTTTTTAAGATCCAGGAATACCACAACTGAACACTCTTTATTTTCAATGGCAGTCGATATTTTTTCTATAAATTCCATTAGAGCAAATGCAGTTGTCCTCTTACGTATGTCTGAACCCGTATTGCTGCTCACACAATAAATTATTCTTCATTATAAAGTTGTCAATTCTCTCACAGAATATTTTTTCAAGTATCTTGGAAAATTGTGGCAATAGTGAAATAGGCCTATAGTTTGAAAATTCCCCTCTGTCACCCGTCTTGTATATTGGAATTACTTTAGCTGTTTTCATTGCATTGGGAAATATACCTGTTTGGAGAGACAGGTTACAGATATACGTCAGTGGCTTCACTAAGCATTCAATGATAGTTTTGACTAAAAGCATGTCAATACCATCACAATTCATAGATGTTTTACTTTTAAACGATTTAACAATTTCAATGACCTCTCTCTCGTCTGTGTTCTTTATGAAAATGATATAGCAATGTTTTATAGCAATGTTTTTACTTATTGTATCACCTGTAGGTGCCGTAATGGGTATTTCTCAAGCCAAATTAGGACCAATGTTAACAAAAAATTTATTAAATTCTTCTGCAGGTGAGACTGCATTCACACTCTGAGTGGGTTTTTTTTTTTTTTTTTTTTTGAAAGATTGGTTGGGTAGCTTGTATTTCTGTTTTTATTTCCAAGAACAATGTTAAGTATTGTCCATGTATTTTTAATGTCATCTCTGTTTTTCTCCAGTTCTTTACTATAATAGTCTCTTTTACTACATCTCATTATATATATTAACTTATTTTTGTATGTTTTATACCACTGCTCTGCTTCTTTTGTCCTTTTCTTTAGAAAAGCTTTATATAAATAATTTTTCTTTTTACACACTTTTTGTAATCCTTTGGTTAACCATGGCTTGTCGACAAATTTCTGTTTCAGCTTTTTCTTTACTAATGGACATTTTTTTTTTTCATAAAGAGTGGTTACAATGTTCATGAATGTGTCATAGGCTTCATTTACATCTGATACATAGACTTTTGTCCAGTCTTGCTTCAGCAGGTCTTCTTTAAAAGAGCTGATTGCATTTTGTGATTTGTATCTGAAAGACTTTAAAGTTTTTTTCTGTATTGGCCCCCATGTTCCGGTTCCGCCGGACCGGCGGCGCCACATGAGTTGGCTGCCTTTCGCAACTGCCTTTTTTTTTTTTTTATCTTCCTTCTTCTTTCTACACCTTTCACTCTATATATATATATCACGGACACACAGATCGCCCCAAAGGTCTCCCGAGTCGGCGGACGGAGCCACTGTTTACAGCAGGAGACGATACAGCAGGGAAGAGCTAGCTAGCACTCAACCGCCACCCGGTGCTAACGGAGAAACTCGACATACCGAGGAACTGTAGCGAAAACGACGCGGGTGCCGGGTTGGAGTTTAGGCGGCGTGCAAGAAATATAAGACAGAATAATAAAGAGCGATGGCAAGAACCAAGCAGACCGCCCGTAAATCTACTGGAGGAAAAAGCCCCTCAGGAAGCAGCTAGCCACCAAGGCTGCTCGGAAAAAGCGCTCCGGCCACCGGCGGAGTGAAGAAGCCTCACCGTTACAGGCCCGGTACCGTGGCTCTGAGAGAGATCCGTCGCTACCAGAAATCCACGGAGCTGCTCATCCGTAAGCTGCCCTTCCAGCGCCTGGTGAGGGAGATCGCTCAGGACTTCAAGACCAACCTGCGCTTCCAGAGCTCCGCCGTCATGGCTCTGCAGGAGGCCAGCAAGGCCTACCTGGTGGGTCTCTTCGAGGACACCAACCTGTGCGCCATCCACGCCAAGAGGGTCACCATCATGCCCAAAGACATCCAGCTGGCCCGCCGCATCCGCGGAGAGAGAGCTTAGACTTTCTGCTGCACATTCACCGACCACAATGCTCCGCACTGTCTGTCTATATATATATATATATATACACAGTATATATTAATAGTAATATGTACATATGTATACTAGCTGTTCTTGTTTTTTCTTGCCTTCTGATTGTTGCTCTGAGTGTTGCTATCCCTGTGCTGTTGCAATCCTGGAATTTCCCCATTGTGGGACTAATAAAGGCTTATCTTATCTTATCTTATGTGGCCATGGATAAGTGCAAAGACTGGCAAATGGTCACTTATGTCATTTATCAATAATCCACTTTCTATTTTCTTATCAATAATATTAACAAACAGGTTATCAATAAGTGTAGCAGTGTGAACTGTGATTCTACCGGGATGTGTTATTGTGGGATATTGACTCCTACTGTACATAGAATTCATCAACTCTGTAATTACATATTGCTGAAATGGATTTAGTAAATCAATATTGAAGTCTCCACAAATTACAACCATTTTCTTACTAGTTATATTATTGTACAGCTCGACTAACTTATCTCTGAATGTCTCAACGCAAGTTCCCGGCATTCTATATATACAACTTATATTTAGATTTTTTGTTTTATCATGGTCAATCTCAACAGTAACACATTCTAGAATCCCTGGTAGTGCAAAGGACATTCCATTTACAAGTTTACACCTATACAGGTCATCAATATACAGTGCAACACCACCACCCTTTTCTTGAGATCTATTAATATAAAACATCTGATATCACTCTATTGTCATCAGAGGAGCCTGCTCTTCATTGAGCCAACTTTCAGAGACTGCGATAGCTGTAAATTTTCTATCTAGCTGTTTTAAATAGTCCTGAATCTGTGAAAAGTTTTTGTTAAGACTTCTGCTGTTGAAGTGTATTATCGATAGTTTACCATCTAATTGCACTTGACTTTTGAATTGCTTTTCAGTATAATATTCACAGTGATTATGAATATTGTTGAAGAAGTGGTTATCAGGATCAATATAATTCTCCATCTCTTCTGGTTTATGTTCAGCATAATGGCATATTTCCAGAGTCTGAATTTCCTCACTCTGTGTCAGATGACTTCCTCCAACTGGGGATGATTGATGTCTTCTAAAGTCAGTCATAAGTTTTTTGTTTTGCTTTATTTTTTAAAGTAAACATTTCTCCTCACTGTGATTTACTTCCTTACATGCATTTATCCAGCTCCTCCACATTTCTGATTACCAGCACTTTGGACTCCTCTGGTGTTCCATTCAGTTTTATAAAGACTTTGCAGTTGAAAGTCCATGTTGATTGGATTTTCTTCTGTTTTTGCAAGAAACGCGCCTTTTTGGCGATGTCTCCATTTTCTTGGTCAGGTGCTCATTCAGATAAACTTCTGTCCCCATCAGCTTCCTTCCCTGTTTCAGCAGATCCATTTTATACTTTCTGTTTGTAAGACGGATGATTAATGCCAATTTTTCACCCTTCCTTCTTTTAGGAAGAGGATGACAAGCCTCTATGTTGTTACTGTCTATCGCTATGCCTTTAGAATGGAGGAAGGTTGTCACCTTCCTCAAATCGTCACAGATCACTTCATATCTTGTATTGCTCATTAGTACTTCCATACTTGACCTATTGTATAGAGGTCTGGGGTAACAATTATAAAAGTACACTTAATTCATTGCTAATATTACAAAAAAGGGCAGTCCGTGTTATACACAAAGTTGGGTATCTTGAACATACTAATTTATTGTTTTTACATTCAAAGTTATTGAAATTACAGGATCTGGTTAATTATTATACAGCACAGTTAATGTTTAAAGTCAGTAAAAACTTTTTGCCACAAAATATACAAAATCTTTTCAGTGAGAGAGAAGGGAAATATAATTTACTGGGGAATACAAAATTTAAAATGCACCTAGTAACATCTACTAGGAAAAGTTTTTGTATGTCTGTGTGTGGGGTAAAATTGTGGAATGGGTTGGGGAAGAAACACAGGCAATGTCCAAATATCCATATATTTAAATCAACATATAAAGAAACGATTTTTGAGCAATATAAAAATAAAAGACAGTAATATTACAATGTGTCTTTCATGAAGAAAGGTTGTTATTGTGAATATACTGTATATGCTGAGTACTATTATTATTGATATGATTATTACTAGAATTATAGTATTAGGATTGTTGTTAGGATGGAATTACTTGAAGTATTATATAGGCCAGGTGGTATTATTATTATTATTGTTGTTGTTGTAACTACCATATGGCTACCTATTATTATGGTTATTATTATTATTACAGTATGTGGTTACTTATTGTGCCTAGGTATTGTAAGCCATGTGGGGTACATGGTGGTGTATATGGTGATTATGATAATGATAATATTGTCTACAATTATATTAAACATACCAGAAGTATTTATTTATTATTATTACAATTATTATTAGATGTTGGTATTATTGTCAATATAAACTATCATTGTTGTATCATTTCAATTGCATAATTTAATTATAAGGTGTATTATATATTATGGTATTGTATAATGAATGTATTTGTGGGATGAATAATGACTAGAATGTTGTAATAATTTATTGGGTATGGAGAAGGGGTGGGACTATATAAGCGTTGGATTCTCGCCACTCCTTTTGAACATTTTGTTTTTTTTGGTTTTGATTTTTGTTTTAAAAAAAAAAAATTCTTTGTCTGGATGTTCAAATAAATAAAATAAATCAATCAATTATTATAAAAACGCTGCATTGGCAGGAAGAGACCGTCGGAGCATTCACCTCCGTACGTGGCAGCAAGTTTCTCCACGTATGTGCATTCATCCCCTTCATGTTGTTCAGCCAGTCTTGTCAAGTTTGGTTAATCCCTTGATGTTAGCGGTGGACTCTGTTTACTCCTTCATCCTCCAGACTGCACGGACAGCCCCGGATTGCTCCAGTCCCGTAAATTTCACGTTTGCCTTTCTCCCTGTGCCGACAGCAGCCCTGTGGCACTAAGCAATTTCTCCGCCGGTCTGTAGAGCATCCGGGTGGTGTTCCTGCATGTCTGGTGTCCTAATCCCACCATTTCAACCCTCTGTATTTGTGTGGTTACTGGACTTGTTAATTTGTTGCAGTTTATGTTAATAAATGGCATGCTCTACTCCAGCACTTGAGTTTTTCATTCCCTCCCTCGTGCGCCGCGTTATGGCGCACAAGAAACCTTGACAATCACGAACAAAACTTACAAGGCAGGATACGAGAGGCCGAACAGCCAGACGGGCTAAGGTGTGGGGCACACGCTGGGAACGAGGGTTGAAGCGTGGGACACACGCAGGAACAAAGTGACTCGACGTGGGACTCACGTCTGGAGATAAGTGAAGGACGCTGCACCAAACTGCGGTGCAGTGGCCCTTAAATAGGACAAAAAGGAGATAATAACAAATGATGACAGGTAGGGGTGGGTTCAAAAGATCGATATGGATCGATCCACGTTTGACTGAGCCGATATCGATCCACAAAATCCACGGATCGATCTTTTAATATATTTAATATATTTTAATATAATATTTTTACGTTTGTGAACGTCTGCTGAGTATAATCAGGTCGAAACCGGGTCAGTGAGCCAGGAACAACGGCCAAGAACCATAAACAGCTGACGCGCTAACGGAGCTAGCAAGCTAACGGATATGCTAGTTCTTCTTCTGTGGTGTTAAAATGGTTCTCATCCGGCAAGAGTTCCCTGCGGCGCGTGCACACGTCTTTACTTTCGTGTTTACATGAGCGGAGTTATTAACGTGTGTGTCTCTTAATTTAGCAACAGAAGTCACCGTAAAGACTGTCCTCAACAGCTTCTTAATATTTTTCATAAAGCGGGGATAAATGGACTTTTACTCCGTGCAGCGCTGTGTTGGAACATAAAGTTGACGACTGATAAACGGAAAATGCACGGAGACTGAAACCCGTGAAGCAGAGGGAGACTTGGAGCTGCTGAGACTGTAAGTATAATATCATTTGTTTGTTTTAACATTTGTGTCGTCAATTAATAATTTATCCGGATGATGGTGGTTTCTTTTACAAACTATGGACACAGAGAGAACTGTTGGTTAAGCGCTGTGAATAAATGCAGAATAAAGGTATATTTTATGAGATTATGGACTTCTACCACTTAAGTAAGAGATGTGAAGAGAATAAATCACAATGAAATTAAGATGGTAGAATTAATAAAGGCTGCAGTACAACAAGCTATTTTTACTCAGTAGAACTAAATTGAAATGAACAAATCTTCCCAGGAAATGAATTGAAACCCTTTTCAAACAGTGAAAGTTAATTTGTAGTTAAAATATAAACAACAACAACAAAAAAAAAAACTAAATTATTAAACCCTACTGTGGTGTGGCGATCTAAAAATATGAATGTTAATTTTACTGTGAAATCTATTCTTTTATCTGCCTTCAGATGTGTGAAGACTGGAAGCTTCATCCTCACTGAGACCTTCTGAAGGTCAGAGGTCGTCAGTGGAGGAGCATCCCTTCTTCATGTGGATTTCAGCACAGAAGACCTTCAAATTCAAGATTCAAGGAGGTGCTGCCATCATTTTCTCCACACTAACATGCATTCAATGCAGTTTAGTTGTTGGAATGACAAATTCTTTTATTTCTTTTTTTTAAGTTCTCAGCAAGAATACAATGTTGGTCATTTTTTTTTTTTTACAATTTTACTGAGCATTTAATTCTAAATAAATCACTGTTTAACAAGAAATTTTTGGCAATCCTGTGCTTTTCTTGTGGTGTTACATAGAATAGCATCACTGTAAACTATGGAAAAAGTGGCTGCTTTAAAATTTGTACTTCCTCACACAACTTTGAGTGCAAAAAAACTCTAAAAGTGCCATAACTTTTTCGAAAAGCTCCCACAAATTCAGGCTTTTTGGGCCCCAACAATCACAAAAACAGCTGACAAAATCCTGGAAGGACTGAAATACAGTGAGATTATGTATGCATGGTTCATGCACTGAATTTGTTTACTGACTGGGTGGTTAAGTTGACACGACACACCCTTTGCACTAAAGAAAGCACCTGTGAGCACTTTATGAAATGATAAGTTAAATAATAAAAAGTGCATTATTGTAACTGATTTTGGGTCAGTTCTATATGTGATAATTTATGTATTAACAAAGTTAGAAGATTCTTGGTACAATTTGCAGCATTAGGTCTCGAAGATTTTTGTTTCATGGGAAGTAAAATGGCTATTAAAATGGTAATTCCCCAGATCGAATTGGGATCGAATCGAATTCGAATCGATTCAGAATCGATTCAGAATCTCAAGAATCAGAATCGAATCGATTCTGGAAATTAGGGATCGTTCCCAGCCCTAATGACAGGTGTGGGTAACCGGAGCGAGGATAATTAGACCGAAATAATGACAGCTGTGACAGCCCACGAACTTGAGCTAAAAGGGGAAATAAACACAGAGCGCTGTCAAAATAAAAGTACAGGAGAGTATGGCAAAAGGTGACTGACTATAAATATGGAGTGATTACAAAATGAGAAACAGACCAGATAATACAGATAGGGAGAAATGAACCATAAGGCATGGATAAGATAAATACAAAAACAAGAGATGTAAATCCTGAAATACTACATTATAAAAGAGAACTAAAAGGAAAGGTTAAGGTAGGCTCATGTCTAAAAGGCAGATAACATTTATAAAGCAAAAAAACAGATGATCACGGACGCATAATAATAACAAACAAGATTATAACAATTAAACTAAGAAACCAGTGTTCTCATAAACCGACAAAAACAAATGGCAACCTCAATAACATAAAATATCCAAAACCAACCAGATACAATACTAAGATGAAGTGGGGAATGAACAGAAAATAATCAAACTAACAAAAAGCGTAGGCACGGGTCCCCAACCATGCTCCGCATCATGACGGATACGAGCCTTTAGTTCCACTTGATTTTGACCAGGTGAGCTGAAAAGCTGGTAACAAACAGACAGATACACACAGAGAGACACATGTAGTGATTAAGGTATGCCTACGCTGCTTTGCACCAAGGCATAATTAATGTGACCAAGCAGCCCCCAATATGGGGGAAAAAATAGGACGTTGAAAGAAAAATAACGTGATGTAACATAAGCTTTGAGAATCAACTGTTGCAGTTGTAGGCGTTATTAGTGTTTTAATATTGAAATTGCTGCATAATTTAAGCACAAAACTTACTTTGAAAGGGTTTTTGGCTTTCCTCAGCTGTCCGTTGTGGCCCGCCATGTTTTAGAGGCAAGGAGTGTGGGACTTGTAGTTTTTACTAATGAAAAAAATAATACGACGCAACATAAGCTTTAAAGAGGACATTCTAAATTTTCCTTAGGTATGACTGTGAAAGTGAATGGTTGTCTGTCTTTCTGTGTTGGCCCTGCGATGGACTGGCGATCTGTCCAGGGTGTACCCTGCCTCTCGCCCAAAGATGCTGGGATAGGCTCCAGCCCCCCCGCGACCCGAAAAGGATTCAGCGGAAGAAGATGGATGGATGGATGAAACGCTCCATGTAATGATCATAATTCAAGACATGTACACTGAGTCTTAAAATCTTTTATTATTGACCCTGTAAATGTAAATGTAGCAGTACTGGAATAAATTCGAACTGAAATTATGTTTTTCAGAATTGAAAATCGTCATGTTGGTGGGGACGTCACTGGGTTGGTTGTAGCAGGCAGTAGCAGCTCTGTGTCTATTAGATAAACCCATCAAGACGAGAGTTATGGTAATGGTAAATGGCGTTCACTTATATAGCACTTTTTTCATCTCTAGATGACCAAAGTGCTTTACAGATCCTGCTATCTACCCATTCACACACACATTCACACACTGATAGTGGTGAAGCTGCAATGCACTGGCGCTAGCCTGACCCACCAGGACCAACTGGGGGTTCAGTGTCTTGCTCAAGGACACTTCGACATGCAGACTGCAGACAGAGTAGGAATCAAACCAGGAGGGTCATTTTTAAGATTTAGAGTTAAATTATGATGCAGACTAAGTTAAAAATATGGTGAGGAGTTTTAGAGACAGATGGACTGTGTCTTTAAACCAGTGAGGAAAACAGTAGGAGGCTGGAGGTTTACAGCAGCCGTCTCTTTCATTCAGGTGCGTTGAGACTAGGGATGGGCGATACCAGCATTTTTCCTTTCGATACGATACCATTAATTTATGGGACTTTTTTTTTTCCGATACTGATATTGATACTTTTTGCCTCTCAAAGGAAGATTCAAGATTCAAAGATTTTGTCAATACTACTATACGTACATGACATACAGGAGAATTGAAATGGTGTTTCTCTCTCTTCAGTGGTGTGCGCAATATAAAATAAGGAATAAGGCTAGAAAAACAACAATAACAGTGTATGTACAGCAATGCTACCTGTAGTGCAAATAGTGACAAAAAATAGACCCAGACATCCCATAGTGCAAATAAATATAAACGATAAATCCCAGCAATCCTATATACAGGAAAAGTAAAGCAGTAATACTTGTAGTTGCAAGTTCAATGCAGTAGTGTAGGTGCAGACAGTGACAGATAGGACTGCACATGATCAGTATTGCAATAACAGACAGCAGCAGACATGGCATTTGTGCAAATGGTTGCAGTAAAGTGCAGAGACATAGCAGCAAATGTATTACTGTTGGTGTGCCAGTCTTTCTGTGCCAACAGCTGAGGTAGTTATTGTTCGGGCGAGTGCATTACAGTCCAGGGGGTGTGGACAGAGTTCAGGGTCCTGATGGCCTGATGAACAAAGCTGTTTAGCAGTCTTGTGGAGGGGACCCAGAGGCTCCAGTACCTTTTCACTGAGGGCAGGGGGCTGAAGAGGGAGTGTGAGGGGTGGGAGGTGTCAAATGTAATGTTGATGGCTCTGCAGGTGAGGTAGATGTCCGAGAGGGTGAGCAGAGGGGCATCGATGATCTTGCTGGCTGCTTTCACTGTGCGCTGTAGTGTCTTCTGGCAGGAGGCGGTGCAGCTTCCATACCACACCACGATGCAGCTGGTGAGGATGCCCTCAATGGTGCCCCGGTAGAATGAGCACATGATGGAGGGGGGTTGGACTCGTGCTCTCCTCAGGTTGTGGAGGAATTAGAGGCGAGTTTGAGCCTTCTTGGCCAGTGATGTGGTGGTGTTGGACCAGGAGAGGTCCTCAGAGATATGCACCCCCAGGAACTTGGTGCTGCTCACCCTCTCCACAGCTGCTCCATCAATGATCAGAGGTGGGTGCTGTGTGTGTTCCCTCCTGAAGTCGACCGCAATCTCCTTGGCTTTTCTGACATTCAGGAAGAGGTTATTTTCTTTACACCACTGAACCAGTTGACTTGCCTCATTTTTGTAGTTGGCCTCCTCGTTGTTGGTGATGAGGCCCACCACCGTCGTGTCATCTGCAAACTTGATGATGTGGGTGGTGCTGTAGGCTGGTACACAGTCATGGGTCAGCAGGGTGAAGAGCAGCAGGCTGAGCACGCACTCTTGTGGGGCCCCTGTGTTCAGTGTGATGGTCTTGGACGTGTTGCTGCCAACCTGCACAGTCTGTGGCCTCCCTGTGAGAAAGGCCAGCACCCATTTACAGAGAGAGCTTTTGAGTGCCAAGTGTCTGAGTTTTTGTACTAGGCGCTGGGGGATGATTGTGTTAAATGCTGAACTGAAGTCCAAGAACAGCATTCACACGTAGGAGTTCTTTGAGTAAAGGTGGGTGAGGGCTGGATGGAGAGCAGCGGCGATGGCATCTTCTGTGGATCTGTTTGACCTGTATGCAAACTGAGATGGGTCGTGGGAGGGAGGAAGGATGGATTTGATGTTCTGCATGACCAGCCAAAAAGGGGCTTTAGTGATGTGAGTAGATTGCTGGACTCTGATTTAAGAGACTGAGTTTGAGTCCCAGTGTGGATGTTCTTTGGGTCAAATTTTATTTTCCATAAAAAAAACTAAGTATTCAGAATAATATAATGTAAATCGAGTGCATTGCAAGGCAGTAGGCTATTTTACATTTATCATTACATTCAGATATAATGACTTTTGCTATAGATTTTTTTCATGTCCAGTTTCATGTTTCATAAATTTGCAGCTTTGTGTAAATTTGAGAGCCCTTTTTTTTCATGTAATTTTGCAGTTTTTTATAGTAAATATGCATTTTTCCATGTAATTTGAAATCATTTTCCCAAAGATTTTTTTTGCAACTTTCTTTGCAAATGTAAATTTTTTTGTTCATAAATTTGCAATTTTTGTCACAAATTTGAAGTTTTTTTTCTTTATACATTTCTAAATTTATTAATGTAATTTTGATTTTTATTTATTTATTTATTTTTGGAAATGTAGTAAATCAGAATTAGCATAGTTAAAAATGAGCAGTCTGGGTGAAGGAGCAAATATCCAAATACCAAATTTAAAAAATGAATCCCACTGTCATGAACAGATATCCAGATAAGAGAACATCTGGGTTCTGCCCTGGTAAAATGTAAGAAAGTCTGATGACTCCATCCTTCATTGTTTATTTTGTGAAGCTCTGTTAAGGCTTTTTAACTTTACCCACATTTTTAGTTAATCAGATTGTACAGTATGGATTTTAATTTTTTCCCCATATTGCAATTACAGTAAGGCATTACAGTACTATGCAAGTCTTGCTGTGATGTTAATTTATACAAACCTTTTAAAGGGTTTTTTCTGTTCAACCAATGTCCTTCACAAGCACATCTTTTTTCATTGAATGAATGTGGGCTTTTAATTTTTACTTTTTTTTTTTTATAACAATCTTTTCATCTTCACAGTCCAAGATGGTGTCCTAGTCTTGTAATCTAAATATAGTTTTCCTTTTTGACAAATTATCCTTCATCAGGCCAAAGGCCATAAGATTGTGAATACAATTAAAAGGTTGAAGAGGAGCAGACATTGGTGGACATAGAGGGTCCAGAGGGTCCACTAAACTACAGTATATGGACAATATATGCAAAAGCATCCAATATGTGACTGTGTTGTTTGAAGACAGAGGATTTGCAGCAGAACTTATTTCTGTTCAATAAGAGACTGAACAGGTCAGTGTAGTGGATCCTCCTCCAAAATCTGCGCAGCAATTTGACAATGTAAGAAACTGATTTTATTGATCTTAATGTGAGACAAATCACTGCTAAACAGAAATTAATATTTTACCTTTAAGATCGCTGAATGTAAGAATTTCACTGCGGTTACCAGCAAAAGATCTGAACAAAACCTCTCTCAATAGAAAAAAAAGAAAATCAGAAAATGGATTTGGTGATTAAATATCTGCATGTGAAGTTAGAGGGAAAATTATGCTTGTTCAGGAAATAAAGAAGTTGCGCTAAAAACAAATTAATGATGGTGTGTTTTATTAAAAGTGATTTTGACTGATTAGTTCTGATTCTCTGTTAGTTTAAGTTCATTTTGAACATGTGAAAAACAAAGGAAAAACAAAGCAGGTGGGCATTCCACCACAGACAGACTGTCATGATTCAGAACAGGGTTAGACTCAAACGCAGAGCTGCCAGAACGATCACTCCGACTCTGATGAAAAGTTTCACAAATTTATTGAACACACACAGAAAATAAAAGTGCATAAACTAAAGAAAAGCGAAACACAAAAACGCCAACTTAAATTTCCAATAAGAGGTTATGGGGGACAGATTCTCCAAAGGGAGAATAATGCGGGAAAGCACACTTACTACTAGAGCAGCGGAATCCAGCAGGGAACTCCTGCAGGGACCAGGGGACAGGGGGAAGGCAGAGACCTGGGCGGACGTCTTGATCTTCCTGGCCAGGCGAGCGTGATCAGCTCCAGGGACACACCTGTGGGTGGCAGCAACCTGAAGAGCAGGAAAACACAGGGTGAGTGCACAGGTACTAAAACAATGAGACAAAGCTTAACTTTAGTCATGGCTGCAAACCCAGATGATCCAGCGATGAGCTCTGCTCATGCTAGGCCTTAATACACTGGCTCATCTGATGCAGCAGGTGGACAATCACACAGGTGTGCTTAATCTCCTGGAGCGGGAAACCAGGAACGGGATGGGGGGGGGGGGCAAGCTCCCCTCACCAGCACACAGACACAACCAAATACACAAGAAAAAAAAAACAACAACCCAATATCAGCACATTGTCACCACATTTCTATTTATGGGTGTGGTTCCTCTTAAATTTAAATATTCTAAACCTCCAACATAATCTCAACATAGCCTAAGGTGCATTCCAATCGCCCAATAGTGTACTCTGAAGTGGACTGCACTGGTGATCCGCCATATTAACTGAGATTCCAAACCAAAGGGAGCGACCGGTCTTCAGTTCAAAGAGAACTGAGCAGGGAAGAAGTGAACAATGGTACATCACTTCACCAGAAGTTGACAGGAAGATTACCCATAAGCCATTGCGCCTCAAATACAAGTAAAACTAGAAAAGCACTCGGAGAGCGCAGACCTCCGCCAAGCGCCACAATTCCCCCCATACAGTGTTTGTGTGTACGTTTTCAGATTCCTTGAGCATGTAAACATATGACTAGCAATTGGATTCACAATGAGTATTTGTTTATTTGACAGGGACAGTGCAATAAACACACAATTAATCAATGACAATCAATCTGATAGTGATAGGATTAGTGGTTCAGTAGTAAAAGCATTGCCTCCTTGGCGGAGGTAATAAACTGAAGTGTTGCTGTTGTGTCCATCTCCTCCACTGACGGATGCAAATTGGGTAGACAGGTTGCCGTGGGTTTTATATTATATTACTTTGGGGTTGCGCTCCGCGGCAAACAAGAATTTAGAAGCTTCGCCGGCAGAGAGCTCGTTTTTGCGCAGCGCCTATGGCTGGCCGGTGAATGTCTGCCAAATGCGCAGCTCCTATGGCTGGCCAGGGAATTTCTGCCAAAGAGTCCGTCGGCGGACAGCTGCCCGTGTGAGGTTTTGCAGTTGCGCGCAAACACAGGCACGCTGGCGGGCCCAGGCCAGCAGTGTTTTCCGCGTGCTTTTGTGCCTAAAACGTTGAAGAACGCAGAGTTTGTGTTGCAGACAGGGCGACCAGCGCCCTCCATTGCGCCAGCGCACATGTTGAAAATGGCCCTATGTCACAGTGTTGAAAAATGCTTTAAAAAATTCCTGTATCCAGACGGTGAACCGGATCACCCCCAAAATTTAATCAGTTCTTCCTTGTACCATTTCCAACAACGCCTGAAAGTTTCATGGAAATCCGTCCAAGACTTTTTGAGTTATCTTGCTAACCATCAGACAAACAGACAGACAGACAAACAGACGAACACACAGACAAACCCCGGCAAAAACATAACCTCCTCCTGGCCTTTTCGGCCTGGCGGAGGTAATAAACTATTATTGCTAACGTTATTAACAAGCTAAATTGATGTTGGTTATTGTTCATAGTATCAACTGATAGTAATAAAAATGTATTTGTATTCATACTTTATTTAAGAAATATAACTTGTCTACCATATGTAACAGGTTATAGTACTTCCATTATAATTGCACAAGATCTCTGTGTACATTTGGTTGCATACACTGACAGTGAGTATCCTGATAGTAAGCCCCTCCTCTAGCTCCCCTTGTCTGACCGGATTCCCCCTTCCTCCTTCCTGTCTTACATTTGTATGGAAGAGTTTTGCTGAGTGCTAGCTGTGACGCTGTTTGGAGGACTCACTGTATTTCATGTTGTCAACAGAAAATAAACAGCAGCAAGTGAACGTTTGGGTCGTCACCTTTAATATAAAAACAAAACACAACGCAGAAGTTTCTCCCCGTTACACATAGTATCAGTACGTGTCCATTGTTGCTGTGGTAACGTACAGAGGAGGGAGCCAATGGTTACAGGGTGTTTCAAATAGAGAAATTTTGTGAAGGGCAGTTAACTTCACTGATTTTCCCTGAAAATGGAGCAGGGAGTTCGCCAAACTTCAGCTCATCTGGAAGTCAAAATAAGTACAGCACAAAAACCATTTAACAGCAAAGTTAAATCTGTTTTGTTATATGGATCGGAATGCTGGCGAATCATACAGAGTAATATGCAAAAAATAGAGGCTTTCTGCAGCATCTTGAGAATCTACTGGCCCAACAAAATTTCAAATGAAGAACTTTGGAAAAGATGTAATACTAAAAGAACTTCTGTAGAGATCAAACAACAGCAATTCAGATGGCTAGGGCACGTGCTAAGAATGTCAAATAACCGAATACCAAAAGTTGCTCTAAACTGGACACCACCAGGGAAAAGAAAGCCAGGCAGACCACGAACCACCTGGAGAAGAACAGTCCAAGCCGAACTACAGGAGATGGGATACACCTGGAGACAAGCTCATGTTGCAAAGGACAGGGCAAAGTGGGGATTGCTTGTTGCGGCCTTATGTTCCATCTTGGACGAAGAGGATGAGTAAACTAAGTACCACAAACTCTGAGTTAACTTACCCAGGTAAGCCACTAAACCTGCTTTCTGGAATATCACCCTGGTATGCATATTGTTGTCTTATTGTTTGTCTATTTTTCCTCTTTTTTTGCTTTTGTTTTATGGTCAGATATACTGGTATAAATGACATCCTTATGTTATTGTCACATACGCCCCTTTGGGGCAGATGAACAGGCTCACTTGCAGGGCGAAGTTGAAGCATAATTTAATAAAGATAAATTGCAGCATGAAAGCTGAACATAAATACATTACAGCTGAAACAGGTACGCTGGGGGACGAAACCCAAACAGCGAATAACGATGATAATATGTGTGAAACACAAACAATACTCACAACTGAAGGTAATGACGAGGACCCAACAATATAATGGAGTGAAACCCAATAAATAGAAATGAACATAATGACACTAATGAGCAACAGCCATGCCCAATAATGAGCAAAATAAGGATGAGCTGCGCTAAAAGGGAAGTAAACAAACACTGTCAAAATAAAAGCCAATACAGAAACACATAATGAACTGGAAAAACCATACTACAACATACAAATGTCACTGGTGATGGAAAATAATGAAACTGAGATGGAAATAAAACCCTAATAATGAAGACGAATAATAAATCAAACTTTATTTCTAAAGCACTTTAAAAACAACTACAGCTGATACAAAGTGCTGTACATCAGGAAGAGATAAAATGAAAAGGACATAAAAGACAATGAAATGCAACTAAAAAGGTATGAAACAAAGCATAAAAATGACAATCATAATAAAGCAATAAAACAAATACAATCAATGTCTCAAGCTGGGTTGAAGGCCAAGGAGTAAAAATTAGTTTTAAGACAAGATTTAAAAGTGGACAGTGAAGGCATCTGTCTAATAGGCAAAGGAAGACTGTTCCATAGTTTAGGAGCAGCAACAGAAAAAGCTCTGTCCCCTATGAGCTTCCTCTTTGATTTTGGTATCTCCAGGAGCAACTGATCAGCTGACCTGAGAGACCAAGCAAGAGTGTAAAAGTGAAGCTCAGAGAAGTAAGGTGGGGCAAAGCCATTCAATGTTTTAAAAACAAATAAAAGAATTTTAAAATGAACCCTAAAGTGCACAGGCAGCCAGTGGAGGGAAGCTAAAACAGGTGTAATGTGGTCCCTCTTACGTGTTCCAGTTAAAAGACGGGCAGCAGCATTCTGAACCAACTGGAGACGTGCGAGGAAAGACTGGCTGACTCCAAAATAAAGTCCATTACAGTAATCCAGCCGAAATGTGATGAAGGCATGGATTACTGTCTCAAAGTGCTGTTTGGAGAGAATGGTTTAGTCTTTGTCAGTTGCCTTAAATGAAAAAAGCTGCACTTCACTACTGCAGCAATTTGACGATCCAGTCTAAAATCACTGTCCAGATTAAAACCCAGATTAGTGACAGTAGGTTGGACAAACCCCGTCAAGGGACCCAAGTCAACAGGAGGGGACTCACAGGAGCCACTGGGTCCAAACACAATCACTTCTGTCTTCTTTTCATTAAAGCTTAGGAAGTTCACTGCCATCCAATCTTTAATGTCATTAAGGCACTCAAGAAGTGATTTAATTGAGAAGTTCTTCTGCCTTATTGGAACATAAACCTGACAGTCATCAGCATAGCAGTGGAAGGAGAAGCCATGCTTTCTAAGAATTGAACCCAGTGGAAGCAGATAAAGTGAAAAGAGCAGAGGCCCCAAAATTGAGCCCTGTGGGACCCCACATGACAGGGAAGCAGAGGACGATTCAGAACCAGCAAGGCTTACACACATGGTTCTATCAGTTAGGTAGGACCTAAACCATTCCAATGCAGTACCAGAAATACCCAAAAGATACTGCAGGCGAGAAATTAAGATTTCATGGTCCACTGTATCAAAAGTGGCAGTTAGGTCTAGCAAAACAAGAACCACATGATCACCAGACTCAGACATCAAAAGGATGTCATTGAAAACCCTTAGTGCCGACTCTGTACTATGCAGGGTTTTAAAAACCAGATGGAACACCTCCAGAATATCATATTCATCCAAGAAATCCTTTAACTGGAAATAAACTATTTTCTCCAATAGGGCAGCGCGGTGGTGGAGTGGTTAGCACAGCGGCAGCACAGCAACTCACCCTTGGCTGGGGGATCCTGGGTTTTTGGCATGTGGGAGGAAACCGGAGAAATCTCGGAGTAAACCCATGCAGACACGGGGAGAACATGCAAACTCCACACAGATCACTGTTGGTCGGGGGCTGGGATCGAACCCAGGATCCCCCGGCCAAGGGTGAGAACCCTAGAACTGAAAATAATACATGTGCTCCAAACTCAGGGAAAAACAATACAAAAACTTCAGCCTGAGAAGCAGATAAAAGAAAACCACAAAATTCACATAAGAACCCTTGGACTGAAAATAATACATGTGCTCCAACCTCAGGGGAGAAACAACATGAAAACCTACAGCTTTAGGAGCAGATAAAAGAAAACCACAAAATTCAGAAAATAATATTACATAAGAGCCCATAGGACCGAAAATAACAGGAGCTACTTACTCCAAAAATAACACATATGCTCCAAACGCAGGGAAAAACAGCATGAAAACTTTAGCCTGAGGAGCAGGTAAAGAACCCCAAAAATTCAGAAGAAAATAACATGGAAATTTGATTACATGTGCTCCAAACTCAGGGAAAAACAACATCAAAACTTTAGCCTGAGGAGCAGATAAAACCCCTCAAAATGCAGAAGATAATAACATGGAAACTGATTACATACACTACCGTTCAAAAGTTTGGGGTCACCCAGACAATTTTGTGTTTTCCATGAAAAGTCACACTTTTATTTAACACCATGTGTTGTAAAATGAATAGAAAATATAGTCAAGACATTGACAAGGTTAGAAATAATGATTTGTATTTGAAATAATAATTTTTTCCTTCAAATTTTGCTTTTGTCAAAGAATCCTCCATTTGCAGCAATTACAGCATTGCAGACCTTTAGTATTCTAGCTGTTAATTTGTTGAGGTAATGTGGAGAATTCTGATGCAATGAGCAAACACATTGTACCATTGGAACACTGGAGTGATAGTTGCTGGAAATGGGCCTCTATACACCTATGTAGATTTTGCACCAAAAACCAGACATTTGCAGCTAGAGTAGTCATTTACCACATTAGCAATGTATAGAGTGTATTTCTGATTAGTTTAAAGTTATCTTCATTGAAAAAAACAGTGCTTTTCTTTCAAAAATAAGGAAATTTCTAAGTGACCCCAAACCTTTGAACAGTAGTGTATAATAACATGGAAATTTGATACAGGAAATAATGGCAGACACAACAACCCCCAAGGGAAACAACATTTTAAAACCTTCTACTCAAAAAACAGACGATTGAGGAGCGTCGATCCCTGAAAGAAAACGGCAGGACAGCGCCGACCTCTGATAATCAATGACGGGTGCGATGACCTTGAGCGCTGATTGTAGGAGCGTGCTGACCTCTCGATGAGACGGCTGAAGCGCATCCGGCCCAGATGCCCAGGAATCCCTCTCCAAAGCAGGTGCCTTGGACAGGGAGGAGAGGAACAGGTAGGAAAAAACACCACACCACCACAGTCAGTAGAGAACAGTATATGAAAACTCAGCAGCAATAGAAACAACTGCTGAGTCCCCTCCCTGGGGACAAGGCAGCGCCTCTCATTAAATGTTAAAAGAAATGAGAAAGAAAGCACTTGCCTTGCACCCCCCCCCCCCCCCAGCTCCGCCGTTGCTGAAGCTGCTGAAAAAAATTTGCTGCTGGTGAACCAGACAAATGCTCCCGGGGCTGCAGTGACAGTCTAGCCAAAGGTAGTAGCATGGCGATGAGGTGTTGATGTAGAGGGAAGGGGAATTGTGGAGGCCAGGGGATGCTGAATCGTCGGCACAGGCTTCCAGGATGCTGGCACTGGCGAGGAGGCATGTAGAAGCCAAGGGACGTTGGATTGTCGGCTCAGGTTTCTGAGGTGCTGGGATTGGCGAGGAGGCACGATGACAAACGGAGGCAAGGGACGCTGAAATCGTCGGCACAGTCTCCGAAGTCCTGAGTGAATTCCTCCTCCAACCCAGTAGTCCTAAGTCCGCGCTTATCTGTTTACACTCCGACAGGCAGTGAAAAGTAAGCTAGGAGCAGGAAGACAAAAGAAGAGGAAAACAGCAGCCTTGTGTGTAGCAGAATGGAATGTACTCACTCTGTTGGACAGAACAACATCACAGCGCCCAGAAAGACAGACCGTGCTTGTGGCCCTGGAAATGAACAGGTACAATGCAGACATAGCTGCACTTAGTGAAACAAGATTGCCTGGATATGACAGCTTGAAAGACCATGGGTACATCTTCTTTTGGAGTGGGAGATCAAGTCAAGAAAGGAGAGAAGCAGGAGTGGGCTTTGCAATTAGAAAGGAGATAGCAGCAATGCTTGATGAGAAACCGGTGCCAATCAATGACAGGATAATGACTATGACACTCCCACTACAGCGGAAGATGTATGCCACACTCATCAGTATATATGCCCCAACAATGACCAACACAGAGGAGGTGAAGGAAGAGTTCTACAGTGATTTACGTGAGACTATCAGGCGTGTACCGACTGATGACAGGCTGATACTCGGAGATTTTAATGCCAGAGTTGGTTCGGACACCGAGAAATGGAAAGGAGTGCTAGGCAGTCATGGAGTAGGCAAGTGCAATGCTAATGGAGAACTTCTACTTGCACTATGTTCAGAGTACAACCATGTGATAACCAACACTCTATTTAAGCACAAGGACACACACAAGAAGACATGGATGCACCCAAGATTCAAGCACTGGCACTTATTAGACTACATCATAGTCAGGCAGAGAGACATAAGGGATGTATTGGACACCAGAGCAATGACAGGCACGGATTGTGGTACTGATCATATTATGCTGAGATCTAGATTAAGGATTTGCAGATGAAAACAGCACTGCAGGACGGGTGCGAAGCCACCACGGAAGCTAAACACTAGTGCACTGAAAGGCCAAAAGAAGCAGGAAGAACTTACACAGGAAATGGATGAAAACTTGAAAGACTGGGACAGCAACAACTCAGAGAATGACATAGAAGAGAAATGGGCAACACTGAAGGATATGGTGTATCAGACTGCGAGTGATGTATTATGCTACCCTGAGAGGAAACATCAAGATTGGTTTGATGAGCATGATGAACACCTGAAGAAACTACTAGAAGCGAGGAATACAGCTAGGCAGGAAAACCTACAGTGTAACACAAGGTCGAAGAAGATGAAATACTCAAAGGCTCAGAGTGAGTGAGTGAGTGAAGTACACCAGAGAGATGAAGTCCAATTGGTGGGATGAAAAAGCGGAGAAACTTCAAACTGCAGCAGACAGGAAGGAAATGGAAACATTCTTCACAGGTTTGAGAGAAATCTTTGGCCCTAAACCAAGAGGATTGATCCAACTAAAGGCTAAGGATGGTGAAACGGTTTTGCAGGAGAAAGACAAGATCCTGGACAGATTTGCATACCACTTTGACCAACTACTAAACAACCCTGGAGATCTCACTGAAGAGGCTAAAGAAGCTCTAGTGCAGCGACCAGCTGTATCAAGTCTGGATGAACCACCAAATTTTGATGAACTAATGGCAGCTATCAGGACAGCACAGGATGGTAAAGCTCCAGGAAGGGATGGAATTCTAGCAGAAGTGTGGAAATTTGGTGGTGTTCAGCTGACCAACTGCCTGCACAAGCTCATCCAAGAGATATGGGATGCCCAGAAAGTACCTCAAGATTGGAAGGATGCAAGTATTGTGCCTTTGTTCAAGAAAGGTGACAGGAAAGATTGTGGAAATTACCGAGGTATATCACTGCTAGCCACTGTTGGTAAGATTCTCTCACGTGTACTACATAACAGACTCAGTGAACACATCTCGCAGAATGTACTACCGGAAACCCAGTGTGGCTTTAGAAGTGGAAGAAGCACAATGGACATGATTTTCTGCTTGAAACAGGTTCAAGAAAAGTGTCTCGAACAGAACATGCTGCTTTATGTAGTCTTCATAGACTTCAGTAAAGCCTTTGATACTGTTTCACGACAAGGACCTTGGCAGGTACTCAAGAAATATGGTTGTACAGAGAAGTTGTCAGCCTGATCGAGGCACTCCATACAGGTATGCAAGCAAACGTGGCAATGAGTGGTTTAGTATCTAACGACTTTTCAGTAAGCAACGGGGTGAAACAAGGGTGTGTGCTGGCACCTACACTCTTCTCGCTATATCTGGCAGCCATGCTTGAGGTGGCCCTCAAAGACACTTCAGAAGGAGTATACATTCAAACAAGGAAAGAAGCAGACTTGTTCAATGTGGCACAGTTTAAAGCCAAGAGTAAGACCAGCTAGCCAATTCAGCTTCCAAATCAACATCAAGAAGACAGAGTGCCTTAATCAACCACCAAAGTTCCAGTTATCAACATCACTACCAGAAGAGATCAGCATTAGTACAGAGCCACTAGCCAAGTGCAAGACTTTCAAGTACCTAGGGAGTACTGTTTCAGAGAATGCTAGGTTGGAGGATGAACTATCTCTCAGAATGGGAAGAGCGAGCGCTGTGTTTGGAAACTTGAGGGAGAGACTGTGGAACAATCGACATGTGTCTATCTGTGTGAAATGCAAAGTGTATAGAGCGACAGTACCGGCTACTCTATTATACAGTGCTGAAACTTGGACTGTCTACAGAGTGCAGGTGAAGAAACTCCACACGTACATGATGAGACACCTTCGAGCCATAATGAACATCTCAGGGAAAGACAAGATAATCAACATAGAAGTGTTGAAACGAGCTGGTCTACCATCAGTGGAGGACATGCTAATACAGATGAACCTGAGATGGCTCGGACATGTTGACAGGATGGACCACCAGCGTCTCCCTCGGCAGTTACTCTACTCACAGTTATGCGAGGACAAACGCAATCAGGGTAGACCAAGTCTCAGATTTAAAGACACTGCAAAAAGAAACTTGAAGAAGTTGGACATAGACAGGCGTTCCTGGCAGCGGAAGGCTAAGGACAGAGCTGTGTGGAGGAATCTGATCAGACCTAAATGAAACAGTCATTGTCGCCCACGACAGGCTGCTATGATGATGTTGATGATGATGATGATGATGATATTCTTATTTTTTCTCAGTCCCTCGATGAACACCGAGTGCACTTCAGGTGAGTGCTGCAGCGGCTGCTGGAGAACAAACTGTTTGTTAAAGCAGAGAAATGCGAGTTCCACACTTCATCCACTTCATTTTTGGGGTTTGCCATCTCGCACAATGAAGTTATCGTCGATCCGGCTAAGGTAAAAGTGGTGGTAGAGTGGCCGAGCCCCTCATCTGTGCACACATCCACACTTACACTTCATAATAAAAGATAATTGAGTTTATTCTGGAGTCTGTGTCTGCCTTCTGAGCCATAAATCATGTCAAATAAAACTAAAAAATAACTCACTAACAAACTAAAAACAGTACAGCACCTAGTGATATAAAAATAAAAAGTGAAACAGGCTCAAATCTAAGGCTCAGGAATTTAAAAGCAAAACAACTTTGGCAACAAAAGTGGCCCTTCTTCTCTGGGTCCTGCAGCCAGGTCACAGGAGCCGGCGTTTGGAGGGGAGCCACTCAAAAGCAGGGTAAAGTGGGTGTGAAGGGTCTTTAATGATTTTATGTGCTAGCCTGCGTGTCTGCTGATCACTAGTGTCTATTACAGTTCTCACGGGCAGTCCAATGACCTTAGACCTGTTCTGCAGGCTGATGGAGTGGAACCAGCTGGTGATGGAGAATGTAATGACACTCTATGAAGGAGTAGTAAAAAGTCAATAAGATGTCCTTTCTGACTCCAAAGGAATTGAGCTTCCTAAGGAGATATTGCCACTGCTCCTAAGACTCTCCTCTGTATTGGTGGAGAATCTCAGTAGGTGGTCAAAAATTGTACCCAGATACTTGTACTCCTCGACTAGCTCCACTGGCTCCTCATGAATGGTGGTGGTGACTGCTGCAACCAGGTCCCTCTGCTTGTTAGCAAAGGTCACCACCATCTCCTTGGTTTTGGTTTTGGTTTTCAGTTCCAGACATGAGCTGTCACACCAGTCCACAAACTCCTGCAGAACCTGTGCATAGTTATGTGAGGGACTAGACAGGAAGGGCAGGAGCACAGCATCATCAGCATACTTAACCAGATGACAGTTGGGCTGCGTGGATCTACAGTCATCTGTATACAGGATGAAAAGCAGAGGAGACAAGACACAGCCTCGGGGGGAGCCAGTTGAGGTGTAGTGAAGGTCTGAGAAAATACTGTAACGTTGGGGCCATGTTAAGTGAATTTCCCAGCATGCTTTGCCAGATGAAAACGTTATGTGTGTGTAACCGTGATGTAAACAGAGGTCTGGGAGAATGACCTCCCCTCCTGCCTGTGCCCAGAGTGTGTGTGAAAAATAAATCAGGTTGATCACAGCCATCTGCTCCATTGTCTTTGTGTGAACCCTGCAAACGTCACACTGGTGTCAGAAGTGGGCATGGAGCAAATGGTAGCTAGGATCAGAATGGAGATCCAGCAGCTGGAGCAGGCCATTGCTCAGCTGATGATGGACGATGAGACCGAGACACCACCACCGGGAGCCCGGAGCCGGGACGAACGAAGCGGCGGACCTGACGGGGCCAGCGCACCCCGCCTCCTGTCTTTTTCAAGACAGAGCGGGCAGAACAGAGCAAACGTTCCACCCTTCTCAGGACAGCACGGGCTGGCGACCCCACGGCGATCAAGGGTGGCGATCGATCAGGAAACGACCACCCCACCTGTTCGACAGCGGGCCAATATTCCCCGTTTCAACGGCGAAGCCACACTGGATGACTACCTGACACAGGTCGAGCTGACTGCGGCGCTGAATGGCTGGTCGCCAGAGGAAACCGCCGTACAGGTCGCGCTGGCCTTGGAAGGGAAAGCCCTCTGCACGCTCTCTGATCTCCGGCCCGAGGAGCACCACAGCTGGCCAGCACTACAAGGGGCGCTCCAGAGACGATTTGGGAGAATAGCGGATGCTGAGCACGCCCAAGAACAACTGACTTGCCGCCGCCGGAACCACCAGGAAAAACTAGGAGCCTATGCTGCAGACATATGGCTGTTAACCCGGCGCAGCTACCCAGATTTCGCGCCGGAGGCAGTAGAGAAGCTCGCCCTCCGGAGTTTCATCCAAGGTCTCCGCCCGGCCCAGCTCCAGAGCCACGTACGGCTCCACGCCGCGAGCGACTGGAGGACTGCAGTGGCAGAAGCAGAGCGGGCAGAGCCGCTAATAAATCGCACCGCTGAAGCAGCAACGCACAGCCGAAGAACCTACCAGACACCCGTTCTGGCTGGCTGACATCCAAGACCCCTGTATTATTGGACTAGACCTGCTCACAGCCTGGCGTGCCAAGATCGACACCGCCGGACCTTCCCTCCAGCTGGGAAACCGGACCATCACGCTCCACAGCAGAACCCAGGGAAGGGACACGGGGGCACGCACAATCGAGGGATCGCCAAGACAGACCGGACCAGGCAGGCCACCGCGAGGACTGGACATGATGACGTCACCAGCGCGGACAGAGGGAGCACGAGCACACACAGGGACAGCAAGGGGAGGGGTCAACGTGTCAGCAGAGACGCAGCAGGCGGTGGAGGAATTATTTCAGCGGAGCTGCAGCGGGCTGGACCCGGAACAGAGACGCCAGCTGCGGGAGCTATTGGACTATTACGTGGGTGTTTTCGCCGCGAAGGATGAGGAATGCGGCCGGACCGGGTTGGTGCAGCACAAGATCGACACCGGTGAGGCCAGGCCGATTCGACTCCACCCACGCCGGCTGCCCTTTTCAAGGCGGGCAGCGGCGGAACAAAAAGTGCGAGAAATGCTGGAGGCAGATATTATTGAGCCCTCCAGCAGCCCCTGGGTGGCGCCTGTGGTGCTGGTCAAGAAGAAGGACAGGTCGTGGCGGTTCTGTGTGGATTACCGACGCCTGAACGACGCCACCAGGAAAGATTCCTACCCCCTGCCCCGCATCGATGACGTACTGGACCACATCGCCGGCTCCAGCTGGTTTAGCTCGCTGGATCTACGCAGCGGCTATTGGCAGGTAGAGCTGTCACCTGAGGCCCGCCAAAAAACAGCCTTCTCCATCGGGCAGGGACTGTACCAGTTTAAAGTGATGCCGTTTGGACTCTGCAACGCTCCGGCCACCTTTGAGCGCTTGATGGAGCGAGTGCTGGCTCACGTGCCCCGGAGTCGCTGCGTTGTTTACCTGGATGACCTACTGGTGCATGCAGCTGATTTTGACAGCGCCCTGTCAAATCTCCGAGAGGTGCTGGGAGCCATCCAGCAGGCGGGGCTACGGTTACACCCTAAGAAATGCCACCTGTTCCGGCGGGAGACCACCTTTTTGGGCCACGTCGTCAGCGCAGCGGGGGTCGCCACCGACCTGGAAAAAGTGGCAACAGTGAGAGACTGGCCAGTGCCGCGGAACGTTGGAGAACTGAGGAGTTTTCTTGGATTGGCCTCCTATTATAGGAGGTTTGTGAAAGACTTCGCCACCATCACCAGCCCGCTGCATCAGCTGACGCAGAAAGGACGCACGTTCCAGTGGAGTGACAGCTGTGCTGCTGCTTTCTCCCAGCTTCGCGCAGCGCTCATCAGAGCCCCCATCCTGCAGTATCCCGACCCGAACCGCCCTTTCATCGTGGACACGGACGCCAGCAACTAGGGCATCGGGGCGGTGCTATCCCAGGAGGGAGAGCATGGAGAGCAGGCAGTCGCTTACTTCAGCCGCACTCTCAGCAGAGCCGAGAGAAATTACTGTGTGACTCGCAGAGAGCTGCTGGCTGTCATTCAAGGACTGCGTCACTTCCGCCCGTATGTGTACGGGGGGAGGTTCCAGCTCAGGACGGACCACGCTTCCCTGACCTGGTTGTTAAATTTCAAAGAACCGGATGGACAGTTGGCGAGGTGGCTGGAGGCACTGCAGGATTATAATTTCCAGATTGTGCATCGGGCAGGCCGCCTCCATGCCAACGCTGACGCGCTGTCTCGGCGCCCCTGCGCGACAGAGGAGTGTCGTCACTGTCAACGGGCTGAAGATCGGGACCAAACCGCCCCACGGGCTGCCGCTCTCCGAGCCACTGCGAGCAGGAATAACGCAGCGACGCACAGCCCCTCCTCAGATTATCAGGCAGTTCTCCCCAGCGATGACGTCACAGAGGTTCTTGGCACGCAGCAGCTGCAGAGCGAGCAGGACAGAGACCCGGTCATTTCGCGGGTTCGGCAGTGGCTGGACGCAGGACAGCGGCCCGCCTGGGAGGTTGTGTCACCACTGGACCCAGAGACTAAGGCCCTGCACTCCCAGTGGGCCAACCTCCGCTGCTACGAGGGCGTGGTGTATCGGCAGTGGCAGACTCCAGCTGGGCAGTGGCACGTCTGGCAACTGCTGGTTCCTCGTCGACTCCGGCCCAAAGTACTCCAGCTGGTTCATGGGGCGGTAGGAGCGGGCCACTTCGGAGTGACAAAGACGCTGCAGTGCCTTCGGGCCCGGTTCTACTGGCCCGGTTGTCATCAGGACGTGGAGCTCCACGTTCATCGCTGCGACACATGCACAGCTCAGAAGGGACCAACTCAGCGATCCCACGCTCCCCTGCAGCAGTACCGGGTGGGAGCACCGATGGAGCGAGTGGGAGTGGACATCCTGGGCCCTTTCCCGACCACGGACCGGGGGAACTGCTACGTGCTGGTCGCGATGGATTATTTCACTAAGTGGCCAGAGGCGTACGCGGTCCCAGATCAGAGCGCCGCTACGACGGCATCAAAGCTGGTGGATGAAATGTTCTGTCGGTTTGGCGCACTGGAGGAGCTGCACAGCGATCAGGGTCGGAACTTCGAGGCGGAGGTCTTCGGAGAGGTCTGCAAACGGCTGGGCAACCGGAAGACCCGGACCACCCCACTGCATCCACAGAGCGACGGCCTGGTCGAACGATTCAACCGGACCCTCACCACCCAGCTCGCTATCCTAGTGGACCAGCGACAGCGAGACTGGGACCTGCATCTGCCTTTTGTTTTGTGGGCGTACCGGACGGCAGCTCAGGAATCTACCCGGTGCACCCCTGCGGCGCTCATGTTTGGACGCGAGCTGTGCACACCGGTGGATTTGGTATTCGGTTGCCCCCCTGAGCCGGAGGTGGAGGGAAAACCCGGATTGGATTATTTTTTTTGTTTGAAAGAACGTCTCCACACGGTGCACGAGCTGGCTCGAGAGGCCCTGGTGGCGGCAGGGGGTCGGCAGAAGCGAGCGTACGACTCCCGCTGCCAGGGGAGGGACTTTGCACCGGGAGATCGAGTCTGGGTTTTCTGCCCTGAGAGGAAGAGAGGACGATCACCGAAGCTGGCGAGCCAGTGGTCGGGGCCATGCGTGGTCCTGGAGAGACTGTCAGATGTGGTGTACAGGGTGAGGCTTAGAAAAAGGGACCGGGTTGTGGTCCTTCATCGTGACCGTCTCGCCCCGTATCGGCCATCTGCACCGCTGGTGGACGAACCGGAGCTTCCATCCCGGCCCGATACCCCGACCGAGACCCAGATGGACACTAGGGGGCCTGTACGTGTTGGCCGCCGGCGCCGAAGACCGCCCCGACACCTGGATGAGTTTGTATTGGACTTTTAAATTGGACTTTAATTTTTCTGGGGACAGAAACCAGTCCGGGGGGGGGGGGGGGCAGTGTAACGTTGGGGCCATGTTAAGTGAATTTCCCAGCATGCTTTGCCAGATGAAAACGTTATGTGTGTGTAACCATGATGTAAACAGAGGTCTGGGAGAATGACCTCCCCTCCTGCCTGTGCCCAGAGTGTGTGTGAAAAATAAATCAGGTTGCTCACAGCCATCTGCTCCATTGTCTTTGTGTGAACCCTGCAAACGTCACAATACTGTTGACCAGTACTCTCTGTGATCTGTTGGTCAAAAAGTCCAATATCCACAAGATTAGCTCGTCATTCAGATGAAAGCGGGAGGAGAGTTTAGTGGCCAAAATATGTGGCTGTAAAGTATTAAAAGCTGAGAAGAAATCAGCAAACAAAAGTCTGGCTAAAGAGTTGGGCTGCTCCAGATGTTTGTGCATGGTGTCTATGATGAATGTTTTTGCATCACCAACGCCTCTGCCTGTGCGATATGCAAATTGAAGCGGATCCGTCTGGAAGTCGGTAGCTCTGATGATGTAATTTTTTAAGACCCTCTCCATGGCTTTCATCATTAATGACATAAGAGCTACAGGCCAAAGGTCATTCAGAGCTTTTGTTGTGCTTTTTATGGGAACAGGAATCACTGTGGAATGTTTCCACAGTTGGGGGACTATGACACAGTTCATAGAGCTCTGAAACAGAGTCTGAAACACGTCCCCTAGCTGTTGAACACAGTGCCTCAAGACATGGCCACTGATACGGTCAGGATCGGGTAAGCTTCTCTCCATGGTCCTCCTGAGGGTACTCATCACATCCTGTAAGTTAAAGATAAATTCAGAGTTACCAGGTTTGAGTGTGGATCTTATCCTCTGGAGCTGGGTAGTGTTGTCTGACTCAAACCTGGTGTAGAAGGAGTTCAGGTCATCAGGGAGGGATGTGAGACTGCTACCCTCCACCTGGATGATTCTGTGGTTGGAGGCAGCAATATTCACAGAGGCCATGGTTTTCAGTCCCTGCCAAGCAGAGGGGAGGTTCCCCTCAGTGAATTTCTTCTCCACTTTGTTTTTATACTTCAGCTTGGCAGTTTTTATGGCTTGCTTATCCTCTCCATTGATCTTCTTCTTATCTGTTTCAGAGCCAGTGAAGAAAATCCTTTTCTTCTTATTAAATATTTCCTTGAGCTCTTTTGTGATCCAAGGTTTATTATTGGGGAAGATTTTGACAGTTTTGGATGGAATGATGTTGTCGACACAGAAAGAGATGTATGATGAAGCTGTGTCTACCTGTTTGTTTATGTTGCTAGTGGGGGAAAGAAGAAGATTATCCCAATCTGTAGATTCAAAGCATCCTTGTAAAGTTTGAATGCTTTCTGCTGTCCACTGTTTGATGTTTTTAACAACCCTTTTTACCTTCTTGATGACTGGTGTGTAAGCTGAAGCAAGCAGGATGGAGTGATGATCAGTAAAGCCGAATGGTGGGAAGAGGAAAAATCCGCATGCATCGGGAACTGAACCGTAAGATTTATCCAGAATCTTCCCCATATGTGTGGTGCATGTGACATACTGCTGAAAACCTTTTAAAAACTTATTAGGGGAGCAGTGATTGAAGTCACCCAGGATAAACTTAGGAGAGTCTGGCGATAACTGTTCCAGTTTATTTAAAGTGCTGCTGATGTGTTCAGTAGCTGTAGCTGCACTGGCTTTGGGGTGGATATACACCAGAATGAAAAATGCTGTGGAAATTCTCTGGGAAGGTAGAAAGGGCGCAAGGACACAGCCAGAAGCTCAATATCTGCAGTGCACAGTTTTCCCTCACAACAGCTGTGGAACACCAGTGTGTGTTTACATAAAAACATACGCCACCACCATGATGTTTACCAGTGAGCTTACAGACTCGGTCCAGACATAGCGGGGGGCTAAAGCCATCAATGTGCAACATATCATCACTGTCGTTCTCATTTAACCACGTTTCAATAAATGCAAGAATAGAAGCAGTCCCATATTCATGCATGTGGTTAACATTAGCTTGCAACTTGTCCATTTTATTATGGAGAGAGCGCATGTTGGCCAAAATAATAGACGGGAGCATTCGGTGTTTAAAAGTCTCCCTTTTAAGCCTGGCTTTAACACCACCCATTTCCCCACTTCCTCCTAGTTACCTTAAGTCTCTTGTGAGTGGATTTGTGCTGGTTAAAGAGGTCCTTGGGGAGTATTTCCTCTGGAAAACTGTCTGTGTTTATGGTGTCATGAACCTGTTGTTCCAGCTGCAATAGATAGTCACTGGTGTAGATGAGCCGTGGACCATCAGAAGGATTGTTTCCAACAGCAAACACAAACTCCCAGCCAAACAGCCATTGCAGGTATACAGTTATCCATAAAATTGTCCATAAAAAAGCAGGAATATCCATTGCCAGAATATATTCCACTGGTTAAAAACCAAGGCAGAATGTGCAAAACGTGCGGATGAGCCAAACAATTATGGTGCCATCATCAAATTCTCCTGCTTCCTTCATGACTTGCTGACTCAGCTCTGCAGCCTGTCCCTAACCATTCGGTGCTCTTCAGTGACTGTGGCCGAAGTCCATGACTGCCTTTGCTCTACCTTGGCTTTAATGCTGAAATACAAATTCAGGTATAACCACCAAATAGACTCTATTTATCATTAAATGTTCATGTTTAATATTTTATATTATGAAGTCACTCAAAGTAGTGTCTCCTTCCCTGTCTCTGATAATTTAGAGACATGGGCCGATGCTCAAAACAGTGCTGGTATGAGGGTGTCACGCTAAAGCCCTGTGATGACCACACCCTCAATCAGCCCAAAGACCATGTCATAGATCTGCTGTCAAAGACAATGGACAACAAGTTTGGAGATGTAAGCCATGGGGTCCTACAAGCCATGCGGATTACCCAACTTCTGATACTGGCCAGAGGCAGACAGAAATACTGGTGAGCTGGAGGTTGATTTGTATCCAGAATGACTTGACTAAACAAAGCATTCAAGTTACTGATTTTATATCATTTTGTCTAACACATTTTCCACAGCTTATATCTTTATTATTGTAGATTTTGGTGACTCTGATGTGCAGGAGCTCCTCACACACTTTGAACCTGTGCTAATGACATCTGGGATGAAGGTGGCAGAAATCCTGGACCAGTGGACTGTTCTTAAGTCAAGGCTGTAACAGCACCCCATCGTTCTACAAAACATCTCCTGGCCTGAAGTTAATTAGCAGCTTGGCCAAGTCTGCCCAGACATACTGCATATGATCGACCTCATCCTTTGCATCCCTGCTTCAACAGCTGATTGTGAGTGAGGATTTAATGCCATGAAGCTGGTCAGAAGTGACTGGCGGGCCAGTCTTAAGAGTTGGGCCTTGTCAGACCTGCTGACTGTACAGCTGTCCTCTACTTCCATCAGTGACTTTAATCCCGCCCCAGCCATCAAGTTGTCGCATGCTGGAAGCCTCCAGTCTTGAAGGCCCATTTTTATGGACCAGAGAGAAAAGCAGAGAAGGGATGACTCTGATGATGAAAGCTGTGATGACATTTAATCTAACTGTACTTCACATTGCAAATATTTGTCTTTTACAGTATTTACTGTCGTTAATAAATAACTAAACAGTGTTTCACTTGCTATTTTTTATGTATGGATAACTGTCACTTACATTTAAAAAGTTTGTAAATTTAGTTCAAGTACATTTTAGCATGTGGCAGTCAAATTTAATTATATTAAACATAATTTTCCAATCACAAAGTTTGTGGCTAGTGAAAAGGCTGAGTGGCTAGTAACTTTGGAAACTCACTAGCCACAGTGGCCGGTGAGCAAAAAAAGATAATGTCAAGCCCCGGGCATGGGTTACTGTTTCCACACTGGTGTAGTTTTGCAGTGATGGGAAATGCAAAGCCATGAAAGCCTCCACTTCATTGAGTGGTTGTTAGCTTTTTTTCAAAAACAGATTCTGAAAATGGATCCAACCTGCTGAGAGCTCCTTGGATCAGACTTGTTTCTCTCAGGGATTTAAAACCTCACACCAGACTTGAACAGGCCTTTCAATTCGCTCGGTGATATCACAGTTGGCCTCTGTGTCTAAGCTGACATGAAAAGTGATGTCATGAATGCTTCCTGGTGGGATTTCTTCTCGAACCGTTGAGTTTATGCAGAAGTCTGAGGCCGATTTAGACATCCCTCTGTCAGTTTGTTGAAAAAAGACACCCCCCACCCCCAACATACACACACCAGCTCTCACACAAACTACTCATTAGCCATGTATGGTGTATGTGTGCCAGAAGTCATTTGTTTGTCTTTAAGCAGCTAAACTCTCTTTTATCCAGCTGATAATACAGCGATTAGCATCTCAAAACCACAAAAAAGCTTTTTAATCAAACCTCTCTCTCCCCCCACACACACAAACAGTGGGGTCCCAGGCCTCCTGTTGTGTAGCGTGCATTGAGTACAAAGACCATTTTGTATGAGTGTGCTCATAGCTAGTCGTCAACGCGGTAACGAGTAAAACAGCTGATGGTATGTAAGTGTGCATGCACATTGTGTGCATTTGTTAGCACTGATCTTGGAGCAGATCAGCATCAGAAGCTGAGATCTCAATCTGCTCCAGTTTGACTCTGATGGGTTTACTGTGAATTTCTGTCTTATACGATGCTCTTCATTTAGAATTTTCATGGGGTCATCTTCAGTCCAACTCTGACTAATACCAGCATCAGCTCATCAGTAAGTCCTTTTTGCACCACTGGTTCAGAATGCATGTATTAATTTACATGCATCTGAACTGATTTGATTGTGGGGGACACATGCTGTAGAGTTCAGTAGTTTTCCTCTCAGACTGAGAGAGCAGGGAGATCAAAGGGCTGGGGGTAAGGGGAATTGTCTGGGGAGAGTGAATGGTGAATGCAGGACCTCAGGTAGCAGGGAGGTGTGAGCTTTGGGATATAAAAGAGAGAGTCCCTGCTTCACGAGTTTAATGTTCTGATTCTGGAAGATGTGAGAATGAGATAAAGTTCATCTGCTCGGAAAGTTCGGTCTGGTTATTTCATTTCCACATGATATTTAAATTGGACTGTAATTCCTTCCGCTTCTTGGGCACCACCATCACCCGGGACCTCAAATGGGAGCCAACCATCAGCTCCCTCATCAAAAAGGCCCAGCAGAGGATGTTCTTTCTGCGGCAGCTGAGGAAGCTCAAGCTACCCACCAAGATGTTAGTGCAGTTCTACACGGCCATCATCGAGTCCATCCTCACCTCCTCCATAACCGTGTGGTACGCAGGAGCCACTGCCAGGGACAGACTAAGGCTGCAGCGCGTCATGCGCACTGCTGAGAAGGTAATCGGCTGCAAGCTCCCATCTCTCCAGGACCTGTACATCTCCAGGACCCAGAGGCGTGCAGGCCGGATCATAGCCGATCCTTCACACCCTGGTCACGTACTGTTTGCCCCCCTCCCCTCAGGTAGAAGACTTCGGTCCATTCAGACTAAAACCTCCCGGCACATGAACAGCTTTTTCCCCTCTGCCATCAGACTGCTGAACATTAAGTGACTTATTGACTCTCGTGCACTATATACAGCAGCTCAACCAGACTCATGTCATTCATCACTGTTTTTCTGTTGCATTATCGACTGCACTGTGGTACCCCATATTATCTGCTACTTGCTAATTTATTTAAAACTGCCTTGACTAGTATTACTCATTATTATTATTATTATTATTATTATTATTACTTATTATTCTACACTTATTGCATGTTTTTAGTCTTTTAGTTTTTTAGTTTATCTCTTTATCTCATCATGTTTTTAATGTTGCAGCATGGCACCGAGACAAATTCCTAGTTTGTGTACTACATGAACAATGGCAATAAATCTGATTCTGATTCTGATTCTGAATTACGTTTTACATTTATTCAGACAGTAAAGGTACGTTCAGACCAAATGCAAAAATGTGGCTTGAATACATGTAAAGCTAATGTAAATATGCGGAAAGCATGCAAATTTGCACATTTGAGTCCAAGGGATTAAATAGCACTAGTTAGTAATCAGCCTTGAAATTCTGTCACTGGAGTAAAAGTATCAACTCTGGAGAGTAAACTAGTTGGAAAATGAGACTGACACTCACCTGAAGAGAGATGGACTGGAGCTCTGAAGCTGAAATGCTGTGTCGGAGTTTATCCATCCACGGACTCCTGCCCTGGATGTGCTAATGAGGGCTAGCAGTGTCAACTAGCAGCCATCATCTGAGTGCCATTTCTCCCCGGAGGCAGTTACGTTTTCCAAGTTGAGTGCTTTGCCAGATAACATGGTAAGCCTAAAATGATGACATTTTGGGGATTTCCGCAGCAGGTAGAAAGCAGCTGCAGAAGGTAAAGGTGTGTTCAGTCCAAACGTGAAAGTGCGACATGAATACATGTAAAGTTAATGTAAACATGCGGAAAACCTGCAAATTTGGGCATTTGTGCATCTGAGGGATTTGGTAGTGCTAGCTATTAATCAGCCTTGAGCGTCTGCCATCACCAGAGACAAAGTATCAAAACTGGAGAGTAAACTAGTTTGAAAATAAGACTTCCACTCACCTGCAGACAGATGGACCGGGAGCTCTGCAGTGGAATTGGAGTGTGGGAGTTATCCACCCATGGACCCATGCCATGGATATGCTAATGAGGGCTAGCAGACTAGCATTGTAGAAGACCATCATCCAAGTTTTGGAGGGAGGGTCAATTTTTCCAGGTGAAAGCCAGTCAGAAAATGTAAACCTAAACATGATGGTGTTTTGGGCATTTCCACAGCAGGTAGAACACAGTTGCAGAAGTTATAAAGGCAACTCTGCCCATCTGCAACTTGTTCATACGGTGAATTCATGTCTATTTGCATGTTTACGTTGAGTTAACATGTAATCACACAGTGTGAAAAATTTGTGCTTTGGTGTTTGGTTTGAACACACCTTAAGAAGGCAACCCCGCCCCTCTGTACTCACGGTTTACTGTATGTGAATTCATGTTCATTTGCATGTTTACATTGAGTTAATATGTAATCGCGCTACCAGAAAAATTTGTGCTTTCACATTTGATCTGAATGCACCCTAAGCCTTAAAGGTGACAGAGACAACTTTCTCAACTCCTGGCCAGTAGATGTTGTTCTTGCGCTTGCCCCAACTGCTTGGTAGAAACACATGACGTCAACCCAGTTATGCTATTGGCTGTGACCAGATGTGACATCCTTACTGGCCATATCTTAACTTGCTACTCCTACGGGGTGAGGGCTGGGGAGCCATCACCATGCGTAGAGCCAGTCAGGTTAACCAGTGCGTGCCAATATTGCCAGTTTTGAGCCAGCTCCTCTGCGTCGTCAACAGCAACGCCGAGCTGTGTCTTGTGGCGAGGGAGCTTGTGTGCTCCAATGATCCGAAGAGTGTTACCATCTGGAGCTTGCTCCTGGTAGGTTCACCCTTGGCGGGCCGGTCTCTCGGGGAGGTTCCAAACAAACGGTGACCCACGGCGTGTCATCATGCCGTTAGATGGCAGTCCCATTATCCGACTATCCTGTGGAGGGCTAACAACCCACCCAGGAGAAACCTACTTTGTTACGAAACCAATCAGAAGAAAACGGACTGCCCATTTTGGAATTGGACCCGAGCATGCCCCCGACCAATGAGTATGGATTGACTTTCGCCGCAGCACTGGGTTTTCGAGCATGAACCACCTTTTTAAGGTCATGCCACAGCATCTCAGTTGGATTCAGGTCAGGACTTTGACTAGGCCACTCCAAAGTCTTCATTTTGTACTTCTTAAGCCATTCAGAGGTGGACTTGCTGGTGTGTTTTGGATCATTGTCCTGCTGAAGAACCCAAGTGCGCTTCAGCTTGAGGTCACAAACAGATGGCCAGACATTCTCCTTCAGGATTTTTTGGTAGACAGCAGAATTCATGGTTCTACTTACCACAGCAAGTCTTCCAGGTCCTGAGGCAGCAAAACAGCCCCAGACCATCACACTACCATCACCATATTTTACTGTTGGTATGATGTACCTTTTTCTGAAATGCTGTGTTACTTTTACGCTGGTTATAATGGTACACACATCTTCCAAAAAATTCAACTTTTGTCTCATCAGTCCACAGAATATTTTCCCAAAGTCTTGGGGATCATCAAGATGTTTTCTGGCAAAACAGAGATGAGCCTTGATGTTCTTTTTGCTCAGCAGTGGTTTTCGTCTTGGAACTGTGCCATGCAGGCCATTTTTGCCCAGTCTCTTTTTTATGGTGGAGTCATGAACACTGACCTTAACTGAGGCAAGTGAGGCCTACAATCCTTTGGATGTTGTTGCGGGTTTTTTTGTGACTTCTTGGATGAGTCATCACTGTGCTCTTGGGGTAATTTTGGTCAGCCGGCCACTCCTGGGAAGGTTCACCACTGTTCCATGTTTTCGCCATTTGTGGATAATGGCTCTCACTGTGGTTTGCTGGAGTCCCAAAACTTTAGAAATGGCTTTACAACCTTTTCCAGACTGATAGATCTCAATTACTTTGTTTTCATTTGTTTGTGAATTTCTTTGGATCACAGCATGATGTCTAGCTTTTGAGGATCTTTTGGTCTACTTCACTTTGTCAGGCAGGTCTTATTTAAGGGCACATTCACAAGGCCACTGTTTGGTCCAGACTAAAGGACCAAAGTGTGTATTCCGTGGATAGTTCAGTTTGTTTGGCACTGTCTGAATGCGCCTGGAACTCTGGTGCAGCACCAAACAAACAAACTCTTGTCCCCCTGAAAACGGGGGGTCTCAGATCGCTTGCAAACACAGTCTGGTGCACTTCACTTGCCGTGTGAATGCAAAAGGCATATCCAGGGGACCAAAGGGCGGGCGTGCCTGTTATATATGAGAATTGTGTCTCGGGGCTTGCCATAGCTCAGCAGAGGGGTTGGGGGAACGATGATGTAAGGCGGGCTACGGCTGGAGTATATATTGTGTTGTACATAGGAATAAAGCAGTTCAGTGTTCAGTTAATGGTGACTCCGATTCCTCATTATTTAGACATAACATTTGGCTACGAGAGAGAAAATTGGCACGTGTGTCAGGGAACCACCTCTGTTCCTTCAGTCCCTGGGCACATCGACTATACCATGGACCCGCTGGAAGGGCATGTTTAACGTGTATATGGCGAAGCCAGCAAAGAAAGACGGAGGAGTCTGTTGGTCCACCACTTCGGTGTAGAGGAACAGAGGATATTTTTTGGGCTGCGTGGCAGCAGTTTGCTGGAAAACGGGTTGGAGCTGATGGACAATACCTATGGGGACCACTCCACAATCACTGAGTGGAGATACAAGTTTTTTGACCGTCAACAGCGAATGGGTGAGTCCACTCAGTCTTTCATTATGAGCTACGCAGCCTAGCGAGGGAGTGTGCTTTCGGGCCTATTGAGGATGAGCTCATCCGGGATAAGCTAGCTCATTGCACCAATGACGTGTGGCTAAAGAAGAAGCTAAGGCTAGCCAGAGATGCTCTCTTGCTCGAACATGTGTTGGATATGGTTAGACAGAGGGAGTCCCCAATACTGCAGAATCTGCCAGCGTTAGCTAGCGAGAAGTCGGCTACCCATGTTTTCCCGCCGAGCGCAGGGGTTAGCATGCTAGCTAAGTCTCAGCGGTGGACTCGCAAAAGGCAGTGGAGGAAGGCACGGAACAGGGCCCACACCTTCACTGCTAGGCCATTGGCGGTGGAGTGCAGAGACACCAAACAGGTGTGTGTGGCACGTATGGGGAAGGAGCCGTTGAAGTGGTATATGTTTAAGCTTGACGGCATTGACGTGCCTCTTATGGTGGACTCGGGGGCCGGCAGGTCTATCCTGTGCATGGTCACGATGAAGAGACTATTTCCCGGGAAAACCATCAACACTGGAGCGGTGAAGATGTTCAGGTATGGTCATGTGGAGATTGAAATGGTGGGTATGGCCAACTTTTCAGTGACGTGTGGGTTGAAGATGGTGCCCAGCTTCATGTTCCAGGTGGCGCGCCAGGGGGCAGACCTGTTGGGAATAGACCTGCTAGGTGAGCTGGGATTTTCCATCAGGGACCCAGAGGGCTCAACGGTGCTAACAGTGTACCCTGATTAGCACCTCCGTTGGCCAGTGCTGTTTGAGGGCCTGGGATGCATCAAGGCATTCCATCACCGCCCGCTCATTGACATGAGAATGGCACCGAAGATCCAGCCACTACGGCGGCTTCCCCTCACACTGCAGGATGACATCACGGCAGAATTGTCCAAGTTACTGGAGGCTGGCATCATCAAGCGGGTGGATGCTTCGCCTTGGATATCCAACATCGTGGTAGCCTAGAAGAAATCGGGGGGCATTAGACCATGCATAGACCTCCATGCATAGATCTCAGGATGGTGAACAAGGCAATTATCCAGGACAAGTACCCACTTCCGACTATGGAGGAACTCACAGCAGCGTTTAGTGGGTCACAGGTGTTCACGAAGCTGGACCTCTCCCAGGACTACCTGCAGGTGCCTGTGTCGCTGGAGGAGCACGATGAGTGGCTGGAACGGATCCTGGAGGTACTACGAGAGCACGGGGTCACTTTGAATGGTGAGAAGTGCATCTTCACAGCAGATTCCATAGAGTTTGTGGGGTTCTGGCTGAACGGGAGGGGGCTTCAACCTTTACACTCGAACATGGAGGTAGTCCTACGCCTTCCGGACCCTTCAACGGCTGCACAGATCTCATCATTTCTGGGCATGGTAAACTTTTATGGGCATTTCCTTCCCCGCTACTCGGAGACAATTGAGCCCCTCGGGGCCCTGTTGAAGCAGGATGCAGCGTGAGAGTGGATTCCAGCCTGCTCGGCAGCGGTTTCCAAGCTGAAACGCCAGCTCACCTCCCCTCCGGTGTTGGCCCATTTCGACCCTAATCGACCGACCATTGTGACTTGTGACGCTTCTGGCTCTGTGGTGTGGGCGGTGATGTCCCAGGTGCAAGATGGCACGGAATACCCAGTGGTGTTTGCATCAAGGTCCCTCTCGGCAGCCGAGCAAAAATATGCTGTGGGTGAGAGGGAGGCACTTGCCTGCGTCTGGGCATGTGAGCGGTGGCATATTTACCTCTACGGGGGCCATTTCACCCTGAGGACGGACCACCGGGCACTCACGACTCTGCTGGAGACATCGGGTTCGGGACACAGGCCTCTGAGGATCCACAGATGATCAGAACGGCTGAGGGCCTACAGTTTTACCACTCAGTTCACTCCCGGCAAGGATAACATTGTGGCAGATCTACTGTCCAGCGCCACAGCTAACTCCATGCTATGGGACGGTGATGACGATGACCCAACAGAGGCGGATCTGGTGAATGCACTGCACGGGACCCTCCGGGATATAGTACCCCCTCAGGAGCTTCAGGCGGAATCGGAATGAGACTCTGTGCTGGCATAACTACGCTCAGTGATTGGGGGGTTGGTCCACAAAGGTGCAAGGTGAGTTGGCACCCTTCCAATGAGTCAAAGATGAACTGAGCTGCTGGGACGATGTGTGTGTGGCAAGGGGACACTGCACCTTGATCCCGTCGTCCCTGAGGCCACGTGTCCTGACGATGCTCCATGAGGGCCATTTGGGCATAGTCAGGGTGAAACAGTGAAATGCTGCTGCCGGTGGATCGACTGAGGCCGCCCACAACTTGCCCTCCGAGAAGTGAGGACTCTACACGGGACCGCGTCGCTGAGCAACAGCAGAAAATGAAACGTTGTTTGACAGGAGGCACAGGGCAAGGTGGATCAGGCACCCTAACTGCACCCATAAGCTGCAGCCATTATAGACAGGGCCCCTGTGGATCATGAGGCAGCAGCGCAATGACATGTTTGAACTTGCAGACGGGTCTCGGTGGCACTCCAGCAGATTGAGGAGGTCACCACCGGAGCGGGAGGTAGGAGCTGCTATGGGACGGCCTGATGTGAGCTGGGACTGGTAGAACTGGAATGGCGAGGATTCCCAGGTGAGACCGACGGTGCCCGGTGCAGAGTCCCCCCCTAGGGGACGCCCGGCTAGAGTTCGTCAGAGGCCCAGGTACCTGGAGGACTATGTACTTAGGACTGCAATGTTTGACACCTGTTTGGATTGAGCGGCAGAATAATCCGCTCCAACAGGGTGGGGCGTTCTGGCAGTCTAATCAGACGCTCGTTCAGTTGGTCTGGTTTGGCCTGGCTTGTGTTACAGCTATATATTTATTTATATATATATATATATATATATATATATATATATATATATATATATATACTGTATATATATATAAAAAAAAGAAACAGTAAAGTTTTTTTTTTTTTTTTTTTTGTTACTTATTTGTACCCGTAGGTAGACTTGGTTTGCAGTCTGGTGACAAGCCACCGGCTGCTGGTCGCTGCGTGCGCAAGCGCCCTAAACCTACATGTTTTTGGTGTGCGGGAGGAAACCGGAGAAATCCCAGAGTAAACCCGCGCAACACGGGGAGAACATGCAAACTCCACACAGCTCACTGTTGGTCGGGGGCTGGGATCGAACCCACGATCTCATGATCCCCGCGGTCCCCCGGCCGAGGGTAAAACTGTGCTGCCACAGTGCTAAACCACTGCGCCACCGTGCAGCCCAGTTGATGGAAATGTTGGCACTGATGTTAATATGTTTATCGGTTCAAAAAAAAAAACAGGATAAAAAAGAGGAAAACATGTTGAAATTTTTGTTTGAACTGAAAATGTGAAGAAAATTAGAAATGGTAATTAATAATGCCCAGCATGGTTTGTTTGGAATTTTGTGATGTACCCAAATGTGGGGTGGGTGTGTTGGGGTGGGGGGCCACCAGTAGGGGTGTGCATATTGTTGATTGTGGCTTGATGAGTTTGTTTAAGTTGGTGGCGTATAGAAACTCTTCTGGGATTAATTTATTCTTTTTCAGAAGCACAGCTACTATTTTAGTTTGGACTGGTATCTAAGGCAGCAGAATAACACACCTGGCAGTGCAGGGGGCACCGGCAGTCTACCTGGCCCCTCTAACTTATGTGGTGTGCGTGGATAGCTTTTTTACATTTTGTACATTTGATTTTGTTGTTAGTGTGTGAGTCGGATTATGAATTTCGGGAGGTCTCAATTGGTGTGTTTCACATTTTTCTGTTGGTGGGTGTGTGTGTGTTATATATTAGAATTGTGTCTTGGGGCTTGCCGTAGCCCAGCCAAGGGGTTGGGGGAACAATGACATAAGGCGGGCTATGGCTGGAGTATACAGTATATTGTGTTGTATGCGAGAATAAAGCAGTTCCATGTTCAGTTAATGGTGACTCCGACTCCTCATTATTCACACATAACAGTGCCCCTCTGCATTTGTGTAACCACAGCAACACACAGTGAGAAGAGAAAGTGGCGTTTACTGTAAAGGTGCCTTCACATCAAACGCGAATGGGTGAATTTTTCGCGCAGCATGTTGTGTTCAAAATAATAGCAGTGTGTTGAAAAATGTGAGTAAACGTCAAAATTCTTCAAATAAATTGTATTTTAATGAACACAAATGCATTGGGGACACTGCACATTCTATTTCAAAGCAAGGAAATTGGAAAAAGTAATTGAATTTGATAATATTTTACAGAAAGTCAAGAAATATAATGTTAAAAAAAATAGCAGTGTTGACATCTGTCTTTAGTGTGTTTGGGGTCATTGTCTTGTTGAAACACCCATTTCAAAGGCATTTCCTCTTCAGCATACGGCAACATGACTTCTTCCAGTATTCTGATGTACTCAAACTGATCCATGATCCCTGGTATGCGATAAATAGGACCAACACCATAGTACGAGAAACATCCCCATATCATGATGCTTGCACCACCATGCTTCACGGTCTTCACTGTGTACTGTGGCTTGAATTCAGTGTTTGCAGGACATCTGACAAACTGTCTGTGGCCCTTAGACCCAAAAAGAACAATCTTACTCTCATCAGTCCACAAAATATTACGCCATTTCTTTTTAGGCCAGTCAATGTGTTCTTTGGCAAATTGTAACTGCTTCAGCACGTCTTTTTATTAACAATGGGACTTTGCGGGGTCTTCTTGCTGGTAGCTTGGCTTCACATAGACGTCGTCTGATTGTTACAGTACTCACAGGCAACCTTAGATCTTCTTTGATCCTCCTGGAGCTAATCATTGGCTGAGCCTTTGCCAGTTTGGTTATTCTCTGATCCATTTGAATAGTCGTTTTTCTTTTTCTTCCTCGCCTTTCTGGTTTTGGCTGCCATTTTAAAGCGTTTGATATCATTTTAGCTGAATAGCCTATCATTTTCTGCACTTCTTTATAGGTTTTCCCCTCTTTTATTAATTTCTTAATCAAAGAACGCTCTTCTTCTGAACAGTGTCTTGAACGACCCATTTTACTCTGTTTTTCAAGGACAAATGCACAGCCAGCATATGCAGCGTCAGTTGCCTTGATCCTTAAATAAGGGCCACCTGTTTAACACCTATTTTTTTTACAGAATCAATGACCTCACTAAGTGAACTCAGCACTGCTATTTTTTTGAACACGCCCCTTTCAGTTAATGATTCAGTTTCACAGAATCAGCAGCATGCACGTCATGCCTGTTGGGTCTGTTGGTTTTCTATACCTTTACTAAACCTTCTAGAAACTTACTTGCCGTGTAGAAGTTGAAATTCTAACAAAAACAGTGATTTATCTTGCTAGTGATGTGGGACTGCTGTACATACAGGAAAAGACCCCCAGACCTGTCCTGGTGTGGCTGTATTCACACCAGGATAGTCCGGGGGTCTCGGTTCGATGCGGGGAATGGCAAGAATTTTCACACCTTTGTTTGGTTTGGTTTGCATTCACACAGCACTTCACTCAAGCAGACCAAACTGCTTGGACAACGTCACGCAGTTGCAACAACTGCTCGTTTGTGGCGCTGTAGCTGAAGCCATCACTGACCAGGAAGAAAAAATCTCGGCGAAGAAGAGAAATCTGGCTCATCGATTGGCCAGGACTGGTGTTATGTTTAGAATTGTTTGCTTGCCAAGAATAAGATAAGATAAGATAAGCCTTTATTAGTCCCACAATGGGGAAATTCCAGGATTGCAACAGCACAGGGATAGCAACACTCAGAGCAACAATCAGAAGGCAAGAAAAAACAACATCTAGTAAACATATGTCCATATTACTATAAATGTATATATATAGACACACAGTGCAGAGCATTATGGCTGGTGAATGTGCAGCAGAAAGTCTAAGTTCTCTCTCCGCGGATGCAGCGGGCCAGCTGGAAGTCTTTGGGCACGATGGTGACCCCCTTAGCGAAGAAGAGACCATCAGGTGGGAATTGACAGGTGGGAATTGAATTGCATCCCATGCACCAAAACTATAAAATATAACACTACAGCCAGGCTTGTAACCATTTGTGCATTTTTGGAAGTACCCATTATACTTTTTTAGAAGTAAAAATTGTTATTACCTCTTATAAATTATCTTTAAATTATGTTTACTCGATGATGCGATGCAATTCTCGGCAAGCAAGCAATTCTCAGCATAACACCGTTCCCTTCAGCCGATATGTTTATGCGCCACAAACTAGGATTAAGCGGTAGAAGATGGATGGATGGATGGAACTAATAAAAATGAAAAGCTCCACTGTCTGTATAACCCCCCCATGCCACCATCATGTCACTAAACGTTTTAAAAACATCGGTATTCTTGTGTGTAGCCACAAGCAGCTGAGAAATCTGGTCCTCAGACCAAATATCTATCAGAGCCTGCATCTCCTCCTCACACTCCTCATTCCTCCAAGTGACATTTTTTTTAAACTTTTCTCCTCAGTTTTCTCCGGTAAAAGTATTTCTTGGATCCGCGCGGTTGACTTTATCATTGTGACGTTGTGAGGGTTCACACAAGAAAAGAGAGATGACTGTGACAAAACAGGCTTTATTTTTATACACTCACACAACACAGAACGGAGGGGAGGTCATTCACACAGACTCTTGTCTCACTTATGGTGACACAAACACATGATCAATCACTACGCTAACTGGTCTTATAACACTGCTGTGACACTTAAAGTTTAAACTTAAAGTTTAAGCTTAAAGACATTTAAAGTTAGAGCTGTCCTCACTAACAATTTTTGGGGCTCCAAATAATCTGTCCATTTTTTTTCTCCCTTAAACTTCATCAGTGTTTTATGTAGCTTTATACAACAGTTAGTTCCGACTGAGTAATTTCATTGGACTATAGGGAGTCCAGGAGTTACTATAATCATTACATTAATTGCACTCCAATTTCACTGGATATGTATCACTCAGCTTCAAAGGTGTTCTAGTAACGTTAATTACTAACAGTACTTTTTTTTTTATCGACTCTGACAATTGCAGTATTGTTTTGGATGCCTTAATTTACACAGTGAAGCACTGTTTGACAAGAATTTATACATCTGTGACCCGGAAGTCCCACCCTTTTGCAAAGCTCTACTTCTGTCTACCTGGTCATTTTAAGATCATTAAATGATTTCATGTCTGTTTAAAAAAATAGGCAGTGCTAGAGTTTGATATTGTCTCAATTAACAAACCACAATACCTTTGTGATGATGGACTCTTTGTTTCTTCTGAAATTGTGAAGAAAAGTGAGCAAAATGTGCTAAAACACTAGCATGCTAACTACTAGTTTCTGGCAACTGCTATTAGATATGTTTTGATCTGGGATTTTCTGACGTATCGACTTAACAGGTATATGTTTTACAAACACTTACTACTTTTGCACTTGACAATATTTAATTTGTTTACATGTGTGTGTGAGAAATGATAATAAATGTATTCATGCTGACTGAGATGTTTTGCAGCAGTTAGGGCTAGTGGCTACATTCAGAAGAGACTTTTTTTCCTCAGCTGCACAAAATAACTGGTTAGACAAACAAATCATAATATTTTGTCCAGTATTGCTGTCTTTTAATAAATTGTGCTTGTGGAACTGTTGTATAAAAGCAATATTACACTCAAGTTCATTACGGTGTCATGAATATATGAACTCCAGCAGGTCGTGATGCACGGAGGGCACAAGCTGCATCACGCCCTGCTGGAGTTCGTATATTCATGATACCAATCTCGCTCTCATGTAATATTGCTTAACTGTGACATTTCTAATGTCACTTTTTCATGTGTGAAACTTTTTTCATAGATTTGCAGCTTTTCTTGTAAATTTGAAACATTTTTTTCTTGTAAATTTGCCTACCTTTTGTATAAATATGCAGCATTTCCCCGATTTTGTTTTCCCCCCTAAATTCATAGTTTCTCACAGAAATGTTGCACTTTTCTCAAATTTGCAGTTTTTGTCATGGGAAATGAGTCTTTCTCCTTACAAATTTGCAAAATAATTTAAATTTATTCAATTTTCAATTCAATTCAACTTCATTTATATAGCGGCATTTCACAATAGCGGTTATTGTGGGAATCATGAAATGATGAGGCTGAATGATTTCTCAGTATTGATTTATTCTATTTCACGTCCCCACAGCTCTCTCTCTCAGTCAGGAAAAGAAGAGGAAGAGCTGCAGTAAACCACATACATTTATACCCCTACATCAAACACAGAATCACATTTACATTTAATCACTCCTATTTACATTTAATCACTCCAGAGTCCTCTTGGCTCTTCTGTCTGACCCCAGGAGGTCAGACAGTCCTTTCAGGCCCTTGCTCCGGATCCTCTGATTTCCTCCCAAGTCCGCAGGTGGTCCAGACTCATTGTCCATCTGAGGCGTGATGTCAATACACACCGCAAGCTTAAAGTCCTTCTATGCTTGGGTCTCTGCAGTGGAATATGTGAGCTACATAATGTTACAGTTATGAACGCCACAGTTATCTCATAGCACTGTCAAACTCTAGGGGAAAACCCCACAATTGCAGAAAGACCCCAGCAGCACGTGGTGATGGTGGAGAGGGAAAAAACTCCCTTTTAGCAGGAAGAGGCAGTCATCTGCTGCGACTGGCTAGGGGTGAGGGGACAGAGAAGAAGATAAGATAAGATAAGATAAGATAAGCCTTTATTAGTCCCACAACGGGGAAATTCCAGGATTGCAACAGCACAGGGATAGCAACACTCAGAGCAACAATCAGAAGGCAAGAAAAAAAACAAACAAAAAAAAAACAAGCAAGCAAGAGCAGCTAATATACATATGTACATATTACTATAAAATATATATATACACACACACACACACACAGACACACAGTGCAGAGCATTGTAGCTAGATGGAATAAATATGTAAATATATAAACACCCACAGTATGGAGCATTGCAGCTAGGTGGAATAAATATGCAAGTATATAAACACACACAGTGTGTAGCAATGTAGCTAGATGGAATAATATGTAGATATATAAAAACACAGTGCGGAGCATTGTAGCTAGATGGAATAAATATATAGATATATAAATATAAACACACCCAGTGCTGAGCATTGTAGCTAGATGGAATAAATATATAGATATATAAATATAAACACACCCAGTGCTGAGCATTGTAGCTAGATGGAATAAATATGTAAATATATAAACACACACAGTGCAGAGCATTGTTGCTAGGTGGGATGAAACAGCATAACCGTCTATTTAGTTATCCTACATGGTATGATTATGTGCCCATACATATTCTCACCCTCCATAGCGACCGGTATGTTCCTAGTTGTATGCCGGAGAGGACCATTGTGTAAGTCTATTGCATCTTTTGCATTCAAAAAAAAAAAAAAAAAAAAAAGAAGAAAAGAACATACATGTAGAGAGCAAACAGCAGAATGGCGGGGACTCAATCCATGGGAGACAACAAACAGATGTTCATGACCAGCAAAAATATTTCATTGAGAGTGAAGAAAGGAATGATGCCTAGTGCATTGTTGAAGGTCCGCCGGCTGTCTAAAGCAGCATAACTAAGGGAAGGTTCAGGGTCACCTGTTCCCACGCTAACTATAGACTATGTCAAAAAGGAAGGTTTTAACCCTATTCTTCAAATCTGTTTCCCGAATCCAGATTGGCAGCTGGTTACAAAGGAGAGGAGCCTGATAACTGAAAGTTCTGCCTCCCATTGTACTTTTACAGATTCTAGGTATTACAAGTAATCCTGCATTTTGGGAGCGTAGTTCTGTGTCAGGATGATAAGGTACTATCAGATCTGTTAAATAACAAGGGGTCTGATTATTTAGAGCTTTGTAAATGAGGAGAAGGATTTTAAACTTAATTCTAAATTCTATGGGGAGCCAGTGAGGGGAGGGCGGAACCAGAGAGATATGGGCTGTGTCTCAGTTCAGGTATTACAGCCTCGTAGACTGCGGCTCAGGAGGCCAGAGCACTCAAAGGTCGGGTAGACTGCATCTACAGGCTGATTTACGGCTGTTAAATGAGACAGTCTAGTCTTTGGAGGATGTATGTTTGTGTGACCACGCACTACCTCGTTGCGTAGCAACCATGACAGCATCAGTTGAGTTTTTTTTTTTTTTGCTGACATTTTTGACAGAGATAGAACTTTATTTTTTATATCTTTTTTTATTATTGCATTTTCTTTACCATTTACTTGAGAATCCAGACAGACAGAGGACCATGACCAGATACATTAAGACTTTGACTCATGTTAAAGTCAGCAGGTAAAATTAAGGTCAATTAAATCCACAAAATAGATAAATTAATTATTATTTTAAATATGTATATCAGTTCTAAAATGTATTCTTAATTATGTGAGCAGGGAAAAATATGAAAGTTTACTGTGATCATTTATTAACATTATGTAGCTAACATTATGTAGCTTACCGGAGTGGTGGCTCAGTTGGTAGACCATCCGCCCCACACCCGGGAGGCAGGGGTTCAAATCCCGGCCGGGTCATGCCGAAGACCATATAAAAGCGGAACTTGGTGCGCAGCAATAATGGAATGGAGGAGGGAAATCTGTGGTGGCGCCTTGCATGGCTGTGGCCCCTCTGATTCTATATATGGGGTGTGTGTGATTAACACTGTAGATAGGAGAAACACAGTTTTGTTCTACTGTACATGATTGGTTGAATGACAATAAAGAATCAGAATCAGAATCAGGTTTATTGCCATTGTTCATGTAGTACACAAACTAGGAATTTGTCTCGGTACAATGCTGCAACATTAAACATGATAAGATAAGAGAAATAAACTATACATGTAATAAAGTGTAGGATAAGATTAAGTGATACTGGTCAACAGTTAAAATATATATTAGCCAGCAGCAGATACTGTGGAGAACTATATAGTGCAGTCGGTAATGCAGGAAGAAAACAGTGATGATTGACATGAGTCTGGTTGAGCTGCTGTACATGGTGCACGAGAGTCACTTAGTGTTCAGCAGTCTAATGGCAGAGGGGAAGAAGCTGTTCATGTGACGGGAGGTTTTAGTCTGGATGGACCGAAGTCTTCTACCAGAGGGGAGGGGGGCAAACAGTACATGACCAGGGTGTGAGGGATCGGCTATGATCCGGCCAGCACGCCTCCGGGTCCTGGAGATGTACAGATCCTGGAGAGATGGGAGCTTGCAGCCGATCACCTTCTCAGCAGTGCGCACGACGCGCTGCAGCCTTAGTCTGTCCCTGGCAGTGGCTCCTGCGTACCACACGGTTATGGAGGTGGTGAGGATGGACTCGATGATGGCTGTGTAGAACTGCACTAACATCTTGGTGGGTAGCTTGAGCTTCCTCAGCTGCCGCAGGAAGAACATCCTCTGCTGGGCTTTTTTGATGAGTGAGCTGATGGTCAGCTCCCATTTGAGGTCCCTGGTGATGGTAGTGCCTAGGAAGCGGAAGGAATCAGCAGTGGTGATGGGAGAGCCTGAGAGGGTGGGGGGGGGGGCAGAGGAGTAGTGACTTTCCTGAAGTCTACAATCATCTCCACTGTCTTCAGAGCGTTCAGCTGCAGGTTGTTATTGCTGCACCAGGACGCCAGCTGGGCCACCTCTCTCCTGTAGGCGGACTCGTCGCCGTTGGAGATGAGCCCGATGAGGGTGGTGTCGTCCGCAAACTTGATCAACTTGACAGACTGGTGGCTGGAGGTGCAGGAGTTGGTGTAAAGGGAGAAGAGTAGGGGGGAAAGTACACAGCCCTGGGGTGATCCGGTGCTGATGCTAGTATAGTCTGAGACAGTCTTTCCCAGCCGCACATGCTGCCTCCGGTCCGTCAGGAAGTCGATGATCCACCTGCAGAGGGAGTCAGGCACGTTGAGCAGGGACAGCTTGTCCCGGAGCAGAGCGGGGCGGATGGTGTTGAATGCGGAGCTGAAGTCCACAAACAGGATCCTGGCGTAGGTTCCCGGGGAGTCCAGGTGCTGCAGGATGGAGTGGAGGGCCAGGTTGACTGCATCGTCTACAGACCTGTTGGCTCGGTAGGCAAACTGCAGCGGGTCCAGGAGAGGGGTGGTGATGGACTTGAGGTGGGACAGGACCAGGCGCTCAAAGGACTTCATGACTACAGAGGTGAGCGCTACAGGTCTGTAGTCATTAAGTCCAGTGATCCGTGGCTTCTTGGGGACAGGGATGATGGTGGAGGATTTGAGGCAGGACGGCACGTGGCATAACTTAAGGGAGGTGTTAAAAATGTCTGTGAATACAGGAGCCAGCTGTTTCGCACAGAGTCTCAGGGTGGAGGGAGACACGCCGTCTGGGCCGGGGGCCTTGCGCGGGTTCAGTCTGGAGAACTGTTTGAGCACATCCTGCTCACTGATGATAAGGGGAGGGGGGGAGGGGGGGGGGTGCCTTAAATGAAGTAGGGAATGTGGAGGCTGTGGAGCTGGAGGGAGGGGGGGAGTTGGACACAGATGACGAGGTGTCAAAACGGGCATAGTGTTGGGACAGTCTCTGACAAAGGGCTTTGTCATCCTGACCTTTAGGAGCCTGAGGCCGATAGTTGGTGATTTGCCTCAGTCCTCTCCACACGGAAGCCGAATCATTAGCAGTGAACTGCTGCTGGAGTCTCTCTGAGTATAGAGATTTAGCCCTCTTCAGCTCTCTGTTAAACCGGTATTTAACCTCCCTGTAGCAGTCCCTGTCTCCACTTTTCAGCGCTGCTTCCTTCTCCTTCCTGATCTGTCTGAGCTTAGCTGTGAACCAGGGTTTGTCATTAGAGTAACTCACCCTGGTGCGTGATGGAAGAATGTTCTCTTCACAAAAGTGGATATATGAGTTCACAGTGTCCGTGTACTCATCCAGATCATGCGTGGCTCCTTTAAGCATGCCCCAGTCAGATATTTCCATGCACGTTTCCAGCTTCTCCTCAGCATCACTGGTCCGTATCTTCGTAGTGCTCACAACAGGTTTAGTGAGCTTCAATCTCTGTCTGTATGTGGGAATGAGGTGAACCATCACGTGATCAGATAATCCCAGCGCAGCTCGAGGGACAGCGCGATATGCATCTTTCACTGTGGTGTAACAGTGATCCAGTGTGTTTAATCCTCTGGTGGGGCATTTAATAAACTGTTTGTAGCGGGGGAGATCGTGGCTCAGATTGCACTGATTAAAGTCGCCAGCCACAATAATCAGCGAGTCTGGAAAACTCCGCTCTGTGTGTTGAATGTGATCCGCGAGCACGCGCTGAGCTTCGCGCGTGTCCGCGTCGGGAGGGGCGTACACAGCGATCAGTATAAAAGAAGCAAACTCCCGTGGGGAATAAAAAGGCTTGCAGTTGATAACAAGAAATTCCAAGGCAGGAGAACAGTGTTTGGAAATTACCGTTACATCAGAGCACCAGCTACAGTTGATGTAGAAGCAGACACCGCCTCCTGTGGTCTTGCCGGAAAGCTCTGTGTCACGATCAGCACGGAAGAGCTGGAAGCCGTCGAGGCGCAGCGCGCTGTCCGGTATATTTTCCCGGAGCCAGGTCTCAGTAAAGCAGAGGACAGCTGAGGAGGCGAGGTCCTTAAAACGCATCAGCAGTCTCAGTTCATCCACCTTGTTAGAGAGAGAGTTGGTATTGGACAGAAATATGCCAGGCAGCGCCGTTCGCGAGCCTCTCCTGCGAAGTCGTACGAGAGCGCCCGCTCGTCTTCCTCTCTTCCGCCGTCTCACTTTCCGAGCCAAACAATAAACCAGATCGGCGGCAGGGGCTAGAAAAACTGGGAGGAGGTCCGTGGGGGTCAAAGTCCTGATATTTAAAAGTTCTTCACGGGTATAAGTGCAAGCAGACACACAATTGACAAACAAAAACAAACAAAGAGCGCAGCGAAGCACCATGTCGACCGCTGTGGGCGCCATCTTGGTTCTTCTACTAAAGAACCAAGGTTCTTTAGTTCTTCTACTAAAGGGTGATTTAATTAATTTTAAATAATTAGATGTTCTGCCTTGTATCAGCTCTAACATTTAGTTTTCAGTGTCCTAAAGCAGACCACAGTCCTGTACTGTAGGATGACAACCCTCAATGATTTTCAGGTAGCAGGTAGCAATCAAAGGGAAAACTTTAGAATGAGGATGTTCAAAGGAATTTATTTACAATATGAAAGCACCATGGTGCTGTGCCTCAGTGCCTGTGGCGTAGTAGCATGGGTGGCTGGCACTCTGACCTCTACTGGGCCGGGATAATTATTACAATACATTTTTTTGCTGTGGCATTGACAGAAATGGTGAGTTAAATTTGTGTTTATTTCAAAAACAAAGTGTTATTTTGAAATTCTGGCAAATTAAAAGTCGAGAAACTATGGTGATACAATGATACAAGCCTTTAGTTCCACTTAATTTTGACCGGGTGAGCTGAAACAGAGAAGCGGACAGACAGACAGACAGACACAGTCACAAACAGACACACTAACCGATTACTGTACGCCTCCATTTCACCAAGGCATAAAAATATGTACAGATGCCCTTTTAAATAAAAAGCTATAAAACCTAATTAAAATTACATCAAAATAGGCTAAAATTGGAATACAATATTAACTAAAAGAACCTAAACTAAAAACTAAAAGTGGGCTATAAACAAATGAAAGTCCATAAAAGCTGAAGAGGAGGATTGACTCTTCCAGGCCAGGCTCCATCTGCCACCACGACACTGACATCCTCTGGAAACCTATACAGGGGAAGACACTTGCCAGCAGTATATCCATATTTCTATCGTCATCAACATCATCATCATCATCATGGGGTGCTGCTATCTGGGAACCAGATGCTTATAGCGAAGGCAGAACTCCTCACTCTGCTTCTTGCCGTCTCTCGCCTGCAGCACCCCAACTGCTCCACACGGAAGTGTCCTCCCCCAAATGCCGGCATCATGGTGGTCCTGGTCATTTCTGCTCCTCCTCCTCAGTCATGCCTTCCTTCTGCCATTTCCTCTGTCACCAGTAGCCTCTTCTTGTCCAGCAGGGCTCTCATCTGGCTGGCTATCCAGGCAGGGCTCTAGTCCAGGCAGGCCCTCCTAAGGCAGGGCTCTATCCTTAAGCAGGGCTTTCCTATTCTTCTTCTTCTTTTAGATTTGATTGGCAGTTGGCAACCAGCTTACGGGTGCATTACTGCCATCTACCGAGTTGGAGTGTGGACATGAGAATGATAGGAAAAACCCTAAATTCTTTTAATTAATCCAGTTGCACTTAAATATCTAAATAGACCTACAGTGGTGTGAAAAAGTGTTTGCCCCCTTCCTGATTTCTCATTTTTTGTATGTTTGTTACACTTAACACTCTTAAATGTTTCAGATCTTCAAACAAATTTAAATATTAGACAAAGATAACACAAGTAAGCACAAAATGCGTTTTTTAAATGAAGGTGTTTATTAAGGGAAAAAAAAAAATCCAAACCTACATGGTCCTGTGTGAAAAAGTGCCCCGCCTATTAAAACATAAATTAACTGTGGTTTATCACATCTTTGGAAAGCTGAGTTCAATTTCTCTTGCCACACCCAGGACTGAATACTGCCACACCTGTTCTCAATTAAGAAATCCCTTAAATAGGACCTGCCTGACAAAGTGGCTATGACAACCTTGGTTCCAAGGTTGTCATAGCCAGGAGCGGCACTGGGGTTAAGCTCCCAGTGCTCATAAAATGCTCCTTATGGTGTGCGTCTCGAAAAGCCTCTGACAACTAAGTCCAACTCCTAGCCTGCCCATGTGGTTTAGTCTCTAAGCCCGGCGGAACTGCTTTTACTAATAGGAGAAGGGGCGAGGGCGGATCTCTGGCGCCTTAAAACCAGATGCTTCGGGTAGATGGTGGCTCGTCAACCTGGGAAGGTAGCCCATCTAGGGGAAGGTAAACCCTGATTTCAAACCTCCGCTGCCTTGCGGCATACCCGGTCACGGGAAAGGCTTCGGGAGTCAACCCTGAGGAAAAATCCGGAGTCGGAGCCCCTAAGGCAGTTCTATGTTGTGCTCAACATCGTTCTGGCAGCTCCTGCAACGGCGCTGGTGCCAAACTGTAGCAGCCCTGCTGTTCCTTTGGATTCATCAGTGACGTGGAGAGGGGGGACATGCTGCATGGGTAACATCTTGTCCTCCATATCTTCCTGCCCAGGCTTGAATCCTACCAATGCCAACGCTGGAAGGTAGAACACCGGATCACTGGAGAGGACACTCCAGCTTCGCCTTTGGCGTAGAAAAAACACGGGGAATGACAGTTACCGGTTATAAGCCACTGCTCAATTGGCGTAGAGCGCGGTGCCAGGGGTTGTTCCCGACGGTGGGAGGGATCATCGGATCTCACTGGACAGCTACCGCCCGCCTCAAGCTGGGCAGCCCCCAGCCAATAAGGTGTTGTCCCGCCACAGCTTGCTTTCCTCATTGGGTGCATGGGGATGAGGAGAAGTCCGAACAGCAGGCTGAGAACCTTCGCACCAGGCAAGACAATAAAACAAAAGAGACCAACTCTAAAACTGGGAACTTGGAACGTCCGCACTATGATGACAAGACTCGCTGCTAACCTCAAGGACATCAACGACACCAGGAAGACTGCCATCATCAATAATGAGCTGAAGAGACTGGGAGTGGATATCGTCACTCTCCAGGAAACACGGTTGGCTGACGCAGGCACACTGAGAGAGAAGGACTACACGTTCTACTGGCAGGGAAAGGGCAGCGACGAACACAGGGAACACGGAGTGGGCTTCGCAGTGAAGAACACCTTGCTGAAGATGGTGGAACTGGGCAGCACTGGCTCTGCACGACTCCTCACCCTCCGCCTGAACACCACTCAAGGCCCAGTCACCCTCGTCAGTGTGTATGCCCCAACACTGACAGCCACACCAGAGGCAAAAGATGAGTTCTACGAGAATCTCGCAACAACTGTCAAGACCATCCCCAACTCTGAACAACTCATTCTCCTTGGAGACTTCAATGCCAGAGTGGGTGCTGACCATGACTCCTGGCCCTCCTGTCTTGGACCTTTTGGCGTGGGCAGAATGAACGACAACGGACAGCGGCTGCTTGAGTTCTGCACATATCACGATCTGTGCATCACAAACTCGTTCTTCAAGACCAAGCCCCAACACAAGGTTTTCTGGCAACATCCACGCTCAAAGCACTGGCACCAGCTGGACTTGATCCTGACCAGGCGCACCTCACTGAAGAACGTGCTAATCACCCGTTCGTTCCAGAGTGCAGATTGCGACACAGGCCATTCATTGGTGTGTTGCAAGGTCAAGCTGCAGCTGAAGAAATTCCATCGTGCTAGACAGCCTGGAAAGGCATGGATTGACACCAGCAAGATGGCTCAACCAGAACTTGTTGAGCAGTTTGCCTCCACCTTTGAGAAGGAACTTGACATACCACAAGAAGGAGAATCTGCAAAGCAGAAGTGGGAAGTGCTGCAAAACACCATCCACCGCACAGCCTTGGCTACCTTTGGGAGGAAGACCTCGAAGTCACAGGACTGGTTTGATGCCAAGTTGACCGAGATGACCCCCGTCATTGAAGCCAAGCGCTCAGCACTTGCTGAGTACAAGAAGTACCCAAACGAGAAGAATCTCCAGATTCTCAGGGCTGCGAGAAGCAAAGTTCAGCAGACTGCTCGGCGCTGTGCCAACGAGTACTGGACTCAGCTCAGCCAAGACATTCAAACCGCTGCCATAACAGGGAACATCCGTGGTATGTACGATGGCATCAAGAAAGCACTTGGTCCAGCTCAGAGCAAGACAGCCCCCCTCAAATCCTCCACTGGGGTGATGATCACAGAAAAGAACAAGCAGATGGAGAGATGGGTGGAACACTACTCCGACCTCTACTCCAGAGAGAACACCGTGACACCGTCAGCCCTTGATGCCATTGACTGCCTGCCATCCATGGACGAACTTGACGCCAAGCCAACCATCGACGAACTCAGCAAGGCCATTGATAGCTTGGCCACTGGCAAAGCACCCGGCAACGACGGCATACCCCCTGACCTGATCAAGCACTGCAAGACCGCCCTACTGCTGCCATTGCATGATGTCCTCTGCCAGTGTTGGAAGGAAGGTGCCGTACCACAGGACATGAGGGACGCCAAGATCATCACCCTCTACAAAAACAAAGGGGAGAGAAGTGACTGCAACAACTACAGGGGCATCTCCCTCCTCAGCGTTGTTGGCAAAGTCTACGCACGAGTTGTTCTCGTTCGTCTACAGAAGCTTGCTGAACGTGTCTATCCCGAGTCTCAGTGTGGCTTCCGCGCTGCGCGATCGACGGTAGACATGATATTCTCCATCCGCCAACTCCAGGAGAAATGCAGAGAACAGAACATGCCCCTGTACGTCGCCTTCATCGACCTCACCAAAGCATTCGATTTGGTCAGCAGAGAGGGCCTTTTCAAGATCCTGCCAAAGATAGGATACCCATCAAAGTTGCAAAGCCTCATTGAATCGTTTCACACCAACATGCAGGGGATAGTGCAGCACGATGGCAACGTCTCAGAGCCATTCAACATACGCAGCGGAGTGAAACAGGGCTGTGTACTTGCGCCAACCCTCTTTGGGATTTTCTTTGCTATGCTCCTGAGGCATGCCTTCAGCACAGCAACAGAGGGAATCTACCTGCACACAAGATCTGACGGCAGGCTTTTCAACCTCGCCCGCCTGAAAGCCAGAACCAAAGTACGCGAGGCTCTAATCAGAGACATGCTGTTCGCAGACGACGCTGCAGTCGCAACCCACACACAGCAGGAGCTTCAGACCCTGATGGACCGCTTCTCCCAGGCATGCAAGGACTTCGGGCTTACCATCAGCCTGAAGAAGACTAACGTCTTGGCGCAAGGCACGGAAGCACCACCAGCCATCACCATCGACGACTACGAGCTGGAGGTCGTGAATCAGTTCACGTACCTGGGGTCCACGATCAGCAACAACCTCTCCCTTGATACAGAGATCAACAAGAGGATTGGAAAATCAGCCTTCACACTCGCTCGCCTCACCACACGAGTGTGGGAGAATCCCAAACTCTCTGTCAAGACGAAGATGGCAGTGTACAATGCCTGCGTCATCAGCACACTGCTCTATGGGAGTGAGACGTGGACAGCATACGCCCGGCAGGAAAAGAGACTGAACTCCTTCCACTTGCGCTGCATTCGCCACATCCTGGACATATCCTGGCAGGACAAAGTGCCCAACACAGAAGTTCTGTCCCGCGCCGGCCTTCCCTCCATGTTCACTCTACTCAGGCAGCGCAGGCTCCGCTGGCTAGGCCACGTTCACCGTATGGAGGATGGCAGAATCCCAAAAGACGTCCTCTACGGAGAACTGGCAACTGGCAGGAGAGACGTTGGCCGCCCACAGCTGCGCTTTAGAGACGTCTGCAAGAGAGACATGAAGGCCCTGGAGATCAACACAGAGTGCTGGGAGGACCTTGCAACGGACCGATCCAAATGGAGAGGCACCCTGACCAGACAGCTCAAGGCGGGTGAAGAGAGACTGACTGCTGCAGCAGATGAAAAAAGGACCCGTAGGAAAAACCGCCACAGACCCAGCAGCACGGAGACCACCCACAAGTGCGACCTGTGTGACAGGGACTGCCATTCGCGCATCGGCCTGTTCAGCCACAGGCGGTGCTGTTCCAGCAGAGTAGACGTTTAGGATTCTCTTCCATGGTCATCATAGACCGACGGAGGCCGCCGACAACGACAAAGTGAAGTAGACCAAAAAATCCTCAAAAGCTAGACATCATGCTGCCATTGAAAGAATTTCAGGAACAAATGAGAGTAATTGAGATCTATCAGTCTGTAAAAAGTTATAAAGCCATTTCTAAAGCTTTGGGACTCCAGCAAACCAGTGAGAGCTATTATCCACAAATGACGAAAACATGGAACAGTGGTGAACCTTCCAGTGTGGCTGAATTACAACAATTCTGTAAAGATGAGTGGGCCAAAATCCCTCCACAGCGCTGTAAAAGACTCATTGCCAGTTATCGCAAATGCTTGATTGCAGTTGTTGCTGCTAAGGGTGGCCCAACCAGTTATTAGGTTTAGGGGGCAATCACTTTTTCACACAGGGCCATGTAGGTTTGGATTTTTTTCCCTTAATAATAAACTCCTTCATTTAAAAACTGCACTTTGTGTTTACTTGTGTTATCTTTGTCTAATATTTAAATTTGTTTGATGATCTGAAACATTTAAGTGTGACAAACATACAAACCAGGAAGGGAGCAAACAGTTTTTCACACCATTGTACATATATTTCTTTGACTGTTGTTCCTAGTAAGTTCCTAGCAAGTTTTCCAAAACAAAACTTAAATTAGCCTTTTCTATTACTGTAATCAGTAGATAGTGTAACAGCTTCTCTGCATCAGACTCTAGACATGGTGTGTCATGTTCAGATGAGTGCACTCTCCCCCTTCCTTCCTGCTTGACTTTCCCCGGCTCCGCAGGCAATCACTACACCTGCGTGATTAGACGCACCAGCTGCCTCTGCCTCGCCAGCACATAAAAGGACCTTCATGTGAATGCTTCAGCGCTGGCTCGTTGGGTATACTACCTGCAAAACAAGCAAGTAAGTTTATAATCCTTCTCAGAGGAAGTAAAGTAACTCCTCTTGTCTTTTTCTCCTTCAGGTTGCTGCCATCTTCGTGGTATGTCTCCGGGATCATTGTGCGCTCACCTGCCCCATCATCATCACCACTTCAGCTGCCTATCCACCCAGTCAGATACCTCACCCAGCTCTACCCCCACCTACCAGCATCCTTCCTTGGTTCGCCGTTTGTGCTGGGTTCCTCTGCCAGGTTTTCTGTTTCTCCCACGTGAGTGCAGTTCTATTTATCCCTTTGTAGTCTTCTTCCTCATCTAACCCGCTCTCGTCTCTCTTTCCAGGCTGGGTCTTCCTCTGGCGAGTGACGTCTTTCATTAACGAAGCTTTCCTTTTTGATTCAATAAAATCTGATTAATGTGCTTCTCTGTGTCATCACGTGTTTTCTCTGGTGTCACTTCCTGCACGTGAGCTGTTAATTATTACCAATCATGACAGAATGAGCCAGCCACAGTGCAAGCTCAGCGGGAGCGGCATCAGAGAGGCAGAGAGGAAGGTGGCCATGCTTACGCAGCAGCTGCAGACAATTACGCAGCAGCTGGGCATGGTCGCCAAGCATTTGGCTCACTTGTCTCACCCAGGTTCTACCCCTCCACCTGTCATCCCAGTTTCTTCCACTGTTGGGCGAGAACGTAGCATCCATCACTGAAAGCACGGGGCCGGCCTCTGTCCTTCTTTCTGGTAACCACCGGGAGAGACATTTGTTCCTTATTCTCCCTAAATCATCTCACCCGGTGGTTCTACGGTTCCCATGGCCCTGGAAACATCACCCCATTATCAATTGGGCACATAATTCCATCTCTTCCTGGAGCCCATATTGTTTGGTGTCCTCCATTAGCTCGGCCGAGTGTTCACCATTGCTGGCCATCTCTTCCCCTCCGGCAGAGCCGCTGGACCTCAGCCTAGTACCGGAGGTCTATCATGACTTCGGAGAGGTCTTTACCAAGTTGAGACCGCTTTCTTTACCTCCCCATCGCTCTTACGACTGTGCCATAGACCTTCTCCTGGGTGCGCGGCTGCCGTTCAGCCGGCTCTACAGTATCTCTGGGCTGGAGAGGGAGGCAATGGAGAGCAATATTAAGGATTCTTTGAATGCCGGGCTCATTCGGCCTTCATCGGCCCCTCTTGGGGCAGGATTCTTTTTTGTCAGGAAGAAGGACAGTTCCTTGCACCCATGCATTGATTATCGGGAATTAAATGCCATAACTGCTAAGGATAAATATCCTCTGCCCCTGATAAACTCCTCGTTTGAGCTCCTTCAGCACACTTGAGCATTCACCAAATTGGATTTGCGTAACGTCTACCATCTGGTTCACATTTGCGAGGGGACGAATGGAAGACGGCCTTTAAAGCACACTTGGGGCAATTTGAACATCTGGTTATGCCATTTGGGCTCACCAGTGCCCCTGCCGTCTTCCAGCGTATGATCAATGACATCCTCCGCGATATGGTAAATCAATTTGTTTTTGTCTACCTTGATGACATTTTGATTTTTTCCCGCATGCCAGAGGAACACGCAGTCCATGTCAGGGCTGTTCTACAACGGCTCCTGGAGAACCAGCTTTACGTCAAGGCCAAGAAGTGTGAGTTTTCCACCTGCTCCACTTCATTCCTTGGTTTTATTGCAGCTGAAGGGGAACTGAGGACCAACCTGGCCAAGGTCAGAATCAGAATCAGAATCAGAATAAACTTTATTGCCAAGCATGTAAAAAAAAACACACGAGGAACTTGACTTGACATTGGTGCGCATGCGCGCGACACAACGACACGGCAGCCATAAAGGCGCCTCATCAAACAGAGATAGATAAGAAAGGGAGGGGAAGGGAGGGAACGACACAAGGGGGGAGGAGAAAAAAAACTTTGTTATCAAAATACAGCTTATTTTTAAGCAGATTGTGATTACAATGAAAAAAAATCTCTCAATAGCACAGAGCAACAACTCAGAATTCACGAGACACAAGAGAGCAGTGTACAGTATATCTTTAATCAGTTCATGAATCAATGTGTGTGCGGTGTTGAGCAGTGTTGATGATAATAAGAGAGACCCAAGGACCCTTGGCAGAAGATGTTTTGTCTGTCTGGCGCCCAGTCTTATCTGGCGCTGCAGCTGGCTGTCCAAGGCCTTGTGCTCATGATTTTGAAAAAAAACACAGTCTGCAGACAGCCAGGAGGAATATTCATGGGGAATAATAATGCCAAATAGGACTGATCACAGAGAAGACTTGTATTTCTTCTGTAGATTCAGTACATTAATCCTTCATTGCGCAGCTTTGAACTCGTCGTGGAAAGACCTGAGCGAACCCATGATGTAATCCACCTTACGAGACAGTTCTCCAGTAGTCGCTATCAGGGTCTTCTCCAGTTTCTCAATTTGTTGGATGCACCTCGCCTGGCCAGCATTTTGATAGGTTGAATCCATCTTCAGCAATTTGCGGTAAACCAAGACAATTCCCGTCCCAATCAGAATTATCCCAATCACCAAGATTACGAAGATAAACAAATCTTCAATATCTTCGATAGAGAGATTAGAGAGACACAGCATTTTCCAAATACCTGTGTCACATAGATAGCCCACTGGAGCCGTTCCAGCGGGGCAAACAGCTTCCCCCGGAGCACTTTTCCTTGTTGAAAAAATAGTGTCAATTGTGTTCAAAGCCCAGCTTATTAACTCCATAATTTCTTTTCGGCGGTCGCAGTCAGACGCAGACAGACAACAGCAAGCTGGGATCAGTAGGAGGGGAGGAAAAATCAGCAGGAGAGAAGAAAAAAGCGTCTGCTCTCTTGGGAGGGCGGAAGTAGAAGGTGAAGGCTGTGCTAGATTGGCCTACGCCCCACTCCCGCATGGAGCTCCAGCGCTTCTTGGGGTTTGCAAATTTTTTATCTCCGTTTCATTAGAAACTAAAGTGGGGTAGCACAGCCTCTTACCTAGCTGATCTCGGTTAAAGTGCCCTTTAGTTGGTCCGAGACAGCAGAATAGGCTTTTTCCAAATTGAAGGGTCTGTTCTTCAATGCCCCCATCTTGGCCCAGGTTGATCTCCAGCTCCAGTTTATTCTAGAGGTGGATACTTCTGACTCAGGGGTGGGTGCTGTCCTATCGCAGCGCTCAGCCTCAGATCAGAAGCTCCATCCATGCGTGTATTTCTCTCGGCGGCTCATGCCTGCCGAGAGGAATTACAACATAGGGGACCGAGAGCTCTTGGCCATTAAGTTGGCCCTCAAGGAGTGGAGACACTGGCTGAAGGGAGCGGCCCAGCCTGTCAGTAGCCACGGTTACATGGGCAAAATTTCTTCAATCTGATTACAATTCCGATTAGAACTTTACTGTTTACATGGATCCTGAAAAAGCTGATCCGATTAGGACATGTGTTTCCATGTGTCACATGTTTGAATGGACTAAATCATTTTGACATGCGCACAACTATCCAACATTCCAGAAATAGTAGAAGAAGAACAACTTCCAACGTAAACCAATCCCGCTTTGTGTCTTTCTCTTTTTGAAATGGACCTGTATTGTGTTATTCAGACTGTGCTTTTGCTTCTGCTGGTCTCCGTAATAAGATAAGATAAGATAAGCCTTTATTAGTCCCACAATGGGGAAATTCCAGGATTGCAACAGCACAGGGATAGTAACACTCAGAGCAATAATTAAGAAGATACGGATGAAGCTACAAGTACATGAAGCTACAAGTACATACTTCTGCATATGATGAACAGAGGGAGACAGCAGGACGATACAGACCAGTTTTGTTTTACTGCCGCCATGTCTTCCACTAGCTGCTATAAAGGCAGAAATACGTCATGTTGATGTGTGGCTGACGTACAGACATGCGCAGTAAACATTTTCACTCCAAGCTTTGGAATACGTGTTTATATGCGCACCATTCGGATTAACAATTGGCATAACCCACCCATCTCAATTGGAAGGAAATTTTGATCCGAATGAGTGTGATCGGGTCAGAATATTCAGGTTGGCGTGTTTACATGAAGCATTTTTATTCTGATCAGGCTTTTAATCCGGTTACTTGTGTTCATGTAAACATGGCTATTGTGTGGACCGACCACAAAAATTTAGAATATCTTCAGTTGGCCCGCAGGCTGAACGCCAGGCAGGCCCATTGGGCTTTATTTTTTGCTAGATTTAATCTTACCATCACTTACAGGCCTGGCTCCCGTAATGTTAAACCGGATGGGCTCTCCTGCCAGTTCTGCCCCGACCCACCTTCCCTTCACTCTCTTCCCCAACCCATTGTTCTACCCTCTTGCTTCCTTGGAGCTCTCACGTGGGACATTGAGCAGAGGGTCCGGCGGGCTCAATCCACAGAACCCAAGCCAGAAGGGGGCCCTGACGGTTATCTGTTTGTCCTGGCCGCTCTCCGCAGTGACGTCATCTCGTGGGCCACACCAGCCATTTCGCCTGGCATCCTGGTGTCTCCCGAACCATCAACCTCATCCGATGGGTGTTCTGGTGGCCCACCCTGCGGACGGACGTCCGGGATTACGTCAAGGCCTGTCAAGTCTGCAACTGTAACAAATCTGACTCCTTGCCCCCTTCTGGTCTCCTCCACCCACTTCCCATCCCCAGTCGACCTTGGTCCCACATTGCCCTGGGCCTTATCACTGCCCCCCCTCTCCCCCAAGGCAACACTGTTATCCTGACCTGCATGGATCGCTTTTCTAAGGCAATCCATCTGGTGCCCCTTCCCAAATTACACTCTACCTCTGAGACGCCGAACCTCCTCATTACCCATGCCATCTGCCTGCACGGCATTCCTGTGGACATTGTGTATGACCGGGGCCCTCAATTCACTTCCCAGGTCTGGAGATCCTTTTGCCGCTCCCTAGGCACCACCGTCAGCCTTATTTCTGGATACCATCCTTAGAGTAATGGGCAGGCTGATCATGCCAACCAATCCCTGGAGGCCGTCCTTAGGCGTGTAGCAGCCTGCAACCCCAGCACCTGGAGCACCCATCTGACCTGGGTGGAATACTCTCACAATTCTGCAATCTCAATGGCCTCTAGACTGACCCCGTTTGAGGCATCTGTGGGGTATACTCCTCCCTGTTTCCGATGGCGGAGAGGGATGTTGCTGTTCCATCGGTGGGGGCTCATGCACGTCACTGTCGCCAGCTCTGGAAGGCCATTTGAGCCACCCTCGCCCGCTTGGCTGAACGCAACCGCCAGTATGCAGACTGGCAGGTGGACTCCTGCCCCCAAATATTCCATCAGGCAGCAAGTGTGATTGTTGGCGGACCAGGCGCCCTTAAAGACGCAGTCCAGGAAGCTTTCTGCTCGCTTCCTGGGCCCATTCCCATTCTCCAGGGCCATCAATGACATCACGGTCTGCCTGAAGCTCCCGCCGGTGATGCGGATTCACCCCACCTTCCATGTTTTTAAGATCAAGCCCCTCTCCGCCAGCCCCCCTGCCCTCCCCCTCTGCCACCTTCTCCCCCTCGGGTCCTCAACAGTCAAACCACTTTACATGGTCCAGAGAATTGTGGACGTCTGCCGTCAGGCCGGGGGTTGCAATATCTTGTCCACTGGAAGGGCTACAGACCAGAATAAAGGTCACCTCACCCAGCTCTACCCCTGCTGACCAGCATCCTTCCTTGGTTCGCCATTTGCGCTGGGTTCTTCTGCCAGGTTCTCTGTTTCTCCCACGTGAGTGCAGTCCTATTTATCCCTTTGCGGTCTCCCTCCTTGTCTAACCTGTGTTATGTATGCCCCTTACAGAGCATAAATGAGGCACCAATAGCCAGCAGTGAGTTTATTTTATTAGCAAAAAGTAACAAAAGAACATGCCACGAGGGGCAAAACATATACAACTAAACATACAACCTCGATGGGAGAAATAACTGAACATACAAGAATCAAACAGTCACTTACATATAAAGCAGCAAGGGCGAAACCTTACACTGTAAAGGACTGGAGTCAGGGTTGGGGACTCCAGCCTAGGAAGGGCGAGGTCGCAGCGGAGACTAAGCCTCGACTGTGATCTTAAATAGAGAACAACTAAACAACAAACAGGTGTGCAAAGAAAATGATAATTAAGTGCCAGCAGCTGTGACAGCCCGCGAGCAGACTGACAGGCGGAAGTCCTGCCGCGGTGCTGTCAAAATAAAAGCACAAATAAACACCATCATAATACACCCAAATAAAGAGACAAAAAGGAGAAAATAATAAGTGACTTGAGCGCGGAGCAGACCCGCACTGAGGATCACCACAGTGCCCTCCATTTAAGGGATGGATTCCAGACATCCCCCTGTAACTTCCAGGAAAAACTGCCCCCCCCCCCTCCCCAAACCAGAAATAGCTACCAAAATCAGCCTCGGGAGGGTGGAGAGGGAATCCAGGCCTGGAGGGAGATACACTGAAAAGGAAAGAAAAAAAGAAAAACCCAAAATGCTCAGCAAAAACTCTGAGAACATCAATGTACCATAACACAAAAGCAACATAGTAAAACCCCAAAACTACGAGTTCAAGTGAGGGTTCTTCTCACCCCCCCAGAAATGTCAACCCAGAAGAGAAATGTAGACTACAAAGGCTGAACATTCCAACTTAAACTAATTAACAGGGGATTAAACCAATAAATAATTCATACAGGTAGCATTGACTAAACAAGGAGCACAGGGGCTAAGCAAGACAGGGTAACACAAAGAAAAACTGCTCTGGTGGCCTACCAAAGTCCCACCACAGCTGGACCACCAAGTAGCATGAGTCGGGTGGCCTGCCAGAGAAAATGGGCCACCCAATCCAGCGGCACAGTCTATCAGGTGGCCGGCCTGGGCGTTTTAGCCACCAGGCCAGGAGAGGCGGCCAGGGAGGTGACTCCACCAGAGCAACACCCATAGGGACCATGACGGGGTCTAGAAGGTGGCGGGCAAACAGTAGAACCTGCGGTGGTCCCCGTTCGGGACCTAGCTGCACTCGCGGTGGACCCCGGCTGGGCCATAGCTGCATCCGCGGTGGACTCCAGCCGGACCAGCATGGCACCTATGGGGATTCCAGCCTGGAACGTTGCTGCACCCATAGTAGTCCTGGTCCGGGACATGGCTGCACCTGCGGTGGCCCCGGACTGAGGTGTGGCTGCACTCGGAGGAGACCCAGGCTTGGAGGGCGTCTCCACCACAACCTCAGCCGGAAGGGCTGGACCTCTGGAGACCACAGGTGATGGACCAGAACCCATGGAGACCTCTGGAGAAGTAGGATGTTCCTCATAGACCCTGAGAGAAGACTTGAGAACAAGAGGAACAGAAACAGAGTCAGGGTCACCGGCAGCAGTGGAACCCAGCAAGGTGAGCACAGATGCTTCTGATGGCAGCACCCGGCTCTCCCTTCCAAGAGCCAGGCAAGATCTCTCCAACACTGAAATAATGAAAACAAAGGACAGTACTCGCCTGAGCTCAAGTTTCACCACCGTCCAGGACTCCGTCGATCCAGATGGCGATATCTTGGGCCTGGCCTCCTGAAGGTCCAACTCGAACTCTGCTGTGGCATCCCCAACAGCAGGCATGATGATCTTGGCAGTCATAGCACCCACTGGCACTGTAACCCACACTGATGGCTCACTCGATGGGGCGACAGGAGGTTTGTCTCCAGCTGGGGTAGAACTGTGCTCAGTGGAGACCCAGGGATGCTTCCTCGTCGGCACAGGCTCCAAATCACAGTCTGCCCTCCTCCTCTGTCCAAGTCGTGGCTGCAAGGCTGGAACCAGGTTCTCCAGGGCCACAGGCTCCACCTCCATCCGATAGTCTGATCCTGGCACTGACAGACACTCGGGGGATAAAGGAGGAGACACAGAGGAAGCAGGAGATGTATTAATGGCTGCAGCAGGTGGTGGGGGCTCAGGGGACTGCGTGACCTGAGCCTCACCCACAGGAATCAGACAAGGTAATTCATCAACTAGTGATAAAGAATGAAAAAAACACTTGCCTGTTTTCCTGGGGAACGGAGGTCACTGCTGCAGCAGGCTCTATTCTTTCTTCTCCCATCATGTTGATGATAGTGCCCCCCTCAGAAAGCCCAGTAGGAGCCGCTTCATAAGGATCGGTGCTGGAGACATCCGGGGATGAAACCACTAAGCTTGCAGCAGCTGGAGGAAACACCGTATAGGAGGGAGGAGCAGCTGAGGCAGTCCAGGGTAGGGGAGCTGGCGAAACAGCTGACAAAGAAGACCCGGAGGCTGAAGCTGCTGTCATCCCTCTCTGCCAAGGTGAGGAAAAAACAGCTGACTGGGAGACAAAGGAATCCTTTCCGAGGCCCGTAGCTGGATCCAAACGGGAACCCTGCGGCATATTGACCCGGTCATTATACTTCCTCCGCTTCGGAACGTCCTTGTTCCGGGGGGGAGATGGGTTCTGTGCCAGGCGGCGACATCTTCTGGCTGGAGATGAGATTAACTTCAAGTTAGGAAAACGCCGCTGCTGAGCGGAAACAGTGGCCAGCAGCTCGGGGAACTCTGGATAATTGTTCAACCCGGGATGTGCCTCCACAACCCTAACTGTTGCCACCACACTCTTAAGAACCTTGCCTGGGTTAACAGAAGAGGGAGCTTCAGCCATCTGGTCCCCGATGAAATCAGCTGCCCACTGTTCATCTTTGCTGGGAACCCCGGCTGCCCTCCTCCTCTGCTGCACTGGAAGACGATCTTTTGGCGATGCAGATAGGGGAGCTGGAACTGTGGCAGGAACCTCATAATGAGCTGAGGAACAGGAGTGCTTCACCATTGGCCCCCTCTTAGGCTTCCTGGAGGATTTCTGGTCCAACTTATGGTTCTTCTGTTGGAGCGCCGATAGCTCAGCCATCCTCTCCCTGCCCTCAGCATGCTCAGCAAGGCGAGGATGATGTTTCCGCCTCCGTGAGGTCCAGGTACCAAGCAGCATGTTTGGGCATAGAATACTGACAGGCTTTGGCCAGAAGGTCGTCTATTTCTATAAGAGCCTGGACAAGCTCAAAATCCAGGCTCATAGGGTACCACCTAGTAAAAGATGGCATAATACCCCCCCAAAAAAGCTGGCATCCGAAAAAAGGAAAAATTTAGAGCCAAAAAACAAAACTCACTGCGGCTGGCACCTGCTCTGGCTGCGACCTGCTGTTATGTATGCCCCATACAGGGCATAAATGAGGCACCAATAGCCAGCAGTGAGTTTGTTACTTTATTAGCAAAAAGTAACAAAAGAACGTGCCACGAGGGGCAAAACACATACAACTAAACATACGACCTTGATGGGAGAAATAACTGAACATACAAGAATCAAACAGTCACTTACACATAAAGCAGCAAGGGCGAAACCTTACACTGTAAAGGACTGGAGTCAGGGTTGGGGACTCCAACCTAGGAAGGGCGAGGTCGCAAGTTCTTTTGTTACTTTATTAGCAAAAAGTAACAAAAGAACGTGCCACGAGGGGCAAAACACATACAACTAAACATACGACCTTGATGGGAGAAATAACTGAACATACAAGAATCAAACAGTCACTTACACATAAAGCAGCAAGGGCGAAACCTTACACTGTAAAGGACTGGAGTCAGGGTTGGGGACTCCAACCTAGGAAGGGCGAGGTCGCAGTGGGGACTAAGCCTCGACTGTGATTTTAAATAGTGAACAACTAAACAACAAACAGATGTGCAAAGATAATGATAATAAAGTGCCAGCAGCTGTGACAGCCCGCGAGCAGACTGGCAGGCGGAAGTCCTGCCATGGCACTGTCAAAATAAAAGCACAAATAAACACCATCATAATACACCCAAATAAATAGAAAAAAAGGAGAAAATAATAAGTGACTCGAGCACGGAGCAGATCCGTGGTCAGGATCACCACAACCTGCTCTCGTCTCTCTTTCCAGGCTGGGTCTTCTTCTGGCAAGTGATGTCTTTCATTAACGAAGCTTTCCTTTTTGATTCAATAAAATCTGATTAATTTGCTTCTCTGTGTCATCACGTGTTTTCTCTGCTGTCACTCCCTGCACGTGAGCTGTTAACTATTACAATCATGACATGGTGGCCCCTTTAAAAAAGAAAAAGTCTAATCACAGATTTCTAACTTCTTGGTTCAACACAGAAACTCGTAGCTTAAAACAGAAGACTTGTCAATTAGAAAGAAAATGGTGCTCCACTAAATCAGATCAAATCTATTTAGCTTGGACAAATTATCTTCTAATTTGTAAAAAATCTCTTAGGGAAGCTAGAACAAGTTATTATTCTGCATTAGTAGAAGAGAACAAGAATAATCCCAGGTTTCTTTTCAGCACTGTAGCCAGGCTGACAAAGAGTCAGGACGCTGTCAATCCCAGCATTCCCTTAGAGCTTACTAGTCAGGACTTTATGAACTTTTTCAATAATACAATTTCATCTATCAGAGATAAAATGTCATATTTTTCCCACCGTTAACTTAAATACATTAACTTCTACAACTTCTTCAATGGATATCTGTTTGGATGAGTTTACTCCAATTGACCTTTTAGAGTTAGATAAAATAATTTCCTCATCCAAGCCTTCACCTTGTCTTTTAGACCCTATTCCTACCAGGTTATTTAAAGAAGTCTTTCCATTTGTTGGTAGCTCTATTCTTCAAATAATCAATTCTTCATTAACATTAGGCCATGTACCGCAGGCTTTTAAAACTGCTGTAATTAAACTCTTACTCAAAAAGCTAACGCTGGATCCAGGAGTTTTGGCTAACTATAGACCAATCTCTAGTCTGCCTTTCATTTCAAAAATCTTAGAAAGAGTTGTTGCTACGCAATTATTTGACCACTTGTAGGGAAATGGTTTATTTGAAGAGTTTCAATCTGGGTTTAGAATCCATCATAGTACTGAAACAGCTTTAGTGAAGGTCACTAATGACCTCCTTATTGCATCTGATAATGTACTTGTTTCTGTACTTGTCCTTTTAGACCTTAGTGCAGCTTTTGATACTATCAATCATAATATTCTACTTGATAGATTAGAACACCATGTTGGACTTAATGGAACTTCGTTGCAGTGGTTTAAATCTTATTTATCTGATAGTTTCCAGTTTGTTCATGCCAATAATGAGTTTTCTTCCATCTCAAAGCTCAGTCACGGAGTTCCACAGGGATCTGTGCTAGGCCCTATTTTTTTTTAGTTTATATATGCTTCCGCTAGGCAACATTATTAGAAAGCACTGTATACATTTTCATTGTCATGCAGATGACACACAATTATACCTGTCAGTGAAGCCAGATGATGGTAATCAATTAGCCAAATTAGAGGCCTGTGTTAAGGAAATCAAAGCTTGGATGACTTGTAATTTCCTGCCATTAAATTCAGATAAGACTGAAGTCATTCTAGTTGGTCCAAAAAACCTTAGAAATACCTTTCCAAATCAAACTCTTAGTTTGGATGCAGTTACTCTTTCTCTTAATAGTTCTGTGAGGAACCTTGGAGTTATTTTTGATCAAGATCTGTTTTTTAATTCACATATTAAACTTGTTTCTAAGACTGCTTTCTATCATTTGCGTAATATTGCCAAGATTAGGAGCATCTTGTCTCAGAGTGATGCTGTGAAATTAATCCACGCTTTTGTTAGCTCTTGTCACAACGGCCCTCACGGACCGTCACAAGACGCCTCAGTCACCAGTGAGTTTGCAGTGGTAATTTATTGTAGAGTAAGGATGAACACACACAGAACACATACAGCGGCTGAGTGAAGTCTGAGCCGGGGAACACCCGATGCGCCAGACGACAACGTTGATGATGAGCTAGGCAAACAGGAACATACCTGAGCATAAAGGAGCACCATCAAAACGTAGCAGGATATAACAGGAGATCGTAACAGGAGAACATAACAGAATATAACAGGATATAACAGAGACTGCCGCGCTGGAGGACATTTAGCACCCGCTTATATCTCTGGCGGCTAATGACCCCAACGCGGCACAGCTGCTGCTAATGACAGCAGAGCAGCAGCTGACTTTGACAGCAGGGAGCTCCCCCGGGCGCCTTCACAATAAGAGCCCGAGGAGCTGGAAGGAACCCTCAGCTGCCAAAGCCAGGGAACAAAAAGATATGAGACCCGAGTGTGGCCAGAACCGACACTCGGGTTATGACAGTACCTCCCCCTCAAGGCCGAGCTCTGAGCGGCCAGAGTACCACCCAAGCCCCCCCACCCCTCTAGGGTGGGTGGATGGGGCGCTGGCAGGAGGGAGAGAAACAACCAACAAGGCTATAGGGGAAAAAAACAAAAAAAAACAAAAAAAAAAAAAAACATAATCCCTAAAACGTGGGTAACAAAACCACAGGCAATATATATATATATATATATGGGCAAACAACGAATTGACATAAGGTGGAGGGAAAGGACCACCAAACATTGGAACAAGAAAGGAGTGAAACACAAAAATCACAGATCAAACCCCCCCCCCCCGCCCCCCCCCCCCAACAGTCTCACAGAACCCCGGGAGGAGTGTAGTTCTGACCCAGAAAGTTCGGGAGGGCCGACTGGTAACAGGAGGCCACAAAACAGGCAGGGGGAGAAAGAACAGTTCGGGCGGCCTACCCCGGTCCCATGCTCGGAAGCAAAGAATCTCAGGCGGCCGGACCAGGTCGCCACACAGGGAGTCCAAAATGTCGGGAGGCCGACCCAGAGAGCCAAATTGGCGAGACAGTCTTTCGGGCGGCCGACCCGCATCGCTAGCCCACCAGAACCGTTGAGTCAAAGTAGCCGACGGTTCCGCTGAAAAGGGGAGAGATGAGGGAGAACCGGGCGAAGCAATCGGAACCCCAACGGCCCCAGGTGAACACGGGCAGCGCGCCTCAGGGAGACGAGGGGGATGACAATGGAGATGAGAGTGAAGAAGAAAACGAGCCTGTCCAGCATCCGGTGGCTGGGGATCTGCAGCTCCCTCACCGAACCTAGGACCTGCTGGTGCAGCACCCACGGTGGACCCCGATTGGGCCTCCGGAACCAAACCCACGGTGGACCCCGATTGGGCCTCCGGAACCAAACCCACGGTGGACCCCGATTGGGCCTCCGGAACAGCACTCCCGGTGGACCCGGTCGGCGTGGCACCAGACTCGACCTCCAACCTCGAAACCGGAACCTCTGGCGCAGCAGGCGAGAGCAGCCCCTCGCCGGCGACCCTGGGAGAGGACTCACACAAGAGAGAAAACCCGGGATCAGGATCACCGGCAGCGCCAGAACCCGGCGAGATAAGCTCGGACGCAGCGGGCGGCTGCACCCGGCTCATCTCCCCTTGAGACAGGCAAAAATGCTCCAAGAGGTGAAAAAGAAAGACAAAGTAGAGCACTTGCCTGAGCTCGGGTTCTGACGCCGTCCAGGACTGCGAAGATCCGGGCTCAGAAGTCAGGAGGTCGTCCTCAGGCTCCCACTCAGCTGGGTCGGGCTCCGCAGCTGGCATGATGGTGCGTGCAGCTAGAGAGTCCTCCGGCACCGATGTCCACGCCGGTAGCCCGCACGGCGTGGTGGCAGGAGAATCTCGCCCTGCTGGACTGGACCGCTCCTCCGTGGAACCCCGGGGACGCTTCTTCATCGGCGATGGCTCCACACTGCAGTCCGCTCTCCTCCTCCGCCCATGGCGTGGCTGCGGAACCGGAACCAGGCTCTCCAGAACCGCAGGCCCCCTCCTCATCCAGCGACGTTGGCCTGACGTCGAGGACCGCTCAGCGGAGGGAGACACAGAGGAAGCAGGGTTAATATTTTCATCCACAGCAGGTGGAGGGAGCTCGGGGGGCTGCATACCCCGAACTCCACCCCTAGGAGTCAGACAAGGCAAAACAATGTCAAAAGAAGAGAAATCATCATGCACTTGCCTTTCCCCTAAGGGTAAGATAGTCTCCGCTGTGGGGGACGTCATTCCTTCCTTTCCCCGCTGGATGGCGACAGAGGGCCCTCTGGGAAGACGAGATGAGGCCACTCGAGGCGGATCCGGGATGAAGCTCGCCGAAACGGAGCTCTCGTGACACACAGCAGCCAGGATAGGCGACAAGGAGGAGGGGGCGACAGCCGGGGTCAGTCGGGCATGGAGCGCTGACGGGACAGCAGGCGAGGGCCCGGGAGAAGACGAGGCTGCGGGGATTCCCCTCTGACGAGGCGCAGGAGTGACAGCTGTGTGGGGGGTTGAGCCCTTGCGGCGACCCGGAACAGCATCCAGACGGGGGTCTAGCCGAGGTTGGAAGCCGGATTGACGACGGTTCCTTGTAGGGGGTGAGGCGAAGGTGAGGTCCGGAAATCGCCGTTCCTGAGCAGAAACGGCGGCAAGCAAGTCAGCAAACTCAGGAAACTCACGCAGCGCTGGATTCCTCTCCACCAGTCTGACCGCCGCCACCACATGCTTCATACACGCTGGAGGATTCTCAGCGGAGCAAGCAGCTGCCACCCGGTCCCAGATCTTGTCTGCTGTCATCTGCAGCTTCTCTGGGGGAATCCCGAGTGACGACATGCCCGATGGGAAAAGACCTCCGGGTGGTGCGAACTCCCGGGCCGGAACGGAGGCAGGAGCGGGATCCCGAAGCGAGGGGCGACGTCTCCTCCACTTCAGCTTCCTGCCAGGATTTCCCTCCAGCCCTCGGAGTCTCTCACGCTGGGTGGCGATGTCATCTCTCCTCACGCTTACCTCTGGATGATCGGTGAAGCGGGGAAGAGAATCCAGAATCTCCTCGGCTAGGTCCAGGTATCTACAAATGTCGCTGGGAGCGTCCAACAGCGTAGCGGTGAAGATGGTGTAGTCCACCTCCTTCAGAACCTCCGCTTGCTGCCTGCCAAGGCGCCGACAATGGCCCCTGGATGACGACATACTCCCCGCTGCAGACACTCAGACAGGTAGGAATTAACAGTCCACTACTGCAAACTGCACGGTGAATGGCGTCTCGAAACAACGCCTCCTCTCCGGGCGTTAGGCGGCAGTCTACTGTCACAACGGCCCTCACGGACCGTCACAAGACGCCTCAGTCACCAGTGAGTTTGCAGTGGTAATTTATTGTAGAGTAAGGATGAACACACACAGAACACATACAGCGGCTGAGTGAAGTCTGAGCCGGGGAACACCCGATGCGCCAGACGACAACGTTGATGATGAGCTAGGCAAACAGGAACATACCTGAGCATAAAGGAGCACCATCAAAACGTAGCAGGATATAACAGGAGATCGTAACAGGAGAACATAACAGAATATAACAGGATATAACAGAGACTGCCGCGCTGGAGGACATTTAGCACCCGCTTATATCTCTGGCGGCTAATGACCCCAACGCGGCACAGCTGCTGCTAATGACAGCAGAGCAGCAGCTGACTTTGACAGCAGGGAGCTCCCCCGGGCGCCTTCACAATAAGAGCCCGAGGAGCTGGAAGGAACCCTCAGCTGCCAAAGCCAGGGAACAAAAAGATATGAGACCCGAGTGTGGCCAGAACCGACACTCGGGTTATGACAGCTCTAGATTAGATTATTGTAAGTCTTTATTATCAGGTTGTCCTAAAACATCTTTAAAAAGTCTTCAGTTGATCCAAAATGCTGCAGCAAGAGTTTTAACAGGTACTAGAAAGAGAGATCATATCTCTCTGGTTTTGGCCTCCCTTCATTGGCTTCCCATAGAGTTTAGAATTAAGTTTAAAATCCTTCTACTCACTTACAAAGCTCTAAATAATCAGGCTCCTTTTTATTTAAAATATCTGATACTACCCTATTATCCTAACAGAGTACTACGCTCTCAAAATGCTGGATTACTTGAAATACTGTAGCATCATCTGACTTTGGCTCAGCAATAATTATTCTTCTGCTTAAAGACATTTTGTTTCACCCAGGAGTAAGACAGTCAAGAACTGATTTTTCTCCCCCAGGCCACAGCTGAAATCCCATTCCTTTGCTAAAACCAGTCTAAAAGAATTCAACCTATTTCCTCCTGCACCTCTTTTTATTGCCCCCATAAACATGGAGACATGGAGCAGACCTGAGGAGCCCTCATTGCCACACTGATCCACAGATCAATAAAATTTCCTTAAACTTTGGGACATGCTGCATTTAACCAGTGAACTTTAAAGTACATTATTACAAACTCAATTCTAAACCTTCTCTTCTTTTCAGGACTATGAAAAGCAAATGGACTCTGATGTTTTTAATGTGGAAAATCAATAATATGTGTGAAATGCATTAATCTGTGATTTTATATATATATATGCATGTTAAAAATGTTTAAATGAATGTTTATTCCTGCATGTTGATTTAGAAGGACTGCTTATAAGTTACACTAATCACTAAGGTTAGCTTAGTTCATATATAAAAGCAAGATGGCGGCGCGTGCACAACGCGAGGCTCAGCGTCCTACCAGATTCTGGGGACTAGCAGTGTTTCCATATCAATGGCATAGCTGTTGAACGTGTCCCCAGCTTCAAATTCCTGGGGACCCACATCTCGGAGGACCTGTCCTGGTCAGTTAACACCACCAGCCTGATCAAGAAGGCCCATCAGCGCCTCTTCTTCTTGAGGACATTGAAGAAGAACCATCTGTCAACTGACATCCTGGGCAACTTCTACCGCTGCGTGATAGAGAGCACCCTGACCAACTGTGTCACACTCTGGTATGGGAGCTGCTCTGTAGCTGACCGCAAGGCGCTGCAGCGGGTGGTGAAAACCGCCCAACGCATCACAGGGACTCCACTTCCAGCTATAGAGGACATCTACAGGAAAAGATGTCTGCGCCGGGCAAGCAGGATTCTTAGGGACTCCAACCATCCTGCTCATGGACTGTTCCAGCTTCTCCCCTCCAGAAGACGTTTCAGATGCCTTCGGACTAGAACCAGCAGGTTTAGGAACAGTTTCTTTCCAACAGCTGTCACGTTATTGAACTTAGTTCCCCACTGACTCTCTTACAATCATCTTTTACCATCCTCACCTGTACATAACTGCATAACTACATAACTACATCTAACTTATTGCACATTATTTGCACATAACAGTACTTTTAACTTTCTGCACTGCTGCATATATTTGCATATATTTGCTTAAATTGCACATACTGTTAATTACCGTATATACTGCACTGCTGTCCTTTGCACTTCTGATTGGATGCTAAACTGTGTTTCGTTACCTTGTATTCATACATGTGTAATGACAATAAAGTTGAATCTAATCTAATCTAATCTAATCTAAAAGCATATTCCAGTGTATTAAAATTGTGTGTCCATGGGGACCAGTATCAAATGTTGATACAAGAGTGGATCTGCAGCTCAATGAACAAATGCTGCATGGAAATGGAGCTCTACAATCGATCTAGAATAAAGATTTTTAAAACTATAATTTTATAGTTAAAGTTATCTTTAACATGCTTTGTGTGGATGGCCCTATAGGCTATTTTTATGGTGTTTGTTATGAACTGGCTGGGCAAGCGGCGGCCGCTGGGCAAGCGGCGGTCGCTGGGCAAGCGGCGGCCCAGAGCTGCGGCCGCAAGGTGGTCGGTGCATCTCGTGATGGCAACCCCCGAACCAAGTGGTGGACACCAGTGGTGAGGGGGGCCATTAAGCTGAAGAAGGAGTCCCATCAAGCTTGGTTGGCTTGTGGGACTCCCGAAGCAGCTGAGGTGTACCGGCAGGCCAAGTGGAGTGCAGCTCGGGTGGTTGCTGAAGCAAAAACCCGGGTATGGGAGGAGTTCGGTGAGGCCATGGAACAAGACTTTCGGTCGGCTTCAAAGAGATTCTGGCAAACTGTTCGGCGGCTCAGGAGGGGAAAGCAGCTCCCTGTCCACACTGTGTATGGTGCGGATGGGACACTGTTGACTTCAACTGGGGATATCGTCGGGCGGTGGAAGGAATACTTCGAGGATCTCCTCAATCCCACTGATACGCCTTCCACAGAGGAGGCAGGGTTTGGGGACGAGGGGGATGACTCGCCTATCACAGGGGCTGAGGTCGCCAAGGTGGTTAAAAATCTCCTTGGTGGCCGGGCCCCGGGGGTGGACGAGATTCGCCCCGAGTACCTCAAGGCCCTGGATGTTGTTGGGTTGTCATGGTTGACACGCCTCTGCAACATTGCGTGGAGGTCGGGGGCAGTGCCTTTGGCATGGCAAGCCGGGGTGGTGGTTCCTCTCTTCAAAAAAGGGGACCGGAGGGTGTGCTCCAACTTTAGAGGGATCACACTCCTCAGCCTCCCTGGGAAGGTCTATGCCAAGGTACTAGAGAGGAGAGTCCGGCCGTTGGTCAAACCTCGGATTCAGGAGGAGCAATGTGGTTTTCATCCTGGCCGTGGCCCATCGGACCAGCTCTTTACCCTCTCGAGAATTCTTGAGGGTTCGTGGGAGTTTGCCCAACCAGTTTACATGTGTTTTGTGGACTTGGAGAAGGCATTTGACCGCGTCCCTCGTGGATTTTTGTGGGGGGTGCTTCGGGAGTATGGGGTATCGGGCTTGTTGTTACGAGCTATTCGGTCTCTGTACGACCGTTGTGAGAGTTTAGTTCGTATTGCCAACACTCGGTCGGAGTCATTCCCAGTGAGAGCTGGACTCCGCCAGGGCTGCCCTTTGTCACCGATCCTGTTCATAATTTTTATGGACAGGATTTCTAGGCGCAGCCAGGGAATGGAGGGTGTCATGCTTGGTGACCACAGGATCTCATCTCTGTTGTTTGCAGATGATGTTGTCCTGTTGGCTTCATCCAGCAATGACCTACAGCTCTTGCTGGGACGGTTTGCCGCTGAGTGTGAAGCGGCTGGGATGAGAATCAGCACCTCCAAGTCCGAGTCCATGGTCCTCAGCCGGAAAAAGGTGGATTGTCCTCTCTGGGTTGGGGACAGGCTCCTGCCCCAAGTGGAGGAGTTTAAGTATCTTGGGGTCTTGTTCACGAGTGAGGGGAAAATGGAGCTAGAGATCGACAGACGGATTGGAACAGCATCTGCAGTGATGCGGACGTTGTACCGGTCTGTTGTGGTGAAGAGGGAGCTTAGTTCTAAGGCAAAGCTGTCGATTTACCAGTCAATCTACGTTCCTACTCTCACCTATGGTCACGAGCTTTGGGTAATGACCGAAAGAACGAGATTGCGGATACAAGCGGCTGAAATGAGCTTTCTCCGTAGGATTGCTGGACTCACCCTCAGAGATAGGGTGAGGAGCTCAGTCATCCGGGAGAGGCTCAGAGTAGAACCGCTGCTCCTCCACATTGAAAGGAGTCAGTTGAGGTGGTATGGGCATCTGATTAGGATGCCTCCTGGACGCCTCCCACTTGAGGTGTTTCAGGCACGTCCCACTGGGAGGAGACCCCGGGGCAGACCCAGGACTCGGTGGAGAGACTATGTCTCCCAGCTGGTCTGGGAATGCCTTGGTATCCCCTCTGAAGAGCTGGAGCAGGTGGCTGGGGAGAGGGAAGTCTGGGCTTCTCTGCTTGAACTGCTGCCTCCGCGACCCGGACCTCCGGAAAAGCAGTAGAAGATGGATGGATGGATGGATGGATGTTATGAATTGCTCTTAAATCGGGTAGATCACCACTGGAGGCCTAGATGTAAAATACACAGTCCACTACTGCTACAATTAGGTCCTGCCTACATGACTGCAGAGACTGAGGCCTTTCCTCTGGATTGCCAAAGCACCTTTTATATCATGTGCAGCCACAGGTGCTGCACATCCCCAGTCAACACAGGTGCTGCTGATCAGTAATTAGGGGAAACACTGGGTGGAAGCAGACAACACCTCCAACTAAAAGCACATGGGCCAAAATATAGAAACTACAAAACATGCCAACTATGAATAAACACGCAACATAAATTTAGAAACTATATAGAATCCCAAAAAATACAATAAAATACTTCCAACACGTGACACAAACATGCAGACAAATATAGCCGCAAGCGGCGATCATCAGGTTCCAAGCAGGTGTGGACTTCAAGGTCTTGTATTGCTTTGCAACAGCATTTAAAACCTAAGGTCTGCTACACATTAGTTTTTTAAACCATCACTATGTAACTTTCTTGTTCCTTGTAGGAACACTGAAAAAGCCACAACAATGGCGACCATAACCCCAACCCCAACCAAGGCCACATCTGCTGTTCCCCCAGTAATGACACCAAAAAAAAAAAAAAAAAAGCTGTTGAAGGCAATGTGGGCCCTCTTAGGCTATGGATGAAGTGACAGTCACTCGGTCAACTCTTGGTGTACCAGCAAAATTATTTTGCAAACGTTATTTTGAGGTGAAAATCTAATATAGTGCTGCACTAAAACATACAGAAGAGACATGCTGTACACAGTTATTTATTTAGAATAATAAGACCTCTTTGACAAGATTCAAACCGAGGACCTCCTGCATTCCAAGCAATGACCTTAACTACAACACCACACAAATGCGGGATATGGACTGGTGAGCAGAAGGTTGCCGGTTCAATCCCTGGACCAGCAGGGTCAGATCTGGACAGGTAACATAGCAGTGTTTGCCCCACCCTCATTAACTCCACTGAGGTACCCTTGAGCAAGGCCCTTCAGTCTGTGGTTGTACTGGGCAAGCTTCCAGGTGTGAATGTGTAACTGTGTAAATGTGAACAGGGCGTCCTTGAAGAAGAGAGGTTGCCTCTCATGGAACTCCTCTGTATAAATGAAATAATGCTTTTGCTTGCACTCTAACTTTCTCAAATAATAAATGTTCAAAGGATTCCTAGCAGCAGTAGTACAGCATTTAAAGGTTTATATACACGATCCATCCTTCCATCCATCTTTTACCGCTTTTCCGGAGGTTCCGGGTTGCGGAGGCAGCAATTCAAGCAGAGAAGCCCAGACTTCCCTCTCCCCAGCCACCTGCTCCAGCTCTTCAGAGAGGATACCAAGGCGTTCCCAGACCAGCTGGGAGACATAGTCTCTCCAGCGAGTCCTGGGTCTGCCCCGGGGTCTCCTCCCAGAGGGACGTGCCCGGAACACCTCAAGTGGGAGGCGTCCAGGAAGCATCCTGATCAGATTCCCATACCACCTCAACTGGCTTCTTTCAATGTGGAGGAGCAGCGGTTCTATTCTGAGCCTCTCCCGGATGACTGAGCACCTCACCCTATCTCTGAGGGTGAGTCCAGCAATCCTATGAAGAAAGCTCATTTCAGCCGCTTGTATCTGCTATCTCGTTCTTTCGGCTGTTACCCAAAGCTCATGACCATAGGTGAGGGTAGGAACGTAGTGTCACGACCTGAACGCTCTTTCTCTGCGTTCAGGTTGTCCAGTGTCGCTCCTGCTCCGGGGTAGTCCGTGCCGGGTCTTCCATGGCCCGCTCTTTGACAGCGCCCAGCTGATTGCCAGCTGTCTAGTTCAGCTGCGCTGGGACAGCTGTCTCCTATTCCTAATCATCTCCCCCATTTAAGCGAGCAGCCGAGAGTTACTCGTCGCTGCGACCTCGCTATGGGAAGACATGCCTTGTGTTTCCCACGACTGTTAGCTCCTACGACTAGCTTCAGTTCGCCGTTACCTCGGCGCTTCACCCAAAGTAAGTGTTGCGACTCGGCGTGTGTTTTTCCCTCGCCGCCTCTCTAGCCTTTCTCCCTGGGTGGTATGTTACCCTTAGTTCTGTGTGTGTTTTAGCCCCACGTGGCTCTTTACTTTGCTGTCCGTTATTTAGTGTAGTGTGTGTTTTGTGTTAATAAATTACGCTAACTCACTGGTCGCCCTCGTATCTCCTTTCTGGCTCATGAGAGCCAGAGTTATGACAGTAGGTCGCAGCCCTAGTGAGACGGCCGCGACCGTGAGTTGGCTGTAAGGACTCGACGCCTTTTTTTCCCTTCCTCTGGGTGCGGGCGAGCCAGTATCATGTCTCCCTCCAAGAGACTCATGCGGCACCCAGGCCACGATCTCTCGGAGGCTCTGGACCTTGTGGACGGAACGTTGTTCACCACGGACCTCTACGATGCCCCCAGCGAGATACGCTGGCGCCTGGAGCTCGCCGAGGGTATGCTTAACTGTTTTTCTCGCTACTTCCTTCTCCCCGAGGTTAAGGCGAGGAGGGCAGACATCTCTGTGGCCTGGGAGAGGCTCCGTAGGCTGGAGAAGAACTCCGGCAGGAAGCCGAGGACAGGACGCCATCGCTCCTCGCTTCGGAATCCCGCTCCTGCCGCCGATCCAGTCCAGGAGTTTGCCTCATCCAGGGGTGATCCCCAGGATAGAGTGACGTCAACCGGGTTTCCCCCGGAGAAGATGAGAGTGACAGCGATGCGCATTGCGGATCGAGTGGCAGCCGCTTCTTCCGCCGCCGTTCCCCCCGTAGCCATGAAGAACGTGATTGCGGCGGTCAGGCTGGTCGAGAAGAACCCGGAGCTGAACGATTATCCGGAATACGCTGACCTGTTGGCTTCGCTCATCGCACAGGAGCGGCGTTTTCCCAACCTCACGTTCAGAAGACGTCGCTCCCAAATTCCCCACTCATCTCAGCGAGAGTCCCGTCCAGATCCCGCTCCAGGAAACCACACGAATTCCGCCTCCCAGCCTGCTGTTGCTCCCGTGTCTCGCCGAAGAAGTGAATCAGCTGCTCCCGCTCCTGGGCCCGCTCTCCCCGCTGTCCCGTCAGCTTTGGGCCCCCAGCTCTCCTCAGCTGTTTCACCCCCCTCTTCGTCATTCACTCCGGCTGCTGGGAGAAGCGCAAATTCATCTCCAGGTGTTCCAGGTCCCGATCCGGTGCGGGTAGCACCACCTCATCTGTCCGGGGGGTCCCCCACTTCTATCCGGTTGGGAAAAGAGAGACTCAAGTCCCTTGTAGCGGGTTCCACCGGCCCTCCGGGAATCAGGCAAGTGTCCTTTCATTCTCCTCCCATTATGAGTGAATTGCCTTGTTTGATTCCTGGGGGCCCTGTGATGGACTGGCGATCTGTCCAGGGTGTACCCTGCCTCTCGCCCAAAGATGCTGGGATAGGCTCCAGCCCCCCCGTGACCCGAAAGGATTAAGCGGTAGAAGATGGATGGATGGATGGATTCCTGGGGGAGGAGTTCAGGGTTCACAGTCCCCTGAGCTCTCTCCTCCCGCTGCAAAAACTGAATATGAACCTGCGTCCTCTGTGTCTCTTCCCCTTGAGTGTGCCCCGGTGCCAGGTGTACACCACTGCGCGAGGAGGAGGCGGCCTGCAGCCCTGGAGGGTTTTGCCCCAGCCCCGCAGCCACGTTATGGGCAGAGGAGAAGGTTGAACTGCCTGTTGGAGCCAGCGCCGACGGTTAAGCGTCCCCGGGTCTCCACGGAGGAATGGTTCGGCCCAGCAGAGTCCAGATCTCCTGCCTCCACGCCAGGTGGGCTGTCGACGCGGTCTTCGGCGTTTGGAGGTCGTTTGACTGTGGAAACCATCATGCCGGCTGCGGAGCCATTCGCAGTCAAGTTGGAGCCGGAGGACGGAGTCCTGCACGCTGAGCCCGGAGCATCGAAGTCCTGGATGGCGGTAGAACCCGAGATCAGGCAAGTGCTCTATTTTGTTTTTCTCTTCTCTATTCTGGAGCATTATTGCCTGTCTCTCGGGGGGGCGGGCCGGGTGCAGCCGTCTGCTGCGCTCGAGCCTGTTCCGCCGGGCTCTGCCGCTGCCGGTGATCCTGATCCCGGTTCCTTTTGTCCCTCTGAGCCTCTCCCCAGGGTCACCGGAGACGAACCTGCTCTGGATGCCATCTCAGAGGTTCCGGTTCCCTGCACGGTGTTCGCCTCAGATGCTGCACCCGGGAGTGCTGTCTCGGTCCAGCTGGAGTCCACCGGAAGTGCTGTCTCGGTCCAGCTGGGGTCCACCGGGAGTGTTTCGCCGGTCCAGCTGGGGTCCACCGGGAGTGTTTCGCCGGTCCAGCTGGGGTCCACCGGGGGTGTTTCGCCGGCCCGATCGGGGTCCACCGGGGGTGCTGCGCCGGTCCGGGTAACAGTTAGTGTGGGAGCTGGAGGATTGTGTTCGCCTGACGTCAGGCTGACTTCGTCCCTTGCCTCCATCATTTCTCCTCCTGCCGCTGTTGGGGTTCCTCTCACCCGGGCCAGTTTCCCCCTACCCTTGTTGCCATTAGATGGCAGGCTAACTTTGCCCCTGGCCTCCATCTCTTCTCCCCCTACTACTGTGGGGGTTTTTCTCACCTGGGTCAGTTTCCTCCTGCCTTTTCCCTCAGGGAGGAAGCTGCACCAAGACTTCTCCCTCAGCTCTCCGTGGTCTGAGGTCACGGGACGACCGCCCGGGAAGCCATCTGGCTGGTTCGGTGGTCTGGGTCGGCCTCCGGAGAAACTGTGTCTCCTAGCCTGGGACTCGGGTAGGCCACCCGAACTGGTGTTGTGGTTCCTGGCCTGGTGGAGTTCGGGCCGCCCGCCGGACAAGCTGTCATCGCCTGCCCCGCTCCACCTGCTGACGTCCTGGAAGAATTGACTGACTGTTTGTTGCCTTGCGTTTGATAGTCCTCCCTAATTTAATACTTTTCAGGACATCAAAGAACTCTCTGCCCTAAAGTCCTTATTGTGGGGTTATCCCAGTTAAAATTTCCTTGGACTATTTTCTTTGTTTTATAATCCCAGTATGATCCTATTCTAATTTCTCCCTTAAGTAGCATTTGCTTCACATTGCCTGGCCTCATTCCGAGTAGTCTTGTTTTTCTCTATTTATATCCTCCTCCAGACTGTTTAGTGACACTTTTGTGCTAATACGTGTTTGAGGAGTTGTTCCTTTTGTATTTTTATCTTCATGCCAATTTGCAGTTCCAGGCTCTATTTTTGGATCTTATGCCCGGTTTGCATCCTTTGTATATTCTGTTTTGGCCGGGGTTATGTGTGTAAGAGCCTACTTCAACCATATGTTCAGAATTTTGTCCTCCTCCTGACTGTTTTGTGACTTCCGTTGTGTTAATACGTGATTGAGGAGTTGGTTTTTTGTATCTTTATGCCAGTTTGCGGCCTGGCTCTGTTTTCAGGGCTTGTGCCCGGATTATTTTTTTTTGTATATTCTGTCTTGGCCGAGGTTACATTGATAAATCTTCTTTGACTTTATGTTCACTGAGTTTTGCTTTGTCCTCGCCCACAGTCATTGTGAACCTTTTTTTTTTTTTTTCGTGACTGTCGCTTTATTTCTGCAGGTTGTTCTCCCCACCTCCTGAGGTCACCTGCACAGACCGTCTGGCCTCTGCAGAGGAGGGGGTGATGGTTTTCTTTTGTGTTTGAAATTATTATGGTATCTGACCCTATACTGTATCTAGGTTTTTTTTTTCTCTTCCCTGCCTCCTTTGTCTGGTCCCTCCCTTTCTCCCAGATCTGGCCCCCACCGCCCTCCCTGGTCTTCCCTCGGGGGGGGGGGGGGGGGGGGGGGGTTAGCCCGCTCCAGGAGGCGCGGCTCGGGGGAGGAGTACTGTCACAACCTGAACGCTCTTTCTCTGCATTCAGGTTGTCCAGTGTCGCTCCTGCTCCGGGGCAGTCCGTGCCGGGTCTTCCATGGCCCGCTCTTTGACAGCGCCCAGCTGATTGCCAGCTGTCTAGTTCAGCTGCGCTGGGACAGCTGTCTCCTATTTCTAATCATCTCCCCCATTTAAGCGAGCAGCCGAGAGTTACTCGTCGCTGCGACCTTGCTATGGGAAGACATGCCTTGTGTTTCCCACGACTGTTAGCTCCTACGACTAGCTTCAGTTCGCCGTTACCTCGGCGCTTCACCCAAAGTAAGTGTTGCGACTCGGCGTGTGTTTTTCCCTCGCCGCCTCTCTAGCCTTTCTCCCTGGGTGGTATGTTACCCTTAGTTCTGTGTGTGTTTTAGCCCCACGTGGCTCTTTACTTTGCTGTCCGTTATTTAGTGTAGTGTGTGTTTTGTGTTAATAAATTACGCTAACTCACTGGTCGCCCTCGTATCTCCTTTCTGGCTCGTGAGAGCCAGAGTTATGACACGTAGATTGACTGGTAAATCGACAGCTTTGCCTTAGAGCTTAGCTCCCTCTTCACCACAACAGACCAGAACAACGTCAGCATCACTGCAGATGCTGCTCCGATCCATTGTTCAATCTCTCGCTTCATTCGCCCCTCACTCGTGAATAAGACCCCAATATACTGATACTCCTTCACTTGGGGCAGGAACCTGTCCCCAAACCGGAGAGGACAATCCACCTTTTTCCGGCTGAGGACCATGGACTCAGACTTGGAGGTACTGATTCTTATCCTAGCTGCTTCACACTCAGCGGCAAACCGTCCTAGTAAGAACTGTAGGTCATTGCTGGATGAAGCCAGCAATGAAGCCAGGACAACATCATCTGCAGACAACAGAGATGAGAGCCTGTGGTCACCATGCATGACACCCTACATTCCCTGGCTGCACCTAGAAATCCTGTCCATAAAAATTATGGACAGGTTTGGTGACAAAGGGCAGCTCTGGCAGAGTCCAACTCTCACTCAGAATGAGTCCGACCGAGTGTGGGCAAAATGAACCAAACTCTCACAACGGTAGTACAGAGACCGGATAGCTCGTAACAACAAGCCCGATACCCCATACTCCCTACCCCCCCACCCCCACCCCACAAAAAACCACGAGGGACGCAATCAAATGTCTTCTCCAAGTCCACAAAACACATGTAAACTGGTTGGGCAAACTCTCACGAACCCTTGAAGATTCTCGAGAGGGTAAAGAGCTGGTCCGATGTGCCACGGCCAGGATGAAAACCACATTACTCCTCCTGAATCCGAGGTTCGACCAACGGCCGGACTCTCCTCTCTTGTACCTTGGCATAGACCTTCCCAGGGAGGCTGAGGAGTGTGATCCCTCTATAGTTGGAGCACACCCTTCGGCCCCCTTTTTTGAAGAGAGGAACCACCACACCGGCTTGCCATGCCAAAGGCACTGCCCCCGACCTCCATGCAATGTTGCAGAGGTGTGTCAACCATGACAGCCCTACAACATCCAAGGCCTTGAGGTACTCAGGGCGAAATTTTTTTTTTTTCTCTCGGCGCCACACGAGTCGGCTGCCTTTTGCAACAGCGGCTCGATTCCGAGTCTTTTTCCCTTCCTCTCTCTTTTGATCCGTCTTTTTTTTTCACCCCACTTATATCACGGACACACAGATCGTCCTAAATGTCTCCTGAGCCGGTGGACGGAGCCACTGTCTATAGCAGGATACGATACAGCAGAGAACAGCTGCTAGCATTCAACCGCCACCCGGTCCCATTGGAAATACTCGACATACCGAGAGAACTGAGGCGAAAACGCCGCGGCTGCCGGGCTGGAGTAAGGCGGAGGACAAAAAATATAAGGTACAGACCCTCCCTTCCATCTGTTGTCATGGGAAATGTACGGTCGATACTGGGAAAGTTAGATGAGCTAGCGGCTATCTCCCGTTATGATAGCACATACCGGGAGTGCTCTCTCCTTTTGTTTACTGAGACGTGGCTAACTGAACTAGCAGCAGATGCTAACATTGAGCTGGAGGGTTTTCACATGATACGAGCTGACCGAACACCAGACAGTGGCAAGGCTAGGGGCGGTGGAGTGATCATGTATGTTAACAACAACTGGTGCAGACCGGGACATATCACTGTTAAACAACGACACTGCAGCAAAGACATTGAGTTGCTAGCTGTTAGCATGAGGCCTACATATCTCCCGAGAGAACACTCACACGTGATCTGCATTGTTGTTTATGCAAATCCGACGGCGAACGCTGGGACAGCACGTGACGTCATCCATTCAGTAACCAGCAGGCTGCAGACAGAACACCCAGATGCTCTTCTCCTCATCTCAGGCGATTTCAACCATGTTTCACTGTCTCCCATTCTACCCACGTTCACCCAGTATGTCACATGCCACACTAGAGACAATAAAACACTGGATTTATTCTACGCAAACACTAAGGAGGCGTACACCTCATCACAACTACCCCCACTCGGGAGATCGGATCACAACTTGGTTCATCTCCGGCCGGTGTACAAACCCCTAGTGCACAGACAACCTCCGGCCATGCACACTGTGGAGTTATGGTCTGAGGAGACAATGGACACCCTAAAGGGCTGTTTTGAAGCCACCGCCTGGAAGCAGCTCTGCGATCCACATGGTGAGGACATCGATGGCCTCATTCACACCTTCACGGGCTACCTCAGCTTCTGTGTGGACAAATCCGTTCCCACCAAGACCATACGGCGTCACTCAAACAACAAACCCTGGATCAACCCTGAGATTAAAACACTTCTGAGAGAGAAGAAGAGGATCTTCAGGTCAGGGAACAGGGAGATGCTGAAGTCCGTACAGAGGGAGCTGAGGAGAAAGATCAGAGAAGGCAAGGACAGCTTCAGGAAGAAGATGGAGGACAAGCTGCAACAGAGCGACATCAGCGGGGTCTGGAGAAACCTCAAAACCATCTCGGGGCTCCAGAATACCTCCCCCCAGGCCACAGGGGGCAGGGAGTGGGCGAACAACCTGAATCTGTTTTTCAATAGATTTGACCAACCGCCCTCCCCCCTGACTGCACAACAACCACTGCTGCCTCTAAAGAAATCAAGTCCTGCTGCCCACTCCCCACTCTACCAACACCCCCCCACTCCCAACACACAGCCCCCCATCCTGACCCTGACCAGGACCCAGGTGAGGACGGAGCTGAGGAAGATCAAGGCGAGGAAGGCGCCGGGACCGGACGGCATCAGCGCAAAGCTCCTCAAGTCCTGTGCAGACCAGCTGTGTGGGATTGTGACGTATATCTTCAACATGAGCCTGAAACTGGGGAGGGTACCACAGCTGTGGAAAACATCTTGTGTGGTACCTGTACCAAAAACTTCCCACCCCAAAGACCTGAACAGCTACAGACCGGTGGCCTTGACGTCCCACTTGATGAGACCCTGGAGAGACTGCTCCTTGCTCACCTCCGCCCCCTGGTGGAACCAGCGATGGATCCACTCCAGTTCGCCTACCAGCATGGCATTGGGGTGGAGGATGCGGTGATCTTCCTCCTTCACCGTTCTCTGTCCCACCTGGAGAAGCCCGGGAATATGGTGAGGATCATGTTCTTTGACTTCTCCAGTGCTTTCAACACCATCCAACCGATGATCCTGAAGGACAAGCTGCTGCGCGCAGGGGTGGACCAGCACCTGTCATCATGGATCCTGGACTACCTCACGAACCGGCCTCAGTTTGTGAGAACCCGGGACTGTGTGTCCGACACGATCATCAGTAGCACGGGGGCCCCCCAGGGAACGGTGCTGGCTCCCTTCCTGTTCACTCTTTATACTGCGGACTTCTCACACAACACAACACACTGCCATCTACAGAAGTTCTCTGATGACTCTGCGATCGTTGGCCTCATCTCCAATGGAGATGAAGCTGAGTACAGAGGGCTTATCCAGGACTTCGTGGACTGGTGCCATCGGAACTGCCTCCAGATCAACGCGAGGAAAACTAAGGAGCTGGTGGTGGACTGCCGCAGGCATGGGCAGCCCCTCACAGTACCAGTAAATATACAGGGAACAGACATCGAGATGGTGACATCCTATAAGTACCTGGGTATTCATCTGAACAATAAACTAGACTGGTCACACAATACTGATGCACTCTACAAGAAGGGACAGCGCAGGCTGTTCCTGCTGAGGAGACTCAGGTCTTTTGGTGTACAAGGGGCGCTGCTGAAGTCATTCTATGACACGGTGGTGGCATCAGCCATCACTTTTGGAGTGGTCTGCTGGGGCAGTGGCATTACTGCAGCCGATAGGAAGAGACTGAACAAACTGATTAAGAAAGCTAGCTCTGTCCTGGGGCAGCGCCTTGATCCGATGGAGGAGATAGGAGAGAGAAGGACGGTGGCTAAACTGTCATCTCTGCTGGAGTCCGAGTTCCACCCTATGCAGGACATACTGAATGCACTGAGGAGCTCATTTAGCAGCAGACTACATCATCCCAGGTGCACAACCGAGAGGTTTCGTAGGTCCTTCCTACCAACGGCTGTCAGACTGTACAACCTAAGCAGGGCTGCTCGCAGAGATAGCAAAAAAGACGTAACAAACTAATAGTTTTTTGAATGCAGAAGATGCAATAGACTTACACAGTGGTCCTCTCCGGCATACAACTAGGAGCATGCCGGTCGCTATGGAGGGTGAGAGTGTGTATGGGCACATAATCATACCATGCAGGATAGCTGGGTAGACGGTTATGCTGTTTCATTCCATCTAGCGGCAATGCTCTGCACTGTGTGTGTTTATATATTTGCATATTTGTTCCGTCTAGCTGCAATGCTCCGTACTGTGGGTGTTTATATATTTATATATCTACATGTTATTCCATCTAGCTACATTGCTCCGCACTGTGTGTGTTTATATACTTGCATATTTATTCCACCTAGCTGCAATGCTCCGTACTGTGGGTGTTTATATATTTACATATTTATTCCATCTAGCTACAATGCTCTGCACTGTGTGTTCATATATTCATATATTTATTCCATCCAGCTACAATGCTCTGCACTGTGTGTCTGTGTGTGTGTGTATATATATATATTTTATAGTAATACGTACATATGTTTATTAGCTGCTCTTGCTTGCTTGTTTTTTTTTCTTGCCTTCTGATTGTTGCTCTGAGTGTTGCTATCCCTGTGCTGTTGCAATCCTGGAATTTCCCCGTTGTGGGACTAATAAAGGCTTATCTTATCTTATCTTATCTTATCTCATCCACCCCCGGGGCCTGGCCACCAAGGAGATTTTTAACCACCTTGGCAACCTCAGCCCCTGTGATAGATGAGTCGTTCCCCTTGTCTACAGCCCTGCTTCCTCTGTGGAAGGCATGTCAGTGGGATTGAGGAGATCCTCGAAGTATTCCTTCTACCGTCCGATGATATCGCCAGTCGAAGTCAGCAGTGCCCCATCCACACCATACACAGTGTGGACAGGGAGCTGCTTCCCCCTCCTGAGCCGCCAGACAGCTTGCCAGAATCTCTTTGAGGTTGACCAAAGTCTTGCTCCATGGCCTCACCGAACTCCTTCCATATCTGAGTTTTTGCTTCAGCAACCACCCGAGCTGCACTCCGCTTCGCCTGCCGGTACACCTCAGCTGCTTCAGGAGTCCCACAAGCCAACCAAGCTTGATAGGACTCCTTCTTCAGCTTAATGGCCCCCCTCACCACTGGTGTCCACCACTTGGTTCGGGGGTTGCCACCACGAGCTGCCCCGACGACCTTGCGGCCGCAGCTCTGGGCAGCCGCTTCAACAATGGAGGTGGAGAACATGGCCCATTCAGACTCCATGTCTCCAGACTCCCTCAGAATGTGGCTGAAGTTCTTCCTGAGGTGGGAGTTGAAAACCTCCCGGACAGGGGCCTCAGCCAGACGTTCCCAGCACATCCTCACTATATGTTTGGGTCTACAGGGTCTGAATGGCATCCTCCCCTGCCATTGGATCCAACTCACCACTAGGTGGTGATCAGTTGACAGCTCTGCACCTCTCTTTACCTGATTGTCCAAGACATACGGTCACAGGCCCCATGACACAAAAACAAAATCGATCATTGGCCTGCGACCTGCGACCTAGGGTGTCCTGGTGCCAGGTGCACATATGGACACCCTTATGCTTGAACATGGTGTTCGTTATGGACAAACTGTGGTTAACACAGAAGTCCAATAACGGAACACCACCTGGGTTCAGATAGGGCAGGCCGTTCCTCCCAATCACCCCCCTCCAGGTTTCGCTGTCTTTGCCCACGTGCGCATTGAGGTTCCCCAGTAGGACAATGGAGTCTCCAAGAGGAGCTCTCTCCACCACCCCAGTCAGAGACTCCAGAAAGTGTGGGTACTCTGAACCATCATTTGTTGCATAGGCACAAATGATGGTCAGGACCCATTTCCCAACCCGAAGGCACAGGGAAAAAAAACCCTCTCGTCCACCGGGGAAAACTCCAATATAGAGGCAGCAAGGTGGGGGGATACAAGAATAACCATCCCTGCTCATCTCCTCTCGCCTGGGGAAACTCCAGAGTAGGCCAAGCTCCATTCCCTCACCAGGAGACTGGTTCCAGAACCAGAGCTGTGTGTTGAGGTATGGCCAACTATATCTAGCCGGTATTTCTCAACCTCATGCACCAGTTCAGACTCCTTCCCACCAGAGAGATGACATTCCACATCCCAAAAGCCAGTTTAGGAAGCTTGGGATCAGACCGCCAAGGTCTCTGCCTTTGACTGCCACCTAACCCACATAGCACCGGACCCCATGGCCCCTCCTGCAGGTGGTGAGCCCATTGGAGGGCTGACCCATGTAACTCTTTTGGGCTGAGCCCGGCCGGGTCCCATGGGCAGAAACTCGGCCCCCAGACGCTAGCCATCGAGCCCCTCCCCCAGGCCTGTGCCAGTGTGGGGCAGGGTACACTAAGGTACTACACTATGGTTGTGGGGGCGGGGTACACTAAATCCTTGTTCATCATGAGAGTCTGTTGGATCGTTCTTAGTCTGGCCCTACACCCAGGACCAGTTTGTCTTGGGTGACCCTACCAGAGGCATATTTCCCCGGACAACATAGCTCCTGGGATCACTAGGGCACGCAAACCCCCCACCACGATAAAGTGATGATCCATGAGGGGTATACACAGTGTTTTCAAATGCACAGAAGAGGAATGTTGCACTTTAGAAGAATGACACGTTTCCAGAAGGATTTAAACACAGGACACATGCATGACAGACAAGTGTTTTAACCCCTACACCACACTACCGCTTTGATTGACATACTGACTTCCTCACACACTAACCAAATACAATTTTTTAAACATTAACAAAATTGCATGAAATTTAGTGGTTAGCTGAACAATACTGTTGTGATTGTGAGTCTAAGTGTCATCAAATTTGAATCAGTATAGTTAAGCTAGATAAGTTATTCCCACGCCAATGACGTTTGGCGGTGACTATCTCCATTTCGAGACCCTAAGTTACTGTAGGTAGTGAAAGCTACAGTGGGGGGTCAGTTCTCTGGTAGCTCTGTGTGTTAACTTTCCTTTCCCCATTCTATTATGCTGAGCACCAAGCTAGAAGGCGGAAAGTACCATTTTTACCTGGTCTTTGGTATGACCCAGCCGGGATTTGAACCCCAGCCTTCCAGTTGTGGGGCAGATGCTCTACCAACTAAGCGGCCTAATTGGTAGCACCGGACTAGGTAGAGCTGGACTAGTCCAAGCACCAGACTAGGTAGAGCCTCCTGGTGCCAAAGAGAAACTACAACTTGATTGGCCTCGAAAATCAAAACAGATTGACATTTTTGGATAATTTTAACATATTTTCATTACCAGTGAAAGATGATCTCTAGATAATTTCAAGCAATTTGGATGAATGGCCTAGGAGTAAGTTCACTTGCACAGTTTTGAAAATATGGAGAAGAAAACCTCATTTTCAGAGTTTGCCACTGTTGACAAAAAGTTGCGGAAGGTTTCTGTCATGAACCGGGCCAGTTTGTCCTCCTGGCTCGGTTCCATGACTCTCCTTTGTGTGTTCTATTTTATCATCTGTGTATTGTCTTGTTTGCCTTTGTCAGGTCATGTGTTATTTTGTATCATTTCCATGTTGTTGTGCTGTTTTGGGTTCTGGCTGACAGGCTGTCAGGCAGCACGTGGATGTCTGCACTTGGTGTGGGTGCTGCCTGTCAGTTTGCCAGCCAGACACCCCACCCCCCTTGACACTCAGCTGTTCCCTGTCCTGTGAGTACTGCCCAGCTCCCTCACTCAGGTGCTCCCAATCATTTTTTCATCTGTTTGTGTATTTAGCCAGCTCATGTTCTTTGTTTCATTGCTGGATTATTGTTTCTGTCTGCCATGTTACGCCATGGCCTGCCCTTGTGTTTTTGCTCTGCCATGTTATGCCATGGTCTGTTACATGTGGCTCTAGGGAGCCACACAATGAGAGCCAAGGGCGAGCCAGTGAGTTGAGATGTTTTATTATAAATGAGGGTTTAGGACAAGGGATAAGGAACACGGGGTAAGGAACACGGTCTTGCTGACCGAAAGCACAGCTACTCATACACAGAGTTACATTCACGAGTAGAACGGCACAGGAGTAACGAGCTGGCACTGGACATAAGGATGCCAAGGCAAAGATACTCCCAGCGGGGAACACTCACAAGAATACTGTAAGCAGAGCAGGAAGGGCTGACGCCGGAACGAAAGGGTTTCAGCCTGTAGTGCTTTAAGTCGCAGCCCCGAGTGATCGAGGCTGCTCCTTTTTATCCTCATTAGCAGCGCCCCAGCTGATGAGGATTAATTGGCCCCAGCCGTCCCGTAATACTGACAGCTGGAAGCCAGCTGAGACGCTGTCTAATGAGAGGCAGGGATGAGGAGACATGGGCTGAGCGCCGAAATGGCGTCTCCTCCCATGGTGACAGAGATGCTGCCTAATGAGAGGCAGGGATTGTCATAACTCTGGCTCTCACGAGCCAGGAAAGGAGATACGAGGGCGACCAGTGAGTTAGCGTAGTTTATTAACAAAGCACACACTACACTAAATAACGAACAGAAAAGTAAAGAGCCACGTGGGGCTAAAACACACACAGAACTAAGGGTAACATACCACCCAGGGAGAAAGGCTAGAGAGGCAGCGAGGGAAAAATACACGCCGAGTCGCAACACTTACTTTGGGTGAAGCGCCGAGGAAACGGCGGACTGAAGCTAGTCGTAGGAGCTAACAGTCGTGGGAAACACAAGGAACGTCTTCCCATAGTGAGGTCGCAGCGACGAGTAACTCTCGGCTGCTCGCTTAAATGGGGGAGATGATTGGGAATGGGAGACAGCTGTCCCAGCGCAGCTGAACAGACAGCTGGCAATCAGCTGGGCGCTGTCAAAGAGCGGGCCATGGAAGACCCGGCACGGACTACCCCGGAGCAGGAGCGACACTGGACAACCTGAACGCAGAGAAAGAGCGTTCAGGTCGTGACAGTACTCCTCCCCCGAGCCGCGCCTCCTGGAGCGGGCTAACCCCCCCCGCCCCCCCGAGGGAAGACCAGGGAGGGCGGTGGGGGCCAGATCTGGGAGAAAGGGAGGGACCAGACAAAGGAGGCAGGGAAGGAAAAAAAAACCTAGATACAGTATAGGGTCAGATACCATAATAATTTCAAACACAAAAGAAAACCATCACCCCCTCCTCTGCAGAGGCCAGACGGTCTGTGCAGGTGACCACAGGAGGTGGGGAGAACAACCTGCAGAAAAACAACGACATAATCATGGAGGAAAAAAAAGGTTCACAACAACTCAGGGCGAGGACAATGCAAAACTCATGTCCCGGCGACCAAAAAGACTACAAAACTCAGTAAACATAAAGTTGCAGAAGACTACACATGTAACCCCGGCCAAAAACAGAAAGTATAAAGGGACAAACCGGGCACAAGACCTAAAAATAAAGCCTGAGGCCGCTCACTGGTATAAGGATACAAAAAAAAAAAAAAAAAAAACCAACTCCTCAAACATGAATTAACGCAACACAGAAAATCAAACAGTCTGGAGGAGGATATAAATGCAGAAGAACAAACTATTCTGAATAAGGCCAGGCAATGTGAGGCGGAAGCAACTTAAAGGACAGATTAAAATAAGGATCCATACAGGGACCGTAAAACATAGAAAATTGTCTAAGGAAAAGTTCTTCGTTGAAATGACATCACAATAAGGACTCTAGCAAAGAAAGTTCCTTGATGTCCTGAATGAAACTAAATAATGGAGGGCATACAAAATACAAGGCTATATACAGTCAGACAATGTCAGGAACGACAGCAGGTGGAGCAGGCGATGAGAGCTTGTCCGGCGGGCGGCCCGAACTCCACCAGGCCAGGAACCACAACACCAGTTCGGGTGGCCTACCCGAGTCCCAGGCTAGGAGACACAGTTTCTCCGGAGGCCGACCCAGATCACCGAACCAGCCAGATGGCTTCCCAGGCGGTCGTCCCGTGACCTCAGACCACGAAGAGCTGAGGGAGAAGTCTTGGTGCAGCTTCCTCCCTGAGGGAAAAGGCAGGAGGAAACTGACCCAGGTGAGAAAACCCCCCACAGTAGTAGGGGGAGAAGAGATGGAGGCCAGGGGCAAAGTTAGCCTGCCATCTAATGGCAACAAGGGTAGGGGGAAACTGGCCCGGGTGAGAGGAACCCCAACAACGGCAGGAGGAGAAATGATGGAGGCAAGGGACGAAGTCAGCCTGACGTCAGGCGAACACAATCCTCCAGCTCCCACACTAACCGTTACCTGGACCGGCGCAGCACCCCCGGTGCACCCCGATCGGGCCGGCGCAGCACCCCCGGTGGACCCCGATCGGGCCGGCGCAGCACCCCCGGTGGACCCCGATCGGGCCGGCGAAACACTCCCGGTGGACCCCGATCGGGCCGGCGAAACACTCCCGGTGGACCCCGATCGGGCCGGCGAAACACTCCCGGTGGACTCCAGCTGGACCGGCGAAACACTCCCGGTGGACTCCAGCTGGACCGAGACAGCACTCCCGGTGGACTCCAGCTGGACCGAGACAGCACTCCCGGTGGCCCTGGGGAGAGGCTCAGAGGGACAAAAGGAACCGGGATCAGGATCACCGGCAGCGGCAGAGCCCGGCGGAACAGGCTCGAGCGCAGCAGATGGCTGCACCCGGCCCGCCCCCCCGAGAGACAGGCAATAATGCTCCAGAATAGAGAAGAGAAAAACAAAATAGAGCACTTGCCTGATCTCGGGTTCTACCGCCATCCAGGACTTCGATGCTCCGGGCTCAGCGTGCAGGACTCCGTCCTCCGGCTCCAACTCGACTGCGAATGGCTCCGCAGCCGGCATGATGGTTTCCACAGTCAAACGACCTCCAAACCCCGAAGACCGCGTCGACAGCCCACCTGGCGTGGAGGCAGGAGATCTGGACTCTGCTGGGCCGAACCATTCCTCCGTGGAGACCCGGGGACGCTTAATCGTCGGCGCTGGCTCCAACAGGCAGTTCAACCTTCTCCTCTGCCCATAACGTGGCTGCGGGGCTGGGGCAAAACCCTCCAGGGCCGCAGGCCGCCTCCTCCTCGCGCAGCGGTGTACACCTGGCACCGGGGCACACTCAAGGGGAAGAGACACAGAGGACGCAGGTTCATATTCAGTTTTTGCAGCGGGAGGAGAGAGCTCAGGGGACTGTGAACCCTGAACTCCTCCCCCAGGAATCAAACAAGGCAATTCACTCATAATGGGAGGAGAATGAAAGGACACTTGCCTGATTCCCGGAGGGCCGGTGGAACCCGCTACAAGGGACTCGAGTCTCTCTTCTCCCAACCGGATAGAAGTGGGGAACCCCCCGGACAGATGAGGCGGTGCTACCCGCACCGGATCGGGACCTGGAACACCTGGAGATGAATTTGCGCTTCTCCCAGCGGCCGGAGTGAATGACGAAGAGGGGGGTGAAACAGCTGAGGAGAGCTGGGGGCCCAAAGCTGACGGGACAGCGGGGAGAGCGGGCCCAGGAGCGGGAGCAGCTGATTCACTTCTTCGGCGAGACACGGGAGCAACAGCAGGCTGGGAGGCGGAATTCGTGTGGTTTCCTGGAGCGGGATCCGGACGGGACTCTCGCTGAGATGAGTGGGGAATTTGGGAGCGACGTCTTCTGAACGTGAGGTCGGGAAAACGCCGCTCCTGTGCGATGAGCGAAGCCAACAGGTCAGCGTATTCCGGATAATCGTTCAGCTCCGGGTTCTTCTCGACCAGCCTGACCGCCGCAATCACGTTCTTCATGGCTACGGGGGGAACGGCGGCGGAAGAAGCGGCTGCCACTCGATCCGCAATGCGCATCGCTGTCACTCTCATCTTCTCCGGGGGAAACCCGGTTGACGTCACTCTATCCTGGGGATCACCCCTGGGTGAGGCGAACTCCTGGACTGGATCGGCGGCAGGAGCGGGATTCCGAAGCGAGGAGCGAAGGCGTCCTGTCCTCGGCTTCCTGCCGGAGTTCTCCTCCAGCCTACGGAGCCTCTCCCAGGCCACAGAGATGTCTGCCCTCCTCGCCTTAACCTCGGGGAGAAGGAAGTAGCGAGAAAAGCAGTTAAGCATACCCTCGGCGAGCTCCAGGCGCCAGCGTATCTCGCTGGGGGCATCGTAGAGGTCCGTGGTGAACAACGTTCCGTCCACAAGGTCCAGAGTCTCCGAGAGATCGTGGCCTGGGTGCCGCATGAGTCTCTTGGAAGAAGACATGATACTGGCTCGCCCGTACCCAGAGGAAGAGAAAAAAAGGCGTCGAGTCCTTACAGCCAACTCACGGTCGCGGCCGTCTCACTATGGCTGCGACCTACTGTCATAACTCTGGCTCTCACGAGCCAGGAAAGGAGATACGAGGGCGACCAGTGAGTTAGCGTAGTTTATTAACAAAGCACACACTACACTAAATAACGAACAGAAAAGTAAAGAGCCACGTGGGGCTAAAACTCACACAGAACTAAGGGTAACATACCACCCAGGGAGAAAGGCTAGAGAGGCGGCGAGGGAAAAATACACGCCGAGTCGCAACACTTACTTTGGGTGAAGCGCCGAGGAAACGGCGGACTGAAGCTAGTCGTAGGAGCTAACAGTCGTGGGAAACACAAGGAACGTCTTCCCATAGCGAGGTCGCAGCGACGAGTAACTCTCGGCTGCTCGCTTAAATGGGGGAGATGATTGGGAATGGGAGACAGCTGTCCCAGTGCAGCTGAACAGACAGCTGGCAATCAGCTGGGCGCTGTCAAAGAGCGGGCCATGGAAGACCCGGCACGGACTACCCCGGAGCAGGAGCGACACTGGACAACCTGAACGCAGAGAAAGAGCGTTCAGGTCGTGACAGGGATGAGGAGACATGGGCTGAGCGCCGAGACGGCGTCTCATCCCATGGTGACAGAGTCCCCCCCTCAAGGTTGGGCTCCCGAATGACCAGGAACATCCCAGCCCCCCCCCCCCCACCTAGGGTGGGCGGAAGGGGGGGCAGGACCAGAGGGGGAGATGCCAAGGAAAGGACAAAAAAACCCCCAAATACAATACTTTACAAAACAGGGAATAATTAACCCAGGGCACAGATGGGGAGAAAACTGAGTCAGAACACTGGTTGCACACTACTCAGATAATAATGTGTGGCCCAGGGCAAGGAAAAAAAAAAACACCAAAAAGGTAACAGGACAAAAACGCTGAGTACGAGTGATAAATAAACACAATACACAACACCAAATGGAACAGGATGAGGTGATCACAGAGCATGGTTGATAAAGAAACCAAAACACATTACTCCATGAAACAAAAGCGGGCTAAGACCAGGACAAGAATAATAGGAATGACATGCACCGGTAAGTAAAAAGATAACAAAATACACGGCGCCATATGCAAAGAAGGACACCTAGGAAAATAACGGTGACAGAGTAACAGGACAACAATAAGATAAGATGCTGAGTATGGTTAATAAGGAGAGAACGCAATACACAGCACTAAATATACGGGGGGTCACCTAGAGGAATAACGGTGACAGGTTCACAGGATAACAATGAGATAAATTGCTGAGTATGGTTAATAAGGAGAGGACGCAATACACAACACTAAATATACGGGGGGTCACCTAGAGGAGAAAAGATGACAGGGAAACAGGATAACAATGAGATAAAATGCTGATTACGGTTAATAAGGGGGAAAACAATACACAGCACTGTAAATATATGTTCGCCAAAAGGGCAGAAATTACACTCGAGTGACTTTGATCATAATAAAAGGTAGACAACACCCGAGGAATATGGCAGGCAGAGTCCAAAAAATGGCTGGGATAGTACCGGGGTCCCCCCGCCCACTGTCCAGTTGGTGAATCGGGGAGAGGGAAATGTTCGGACGGCCAAGCCCAGACCCAGATCCCAAGAAACCAGTCCGCCGGTAGCCGTGCCAGGCCACCCAGAAGCAGCAAAGTTCGTAGGGGGGGCTGGACCAGATCGCCGAACCAGAAGTCTTGCGGGTCGGGCCGTCGACCCGCATCACTCAACCACCAGGACCGTTGAGACGGACGAAGGGTCAAAGCGGGTCCCGGTGGACGAGGCACAGGGGAGAGCCGATGACGAGGGCAACGGGCGTCAGGCCGCTGGGAAACAGCCACCTCCTCACCGGACCTGGACAACGCTGGCGCAGCACCCACGTCGGACCCCGACTGGGTCTTAGGCGAACCCACGTCGGACACCGCCGAAGCAGAACCTGCGTCGGGCCCCAACTGGGTCGGCACCGCATCAGAACCGACCTCCAACGTTGAACCTGGACCCTCCAGCATCACGAGGAACGGCAACTCCTCGCCGGTGACCCTGGAAGAAGGCTCGGGAGAAAAAACAGAACCGGGATCAGGATCACCGGCAGCGCCAGAACCCGGCGAAACGAGCTCGGATGCAGCGGGCGGCTGCACCCGGCTCATCTCCCCTAGAGACAGGCTAAAGTGCTCAAAGAAATAGAAAGAGAAAAGAAAGGAGAGCACTCGCCTGATCTCGGGTTCCGACGCCGTCCAGGACTGCGAAGATCCAGGATCCGTCTTCAGAAGGTCGTTGTCAGGCTCCCACTCGGCTGTGTCGGGCCCCGCAGCCAGCATGATGGTCAACGCAGCTTGAGGCTCCTCCAGCTCCGGTAACCCCACCGATGAACCACACAGTGTGAAGCCAGAAGAATCTCATCCCGCTGGACCGAACCGCTCCTCTGTGGAGACCCGGGGACGCTTAATCATCGGCGCAGACTCCACACAGCAGTCAGTCCTCCTCCTCCGTCCACAACGCAGCTGCGGAACCAGAACCGCAGGGGCTCTCCTGGTCCCACGACGTTGACCCAGGGCCGGGGACCGCTCGGCGGAGAGAGACACAGAGGATACAGGATTAGGAACACAGGTTACAGCAGGTGGGGAGAGTTCAGGGAGCTGCAAACCCTGAACCCCTCCTCCAGGAGTGTGACAGAGCAAATCTGTCAAGTTGCAACAGAGCGACATCAGCGGGGTCTGGAGAAACCTCAAAACCATCTCTGGGCTCCAGAATACCTCCTCCCAGGCCACGGGGGGCAGGGAGCGGGCGAACAACCTGAATCTGTTTTTCAATAGGTTTGACCAACCGCCCTCCCCCCTGACTGCACAACAACCACTGCTGCCTCTAAAGAAATCAAGTCCTGCTGCCCACTCCCCACTCCACCAACACCCCCCCACCCCCAACACACAGCCCCCCATCCTGACCCTGACCAGGACCCAGGTGAGGACGGACCTGAGGAAGATCAAGGCGAGGAAGGCGTCGGGAACGGACGGCATCAGCGCAAAGCTCCTCAAGTCCTGTGCAGACCAGCTGTGTGGGATTGTGACGTACATCTTCAACCTGAGCCTGAAGCTGGGGAGGGTACCACAGCTGTGGAAAACATCTTGTGTGGTACCTGTACCAAAAACTTCCCACCCCAAAGACCTGAACAGCTACAGACCGGTGGCCTTGACGTCCCACTTGATGAAGACCCTGGAGAGACTGCTCCTTGCTCACCTCCGCCCCCTGGTGGAACCAGCGATGGATCCACTCCAGTTCGCCTACCAGCATGGCATTGGGGTGGAGGATGCGGTGATCTTCCTCCTTCACCGTTCTCTGTCCCACCTGGAGAAGCCCGGGAATATGGTGAGGATCATGTTCTTTGACTTCTCCAGTGCTTTCAACACCATCCAACCGATGATCCTGAAGGACAAGCTGCTGCGCGCAGGGGTGGACCAGCACCTGTCATCATGGATCCTGGACTACCTCACGAACCGGCCTCAGTTTGTGAGAACCCGGGACTGTGTGTCCGACACGATCATCAGTAGCACGGGGGCCCCCCAGGGAACAGTGCTGGCTCCCTTCCTGTTCACTCTTTATACTGCGGACTTCTCACACAACACAACACACTGCCATCTACAGAAGTTCTCTGATGACTCTGCGATCGTTGGCCTCATCTCCAATGGAGATGAAGCTGAGTACAGAGGGCTTATCCAGGACTTTGTAGACTGGTGCCATCGGAACTGCCTCCAGATCAACGCAAGGAAAACTAAGGAGCTGGTGGTGGACTGCCGCAGGCATGGGAAACCCCTCACAGCACCAGTAAATATACAGGGAACAGACATCGAGATGGTGACATCCTATAAGTACCTGGGTGTTCATCTGAACAATAAACTAGACTGGTCACACAATACTGACGCACTCTACAAGAAGGGACAGCGCAGGCTGTTCCTGCTGAGGAGACTCAGGTCTTTTGGTGTACAAGGGGCGCTGCTGAAGACATTCTATGACACGGTGGTGGCATCAGCCATCACTTTTGGAGTGGTCTGCTGGGGCAGTGGCATTACAGCAGCCGATAGGAAGAGACTGAACAAACTGATTAAGAAAGCTAGCTCTGTCCTGGGGCAGCGCCTTGATCTGGTGGAGGAGATAGGAGAGAGAAGGACGGTGGCTAAACTGTCATCTCTGCTGGAGTCCGAGTTCCACCCTATGCAGGACGTACTGAATGCACTGAGGAGCTCATTTAGCAGCAGACTACATCATCCCAGGTGCACAACCGAGAGGTTTCGTAGGTCCTTCCTACCAACGGCTGTCAGACTGTACAACCTAAGCAGGGCTGCTCGCAGAGATAGCAAAAAGACGTAACAAACTAATAGTTTTTAAATGCAAAAGATGCAATAGACTTACACAATAGTCCCCTCCGGCATACAACTAGGAAAATACCGGTCGCTATGGAGGGTGAGAATATGTATGGGCACATAATCATACCATGTAGGATAACTAAGTAGAGGGTTATGCTGTTTCATCCCATCTAGCAACAATGCTCTGCACTGTGTGTGTTTATACGTATATTTACATATTTATTCCATCTAGCTACAATGCTCAGCACTGGGTGTGTTCATATTTATATACCTATATATTTATTCCATCTAGCTACAATGCTCCGCACTGTGTTTTTATATATCTATATAGTTATTCCATCTAGCTACAATGCTCCGCACTGTGTGTGTTTATATACTTACATATTTATTCCACCTAGCTGCAATGCTCCGTACTGTGGGTGTTTATATATTTACATATTTATTCCATCTAGCTACAATGCTTTGCACTGTGTGTTTATATATTCATATATTTATTCCATCCAGCTACAATGCTCTGCACTGTGTGTCTGTGTGTGTGTATATATATATTTTATAGTAATATGTACATGTGTATATTAGCTGCTCTTGCTTGCTTGTTTTTGTTTTCTTGCCTTCTGATTGTTGCTCTGAGTGTTGCTATCCCTGTGCTGTTGCAATCCTGGAATTTCCCCGTTGTGGGACTAATAAAGGCTTATCTTATCTTATCTTATCATTGAACTGATGTAAAACTATGACTTGCCTGTCTCCTGGAGGTTGGATAACGCCTGCTGCAGTGGACACTGCTTCTTCCTCTCCCTGCCAGGCGATAACGGAGGACCCCCTGGGAAATCGTCTGAGGATCGCTCACGTAGTCTCCAGAAGAGAGCTCACCAGGCCGGGATTCCAGGCACACACAGCAGTCAGGAAGCACGTCGAGGAGGAGGGGGAAACAGCCGGGGTGAACCAGCCCGAATGTCCAGGAGTGACAGCGGGGGAACGAGGCTCAGGGACCGAGGCTGTGAAAACTCCACGCTGACGAGACGAAGAGGTGACAGCTGCGTGGTGGGAATGGTCCTGGCGGCAGCCCAGAACTGGATCCAGAAGGGGGTCGTGCAGAGGTGACTTGGCGATGTGAACCCAGGAATTGCCGCTCCTGAGCAGAGACCAAGGCGAGGAAGGCGTTGAGCTTGGGAAGGCTTCGTTGCCCTGGAGTCCTCTCCATCAATCTCACTGCCGCCGCCACATTCCAGAAGATGGTGAATGGATGCACAGCGGGAATCGCGTCAGCCGCTCGGTCCCGGACGTAACAGCTGTCAGCTGCGGCTCCATGGGGGGAATCCCGAGTGACGTAGTGCAGAACGGGGGAAGCCCTCTGGGTGGCGCGAACTCCCGGGCTGGAAAAGCAGCAGGAACGGGGTCCCGAAGCGGGGGGCAACGTCATCCACTTCGGCGTCCTGCCGGGGTTTCCATCCAACCCGCGGAGCTTCTCTCGCTGTGTGACCATAGCGTCAATCCTGGCACTGACCTTGAGATGGAACAAAGAACGAGGGTGACAGTCCAGGAGATCCTCAGCACGGCCCGGATGCCAGCGTCTCGAATTGGAGGCGTCGTGCAGGGTGAAGAGCGTCCTGTCGACAGCCCCCGGGATGGACCCCAGCTTGTCGCTCTGGCGTCGGGAGTGACTCCTGGGAAATGGCATGCTAATGGCGCTAACACCCGGACAAGGAAGGTACAGTTCCACAAACTCATGGCCGCAAACTCTGTAAGCAGAGCAGGAAGGGCTGACGCCGGAACAAAAGGGTTTCAGCCTGTAGTGCTTTAAGTCGCAGCCCCGAGTGATCGAGGCTGCTCCTTTTTATCCTCATTAGCAGCGCCCCAGCTGATGAGGATTAATTGGCCCCAGCCGTCCCGTAATACTGACAGCTGGGAGCCAGCTGAGACGCTGTCTAATGAGAGGCAGGGATGAGGAAACATGGGCTGAGCGCCGAAATGGCGTCTCCTCCCATGGTGACAGAGATGCTGCCTAATGAGAGGCAGGGATGAGGAGACATGGGCTGAGCGCCGAGACGGCGTCTCATCCCATGGTGACATGGTCTGCGTTGCATTACGTCATGTCATTGTAAGTTTTTCTCTTTATATTTTTGTACATCTGCACAAGTCTTGGGACTTTATGTCAATAAATTTGTCTGTTGTGTAACCCTGCATTTGAATCCGTCTCTCCTTCTCCGTGCGCTGCGTAAAAGCACACAGGGATTCATAACAGTTTCAGTGAATAGAATGATGAAAGAATGTTTAGTCTAGGCCCAGCTGTTCTCAAGATATTTGCAAAAATGTAAAAGTGTTTATTATAGCGCCATATACACTACTCACAAAAAGTTAGGGATACAGTATTCGGCTTTCGGGTAAATTTTCAGGATGCACCTAAAATGCACTATAACCTTAACGAGTGAACTTAATTTGACCTTCTCTAACCTTTTGAATTCACATGTCCAACAGTTCAATGTTTCAATACTTTATGCGTAACTTGCTGTTCTCTAACAAGGTGCTTAATAGCAAAATTCACAACTGGTGTTTGAACCATGAATTGACCAATAAATTTTCTGGTTTGATTAGAATTGGTATTTAAACAGTCCTCTTCGTCATGCTGTCCACATTTTGACATCATGAGACCAAGATGACACCTAACAACTGATCAACAGTACCTCGCCATTACGAGGCTTCTAACAGGATGTTCTCAGAGGGAAGTGGCCACTGAGCTTAGAGTGTCACACAGTGTCATCAGCAGGCTACAACAGAGATACAGAGAAACTGAAAGAGTCACAGAAAGGCATTGAAGTGGATGTCCTTTGGCCACATCCCCCGCTGATGATCGCTTCATTGTGAATAGTGCCCTGCGGAACCGGATGATGAATGCCACTCAACTCCAGGGACATTTAAGGGGGGTGAGATGCACTAAGTGTCACGTCAGACCATTTGAAACTGTTTACATCAGCATGGTCTGCGTGCTAGACAACCTGTAATGGTACCCAACCACACCACCGGGCACAGGCATCATTATCTTGCAGGGGCCAGGGAGCATTTACACTGGACAAGGAATCAGTGGGCCTTAGTGCTGTTCTCTGATAAAGTCGATTCACGCTGAGCAGAAATGATGGTTATCAATGATGACCGCTATACATCAGACACTTGTCACCAGATGAGCCTTTGGTGGTGGTGGTGTTACAGTCTGTGCAGGTGTGTCTCGTCAATACATAACTGCCATGCACCTTGTGAATGGTATAGTGACAAGCTGATACTACCTGAATAACATCATTAATCCAGTCATTGTGCCCCTGCATGAACAACACAGGCACAGTTTCATCTTCATGGACGACAATGCTCCAGCTCATCAAGGTCGCGTCATTAGGGAATGTCTTTTGGAGGCTGGGGTACCTCAAATGGAGTGGCCTGAACTTACTCCAGACTTGAATCCCATAGAAAACCTATGGGATCAGCTGAGCCGCTATGTAGAGGCTTGTAACCCTGCAATCCACAACCTCAATGACCTGAGGGCCGCCCTTCAAGAAGAGTGGTTTGCCATGCCTCAGCAGACAATAAGTCGGCTTGTGAACAGCATGAGACATCGTTGTCAAGCTAGAATTGATGCTCAAGGGCACATGACAAGTTACTGAGACACTGACATTTTTTTTTGTGGTATACCCTCCACTGTTGTTGGCATTTATTTCGATAAATTACTTGAGATGAGGAAATCATCATTGCATGCTTCTACTTAAATGTCCTACTTTCATGATATAATATCACTGTAGCGTGAACTTTTTACATTTTCCATAAAATCCACCCAAAAGCCAAATATCCCTCACTTTTTGTGAGCAGTGCCTTGATTTTTTTGTCTCTGAGTAGTGAGGAGAGTTTCTGATCAGACGCTAAAATTTCAAGTTTCCATGTATTACTGTTTTTGCTCCCCATGCACTTTTAGCAGAGACAATTAATAATAATAATAATAATGAGAAGAACAAAAACAACAGGTTTACAGCAGCACCGCTGTTTGGAACCCTAAATATAGTTCAATTACAAATTTGTTTTTGTAAGTGATTTCCACAATGATCATAGGCTTTGCATTAATCCTTTAGCAAGACTTGCTAACTACCAATAAACCTGGGTATATGAAATACTGGCCCAAAGTTCAATAATAAGAACTCAATTTTATAATAACTCACACTAAATGTATAAATATATAAAGCAGAATTACGACTGCAGTTTGTACCGAGTTTGACTTCATTCTTTGTCTCATCTGTGAAGTGGTGAGAAACAAATGGCATCCAATTATCTCTGGCTGTGCTGACAGCCAAAGCTAAGAGTGTTGTATCCTTTCAAAAGGATTATGTTTTGATTTTCAGCATGCAGTCAATTAATGAGACCAGAAGTCATTTACATGAATTAAAGAACCAGAGGAGAAGACAGCCTCAGAGACTCTGTTTTACACGAGTCACAGCTGAATGAGATTCCATGATTGTGAACAGTAAAGTGTGTGGGCGTCTGAGACTAATTGAGGCATGAGTAAAACAAAAATTAGCACAGGGCTACACTTGGCTTCAGAAGTAATTACACCAACTTACATTAATTATTTATTAAATATTTATCTAAATGTCAGCCACTTTTTCTGATTTTTACAAACTATGGCTCAGGAGCAAAGTTTGACCCTTTAACCCAATGTGTAGCTTTGATGCAAACCCCAATTCCAATGAAGTTAGAAGGCTGTGCAAAACATAAATAAAAACAGAATACAATGATTTGCAAAATTTTTTCAACCCAATTGAATACATAACAAAGACAAGATATTTAATGTTTTAAAAGATAAACTTTTTTTTTTTTTTTACAAATATTCCCTCATTTTGAATCTGATGCTTGCAGCACATTCCAACAAGAAAAGCTGGGACAGAGGCATGAAAAGACTGGGAAAGTTGAGGAATGCTCAAGAAGCACCTTCGTGGAACATTCCACAGGTGAACAGGTTAATTGGAAACAAGTATATGCCATGATTGGGTATTACAGGAGCATCCCCGAAATGCACAGCCGTTCACAAGCAAGGATGGGGTGGGGTTCACCACTTTGTGAACAACTGCATGGACAGCTAGTCCAACAGTTTAAGAACATTTCTCAATGTACAATTGCAAGGAATTTAGGGATTTCATCATCTACAGTCCATAATATCATCAAAAGATTCACAGAATCTCGAGAAATTTCTTCACGTGAGCGGCAAGGCTAAAAACCAACATTGATCATCTGTGATGTTCGATCCTTAGATGGCACCACTGGGTGGAAAATCGTTTCAGGAAACTAACTGGACATAGTAAATTTCTGTGAAACATAAAGTGTACAGGGGTTTCTTGAAATCTCCAATTGTCAGTTGATTTTTCTGTGAAACTCCTGTTTCTGTTTTTGACAAGGATTTGCAGACATTTCCAGTCGTTTCTCATATAGTCCTGTGCCTCTGAAGTATTCGTTCTTGTGCTGCAGGGTCACTCCCTGTGCACAGGAGCATCCCAGATCTTGTATACAAACTGTAAGCTAAAAAAAAAAAAAACAACAACAGAAGAACAAACAAACAAACAAACTAACTAACTAACTAACAGGCATTTTCAATAAACAGGTCTTGGATGCAGATGCAGATAAGCAGAACTATTTCTACATTACTGGCAAAAGAATGGACATGAGGTTAGAGCAGAATAGATTTCCTGTAATTTCACATACAGCAAAATCTGTGGTCAGAAAGGGTGATTTATAGTTAAAGATTAAAATCTATATTAATCAAGTTTTAAGAAGTGCACTGAATCAGCATTTTAGTCTGACTAAATGGATGACTGATCTGCCATAGTGTATCATAGAGTATCAGTATCATACAGTCTTCGTCGGCCTCCGTCGGTCTATGATGACCATGGAAGAGAATCCTAAAACGTCTACTCTGCTGGAACAGCACCGCCTGTGGCTGAACAGGCCGATGCGCGAATGACAGTCCCTGTCACACAGGTCACACTTGTGGGTGGTCTCCGTGCTGCTGGGTCTGTGGCGGTTCTTCCTGCGGGTCCTTTTTTCGTCTGCTGCAGCAGTCAGTCTCTCTTCACCCGCCTTGAGCTGTCTGGTCAGGGTGCCTCTCCATTTGGAGCGGTCCGTTGCAAGGTCCTCCCAGCGCTCTGTGTTGATATCCAGGGCCTTCATGTCTCTCTTGCAGACGTCTCTAAAGCGCAGCTGTGGGCGGCCAACGTCTCTCCTGCCAGTTGCCAGTTCTCCATAGAGGACGTCTTTGGGGATTCTGCCATCCTCCATACGGTGAACGTGGCCTAGCCAGCAGAGCCTGCGCTGCCTGAGTAGAGTGAACATGGAGGGAAGGCCGGCGCGGGACAGAACTTCTGTGTTGGGCACTTTGTCCTGCCAGGATATGTCCAGGATGTGGCGAATGCAGCGCAAGTGGAAGGAGTTCAGTCTCTTTTCCTGCCGGGCGTATGTTGTCCACGTCTCACTCCCATAGAGCAGTGTGCTGATGACGCAGGCGTTGTACACTGCCATCTTCGTCTTGACAGAGAGTTTGGGACTCTCCCACACTCGTGTGGTGAGGCGAGCGAGTGTGAAGGCTGATTTTCCAATCCTCTTGTTGATCTCTGTATCAAGGGAGAGGTTGTTGCTGATCGTGGACCCCAGGTACGTGAACTGATTCACGACCTCCAGCTTGTAGTCATCAATGATGATGGTTGGTGGTGCTTCCGTGCCTTGCGCCAAGACGTTAGTCTTCTTCAGGCTGATGGTAAGCCCGAAGTCCTTGCATGCCTGGGAGAAGCGGTCCATCAGGGTCTGAAGCTCCTGCTGTGTGTGGGTTGCGACTGCAGCGTCGTCTGCGAACAGCATGTCTCTGATTAGAGCCTCGCGTACTTTGGTTCTGGCTTTCAGGCGGGCGAGGTTGAAAAGCCTGCCGTCAGATCTTGTGTGCAGGTAGATTCCCTCTGTTGCTGTGCTGAAGGCATGCCTCAGGAGCATAGCAAAGAAAATCCCAAAGAGGGTTGGCGCAAGTACACAGCCCTGTTTCACTCCGCTGCGTATGTTGAATGGCTCTGAGACGTTGCCATCGTGCTGCACTATCCCCTGCATGTTGGTGTGAAACGATTCGATGAGGCTTTGCAACTTTGGTGGGCATCCTATCTTTGGCAGGATCTTGAAAAGGCCCTCTCTGCTGACCAGATCGAACGCTTTGGTGAGGTCGATGAAGGCGACGTACAGAGGCATGTTCTGTTCTCTGCATTTCTCCTGGAGTTGGCGGATGGAGAATATCATGTCTACCGTCGATCGCTCAGCGCGGAAGCCACACTGAGACTCAGGGTAGACACGTTCGGCAAGCTTCTGTAGACGAACGAGAACAACTCGTGCGTAGACTTTGCCAACAACGCTGAGGAGGGAAATGCCCCTGTAGTTGTTGCAGTCGCTTCTCTCCCCTTTGTTTTTGTAGAGGGTGATGATCTTGGCATCCCTCATGTCCTGTGGTACGGCACCTTCCTTCCAGCACTGGCAGAGGACGTCATGCAATGGCAGCAGTAGGGCGGTCTTGCAGTGCTTGATCAGGTCAGGGGGTATGCCGTCATTGCCGGGTGCCTTGCCAGCGGCCAAGCTATCAATGGCCTTACTGAGTTCGTCGATGGTTGGCTCGGCGTCAAGTTCGTCCATGGATGGCAGGCAGTCGATGGCATCAAGGGCTGACGGTGTCACGGTGTTCTGTCTAGAGTAGAGGTCGGAGTAGTGTTCCACCCATCTCTCCATCTGCTTGTTCTTCTCTGTGATCATCTCCCCAGTGGAAGATTTGAGGGGGGCCATCTTGCTCTGAGCCGGACCAAGTGCTTTCTTGATGCCATCGTACATACCACGGATGTTCCCTGTTATGGCAGCGGTTTGAATGTCTTGGCTGAGCTGAGTCCAGTACTCGTTGGCACAGCGCCGAGCAGTCTGCTGAACTTTGCTTCTCGCAGCCCTGAGAATCTGGAGATTCTTCTCGTTTGGGTACTTCTTGTACTCAGCAAGTGCTGAGCGCTTGGCTTCAATGACGGGGGTCATCTCGGTCAACTTGGCATCAAACCAGTCCTGTGACTTCGAGGTCTTCCTCCCAAAGGTAGCCAAGGCTGTGCGGTAGATGGTGTTTCGCAGCTCTTCCCACTTCTGCTTTGCAGATTCTCCTCCTTGTGGTACACCAAGTTCCTTCTCAAAGGTGGAGGCAAACTGCTCAACAAGTTCTGGTTGGGCCATCTTGCTGGTGTCAATCCGTGCCTTTCCAGGTTGTCTAGCACGATGGAATTTCTTCAGCTGCAGCTTGACCTTGCAACACACCAATGAATGGTCTGTGTCGCAATCTGCACTCTGGAACGAACGGGTGATTAGCACATTCTTCAGTGAGGTGCGCCTGGTCAGGATCAAGTCTAGCTGGTGCCAGTGCTTTGAGCGCGGATGTTGCCAGGAAACCTTGTGTTGGGGCTTGGTCTTGAAGAACGAGTTTGTGATGCACAGATCGTGATATGTGCAGAACTCGAGCAGCCGCTGTCCGTTGTCGTTCATTCTGCCCACGCCAAAAGGTCCAAGACAGGAGGGCCAGGAGTCGTGGTCAGCACCCACTCTGGCATTGAAGTCTCCAAGGAGAATGAGTTGTTCAGAGTTGGGGATGATCCTGACAGTTGTTGCGAGATTCTCGTAGAACTCGTCTTTTGCCTCTGGTGTGGCTGTCTGTGTTGGGGCATACACACTGACGAGGGTGACTGGGCCTTGAGTGGTGTTCAGGCGGAGGGTGAGGAGTCGTGCAGAGCCAGTGCTGCCCAGTTCCACCATCTTCAGCAAAGTGTTCTTCACTGCGAAACCCACTCCGTGTTCCCTGTGTTCGTCACTGCCCTTTCCCTGCCAGTAGAACGTGTAGTCCTTCTCTCTCAGTGTGCCTGCATCAGCTAACCGTGTTTCCTGGAGAGTGGCGATATCCACTCCCAGTCTCTTCAGCTCATTATTGAGGATGGCAGTCTTCCTGGTGTCGTTGATGTCCTTGAGGTTAGCAGCGAGTCCTGTCATCATAGTGCGGACGTTCCAAGTTCCCAGTTTTAGAGTTGGTCTCTTTTGTTTTATTGTCTTGCCTGGTGCAAAGGTTCTCAGCCTGCTATTTGGATTTCTCCTTATCCCCATGCACCCAATGAGGAAAGCAAGCTGTGGCGGGACAACACCTTATTGGCTGGGGGCTGCCCAGCTTGAGGCGGGCGGTAGCTGTCCAGTGAGATCTGATGATCCCTCCCACCGTCGGGAACAACCCCTGGCGCCACGCTCTACGCCAATTGAGCAGTGGCTTATAACCGGTAACTGTCATTCCCCGTGTTTTGTCTACGCCAAAGGCGAAGCTGGAGTGTCCTCTCCAGTGATCCGGTGTTCTACCTTCCAGCGTTGGGCGTTGGTAGGATTCAAGCCTGGGCAGGAAGATATGGAGGACAAGATGTTGCCCATGCAGCATGTCCCCCCTCTCCACGTCACTGATGAATCCAAAGGAACAGCAGGGCTGCTACAGTTTGGCACCAGCGCTGTTGCAGGAGCTGCCAGAACGATGTTGAGCACAACATAGAACTGCCTTAGGGGCTCCGACTCCGGATTTTTCCTCAGGGTTGACTCCCGAAGCCTTTCCCGTGACCGGGTATGCCGCAAGGCAGCAGAGGTTTGAAATCAGGGTTTACCTTCCCCTAGATGGGCTACCTTCCCAGGTTGACGAGCCACCATCTACCCGAAGCATCTGGTTTTAAGGCGCCAGAGATCCGCCCTCGCCCCTTCTCCTATTAGTAAAAGCAGTTCCGCCGGGCTTAGAGACTAAACCACACGGGCAGGCTAGGAGTTGGACTTAGTTGTCAGAGGCTTTCCGAGACGCACGCCATAAGGAGCATTTTATGAGCACTGGGAGCTTAACCCCAGTGCCGCTCCTGGCTATGACAACCTTGGAACCTGCAAAGGGTTTCCTGAGCCTTTACATGGTCTCTCAGTCTGGTTCAGTAGTCTACATAACCATGGGGAAGACTGCTGACTTGACAGTTGTCTAGAAGACTATCCCTCCACAAGGAGGGTAAGCCACAAAAGGTCATTGCTAAAGAAGCTGGCTGTTCACAGGGTGCTATATCCAAGCATATTAATAGAAAGTTGACTGGAAGGAAAAAGTGTGTCAGAAAAAGATGCACAAGCCACAGGGATAACTGGAGCCTTGAAAGGATTGTGAAGCAAAGCCCATTCATGAATTTGAGGGAGATTCACAAGGACTGGACTGTGGCTGGTGTCAGTGCTTCAAGAGCCACCACACACAGACATATCAAGGACATGAGCTAAAACTCACATTCCTTGTGTCAAGTCACTCCTGAACCAGAGATGTCGTCGGAAGCATCTTACCTGGGCTAAGGAGAAAATAGACTGGACAGTTGCTCAGTGGTCCAAAGTCTTTTCATTGAAAGTAAGTTTTGCATTTCATTTGGAAATAAAGGTCTCAGACTCTGGAGGAGAAGTGGAGAGGAACAGAATCTAAGCTGCTTGAGGTCCAGTGTGAAATTTCCACACTCACTGATGATTTGGGGAGCCATGTCATCTGCTGGTGTTGGTCCACTGTGTTTTATCAAGACCAAAGCCAGTGCAGCTGTCTACCACGAAATTTTAGAGCACTTCATGCTTTCCTCTGCTGACAAGCTTCATGAAGATGCTGATTTAATTTTCCTGCAGGACTTGGCACCTACCTTCACTGCCAAAAGTACCAAAACCTGGTTTATTGATCATTGTATCCCGATGCTTGATTGGCCAGCAAATTCTCCTGACCTAAACCCCACAGAGAATCTATGGGGTATTGTCAAGAGGAAGACGAAAGACACCAGACCCAACAATGCAGACGAGCTGAAGGTCACTATCAAAGCAACCCGGGCTTCCATGACACCTCAGCAGTACCTTAGGCTGATCACCTCCATGCCACGCTGCATTGCTGCAGTAATTCATGCAAAAGGAACCCCAACCAATTTGGGCAGTGGTGGCTTAATGGTTAGAGATGTGGACTGGTGAGCGGAGGGTCGCAGGTTCAATCCCCAGACCGGCAAGATTAGATCTGGGTGGGACAGATAACATAGCAGTGTTTGCCCCACCCTTCTTAACCCCACTGTGGTACCCTTGAGCAAGGCCCTTAACCCCAGCTGCTCCGATGGAGCTGCTCAGTGGCTACAGGTTCGGCTGTGGTTGTGATAGGCAGCTTCCTGGTGTGAATGGGAACAGGGTGTCCTTGAAAAAGAGAGGTTGTCTCTCAATGGAACTACCTCTGGGTCAGGGTATCATACAGTATATTCTAAAATAAGCACTATGCTCTGACCACTAGATTATGATTTTTTTTTTTTTGACCATGTGCACTCTCCTTATGTGCGTAATATATAATGACAAAAACATGAAATAATCCTCTTTGGACTGTAACCAAAATGGAGTGCAGGAGTGGAACCCTGCCTGCTGGAATGTTACATATTTTCAACTGGAAACTGTTATGTTGGTAGTAGGAGCCAAGGACGAGACTGAGTGTTGAACTGGACACACGTTTATTAGTGACTCCTTCTCATATTACATGCACACCCGCCAGGCAGAGAGGAGGCCAACAGACCGCCCCTCCCTCTCACTGCCCTCTTATACCCTGGGTGGCGGCGGAACCTGAAAGGTGGAGCCACCACCCGTGTCACACAATAAAGGTCCCCAAAACCCAACCCAACACTTTCCCCCCTTCAAAAAGGTCCAAAACACACGTATATGATCGATACCCTCCCCAATTTGGAACCCGAATCACACACTAAGAAAACTAAACAGAAATACCGAAAAGGGGCCTATCACAGTCACTCAAAACAACTAAAACTAGGGGAGAACAGGTGGACTACCGTCCCACCCCCCACACAGCAAGACGGATTATTCTGCCATCTGTACTAAAGAAACAGTCCAACTAAAGAAAATAACGGCCGTGCTCCTAAATTAACAGAAAAACACAAAATAATCCTTATGAACAAGAACAATAAGAACACAACGGTTGTCTCCCTTTTTTACAAGTGCATTAAACATACTGTCCAACCATTAGTCTGCCCCAGGAGAAGAACCACCCCCTGGATAACTGTCGGTTGATTCAACTCCGGTGCGCCTCCTCTTCCTCACCACCGGGGACGACCCACGTTCAGGCTCAAGCACCTCCCTCTTCTCCCAGGTACGCTGCAGCTCATTAGGATGCCTCCACGAGTCATCTGATAGCTGGAGATAGGCATCCTCCCAAACAGCCACCACCTGCGGCCGCCCCTGGCTGTCTTCTCTCCAACGCCTGACCCAAACTCCTCTCAACCAGGCCTCCTCCTGGGGTCAGACCATGTCTGCGACCCCCAGAGGAGCCCTACTCGGCTTCCAGTGTTCCTGTTTGGCATGTTGTCTCACCGTGCTAGCCGGTCCTGCCCCGCTCGCTTTCATTTTCGCTGCCGGCGTTGACTTTGTGACCCCCTGTTCTCCAGTCCCTTCCAGCCGAAATCCGGGAGCAGATGGAACCAGCCACTCGGCGCCACCCATCATCACGGGTGTCCCACTGTGCTGCCCCACTGTGCTGCCCAATTCCCTCATCTAGGGCTATTTGGGCTCTGGCACAGGAACCCTCCTGTGATGGCTCTGGATGGTGTTGGTCTTGCTCACTCTCCAGGGTGCCAGGCAGTTCCTCATCCCACACTGCACCGTCCCCCATGCTCAGGATCGCACGGTCCCACGTCTTGGCCAATTTGCGCTGAGCCGTCAGTTCCAACATTTCCACCGTGGCCAGCAATCCTCCTCCACAACCACAAAGCAGCACCGGGTCCTTCTCAATTCTGATGTACGGGGAAAAAACATCTCACCGTTGTCCCATCTGGCATGGAGCCCACCTCTCCCGCGTCAGTCCATCACAACACTTCCATCCCGTCCAACTCCATCATACAGTCTGCGTGACCGTTGGTGCTTGGAGACACAAGACCCTGACGCGGCCATTCAGCTGGAAGGGATGACATCGTTCTGGGCGGACAGAGAGGCTGTTAGCTCTGGTAAGAGCCGGGGGGGGGGGGGCTATGTATCTATATTAACAAGAACTGGTGCGTTAACGCCATGTTAGTATCTAAACACTGCTCTCCGTTGGCAGAGTTCCTTATCGTAAATTGTCAGCTATTCTATCTGCCGAGGGAATTCACCAACGTGTTTGTAGCTGCTGTTTACATAGCTCCTAGCGCTAATGCTAAAGCTAATGCTAACGAGGCACTCGGAGAGCTGCACAACACTATCAGTGAATTTCAAACTTCACACCTGGACAGTTATGTGGTGGTTGCGGGGGATTTTAATCATACCAGTTTAAAGACTGTGCTCCCCAAGTTTAAACAGTGTGTAGACTTTAAGACCAGAGGAGAGAATATGTTGGACTTGGTGTACACAGACTTTCCAGATGCTTGTAAGGCAACATCTCGCCCCCATCTCGGCCATTCTGACTACCTGACTACCTATCCGTGATACTGGAGCCTGCCTACAAACCTTTACTGAAGCGCAGCAGGCCAGTAGAGAAACAAATCAGGATTTGGCCAAAGGGTGCAGCCTCAGCACTTAAGGACTGTTTTCTGCACACAGACTGGTAGGTCTTCAAAATAGCAGCCTTCCAGGGAGACAGGACAGATGTGGAGGAGTATGCTGAAAAGGTCACCAGCTACATCGTGAAGTGCACAGAGGATGTCACTATAGTGAAGACTATCACCGCACGGGGCAACTATAAACCCTCGATGCACGGGGCAACTATAAACCCTGGATGACTGCAGAGGTGCGCTCACTGCTCACAGCCAGAGATGCAGCCTTCAGAGCGAAGGGTAGGGTCGCCCTCCGCTCAGCCAGGTCTGCGCTCTCAAAGGGAATTAAGACGGAGAAGCTCGCCTATGCGGAGAAAATCCAGGGACACCCCTGTGACACAAGGAACACCAAACGGCTGTGGCAGGGAGTTCAGGCGCTTACGGATTATAAGTCTAGGCAGGGGGTCGATGATGACGATGCTTTGCTTCCAGACAGGCTCAACAACTTCTTTGCATGTTTTGAAGCATCAAACCCGACAATCAGAGGGAGGGCTGGCCCATCACCATCTGTTGGGCCAGCTATCATCATCAACGCAGCGGACACACGGAGGACCCTAATCAGGGTCAACCCACGTAAAGCTGCAGGTCCGGACAACATCCCGGGACCTGTGCTCCGAGACTGCGTGAGCGAGTTGGCAGATGTCCTGACTGACATTTATAACATCTCCCTGAGTCAGGCCATCGTTCCCAGATGCTTTAAGACCTCTAAAATAGTACCGGTGGCAAAGAAACCAGTTGTGTCCTGTCTGAATGACTATCGTCCTGTTGCACTGACACCAATTGTGATGAAGTGTTTTGAATGGCTTGTCAAACCACACATCACAGCCCGCCTCCCTGCATCACATGACCCGCTCCAGTTTGCATATCGTTCAAACCGCTCCACGGAGGATGCTATAGTCACCACCCTGCACTCTGTCATCACCCAGCTGGATCTGAAAGACACCTACGCCAGACTCCTGTACATTGATTTCAGTTCAGCATTCAACACCATTACTCCCCAGGGACTGATGGAGAAATTACTCCTTCTCGGTCTGAACACCGCCACATGTTTCTGGATCCTGGATTTCCTGACTGAGAGACCTCAGTCTGTCCGTGTTAGAAATAACATCTCCAACTCTATCACGCTGAGCACCGGATCCCCTCAAGGCTGCGTACTCAGTCCACTGTTGTTTACACTTCTAACACATGACTGTGTATCCAGACACGAGGGGAACCAGATTATTAAGTTTGCAGACGACACCACACTGGTGGGACTTATTCAGAGGGATGAGGAATCAATGTACAGGGAAGAAGTTAGAGACCTGGAGGGCTGGTGCAGGGAGAACAATCTGGTGCTCAACGTGGACAAAATGAAGGAGATGATTATCGACTTCTGGCGGTCACAGCCTGAACACGTCCCTCTCAGCATCGGCGGCCGTTTGGTTGAGAGAGTGGAGAACATCAAGTTCCTCGGAATGCAGATCTCACTGGACCTGACCTGGAGCAAGAATTCCTTGGGGATCAGGAAGCGTGCCCAGCAGAGACTGCACTTCTTGAGGAAACTCAGACAGGCCTCTCTCCCCATCTGCATCCTATAGAGGTGTGGTGGAGAGTGTTTTGATATACTGCATTGCAACATGGTACTCCAGCTGCAGTATGTCAGACAAAAAAATCCTGCAGAGGATAGTTAAGGGAGCTGAGAGGGTAATTGGAGTTTCCCTCCCCTCTGTCCAAGAACTTTTTCAGAATCGTTGTAGGAGCAGGGCACTGAACATTGTCAAGGACCACTCTCACCCTCTGCATAAACTCTTTGAACTGCTGCCATCTGGCAAACGATTCCGGAGCATCAGAGGTAGAACCACCAGACTGATTAACAGCTTCCTTCCACAAGCTGTTAGGATGCTGAACAGTTGCTCCAGAATCTTTCATACATACTACTGCTCCTTATGGACATTATGTATACCTCTCAAAAAAGTAAAAGGAACACTTTTTAATCTGAGTAAGTTTTGGAGTGTTTTGAATTCAGCCCTCTGTAGGTTGTAGGTTGATAATTTTCATTTCCATCAAAAGATGTGTCATCTTTTCATTCTTAACATATTATCCAGTCCATATCAGTGTAGATATCCAGCTTATTTTTTCCCATTAAAATCTGATGTGTTTTCAAAGTGTTCCTTTTATTTTTTTGAGCCGTATATATTATTTGTATATTATAGTTCCAGTTAGTTTTCAAGTATGTCTCAGGGATGTGTGAATGGCTGTGTTGGGGTGGGGGGTGAGGGTGTGTGTGAGTGTGTCTTAAATAATGTTCTTTTTACTGATATGGATGCCGAGAGAAACACAATTTCATCTTGCCTGCACTACAGTTGTATGTACAGCAATATGACAATAAAGGTTGATTTGATTTGATTTTTGATTTTGAACAACAGTGAGGGCGCGAGAGTCCACTTTGTGCCACAGACCTCCTCGTTCGGATCTGTGGCATGCCCTGGTGACATGAAGCAAATAGCCACAGGTGCCACAGTGTTCCACTCTTGCCGAATAACTCTTAGCCTTGAAACGGTGCTTTGTGGATCCACTACCCAAACACATGGGCGTTTCCGGGGTGGACCTCATCTTTACTGCATTAGTGTAGCTTCCCTACGCTGTCATCGCTGTCCAGGTCCAATGCCTGCGCTGTCGACTGTGGTTCAGACTGGCGATGTAATACTCTCTCACCGAGCTCCCGTGATAGCTTGTCTGCTGCCTCCAACTGTTGCGCTAAATCGATGGCCTTGGATAACATCAGTTCACCTGAGAACGTAAGGAGCTTCGACCTTGTAGCCGGGCAAACAGTATGTTCCGCCAACTGGTCACGGACCATCTCCTCCTCCAATGCTCCAAACTGACAGTCTTTGGCCAGCTGGCATAGATCTGCCACAAACCATTGCACCAACTCGCCAGTCCACTGGCAGTGCTGTCGAAACTGAATTCTGCGGACGATGATGTTTTCCGGGGTGCAAAAATGTCACGCCATTAGCTCCACCACTTCCTCAAAGCTATCACACTCACCCAAAGTGCTCAAAATACGCTGTCCCTCCATTCCTAAATTGTGAACCAGCAGTGCTCATGTCCTCAACTTTTCCAGCCTCCCAAGGTCCAATGCCACCAAGTATGTTTGAAACCCGGCGAACCACCTCGCCCAAGAGACGGGCAGCTCACCGGGAAGCTCCACAAACGTCTGAATTGAAGTGACATACGCGTCCATACCTTTTATCCTCTTCGCCAAATGTTATTTCGGTAGTAGGAGCCAAGGACGAGACTGAGTGTTGAACTGGACACACGTTTATTAGTGACTCCTTCTCACATTACATGCGCACCTGCCAGGCAGACAGGAGGCCAACAGACCGCCCGTCCCTCTCACTGCCCTCTTATACACTGGGTGGCGGCGGAACCGGAAAGGTGGAGCCAACACCCGTGTCACACAATGAAGGTCCCCAAAACCCAACACAGCAGAAACATTTACAGTTAATGGCTCCTTCCACTAGTAGAGAGGCGCCAGAGCTAATCAATCAATCAATCAATCAGTCAATCAAAGCTTTATTTATATAGCCCTTTTCATACAAGAAGATGTAACGCAAATGCAAAGTGCTTCACACATTAAAATAAAACACAATTTACCCCCCACACACATACAAACACACGCATACACACATGTGCACACACACACACACACGCGTGCGTGCGTGCCCGCACACACACACACTCACACACACAGAAACTTCCATCAATATAAAACGTATGGTTTAAGACTTATGGCTGGGCACCGAGGATCCAAGTGTGGAAGCACCATCACTAGGGAACCATCACCAGCAGGGAAAGTGCCAAGTTCACGGCTACAGGAACACCAGTCTGAGACCGCCCAAGTCCAACCCGAGGGGCCGACACCGCAGGCACGGGGTTGCAGCGCATGACCCCGTCAGCCGGGTAGACCAGGACAATCACAGGCCAGTGCCCCGCAACCAGAAAACAGGCACAACCCCCACGGAAGGGCCCCCCATGAGGAAACGCCACAACATGGACAGAGTGATAAAAAGTCACTGATAAATAATAAGATAGTTTGCTGATAAAAAAGACTAGGCAGTTAAGATGACTAGATGAATAAAACAACATCTAAATATAGTCAAAATACATAATCATGAATATTAATTCACAGTAAAATAAGTGATTGTGAAATAAAATAGATTCAAAATCAGAAATTAAGAGAATTAAAATAGGAAGCTAATCAAAAGCAAGGTTAAAATAGTAGGTCTTGAGCTTGATTTTAAAACCATTAACATCAGTCCTGCTGTTGTTAATGAGAGATCAGTGAGTGGATTTTTAAAAAAAAATATTTATTTCAGTGATTCTGTAAAATCATCATCATCATCATCATCATAATAATAATAACAATAATCCATCCATCCATCTTCTACCGCTTAGTCCGTTTCGGGTCGCGGTGTGTGTGTGTGTGTGGGGGGGGGGCTGGAGCCTATCCCAGCAACAATAATAATAATAATAAATACTGTTATGTTATAATTCTGATAAGTGTATTTATGTAGAACAGGGATGTCAAACTCATTCCATGGAGGGCCAAGACATTCAGTGAGATCCCCTGTTGAAGACTGCATGGAGGTAAAATGTGTATGGCACTGGCCCTCCATGGACGGGGATGTCCAAGTTTGACATCCCTGTTTTAAACCATCTCATGGCTTCTAGCTGTTGGACTGCTGGATCCCTGTAGTGGCTGAGGTGCAGACAGAGGGGACAGGTCTGCGTGTCAGAGGTCTGTCTCCTGACCTCAGGAGGGATGGAGGACTATCACCAGCTAGTGGAAGCTGTTTAAGATGCAGTAATATGAGCAGATGTAGTAGAAGGCTGACAAATCCCCAACAATCATTTGCCTGCAATTTGTGGTCCAATATTTCCCTCTATAGGCTATCCAGAATAATGCACCCTGAGACTGCCACACCTACTAGGAGTACGGAGTGGCGCATGCACTGCGTAGTATATTGAATACAACCAACAAGACAGTCCACCCTACTTCTATCAGAGTAGCTAAACATGTACATAAAATAATGAGCAAAGAACATTACATAGTGAAACTATACTGAGTTGCAAACAATCATTGGAGCAAACATACACCTTTAACTGCTAACACAGGCTTGGGTATGAATCTAAGCAAATATGCATCAACTTATGCTAAGTGTTAGTATAGTATAAAGATACTACAAGGGGTTAACTGGCACCGGTGTGGTGATGCAGCCAGTTGGTGACATCATCACGCCGAACCACATACATATAAGGGGAGAGTCGGCCATCTTACGGCCTCTTTCACAGTTGGCTCTACACAGTAGCAGAACTGTATTGTATGTTTAATAGCTTGTTGTAATAAAGTTTGTGTTCCAATGCAGCACCACTCTCTGCGAGTCTTCCCGGGTTTCCAGACATAACATTTGGCGTCGAGAGTTAAACCATGGAGGTGTGCGTGAGGCCACCACAGCCGTTTCTGGAAAACCCTAGTAAGCCACCCATTCCTTGGCTGTGCTGGTAATATATCGGCAATTGGCCTAGACGAGATAAACGAGGTACGTAAGAGAGCTTTACTGGTTCGCTATCTGGGCATGGAAGGCTTTCGTATTTATGGCACGATAAGACCAACAGTACTGTGTGCCAAGGCGGTCAAGCTACTAGCTAACCACTGCGCTTCACCCTACGGCGACTATGATGGGTGTGCTGGTTTGCTAACCAAACACTTCGATGTTCCAGAGAATGTGATGGCTTGGAGGTCTGTGTTCTACCAGCGCCGACAGTGAGAGGATGAGTCGCTCATACAGTACGTGACCACCCTTTACTGTTTGGCTAGCATGTGCAAGTTTGGACACGCGGAGGACAGACTGTTAATGTCACAGTTGAAGTGGTTCACAGTGAGTTTGGCGATGCGGGCTATGCGGAGGAGGGGCCGGATGACCGGACAGTGGCAGACGCTGGAGCAATCCCGGGGTGATCCGTGCAGTCTGGAGGATGAGGAAGGTGAGGAGGGTCAGCCGATAACACCAAGGGGTTAACTAAAGTGCTGGGCTGAATACAAAAAAGGGAATGACAACTCATACGTGGAGAGCTAGCTGCCACGTATGGAGGTGAATGCTCCGACAATCTCTTTCCACCATTGTAGCGAACAAATACTCCTGAAGCTAATGAGGAAAAACATTGCCGGTGCGAGAAAGCATGGGCTGAACTTGATTGGAACCTGGTGTGTGAGAGAGGGTGTATGAGCGTGTGAATGTGAATGAATGGAGCTTGTGCGTGTGTGTGTGTGTGTGTGTGTGTGTGAGAACACCCGTGACAGTACAGCTGATGGCACTTGACAGGAGGAAGGGGCGTGCCCAAGCTGTCTGGGAGCGGAGGCCCAATAGCTCCCTGAAGCACCAGGAGGAAAATAGGGCAAAACATAACAATAAGTCAGAACTGGGTTTGGGACAGCTAAACCCAGATTCATGACAATTTGTAACTAGAACTGAAAAATCCATTAAAAACAGAACCATCCATCAATCCATCCATCCATCTTCTACCGCTTAATCCTTTTTGGGTCGCGGGGGGCCTGGAGCCTATCCCAGCGTCTTTGGGTGAGAAGCAGGTACACCCTGGACAGATAGCCAGTCCATTTGAAAACAGTTGTAACCAGAACTGAAAAATCCATTAAACAGAACCATTCGACTCAATTTTTAGCCTATTCCGGCTATTATTTTGGGTTGGTGGGGTGCCGCAGGATTTTTTCAATGTAAGAAAAGGTTACATAAAGAGAAGATTGAAGAAGTTCAATAAAGGCTGAAAAACACTTCTCTGACATGATGACATCCACACAGGTTTCCTGTCTGTTTAGCTGAAATGACAATGGATTTTATTTATATAGCATTTTTTCATGACACCCAAAGACACTTTAGTACGAGTCCATTATTCATTCACTCCACAGACAATGGTAAGCTACTTCTGTAGCCACAGAAGTAGCTTGACTTGACGGAAACATGGCTGCCAGTCCGCTCCAACCACCGTCGAATATTTATTCACATTCATACACCATTGTCATGAACACACTGGAGACAAGGTGGGTAAAGTGTCTTCCCCAAGGACACAACAGCAGGATGGGGTCGAGTGGGGTTTGAACCACAAACTCTCTGGGTATTGGGTGACCTGCTTTACCTCCTGAGCCACTACTGCCCTAATGTGTGAAATTACACACATTTTTTGGGTAAGCTCAAACCGTATCTGTTGGTGGCCAAGCAAACACACCACATCATGTATCAGTGTGTGTTTGTGTGTGTGAGAGAATGAGGCTGCTATCATGGCTTGTGTACTTGTGTTTCAGACCCATTTGCAGCTTTGCATCACAATTTTGAGCAGAAACCGAGAGTTGTGTAAGTGTGTGTCTACTCTTCAGACAGTAAACAGCTCATCATTATTCAAAACCAGCTCTTTCTCTCTTTGTTAACCTTCCTCCCGCTCTGCCTCATCAGTTGTTTATCAGCTGTGTATAGTTGTCAGAACTCTTCAGAAAGGTGGATTAAACCCGGCAGCTTCTCATCTCATTGATCATTGGAAAAGGTCACGCAGGAAGCTTGTTGCATGTTTATGAAACACTTCCTCACTGTGAGTTGGGCCTTTGTTCTCCCAGACTCTGAAGCGTTTCCTCCTCTGGCTCTGTCTCAGGTCTGTTCAGCACAGACACTGAGTCACTTCACAGTAAATTGGATTTCCAGAGCTCTGATTAGTTTGTGTTGTAATTGAATTTGAAGACGAGATGCCTCTTCCTCAACCCTGCCTTGCCACAGTCCATTGACTGTGCTTTATTGTAGAGCAGTAGACAAAACAGGACAAGTTGTAACATAAAAGAGATTTAAAGAAAACTACAGCAGTTTCATGAGAAGGGTGACCAGGTGACCCCCTTTGTGCGGGACTGCACAGCATTATGACTTTTTTCGGTCGTCCCGCAAATTGTGATGTCCCGCTATCTGCTAGCCTCAAATTTTCAAAGGCTGTATGGCCGCTTTATAAAATGTAAGTTGTATTAAAACTGTGAAAAAAGTAGAACAGGCTGTCCTCTCAGGGGCTGTGACTGATGTCAAAAGAACTGCACGCATGGGCCAATCACAGTTAACCTAGCACTCTATCAATCCACCCCGCATGGAGAAAGTTTGGTCTTTCTATAACTGGGAGTATGCTATTGTCACTGGCGTACTGAAACAACAACAAAAAAGATGTCTTGATTGAAGTGTCACTTCAAATGAGTGGGAAACACTCTATAGCTGAATGAAGTCAGTGGAGCACCATTCAGAGTGTTCTGCTTTTTATGCCAGACTCATTTTACAATCTCTCATGGGGCGAGCATGACGTGAATGGACAGAAACTCCAATTTATATTGCTCTGACAGAATTCTTTTCAGGAGTTCTCTTGAGGCAACATAGATTTTCACCTGTTTCAGTAATGCCATCTGTCTACATTTTACAAAAATCGCTATTAGGGATTCGCTGATTGTGACATTTTGGGCCAATATTGATACCGATTTTTTTTTTTTTTTTGTCATCTGTTCCTCAATGCCAGGGAAATGGGGCTGGGCAATATATGAAATATATTTGACGTATCAGTACTAGGGCTGTGTGATATGACAATATTTCGGATGACAATATAAAAATGTCTATCATTTCATAGAATACTCTATCGTTTATAACGTGATTTAAAATGCACATACTCCTGTTTCTTGAACAAAACTTCCCACCCACTACTTGTCAGTGCCTCGCCTATTCCCTGCAGTACACGCAGCGGAACAAGTGTGTGGTTGCTAGCTTCAAACTCCGGTGGTTGCTAGCTTCAAACTACCGGTTTGAAGCTAGCGGTCAAATAGCTGCTACTGGTCAAATATCTGCTACTACTGTTTGTTAGGGATGTGGGACTATTTTCCATCGTGCTGCTTCAGAGAGGATAGTCCCCAAACCTCGTTTTAATGGGAGATAAGTACTAATGTTAACACCATGTCTAATTATAACACGGCAAATGCTAAATAGTGCTAAGTTGTGCTAACTGGAAACATTATAGTTACTGATGTTGGACGATTAAAATTTTTAATCGTGATTAATCTTTTGGAATGTTGAGTTAATCACGATTAATAATGCTTTAATCACATGTTTTTCCATACAGATACAATGTACCTTAAACTGGTAATTTTTCAAGTTTGTCATACTGTTATGAACATGGAAGTAAACAAATATGCTTGCTGTCTTCACCTGCAGGTTTATTAAAGCTCTCAACATATCCAAAATGACAAAAACTATCCAGTTATTCTCCAGAAAATTCTCAAAAGTAGACCTCATGTTCAAACAATGGAATGCTTGCTTTTTCTCCCATAGCAAACATCTACAACTTTTAAGCAGATCAACACAAAACCATGGACCTCATGTGTCACAACAGACACAATTCCCCTTTTAGCAGAAAAATTGCAAACATAAACAAACAACTAGCTCACCCGTGATGACACCCCACTGTGCTGCAAAATGGCGTGGGAGTGAATGGACACTACGAACACATCTTGAGAACTTTTTTAGACTGGTACTCACATACTAACAGTTGGATCCAAAGCTATGAGAATGAAAGCAAGTGAATTTCTGTCTGTGTCAGCTGCTGGAAGTCAGCTACAACCTAGCATGTAGCTACTAGCCAGCTAGCCAGCTTCCACAGAAGAAGAACAACCCAACATCCAAGAAAAGTTTTGGAGGAGGCTGTAACAGTTATCCAGGTGAGAGCTCCGACAGATAACATTGTAAACTTAAACATGACAGCGCTTTGAGGATTTCCATGGTTGTAATCCAGCTTGTTTGACTTCGCAATGTCTGCATGGCACGCACAGTGTCTGTGGCCACAGCAGCTTTGGTACGGAGAGCCGCTAGGCCAAAAAGTACTGTTTGCACTTTCTGCCGTTAACTGCCGTTAACAACGATCACAAAATTTGTCACCATTAATGGGGGCAGAGCATGAATGGACGATTAACGCGATAACGCCAACACCACTAATTGCTGTTGTTGTTGTTGTTCATCCGTTGTTCTCGACGATGACCAAAGACATCACAGGGAAGAGGACGGGTGCAGTATGTCTGGCTGTGGCTGATCAGTCCGATGCAGGCACAGAACGCTCTGCCACAGGTCGGGCACAAGTGGTCTGCATGGGCAGAAGATACAGGGGTCGCTCTGGACTTGCGAAACTCACGTTTTCTCTGGGCCTTGGCAATCTTGTTCAGCTCAAAGGAGGCAGCATCTTTGCTGGTATGGCTACGCCAGTCTGGTCAGTCTAGCGCTAGGGTCTCCCACGTGTCAGGACTGATGTCAAAGCTCTTCAGGGAGTCCTTAAGAGTATCTTTGTAGCGCTTGTTCTGACCACCTTGTGAGCGCTTGCCTTATGTTAGTTCACCGTAGAACAGTCTCTTTGGTAGGCGTGAGTCAGGCATACAAACAAGGTAGCCAGCCCACTGAATCTGGGCTCTCTTGAGCAGGGTGTGGATGCTAGGCAGCTCAGCTCAGGAGAGGACCTCTATGTCAGGGATTTTGTCCTGCCAGGTGATCTTCAGGAGTTTTCTGAGGCAGTTCAGGTGGAAGCGGTTTAGTTTTCTGGCATGGTGCTCGTAGACTGTCCAGGTCTCGCAGGCGTACAGTAGGGAAGGGAGGACAACTGCCTTGTACACCTTCAGTTTTGTGGTCAGCCTGATGCCTCTCCTTTCCCACACTGTTGCACATAATTGTCCAAATGCTAAGCTTGCCTTGGCAATGTGTGAATCGACCTCATCGTTGATGTTGACAGACCTGGAGAGTGTGCTGCCGAGGTACGTGAACTTGTCGACAGCCTTGAGGGTCTCCCTGTTGACAGTGATGGCTGGTTCCACGTAAGTCTTCTGCAGTGCGGGTTGGTGCAGGACCTCGTTTTTCTTCATACTGATTGTGAGCCCAAAGTTGTCGCAAGCAGTGGAGAAGCAGTTCATGCTCTGCTGCATCTGGGCCTCTGTAGCGGCATTGAGTTGTCTGCGAACAGGAAGTCACGAACTGAGTCCCCTTCCAGTCCCCTTCCACCTTGGTTTTGGCTTGGAACCTCCACAGGTTGAAGAGTCTGCCGTCCATCCTGTACCTGATCCTGATGGCGCTTTCTTCATTGTCGCAGAAGGCACCAGACAGCATGGCTGTGAACATCATGCTGAAAAGTGTGAGTACGAGTACACAGCCTTGCTTGGCCCCATTGGTGACTGGGAAGGCTTTTGAAGAGACTCCATCATCCAGTACTCGAGCAAACATGCCATCGTGGAACTGGCGCACCATGCTGATGAACTTGTCCAGGCAACCAAACTTCGCCATGATCTTCCACAGTCCCTCACGACTGACAGAATCAAAAGCCTTGGTCAGATCTACAAATGTTGTGTCCAGGTCCCTGTTCTGCTCTTGACACTTCTCCTGAAGTTGGCATGCAGCAAAGGTCATGTCAGCAGTTCCATGACCCTCTCTGAAGCCACACTGGCTCTCCGGCAGGTGACTGCCTTCCATGTACTGAATGAGGTGGTTGAGAAGGACTCTTGCGAGGATCTTGCGATGGCAAGGAGAGAGATCCCACAGTGGTTGTCACAGGGCTGCCTGTTTCCTTTTCTCTTGTACAGATGGACAATAGAGGCGTTCTTGAGCTCTTGGGGGATAACTTCCTGCTTCCACATGGTCTGAAAGAGCTCGGTGAGTTTCTGTATTAGAACTGGTTCTCCTGCCTTGTAGATTTCAGCTGGGATGAGTCAGAGCCTCGTGCTTTGCCATCCCAAAGCAGTTTGATCGCTTTTTGGACTTTTGATTCCATTGGAGGTTCTGCCAGAGATGCGTTCACCTCTACTTGGAGCATGTGAGTGATGGCTTCTGCATTGATAGATGAAGGTCTGTTCAGGATGCTGCTGAAATGTTTTGTCCATCTATTCAGGATTGCGTTCTTGTCAGTGAAGAGAGTGGACCTGTCAGCACTGAGCAGTGGTGATGTTCCAGAAGACTGAGGCTAGTAGATGGTCTTAAGGGCATCGTAGAAGCATTTGGAGTTGTTGCTATCAGCGTACTACTGTATTTCATCTGCCTTTTTGCTGAGCAAGAAGTCCTGCATCTCTCTGAGCTCTGCCTGTACCTTTCCTTTGATGGAGTTGAAGGTTGCCTTCTTAGAGGCAGATCTTCTGTCTTGCTGGTACGCTCTGTGGGCTTCACGCTTCTCATCAAGCAGCTTTTGATGTCCTCATCATTTTCATCAAACCAGTCTTGGTGTTTGTGCGTGTTCTGGCCCAGATGAGTGAGTGAGGTGTCGTACACCATGTCTCTGAAAGCTGCCCAGCCTTCTTCTGCTCCGTACACCCTGAGGTCGAGCTGACTAAGCTTGCTGTTCAGGTCCTCATTGAGGTTCTGTCGCACAGAGTGCTGTTCCAGCTTGCTGACATTGAGTCGCTTGTTTGCCTTTTTCCCCTGTGGATGCTGTTTGGGCTGGATGTGCATGTTGAGCTTTGAGAGAATGAATCTGTGATCCATCCAGCAGTCTGCGCCACACATCCCCTTCATCACTCTAACATCCTGCCTGTCTCTCCTTCTCACAATTATGTAATCACTCAGATGCCAATGATTGCTGCGTGGATGCATCCAGGAGGTCTTGTTGCGATTAGGCAAGCGGTAGATGGTATTAGTGCTCAGAAGGTCATGAGAGGCACACGTTTTCAGCAGGAGAAGACCATTGCTGTTGCACTTTCTAACTCCATTTCTCCCAAGGACTCCCTCCCATGTCTGGTAGTCTGTACCAACTCTGATGTTAAAGTCTCCAAGAACAATGAGTTTGTCCTCCTTCAGTACACCTTCAATGAGAGTCTCTAAGTCCTTGTAAAACTTGTCTTTGATCTCATCTGGGTTCATCATGGTGGGGGCATATGCACTGATGAATGTGGCATGGCGTTTTCCTTGGAGGGGGAGCCGAAGGGTCATGAGGTGGTCATTGGTCCCTTTGGGGAGGCTGGTAAGCTTACTGATAAGCTTGGATCTAATTGCGAAACCCACTCCTGCTTCACAGCATTCTTCGCTGCCTTGGCCGTTCCAGAAAAAGGTGTCTGCAAACCTGGTTGTCTGCAAACCTGGTCCCGCTCAGAGCTCCAATGTGGATGTTGTACCTGCTGAGTTCTCTTGTGACAAGTGCTGTCCGTCTCTCAGGTCTGTCCACTTTGGAGCTGTCCATGAGTGTTCGCATACTCCAAGTGCCAATGGTGAGTGATGTCACCTTACATGATTTCTTCTGAGAATTTCGACTGGTAGGCTGAGATCCCCACCAGCCGCGGCTTGCTGGCCAGGGTGTAGCGAAGCAAGCTATGTTTAGGGCACTGTTTCTAGCCCCTTCCTCAGGCCATGGAGGTGAGCAGCGCAAATTCTAAAGAGGGCTGCTCAGACACCCAGGGGGCTGCCGAACTCCACTGCTGCTTCGGTCCAGTAGAGAGCGACCCTATGTCCTGGGCTGCCTGTGTGTGGGATTGTGGCTACAGCTTTCACTGTATCTACACCTGCTGCTTTGTCACTTTCTCATCGCCACAGGACTTGGAGGGAGAGTGGGGGAATGAGAAGGAAATTGGGGGGGGTATTTTCTTGACTTGCGTGTGAATTTCATTTAAGTGAGGGACAGTTGCGCAGGGTTGTCAGCCTCACTCTGTCATCCCAGCCTATCTGAATCCAGTGGCAAGACGTAGTCAAGATGGCTGGAGATAGGTTAGGATGCAGTGGATGGCCAGCAGTGTTCTACGTATCTCACTGTGCCCTAGTTGTGCTCCACAATGCTTTGCTGGGTCTGCCTTCCTGCCCGTTGAGCCAATCTGATGGTTTCCTCCACGCAGTCCGCCAGGTCCAGTCTACACATGTGTTGGTAGACAGGCCCTACCTCACCGATGATTTCAAACCCGTTGGCTACCCTCACCTGGTTGTGCCCGCCAGTCGAACCGGTTTACTGGGGTGAAGCCACTGTTGCATGCAAACAGCAACTTGGAGCCACAGGTGAAAGTTGAGTGCCAAGTGGGAACTAAAGCGGATCGACCACCCGGAGGTGCGACTGTTGCCCCGTCAGAGGTACTATCCCTCCCTGACATGCGATACACCCCACCACTACTAATTATAGTGTATCAGACCATCGTTTCTTTAGCTTAAATTACTGCCGAGTTTCTTAGCTTTGTGTGAAAAAAAATATTAAAGCTGCAAAAGTGCATGATGGTGGCACATACATGCAAAATAAATAATGAATAAATTAAAATGTGTCGGAGGAGCAAGTTGGCTCTTAATGTAGTTTATTTGATTTCTAATAATTTTAATTGGTCAAGTAGCGATAATGAATAAAGTCATCAGACATATTTTATTACATTATCTTTTGTGTCTTTGATTTTCAGCTCATGACCAATCTGAAATATTTTTACTAAGAAACAAACAGATTAAATCAGGCCAGAATGGGGTCTTCAGGCTGCAGGCTCGAGCTCCACACTTAAATTTTCAATGATTTTAACTAACAGCTAATTTATATCTGTGGATGGTTGCGATGGGTAATTTTCTCATTTTCAGACATTTTTATGTTGTGTTTTTTTTTCACTATTCTCCGCTTGCTCAGGAAATACGGTGGTGTGAAAAAGTGTTAACCCCCTTCCTGATTTCTCATTTTTTTATGTTTGTCACACTAAATGTTTCAGATCATCAAACAAATTTAAATATTAGACAAAGATAACACAAGTAAACACAAAATGCAGTTTGTAAATGAAGATGTTTATTATTAAGGGTAAAAAAAAAATGCAAACCTACATGGCCCTGTGTGAAAAAGTGACCCCCCCCCCCCCTCCTGTTAAAACATAAATTAACTCTGGTTTATCACATCTTTGGAAAGCTGAGTTCAGTTTCTCTAGCTACACCCAGGCCTGATTACCGCCACACCTGTTCACAATCAAGAAATCACTTAAATAAGACCTGCCTAACAAAGTGAAGTAGACCAAAAGATCCTCAAAAGCTAGACATCATGCTGTCATCCAAAGAAATTCAGGAACAAATGAGAAATAAGGTAATTGAGATCTATCAGTCTGGAAAAGGTTATAAAGCCATTTCTAAAGCTTTGGGACTCCAGCGAACCACAGTGAGAGCCATTATCCACAAATGGCGAAAACATGGAACAGTGGTGAACCTTCTCAGGAGTGGCCGGCCAACCAAAATTACCCCAAGAGCACAGCGACGACTCATCCAAGAATTCACAAAAGACCCCACAACATCCAAAGAACTGCAGGCCTCACTTGCCTCAGTTAAAGTCAGTGTTCGTGACTCCACCATGAGAAAGAGACTTGGCAAAAATGGTCTGCATGGCAGCGTTCCAAGACGAAAACCACTGCTGAGCAAAAAGAACATAAAGGCTCATCTCAGTTTTGCCAGACAACATCTTGATGATCCCCAAGACTTTTGGGAAAATACTCTGTGTACTGACGAGACAAAAGTTGAACTTTTTGGAAGGTGTATGTCCCATTATATCCGGCGTAAAAAACACAGCATTTCAGAAAAGGAACATCATACCAACAGTAAAATATGGTGATGGTAGTGTGATGGTCTTGGCCTGTTTTGCTGCTTCAGGACCTGGAAGACTTTCTGTTGTAAATGGAACCATGAATTCTGCTGTCTACCAATATCCAGCTATCTGTTTGTGACCTCAAGCTGAAGCGCATTTGGATTCTGCAGCAGGACAATGATCCAAAACACACCAGCAAGTCCACCTCTGAATGGCTTTCGAAAAACAAAATGAAGACTTTGGAGTGGCCTAGTCAAAGTCTTCATTTACCTGAATCTAATGAATGGTTTAAGAAAAACGAAATGAAGACTTAGGAGTGGCCTAGTCAAAGTCCTGACCTGAGATGCTGTGGCAGGACCTTAAAAAGGCGGTTCATGCTCGAGAACTCTCCAATGTGGCTGGATTACAACAATTCTGCAAAGATGAGTGTGCCAAAATTCTTCCACAGTGCTGTAAAAGACTCAATGCCAGCTATCGCAAATGCTTGATTGCAGTTGTTGCTGCTAGGGGTGGCCCAACCATTTGTTAGGTCTAGCAGGCAATCACTTTTTCACACAGGGCCATGTAGGTTTGGATTTTTTCCCCTTAATAATAAGCACCTTCATTTCAAAACTGCATTTTGTGTTTACTTGTGTTATCGTTGTCTAATACTTAAATTTGTTTGATGATCTGAAACATTTAAGTGTGACAAACATACAAAAAAAAAAGAGAAATCAGAAACAGGCAAACACTATTTCACACCACTGTATATTCTCCCAGTATTTTACTGGCTTGTCCAAATGTTATGCAGCAAACTTAAAATGAGCTTCAACATGCTTTTTCTTCAGCAATGGAGTCTTGCGAGGTGAGCGGGCATAGAGTCCATATCGGTTGAGTGCATTACTTATTGTTTTCTTTGAAAGACAAGGCAAGTTTATTTGTATAGCATATTTTGTGTACAAGACAATTCAGAGTGCTTTACATAACTAACTAACTAACTAACTAACCTGCACTTATATAGCGCTTTTCTAGTCACAAAGACCACTCAAAGCATTACAGCAAGTCGCAAATGGAATACATAATAATTTAAAAGCAAACTAAAAAGTAAATTAAAGAGAAACAAAGACAAGCTAATATAGAATACAACAGAAAAGTTACAGTACATTGTAGGCTACTGAAAGGCCGCGGCAAATAGAAGAGTTTTTAATCTTGATTTAAAGCAGCTGAGAGCTTCAGCAGCCCTTATGCTTTCTGAGAGTTTGTTCCATATGTGAGGGGCATAAAGACTAAATGCTGCCTCACCATGTTTGGTTCTAACTCTGGACATAGATAGTAGGCCTGACCCTGATGACCTGAGGGCTCTGGGTGGTTCATAATGAACTAGCGCAGGGGTGTCCAACTATGTGCCATGGAGAGCCAAGACCCTACAGGTTTTACCTCCAACCAGTGTCTTCAACAGCAGATTTCTGTGAACTTCTTCCCACTGATTGCTGATAAGTGAAAACACCTGCTGAAGAGACTGGGTAGAAGAGAAAACCTGCAGGGTCTTGGCTCTCCATGGCACATGGTTGGACACCCCTGAACTAGCGGATCTGAAATGTCTTTAGGCCCTAAACCATTTTATAAACTTTATAAACCAACAGCAGTATTTTGAAATCTATTCTTTGACAGACAGGAAGCCAGTCTAAAGATCTGAGAGCTGGAGTTATATGATCCACTTTCTTGGTCTTAGTGATTACTCGAGCTGCAGCATTCTGAACCAACTATAGCTGTCTTATGGACTTTTTAGGGAGACCTGTGAGAACAGCATTACAGTAGTCCAGTTTACTGAAGATAAATGCATGGACAAGTTTTTGTAGATCCTGCTGAGACGTCAGACTTTAATTCTTGCAATTTTCTTTAAGTTATAATAGGCTGACCTCACTACTGTCTTAATGTGGCTGTTAAACTTCAGGTCTGAGTCCAGAACCACACCCAGATTTCTGGCTTGACTCCTGGTTTTTAGCATCATTGATTGAAGCTGAGTACTAACTTTGAGTCTTTCTTCTTTGGCTCCAAAAGCTATTATTGTGGTTTTGTCTTCGTTTAACTGAAGAAAATTCTGGCACATCCATTCTTTAATTTGACCAAAGCATTTGATCAGGGTTTTAATTGGACCATAGTCTCCTGGTGAGACGGTCATGTACAGTAGATTTGTGTATCATCTGCATAATTGGGAGCATATAGATGTTAAAAAGCAAAAGTCCCAAAATAGAACCTTGGGAAACTCCACAGGTTATTTTTGTTCGCTCAGATTTGTAGTTTCCTATAGACACAAAATAGTCCCTGTCATTTGAATTGGACTCAAACCAGCCAAGTGCTGTACCAGAAAGTTCCACCCAGTTTTTCAGCCGGTCTAGTAAGATGTTATGGTCGACCATGTTGAATGCAGCACTGAGGTCCAGTAGAACCAAGACTGAAATGTTGCCATTATCTGTATTGAAGTGAATGTCATTAAGGACCTTAACTAGAGCTGTCTCAGTGCTGTGGTGTAGCTGAAAACCGGACTGGAAGACATAAAAACAGTTATTTAAGGTCAGGAAGATGTTTAATTGTTGAAAACCAGCTTTTTCTATTATTTTATGAAGAAAGAGGAGGTTTGATATGGGCCTATAGCTGTTCATGATTGAGGGGTCAAGGCTGCTCTTTTTTCAGAAGTGGTTTGATAACAGCTGTTTTAAAGCACTGAGGGAAGACACACGAATGCAGAGACATCTGTAGTAGATCTGAGGCCATACAATATGAAACATTTTTAAAAAACCCTGTTGGAAGAATATTGTGGCAGCATGTAGTAGATTTCAGGTGGCATATGATTTCATACAAGATTTTATAATTGATTGGAAAAAAATTTGCCATGGTGTTTACGTCTTCGCTACGTGGACCCAGAGCAAGCACATGTCCAGAACCTGGCCTAAGAACACTGACTGACTGTCTAATTTTTTGAATTTTGTCAGTAAAAAAAAAAAGGCAAAGTCACTGCAGGCGTGGCTGGATAGATGTTCAGGAGCTACTGACACAGGGGGACTTGTTAGCTTGTCAACAGTAGTGAACAAGGTGTGTGCATTATTGTTGTTTTTAGCAATCCATCCATCCATGTATCCATCTTCTACCACTTTTCTGGAGGTCCGGGTCAAGGAGGCAGCAGTTCAAGCAGAGAAGCCCAGACTTCCCTCTCCCCAACCACCTGTTCCAGCTCTTCAGAGAGGATATCAAGATGTTCCCAGGCCAGTTTTGAGACGTAGTCTCTCCAGTGAGTCCTGGGTCTGCCCTGGGGTCTCCTCCCAGTGGGATGTGCCCGAGACAACTCAAGTGGGAGGCATCCAGGAGGCATCCTGATCAGATGCCCATACCACCTCAACTGGCTCCTTTCAATGTGGAGGAGCAGCAGTTCTACTCTGAGCCTGTCCTGGATGACTGAGCTCCTCACCCTAGCTCTAAGGGTGAGACCAGCAATCCTATGAAGAAAGCTCATTTCAGCCGCTTGTATCCGCAATCTCATGCTTTCGGTCATTACCCAAAGCTCATGACCATAGGTGAGGGTAGGAACATAGATTGACTGGTAAATCGACAGCTTTGCCTTAGAGCTCAGCTCCCTCTTCACCACAATAGACCGGTACAACGTCCACATCGCTGCAGATGCTGCTCCAGTCCATCTGTCAATCTCTCGCTCCATTCTCATTTTTAACAATGATGTCAGAAAAATATGCTTGCCTTGCACTTCTCAGCTCCAAATTATAAATGCTCAATCTCACATTATAGATTTCAAAATGAACCTGTAATTTAGTTTTTTGCCATCTGCGTTCAGCTTTTCGACACTCTCTTTTTTCAGCTCTTCAGCAGTACCTGCTAATTCCAGGTCTTTCTGGAGCTCTCCATGAGTGGTCTTTGGCTCTTGGATAACTCTTATGATAATTCTTTTGATTCCTTTGTCAGAAATCTTGCAAGGAGCAAGGAGGTTGTGGCCGGTTTATGGTAAAATGGTGTTCTTTCCACTTCTGAATGATGGCTCCAACAGTGCTCACTGGAACATTCAGTAGTTTAGAAATGCACCTGTAACCAATGCCATCATTATGTTTTGAGACAATAAGGTTGCGAAGGTCTAGAGCAGTGGTGTCCTATCATGTGTCATGGAGGGCCAAGACTCTGCAGGTTTTCTCTTCTACCAAGTCTGTTCAGCAGGGGTTTTCACTTATCAGCAATCAGTGGGAAGAAATTCAGTGGAATCTGTTGTTGAAGACACTGGTTGGAGGTAAAGCTTGCAGGGTCTTGGCCCTTCATGGCACATGATTGGACACCCTTGGTCTAGAGAGAGTTCTTTGCTTCTACCCATCATGAGTTCTTTGTGGTGTGACAATCTGATACTCACAGACCTTTTTAAAGGCCAGGACTGCTTAAGTCAGGACTTAACCAGCTGAAATTAATTTGCACTGATGGGGGATGGGATGGCTTCCTAAATTCTGATGGATTTCAGCTGGTTTCTTAGTCATCATCCTGAGCACGGTTGGGGGCCGTGCTCAGTTCCAGCCTTAAATTTAGTCCTTTTCTGTCCGTTTGTTTATTTTAATCTTCTGTATCTGATTTTTGTTCATTTATGAGTTGTATTCTTAATGGTGTCCTTATAGTCTAGTTATTGTGTGTCATTTTGTAGTTATGTGATTGTTTATATCTTTTGGGGCTGTGTTACTTTAGTCTGTATTCTTTAGTTCTGGTCTGTACTTTTATTTTGACAGTGCTGTGCAGATTCTGGCTGTGAAACTGTTTTGTGGGCTGCACAGCTGTCACTTGTTGTTTTGATTATGTTGTCACTCACACACCCACACCTGATTATCATCAGGTGCAGTGTTATTTAAGCAGACTGGTGTGGTTGTTCTTTGCAGCGGTCTTGTGTCCCCACATGTCATTATCACGTCCTTCACTTCTAGACGGTGTTCCCGTATGCATCATTTTCCTCTGGATGTCCCCCGGCTTTACGTGTAAGTGTGCATATTTGTGTATTTTGTTTTTGTATGCCGTTCTGTTAATAAATGTGCAAAAACTCACTGCCTGTGGTTGGTGTCCTCTGTTAAGCCTTGGTAAGGTGTTTTATGACATTCTTGGCTTTCTATGCCTTTTTTTAAGTTTTTGTAAAGGGTATACATGTCATTACAGCATTGCATTGTTTACATTTTCATCACATGTTCCCTTTTTTTGTTTTTTGACAACATTGGAAGAATAATTATTACAACACCCTTTTTTTAAGTGAAAGAAAAAGAGAATTAAAGAAACAAAAAACAAAAAAATAAAACAAAACAAGAAAAAACAAAAAACAAAAACAAACAAAAGAACCAAAAAAAAAAAATAATAAAAAAAATAAAAATAAAAGAGCATCTGAGTAGCGTTGGAACAAAGAGAGGTGCCATTATTGAAATGGTATTTGTCAAAGATTAGATCTGATGGAAGACACATATGCGATCCAGGGTTGCCAAAAGTTCAAGAACCCATCCATGTCCTGTCTCAGTGCGAATGTCAACTTTTCCATCGAGTAAATGTCTTGAATTGCGGCGGCATGAAATAAAGCGGCGTTGTTGGAGGTTTTAAGTAGGTTTTATTAATCATACCGCCGTCACGGGATCCCCTCTCCAGCCCAAGTGTGTGCAGGCTGGATGGGGATCCTCTGGCTCTCAGAGAAGGAGAGGAGAGGCGGACACGTGTGTGTCCTACAGCAGAGGTTGAGAGAAAGAGGAGGTGTTACAGAACCTGTGCAGTATTTATACCCAACTCAAACAATACATCAAAGCAGGTCTGATCAAAGGGACTGCAGAACAGGCATGAGATATTTGCATTTGTGAGACACAGACAGGATGCATGAACACAACGCATGGGTGGCACATTAACCTCACAGCAGTGAAATGCATAAATGGCTGATTAGATCACAGCATGCAGCGGAAAAAACCAGGTGTAGCAAGCTGTCCGTCCTTAGTCTGTTTGTGGGGGTTTTCCCAAACCGCCACAGCTCCCCCCCAGAGGGCTCGGCAGGTGGTCGAGACCTCGATAGTGTAGCTTGGGCAGCGAGCAGGGAAAAGCTCTGCGCAGGAGGGGGTGGAGGGGGGTGGGGGTAGTAAAAGCCGGCCGGAGACGATGAGAAGTCTGGGCCGCGCAAAAAATTGCTTGCTGCTCCGCAACGTCGAGGGGTTGTCCCGTTGCGCGTGCGGAGATCACAAGAAGAAAAATTAGTCACTGGCTCCTCTCGCGATTAAGTCCTGCAAGGATTAATAGCGGCCATGAAGAAAAGACGAGGCTGCGTGGCGGCTGTGATGAGAACAGAGGGACTGGCGTGTTGGCTTTAGGTGCGGGCACAGCCTTAAAGCGCTCGGGAACCGCAAACCGCTGAATTCCCTATGTGTGCCGTGGCTGAGACTGTTAACAAATCCTTCGAGCATGCTGCATGCGTGCCTCAGGTGAGCGAGCAGCCCTGAAGGGCAGCGGCGAAGGAGGAAGGCAGTCTGTGGAGCCGTATGTGTCCCGTGCGTGGTGTGCCGTGCCCGTGACTCCCCGGTGCGTGTGCCGGAGTCCCGTGCGTGGGTGGGCCGCTGGAGAGGGGAACCGGGGTCAGGGAGCTTGCTGGAGATCATCCCTGTTGTCTGTTGGAGCAGTGAAGGAAAGTAGACGCTCTGTCACTCGCTCGGTCATGGTGCGTTCAGGTCCACGTGTGCTCCGTCGGCCATGGGGATCGCCGTCGTGGAGAGGGGACGAGGTGCATGCGCTCACGGTGTGGAGGAGCTGTGAGCGCGGCCGGTCCAGCGTGGATGTGCCGATCTAGGCGTGCAGATCTCACCATGAAACGTTGCTCAGCTTTCCCGGTCGTGGGTGTTCTCCGTGGAGTTTCGCCTGGACACTCCGCGTTGAGGTCTCCCTGAAGCAGAAGGGAGGGCAGATCAGTCAGGCTGCCGCGTTCGCTTGTCGTCGGAGAATCACCGCCGGGTGTTGCGTTCGCTGGCAGCGTGTTCGTTTCAGCGTCGGGTCACCAGTGCGGCGGCATGAAATAAAGCGGCGTTGTTGGAGGTTTTAAGTAGGTTTTATTAATCATACCGCCGTCACGGGATCCCCTCTCCAGCCCAAGTGTGTGCAGGCTGGATGGGGATCCTCTGGCTCTCAGAGAAGGAGAGGAGAGGCGGACACGTGTGTGTCCTACAGCAGAGGTTGAGAGAAAGAGGAGGTGTTACAGAACCTGTGCAGTATTTATACCCAACTCAAACAATACATCAAAGCAGGTCTGATCAAAGGGACTGCAGAACAGGCATGAGATATTTGCATTTGTGAGACACAGACAGGATGCATGAACACAACGCATGGGTGGCACATTAACCTCACAGCAGTGAAATGCATAAATGGCTGATTAGATCACAGCATGCAGCGGAAAAAACCAGGTGTAGCGAGCTGTCCGTCCTTAGTCTGTTTGTGGGGGTTTTCCCAAACCGCCACAGAATCACGTTAATCCAATCTTCAGGTGTAGGACAATCCTTCAACATCCATTTTTTAGTTAGAGCTTTTTTACTTGCCAGTATTAAAACAGTGAATAAGTATTTTTCTCCTCGTCTTTCCAGTGATTCCGGTAGTAAACCCAAATACAAAGTTACAAAAGAAAAGGGGACTGTTATTTTGAATATTTTCCCCAATATTGTCTGTACATTGGTCCAATATTGGTGGATAATTGGGCATGACCAAAACACATGAAAATGATTTGCAGTCTTTTCACCACACAAGCGCCAACAATTCAACCCCTTACGAGTAAATGTGTTTTGTGCAGGTCTTCTGAAAAATCTTGCCAAATTTTTCCATCCAAATTCTCTCCACTGCAGGGATGAGGTACTTTTCCATTGTTGTTTATTTAGCTTTTCCCATATTTCCAGTTGTAAAGTGAAATTCCCCTCTTTTTCCCATCTCTCTTTTATATATGATGTGTTGTCTCCTTTTAAGTCTTGAAGACCTTGGTATATTTTAGAGATGTATCTGATCCCTAGGATCCCTTTATATGCCATTAAGAAGACCTTCAGAACACCTGACTGGGCCCTTTCCAAATCCTCCTTTTTAAGTATTTTGTTTATGTGGTGTCTAAGCTGAAAGAACCTGTAAAGGTCTTGATTTATTAGACCTTGTTTTTTCAAATCTTCAAAACTTCTTAAAATTTGCCCTTTAAAAAAATGGTAATATTTTATCAGTCCGTTCTCTTTCCACTTTTTAAATCTAGTGTCTGTTTTATTAGGAGTAAAGTCTTGATCATAGGCAATCCATTGCAGTAATCGATAGGGTTCTTTAGTTTGATTCTCTCTGACTATCTTAAACCAAATTTGTAGCGGGGTCTCTATCCACGGGTTACTGTTATTCAAAAGTTTAGGTAAGGCATTGTTCCCTATTATCGCCTGTAGGGGGATGTCACTTGTTATTTGGCATTCCATCTCCTTCCATTGTGCAGTGTAGACTGGGTTACATATCTCTACTAAAGTTTTAATTTGTGCGGCTTTAAAATAGTTTCTGAAATTTGGCAGCGCGAGCCCACCTTTGTCTTTGTTTAGCTGTAGGGTTCTATATCTGATTCTAGGTCTCTTGCCCTGCCATATGAATCTTGAGATCCTTCTGTCCAGTTCTTGCCATGTTTTTTTGGGAGGTTCTACCGGTATTGTTTGGAAAAGGTATAGAAGACGTGGAAGTTTATTCATTTTGACTGCTTCAATTCTTTGTACGGTACCCAAGAATGGTATCATATTCCATCTTGCTAGATCAGATTTTATTTTTGCCATCAGTGGATCATAGTTCAGTGTTATAATTTTGTTGAGTTGTTTCGGGATATTGACCCCCAGATATTTCATAGATTCCATCTCCCAGTTAGTTTTGAATTTGCTTAGTAAATACTGATTTGGGTCATAGTTGAATGTTAAAACTTGGGTTTTATGCATGTTTAATTCATACCCCGATAGATCTCCATACTCTGAAAAAACTGAGATTAGTTCTGGAAAAGAGGTGTCCGGCTGCCCAGGGTATATTAAAATGTCATCAGCAAAGAGTGCTATTTTGTGTTCCTTCTGACCAAGTGTAATACCTCAAATTTTTTGATTCTATCTTATCCATTGGCTCAGAGGTTCTATGAAGATTGCAAAGAGCAGTGGAGACAAGGGGCAGCCCTGACGACATTCTCTTTCCAGTTCAAAAGATGATGATAATTTACCGTTAATCCTTATTTTAGCTGTTGGTTTTGTATATAATGCCTGGATAGTTCTAATGAAGTTGTTATGAAAATTGAAACTGGATAAGATTCTATATAGGAAAGACCAGTCAACCGAATCAAATGCTTTTTCAGCATCTAATCCCAATATGGCTACATTTAAGTTATATTTTTTTGTATGATGAATTATGTGTAAAGTGCGTCTAATGTTGTCTTGTGTCTGTCTTTGTCTTATAAAACCTGTTTGGTCTAAATGAATTAAGTCTGTCAGTATATTTTCTAACCTTTTGGCAAGGATAGTGGTAAAAAGCTTATAGTCCTGATTTAACACACTGATTGGTCTGTAGTTGGAGCAGTCTAGTTTATCCTTTTCAGGTTTAGGTATGACTGCAATGACCCCTTCTCTCCAGGAGGGGGGGATTTCCCCTGAGTGGAGGACATAGTTAAATGTTTTCAGGAGGAGAGGAGATAGTTGCTGTTTAAAGGTTTTGTACCACTCTGCTGTATAGCCATCTGCTCCTGGGGATTTGTTAGCTTTAAGTTTCATAATTGCTTTTTCTAATTCTTTAGATTGTATTTCTGACAGTAGTGTTTTATTTTGTGACTCAGTAAGTTAGGGAAGGTTTAATGTGTTTAGGAATGTTTCGGATGCGTTTTTATGTTTTTTGAGGGAGTACAAGTTCTTGTAGTAGTTCTCGAAGCTTTTAAGAATATCCTGAATTCTAAATTTTATTTCCTTTGATACTGGGTCTCTGATTTTGTAGATTGCTCTCTCCGTTTGTTGTTTCCTCAATTTATAGGCTAGCAATTTTGCCGATTTGCTGCCTGTTTCATCGTATTTTTGTTTCAGAAATGTAAGTTTCTTCTGGATTTCTATTGTGTAGATCTCATTTATTTGTTTTTTAATTTCCTTAATTTTGAGCAAGTCATTAGAATGAGTGTTGTCTTTGTGCTCTTTTTCTAGTTTCTTAAGTTCTGACTCTAATGTAATTAGTTTTTCTTGTCTTAGTTTCTTTTGGATTGCCAGTTTTGCAATAATCTTTCCCCTTATTACAGCTTTGCATGCGTCCCACAGTATTAAAGGGGATACTTCTCCATTATCATTTTCTTCCAAATATCTGAGAATATCTGATTCCAATTCATCTTTCAGTGGTCCTTTCAGCATATTTGAATTTAACCTCCAAGAAAATGTATTATTTGTGTATTTTTGGATACTTAAGTCCATATAGATTGGACTGTGGTCAGAGAGATCCATCAGTCCTATTTTACATGTTTTTACTCTTCCAATGTCTCTATTAAACATAAAAAATAGTCAGTCCTTGAGTATGATGAATGTGGTGCTGAGTAAAATGTATAATCTTTTACACTGGGGTTGAATTCCCTCCACACGTCACAGATTCCCATTTCTTTTAGTAGCATCTGAGTTTTTCTACTTTGAGTGTTATTTTGATGTGGGGAATTGTTACATGTGGCCCTCGCGAGCCACACAAAGAGAGCCGAGGGCGAGCCAGTGAGTTGCGATGTTTTATTAATAATAGGGAACAGGGGATAAGGAACACGGCCTCGTGGGCCAAAAGGCACAAATACTCATACAGTGGTACACTCACAAGTAATGTAGAATGACGAGTAGAGGACTGGCACCGGGCGTAGGGGTTCCAGCCTTCAGTGTGCTAAGTCACAGCCCCGAATGATCGGAGCTGCTCCTTCTTATACTCATTAGCAGCGCCTCAACTGATGAGGGTTGATTGGACTCCAGCCGTCCCGTAACTGACAGCTGGGAGCCCGCTGAGGCACTGTCACAGAGAGAACAGGGCTGAGGGAATATGGTCTGAGCGCCGGATGGCACGACGTCTCATCCACGTGACAAGAATTACCTGATGCATCCCAGTATGGATTCAGTCTTAGATTGAAGTCTCCACCACATATCACTAAACCTTGGGCTTTAGTTATCATTAGGTCAAATACATTTTTATAAAATTTCCAGTTAGCCCCTGGAGGTGCATGTACATTCAGCAGGGTGATATCTTCTCCCTCTAGCCGCCCAAGTACCATACTGTATCTCCCTTCTTTATCTTTGTGTTCTGATTTTTTTTTCAAATATAATTTTGGTTGAGATCAATGTCACTACCCCCCTCCTCCTCCCTGACTTATATGAAGATGAAGAGATCATTTTAAACCCTTGTCTATTGAGTTTAGTGTGCTCCACTTCTGTTAGGTGGGTTTCCTGTAAAAATATTATTCCTGCTTTGTCTTTTTTCATTTTGCCTAGAATCTTGGATCTTTTAACTGGATTCAGGATCCCTTTTACATTATATGAGATTATTTTGGTTACACCCTGTTTCTCCATTGTGTTGTCTTATTTAGTATAACAGTGTGGTGGCCCTCTTTTATGCTACTCAGAAACTGAAAGAACATTAAGAACATAAAAAAAAACATTAAGAACATAGTATATAAAACTTTAAAACAAAAAACTGACAAAAGATCTTCCTGAGCTGAGGTCTTTTTAGTGACCTTAGAAGAGCCATGATGGTGTGTTGGCTCTGAGGGAAATTCTTCAGATTCCGTTACGTGCTGAGGGCCCTCTCTTACCCCTGTAAGTTGTCCCATGTTTTTAACGTGAATTTCAGATCCCAATCCGAACTTGTAATGATTTTTTTTTTTTTATGCCTATACCCTATGAAATTGTGCGCAACCTCCCACCACCATCACAGCAAACAGTCACGTTAATACAGTATTTGTTAGTGTGGAGAGATCATGTGGTTCATTGACACATTTCTATTTTAACAAGTTTTTTTTTTTTAAAGACTTATTTGTTTCTAATATTATGTCTGTTCCATAAAATGTTTTACCACTTGCTGATTCTGCATCTCCTTTAATGTTTGTTACCTTGTAGGAGGAGGGTTGGCTGCGCAGATTGACTAAAAATATCGTTATTCCGTCCTGTAGACGGCTAGTTTTTCCTTGTAGCTCTGGCGCTGGGTTTCCCGCTGCTGGCCCGTGGATTTTGAGGGCCTCTGTGTGGACCACGTTTCAGCCTTGATTCTTTCGATCGGGTCTGCTGTGGGTTTATACACCGGTACCGGGAGTCCTCTTCTCGCCATATCCGAGGTTGCTTCTTCCGCCGAGTTGTAGAGACACGTCTCATCCTCGTAAAACACCCTCAGCTTCGCCGGAAATGGAGTCTGAAAGCGCAGTTTCTTCTCTCGTAGTATCTTTTTAGCGTCGTTGTATTCCCAACGCTTTTTAAGGACCTCCGGAGCGTAGTCGTGTTTGACGAAAACTTTTCTCTCTTGGTGCATAAATCCTTTTTTCTGCCAAGCCAGTCTTACAACCTCTTCTTTTATTTTGGAGTTGGAGAACTTCACCACCACCGATCGTGGAGGCGCTTCCGCCGCCGGCCTAGGGGCTAATGTACAGTGCGCCCTTTCTATCTTCAAGTCGGTGGTTTGGGGAATATCCAACTTTTCTCTCAGTAAGGACTCCACGCATGCCGCCATTGTGGTGAAACCGTCCTCGACTCCTTCTTTCAGACCATGAATTCTTATGTTACTTCTTCTTAGTCTTCCTTCTTGGTCGGTTAGCTTAGCCTCCAATCTTGACTGGCATTTGTGTAGTTCCAGCACGGTATCTTCGGTATCTTCCAGCCCTTTTATTCTTTCCTCTGCTTCCAAGATTAGGTCCTCGGCCTGGTCCACTCTGCTGTTTGCCCTTTTTATTTCGTCTTTGATTTCACGAAATTCGGCCCAGCACTCTCGGCGAAATCGTCTTAATTCCTTAAGTACCATTTTTAAGCTAACCTTGTTGCTAGCTTCATTCAGCTCCTCGTCTTCTGAATGGAAATCCTCCGGATCAGATTCTCCGGCCGATGCGTGTGCTGGCCTGGTAAATGTCAATTTCTTCTGTTTTCCTTTAGGCATTATGACTGTCTTTTGATTTTCACACTTCCAAAAATCTGTTAAATCTGATTTTCAAGGTATTTTCCTGGATCGGGTCTGGGAGCTTCAGCGTTAAGCTGCTATCACCATGGTGTCCAGACCAGAAGTCCTCTATGCCTTTTTGCACCTTTTTCTTCATGTGTTCAATACTTATTCCCTGTGTTATTCCACTTCATTAAATAAAACTTATTTTGTGAACACAGTTGCCTTGATTTCTTTGTACGTATGGATTACTTGGGTTGTTACTGATATCTGGTGAAAATGAAATATGTTTAATGAGAAAAATGTTGATGTGTTCAATATTTATTTTCCCCATTGTATGTTGTTATCATGATATAAGAGGACTTATATCATGATATGACATTTTTGTCATATCGCACAGCTCTAATCAGTACATTATCAGTACATTTGAATTCACAATAAAGTTGACTGTGACTTTGATAGCAGTCCTTATTGTGGATAATTCATAAAATTCTGACAGAAGATCTATAGGAGTCACCAGACAGAGCACCTTTGTGTCTATTATTACTCCACTGGGGATCCTCTAAACAATAAGGCTTCATTAATTCGAGTCACTTTTGACTAAGCCATTAAGCAATCAAGATTTTGCTCTCAACAAGAGCTAATCAGCAGGAAATTGTGGTCGGATCATTCATTTTTATGTTGTTCTGATAGATCGGCTTCCCCCCCCCCTTTTTTTTGAACTGTTTCCCCAGCATGTTAAAATGCTTTCATTGCAAGAAGGAACACAACAGAGTGCCACAGTTGATTAAAAATAACACATCATGTATTACTTTCATGTATTACCTTTTGATAGTTTGAGTTTACAAGTTTGGCAACTGCTTGTTAACACAAATATCTAATGAGCCAATCACATGTCAGCATGTAAGTAAGTTAAGTAAACTTTATTTATATAGCACTTTTTTAAAACACAAGGTTACAAAGTGCTGCACAAACATAAAGTATTTCAAGATAAAACTAGACAACATTTCCAACACAACAAAACTGAGCACATCAAAAGAGACAGACACACACATGCGCATGCAGACAAAAACACAAACACAGACTCATAACTGGACTCATTACAAACACACTCACTGCATAATGTGGGGTTATAAAAATGCTTGTCGGTAGAGGTTGGTTTTCAGAAGTTTTCAATTCAGATTTTCAGTGCATCTGATGGATTGGGGTAGATGATTCCAGAGGGTAGGTGCAACAACAGAGAAGTCATGATCACCCTTTGTATTGTGGGTAGAACATAGTATACAATGGTGTGAAAAAGTGTTTGCCCCCTTCCTGATTTCTCATTTTTTTGTGTTTGTCACAATAAATGTTTCAGATCATCAAACAAATTTAAATATTAGACAAAGATGACAAAAGTAAACACAAAATGCAGTTTTAAATGAAGGTGTTTATTATTAAGGGGAAAAAAAATCCAAACCTACATGGCCCTGTGTGAAAAAGTGATTGCCCCCTAAACCTAATAACTGGTTGGGCCATCCTTAGCAGCAGCAACTGCAATTAAGCATTTGCGATAGCTGGCAATTAGTCTTTTACAGCGCTGTGGAGGAATTTTGGCGCACCCATCTTTGAAAAATTGTTGTAATTCAGTCACATTGGAGGGTTTTCAAGCATGAACCACCTTTTTAAGGTCCTGCCACAGCATCTTAATCAGATTCAGGTCAGGACTTCGACTAGGCCACTCCAAAGTCTTCATTTTGTTTTTTTTAAGCCATTCAGAGGTGGACTTGCTGGTGTGTTTTGGATCATTGTCCTGCTGCAGAATCCAAGTGCGCTTCAGCTTGAGGTCATGGACAGATGACCAGACATTCTCCTTCTGGATTTTTTGGTAGACAGCAGAATTCATGGTTCCATTTACCACAGCAAGTCTGGCGTTTATCATGGTTTTAACACGCTGGAAACGGGAGCCATAATGGAAGAGTCGCTTAGCTAAGAGATGTGGTTAGAATTCAAATGCAGCCGGCTTCATATAAAGGGAAAGGCAGGGGCCTGATCAATTGCTGAGGATATATTTCACCAGCCACTACAATATTAAGTTATGAGACTGGCAATTTTTCTCTTTTCTCGCACGAGCAAGTGTGCCGTTTTTATTCTCCAGCGGCAGTGACAAAGGAACAGCTAAAAACGCTAGCTCTAAACTGAGGTCCTTAAATGGCTGCCTAGAGAGGTGCCTGATGAGAAAGCCTGAGCGCACAACTATAACGGCCGTTGCTAAACGACCGGCCATTTATGTCTGCACTAAGTGGCCAGGAGCCACTTAGTGAATGAAAAACCCACGTGCAGGAGTGGTTTCGTGCGTTGTATTGAACAAAACCCCAAAACGTGTTAATGGAAATGAATAAAGTGTGGATGTGTATGTATGTGAAACACCTGAGCTGCCAAGTGTCCCAGCTGTCAGGGAGTGAAGGACCCAAAGGGCTCCCTGAAGCGCCTGATGGAAAATAAATAAATATGTGCATTTTTTATTTTTTTTTAACCAAATAGCCAAATTAGGAGGTATTTACTTGTATTATTAGCATATTTGTAATTTGTGTGTATTTTCTACTATTGAATAAAAAAAAAAAAGAATCAAATTGTAGGTGCTTTCCGGCCAGATATTGTGATACTAGTAGACCAACTCCCGGCCGTGTAGTCACTTCGCAACTATGACTACCTAAACAGATCATTCTATACATGAACACATATTGTGGTGAATTATGTGTTTAGAGTCTGCTGCAGTTCCCTATTACGTACCTGGCAAGTTAAGATGACCGAAATTCACGAAGTCAATGACTTTAATCTGTCAGCAGCCTTCAGACAAACTGAACCTGTTAACATTTGATCTCAAAATAAGGGAGGATTTTCCTGCCGTCTGGGTGGTGAGGAGTTTTCTAACCCCCCCCCCCCAAAAAAAAAACCCAACAAAAAACAAAACAAAACTATAAATATAAAGAAATATTATAACAGAAATAACGCCATCCTTGGTCATCTAAGTTAATTTATTTCATTAAATACAATTTTATTAATATTTTTTCTTTGTACTCAGAGTTAAATTATTGTTCTGTTCTGACTGCAAAATTATTGTCAAAAATGTAAATTGTTATAAGGAAAAGGTAAAAAAGATTACCACAGTCTGTTTCAAATTTATCTAAAACAAAAAACAAAAAAACAGTAATTTTATTTTAAAAAACAGACAAAAATTAGTCATAAAATAATCCACAAATTTATAATAAAGTTTCAAATGTACAAGAAATGTCAATTTTACAAGAGGAAATTGCAAATTTGAGGAACATGGTTTCAACCTTAGATTTACAGAGAAAAGTAGAAAACTATAAGAAAAATGTTATAAATTTTTGAGGAAAAACCTCAAGTCTTCAAGACTGAAGTCATTACTCAAGTTTTTAAGTGGGTGCTCTTTGTACCCTTAACTCAATTAGAAATTTTTGGGTGCCTACTTTTAATTATTAATTTCAAAGTACTGCTTTTACATGAGTAGAATTTTTGGTTACTATATCCACCTGATCATATAATTTACGTATGCTTGAGTACATTGCTATTATGAATGTTTCTTTCCCTTCCCTACTCTCTCAATGGAAAAAAGAAACACTAGAATAAAAATACAAAAAATACACATATGTTTGTCATTTATGTAAACCATGACAAAAAAATCCTGCAGGACAAAACATGACACTTGTGGGCTATATTAATCACATATTCCATAACCTACATATGTTGAAGCATGTGAGAATGTTTGGTGATTACATATGTAAGGCGACTTCACACCTCTGAAAGGACAAAGACTCTCACCCGCCAGTGAAGAACAAAGACGTTCCCAGACACTGCGGTGGAGACCGGAGGAGCTACCCTCACCCCCCCAGGGTGAAGAGAGGAAGTACCAAGACACTGGGGGGATTATGATAATGAGGGATATCAGCCTTTGATATGCATGTCTTTTGTTATGTGCAAGTATAAAGTCAGAGAGCAGGAGGTATTCGGTCTCTTTTCCTTCTGTTGCTTCTGCACTTAGATGAGACTTGTTAGGAGAGCTGATAAATAAACTTTGGTTTCTATATCATACCGCCTCGTTCTTTCAAGCTCTTCTACACTGGTGACCCCTGACGCGAGTATGGATCTGAGGCGTTCCCCCGCAATCGACTCATCTGTGGCGACCCAGGCAGACGCCAGCGCCCACGCAGACAGGGGAACAGATGGACGACTTTCCCCCCCGGCAGAAGGGATTGAGAGGGCTCAACCGAGCACCAGCGCTGCTGAGAGAGCCGAAGCAAGGCACTCTCACCCTGCGGTCACAGCAGTGACGGTCTACACGAATGCCGTCGCTGTCAACCTGCCGGACTTCTGGCAGGAAGACCCCGCCTCGTGGTTTCAACAAGCTGAAGCCCAGTTTACACTGGCGGGCATCACGGCTGACGATACCAAATTCTATCATATCGTTTCCAAACTCGACGCCGCCACTTCGAGGTGTGTGCGGAGCATGATCCGGCGGCCGCCGGCCCAAGACAAATATGAAACACAGAAAGCAACCATCGTGGCAAATTACGTTCCCTCAGCTGAAGAGAGAGCCGAGAAGATCCTGGCGGTCTACGGCCACAGAGGGTGCAAACCTAAAGCCCTCATGGAGGATTTGCTGCAGCCCAAAGAAGAAGACAATGACAACTTCCTCCTCCAATTCATATTCCTCAGCACGCTGCCGCCACACATGAGAGGGACGCTCGCCAACATGAGATGCAGCACCCAGCAAGACTTCCGCGTGCTCGCCAACGAAGCTCAATGGCTCGTCAACGCCTGCAAGGAGCAGACACCCACAGCAGCATCCGCAGACCTCAATGCTGATGCCCAGAACCACGAAGAGCCACAACCCACTGAGCAGATCCAGCCCGCGGTGACAGCGACACGGCCAAAACGTAACAGACATCTGTTATTATCACCACCGCTTCGCTGAGAGGGCCCGCAAATGCGTTCCCCCCTGCAAAATTACAATTTCGGGAAACGCCAAAGCCGAGAGCCGTTAACGGCAGCGGTTCTCGGTGAGAAGAGTAAGCTGTTATATGTGACGGATGGACACACCGGCAAGCAGTTCCTTATTGACACAGGAGCTCAACTGTCGGATCGAACCCACGATGGTCAAGGGTGGAATCGATCCTATGACCTTCTTGCTGTGCTGCCACTGTGCTAACCACTGCGCCACCGTGCTGCCCAAATATTGCCCGGTATTCTGACAATCAATGGTTTTTTGCTCTTTCCTATTGTGTTATCCTTTTCCTCCCTATGCATCCTGTACCCATCTGATGACAGGCGCGTTCTCAGATGCTGCCGCGTCACCGGAAATGCAGGTCGTTTTCTGTGTCAAGTCAAATCCCTCGTATGTTATCAGTCCCTGTTAATGTACTTGGCAATAAATCTTTTCTGAGTTCTGAGTTCCCTGCAAGGAACAATTAACCACTCTCCTTCCCACGCTGCAGATTCCTTACAAGAAGGTCCCAGCAGGACGCCTAAACGAACCCACAGCAGTTTTGAGAGAAGATTAAAACCCAGACAGCACAGGGACTGATGCAAACTACTCCACAGTTGTTCACTAATTGTGCTGTAACAGTTTAGGACCGACTTGTGATTTTACTATGCTGTTATGATTACCACTGAACTCTCTTAGGAGTATGGCTGCTGGAAAGTTTCTTCTGTGGCAAGAGGTGTAACAGTTAGTATGTCATAGTAATTATCTTAAACTGTGAATTTTTCTATTGTCTTTTCTTAGTCGTTTGGGGGGGGCTGTGGGCTATATTAATCATATATTCCATAACCTACATATGTTGAAGCATGTGAGAATGTTTGGTGATTACATATGTAAGGCGACTTCACACCTCTGAAAGGACAAAGACTCTCACCCGCCAGTGAAGAACAAAGACGTTCCCAGACACTGCGGTGGAGACCGGAGGAGCTACCCTCACCCCCCCAGGGCGAAGAGAGGAAGTACCAAGACAATGGGGGGATTATGATAATGAGGGATATCAGCCTTTGATATGCATGTCTTTTGTTATGTGCAAGTATAAAGTCAGAGAGCCGGAGGTATTCGGTCTCTTTTCCTTCTGTTGCTTCTGCACTTAGATGAGACTTGTTAGGAGAGCTGATAAATAAGCTTTGGTTTATATATCATACCGCCTCGTTCTTTCAAGCTCTTCTACACACTTGATATTTTCTAACCTGTTTGTATACCACCATAGACAGAGAGAGAACCTGAATTAGACAGAGCTCAGAGAGGGCAAGATGAGACAGAAGAGAGGAGCCAAGGAGAGGGAAGTGTTCAGGCAGAGGAAGGAGAGAAGGATAACACCACTAAAAAATCGAAACACAGGATGTGTGGGTGGGGCCCAACTGACCCAATATTCAAGCCTCGGTTCTACAATACTTCAAATGGTAAGTTCCATATGCAACGTTACGGTGTAAGATTTTAAAAAGAAATAAAATAGTATAACATTAACATATTCCTGTATGTTAACCCCCCGGGGAAAAATATGTTGCCACCACGCCAAGGTCTTTAAGCCAGAGGAAACACTGAGGAAGTATATGTTTGATTTTTGCAATGTTTCTAAGCTGCAGAAAACAGGATTGGATGAGCTTGTTTATGTGGGAATCAAAGAACATGTAATGGTCAAAGATGATACGAAGGTTTTTTAGCAGAATAGAATAGAATAGAATAGGCTTTTATTCTCAGTGTACAGTTGTACAGTACAATGAAATTGTAGGTGTAATGTTAGAGTGATGGCAACCAATAAACTGTTCAACACAGGCTACAGTTATCTGGACCAATTATAACGATTTCAGTTTTACTGAAATTTATGTGAAGAAAATTAATAGACAACCAATCTTTGATAACAGCTAAACAATTATGGAGGGAGGATAGTCAATTCAGGTTATTGGTTTTGGCAGAGAAGTAGATTTGAATATCGTTGGCATTACAGTGATTTGACGCATCCAAAAATTGGTTAGGAAAGTGACCTAGAGGGAGTATGTATCGTGAAACCAAAATAGGTCCAAGGACGGAACCCTAGGGGACTCCACACAGAAAAGGAGCAGAGGAGGAAACCCAATTGCCACTATGGATGTTAAAGTGTCTATTAGTTAAGAATGAATTAAACCAGTCTAATGCTGTACCAGAAATGCCGACCCAGTTATTAAGTCTGTCTAGCAAGATGGCGTGATCGATGGAATCAAAGGCTGCTGTCAAGTCAAGCAGAATGAGAATGGTGAATTCACCTTTATCTGTCATTGATTACTTTAAGTAGTGCAGTTTCTGTACTGTGCTTATACCAGAATTCAGATGGAAATCTATCAAAAATTTTGTGGTCTTCAACAACCTGCAGGAGGTGATTGACGATTATATTTTCAAGAACTTTGGACAAGAATAGTAACTTGGAAATCGGACAATAATTTGCTGAGTTGGATCTAGAGTAGGTTTTTTGAGAAGTAGTTGGATACTGTGTAGGCATGCAGAGATGGTCAAGTTAAGGTGCTGAAATTCAAACTGAAATTTTCACACAAAACCATCTGAGACTGGTTCAAGATGACAGAAAGGCAACAGTAACTCAAATAATCAGCTGTTACAACCAAGGCATACAGAAGAGCATCTCTGAAAGTACAGCACATTGAACATTGAACACTGGTACACAGTCTATGCAGTCAGGGAATAAAAGTAATCTTAAATTTAAACTCATTCTTATTACTAAGGCATCTCTTCTCCACAGGGTGATTAAGTGGTGACTGGGGTTTTTGTCCTAGTTATCAACAAATCATTTATTTGGAAAAAATGTTTTTCATTGCATAGTCTGATTTAAAAACTGTTTTTTAAAAAAAGATTTCTTACCTTTGTGGTTGATTATAAACTCCAAATTTTTCATAATAGAGTAACTCTGATCACCTTGGTAACTAGAATAATGGGGGACAAGTTCTTTGCTTTTTGTGGTGGCACCATGTATTTTAAGCCCACTAGGTGCTACCAAGTAGTGCACTCTTGAGATTATGTGGTAATTTTACTGTATGTCTTTCTGTCATATCTGTAAGGGTTCCTGTCTGTCCTGCCTGTCTGCCTTTCTCTCTCCCCGCTGATTGAGCACTTCTCCCGGCAGCTGCAATCACCACTTGCAGCCAGTTAGTAGGGTAGTTTAAGTAGGACACTCTTATTCCACTCTGTCTGGTCGTGTCTGATTCTCATCCTGCCTGCACCCTCCTTTGTGGTGATCCTGAGTCCATTTTGTGATTTTTTTTTTCTTCTGCCAAGCTCTGACCCTAGCCTGCCTCTTGACCCTGAGCCTGTCTGTTTAATGGAATAATCTGCCTGCTCTGTCTTAGCCTGCTGTGCCCTGACCCTAGCCTGCCTCTGGACCCAGGAAACCGCCTGAAGGATTGGATTTGGATTATCTCCACTGTGCACACTATTCCCCTAACAAGTAAGTCGACTTACCATCATTCTCACCAGCTCCTTCATCCCTGTCTCCCCAGCACTCAGGCCTGGCCAGCCTCTCCCCCTTTACCCCTCACCAGCATCTCCGGGATCCCTTCTCTGCAGAATTTCTGTTATGTCCACAAACCTGGCAGTGAAGACGGACGGGTAGGCTGTGCTGGAACTGAACTTTATTACAATAAACTGTACATGTGCATGAGCCCTTGGCTCCTAACTGTGCCTGAGTGAGAGTGCTGGCAGAAGAGCCATAACATTGCCGGCTCCTCCCTTATGCATGTCAGCGTGATGATGGCACCAACTGGCTACGTCATCATGTTGCTCTCTGTTATAAAATCCTTTTATAACATTCATCCCCCTCCCTTGGAAAAACACAGAACACTTTATTATTACTTTCCCCAATTTAACATAAACAACAAACTCCTGAACTAGGGTCAGCAGGTGGATCACCACTGGACCTGACGCGGCTGAGTGGATTATTCTGCCACTTTGCCAGCCGTGCTCCTACTTAAACATCATTTTCATTCTCACAGTCTTCCATGGGGAAGGCGGTTCTGCTGGAGGGGCCTTGTAGCGGGTCCACAGTGGACGCGCCTCTGGAAATGCTGGGTCCCCCCGGACTGGAACCAATCTTCATAATGCTGCGGCCTGGGTCCCATGCTGCACCAACTGACTCCTGAGAAGCCTCACTGTCTGGAGCAGCCACTCAAATGTGCCAGAGATGGTTTGCATGCAGTGCTGAGCCATCTGTCAGCCTGAAGCACATTGGTCCTAGCTGCGCCACGATCCTCAACAGTGTTTACTGTCTCGTCGACTGTGTCTTGGCCTGCCATTGTCCCGGTCTCTCATCGGTGCAGACTCGAACCCAGTCCATGACTTTGAGAGGCGCCTTGCTCGGCCTCATATGCCATTGCGACCACAGTGGTGCTGCATGTCCATCTGTTGCTATCGTGTTGGTCATGGACTCTTCACCTAACATCCCCGCAGCAGTCTCTGGGGACCAAAGCTGGTCATGGGTACTGAAAACGTCCAGCATCTCTCCTGTGTCACTTACCATCATGGACCCTTCACCGTCGGCTCAGCCATGGCTCCTGCAGACTGGTGCTGGGCGAGGATACTGAAGCGGTCCGGCTCCTCTTCTCCCTTGCCTGATGTGCTTTGTTGTTGTTGTTCTGTGTTGTGGATAACATTCGTGCATGGTTGTTGTGCCCCGAGGTTCTCGGCGTGCACGGGCTCCTTCTCCTGCAACTCCACAGCAGCCTCTGTAGCCTCCAGTTGGGTGAGGATCTGAGGCGAGTCTGGCTGCTGCTCCCCCTCTGGGCAGCTCTCCTCCTGTGGTCGCGGGACGGCATTTCTGGTGTTGGTATCGCCCTTTGTAAACTTGTCTCACACCACATCATCATCATCAATGTCCGTTGTGTCCCAGTTACCGTAGCCAGACAAAGTGAACCTGGTGTTGTCATGGATGGTAAAAACCAAAGGGTAGAACAGGTCACATCCCATAATGTTTTCGCCATGCGTAGTCACTTGAAACTCAAAGTCATAAACAATCTTCGACTTGTAGTAGGCCGTTAGCATGATGGTACCCACGTTACTAACTCTGTGACCGCCATATCCGTACAACTCCGCTGGGTTCTTTCTAATTGGGTAGTTAAATGGTAAATGGTAAATGGTGTTCACTTATATAGCGCTTTTTCTCATCTCTAGATGACCAAAGCACTTTACAGATCCTGCTATCCACCCATTCAAACACACATTCACACACTGATGGTGGCAGAACTGCCATGCACAGGCGCTGGCCTGACCCACCAGGAGCAACTGGGGGTTCAGTGTCTTGCTTAAGCACATTTCGACATGCAGACTGCAGACAGAGCAGGAATCGAACTGCGACTGCACCACCTGCGCCACAGCTGCCCCCTAGTTGGGAAAAATTTTTTTCACTGTGGCCCAGTTTAGCAACGAGCTAGCCGCTGCACTATCAAGCAGCAGCGGTACAGCCACACCATCCAATTCAACCATGTCGTGTGCACAGGAATCAATTTAGGGGCTTACCACGTGGATGGTGGTTGCTGGCGGGCGGTTTTACTTGCTTGGCGGGTCCCATGGCATCAGCGGCTGGCACACACGCTGTACTTGCACCGTTGTCCTCTTGCCGGGCAAAAACATGCTCTCTCATGGTGCATCGGGGAACCACAGTCACCACACACGTGGCCTCTCGGAGTGGTCCTCCGGTTCACGGTGTACGCCTCGAACTACTCTACCATGTCCCCATATTCCTCCATGCCCACAGTGGTGGGCATAGAGGAATAGGGGTGATTGTCCTAGCTATCGTTGCTGTTGGCACACACCTAGCTCCGATGCTAACTGGTCCACTGACTCCAATCGGAACGCTAGCTTGATGATGTTAGCTAGTGTCATGTAGTTTGGTGCCGTTAGCATCTTAGTCCTTAGCCTTGGGTTGTTTGTGTGCTCCACCAATTGGTCCTGCACCATTTCGTCTTCTAAAAGTCCAAATCTGTACATGCTAGCCAGATGTCTTAGGTCTGTGACGAATTGCTGGGTGGATTCACCAGTTCCCTGTCGCCGTTGGTGGAATCTGATAAGCTGCATGTTATCCAGTGTAGCAAAGTAGCCAGCAAGCAGTTCCACAGCATCTCTGTATGAGTCTGTCAGACCAAGCGTGTGGAAAATCCTCTGACCTTCTGTGCCCAGGCTGTGGTCAAGCAGTGCCCACTTCCTTCCTTTATCCAGTTTTCCAAGGTCCAATGCAGCAACGTAGGTCTCAAACGCATCCAACCAACATCGCCACGGGATGGGCAGTTCACCTACGAGCTTGAGGACAGGTCTCAGCGGTCTTAGGCATGCTTCCATGGTTCATTAATTCTCGTCACCAAATGTTATGTTCACAAACTTGGCAATGAAGACGGAGGAGTACGTTGTGCTGCAGCTGAACTTTATTACAATAAACAGTTATATATACAGTTCATGTGCATGAGCCCTCGACTCCTAACTGTGCCTGAGTGAAAGTGCCAGCAGAAGAGCTCGTGATGACGGCACCAACCAGCTACGTCATCAGATCACTCTCTGTTATAAAATCCTTTTATAACAATTCCACCTTAGGATCTGCTTCAACAACCTGCTGCTTCCACCAGAAGAAAACTGTAAGCATAATCACAATATTACCTCCCTGCCTTATACCATATTCTCACCATAGTTCTGCTCTCTCCGCTGCAGGGTTGCCAGATCCTCACAACCATCTCCTTCTCACAACATTATTGTAAGTAAAGATTATTGTTACACTCACCTTAAACGTTGTCCTCCGTGTCTGCTCCTGGCTCCAAGTGTAAACCCATTTCAGCACGCGACCAGCAAAGCAGACCCAACGGGCACGGACATGACAACTGTTGTAGCTCGACTCTGTGTTCTGGAGTAGCGCTAGCTTCATTAGCCAACTCATTTCAGGAAGCGTGAAATCAGTTGTTTTCATTTCGTTAGTCATTTAGCTGGACAAAAGACTCATGTACACTCGTTGGAGTGGCTATGCGCATTCCACACTATATTACGCGTTAGCCTGCCATGTTTACAGCCCCCCACTTTGCCGCTAGTCACTGCCAATCACGAATCCTTGCAACCCATGGCTATCGGTCAGCCCAAGCTAACTTCAGCTGAGAAACAGCGGTGGAACAACGAGGTGGTATGTCTATACAGTGCTCAACCTGATCATTTTGTCAGCCGGTGCCCAGAGAAGTTAAAACAGCTTGGTCCGTCAATTAAAATAGGCAAGCTGTCGGGCGGAGGCAATAATTCCCCTATAACTCACCTTGTTCTTCCCGTGTGCATAATGCTCCAGTCTACCAAGTTTGTTGGCTCAGCACTAGTAGACTCAGGGGCTGAACAAAATTTTATTTCTGAGAGTCTGGCAACCGAGCTTGTGTAGGCACAAGCTGTTGCTTCTGCTTACACCTTTTCTGTCCAAAATATGTTGTTTTTCTCTTTCTTTTTCTTTTTTTGTCTTGTTATGATCCATTAGAAATAAAAAAAAAACCTGAATGAATGAACTGTAATTGTAACACGGTCCACTTAGTAAACTTAGGCTTATTGTTGATTCTGGAGCGTCAGAACAAAATAAGACATTTTTTCTGACCTCCACCTCCGTTATCAACACCTCAGCGTCACACTCCATTAAATTATTATTTTTTTATGTTGTGCTTTCCCGCAGGACTGACGATCACTGTTTAACGGAGTGACAGAAGTGGCGTTTTTATTCATTTGCATAGTCATTAGTGGGAGGAACCCAGGTGGAGTAAAGAGATCATGCACATGTGCTGGTTTTCATGGTGAGGTGGGATGTATAAAGGAAAGGAGCAGAGAATTGGGCATGCACACAGGTTTATACATCTGAAAATTTCTCTGCATACGTACTTTTCAAATTTTGTGAGTACTCCATCTTTCAGTACGAAAGATGTGCAACCCTTTATACATGAGGCCCCTAGTGGCTGGATTTCTGCCCATGGGACGCGGCCAGGTTCAGCTCTAAAGAGCCACATGGATCCATCCTACAGTGAGCTCACCACCTGCAGAAGGGACCATGAGGGTCTGGTGCTATGTGGATTGGGTGGCAGTTGAAGGCGAAGACCTTGGTGGTCCAATCACCAGCTTACTAAACTGGCTTTTGGAATGTGGAATGTTACCTCTCTGTGGGGGGGAGGGGATGCTTGAGTTTGTCCATAAGGTTGAGAGATACTGGTTTGATACAGTCAGGCTCACCTCAGGTTCTGGAGCCAATCTCCTGGAGAGGGGTTGGACCTTGGCCTTTTCTGGAGTTTCCCCAGGCAAAAGGCAGCAAGCAGGGGTAAGTATTCTTGTATCCCCCCCGTCTGGCCTCTATGTTGGGGTTCTCCTCACTGGACGAAAGGGTTGTTTCTCTGCGCCTGCCTTTGGGTTGGGAAACGGATCCTGACCATCATTTGTGCCTATGCGCCAAATGATGTTTCAGAGTACCCACCCTTTTTGGAGTCTCTGACTGGTGTGCTGGAAATGCTTCTCTTGGAGACTCCACTGTCTTACTGGGGGACTTCAATGTGCATGTGGGCAATGACAGCAAAACTTGGAGGGGTGTGATTGGGAGGAACGGCCTGCTTGATCTGAACCTGACTCAAACCCTTAAAGTCTTGGTCTTGTCTTGGTCTGAGCCCACTCTGGTCTCGGTCATGACTTGGTCTTGGTTAGTGTGGTCTTGACAACAACACTAAGTTTTATACCAAGGTCTGCACCGAGTGTGTTTTTGTTATATTGCAAACCTTTAGTCTGGTTACATAATGATGCCCATCTGTACTCTGTCCTCCTGCAGCTCCCTCTTCCACTGGTTAGGCTCACTCCTTGCAGCCTTGATTCCCACCTGCGGCTAATTTGAAGAGCCCTCAAATAGGATGCTCTCCTTTCATTCTGCCTGGTGACGGTAACCTGCACACAGCCTGTATCCTGTCTGAGCTCAGTACTATTGATTTACCCTGCTTATGTCGTGCTTCTGATTCTGTGCTTGCCTTTGACCCAGAGACTGCTTGCTGAATCAGGAAACTGCCTTATGGATTGGATTTGAATATTCTTGGACTGCACTCATCACTCCCCCCCCCCCCCCCCCCCCCCACCACCAAGTAAGTCGACTTGCCACTGTTTGTCTTCACTGCTCTTCACTCTCACTCCCCAGCACTTAGGCCTGGTCAGCCTGTCTCCAACAAACCTCTGGAATCTCCTGTGTTGCACCTCAACACCTTCTCCCCCAGCAACCTACTCCCCCAGCATGGAGGTTCATCACCTGCTCCCAACTGCTCTCCCCTGCTGAAGCTGTAAGCACTTTGTAAGCTTTTTGTTTGCCATCTTAACTCATTTGTCCCACTGCCCTCTCTCCTCGCAGGGTTTCCAGATTTTCGTGAAATCACCATTGCACATTTATCTTGCACATTTATTGTAATAAAAATTATTGTTTTCACCTTATTTATTGTTTCTGTCCGCATCTGCTTTTGGGTCATATGCCTAGAACCTTAACAGTATGTCACCAACAAAACTGACCCAGCGGACCTAGATGGAAGCTATAAAAGACCAGCTCAGTGCCCTTAAGCAACAGTTAGGTCAAACTGACTATCAGAATCAGATCCTTTTGAATCAACTTAACAAGCTTACCGAACGCTTGGCTCAGCTTGAGACCATGGCTCAGGGCCTCACCACAGCTCTCTCCACCATCACCCCTGCTGCTTAGAGCTCCCGTCCTGTCAGGCCATTCCCTTCTAGTTTTCACACCTCCATGCCTTAATGGTCGATTGGGGGTGCCAGTGGGTTCCTCTTGCAATGCCAGCTCATGTTTGACCGCATCCCGGTTGATTTCCCCTCTGACAACAGTCAGTTTGCTTATCTTATGGGATTTCTTGACGAGCGTGCTCTTTCGTGGGGCCAAGCCATTATCCAGGGGCCCAATTATAACACATACACCTACAGCTATTTTACGGAAGAATTTACCTGCATGTTTGACTATTCTGAGTGGGAGGGGACAGCGTCCTCCTGGCTCATGATGATTCGCCAGGGGGCTAGATCAGTGGCCGAGCATTCCACTGATTTCTGGGTTCTCAATGCCTCCGCAGGCTGGGATGACATCGCGCTATGCTTGGCGTTTACCCACAGTCTTAATTCCACTCTCTGTGATGAGCTTGCCTGTCTTCGGGATGAACCTGAGTCACTCAACGCAATCATTTCTTTAGTCATTAAACTGGACATTAAACTGTGTGAGCATTCATGGGAACTGCAGTCAGGTTCCCAGTCCTGAGCTAGTTCTTCTCCGTCCCGCTTGCAGCTTCTCTCCCTCCTGCTGCCCGACTCACCGGAGCCCATGGCCATTGGCCGGTCCAAACTCTCCCAAGCTGAACTGCAGCGACGCCACGAGGCGTGGTTGTGTTTCTATTGTGGGCAAGCGGGTCACTCGGCTGCACGATGTTCTGCGAAGGGAAACGGCACTGCCTGCTAGTCACTGTAGGGCAGGGGTGTCCAATCATATGCCATGGAGGGCCAAGACCCTGCAGGTTTTCACTTCTACCCAGTCTGTTCAGCAGGTGTTTTCACTTATCAGCAATCGGTAGGAAGAAATTCAGTGGAATCTGCTTTTGAAGATACTGGTTGGAGGTAAAGCCTGCAGGGTCTTGGCCCTCTATGGCACATGATTGGACACCCCTGCTGTAGGGGGACTAGCGGGCATTGTATCCGGATCCCTGCGCACACAATTTATGTTACCCATAGGACTGTTGCTCCATCACACCGAGGATGTCAGCTCTGCTCTGATGGATTGTGGGGCTGAACAAAACTTTATTTCAGAGAGTCTGGCAACCCGATTCAAAATCCCCTGAATGAATGAATGAATGAATGAATGAATGAATGAATGAATGAATGAATGAATCTTTATTTCGGATAGTTTAAAAGTACAGATTAAAAGAAACTGAATAATATAACAAAGGGGGAAAGAAAATCCAACAAGGTCAAATTAGACAATAACTCCTCTGATTATACAGTTCAACATAAGTTATCCGAAATGGGTGATGGCTGAAGCCGCAGCTTATATTGCCCACCCATATTCCATCCAAGAATTCAAAAGAAAAACAAAACAAGAGCGATTACAATTCAGAACAAAGCTAAGACAAAATGTGACAAAAACTAAGCTACAACACAACGCAGACTGGATATGACAATCCTTATGTGATTTTACATGTCATCTTGTATATATGTTTGGAGTATTTCTTCCTTTAGTTTTTGTTTAAATTGTCCAAGCGTTGTACATGATTTTAATTCAGGTCCAAAATCGTTCCATAATATGACTCCTTGCACTGAAACACAGTGTTGCTTGGCGGTAGTTCTCACTGAAGGTTTTTGAAATATACATGTTCCTCTGAAATGATATTGTTTCTCCCTTATTTGGAACAACTTTTGGATATTTGCGGGCAGTGATAGATTCTTCACTTTAAACATTATTACTGCAGTTTTAAAGTCAACCAGATCTTTCAACTTGAGAGCTTTTAATTTAAGAAAAAGTGGGTTTGTTGGTTCCCTGTAAGCAGCTTTGTTTATTATTCTAATAGCTCTCTTCTGAAGCATAAAGACTGGATATATGTTTGTTTTATATATATTTCCCCATACTTAAGTACAATATGTCATGTATGGGAGTATTAATGAATGATACAAGGTATATAGTGTGGGTTGATTCAGCAAATATTTCACTCTGTGTAGTATTGCAATTGATCTGGATATTTTGCCTTTAATATAATTAATATGTGACTTCCAACACAGTTTATTATCAGTTATTACTCCAAGAAATTTAGTTTTGGATACCATTTCAATCTCTACACCATTTACACTGAGTTTAGATACTAAGTTGTTGTGATGGTTGTTAAAAACTATAAATTTTGTCTTACTTAAATTGAGCGTTAATTTGTTTGAATCAAACCAAAGTTTAAGCTTTCCTAATTCCTTTCCGAGTGTATCCAAAAGTTGTCCCTGTAGAGGCTACCGCAGCCTGTAGGCTCTGTTGCTCTGTCTGGCCAGCAGATATCTCGAGGTTTCCAAGCAAGCTGTGTGCATAGCCATGTTGTCCTCTTGGAATCGTAGGGAACACAGAGAATTTCTTGTCCTCCCTGTTTCCAACTCGCCTATAGTGTTAGGCTACCCATGATAGATAGATAGATAGATGTACTTTATTGATCCCAAATTGGGAAATTATAATGTAACAGCAGCATGACAGTCGATGACCAAAATGACAGAAACACAGACAGCATAATAGACAAAGGGATTACCCATGGAAAGTAAAACTGCCTCAGTAACTTATATACATCATAGATGAATAGATGATGAGCAGTATAGAAACAGGAATCTTACCCGCTGTACAATGCAGGACTATCAGATGCAGGGTGAAATGTGAGGTACCCAATTAGACTGCAAAGTGCAGTATGGCAGCATAGTTATGACCAGAATTCAGCATCAAAGTGAGTTATTGTACAGTGAAATGGCGTGTAGCAGGAAGGATTTCCTGTACCTAACCGTTCGGCAGTGGAGCTGTAGTAGTCTGCTGGAGAAAGTGCACTGCTGTCTGCCCAGTGTGTTGTGGAGGGGGTGATATGGATTGTCCATGATGGATTGCAGTTTGTTTAGTGTCCTCCTCTACACCACAGTCTCTGGCCTGAGAACAATCACAGCGCAAGCCCTCTTGATAATCTTGTCAAGTCTGTTGGTGTCGCTGGCTCTGATACTGCTACCCCAACAGACAGCAGCAAAGAAGATGGCGCTGGTGACAGCGGCCTGGTAGAAAAGCTCCAGCATTCTGTTGCACACATTGAAGGATCTCAGCTTCCTCAGGAAGTAGAGTCTGCTCATTCCCTTCTTGTATGCAGCATCGGTGTTAGATTTCCAGTCCGTTGCTGATCATGACACCCAGGTACTTGTCTTCCACTAGCTCCACATCCTCCCCCCTAATCTGCAATGGCTGTGAAGGTGTCCTCTTCTTCCTGAAGTCAGTCACCATCTCTCTGGTCTTGTTGACGTTCGGCCTCAGGTGATTGTGCTCGGTCCACTCCACAAACCTGTCTACCAGTGCCCTGTACTCCCCCTCCTCTCCCCCTCTTAAGGCCCTTTTCCACTAGTACCTGCTTGGCTCTACTCACTTTGACTCGGCTTTACTCAACTCAGCTCGCTTTTGTTTCCATTGCAGCTGAGTACCGCCTGGAGTGGGTGGGATTTTTTTTTACAACAAGGCGGCGCCACACTCCCGTGACGCAAAACATGTGACAAAAGCAAAACACAACATGGCGGCTTATGAGGTGACTGCTTGGTTGGTCTCTGGCTTTTTTGTCAGAGTAAAGGCAAAAAAGGACAGCCAGTGTAGGGTACAGGCAGTGAGATGAAACACTCTGGAAAAGTACTGGCGTGATTAGGAAGCCACTGAGCCAAAGATGTAAGGATATGAACTAGATCACATATGAAGGTAAGCTAATGATTGCTAATGCTAGTTTGCTTTAAGTCCGCCATACTACACTGTAATGTCTGCAAGTTATCGCTATTAGGTACTAAAATATGTATGTTGTGTGTGTGTTTCAGATGGCTCTCTTGTGGCAAAATTACCGCTTCAAACTGTGGGTCCAGGTGTTCAGCACAGCCTCTCACTGATGTCACCCCAGCTTCACAAACACTCAGTGGTTATAGAACTTAACCCTTTCACATTGTTGATTGCACGAATGGATAGCGCTACCACTGTGACAGACAGTGCTGTGACGTGCACTGCACCTGCGACTGTGACGTGCCAAACACTCCCCAGTTGTACTAAGAATTCCACCTCACAAGGTGGCAGACACGTATAACTTACTGCTCTTGCCTTGGAGGAATTATGGTGGACATAGAAGCATCCTTATTTACACCAGAGAGGAAGAAATTTTTAGACACATATGGACGTTACCGATTGCTGTGGACGTACTCGGTCGCGGACGGAGGACCATTTGCTCCCAAATTTGCCAACTATGATTCAAAAAAGAGATTATTTAGCTTATGAAGGTAAATGTTTTCATTTTATTATAACAGAGGGTGGGCAAAGTTGCCTGATATTCACCTACTGCCCCCCCCCCAGTGCCATGTGACTGGTGAAAACAATCTCTCCGGTTCCATGTCGTCGTATAACATAAATAGTGGTGTGGCACACATATTTTGGATAATATGTATAGCACATTGATTGAGATGCTTAAGACTGCATATGTATTTTGTAACCTCACGTCTTTGAAGGAATAATATGTCTGGACCTCCTGGGGATAACAGTAGAAGGTGGAGGTGCCTTTTGGTGAGGACTCTGAAAGGACTTCCTGACCTCCTGGGGTCAGGTGGAGGAAGAAGGGGCCTGGGGGAGAGTTATTGTCGATGGGGGGTTTGATGACAAGGTGATTCTGTTCTTTGATATCCCAGGTATAAAAGTGGGGGTTTGGGGGAGTTCGCTCTCTTTTTCTTTTTTAGAGATGGTTGGAGATGTGAGATCGTCAAAAAACCTGAATTGAGAAATAAATTCAGCCTCTTCATTTCACGCTCTCCACATTGGTGACCTTACGATATACAATGGGCAGAGACAGTTCTCCCGAGCTGGACTCGTCAGAGACCACTCAAGCAAGCGCGGTCTCAGTCAAGCTACCAGAGTTCTAGCAGGACAACCCGGACTCGTGGTTCCTCCTGGCCGAAGCCCAGTTCGCACTCGGGGGAATAACAGCAGACGACACAAAATTCTACCACGTCATCGCCAAACTCGACAACCGCACAGCTCGGAACGTGCGGAGCCTGGTGCAGCAACCGCCCGCTGGCGACAAATACAGCGGGTTGAAAGCTGCCCTCATTCAGCGTTTCACGCCCTCGGCCGAGGAGAGGGCTAGGAGGCTCCTAGCTCTGCATGAATTGGGAGGACGCAGGCCGGTCGACCTGATGGAAGACATGCTGCAGCTGAGAGGCACAGACAACGATGATTTCCTCTTCACGCATATCTTCCTGAGAACCCTTCCATCGCAGACGAGGGCGACCCTGGCAGGCACGCGTTTCGTGACCCAGCGGGACTTCCCCAGGAGGTGCAGTGGATCCTTGACTCCAGCGAGGAGCACGCGGCCACCGCAGCAGCGGCAGATCTCGGCGCGGCGACCGGGAGCAGCGGTGGGCCAGAGGCGACGGAGGCGATCCCACCAACGATGGCGGCAACGAAGTCCCGACACAGCGGAGGAGACGACTTCTGCTTTTACCATCGTCGCTTCGCCAAGTCCAGCTGCCAAAACTTGATTCCCAGGTGCCATATTGTAGTTATGGGGTTATATTAGCCATAAAATATATATTTCAACAGGTAAACAGTACTGAGTTAGGTATAATAAGATATATTTAACAATTATGATGCATTTTAAGCCAAAACAAACTTGATCTAGGATTAAAAGCAATTAAAATAATACAGTCACAAGGTTACATGGAAAATACTTGGATTTACTGGATAGATACATGTAGATACTGTATAAATATATATTCTCTGCATCAACAATGTACTATACATGTATTCATTTAGTATTGCACTGGGAATTTTGACAATAAACCTTTGTACTTTTTGCAGATCTGTCTCCACTTTTGTTGTATGTGTGAAGGTTACCACCAAGTGACATAAATTAAATACTAAAAGACTGGAAAAGCTGTCTAAGAACAATCCAGCAGTTTGAGAAATCACTTTTGGTTTGGTGTAAGTCTGTCAACAGCATTATGAGCCATAAAGCAGTTTGTGTTAAAATGTTAAATCCCGTTAAACCCTAACCCAGGGGTGTCCAATCATGTGCCATGGAGGGCCAAGACCCTGCAGGTTCTCTCTTCTACCCAGTCTCTTCAGCAGGTGTTTTCATTGATCAGCAGTCAGAGGAAGAAATTCAGTGTAATGTGCTGTTGAAGACACTGGTTGGAGGTAAAGCCTGCAGGGTCTTGGCCCTCCATGGCACATAATTGGCCCTGCCCTAACCCAGAGAAAATACAGATGCTAATATTGCCCAGAATTCCTCCATATACTGGAACTATCACTAAACTGTGCAGTGTCTTCTGCACTGGCACATCCAGCAATGCAGTCTTCATTAAATAAAATAATTGTTTTTGGTTACTTTTGCTTAAAAATGAGCCATTATTTTCAACATCACTGATACTGTAAATGGTTTGTACTGTTGACTCTTTTCACACCGATGTCTTAACAGACAAAATAGAAAATCATGATGCAAACACAAACTTTTTCTTTTTACTTTTTCTTAACCCCTTAGCATTACTGCCAATTTTCAAGGGTGGACAAGTAGAATTTTTGGTTAAGAAAAATCTTTCATTATTTACCATTACACACAGATAACATGGAAACATAGCACAGATTACCAAAATGTGTCAAAATATTTTTTAACTACAATGTCATGATTCACTACATCACAAGATTTTGTTGGTCCAAAACTATTCCCACAACCTGACCTTGATCTATAGACTTTTATAGGATGTGTAAGTAATTAGACTCCATAATATACTCCAATAAAATTGTCTAGCAATGCTTTTTTTCTGAAACTTTGGAGAAAGTTGGTAATGTACTACAGACACAACCTGATTTACCACTGAATTTTGTCAGAAGAGAGAATGTGTATGTAATTATTGACACTTTTCCCACCAGTGTCATAACAGACAAAACACACTCATGATGCAAACACAGTTACTGGTTTATTTAAGTGTCAGCACAATTACAGACTGTTTTGTTTTGTACAGATGTGGACAAAATTGTTGGTACCCCTCTGTTAATGAAAGAAAAACCCACAATGGTCACAGAAATAACTTGAATCTGACAAAAGTGGTAATAAATAAAAATTCTATGAAAATTAACCAATGAAAATCAGACAATGCTTTTGAATTGTGGTTCAACAGAATAATTAAAAAAAAAAAAAAACTCATGAAACAGGCCTGGACAAAAATGATGGTACCCTTAACTTAATATTTTGTTGCACAACCTTTTGAGGCAATCACTGCAATCAAACGATTTCTGTAACTGTCAATGAGACTTCTGCACCTCTCAGCAGGTATTTTGGCCCACTCCTCATGAGTAAACTGTTTCAGTTGTCTCAGGTTTGAAGGGTGCCTTCTCCAGACGACATGTTTCAGCTCCTTCCACAGATGTTCAATAGGATTTAGATCAGGGCTCATAGAAGGCCACTTTAGAATAGTGCAGTGTTTCGCTCTTAGCCATTCTTGGGTGTTTTTAGCTGTGTATTTTGGGTCATTATCCTGTTGCAAGACCCATGACCTGCGACTGAGACCAAGCTGTCTGACACTGGGCAGCACATTTCTCTCTAGAATACCTTGATAGTCTTGAGATTTCATTGTTTCATTGTGCCCTGCACAGATTCAAGTCACCCTGTGCCAGATGCAGCAAAGCAGCCCCAGAACATAACAGAACCTCCTCCATGTTTCACAGTAGGAACAGTGTTCTTTTCTTGGTATGCTTCATTTTTGCATCTGTGAACATCAAGCCGATGTGCCTTGCCAAAAAGTTCCAGTTTTGTCTCGTCTGTCCATAGGACATTCTCCCAGAAGCTTTGTGGCTTGTCAACATGCAGTTTGGCAAATTCCAGTCTGGCTTTTTTATGATTTGTTTTCAACAGTGGTGTCCTCCTTGGTCGTCTCCCATGAAGTCCACTTTGGCTCAAACAACGACGGATGGTGCGATCTGACACTGATGTACCTTGACCTTGGAGTTCACCATGAATGTGTTTAAAGGATGTTCTGGGCTCTTTTGTTACCATTCGTATTATCTGTCTCCTCCTGCGGCCACGTCCAGGGAGGTTGGCTACACTCCTGTGGATCTTAAATTTCTGAATAATATGTGCAACTGTAGTCACAAGAACATCAAGCTGCTTGGAAATGGTCTTATAGCCCTTACCTTTAACATGCTTGTCTACAATTTTCTTTCTAATCTCCTGAGACAACTCTCTCCTTTGCTTCCTCTGGTCCATGTTTAGTGTGGTCCACACCATGTCACCAAACAGCACAGTGACTACTTGTCACCCTTTAATAGGCCGACTGACTGATTACAAGTTTGTAGACACCTGTGATGTTAATTAGAGGACACATCTTGATTGAACATGTCCCTATGGTCACATTATTTTCAATCTTTTCTAGGGGTACCATAATTTTCGTCCAGGCCTGTTTCATGAGTTTGTTTTTTAAAATAATTCTGTTGAACCACTAACAATGTTGTCCAAGTCTGTATGTACAAAAATTAAAAAAACACTGGGGGTGGAGACACAGGGTCACACACACCGGCCACTCACTGCGTTCACAAGCTTGCCCAGTTCAGCCAGGAAAGCTTGATTGAAGGCAGCAGTTTGTGTCATCTCCTCCCTTCGGAAGGTGACTTCTTACTTCCTTGCTTCATGTGTGTTATCGGCAAGCCGGTTGATGGCCTGCATGTGCTGGGCAAGTGCTTCATGGTGCTGTTCAAGATGCTGCTCATGGAGCCGCACCTTGTCACCATGCATTTGGGCAAACACAGTGGCAAGTTCCGTTGTGGGGTGGCTCCTTTAACTCTTGGCTAGATGAAAGACAGAAATGGATGGTGGTTAGTTAAAGCAAGTTCAAAACATATATTAGGGAAATACACTTGTGAAAGCCAGTGGTGGGATGTGACAAAAATGCTTCGTTGTTGTATTTAAGCACAATTGTCATGTTGCTGTGCCTCAGTAGAGCAGATTTTGCAGACACCAGGTTATCCATCCATCCATCCATCTTCTACCGCTTTTCCGGAGGTCCGGGTCGCGGATGCAGCAGTTCAAGCAGAGAAGCCCAGATTTCCCTCTCCCTCTCTCCCGCCACCTGCTCCAGCACTTCAGAGAGGATACCAAGGTGTTCCCAGACCAGCTGGGAGACATATGGGCCTTTTCCATTAGTATCGCCTTGGCCTTACTTACTTCTACTCAACTCACTTTCTCGCCCTTTCCACTGTACCCAGCACGGTTTAACCAACACTATTTTCATGCCTGTTAAGAGGCAGGGTACAAGCATGCTGAATCGAGCCGAGATGTGACATCAACAGACTGCGAGCCGCTGATTGGTCAGGGCGTAACGTCACGAAAGCGCCCGTCTTCGTTGAAATCTTTACAACCGCCATTTGCAATCTTTCACGGACTAACTCGGTCACGGAGTAAATACGATATTAATACAGACAGCGTTGTAGGTTTTGCGGAAATCTACACCGTGGTCCAACAAAGAGGTACGGGGTTTTCTCTACTTGGTGGCAGATACACAGTGAGGAGTGACCCAGACCGATACAGATGGCTGCCCAGTATAGAAACCGGACTATGGACAAGCTGAAGACGAACGTGAGAGAACCATCGATGGTGAGTGATTTGTAATAATGTGCATCTGTTTGCTTATTTATCCTGTTGGTGGTAAGCTCACTTTTTTTGAGCCATACAGCGCCGTTTTGTGCTGGCTAACTCGTTTTAGCTAACGATTTTTAGCTAGTAGCTAGCTAGTACCAACTGCTGATTTGCGCTTGTTTTCTCCTAAATATTCGCTTGTGAGAGCAAAACGATGAAATATGTTAATCCTGGTTAAAGTCCTGATTTGTGTTTTGTATTGCACTTTGGTGCTGCGCATTAAATTGTGTGCAATTTAATGCTAGAATGTGTTTCCACATGCCAGGGGTTAGCCTCCCTGTTTATACTGTGATACTGGTGAAATGGACCACAGGAGCCGAAATCTCAACAATATAAAAGTGCTTTTTCAAACCAGTGATTTATAAAGTCATTCATATAATTTTCTAAAGCGTCAGAATAGACCCACACACCTATTCTGTGGATTTTCCATAAAAGTTGCTGGAACAGTGCATGTACAGAGTGGATCCTGTGGTGCTTGTCAGGGAAACGAAGCATTTTTGTCACATCCCACCACTGAAAACCCCAAATTCAATTTGGCAAAAAATTACAATATTACATAAACTTTAAAAAATAGTTTTTAAATAGAAATGTTGGCCGCTGAGGTGTTGGTTAATATGGGCTGTAGCCATAATCATCAATATTAAAATAAACACTTTCAATATATCACTGTCCCTGTAATGAATCTATATATGGGTTTCACTTTCTGAAATGAGTGACAAAAATATTTAACTTTTTCATGATATTCTAATTTTTGAGATGTGCCTGTATAAGTGTTGAACTTGCTTGAAAATAACCACCATCCATTTCTGTCGTTCGTCTAGGCAGGAGGGAATCAGCCGCTCAACAACGGACGTCGCCACTGTGGAAAGTACTGAAATCCTTTGCTTTTATAGGTAAAGTGTCAAAACCAAAGTAGCACAATTTCCACTTAATATAAAAGGGACTGAACTGAGATTTATTTGATTGTGTGAGTATTAATTACAGAATAATTGAAAAAGACTGGTGCATCAACTGTAAAATAAACCACTTGTTAATGTACCGTAAAACGGGGCTATAAGGGATGGCGGGGTAATAAGGGACACTTTTCTGGGAAATGTTTTAAATGTAATTCTGCTTTTTTTATTTTGAGCAGGACGCTGAGTTGTGTTGTTATTGTCTTTCCTGTAGATAGATATTAGTTTTAAGAAATTTGTCGCCATTATATTTAAGGAAAATTCGAAAAAAAAGTGTCCCTTATTACCCCGCCGTCCCTTATAGCCCCGTTTTATGGTACAGTGGTACCTCTACTTACGAACGTCTCTACATACGGAATTTTCAGGTTACGAGATGCCTCAACGGGAAAATATTGCCTCTAGTTACGAACGAAATTTCAGGATACGAAAGGCAAAAAAGTATGCGCTCCTCGCAGCTTCCGTAGTTTACCGAACGTAAACATACCTGTAGCTGCTCTGCCATTGGCTATCGCCTAGCATCTTCCTGGTATCCCATTGGCCACGAAGTTTTTTTTTTTTTCCAAAACTTTATGCGTTTGGTTGATCTCGCCAAAGAATATGGCCGTAATACATCAACGATCAGCACGGTATTAAAACAAAACGAAGCACTTACAAGCCGACAAAAGGAAACGTCCTTGGATCAGAACATGAACCAAAGAAGGCAAAAGGTGACGACGTCGACGACGATAGCAGTTAAAGGGTAAATGAACATAATTTTTATTATTCTTTCTCTTTTATTATTCTCTTTTATTATTCTTTCTCTCATTTTAAACTCTCATTTTATGTTTATTGTGCAGTAATCTAATTGTAACATGTATTTGTTACATGTTTTGATGCGTTTTTACGATTTATAAAAAATTTATGCCCGAATTTTGGGGGCTTGGAACGGATTACGGCATTTACATGTAAAACGCGCCTCTACTTACAAATTTTTCACGTTACGAGAATTCTTCCGGAACGAATTAAATTCGTAAGTAGAGGTACCACTGTATTTATTTTTTTTGTCAGATCACTTGTGTGATCCTTTGAGTTATGTTCATAACTGTATCTTTTGGGGAATGGCAGTTGTTCAGTCATCAATATAATTTACTTTATATGTGTAGTTTATACTCTATCATGCCCAAAGACTTCCAGCTGGCCCGCCGCATCCGCGGAGAGAGAGCTTAGACTTTCTGCTGCACATTCACCAACCAACCATAATGCTCTGCACTGTGTGTCTATATATATACATTTATAGTAATATGGACATATGTTTACTAGATGTTGTTTTTTCTTGCCTTCTGATTGTTGCTCTGAGTGTTGCTATCCCTGTGCTGTTGCAATCCTGGAATTTCCCCATTGTGGGACTAATAAAGGCTTATCTTATCTTTATCTTATCTTATCTTATCAATAAACTCATGCAGTAACAGGACACATTGCAAATATTTGAGACCCATTGTAGTGCTTCCTTTTATATTTTAGCAATGCTAGTACAAAACACTGCCCACACTTGTAAAATCGACTTTACATCAGTGCAGCTACATGACGATTGTGGTTAAATACAACAACAAAGTACTTTATTGTCACATTGGAATTGTAATCGCTCCTGCTTTGTTTCTCTTTTGAATTCTTGGATGGAATATGGTGGGCAATATAAGCTGCAGCTTCAGCCATCACCCATTTCAGATAACCTATGTTGAACTGTATAATCAGAGGAGTTATTGTTTAATTCGACCTTATTAGATTTTTTTTCCCCTTTGTTATATTATTCTATTTTCTTTTAATCTATCTGAAATAAAGATTCATTCATTCACATTCCACCACTGGCTTTTAGCAACAAGTGTATTTCCCAAATATGTTTTAAACTTCCTTTATTTAACCACCACCCATTTCTGTCTTTTGTCTAGGCAAGAGGTAAACGATCGATCCACCCCAAACTGGACCTTGCGTCACTATTTACAGAGATGCAGGTCTAAGATCTGCTGATCTGAGACCAGTGTGTGCTGCACATCCCAGCTGCTGAGTGACCCAGTCTTACAGTTTGAGTTTTGCACATTCTGAATAATCTGGAATTTGCTGCTGATTGTAATAAACAATTTAGTGACTTATGTGTTTGCATCATGATTTCTATTTTTGTCTGTTAATACACTGGTGGGAAAAGAATCAATAGTACAAACCATTAATGGGTGACCTTGAAAATAATGGCACATTTTTAAGAAATTTATGTCACATGGTGGCAACCTTCACATATAAAAAAGAGACATCTGCAAAAACTTCAGAGGTTTATTGTCAGTGCAATACTACATGAATGCATGTAGTACATGCATGTATGCATGTATACATGTATGCATACATACATGTATACATACATACATACATACATACATACATACATACATACATACATACATGTATGCATGTATACATGCATCAATGCATGTATAGTACATTGTTGATGCAGAGAAAATATATTTCTACAGTATATGTATCTAGTAAATCAAGCATTTTCCATGTAACCTTGTGACTGCATTATTTTAATTGCTTTTAATCCTAGATCAAGTTTGTTTTGGCCTAAAATGCATCATAACTTATTATACCTAACTCAGTACTGTTTACTTTTTGAATATATATTTTGTGGCTAATATAGTTATTAACCTGGCGATCAAGTTGTGTCAGCTGATCATTTTTTGCTATGACACCATCTCAGACTCTGTGCAGCTGGAGAAGGTACGTCCATGATGTCTCAACACTCTCCATGATTTTCACGCAGATCAGAGCAATTTTTTTCCCCACGATATTTTTATTGAACCTTTTTTTTTTTTTTTACAAACAGCACACACAGTCAGACACTAACACAAAAGTAATTTAAAAACTAAAAAGAACAATAACAAAATACCAAAAAAATGGGTAATAAAAACAACAACCATTAACAAAAACAAGTCAACAACAATGCTCCTCTGTTTAGTCTAGGTAATCTATTACATAAGAATACATAATATTAGTGCTGTCAAAATATCGCGTTATTATCGCGTTAACTCAAGCGCCTTTTTAATGGCGAGATTTTTTTTAACGCGAGATTAATGCTGTGACCGTAGTTTTTCATAAGCACAGTGTACTGGCTGTAATACCACACACGTACACATGGTGGCGGAACGAAGGATACGATTTCAAATATCAAACAAAGAAGAACCCAACGACTAAAGCGCACGGCACTGGCGGCACTAGTCAGCCACAGTAATGGACGCACCAGGGACACTTCTGAATGGAAAGTTTACATTTAAAATAGGAAAGGATGGTTCGATCGATAAAACTAAAGTTATTTGCACTTATTGTCGATGTGAACTTAGCTACCATCGAAGCACATCCAGTTTAAAATACCATTTGATGGCCAAACACACCAGTGATGTAGCTTCGCCTCCTCCGCGTCAGAACCAAACAAGTTTGGATGGCTTCCGACAGCGGCCCATGGATGCTGCTACTAAAATGAAGCTAACAGCTGCCATAGCTAAGTGGGTGGCTACGGCATGCAGGCCCGTTAGTATTGTGGAGGATGAAGGTCTGGCCGAGATAATTCGCATCGCATCCAACGACTGGACCTACGAAACTCCTTCCAGAGCTACTATCACACGCCGGATAGAAACGTTGTTTGAAACGGAGAAGTCCCAGTTACAACAGGCGTTGGGGCAGACAGAAATAGTCGCGCTAACGGGAGATTACTGGACGTCACTTGGCAATGACAACTACCTCGGGGTCACAGCACATTATTTCACCCCACAGTGGAAACTTCAGTCCCATGCTTTGACTGTTATGAAGACAGAAGAGAGGCACTTCGCTGATAATGTTGCAGAGCACTTCATGAATGTAGCCAGAGAGTGGGGCATCGAAAAGAAAGTTGTTTCACTGACCACGGATAGTGCACGCAATATGATGGCTGCAGCCAGAGAGCTCCCCTTTGAACACCTGCCGTGCATCGCACACAGCGTGCACCGATCAGTCACGGTTTCTCTGCACAATAGCCCATTCGACAGCGCATTGGCAAAATGCAGAAAACTTGTGGGACACTTTAAACACAGCCCAACGAATGCCCTGGAACTCGAGCGGCAGCAAATCGCACACAACCAGAAAGAAGAAGCGCTCACGCAGGAGGTAGCAACAAGATGGAATAGTACCCTTGAAATGATAAAGCGTGTCAACCGGAATATTGAACCTCTGACAGCTGCCCTGGCCCTACACTCAACCAAAGTCACCATGCCAACAGCAACGGAGCTGGAGAAAACAAAGAAGCTCGAAGCTGCGTTGGAGCATTGCAGGTAGGCCTAATTATGTCTTGTAGCCTATATCTGATTCTTTAACAATTAAAGTAGATCTGTGTCAAGACAGAAACATTAGCACCTGTCTCACCCAACGTAAAATACCACCCTGTGGCATGTTTTAGATGGGCCATCTCTATGTGTAGACTGTTTATTTGCTTCATTTTACTCAAAGTGTAGCTCGTGATTATCTGTATATTTTTTCTGTATTTTGACATAATCAGTGACTGTTTCAATAGCTATGATTCCCTGTGTAACTTAACAACAGAGAAGGCCAGGAAGTGCCCAAGAGGCTAGGTTTTCAGCACTTTCCGCCCTAAAAACGCATTTGGTGGACACAGGCCCTAATGTCTGTCTGTCGGTATCACCTCTCTCCCTTCAACTGTGTGTGTTTGTCCCGCACAGCACTGTAAATGGGTAATGTGTGTGTGTGTGTGTGTGCGCGCAGGAACACATGTGATTCCTCATATCCCCTCCCATCACTGTAACTGTAGGTTATCTATCAGGTGTCCGTATGTGTGTGACAGAGTTTTGTGAAAAAGCTTTTGTATATTGTTGCAGATATGTGACAGATCTTCTGGGTGGAGAGAAGTTTGTTTCTTGCTCTGTGGTGATGCCAGCATTATGCCACCTGTCCCGAGTAATGGAAGTCACTGAGGACGACCCAGTGTACTTGATCAAGTTCAAGGAAACCTTTTCAGCGGATATGGAAGGTCGCAAAGAGAAGTTGAACATCGCATGGCTCAGGGTTGCTACAGCACTCGAACCAAGGTAAGATATTCATTCTACATTCTTCTCAGTATTTTGTTTGTCTTAAGCACCACTTTGTTTTGTGGGTTGGTTCTCTTCAATATCCATTTTTTTCTTCTGAATCTGGAATAGAGATTAGGTCAATGTTTTGTTTTACTAGTGTCTTTGCTTGTATGGCAATAACGTTGATATTTTTTATTATTTCATTTCAAGGTTTAAGGACCTCAAGTGTCTGAGCAAACCTGACCGGGTTGTCGTGTGGGATTCCATCCGTGCCTTACTCCAGCAGCAGGAGAAGGGGAGACCAGCAGCACTGGATGACCAAAGCATGCCTGAGCCAGAGAAGAAGAAGCCAGCTCTCATGTTTGCACAAGAATCTTCCTCAGATGAAGAGGAGGACACCGTGGAACGTTGCATTGAGTGCTACAAGGCAGAACCTATGATTGGCATTGAAGACTCTCCACAGGAATGGTGGTCCACACATAAAGCGTCACACGGTGAGATGGCCTCCCTTGCATGCAAATACTTAGCAACGCCTGCCACGTCAGTACCATGTGAACGATTGTTTTCACTGTCTGGACATGTCGTTCAGAAAAAACGATCTTCCCTGTTGTCTGAAAATGTCAATAGGCTTGTCTGTTTGAGCAACTGGCTCAAAGACAGAAAGTAGGCCTTTAGGTTGACTCACCTGTTACGTGCTAGCAGTTACATTATGTTCATGTTCAAGAGGCTGTGTTGGTAAGTTTAAAACTGCAGCAGTTGGGCTACTATACAGTCATTAGACTGTACTACTCCTCTCAGGGGACACTCTCCTCTTGTTTTCATTTTGTATTTAAGGGGCTGCTTTTGTGCCTACATATTTTTTATTTGTATGTATCTTTTTTTATCGCAGATATCAGTGGCAGGGTTACTAAACTAATGAAAAGGAAAAAAAGAAAACATTTTTTTATTTTCAGAGTAATATGTCCTGTTTTGTTTTCTCGGTCTAATACGGAAGATATGGATGCTTTGCAATGATAATAATAATAAAAAACATTTGTACAAAGCAAGCCCACTCACTTTTTGTGCTGTTAAGAGAATTACAATGGTTTTTCATGAGACAAAAATACGCAACTAAAATGTGATTAATCATGAGTTAACTATGAGATCGTGTGATTAATTATGATTAAATATTTTAATCGCTGGACAGCACTACATAATATACATTCACCAGCTTGGAATTTGCAAGGTCCACACATATCATTCACCTTCTTCTTCAGAAGTTATGTTTAATTTCTTTACATAATCAATGAAAGGTCTCCATATATTCTCAAACACATTTTGCTTTGATTTCAGTATGTATGTTATTCTTTCTAGTGGAAGGTTGGTAACATCTGTCTTAAGCACTGAGTCACATCTGGTCTATGAGTTTTTCCACAGTAATGCAATACATTTTTTGGCATTAAGCAAACTGAGGTCTATGAATGCTCTTTCACTCTTATTAAAGTTATGTTTTTCTGGATACAGACCCAACAAAAACAGTTTAGGGTTCAAAGTGATTTGTTTTGAAATTATTTTTTCAATTGTTACCCTCACCTCTTCCCAAAACATTCTGATTTTTCTACATTCCCATAAACAGTGAAATAGGGTTCCTTTACTTAGATCAGAGCAATTTTTTGCACAGGAAATAAACCAGACATTCTTAAGCTCTACAACCACTGATTGTTTTTGAAGCTGTGCTGACATCAGTGACAGGCTGTGCTGAACGCCAGACTGACGGTTTGAAGCGGTAATTTTCCCACAACAGAGCCATCTGAAACACACACAGCGTACATATTTTAGTACCTAACAGCGATAACTTGCAGAGATTACAGTGTAGTACGACGTACTTATAGCAAACTAGCATTAGCAACATTAGCTTACCGTCACATATGACCTAGTTTGTATCCTCACGTCTTTGGCTCTCCCAGAAGCTGCAGAACTATTCCAGAGTGTTTCGTCTCACTGCCTGTACCCTTGTCTGGCGGTCCTTTTTGGCATTTATGGTGAAAAAAGCCACAGACCGAGGAGTCGCCTTGTAAAGCCGCCATGTTGTGTTTGGCTTGGGTCGCGCGTTTTATGTCACGAGAGTATGGCGCCGCCTTGCTGTAAAAAAAATCCCACCCACCACAGCTTAACCCCGCTTTACCTGGCTGCTATGGAGACACAACCGCGGCCGAAACGAGTAGTAACGAAACGAAACGAGGCGAGTCGAACTGGGCTAGTGGAAAAACGGCAATAGTCTCTCCACCGAGTCCTGGGTCTGCCCCAGGGTCTCCTCCCAATGGGACGTGCCCAAAACATCTCAAGTGGGAGGCGTCCAGGAGGCATCCTAATCAGATGCCCATACCACCTCAACTGACTCCTTTCAATGTGGAGGAGCAGCGGTTCTACTCTGAGCCTCTCCCGGATGACTGAGCCCCCTCACCCTATCTCTGAGGGTGAGTCCAGCAATCCTACGGAGAAAGCTCATTTCAGCCGCTTGTATCTGCGATCTTGTTCTTTCGGTCATTACCCAAAGCCCGTGACCATAGGTGAGAGTAGGAACGTAGATTGACTGGTAAATCGACAGCTTTGCCTTAGAACTCAGCTCCCTCTTCACCACAACAGACTGGTACAACGTCCGCATCACTGCAGATGCTGCTCCGATCCGTCTGTCAATCTCTCGCTCCATTTTCACCTCACTCGTGAATAAGACCCCAAGATACTTAAACTCCTCCACTTGGGGCAGGAGCCTGTCCCCAACCCAGAGAGGACAATCCACCTTTTTCCGGCTGAGGACCATGGACTCGGACTTGGAGGTGCTGATTCTCATCCCAGCAGCTCCACACTCAGCGGTAAACCGTCCCAGCAAGAGCTGTAGGTCATTGCTGGATGAAGCCAACAGGACAACATCATCTGCAAACAACAGAGATGAGATCCTGTGGTCACCAAGCATGACGTCCTCCATTCCCTGGCTGCACCTAGAAATCCTGTCCATAAAAATTATGAACAGGATCGGTGACAAAGGGCAGCCCTGACGGAGTCCAACTCTCACTAGGAATGACTCCGACCGAGTGTTGGCAATACGAACCAAACTCTCACAATGGTCATACAGAGACCGGACAGCTCGTAACAACAAGCCCGATATCCCATACTCCCGAAAAACCCCCCACAAAAAACCATGAGGGACGCAATCAAATGCCTTCTCCAAGTCCACAAAACACATGTAAACTGGTTGGGCAAACTCCCACGAACCCTCGAGAATTCTCGAGAGGGTAAAGAGCTGGCCCGATGTGCCACGGCCAGGACGAAAACCACATTGCTCCTCCTGAATCCGAGGTTCGACCAACGGCCGGGCTCTCCTCTCCAGTACCTTGGCATAGACCTTCCCAGGGAGGCTGAGGAGTGTGATCCCTCTAAAGTTGGAGCACACCCTCCGGTCCCCTTTTTTGAAGAGAGGAACCACCACCCCGGTTTGCCATGCCAAAGGCACTGCCCCCGACCTCCACGCAATGTTGCAGAGGCGTGTCAACCATGACAGCCCTACAACATCCAAGGCCTTGAGGTACTCAGGGCAAATCTCATCCATCCCCATGGCCTGGCCACCAAGGAGGTTTTTAACCACCTTGGCGACCTCAGCCCCTGTGATAGGAGAGTCATCCCCCTCGTCCCCAAACCCTGCTTCCTCTGTGGAAGGCGTATCAGTGGGATTGAGGAGATCCTCGAAGTATTCCTTCCACCGCCCGACGATATCCCCAGTCGAAGTCAACAGCGCCCCATCCGCACCATACACAGTGTGGACAGGGAGCGGCTTTCCCCTCCTGAGCCGCCGGACAGTTTGCCAGAATCTCTTCGAGGCCGACCGAAAGTCTTGTTCCGTGGCCTCACCGAACTCCTCCCATACCCGGGTTTTTGCTTCAGCAACCACCTGAGCTGCACTCTGCTTGGCCTGCCGGTACACCTCAGCTGCTTCAGGAGTCCCACAAGCCAACCAAGCTTGATAGGATAGCACCAGGTTATGTTTAAAATAATTTGTTTTTACTGTGGCCTCAGAAATCTGAACGAGTTAATACAGTCAGCCTCTTCTTTCTTCTTTTAGATTTGATTGGTGGTTGGCAACCAGCTTACAGGTGCATTACCGCCACTGACTTGATTATCATCACTCTGTATCTTTATATAAGGAGTCCTGAACAACTCCTTATGTGTGAAAAAATTATCAGTCTTTGGACTGTGTCCGAGGGCTTGTATCTGAATCATTTCAATGAAGCATGTTGACTGTAAATATGGATGTCACCAGACTGCAAAACAAATCTACCTATGGGTACAAATAAAGTAACCTGAACCTGAACCTGACTGCAAGTACATTCAAAAGTGAGTTCATGTGCTACATCAGTTTTTCAAAAACAAGAATTATATCAGTACTTCCTCCACCACAGCTAAAAATGGGACCAGCTTGCGGACCCCTGATGAGTGAGCACCCCATGATCCACTCTGTACATGTACAAGTACATTTTCAATCCAGGGATTTATGGTGGAAAAGAAACAGCACAACAACACTGTTCCAACACTGCTTTTGGAAAATCCACAGAATAGGTATATGGGTCTATTATGAGGCTTTAGAAAATTATATGAATCACTTCATAAATCACTGGTTTGAAAATGCACTTGTATATGTTGATATTTTGGATCATGGGGTCCACTTGACCTGTATCCATAAACACATCAGGGTGTTAATCTTTTGTTTATTGTGTCTTACCAGCAGTTGAACATGTCGTGCCAGACGTTGACGGAGCTGGTGATGGGGTTTAGAGAGGTGGACCCCTGGCATGTGGAAACAGATTCTAGAAAGAAAATACACACAACTTAATGCACAGCACCAAAGTGCAACACATACACAAAACTTTTTAACCAGGATTAGCATATTTCATCATTTTGCTCTCACAAGCGAATACTTCAGACAAAGCAAGCGTGAATCAGCAGAGTTGGCTAGTAGCTAGCTAGCACTCCTCACTAACACTCGTAAGCCAGGAGAGAATGGCATTGTTATTGCTCAAAAAAAGTGAGTTTGCCACCAATAAGATAAATAAGCAAAAAGATGCGCAACATCACAAAACACTTGCCATCCATGGTTTGCAACAATGACGTTGTGACATTAGGGAATTGGGCCTTGGGGCTTGCCATAGCTTGGCCAGGGCTGGGTTAGAGTTTTGTCAGGTGGGCTACGGCTGGGAGATATATATATCTGTGAACAAGGTTAAATAAAGAGAGAATGTACAGACCAGCTCCTTCTCGGCTTTCCGTTATTGAGATGTAACATTTTGGTGACGAGGAGAACAACGGCAGCATGCGTGGGACAGATGCCATTTTTCCTGGAACACCGGGGCTCACCGGCGATCCCGTGGGCTCAGTGGAAACAGAGTTTTGCGGCGGGCCTGGGTTCCATCAGCAAGGAGAGACGGAGGAGTCTGATGATTCAGTTTCTTGCTGCCAGGGGACAGTGGATTTTCTTCGGGCTGTGCCGGGGCGGTTCAGTGGAGGACGGTGTGAAGGCTATGGACAGGATATTCAGCAACACCTCCACTGTCACGGAGAGACGGTCCGAGTTTTTCGACCAATGGCAGCGGACGGGTGAGTCCCTCCAGTCATTGGTGTTAGGGCTACTTAGCCTAGCAAGGAAGTGCGAATTTGGGGCAATGGAGCACGAGCTTGTGAGGGACAAGCTAGCCCACAGCACCAATAGCACCTGGCTGAAGACTGAGCTAAGGGAAACTAAAAAGTCACTGTCGCTGAATGAAGTGCTAGACTTGATAAAGTGAAGAGAGTCTGTGGCCCTGCGTGAGCTAACAGCTAGGGTTAGCGCGGGCCGACTAAGACCAATTTCCCACTGAGAGCGGAGGTTTGCATGCTAACTGTACGGCAAAAGAGGGCTAGGAAGAACAGGAGGAAGAAGCGGATAAGGAAAAGGGCGGCAACACGGGTGAGACGACCCAGGGGCCTGGCCCAGGTCCACACAGCTCGCACTGGGAAAGGTCCACCGAAATGGTGCATGCTCCGGCTTGATGGAGTTGACGTGCCACTCATGGTGGATTCGGGGGCCGGGAACTCTATCCTGAGCCTTCCCACGCTGCGGAGGCTGTTTCCCACGAAACAAATCATAGATGGAGTGGTAAGACTGTTTGGGTATGGCCATGCAGAGATTGAGATGGCGGGCACAGTGGACTTCGAGGTGACCTGCGGGTCAAAGAGGGTTCCCAGTTTTACTTTCCAGGTGGTGCGCCGAGAAACCGACCTGTTAGGAGCTGACCTGCTGGGGAACTAAGCTTCTCCATAAAGGACCCGGATGGGTTGACGATTCTGTCTGTGGGCCCGGACTGGCACATCTGTTGGCCTATGTTGTTTAGAGGCCTAGGCCACATTGAAGCATTTTACCACCGCCCCCTCACTGACGAGACTGTCAGCCGAAGATCAAGCCCTTGAGACCTCTCCCATTGGCGCTGCGAGACGAGTTGTCGGCAGAACTGACCAAACTGCTGGAGTCGGGGTCATCAAAAAGGCAGATGCGTCACCATGGATCTCCAATCTGGTGGTGGCCACGAAAAAAGGAGGGGGCATCAGACCATGTATTGACCTCAGAGCAGTGAACAAGGCGGTCATCCCCAACAAGTACCCACTGCCAACTATGGAGGAACTCATGGTGGCATTCAGCGGGGTGCAGGTTTCTCGAAATTGGATCTACGCCAGGGCTACCTGCAGGTGCCACTACACCCGGACAGCAGGAATCTAATGGTCTTCATGACCGACATGGGGGTTTTCCGCTATACCAGGATGCCCTTTGGGCTGAGCTGTTTCCAGAAGGTCATGGCGACCATGCTGGCCAGCCTGAAGGGGGTAGTTGTATACCTGGATGACATTGTGGTACACAGGGTGTTGAGAGAAGAGCACAACGCGAGGCTGGAAAGGGTATTGGAGACGCTGCAGGGGAATGGGGTCACGTTGAACGGTGAAAAATGTGTCTTTGCGGTGGACGCCATGGACTTTGTGGGGTTCCGACTGACTGGGAATGGACTGAAATCACTGGTTTCGAATGTGGAGGCAGTGCTGCGGATCGTGGACCCATCACTCGCCAGCTGAAATTTCTTCATTCCTGGGTATGGTGAACTTCTATGGACGGTTCTTTCCACGGTACTCAGAGACGATCGAGCCACTCCAGGCACTGCTGAAGCAGGACGCACCCTGGAACTGGACCCTAGCCTGTTCGGCGGCAGTGGAAAAGTTGAAGCAACAGCTCACCTCCCCACAGGTTTTGGCCCACTTTGAGCCAAACTGCCTCACCATTGTGACGTGTGACACGTCCGGTTCTGCCCTGGGGGCAGTTATGTCACAGGTGCAGGATGGTATGGAGCATCCCGTGGCTTTTGTGTCAAGGTCTCTGTCAGCGGCAGAAAAGAAGTACACCATGTGCGAAAGGGAAGCGCTAGCCTGTGTCTGGGCCTGTGAGAGGTGGCATATCTACCTCTACGGGTGACACTTCACATTGAGGACGGACCACCGGGTGCTCACGACTGCTCGAAACCTCGGGGTCAGGACACAGGCCACTGAAAATCCATAGGTGGTCAGAAAGACTGAGAGCCTCCAATTTTACGACAAGGCACATGCCAGGTAGAGACAATGTCATAGCAGATCTTCTGTCATGGACCACGATGTGCACTCTGGTGCCTGACCTAAGGGTGGCAGATCTGGATGAGGCGGACCCGGTCCACGTGCTACATGGAGCACTCTGAGAAATTGTGTGTCCTCAGGAGCTCGGGGAGGTATTGGAGAGTGACCAGGTGATGAGAGGACTGTGCTAGGCAATCAGAGAGGGCTGGCTGACAGGAGCGCTTGGTGAACTGGCCCCGTTTCATCTGTTTAGAGATGAACTCAGCTGCTGGAATGATGTGTGTGTGGCTAGGGGGCAGTGCACTGTCATCCCTGCAGCCCTGAGAGGTCACATGTTGGAAATGCTAAGGAGGGACACCTGGGGGTGGTTAAGGTCAAATAACGCAGCAGGGATTTGGTATGGTGGCCGGGAATCGACAAGGACATCGAGGCAATGATGAAGCACTGCGTGCCGTGCCTGGAGAGCGGAAAGACCGCAGGACCACCCCCACCCATACGACTGGTCCCGTTCCCTACCGGACCCTGGGAACATGTCGAGTTGGACATTTGCAGAGAACAGCACCCTGCCCACCCCCCCCCGCCAATAGCCAGTTCCTCGTGGTGGCCTATGATATGTTTTTGAGTGGCCCGAGGTGCTCCCAACTGGCTCAGTGACAACGGAGGTGGTCACAGGGTTTCTGGCATCCTTGTTTGCCAGGTGGGGGACCCCGAGCTCCATCACCACAGACAGTGGCCCTCAGTTCATTTTCGGGGCTTTCGAGGAATTCCTGAGGGTCAGAGGGGTGGAACACATAAAGACGGCAGTGTACCACCTGCAGGCTACAGGCTAACGGGGGGGGGGGGGGGTCAAGAGAATCAATAGAACTCTGAAAAATGGACTAAGTGCCCATCTAGCAGACGGCTTTACGTTCGCTGATGCCCTGAACAATACCCTGCTCCACTACAGGGCGTCGGTGCACGCCATGACAGAGTGCTCCCCAGCTGCCCTCATGCTGGGGTGTGAGTTGCCGCTACTGGTAAGATGACTGGGGCCAGCACAAATGGAATGGGAGGAAGACTCAGGGACACTGAGGTGCCAAGTCACCAGGCGGCAGTGCAAAATGAAAAAACGGTTTAACAGGAGGCATCGGGCGAGGGATCACAGCTTGACGGTAGCAGATCGAGTTTGTATCAAGCACCCTGTCCGTGCTCACAAACTCCAATCGCTGTGGGTGGAACCGCGGAGGATTGTGAGACTGAGAGGACCAGATACTTTTGAACTGGATGATGGGTCCCGGTGGCATGCGAGCAGGTTGAGGAGGTCCCCGCCGGAGGTGACAAGTGACCACGCCGTGGACGGTTTTAGTGACAGTTGGGACTGGAGGGTCTAGGAAGACGTCAACCCGCAGACTGAACCGACAGTGCTGGAGGCACTCTGCCCTCCCGAGGGATGTCCGGGTAGAGACCGTCGGAGACCCAGATACTTGGACGATTTTGTGACTGGAATGGTTGAGGACGGTTGGGCTCAGCAGCAGAGTGTATGCCCCAATCAGGCATCCTAGGGCCTGTTCTGGGGGATTAGAAAAGTGAAATGTGGACTGCATTGATGTGTTCTGTGTACATAGGTGTCGATAGCTATTTTACATGTTCAGGTGTTCAATTTGTGTTCCTGACTTTCCGGGGGTGGGGGGTGGGGGGATGTGACATAAGGGAATTGGACCTTGGGGCTTGCTGTAGCTTGGCTGGGGCGGGGTTAGAGTGATGTCAGGCGGGCTACGGCTGCGAGATATATACAGTATATCTGTGAACAAGGTTAAATAAAGAGAGAATGTTCAGACCAGCTCCTTTTCGGCTCTCCGTTATTGAGATGTAACAGACGTGTCGACCCAAATCTCCCTGCCATTGCTGTCCGGCCAATGGCCGTAAATGGCATCTATTGAACCACTTCCAGTCCTTTCTGTTCACCCCACTTCGACCGTTGTGATCCTTGATGGCCCTGTAATCACTTTTCATTTTCTTCAGCTTCTCCCTACATTGTTTTAATGTCCGGTTGTATCCGTGGGCTGCCATCAGTTTGAAGACCTCCTGATAAACTTTGTCGTTGTGGGTCGCTCCATCTCGCTCTGGATACTATTGTCAGACCCCAAGCACAGAAAAGTCCACACCTCTTCGTTGGACCACGGTGTAGATTGCCGCGAAACCTGCAAAGCCATCTCTACCGTATTCTCCAAAGCCATCTCTACCATGTCTACTCGGCGAAGAATTTTTTTCAAATGGCGGTTGTATATTCTGCAGAAGACGGTGCTCTCATGATGTTACGCCCTGGCCAATCAGTGGCCTGCAATCTGTTGACGTCACATTTTCAGCTCGACTCAGCACGGTTGGAACCCGACTGGAGTAGGTACAAATAAAGAAAAACCTTACAAACCAAATAGAGTCAAGGCGAGTAGGGCTGAGTGGGTATTAGTGGAAAAGGGGCTTTATACACCCATCAACAGCCAGGTCATCAGAGAATTTCTGCAGGTGGCATGACTCGATGTTGTACTGAAAGTCAGCAGTGTATAAGGTGAAGAGAAAAGACAAAAGCACAGTCTCCTGTGGAGCTCCTGTATCATTAACCACCACATCAGACAAGACACTGCCCAGCTGGACAAACTGTGGCCTGCCTGTCAGGTAGTCAGTAATCCAGGAGAACATTGAGCTGTCGACCCCCATCCCCCGCAGCTTTTCACACAGCAGCTGTGGCTGGATGGTGTTAAAGGCACTGGAGAAATCAAAGAATGTGATTCTCACAGTGTCACCTCTACCACCCAGGTGCAAATGGGCTTGTTGCAGCAGGTAGATGACAGTGTCTTTAACTCCTAAATGGGGCTGATATGCAAACTGCAGGGGGTCCAGCCATGTCTTCACCTGTGGCTTCAGGTGGGCTAAGGCCAGTCTCTCCAGGACCTTCATCACATGAGATGTGAGGGCAACTGGTCTATAGTCATTCAGGTCAGATGGAGACGACTTCTTGGGGTCAGGAGCAAGGCCCTCTGCGCTCTCTCCTTGCAGGGTTGCCAGATCTTCGTGAAATCACCATTGCACATTTATCTTGCACATTTATTGTAATAAAGATTATTGTTTTCACCTCATTTATTGTTTCCATCCATGTCTGCTTTTGGGTCATATGCCTTGAACCTTAACAGGTTAGGCTTAGTCCCGCTGCTCCTTATCCAAGTAAATAAACAAATCAATCAACTTTATATGGCGCATTGACATCCTTTTGCCATGAAATCCTTTATGGAGTTAGTACAGCCTGATCCACATTAAGAGGTAAACTAGTTTAGAGGATGATTGAATGTAACTGAAATTATCATTTAAAAGGATGCTTGCATTCTCATTGTCCATGGTGATCTTCAGGTTGTTTTAAGTTGACTGTTTCTCACACCTTCGGAACTTATATCAGATATAAAAACTGTGTCTGTTCCTCTCCTCAAGTGCTACTGTGGCTCATTTTCCCTCTTTTTGGCTGCTATAACTTCCTGTGTTTGGTCCAACAATCCAAAAATTGCTTTCGTGCTTGAAACAAACTGGACCAAGGATCATTTTGATCAGGAATGAGGCCACCTGTTTTGTCAGACCAAATTTTGGCTCTTTAGTCCAGGTCTGAAAGATGTTTTTCACCTATATTTTTGGTCCAGATCAATTTGAAAAGTCCTTAAGTGTGGACCGCAAAGGTCAGGAAAGCACCATTACTGTCTTAATTTCTGTGATATATTAATGGTGGAGTCCCGCATTTTCCTTCTTGCAAAAACAGGTATGGTCAACGTAAATGACATACTTGCACCATCTTTACAGGGAATCATCATCTATCAAAAGACACCTGTTTACATCTGCCTGAAAGGTATGAAAATTTTGAGATAAAATCTAATCTGAATGCTGATTTCATCATTATGCATAGAAACCTACCCATAGTGGAAAATTTTTTTGAAACCCATGTTTTTCAAGCCTATAGATAGACTTGAAAAACATATGCTTCAGATTCAGAATATCAATGTAGAAACATTATAGTGGCCTGTACAGGGTTGGACATTTTACCTTTTTGTTTAACTAGAAGTATATACTGTACTGTGGAGTGTGTAAATGAAGAGGCATATTCATTTCAGACGATTTATTACACACTCACATCTCACAGGCAAAGAACAGACTGACTGGTTACATCAAGCATTCCGCTCTCTATATCAAGTCAAACTTCACAAGGTTCAAAGCACTTCCTCATACACAGCATGACATCTACACTACACTTTATCCAACCCCCTCTCACCCACTTGGGCATTGTTCTCCCATGTGTATTTATTGTCTCTGTCTAAGGTGTGAAATAACGTGAGGCCCACACCGCCCCCCCAGCATCTTAGATAGAACAATAGAACATCAGTCCACATGCTGTTTCGGCTTCAGTCTCCTCCCATATCTGCTGTAACTGGGGTTTACCGCCTCCGTGGCGCTGCTGTGCTGGTGGGAGGCTGCTGGGAGTGTGGCCGACTGCGGGTGAGCCGTGGGGGGGGGGTCACTCTGTCCATGTGGCTGCTCTGATGAATCGTTCCCCTGGGGAGGTCTCCGTGGGGGTCTTCCACGCCGAGGGGCCCTCGCCAACAGCACTTGCTCATCCGCCACTACAAAGGCGGGTTTGAGTCTGTCTATGCCAATTATCTCCCTTCTACCCCCCAAGTCTAGCACAAAATGCTTATCCCCTGTTTCCAACACTCTGAACGGTCCATCATAGGGTGGGCGCAATGGAGGGCGGTGGGCGTCGTGTCTGACGAACACCAACTACGCGTTCTTCAAAGTTTTAGGCACGAAGACACGCGGAAAACTGTGGTGGGCAGGGCCCGGCAGCGTGCCTGTGTTTGCGCTACGCTGCAAAAGCTGAGACGGGGAGCTGCCCGGCGCGGGATTGTCCAGTAGAAATTCCCCGGGCAGCCGTAGGGACTGCGCAAAAATGAGCTCTGCCGGGGAAGCTTCCAAATCCTCTTTTGGCGCGGAGCACAACCCCAATAAAACCCACGGCAGCCTGTCTACCCAATTTGCATCCGTCAGTGAAGCCCTGAGTGCTGCTTTCAGTGATCTATGAAAATGCTCGCATAAACCATTGGCCTGTGGGTTGTATGCGATTGTGCGATGAATTGCAGCACCCAGGCTGCGGGCCATTGCGGACCAGAGGTCGGAAACAAATTGTGGGCCCCTGTCGGACGTAATTTCCGACGGGACTCCAAAACACGCCACCCATGTTGTTAAAAAAGCGCATGCTACGTCCGTGGACGTGGTTGCCGCCAGCGGGACTGCTTCTGGCCAGCGCATGGTGCGGTCCACCACTGTCAGGAGGTGCGTGCACCCCTATGATGGCGGGAGGGGGCCCACAAGATCCACGTGCACATGATCAAACCTCTTAGCCGGTACCGGAAACAGCTCCAAGGGAGCCTTCGTGTGCCTGTGTACCTTGGCTCGTTGGCACGCCACGCAGGCTGCAGCCCACTCTTTTACTTGTTTGCGTAGGCTCGGCCACACAAACTTCTCTCCCACCATTTTAACAGACGCGCGCACTCCTGGGTGCACCAGAGTGTGAACCGACTCAAACACGTGGCGGCGCCATGCGCCCAGGACTACCGGACATGGGCGTCCCGTGGAGACGTCGCAGATTAGCGGGGGTGGGGGGGGCACCATGTTGCAGCACCCTGCTCTCCAGCCTTAACCCTGTTGGTCCAGACTGGAGGGCGCGTACGTCTGCATCGCTAATCTGCTCCGCGGCCATGGCTGCGTAATCTATCCCCACGTAGACTGGGGCCACCACGGCATGCGAGAGGCAGTCCGCCACCACATTCAGTTTACCTGACACATGCTGAATATCGGTAGTAAACTCTGAGATCACGGCCAGCTGTCTCTGCTGCCGGCCCGACCATGGTTCTGAAACCTTGGCCATCGCGAACGTTAGTGGCTTGTGGTCTACGAACGTGGTGAAGCTGCGCCCTTCCAGCCAGAACTGGAAGTGGCGTATGGCCAGATGGAGAGCCAGCAACTCTTTACGTTCGCTGTCGCGCAAAGTTCTGCTGAAAAATGTGAGCGGCTGCCAAGCCCCGGCGACACGCTGCTCCACGACCGCTCCTATGGCCACGTCTGAAGCGTCGGTGGTGAGCGCTATCCGGGCCGTCGGGTCCGGATGTGCCAGCAGTGCGGCATTTGCCAGGGCTGCTTTAACTTCCGAGAACGCCCACTCTCGCCCCGGGGTCCATTCGACTCCATTCATGGGTTTCTGTCTCTTGAGCGCGGCGTACAATGGTTGCATGAGCCGCGCCGCGTGGGGAAGGAAACGGTTATAAAAATTCACCATCCCCAAAAATTCCTGCAGTGCCCTGACCGTCTGAGGCCGGGGAAAATCTGCCACTGCACGCACTTTGTCGGGCAACGGGATCGCTCCTTCCGGAGAGACGCGGTGCCCCAAAAAATCAATCTCCGTCACGCCGAACTGGCATTTCGCCGGGTTGATTATCAACCCGTGCTCCTCCAACCTCCGGAAAACCGTCCTGAGGTGGGTTTCGTGTTCGTCTTTGGACGTACTGGCTACCAGGATATCCTCCAGGTAGATGAACACGAACGGGAGGTCACGCAGCGCTGCATCCATCATGCGCTGGAACGTCTGTGCTGCACCTTTTAACCCGAATGGCATGCGTAGGAACTCGAATAAACCGAGCAGAGTTATTACCACTGTTTTGGGTACGTCCTCCGCGTGCACTGGGACCTGGTGGTAACCGCGGACCAGGTCTATTTTAGAAAAAACGCGCGAGGTGAACGGAAAAATCCTGTATGTGGGGAATTGGGTAGCGGTCATGTGCTGTGGCGTTGTTCAACCTGCGGAAATCACCGCACGGTCGCCACGATCCCTCAGCCTTAGGGACCATGTGTATCGGGGATGCCCATGGGCTGTTTGATCGCCTGATGATGCCCAACCTTTCCAGGTTGGCGAACTCCTCACGCGCTATGGCCAGTTTAGCTGCGTCCAAGCGCCGAGGTCTTGCAAAAACGGGCGGCCCGGTGGTGGTGATAAAGTGCTCCACCCCGTGTTTAGCGATGGCCGCCGAAAACGTCGGGACCGTGAGTGCTGGGAACTGAGTGAGCAATGCATGGAACTTACCACCTGGAGTTGTGACGCTGGCTTGTGCTGTTGGCTGGGTCCCTCGAGCTATACAGGGAAGAGATTCAAAGGACAGTGCATTAACCAGGCGCCTGTTAGCAACATCCACAAGTAAACCATGTGCACACAGAAAATCAGCGCCCAGGAGCGGGCAACACAGTGCTGCTATGATAAAAGTCCACTCATACGAGCGGCCATGTAGAGATAAGGTCAGTGTTCTCTCACCGAACGTTTTAATCTCCGAGCCGTTTACTGCCACCATTCCGGGGCCGCTAGGTCCTGCCAGCCGGTCAGCGTAGGACGGCAGGATGATGCTCTTCTGGGCTCCGGTGTCGACGAGGAAGCGTCTCCCCGAGCGTGAGTCCGTCACGTAGAGCAGCTTGTTCTCTTCACCGGCGGTCGCAGCTGCTACCGACTGCCGGCCTTGGCATTTCCCGAGCACTTGAAGTGGCATGGTGCGCATCTGCGCGCGTTCCCTTCGAAGCGGCGGTGGTAGAAGCAGAGCGTGCTTCTGGCACTCCTTGGTCCCCGTTGCCGCTACCGTCGGTGGCTCCTCGCCTCCCCTGGTCATCTCGCTGGGCTCCACTGCCACCGCGTTGACTGTGATCGCCCTGGTGGTGAGGATGATCTGGTCTGCCTCCTGGGCTAGCACACGGTAGTCTCACATGGCCAGCAACGGCGAATTGGCCAGAACCGCTCTTGCTTCTGTTGGCAGGTTCTGGAGGAAAAGGTGGACAAACAGAAAGTGCCCATCGCCCGTGCCCATCAACGCCAGCATCTTCTCCATCAGGTCTACGGCCAACCCATCTCCTAACTCGGTCCGCGCCAGGAGCCTCTCCGCTCTCTCACATTCTGAGAGCTTGTATCGCCGGATGAGCGCAGCCTTGAGCGCCTCATATTTGCTGCTGGCTGGTGGCTGATCGAGCAGGCTCGCTACCTGCTGGGCTGTGCGGGAGTCCAGCGCTGCTACCACATGGTAGAACTTGGTGTCGTCTGCTGTTACTCCCCGGAGGGCAAACTGGGCCTCGGTGTGGTGGGACCAAGAGCGCGGGTTGTGCTGCCAGAAATCTGGTAGCTTGACTGAAACTGTACGCGTTGCTGGGGGTTCCAGTCATGGCTGTCTGCGGGTTGGCTTCAGCGTCTCTGGGGCTTTCCGACCGGGCCGGCTCTGGGGTTCTTGCCTCGTGTTCCATAATACGTCTTGAGTCCCCAGTGTGGAGTGTGTAAATGAAGAGGCATATTCATTTCAGACGATTTACTACACACTCACATCTCACAGGCAAAGAACAGACTAACTGGTCACATCAAGCATTCCTCTCTCTATATCAAGTCAAACTTCACAAGGTTCAAAGCACTTCCTCATACACAGCATGACATCTACACTACACTTCATTCAACCCCCTCTCACCCACTTGGGCATTGTTCTCCCATGTGTATTCATTGTCTCTGTCTAAGGTGTGAAATAACCTGAGGCCCACAGTACGTATATTATTTTAGTGGTGGGTGTATTAATCGAGCTAATCACCATTAACACATCACCCCGTTGATTGCGATTAATCCCAACTACAGTACTTGCAAAATGAAAACAGCAGAACTTTTAAAGTGTGGGTGTCATGATGTTGAGTGCAGGTCTGTCTTATGCGCGGGTTTTTTTGGTTATTATTCTTTTTCTGTTTATGTATTTAGTCCTGATTTTTTACCATTATTCTTTGTGCTTTTATTTTGACAGTGTCGTGACAGGGCTTCCGCCTGCCAAGTCTCTTCACGGCCTGTCACAACTGTTTTGTGTCACTGATTACGTTTTCACTCCTGCTTCCACACCTGATTCTCATTGTCTGCAATCCAGAGCCTGAGCCGATGAAGAAGCATCCTCAGACTTCACCCGAGCAGAGTTCAGCCCCAGCAGGAAGAAGATCCCTTGTTACCTGCGTAACCTGGTAACATCACCAGGGGGTTCCGAGACTGCAGAGACCATCATGCCTGCTGTTAGGGCCACCACAGCAGAGTCCAAGTTGGACCTCCAGGGGGCCGGGCCCGAGACATTGCCATCTGGATTGACGAAGTCCTGGACGGCGGTGGAACTTGAGCTGAGACAAGTACTCTGCTTTGTTTTCATTGTTTCAGTATTGGAGAGATCTTGTCTGGCTCTTGGCGGGGAGAGCCGGGTACTGCCGTCAGCAGCACCTGACCTCGCCTCACCAGTTCCACTGCTGCCGGTAACCCTGACCCTGTTTCTCTTCCTCTTTCATTTGAGTCTTCTCTCAGGGTCACTGAGAATCTTCCAGCTACACCAGAGGTCTCCGTGGGTTCCGGTCCGCCTGAGGTCTTCGTAGGTCCAGCTTCTCTGGCCAAGGTCGTCGTGGAGATGCCATCCCAGCCCGGGATCTCCGAGGGTGCAGTACCTCCTCAGTCTGGGTCTACGTGGGTGCTGCTCCCCTGCTTGAATCCCACGCGGGTGCAGCGCTCCAGTGTGTGCCTTCTGTGGGTGTTATGCTCCAGCCTGGGGGCCTTCGTTGGTGCTGCTACACCTCAGTCCAGGACCACTTAGGGTGCTGCTATGCCTCAGTCCGGGGCCACCGAGGGTGCTGCTAAGCCTCAGTCCAGGGCCACGGAGGTCGTTGTGCCTATGCCCAAGGCTGCGGCAGGTCCTCAGTCCACATCGGGTGCCTATTGTCCGGGGGTCTGCGGTGGGTACTGGTTCCAGCTGCCGACTCCAGGAGGAGGTGTGTGGTGCTCCACAACCCGCTGGCCCAGAGACACGAGGAGACCATCAGAGCCTTCTCGGTTGCTTGGGTGGCTTCGGTGTTCTGGAAGACCACCCTATGGACTCTTCAACTTGGTTGGGGGCTCTGGAGACCTGGTAGGCCACCTGACCTTTTCCACCTGATGGTCGGGTGGAGCCTGGACTCTGGAAGGCCACTAGAACAGTTTCCTTATTTTTCTTGTATTGTTTAGTTTTCTTGGTATTCTCTTTTGTCAGTGTGTGGATCATGTGTTTTTTGGGTTGTTTTGTTTTCGTGTCTCTCCTTCCAGGCCTGGATCCCCCACCACCCTCCAGGGAATGTTTTTTTCAATCATTTCTGTTGGGAGGGTGGGTGGGTGTAGTTTCTTTCCTTTTTATGTTAACTGTGGGGTGTCTTGGATCCACCCCTTAAGGGAGGAACACTGTCATGATGCCGAGTGCGGGTTTGTCTCGTGCTTGGGTTTTTTGGTTATTATTCTTTTTCTGTTTATGTATTTAGTCCTGATTATTGTTTGTGATTTTATTTTGACAGCGTCGTGATAGGACTTGCGCCTGTCAAGTCTGTTCACGGCCTGTCACAGCTGTTTTGTGTCACTGATTATGTTTTCACTCGTGCTTCCACACCTGAGTCTCCTTTTGTCTTTACTCTGGTATTATTTAAGCTCGCTGGCGAGGTTTATTCCTCGCTGCGACCTCGTCTTGCTCTGACTGGAATTCCCAACACTGATTTTAGTCTTTCTTCAGCTTAGGTCTTTATCCTCACTTGTTATGTGTAAGTAACCTTTCTTGGTTTTCGTCATTTGTATTTTTCTCTTATCACCCTCCGAGGTCTTTGCAAACTGCTTTTTGTAATTCGTCCTTCATGGCAAGCATTGTGTTTGTTATTATTATTCATTAAATGTGCAAACTCACAGCAGGCGAATGGTGCCTTATTCCTGCCCTGAAAGGGCCCAATTATGACAGTGGGTACTGTTTCCATTAGACAGTCTATGACGCAACTCAAAATAGAGACACGTGACGCCCAATTCATGGCACAAACACCTCATTTCATTTAATTCTCGGTGTTTCAGTCAGTTTCCTAGAGTATTGCTATCATACTATATGGACATACACTACCGTTCAAAAGTTTGGGGTCACTTAGAAATTTCCTTATTTTTGAAAGAAAAGCACTGTTTTTTTCAATGAAGATAACTTTAAACTAACCAGAAATACACTCTAATATCTAATATACATTGCTAATGTGGTAAATGACTATTCTAGCTGCAAATGTCTGGTTTTTGGTGCAATATCTACATAGGTGTATAGAGGCCCATTTCCAGCAACTATTACTCCAGTGTTCTAATGGTCCAATGTGTTTGTTCATTGCGTCAGAAGGCTAATGGATGATTAGAAAACCCTTGTGCAATCATGTTAGCACAGCTGAAAACAGTTTAGCTGGTTAGAGAAGCTATAAAACTGACCTTCCTTTGAGTAGGTTGAGTATCTGGAAAAAATTATTATTTCAAATACAAATCATTATTTCTAACCTTGTCAATGTCTTGACTATATTTTCTATTCATTTTACAACTCATGGTGTTAAATAAGTGTGACTTTTCATGGAAAACACAAAATAATTGTCTGGGTGACCCCAAACTTTTGAATGGTAGTGTACAGTACGGAATTTATCAATTCACAATCACAAACTGAATGCTGGAGAGAAGAGAAGAGGACAATGGAGAGGCTGAAACGTGGCTGCTGAGGAGGGCTATCGGCTAAGCTAAAGGCTAACCATGGGGGGAACACTGCTCCCATCAGTTCTGTTCACAAATGTCCACTCCCTAGAAAACAAACTGCACTATCTACTACTGAAACTCACGTGGAAAAGAGAGGTGAGAGATACAACTGGTGTAACTGGTAAGATAAGAACTGGTGCAGTAATGCTAAAGTATTCGCTAGCTGTTTGAGCATGCAGTGTTTCTGTAGTACTTATGTGTTTTTTTTTTTTAAAGAATATTCTGGATAGTTGTCATTTTTGACAAGTTGAAAGCTTTCAATAAACCTGCAGTTGCAGAAAGCAAGCGTATTTTTCCACACCAATGTTAATAACAGTGTGAAAAACTTGAAAAATTAAAAAGTTTAACATACATTATATTGAAATTCCCCCCGACATTAATCCAAATTAACTTAAAATTTCAAAAGATTATCCATCTATCCATCCATCTTCTACCACTTAATCCTTTTTGGGTCACAGGGGGGCTGGAACCCATCCCAGCATCTTTGGCCAAGAGGCAGGGTACACCCTGGACAGATCGCCAGTCCATCGCAGGGCTTCAAAAGATTATTTGTAATTGAAATTTTTTACCATTGCCCACCACTAATTATTTTATCTGTGATTCAGTTTCTATCCTAATGACCAGTCTGACTAAGAAAACACACACAGACACGCTTCTTTTTTTGTTGTTGACTTCAACATTTCTGTATAATTAGTGTTATTAGAGGCTGTTAAGCGGAGCAGATAATCCTCTCAAAACTATAGTCGCACAAAAAGGCAGCGACAGGCTTGATGGCAGACTGCAGGAGACCAAACCTCACTCTCTGCTCACTCTGTATCACTCTCCATTGTTTCATCAGCGGGTCTTTGTGTTGTCATGGTGACCTCGTTCATCATGTCACCCATCACATTATTTTGCTGAGCAATGATTGACAGGTTGTAATGGTAACTCATGGCAACTGGTTAGGGATAATGATTTTTTTGGGGTGGTTGTGTGTGTGTGTGTGTGGGGGGGGTCTTTTTTCACATGCAGTGTTTTGTTCTCAATTCTTTTGACTTGTGACTGTAGACAAAAAAAAAAGTGCTAATCTGTTCTCTCTTGACATTTCACGCACATTAAACAGGTTCTCATGATCATTAGTGCCACTTTATCCTACAGAGAAAAAAAATCTCAAGTTTCACACAGTTCCGTGACATGATTATCTGAGATTGTTGAACTTTTGGGTGGATGATGAGACAAGCCAGCAGTATGTTCAAGGTCCTGGGTATGACATTAAACTGCATCCAGTGGCAAGGCTTCTGTCCAAGAGGACAGAAGTTGTGGGGAATGTGGAGCTACCCCTTAGTTGCCACTGCTCCCAGGTCCACTCTGGCCCGGAGTGGACCTGGGACTTTACTTTTTGATATAGCCTACAATTAGGGAGGGATCATATATTTCTGAACCCTCCCTTAGTCATGCTGCTATTAGGTTTAGACAGCTGGGGGACCTCCAATAATTGCACTGGGCTTCACTCCTTTCTTCATCCATCCATCCATCCATCCATCCATCCATCTTCTTCCGCTTAATCCTTTTCGGGTTGCGGGGGTAGGGGGGGGGGGCTGGAGCCTATCCCAGCATCTTTGGGCGAGAGGCAGATCGCCAGTCCATTGCAGGGCCAACACAGAGAGACAGACAACCATTCACTCTCACATTCATACCTAAGGACAATTTAGAATCCCCAGTTTGATGCCAATTAACTCGACCAATTAAAGAAATGGGAAGTGATCTCCAAAATTCAAATTTAGTTTTTAACTTATCCAATATCCCTGCAAAATTAGTTTCATATAATAAATTATACTTCCTTGTAATCTCACCTCCCAGGTATTTAAATTTTTCCAGTGTCAGCTTGAATAGGCTCTGTTTAAGAATGTCCAAATCACTACATCAAATCAGCATCAGTTCACTTTTGCTCCAATTTATCTTATACCCTGAAGATGAGTTTAGTTCAGTAGTCCTGCAACAGGGTAGGGAGAGAGACCTGTGGCTTTGTTAAAAATAACAGTATATTCAGTGTTATAGCCATGAATCTGTGTGTGTGAACGTACTGTCTCTGTGAGAGGTTCCAATGCCAGTGCAAATAGTAAAGGGCTAAGTGGGCAGCCCTGCCTCATACCTCTGTACAGATTAAATGGTTCTGAAATAGTCTGGGTTGTGAGGATTCTAGCATTAGGGTTGCTGTATAGTAACTTAACCCATGAGATAAACCCCATTACAAATTTGAATTTTTCTATTACTGCGTCTAGATAGGACCATTCCACACAGTCAGAAGCCTTTTCTGCATCAAGACAAACAAATCTTCTTTAGGATGTCTAGGGGAATATATAATGTTAAAAAGACATCTATGACATGTTTCAGGCCAAGACAGGACCCAAGGAGCAGAGATCACAACAGATTAACAGGTAAGGTGCAAGGTAGTGATTTATTTACAATATTTGTGGTTGTAGTGCCGGGGCAGGAGCTCTGTAGAGGGGAGAGGAGAAATAGGATGTTAATGTCAAATCAATCGCTGGCAAAATTGAGAGGTTTGAAGTGTGGGGCAATAATTATGTGTTCTGCTTGCAGGTGGAGGGAATTAAGCTGAGACTGCAAGCAGGTGGTGTAGGCCATAACGGTGGCTACAGGAACGGAAAAAAGAACAAAAGGCATAGAAACAACAAGAACTCAAAAGATAACACAATACACAAATATACCGACAACAGCGGCTCGGTTCGTGACAAGAAATCATTTTGATCAGCTTGGATATGCTCCAGTCTTCAGCATCTCTGACAAGTCTAATACGAGGTAAGTGGGGTATTTTTTATTATATTCTACAGTGGCAAGGAAAAGTATGTGAACCCTTTGGAATCACCTAGTTTCTTGCATAATTGGTCATAAAATGTGAAATGATCTACATCTAAAGGTCTGTTCAGACCAAACTCAATGTAAATATGCAACTAGACATGAATTCACCATCTGAGTGAGTTGCAGACAGACAAAGTTGCCTTTATGACTTCTGCAGCTGTGTTCAACCTGCTGTGGAAATTCCCAAAACACTGTCATGCTTAGGTTTACATTATTCAACGGGGGTCTCACTTGAGAAAATTGTCCCTGCCTCCAAAATTTCACCTGGATGATGGGATGTTTACATTGCTAGCTTGCTAGCCTTGTTAGCATGTCTGTGACAGGAGCCCATGGGTAAAAAACTCCAACACTCTGATTCAGCTACAGAACCTGGTCCTTCTGTCTCCAGGTGAGTGTCAGTCTCATTTTCAAACTAGTTTACTCTCTGATGTTGACACTCTCACTCTGGTGACGGCAGAATCTCAAGGCCATCACTAGCTAGTGCTATCCCTCAGACATGAATGAGCAAATGCGTGGGATTCATGTGTGCTCGCCCCTTTCCATTGACTTTGTATGCATTTGCTCTGTGCGAAAAATTCGCTTTGCGTTTGGGCTGAATGCACCTTAAGTCCCAAATATAGATAAACACAATCTGCTTAACCTAATACCACACAATTATAATATTTCTTGTCCTTATTGGATACATCCATTAAACACTCACAGTGCTGGTGGAAAAAGTAAGTGAACCCTTATGTTACTGATTTCAACAAAAGCTAATTAAAGTCAGGAGTTAGCAAGCCTGGAGTCCAAGCAATGAAACAAGATTGGAGCGCGGTGTAGAGCTACTTTGACTTATAAAAACACCCAGACTTCTTGAGCTTGCTATTCACAAAAAGTATCTGCTGATGTGAACCATACCTCACAAAAAAGAGATCTCCAAATATCTACGATCAAGAATTGTTGATTTACATAAAACTGGAAAGGGTAACAAAGTAATCTTAAATGTAGATTGGATCACATTTCGTGACCAATTAAAGGAGTCAGTTGTGGGGCACCCCCACAACAGACTGGGACAAGCAGAGCGCTCGGCTAGAGCAATTAACATAACAGTGAAATGTGTGTATTAATGTCAACAGGCAGCCTCGCTTCGTCTGGCTCTTTCCTGCTCAGTACTGTGATGTTAATGTGCCGTTCATGCATTGTGTCCATGCTTCCTGCTCTTACTGTAATGCAAATGTCCCATGCCTTTCATGTATTGTCTGTAACTGGGTATATAAGCTGACTGAAATTCTTGTTCACTCTCTACCACTGCTCATCTTACTGCACGCATTGCCTTTGCCTGAGAGCCTGAGGACCCGCTCCAGCCCGCCTGCACAGGGCTGGGGTGAGTCTTATGATGGCGGGACGAATGATATTAAACACCCTTTTAAACTCTCAGTTCGCTGCATATTATCCTTCCGCCGGAGTGTGTGGTGCACCCCCACAACAGACTGGGACAAGCAGAGCGCTCAACTAGAGCAATTTACATCACAGCAAGAGCAGGAAGCATGAACACAATGCATGAATGGCACATTAACATCACAGTACTGAGCAGGAAAGAGCCAGACGAAGCGAGGCTGCCTGTTGACATTAATACACACATTTCACTGTTATGTTAATTGCTCTAGTTGAGCGCTCTGCTTGTCCCAGTTTGTTGTGGGGTGCACCACACAAGTCAGTGACTTAAAAATTTTGTGTTTGTAGGTTTTAACCATCTGAAATGTGTCTATTGGTCACATAATTATCGAAAAAATATCAAAACATTCACTTCTCTTAAAAAACACAGAGCCTTTATGTTCTTTTTCTCTCCACGAAATATGTTTCACTCTTCCAAGGTTAATCCTGTACATCAAAAATTTGGAAACATCACTAGTCACAAGACTTGATACCTGACCACTGCTCTCTTATTGGCCCACCTAGCCATGTCATGTCATGTAGATGGAGGGGGGGGGGGCTAAAGGTAGTCTGTTAGCCCACAAGCTAGCACTAATACCAGCACCAAGGGCAGTTTATATTGTTATTTTCTTCAGATCTTAGCCACCCTAATAGCCATCCCTGTTACCACCTTGTTCACCAATCCACAGTTGACAATGCATCTTGTGTCACTGGCCCTTCTCCCAATAATTTTGCTGGGATTCCACAGCAAACTGCCAGCACTATTGCACCGGGTGGCCTGCTCCAGTCGTGACAACCGACCTGGGCCAGGACCCAGGCTGCTTGCTGGAGGCTGAACTGAGGCGAAGCTGCCAAGCCCCAGGATCTCAAAGGGCATTGTCCCACTTTGTGGGACTCTGCTCCGCTCCCACGGGCAGCTCCACTCCACTCTCACAGCCAGCTCCCCCATCATCCCCCTAGGCTCCGTGCAACTCTGCTCACCCGGATTCCGCTCCAGTTTTGCAGACATCGCAGGGGAGCCGCCCATCACTCACCTCCTAGCTAGGATCAGTGCAGCCGATCTGAGCTGCTGAGTCAGCCATGGTGACCAATGTGGTCCGCCCAGTATGCCATGGCAAACCCACTAAAAAACAAACCACAATGATGCGAGCTACACCATCGTCTGTGGATCAGTGATCCAGTGCCACTGATCTGAGCTAGAAGGAGGGTAAAAGCTAAAGGCTAGACGTTAGTTAGCTAATGGCTAAGTGATGTAAGAGGGAGGGTGGAGATGAATAGGTGAAGGATGTTTCTTAAAGTGACAGACTTTAAATCAGAGCGTTTCAAGAAAGCCATATTTGCTTCAATAATTAAAAAAATTAAAGAAAATATGTACAAAATAAGAGCGGCACGGTGGAAGAGTGGTTAGTACTGCGGCAGCACAGCAACTCACTTGGCATCAAACTGGGGATTCTAAATTGTCCTTAGGTATGACTGTGAGAGTGAATGGTTGTCTGTCTCTCTGTGTTAGCCCTGCGATGGACTGGTGATCTGTCCAGGGTGTACCCTGCCTCTCGCCCAAAGATGCTGGGATAGGCTCCAGCCCCCCCACGACCCGAGAAAGATTAAGCGGAAGAAGATGAATGAAGTGAATGTACAAAATATGTCACAAACGTTTCAATAAGACATGTGTGAGCTGTTAAAATGTGGAAAAAAGTGCAATCAATGACCCCTTTAATGGAGAAAACCGGGACATTCCAAAGGGCTCACATACTTTTTCTTGCCACTGTATGTTCATAAAATTTTAAAGTCATTCTGTATTAACTTGGCGTTTTATAGCTTATAACTTTTAAAATCAAATTGCAAATCACAATGTTCACATTTTTTAAATGTACCTACACTACCGTTCAAAAGTTTGGGGTCACTTAGAAATTTCCTTATTTTTGAAAGAAAAGCACTGTTTTTTTCAATGAAGATAACTTTAAACTAATCAGAAATACACTCTAATATCTAATATACATTGCTAATGTGGTAAATGACTATTCTAGCTGCAAATGTCTGGTTTTTGGTGCAATATCTACATAGGTGTATAGAGGCCCATTTCCAGCAACTATTACTCCAGTGTTCTAATGGTACAGTGTGTTTGTTCATTGCGTCAGAAGGCTAATGGATGATTAGAAAACCCTTGTGCAATCATGTTAGCACAGCTGAAAACAGTTTAGCTGGTTAGAGAAGCTATAAAACTGACCTTCCTTTGAGCAGGTTGAGTATCTGGAAAAAATTATTATTTCAAATACAAATCATTATTTCTAACCTTGTCAATGTCTTGACTATATTTTCTATTCATTTTACAACTCATGGTGGTAAATAAGTGTGACTTTTCATGGAAAACACAAAATAATTGTCTGGGTGACCCCAAACTTTTGAATGGTAGTGTATATCATATACTTTAGTCCCCCCCCAAAAGCACAAAGAAACAGCACACACAACCACAATCCAATATCAAACTTTTGCTTAAATGAGTTACAAAACTGAATGAAATTAAAAAAGTTATGAACCAAATACAACTGGAGTAGTATTATCATAAGGACCTGTGAAGTGTAATAAGGCAGCAAATTAAAACAAACAATCATAAGCAAACATAATAAATCAGACTGAGGCAGCGTTTAGTTTCTATGCCGCTCACATATAGAACAAACTCCCAGAAAGCATCAGGGCTGCTGAAGCTCTCAGCTGCTTTAAATCAAGGTTAACAACTCTCCTATTTGCCGCGGCCTTTCAGTAGCCAACAATGTACTGTAGCTTTTATTTCTGTCGTATTCTATTTTAGCCTGTTTTTGTTTCTCTTTAATTTAGTTTTTAGTTTGCTTTTAAATTCTTCTTTTTGTAAAATATATGTTTAAACTTTAAGGGAGGATTTGAGGCACCCCCTGAGAAGCGGGTTAGAGGCCCCCCTGATAAAAGGAGTTGGAGCCTCTTTAAAGGATTGACAAAACCTAAGGCTACTTGTTTTTGTTTTTCACATATAAAAAACAAACGTAAAGAAAATGAGGTTTGAGGCCTTCTAATGTGTAGATTCCTTTTGCACCTTGCTGTAATGCTGTTTTTATGTAAAGCACTTTGAATTGTCTTGTACATGAAATGTGCTATACAAATAAACTTGCCTTGCCAAATCAGACTAAAAAGCTTTAGGAAAATTTTCATCAACTTTTACTTGCTGAAATAAGTCCTTGGGGTAGATATTTCAGTGCAGCCCTGAAAAAACTGCTGGGTGAGTTTTGCTTGTTTATTTTTTAAACTTTATTTATTCAGGGGAGGTCCATTGAGAGGCAACTTGTCTTTTTCAAGGATGCCCTGGTCACACTCACACCTAGAATTACTCGAGTACAACCACAGACTGACGTGTGGCCACTGAGCAGCTCCATTGGAGCAGTTGGGGTGAAGGGCCTTGCTCAAGACCGCCACAGTAGGGTTAATGAGGGTGGGGCAAACATTGCTTTGTCATTTGTCCCACCCAGATCTGATCCAGCTGGTCCATGGATTGAACTAGCGACCCTCCAGTCACAAGTCCATATCCCTAATCATTAGGGATTATTGCATAACTCTGTACTGATTTGATATAACTTTGTGTCATGATGTAAATAAAATAGAAAGCAACAAAAAATGCTATAAAACCCACCAGAAAAGTTTGCATAGAAAGGTGAAAAATATTTGTATTTATAAAAAACAACTTTGCCCAATTAGATGAAGGGCTCATGAATGTTAATAAGCAGGTATATGGAATGTTTGAAAACAAGGAACATTGAAGATGTTTTATTGAGTTGTAAAACAATACAGAAATTATTCTTAGTCTCTAAAACTATATTACTGAGGATATCAAAAATGTCCCTTGTAAATGTCCCTTGAAATTGTGGCAGGCTAGTCCAGTTTACTCAGATTAAAAAGTGCTCCTTTAATCTGAGTAAACTGGACTAGCCTGACACAATTTCGATATCCAGCTTATTTTTTCCCATTAAAATCTGATGTGTTTTCAAAGTGTTCCCTTTATTTTTTTGAGCAGTATATATACTGTGGAGGAACAAAATAAGTTCAGGCGAGACACAGCGAACTGAAGGACTAAGAGTTTTATTCCTCCATCATCATGAGACACGCTGCAGCGCTGTGAGCTGTGTGTGCGCTAGTGAGGCATGTAAAGTCAGCTCTTTTATACAGACAAGAGAGAATGCATGGCACATTTACATATTGATATATGTAAATAATAATATATGTAAATAATATCAGACAATACATATCAATCGCGTGATTAACTGGCGCCAGACTCCTCTCCTTACTCCGGGGATGAATAACAATAGTCATTGTTCTGGTTGTCCCCCTAGGGCTCTCTGTTCGTATGCAATCCCTGCTGAGCATGAATATTATCAGTCTGCATTGTGCTGGGTGCCCACACTGCTCCCTCCAGAATGGTCAGAAGGGGTTGTGACCCCCCCCCCTCCCCCGGTCGTTTGGCTCCAGCTCCGGTAGAACTGTCGGAGGGTATGTCAGTCCGTGAGAGGGATGGGGGAGGGGTGGAAAGGGCAGTGTGCTCCACTTCGAGTTCCAGCACGTTGAACGGCCGTGGATCGTGGGCACATGGGCCGGTGTGCAGTTGTGCATAATGGAACCAGAGGGCGATCGGCCGACTTTGGGAGTGAGGTGCGGGAAAAGCTCTGTGCAGATGGTTGAGGGGGTGGGAGTAAGCGAGTGCCGGCCCGGGACATCAAAGGTGTCTGGGCTGGGCAAAAATTGTGTGTGGATCCACGATGGTGAGGAACTTTTCCCGTTAAATGTGGCGGAGATCCACAGCGGCTGTGAAAAAAATTATATCTCTGACTTCTCTTGTGTTTTGGTCCAGCGAGGATGTGGGGAAGGTGAGCGGCCAAATTCCCCGAGGATGCGTAGCGGCTGTGATAAACTGAAGCTGTGTCAGGAACTCGGCAGTTTGGCTTTAGGAAGCAGCCCTAAAGTCATCGGGGAAAGCAATCGGCTAAATTCCCCTTGTGCGCTGTGGCTGGAAACCCATACAAAGTCCTGTGTGGGGGCTGCACGTCTGCTCCAGGTGTGCGAGCAGTCCTGAAGGTTCCGAGGGTGGCGATCGGCCGTTTTTCTCAGGCATGTGCAGCGGCGGAGGATGAATGTATCAGTCTGTGGAGCCGGTTTTGTCCCGTGCGTGGCGCGCACTTGGCACAGTGACCACATAGCTGAAAGTTGCGCAGAAGGTCCGTTGTCAAGAGGTGAGTCAGGGTCAGCGAGCTTGATGGAAATCAACACAGTCAGCGCCGATGGTTTTCCCTGTTCAGGCTGTTTCTGTGCGTTGCTCGTGCCATTGATCATGCATCTCGGTCCCAGCGCTGCGCTATCGGCCCTGGAGGTCACCATCGTGGAGAGAGGACAAGGCGCACGCGCTCCCGTGTGGGTGCGAAGGATGTAGGTGATCTCTGGTCCTCTGGGATCCATAGCGCGGTTCCAGTGTGGAGGTAAAAGATCAGGCGAGGGACACACCGTGACGCGTTCTGAGGCTTCCAGTCCGGGTCATCTCCGGGGTGTTCGCCTCGTGTTCCATTCTTCGTCAAGGGTCACCAGTGTGGAGGAACAAAATAAGTTCAGGCGAGACATGGCGAGCTGAAGGTCTAAGAGTTTTATTCCTCCATCATCATGAGACACACTGCAGCACTGTGAGCTGTGTGTGCGCTAGTGAGGCATGTAAAGTCAGCTCTTTTATACAGACAAGAGAGAATGCATGGCACATTTACGTATTGATATACATATCAGACAATACATATCAATCGTGTGATTAACTGGTGCCAGACTCCTCTCCTTACTCCGGGGATGAATAACAATAGTCATTGTTCTGGTTGTCCCCCTAGGGCTCTCTGTTCATATGCAATCCATGCTGAGTGTGAATATTATCAGTCTGCATTGTGCTGGGTGCCCACACGTGTGCTAGGTGCCCCTAATACCGTATATGTGAGTGAGACTGAAAAATTACTTTCTTTACAGCACATAAAAGTATATGGGGCACCAGCCCAATGAATGGACAGTCTTATTAAAAATTCTATATTTGTACCAGTGTGACAGAGATCATCCTGCGCAGTTCGCCCCACACGGGACACGAACCCGCGACCTCTCAGTCAACTACACAGTTCGAGCATGGGAGACACAGCACGATCGCGCTGAGCTAAAGGTCCGACCGGTAGCTCAGCGCTACCATCTGGGGCTCACAGCATCACTTTGTAACTGAGGTCATCAGCGCAGTTCGCCCTACACAGGACACGAACCCGCGACCTCACAGTTAACTACACAGAGACACACACAGCACGATCGTGCTGAGCTAAAGGTCCGACCGATAGCTCAGCGCTACCGATACTGTATGAGGCTTTTGGGAGGGAGGTTTTACTAACGTTCTACGCCGAACAGTACTAGTTGGCATCCGTTACACTCTCCCCCTTAAACCTCACTCCCATGCCGGGTTCACGGCACCAGTGTGACAGAGATCATCCTGCGCAGTTCGCCCACTCGGGGACACGAACCCGCGACCTGTCAGTCAACTACACAGTTCGAGCATGGGAGACACAGCACGATCGCGCTGAGCTAAAGGTCCGACCGGTAGCTCAGCGCTACCATCTGGGGCTCACAGCACCACTTTGTAACTGAGGTCATCAGCGCAGTTCGCCCTACACAGGACACGAACCCGCGACCTCACAGTTAACTACACAGAGACACACACAGCACGATCGTGCTGAGCTAAAGGTCCGACCGATAGCTCAGTGCTACCGATACTGTATGAGGCTTTTGGGAGGGAGGTTTTACTAACGTTCTACGCCGAACAGTACTAGTTGGCATCCGTTACACCAGCAATAAATCAGTTTCAAAAACTTATTTGTTCTTTCTGCTTTTAATCAAGAAAATGGACATGAAATTAAACAATAACTCCAATATACCTTTTTTAACAGTTTAATAAGAAAGAGCATATATGATCACATTCAGATGACTTTAAGTCAGTGAATTCAACATGTATCATGAACACATTAAACTGTTAATGGATTACTGAGCATAAAGTGTATTTTTGAACATTTGTGGAACCACAGGAAAACATAGCTTTAATTGGCACTGTAATGGAAGCTGAAAAACTATCAAATAGCTGTAAAAAGCAAAATGGTTAGGAAAATGGATGCAATTTTATGGAGAAAATGATAATAAGAATCAGTTTATACTGTGGCGGATAAAATAAGGGAACCCAGTATGGAGGCACGGAATAAGTGCAGGCACGGCGAACTGAAGTTTAAAAGGGTGTTTTATTCATCCTCCATCACAGGACTCGCTCCAGCGCTGTGTAAGCGCGCTGGAGCGAGCCCTCAGTCTCTAGTCAGCAAACAGGCAATGCGTGGTCAAAAAGAGAGTAAGAGCGAGAGCAAGCGATATTCAGTTCACTTATATACCCAGCTAGACAATGCATGCATGGCACATTAGCATCACAGTACAGCAGGAATGCATGGGACATTTACATGAGAGTCACACATATCAATAGCAGGATTACTGGCAGGAAGGAGAGTATCAGATATCAGATATGAGATATCAGTCCATACATCTCACTGTTCTGCTAATTGCTCCAGCTGAGCGCTCTGCTTGACCCGAAGGCTGTGGGGGTCACCCACAATACAAAAAAAAAAAAAGTCATGTATCTGAGCTCAGGTTTTCTCTGAGCTCAGATACTCACTTTATTTCTAAGTTGATTGTCTGTTGTCATTATTTTGTGGTCAGTTTTTGTATATTTGTTTGGATTGTGAAAGAGTCCTTCCTCTCTCTCACCAGACTCTACCCACCAGCTGCCACTGCCTGCTTCTCTGCCAGCTCAGCTGTGGCAGCTTGGTAATTAGAGTATTGCTCGCCTGTGATTCACACCTGCAGCTCAGTTACTGTTGCGTATTTAAGCACTGGCTTTCCTCTGTGTCAGTGTGGCTAAACTGGATGTCAAGACTGTTCCCCCCCCCCTCCCTCCCTCCCTCCCTCCCTCCCTCCTTTCTTTCATTCTCTCCTCCTGCTGATCATCACACTGATCTCTGTTTATTCCCTCCTGGGCCGGGCTGGCTCAGGAGAGCCCCAGTCTGTAAAAGTTTCTCCTCTCTGGTTATCTTGTTTGACATTTTTGTATGTTCTGCACTATTTTTGGACACTTTATGTTCTTTTGTTATTAAACTGCACAAAACACCCACCCGAAAAGGATTAAGCGGAAGAAGATGAATGAATGAATGAAAAACACCATTCACGCCTGGGTTTGGCCTTCTGCTCCGAAGGAGCATTCATTCATTCATTCATTCATTCATCTTCTTCCGTTTAATCCTTTTCGGGTCGCGGGGGGGCTGGAGCCTATCCCAGCATCTTTGGGCAAGAGGCAGGGTACACCCTGGACAGATCGCCAGTCCATCGCAGGGCCAACACCGAGAGACAGACAACCATTCACTCTCACAGTCATACCTAAGGACAATTTAGAATCCCCAGTTTGGTGCGAATTAACCTAACTTGCATGTTTTTTGGCATGTGGGAGGAAACCGGAGAAATCCCGGAGTAAACCCACGCAGACACGGGGAGAACATGCAAACTCCACACAGATCACTGTTGGTCGGGGGCTGGGATCGAACCCAGGATCCCTCGGCCAAGGGTGAGTTATTGTGCTGCCGCAGTGGTAACCACTGCGCCACCGCGCCGCCCTCAAAGGAGCGTTCATGATAGAAAAATTTGTGTTCTTCTGAAAAGGAATGGAGATTAATGAAAAGATAAATGTGTTTGGAGTTCTGACAGGAGTTCAAAGATGTTAGGTTTATAGAGCTTAAGAAAGGAATATTCTGGAAACTTTAAATTTAATCTGGACAACAGACCTCAAGCGCAGCAGATAAAGTCAGATTGTGCCTACGATGGAAGCAGGCATTCATACACCACCTTGGTCCAAATGGAGCATCATTGGTGGGGTTGAGAGGAAAAGAGGTTCTGTCCAGTACTGGTCACTGCTTCTGGAGGTCACAATCGTAGAAGCTGGATGCTGGTCACACAGGTCAGTAGTCTCAGTTTGTACACAGAAAAAGAAAATTGATATCTGGCCAGGTTGTCAAATTCCAAATAATATTTGTTTATAGTTCAAAGTCCTATCAGAACAACAAACTTGATTAATAATATATATAAATAAAAAACAAACCACAAAGTCTGATTCTTCCGATTTGTCATGGTAAAGCAAAGTAGATTTAAGCTTAGTGAGAATCAAAACAAATCTTGTCATGGTAATTTAAGAAAAAGGTGTAAAATAAGAAAAAAAGTGAATTTTAAAGAAGATGTTGAAAAAGTTACAGAGCACAGAGCTCATGCTCTGGGCCTGGGCTTAGTCAGAGAGAACATTGTCGACTAAGACTTTCTTAAAAGCTGACCAGAGGACTAAACAAAAAAAAGTTTCACTTTGGTGGGTGGTGTGATATGTATTTAGGAGGATTTTTAATGAATTAATTGGTAAATTCCTCGGTAAAATAAGTATTTGGTCAATAACAAAAGTTCACCTCAATACTTTGTTATATACCCTTTGTTGGCAATGACAGAGGTCAAATGTTTTCTGTAAGTCTTCACAAGGTTCTCACACACTGTTGCTGGTATTTTGGCCCATTCCTCCATGCAGATCTCCTCTAGAACAGTGATGTTTTGGGGCTGTCGCTGGGCAACATGGACTTTCAACTCCCTCCAAAGATTTTCTATGGGATTGAGATCTGGAGACTGGCTAGGCCACTCCAGGACCTTGAAATGCTTCTTACGAAGCCACTCCTTCATTGCCCAGGTGGTGTGTTTGGGATCATTGTCATGCTGAAAGACCCAGCCACGTTTCAACTTCAATGCCCTTGCTGATGGAAGGAGGTTTTCAATCAAAATCTCACAATACATGGCCCCATTCATTCTTTCCTTTACACGGATCAGTCATCTTGGTCCCTTTGCAGAAAAACAGCCCCAAAGCATGATGTTTCCACCCCAATGCTTCACAGTAGGTATGGTGTTCTTTCTCCTCCAAACACGACAAGTTGAGTTTTTACCAAAAAGTTCTATTTTGGTTTCATCTGACCATATGACATTCTCCCAATCCTCTTCTGGATCATCCAAATGCTCTCTAGCAAACGTCAGGCGGGCCTGGACGTGTACTGGCTTAAGCAGGGGGACACGTCTGGCACTGCAGGATTTGAGTCCCTGGCAGTGTAATGTGTTACTGATGGTAGCCTTTGTTACTTTGGTCCCAGCTCTCTGCAGGTCATTCACTAGGTCCCTCCATGTGGTTCTGGGATTTTTGCTCACCGTTCTCGTGATCATTTTGACCCTACAGGGCGAGATCTTGCGTGGAGCCCCAGATCGAGGGAGATTATCAGTGGTCTTGTATGTCTTCCATTTTCTAATAATTGCTCCCACAGTTGATTTCTTCACACCAAGCTGCTTACCTATTGCAGATTCAGTCTTCCCAGCCTGGTGCAGGTCTACAATTTTGTTTCTGGTGTCCTTTGACAGCTCTTTGATCTTGGCCATAGTGGAGTTTGGAGTCTGACTGTTTGAGGTTGTGGACAGGTGTCTTTTATACTGATAATGAGTTCAAACAGGTGCCATTAATACAGGTAACGAGTGGAGGACAGAGGAGCCTCTTAAAGAAGAAGTTACATGTCTGTGAGAGCCAGAAATCTTGCTTGTTTGTAGGTGACCAAATACTTATTTTACCGAGGAATTTACCAATTAATTCATTAAAAATCCTTCAATGTGATTTTCTGGATTTTTTTTTCTCATTTTGTCTCTCATAGTTGAGGTATACCTATGATGAAAATTGGAGACCTCTCTCATCTTTTAAGTGGGAGAACTTGCACAATTGGTGGCTGACTAAATACTTTTTTGCCCCACCCTATATTGCACATGCTCAGGGGTGATTCTAGAGCAGGGGTGTCCAATCAAGTGCCATGGAGGGCCAAAACCCTGCAGATTTTCTCTTCTACCCAGTCTCTTCAGCAGGTGTTTTCACTTATCAGCAATCAGTGGGAAGAAATTCAATGAAATCTGCTGTTGAAGACACTGGTTCGAGGTAAAGCCTGCAGGGTCTTGGCCCTCCATGGCACATGATTGGACACCCCTGTTATAGAGTCTCTTGGGGGCCTAGGCAAAAATTTACAGGGGGCCCCTCCAACCAACGTTCATCACCCTTATATAATAAATAATCTGACACTAACAAAAAATGTGAAATGTAAACATACACACACCACTTGCACACAATAACTCCCATCAGTGCATCTTAGTATTACATTATCCATTATCTTGGATATAAATTCTATAAAAGCTTGACTGGACACAGCTTTCATTTGATAACTAAATAAAATGTATTCTCCAAATTAGCTGCTTTTATTTTCAGTCTTTTAGCTGAGCAAACAAGATAAGTAACGGCATGCACATGTGCAGATAGACACCAGATAGTGCTCTAGCGTCAGCCCCTCTGTCCTTTGAAGTGCCCTCCTGGCATAGGCATAGGTATTTACTCAAGCCCCAAACTGAGTAGAAAGGGTCCTAAAAATAAAAACTGGGACTTTGCCAACTCCTCAGTAAGGAAAGTAGTTATTTGCTGTCCTTAAAGTTGCTAGAAGTCGCTAGCCGGAGTGGTGGCTCAGTTGGTAGAGCATCCGCCCCACACCCGGGAGGCAGGGGTTCAAATCCCAGCTGGGTCATGCCAAAGACCATATAAAAGTGGAACTTCCTGCCATCCAGCTTGGTGCTCAGCAATGATGGAATGGAGGAGGGAAATTTGTGGCGGCGCCTTGCATGGCCTCTGATTCTACACTTGGGGTGTGTGTGATTGACACAGTAGATGGGTAAAGCACAATCTCATTCTACTGTACATGATTGGTTGTACAGTTGAATGACAATAAAGGGTGATTTAATTTGTTAATTTAATTTAAATGATGATCATTGTCAAATTAGCATAATTGGTCATTTGCATGTAATTGTAATGGGTGCTATAGAAGAGAAGAATAATGTCGTTCGAGAGACAAAAAGTGAGGAAAAAAGACACCCTAAATATCTTTAGAACTACAAATTAACTTTCTTCTGTTGATTCTTGGTTTGTTTGTTTTAATTTGGCATTTAAATAGGCCATCACTTCTGTATCATCTCCAATAAACGGCTTCAACCACCCTTTGAAATCAGGGTTTGATTTCCACTCCTTTAGTTTTTATGCCCCTCACATATGGAACAAACCCCCAGAAAGCATCGGGGCTGCTGAAACTCTCAGCTGCTTTAATTCCAGGTTAAAAACTGTCCTATTTGCCACGGCCTTTCAGTAGAACAATTGTTAATCTCCTACAATGCACTGTAAATCTTATTTCTGTCGTATTCTATTTTAGTTTGGTTTTGTTTCTCTTTAATTTACTTTTTAGTTTGCTTTTAAATTCTTATGTATTCCTTTTTCAACTTGCTGTAATGCTTTAATGTTTTTATGTAAAGCACTCTGAATTTTCTTGTACACGAAATATGCTATACAAATAAACTTGCCTTGCCTTCTGTATTTTTGAGCATACAGTTTAGACTGTGATATGATGAGCTAGCTGCTAGATGTTTAGCTTATCACACACACACACACACACACACACACATGCAGAGTGGATGACGTGAGTACGTGACTGAGGCTGCTAGTCAAATGCAGTGATTTTTTTAACTATTTAGGCTACCGACCCCTCTATGTCCCATGTTTGGACGGATAAAGTGCTGCCCTCCTACAATCCTATCAAACATCAGGGGACCCAGAGATAGCAGACCATCTCATTGAATCGCTAAATACAGCCCGGCGAAAGAAATGGGAGGAGACAGTTGCTGACCGGAGCTTTACCCACTCTAGCAGGAAATGTTGGAGCCTCATCCGTCGCCTAGGAGCTGCACAGAAGCCCCCTAGCCAAAGCCGAGCATCCGTCACACCCAACCAAGTTGCATCCCACCTACTGACTATCGCCAAAGCACCCCAAGACAAAGACACCAAAAGAGCAGTTACAACTGAGCTAAAAAAACACCAAAAAATGCCTGTAGAGGAAACGAACCCTGAACCCTTCGAGGCTGCTGAACTGGAGAAAGTCCTACAGGGCCTGAAATGTGGAAAGGCAGCAGGATACGATAACATCTTCCCAGAATTCATGAAAAATCTTGGCCCCCGAGCCCTAACCTGGTTGACACAATTCTACACAAGGATCACACAAACAAACTCGATCCCAAAGAAATGGCGGACAGCAAAGGTCATTGCCATCCCAAAACCTGGCAAAGACCACAAACTACCAGCAAGCTACCGCCCAATCTCCCTACTCAGCGTTCCTTACAAAATCATGGAGCGCCTAATACTGCAACGCATTTCCCCAGAAATAGAGGATATTCTAAGTGTGGATCAAGCAGGTTTCCGCAAGGACCGCAGTACAGTAGAACAAGTACTGGCCCTAACCACCTTCATCGAAAATGGCTTCGAGAGCAGACTGAAGACAGGGGCTGTGTTTCTCGATCTTACAGCCGCCTATGATACGGTCTGGCACAAAGGCCTCCTCCTGAAACTTATAAATGCGATCCCTGCTTGGGCAACAGCAATTATAAAAACCCTGCTGACCAACCGAAGGTTCAGAGTCCACCTCAGTCAGAACACAAGTGCATGGAGAATGCAGAAAAATGGACTCCCAGAAGGCTCAGTTCTAGCTCCAACTCTGTTCAACCTCTACATAAACGACCTGCCTACTACAAAATCCCGCAAATTCATCTATGCAGACGACATCTGTTTGGCATTCCAAGCACCAGACTTTGAACCACTGGAACGGGTGCTCACAGAAGATCTTGCCAAACTGGACCAGTTCTGCAAAATCTGGCGCCTAAAACCAAGCCCAGCAAAAACCGTCTCCAGTGTATTCCATCTCCACAATGCAAAAGCTGCCAGAGAACTAAACATCCACCTGAGCGGACTCAAGCTTAAGCATGCCCCAAATCCAACTTATCTTGGAGTGACCCTTGATAGGACCTTATCCTTCAAGGAACATCTAAAGGGGACGGCTGCTAAGGTGAAGGTACGAAACAACCTGCTCTGCAAGCTCGCTGGTGCAAAATGGGGGGCGGCAGTCTCCACCCTGCGCACCTCAGCACTGGCCCTTTCATACTCTGTAGCAGAATATTGTGCCCCTGTCTGGTCCAGGTCATCTTACACACACCATGTAGACACCCAGCTCAACTCAACCATGAGAACTATAACTGGAACAATCCGCTCAACACCACTCCCCTGGCTCTCTGTACTGTCAAACATAGCCCCTCCACACATCCGGCGAGCAGCATTAACTCAAAGGATGCTCCAAAAAGTTAAAGATTCTCCTCATTTACCAATCCATGCAGATATCTACACCCCACCCACTGCCCGACTTTCATCCAGACGGCCGATTTGGAAAAACCCTCCCCCAGCTGACTTTACCATCCAGACAGCTTGGCAAGAGGAATGGGAGACCAAGGAGGTCCCAAACAAACAGCTGGTGATAAACCCCAACCAACAGGTCCCGGGCACCAACCTCCCAAGGAGACAGTGGTCTACACTCAATCGCTTCAGGACTGGACAAGGCCCCTGCTTGGCCAGCCTTCACAGATGGGGCAGTAGCCCTAGCCCACTGTGCGCATGTGGAGAGGAGCAAACAATGGAACACATCATAGAGGCTTGCCCGCTCCAAAGACTGGAAGGAGGATTACACACCCTCCATACAGCAAACCAGGAGGCAACTGCTTGGCTTAAGGACTTTGCATTCGCTAAATAAACTTATTAGTGAAGAAACATTTACATCGATTGGTGGGTGGGTTGTGCAGACGCAATTCATTTACAGCCTGGATGTGAGTGGCATGGCATGGGTCTCCTCTCTGACTGCAACTAACTGCTGCACAAGGTTTCTGTGAGACTGAGCTCTTGTGAGTGCTTTGGGATGGGGAGAAGCTCACGGTAGCACCCGTTGCTTGTTGAGGATAGTATGTCACGAGCTGGGTCCGATGTTCTGCCGGACCCGGTCTCATGACTCTTCTGTTATATTCATATATTTCCATCTGCTGTATTTTGATACCCTTTTTGAGTTGTCACTGCCTTTTTGTGTTTATTTATGTTTCAGTGTTCACCCCATTTGTATTTTGTTCTGTATTTTAGATTGTTTATATCACGGCATGGGTGGACAGCTGGCTGGCAGTGTTTCTGGGTTCATGTTGGTTCTGCCTGTCAAGCTGTCCGCCGCTCCTCCCTCTTCCCTCATTACCACTCTCAGCTGAGTCCAATTATTAGTTGTTGCTTTCCTGCTCAGGTGCCATCATTCACGTCATTATGTCTCCCACTATTTAAGTTCTACCTAGTCACTTATTCCTCACCACATTGTTGTATGTTATCCTCATGTTCGTTTATGGAAGTGCTGCTTTTTCCTCCAGAGCCTGGCTCTGAGGCACAAACCGTAAGTCCTTCTCCTGCTCACTGTGTTTCCCTGTAGTGCTGGTTTTCTCCTCAAGAGCCGTTTTCTGCTCTGAAAATTACAGGTGATATCTCTTCATTTTGGCATTTTTGTATTTGACACTTTTGGAACTGTTTGTCCTTTGGTTAATAAACACACGACACCATCCAGCACTTGGGCTCGTTTCTCTCTGCGCCTCATAGAGGTACATATGACATAGTAACTGCAGACCAATAGTGCCTTCACGTCAGCAGGGCTTGACATTAACTTTTCTGCTCGCTGGTCACTGTGGCTAGTGATTTTCCAAATTTACTAGCCACTCAACATTTTCACTAGCCACAATTTTATAGTTGGAAAATTATGTTTAATATGATCAAATTTGATTATCACATGCTAAAATGTAGTTGAATTCAATTCTGTACAACCTTTTTAAATGCAGTGACCCTTATACATACATAAAAATAGCAAGAGAAACACTAAGTAGTTATTAACAGCAGTAAATACTGTAAAACAGTTGAGAAAAATGTTTGCAATGTGAAAGTGAAGTACAGGTAGGTTTGGGGTCCATCCCAGTTTTGATTTCTACTCTTTCTCCTTCTCCTACCCCTTGGCCCTTGAAATCAAGGGTCCCTTGTTCTCATCGGAAAAAAAAAGAAAAAGAAAACTGATGAGAAAAAAGTCTTATCTTACAGAGAAAAATGTCTCAAATTTACACAAACTATTCTAATCAGTAGAAAGTCAGAAATTTACTAGAACTAAAGCTGTAAATTCACAGAGAAAATTTTGGACCCCCTGGTGGGTTGTTTTTGGCTCACAGGCCATATGTTTGACACCCCTGGACCAGCCCATTAAAAATACATATTTAGAGGATTTACTTCCATGAAATACCTGCCTATCACAACAGCATGTAAATGAATAAGATAAGCTAAAATAAAATAGAAAGCACAAATAAATGAAAGTTCACCTTAGAAGAAGCTTCATTTTATTTACAGCAACAAATCAGTTACCTTTTCTCTGTACAGTAAGAAAACTTAAATTTACACAACTGCAGACATTAAAGCAGACGGACAGACGAAAATTCAATATCGCTAATTCATATCTCAAATTGTTGTCTGAGACGAGCTAAAGCGAACTGCACATGTTTTGGTCTCAACAAATGTCGCATATGGTGACAATGTGCTCTTGAAAGTATGCTGCCCTGGAGAGCCAAGCGATCGGCGTCTAAGATGGCCACTGACTGTGTGACGTCACCACCGGCAAACACACGCACACTGTCGCGGCCACTGCTGTGTTTTGCTTCATACAACACTTGATGTTTACGTTTTAAAATCGGCGATTACGGATATTTCTAGGAATTACCAAATATTTTCATGATCATAAGAACGGTTAGGGGGAAAAAACATACTGAAGAAAGACAGTTTAACTCACCGGTTACTTATATTGGAAGTCCATCCTCCTGTGTTTTTAGAAGCAAAGTTCTCAATTACAGAGACATACAGTGTTCCCTATTGCTTCAGCTTCTGTATTAAAGCAGACTCCAGTGAAATAGTACCCAGGTTTGTCAGTCTTTCTTGTCCACATATATTTTGCAAGTGTCACGGCTCGCCGCTCTCAGGCATCTGCCTCAGCTGCGCGCACACCTGCACCTCGTCAGCGCCCTACATGTGCAGTAGACATTTCGTTTACAGCGATTTCGAGAATAAGATGCAATTTGAAATGAAATTTGCAAAAAGATTGGTGATAAAGAAAACGGCTATTCCAACTATATATCCCGCGATTGCCAAGTCTGACTCTGAGACAAGTGTCAGTGACAGTGGCGTGAAAAGCCAGGGTGATCTACCGAGGCGATCAGCTGTCAGAAAACGAGAAGTAAACAGGGTAAGTTTTGTATTTTTAATATTCACTGCAAATGTTTACTAAACATTTTAAATGAATTCCAAGCAATGGATGATTTTCAAAATCAAATTATTTCTGGGAAATAATGCGGCGGCGGACAGGTGCCCGTGTCAGGTTTTGCAGCTTCGCGCAAACAGAGGCACGCTTGGGGGCCCAGGCCACCAGTGTTCTGCACGTGCTTTTGTGCCTAAAACGTTGAAGAACGCGGAGTTGACAAACAGACAAACAAACCCCGGCAAAAACATAACCTCCTCCTGGCCTTTTCGGCCTGGCGGAGGTAATTACCAATGACAGTTCAGCTTTCAATTTTTAGGGAAGCAACATATTTGCTAAGAAAAATAAATATAAGCCTAAGATTGTAAGAGAAATGTGCTTTTAAAAATGGAACCCCAATTTTCTACCATAGAATGGTGCCCATTATAACTGTGAAATGTTATTTATGGGAATATAATAATTGCTATATCTGGAAACTAGTTATTTTCTTAATCTGTAGTGATACTCCATTGATTTTTGTATTTCTTTGTATATTTCTGCTGTGTTTTCAAACATTCATACAAAGGTGGTATAGTATGTAATATTTCTTTTCAAATTGAGAAGAATTTAGTGTGTTCAAATTATTCAAATGTATATGACATGCGATTTTGATGAATGCTGAACTATGAGAATTATAACATTGACATGAACATTAATAAACTCAATATATGATTTTACAAAACTTTATTTACATATCATTGTTCACAAATCTAATCTTGGTAGGCAAAATCCCTTGTAGTGATCAGATGGGAATGTTTCTCTGATGAGGCTCACCGCACAGGCAGGCAACATAACCCTCACTTCTTTCCCACAAATAAGGCTGAATACCCCCTCAGCACCACCCAAAACTTCTTCATCATCCGATTCCTCATTTTCAATGTCATCATTTATATTGTGGTCGTCAAACTCGACAAAATAATCGCTGTCCGAATCACTTTGTTCTCGTTCTGCCTTTTTCTTTCTCTTGCTGCTGTGACGTCACTAATGCCCGCACCTATCGAGAGATGGCGGTACTGCAGCCTCACTAAGTGAAGGCTGGACTATGAGCAAATAAGGTCATTTATGGAGGATGGTGACACATATTAAATCGCGGGAATAGACATAATAGAATATTTTCATACAATCAGTTGATTGGTTCAATAAAAATATGTCACTGTCTGTCACCTTTAAATGCGAGCTTCTTGCTCTAAAAATACTCATGTTTAACCACAGAGGTAGGAGATGATGTTGGGGGCTACTCACCGCTCGGACACGGCATTTCTTTCCAATGGGCTGCGGTGTGAACTGGGGCAGGGCAGGAGACCGACCCGTGAAGCAACCTGTCTGCGCTTTACAGGGGTCCAGGTGACAGTGGATCAATGAGCACACACTGTGTGCAGATAGTGCTTCTGGGAGTTGTAGTTTCATAGTCTCACATTACAGATGGGTTTCATTTTAGATGCCGTCTAAGGAAACTACAACCCGCAGAGCCCTGCACGTCAGAGTCTACAAAACACCGGAAAAAGTCACTAGATTTGTCGCTAGTCGCTTGACAAAAAAAAGTCACAAAGCAGGTTTGAAAAGTCGCCAGATTTAGTGAGAAAGTCGCCAAGCTGGCAACACTGTTGGGGGGGAGGGGGTGCTCAAACTGGGCGAAGAAGCTGTTAACCTCTTGCACTCCGTTGTACCGCGGGCGGGCAAGTGTCTGCATCCTAGGGCACACGAGGGCGCACGAGAGCTCGGACGCTTGACGCATGATAGAGATACTGATGGTGGTGATGTAGGTGGTGTGGCCTCCAAGTGCCACTGAAAAAAAAAGCTGCAGACACAGCCCTGAATGTGACCTTTCATTAGAGCCCAAAATGAAGATTCTACATTGAATTATTCAAAAATTATAGACGTTTTTCCAAACTGTGCCATTTGGCACAATTTGGCACAGTTCCAAAACTCCTGGGAACAGCCTGAGAACAAAGCTGTGTAAAATATTCATTTTTTGTGGTATTGTTACAAAATTTGGATCTCAGCTTGATAACACTTGGTTCTACATTTCTGTTGCATTTTCCAGCTGGATTGGACAGCTGTGTGTTATTTGCAAGCATTTGTATTCAAAAAAACACAGTGGCCAAATTTATTTTCTTCAAGTTCAGTATGTTTAGATGACTGTAACTCAGTGGCCGGAGCACGTAGAGAGATTAAGTGTTTTCTTTTAAATGAGACCAACCCCATGAAGATGCTGCAAAGGGTTGAAGAACAGCTTTCGATTTACTTTGGGCACGTTATATTTTGGCGTTTTTAGGAAAATTGCCCGGAGTGCAAGGGGTTAAACTCATGGCGCGGCAAAGTAAAAGATGGTGCAAAACAGGTGCATCTCAAATATCACAGCATCCACACCTTAGACATATACACAACTGTACCTCAAATAAGACTTGCAGTCTTACTAAGGAGATCTGGCTTATTTTTCCAACATTTAAGAAGTCCCATCAGCCGCAAGGGCTGCTGGGAAATTGGAAGCCTATTTTCTTCTTGTTACCAGACTGATACACTAGGGGGCCCCAAAGTGCCCTTTTTGGTTGAGCACCTGCCTCCCAAAATATCTGTGCACAACACTCAATAACGGTTTCCTTACTGTGTCACCCAGGTACTTAACACGGTCACATCAGGATCAGCAGAGGCAGGACACACTTAGCTGCTCTGTGCTAAATCAACTACTGTTTTATTTGCAATACTCACCACTGTCTTGTTTTCTTTTCTTCTTTCTTTTGTCATAACTTCATTTTGATACAGCCGCCCTCACTTGTTTGTCTACATAAGATGTGCACTGGTACTTGCCAGAGTGAGAGGTGGGGGCAGGGCCCCTTTAGGGAGTTCTGCGCCAACCTACCATAGTCATTGCAAACTCTCCAAATTGCCACTGTGGTAGTGATTCAAAGTCGGTCAGCCCTCAGTGGGTACCCTTCTGGCCTGAGGCCCCAAGCATTTACCTGACTTGCCTGCTGGCACAGAGTGCCTCTGCACATTCTACAGATGTAGCTAAATTATTACACGTTGCTTTTCAAATGGCCCCATAGAGTTTGCTTTTCCATAAAAAAAATTGGAACTCCACACACACACGCACATGCACACGCACGCACGCGCACACACACACACACACACACACACACACACACACACACACACACACACACACACTGAGCAGACCAAATACAACAGAAAAGCAGCAACTTGATTTATTTCCATTCTATTCCAAGGATGTGGCCCAGGACTGAGTTTAAATTACAGGAGGGGCTGTGGGTTTGCAGAGAAGTGGCAGGTAATTATGACTAGAGGGAGGTGAAAAATTACTGACCAAGGAAGGTGATATTAAAAATCCCTCCACCTCCTCCAGAGAAATAAGTTTAATCTAAATGAGGTTTAAGTTAATCTTGGATTGCAGTAAATGCAGCACATGGAAAAAAAAAAGCAAAAAAACAGGATCAAATCTTGACATGCACAGCACATGATAACAACCAGAGGGTCAGTTTTAGCTGGACACAAAACTTTGGGCTTGACCTTCATTCAGATATTTTTTCCTTTTTGAACATTGTGTTCTAGCAAGTATAAATGAAGTTTTTCATTGCTCTTTGAGTAGCAGATAGTTTGCTGTGGAGTGTGCAGTCCCCAAAGTCCTTCCAAGTCCACATAATAACTGAGAACAGCTGCTCCCTGCTTTTGATCAGACAACCTGAATCCGATAACGCCCACAGAGCTGCTCGCTTTCTGCAGATCCAACACAGCTTGGACTGGGAGGAAAAAAATTTAAGGCTCATTAACATTCATGAAAACACCGTCCCACAGCTCCCACGCTCACTCTCCCTGACATCAAACTTCCCTCCGACTGCAGCCTCTTACAGAGAAGTCATGGCTGTCCTCGGGATGGTAATTACCCACAGCATTTTATTTCATTTCATCTGATGAAGAGTTACTTTAATTCATTTCTCATCACGTGATGCTCCAAGCCTTTGATACTCACACAGATAACAACACTTTAATTAGCCGATTTATGAGTCCTTAATTTCACATCTGCCTGTATCCTTGATGTTGCTCCTGTTTGGGATGCCTTTTTGTCTTTTTAAAAAAAATTATTTTACTTGTAGTTGCCATTATTGGCTATCAGGACAAAGTTCATGAACACATAGGAGTGTGTAATGGTATACTTGATTGTATTCAGGGAAAACTCCACTTCTACCTTTTATTTGCTCTCTGTGCGCAGACAAAAACATTTCCCTGTGGGTGTCAGGTCTGTTCTACCTTAAACAGGTACACAAATGAAGTTGGGGTTGACCGAGGGGGAAAAAAATGAGTTGCAAAACATACTGGGGCCTTAAAATGGAGGTAAAACACTGTATTACAAGAAAAAAATCTGGCTTGCCAACACTAGCGATAGGGGAGTTTTTCTGTCTTAAATGGGACATATTAGAGCTGTGCAATATGACAATATACTGTATATATCAGATGACGAGATAAAAATGTCTATTGTTTCATATAAAACGCTATTGTTTACATCAAAGTGTGACAAAAAACACTGTTTACGGCAGTGTCTTTACATCATTTTGGTGATGGTCTGCGGTCTGAACATTCGCAGTCAGACAGAACGTGCCCCAGTCGGTCTGGTCTCAGCATGTTCCAATATGGTAACTGCCGATGGAAGCATGCATATAAAAGACTATGGACAGCATTTACAAACTCTTCTTCTTCTTTTAGATTTGATTGGCAGTTGGCAACCAGCTTACAGGTGCATTACCACCACCTACCATATATTCCTAATTGAAGCTTTTGCTTTCACATTTACAAATTAGAGGCACAGAAGAATCATTAGCTGGTAAAACTAAACACCAGAGTCAAACAGTAAGGCTTTTGTCTGTGGAATGCTGTATAATAAAGACTTGCGAAGATGAAAGGGATAAAAGCGGCCATTTCAACTGTCTTCATGTAGCCATCGGTGAGTTTCTGAATGTATATGTAGACGTACATGTAGGATTTACATTACGCTATCCCACCCGCAGAACGTTTTAACCCTTTAACTGCCCTAGGTGCCATGTGGCGCCTGGGGCAACGCAAGGCAACTCAAGCCCCCCCCCCCCCAGTGGTCAAGAGTGGTAAAAACTTTTCTCAATAAAATAGTTCAGATTTCCAAGGCTATAACTTGAAAGTTACAAGAGATAATGGCTTACTGTCAATTAGAAAGATGTAGAATATGATCCAAAGTTTCAGATAGGAATAAATTTACGCATCTAATTTGTATAATGCCACGGCAGCTACATAAATTACATAACTCAGCCAAAAGTGGACTTTGGACACATTTGCATAAAGAATGGTCCATTTTTTTTAACACTGATTTGTCTTTTATCTAATCTTCAAAGTATATGAACCAGAAAATCAATAAAATGTCAAAAAAAAAACCCACATATTTCTCTCTTACCTGTTGCCGGGTGGGGTGGGTTGGGGGGGCTCACCCGCCCACGTGACCGGTCCATTTTCGTCCACTGTAGTCAATGTTTGTGTGTTTGCTCAGCCATTTACACCGTGTACTACATCGACAAACTCTTATGATTACCCCACATGAATTTCGTTTGTATTACGTGGCTATTTTTTCTGTTTGGTGCATTATTCCTGTGGGAATCCATGCCGCCCATGGGCGCCGCCATCTTGGTAATGGGAGCTCAGTTTTTCGTCAATCGTGGTCAATGTAGCACGTTTACTTAGTAATTTACACCCGTGTACCACATCTACAAACTTTTATAATTATCCCACATGAATTTCGTTTGTATTACTGTCAGAAGTCTGAAATATAAACCTCACAAATACAGAGTACAAAAAGGTATTAGACTGAATCAAAGATCAGACTTGAGACACGTAGAGCCTTTTAGAAGTTAGAAGTTTTACTTGCAAGGAGCAATCACACAGACAAACATTGATGCAGAGTGAAGGTGAATGCTGGGGGCAGTCCGCAGCGCCTTCTTTATATACAATGATAGTACATGGTGTATGTGACAAACTCAGCAAAAGCAGAACAACGGAATTACCACATAAGCAAAAGTACGCTCTGTACGTCTTCAAGTGTGTGTAGGAGATAAATCGCATGAACACTCTTATCGCGGGGAGAACATCTGCTTCTTCACTCAGCAAAGAGAGGGGGAAACAACTCCATATATGGGCCTACAACAAACCGGTGCTTCCGGTCAAAAAGAACATAGTTACTCATCTTGATTTGCACACTAAGTGGAGTTACACATCAGTAATTTTTCCACAACACATAGCATAAACCTTTTTAAACCTTCAGTCAAGTATATTATGAAATGATAACATATATATGTACACAATTTTTCTGACAATTACGCAGCTATTTTTCCCTTTTCATGCAGTTTCAGTCATCATCGCGGTAGCAATGACCAAACATGGCGGCATCCACATTGGTGTGTGAGCTCAAAGAGGAAAAAGAAAGAATAATAATGAGGATTCCTTCTTCTTTGCTATATTCCATGTCAGCCATGATTCCTTCGGTGCGTGTCTGCCACCTTCTAAACTGTCAGATCAATAGAGATTAGTACAAATTCTCAGTATAGCCGAAGGACATCAATAAGTTGACACGTGCAGTTGCTGCGCTGTGCCACTGGGGGCGCGTGACCCATCCATTTAATCTGGGCAGTTAAAGGGTTAATAGTTCTGCTGCAACATAGTGAAGTGTGGTAAACATGTTTAGAGTGGGCAGTCATGCCTTACATCATTTGAAAACTTAGAATTTCATCTATTTGGATATTAAAACAGATTTGAGATACAATCATAATACTGGAATTAAATAGAGCATCAAACAAACTAGCACAGCATAGCAATGTAGCATTTACTCAACAATGAAGCTTTCTTGGAATCCTATTGCAAAAGGTCCAATAGATCCATTTGAGTAAGATTTATTGTCAATCTAAATGATTACAGGGGATAATGCTCATAAAATCGCAGCATTGTTTGAAACCCAGCTGGCTAACTTACTATTTTTTCTGTTTATGCACTATAAAAACTACATTTACCATAGCGATAGTGACGTAAACAGAAGCCCAAAAGACTCATGTGACAGTCTTGATTTGACTGATGCCTCATTTGACCCAATGAATCCCCAGGCTGGCGGGGGTAGGAACCTTTCTGTGTGGAGTTTGCATGTTCTCCCTGTGCTGCATGGGTTTACTCTGGAGGATCTGGTTTCCTCCCACAATCCAAAGACATGCATGGTAGGTTAATTGGTTGTTCTAAATTGTCCCTAGATATCTGTCTCCTATAGGCCCTTAGAATAGAGGGTTAGTACTAGTGAAGCACTTTGAGTGGTCTTTGAGACTAGAAAAAGCGCTATATAAGTACAGGTCCTCATCCCTTATCCCAATAGACCCTTCCTTTGTGTTTTCACAGCCTTCAATACTCACTAAGTTGCCTACTTGGCATGAAAGACCAGCCCCACAGCTAACATTAACAGTAGTTAGTTAACAGTAGTTACAAAATTTTGACCTGAACTTGATAACACTTGGTTCTACATTCCTATTGTGTTTTCCAGCCAATATCTAACAGCTGTATTTTATTTCTAGGCATCTGTATCTAAAAAAAAACAAACAAAAAAAAACAAACAAGCAAACTTTATTTTCTTCAAATTTAATATGTTTACACCACTGTTACTCAGTGGCAAAAGCACTTAGAGGGATTCTGATTGGTTTGCCAAAAAATTAGTGTTTTCTTTTGAATAGACCAAACCCATGAATATACTGCAAAGGGTTGAAGAACAGCTTTTGATTTACTATGGGTATGTTATTTTTAAGCATCTTTAGGGAAATTGGCTGGAATGATAAGAGGCTGTAAACAAGCATGTCAAATGTTTGAATAAATGTTGGTGTGCAGTCAAGTAAGCCTTGCTATAGGGGTGGATGATACACCAAATATATTCATTTTATCAATACATTCTACTATGCACAATGCATAAAATGCCTTTATCGCAGATATTGAGCATAAACTGTCACGGCAGTGTAAGATGTCAGCATTTATTTGTCCAGTTGAACTCCTCTCCTCTCCTCTCCTCTGGCTTCTGCTTCTGGTTGTCATGTGCGGAGCACACCGGCTCCGCCCATGATTTGTGGCTGTAGCTTCTGATTTGTTGGTAATTGGTTCCAGCTGGTAGGTTGAGCCTTGAGCTTAGGCCCTTGCCAGTCTACAGCCACACCCCTCTCTCTGCCAGACACTCACCAGCTGTTAGTTGCAAGGTTGCGTAGTGGACATGACACCGGTGGGTGTGAGTGTGAGTGATGGAGGTGTTGGGTGTATGAGTGGTGCAGAGTTTTGGATTGTACTTTTTCACAATGTTTGGACTTTTTTTCTATCTTTCATTATTGGATGCATGTTCAGGTAAGTTTGTTTCAGTCTTCTGAGTGCGTTTGTGGACTTTTTGTTGACTTTTGGCGTTTTTCTGAAGGATTGCGTCCTTTGAGACGCCACCTCTGTCTATCCGGCAGGGAGTGAGGATAGTCCCGCCAGATAGTAGCATTACCGTGGGAGGAGGTCCTTTTTGCAGTGGGTGAGCAGGTGGGAGAGGATAAAGTCTGCTTTGCATCCCAAATGAATAAAGTTTTCACTGTGTTTTTGACTGGTGAGAAGTATGTTCACAATCTGATCAGGAGCAGTGTTGATATCGGGGATATGTATGTACAGGTATCTCCACTGTCAGTTCCATCAACGTGAATCACTTTCAGGTGTTCCTCCATTTATCTCCAATGAGCAGTTGGAGACTGAGCTTCACAGACTTGGGAAATTTGCAAGCCCCTTTAGAACTGTGAGTTTGGAATGTAAGGATCTCAACTTAAAACATGTGAAGTCACTAAGGGGACAGGTGTTTTTGGACTTTCCCACTCAAACATTGGAAGAGTCATTTTGGGTTAAACATTGGGATGGCTCATACATGGTGTATGCTAGCTCAGGACAGATGAAGTGCTTTGAATGTGGAGACGTGGGCCACAAACGTTTCACTTGTCCACATAAGCAACGGACGGGGAATCTGATAGAGCTGGAGTGGTGCAGCTTCTGCTCTTGCCACTACTACAGACGACATCTTGGAGCCTTCCACCAGTCCTCCTCTGGAACCTGCTGCTGTGTCTGTGGCCAACCTGGCTCTGGCACCTGCAGTTCAGCCTCCAGTTGGGAGCATGGCTGGTGATGAGACCCAAACAGTTAGTGATGGTGCATCAAAATCTAGCTGTGAGAAAGAGCATGTTAAGCTAGCAACTGTGGTTCCTGTAGCTGCTAATGTCTCAAACAGCTAACAGTTATTTCAGTGATATTGATAAATTTATCAAATCTGTTAATGTGTTAAAAAAGACAAGTTGGTCTTGACCTCCTTGATGAAAGAAAACTTTTTCACCTTAAAAAGCACTTAACAATCCTACATAAATCAAAAGGGTAAAAAGGTCATGTGTACCTGACAAAAGAAATAACCTACATGGTCATGCATAATTCGGTGTTCTCATAGCTTTACTGCTCCTTGCTGTTTCTCTCTACTCTGTCTTTTCCCCTACCTCCGAATGCAAAGCATAAAAGTAGGATCCTTAAACATCAATGGGGGGAGAGACAATCATTAGAGGGAACTGATTAGTGAATTAGACAAAAAAATCTGAACATTTTGTTTTTACAAGAAACTCATACCACTTCAGCAGATGAAGTGGACTGGGGCTTGTGGTGGAGGGGTACATTTTCAATCAGTCATGGTACAAATTTTCATGCGGGAGTAGCGATTTTGTTCGGGGAGTCTGCAAATGAAGCAATTTTATCTGTAGTAGAGCTAGTGAAGGGCAGGCTGTTCTTTGTTATGGTGGAAATGGAGAACTCTGTGTTTTGCTTTGTTAATGTTTATGCTCCAAATCACAGCTCTGAAAGAATTGTCTTTTTTAATAAACTTCAAATGAATGCAGAACTACCACCAAGACCAACTTATCGTTGCTGTTGATTTCAACTGTACCTTAGATTTTACTGTGGATCGAACTAACGCAGAACCCCATCCACAGTCTTCATACAGTTTAAAAAAATATCACTATACAGTCTGATTTACTAGATACATGGTGTCATGACTTGCCCTACCAGGGCAGGACTGAGGACACCAGACACCAGCTGTGAGTTTTCAACATTTAATAACAAAAAGCACAAAAATACAACACTTACAAATAAGGACTTGGCGTGCGGGATGATGGAGCACACGTGTGGAGAATAATTGAGGAGACAGCCTGGAAGGAGCCAGGCTGTAGCGCACGGAAACGCCAGGGAAAAGAGAGCCAAGATGGAGCACACCTGTCCAAAGCCACAGAACCACAAAGGAAACTCAGAAGGATGCTGTGATGAGCAAATGATGCAGCAGTCTTTAAATAGGCAGACAGAGATCACTGCAAACAATAACAGATGTGGGTGACATGAGTGAGAAGGATTAACTTAAATAATGACAGCTGTGCCGGCCCGCGAACTTGAGCTCCACATGGAAGTAAACACAGCGCTCAGTACAGAAGAGTATGACAAAAGGTGACTGAAATGATACCAAACGAGAAACAGACAGAGACACATAACTCCTAAAGGTGAGGATAAGATAAATACAAACCAGAGATGTAAATAATACAATACATCTGGAAACCAAAATACAAAAGGAGAGGTAAGGACAAGGACGGAGAAGGCTCAAGTAAAAACACAGGAAGATAATATAAACTACAAGATCTAAAACTGCATAATAATAACAAACATGATAATAATGATCAGACTAAGATATGATAACCAGACAACTCAAAACAAACAGAAACAAAGAGCAACTCAGCTCACCTCATACTACCAAAACCATGCTGAGATACAATAATAAAATGAAATAAGGAAAATACAGAACATAATCAAAATGAAAAAAGCGCATGAGTACGGTGATTCTGTCAATGCTCAGCATCATGACAGAGCCTCCCACTCAAGGGGTGGACACCAGACACCCCAACGTGACATCAAAAAGAAAAACAACACAAAAAGAGCCCCCCCCCCCCAAACAGAAATAGCAAAATAACCCACCCCAACAGAATAAAACAATAACTCACCCCGGGAGGGCGGTGGGGGAACCCAAGTTAGGAGGGACCGAAACAAAAAAACGTGCTCATGACCCACAACACTGAACAATTTAAGTGACAATAGCAGCTTAGGACCACCGGGTGAAAAAGTGAGGCAGTTCAGGTGGTCGACTGGAATCCCAAGACCACCAGCTTGTGCGGTGAAATAAGTCAGGTGGCCTTCCAGAGCTCCTAAGCCACCACGGTAAAGGATGTAGTCCGTTGGGTGGCATCCTGGAGTCAATGGGCCACGGGGCATGACACACCCCCTCCTGGAGGAGATAGCTGGAACCCGTGCCCTGCACGGACCGCAGGAACTGCAGCGTGAATCAGATGGGATGGTTGCTGCAGGGAGTTGACCCCCGATGGTGATTGCTGGCCAACGACAGAGCCAGGCAGCAATGGCAACTGACCAGTGAGGAAACCAAACAGAGAATGACTGATCTGCGGGAACCTCAGGTGACGACTGATGACTGTTGGCGACCTCCAGCGAAGAAGGGCCCACAGTGACCTCAAATGGAGACAGGGGACCCACGGTAACCTCAGGCGAAGAAGGAGGACCCACAGTGACCTCAGGCGGACGTGGAGGACCAGCGAACAACCCAGGTGAAACAAAACAGTTGTCATGTGAGAAAACCAGGCAAAGGAGACGACTGATCAGCGGGGAACCAGATGAAGGCGGAGGGCCTTGATGACCTCAGGCGAAGGCGGAGGGCCCTCGATGACCTCAGGCAAAGGTGGATGACCTTCGATAACCTCAGGCAAAATGGACTGAAGACCATCAGTGGAACCAGACATGAACTCGGACAAGAGAACAGAGACAGATGCTGGATCAATATCACCAGCAGCAGTGGAGCTCAAGAGCAGAGGGCATCTGCAACTGATTCTCCCCACCATAAGCAAGACAAGATGTTTCTAGAACTGATAGGGTAGAAACAGAACAGAGTACTTGCCTCAACTCGAGCTCCACTGCCATCCAGGACTCCGGCGATTCAGGCAGGGATGTCTCCAGTCTATCCATCTGGGAATCCATCCCCTACATGACCACCTCAGAGGGTTAGGAAGAGACAGATACCGGAACACAGTTACAGGCAGCAGTGGAGCCCGACAAGGAGATCTCAGGAGCAAGGGCATCTGCAACTGATTCTCCCCAACACGAGCAAGACACGATTTTTCTAGAACTGATGGTGTGGAAATAGAACAGAGTACTTGCCTTGACTCAAGCTCCACCGCCATCCAGGACTTTGGCGACTCTGCTTCAGCAGCCCTAGCAGCAGGCATGATGGCAGGTGAAGAATGTGGAACCCCAGATGTGGTGGCTGGCAGTGGTGGAACTCCAGACGCGGCGACTGATGCTAGTGGAACCTCAAATGTGGCAGCGAATGCTGGCAGAACCTCAGACATGGTGGTTGATGCTGACAGACCCCCAGATGTGACGGCTGAAACTTGGGATAGTCTCATCAATGGCACAGAGTCCTGCGATGCTGAAACCAGGGGACACTCACTTGTCGGCTCAGGCTCCGAGTCACAGGAGGCGCTCCTCTCCCACCCAGGACATGGCTGCAGGGATGGAATGGAACCTTCCAAAACACCATCCAGCCACTGCTGCTGGGCGAGAAGCTGCGAGTGATGGGGGTTGACAGCTCTGTGATCTCCTGGATTACTGACTACCTGACAGGCAGACCACAGTTTGTCAGGCTGGGCAGTGTCTTGTCTGGAGTGGTGGCTAGTGATACGGGAGTGCCACAGGGGACTGTGCTCTCTCCTTTTCTTTTTACCTTATACACCACTGACTTTCAGTACAACACTGAGTCATGCCACCTGCAAAAATTCTCTGATGACTCAGCTGTTGTGGGGTGTATAAGAGGAGGAGAGGAGGGGGAGTACAGGGCACTGGTAGACAGATTTGTGGAGTGGATGGAGCAGAATCACCTGAGGTTGAATGTCAGCAAGACCAGAGAGATGGTGATTGACTTCAGGAAGAGGAAGGCTCCTTCTCATCCACTGCAGATTAGGGGGGAGGATGTGGGAGTGGTTGAGGACTACATATATCTGGGTGTCAGGATCAGCAGCGGGTTGGACTGGAGATCCAACACCGATGCTGCACATAAGAAGGGGATGAGCAGACTCTACTTCCTGAGAAAGCTGAGATCCTTCAACGTGTGCAGCAGGATGCTAGAGCTTTTCTACCAGACTGGTGTCACCAGTGCCATCTTCTTTGCTGCAGTCTGTTGGGGTAGCAGTATTAGGGCCAGAGATACCAACAGACTTGACAAGATTATCAAGCGGGCTGGTTCTGTAATTGGTCTCAGACCGGAGACCTTTGAGACAGTGATGGAGAGGAGAACACTAAATAAACTGCGATCCATCATGGACAATCCTGATCACCCCCTCCACCACGCACTAGATAGACAGCGAAGCACTTTGTCCAGTAGACTACTACAGCTCCGTTGTCGAACAGCCAGGTACAGGAAATCTTTCCTGCCACATGCAATTTCACTGTACAATAACTCACTATGATGTTGTATTCTGGTCATAGCTATGCTGCCACACTGCATCTTACAGACTAACTGGCACATCACTTTTCACTCTGCTCCTGATAGTCCTTCTTTGTGCAATGGGATGATTCATGTGTTTATACGGGTAATCATATATTAAGCTATGATGTATATAGGTTTTATAGTTGTGTTATTTTTTTACTTTCCATGGGTAATCCCTTTGTCGTGTGTGTTTCTGTTGTTTGGTTGTCAACTGTCATGCTGCTGTTACACTGTAATTTCCCAGTTTGGGATCAATAAAGTACATCTATCCATCCATCCATCCATCCATCCATCCATCCATCCATCCATCCATAGGCCTTTCTGTCATCCGGCAACTCCCTCTCAGGACCAGCAGACTCTCAGGGATAGCAAAGGGAAATATGAGAGGAGCAGGTGAGGATAATGTTTTATTTGCCACAGCCAGGGGTGAGGGCTCATTCCCCCCCCCCCCCCGGGGAATAAGGCAAGACTATTCATTTACAGGTATTAAAAAATGAAAAGGTACTTGCCTTAATTCCAGGGTTGTTGTTGTGGTCAGAACCAGGTGAATCCCTTCCAGGAGCTATGGAGGTCATCTGGTGAGGGTGGTGAAAAGCTGGAGTCATGGGATGCGCCATCATTGGCTCAAGCTCTAATCCACCTGGTGAACCTCCATCCAGCTGGGCCGCTAATTCTGGAAGCAGCCATGGCTTATAATCCAATAACAGTTCAGTGTCAGCCAATAAAATTTGTCGGCGTTCCTCAAGCTCCTCCGCAGTGGGACCGTCGGGGGGCCCAACTGCTGCATATCCAAGCCGGCAAGCTGCGGGCTCTTCCAGCACCAGAGTGACAGCAAATGGAGTGTGCCACTGTTTAGGAGGAAAAGGCGGAGCTGCAGCTGGATGACGGCTCGAAGGTTGAGGCTTCCGTACCCAGGGACGCTTCTTTGTTGGTACAGGTACATGGGGAGAGGTTTTCCCCAGCCCGCGGAGCATGTGTTGAGAGGGGGACACAGAGTCAAGGAGAACCGCGAGTTTGGAATAATCCCAAAGGCTGGCGTATGCCTCAATTAACTCTGCCACACTATCCCAGCATCGCAAAGCTGCCTCGGGAGTGTGGGAAGAGTGAGCGTCTGAGACAATATCCTCCAGTAGCTCTGCCGCCCAACACTCCACCTCATCCAGCCCAAAAACACTAAAGTCCATGCAGACTGACATTCCTGCAACAAACAGATTTTAGCAAAAACACGGGAGGGAAAAGAAAAAGGCAAAACTCACAGCTGCTGGTGTCTAAACTGGCAGGGTCCTTCTGTCATGAATCGCCCTACCAGGGCAGGACTGAGGACACCCAACACCAGCTGTGAGTTTTCAACATTTAATAACAAAAAGCACAAAAATACAAAAACTCAACACTTACAAATAAGGAGTTGGCATGTGGGATGATGGGGCTCATGTCTGGAGAATAATTGGGGATGATAGCCTGGAAGGAGCCAGGCTGTAGCGCATGGAAACGCCAGGGAACAGAGAAAGCCAAGACAGAGCACACCCATCCAAACCCACAGAACCACACATGAAACTCAGAGGGATGCTGTGATGAGCAAACAACACAACAGTCCTTAAATAGGCAGACAGAGATCATTGCAAACGATAACAGGTGTGGGTGACATGAGCGAGGAGGATTAACCTAAATAATGACAGCTGTGCTGGCCCGCGAACTTGAGCTCCACATGGAAGTAAACACAGGGCGCAGTACAGGAGAGTATGGCAAAAAGTGACTGAAATGATACCAAACAAGAAACAGACCAAATAATACAAAATGAGACACATAACTCATAAAGGTGAGGATAAGATAAATGCAAACCAGAGATGTAAATAATATACCTGGAAACCAAAATACAAAAGGAGAGGTGAGGACAAGGACGGAGAAGGGTCAAGTAAAAACACAGGAAGATAATATAAACTACAAGATCTAAAAATGCATAATAATAACAAACACAATAATAATGATCAAACTAAAATATGATAACCAGACAACTCAAAACAAACAGAAACAAAGAGCAACTCAGATCATATCATACTACCAAAACCATACTGAAATATAATAATAAACTGAAATAAGGAAAATACAGAAAATAATCAAAATGACAAGCGCATGAGAACAGTGATTCTCCCCGTGCTCAGCATCATGACACATGGAAAGTTAAACATGCAAAAACTAGATGGTATACATTGGTTAGAGTCAGAGGTAATATAGTCAGTGCTGCTAGATTAGATAGAATATACGTATGTTTCTCAGTCTTGGCCCAAGACCAGGGGGGAAATTAACCTTTTAACTGGCCATGATTTCACACGTCCCCAGTGGCACAGCGCAGCAACTGCCCCTGTCAACTCACTCTTGACATCCCTTTAACTCCCCAGCTATACTGCAGATTTGTACTGATCTGACAGTTCAGAAGGTTGCAGGCACGCGTTGGAGGAATCGTGGCTGACATGTAATAAACCAAAGAAGAACAACTCCTTCATTTCCTTTTCCTGTTCTCCTGCTTTTAGCCCAGGAAGCTAATATGGCCGCCAACGATCGTCATTTTGTCCTCACATTGTACTGATAGGTGCTACCACAAGGTGGCAGTACAATCACATGAGATAGCAGGTAGATTCAGGAAGTAGTAAAATATGTGAACCGGAAGTGTTAATAAAAAGGCAGCACGTCTTGCTGGCATGGCGATTAAGACTAAGTGTCTTTGTTATAAGTAAATAACAAACATTACATGGTACCAGGACGGGTAAACTTTGTCAGGAGCGACACAAGATAATGATGGATGCATTGAAACCACCAGGGACGCTGAAACTGACTGGAAACGTGGATGCAAATTGGAAGGCTTTCAAGCAGCAATTTCTGCTGTATCTTTCGGCTGTCGGAGTGGATAGACGGGCAGATGAGAGAAAAACAGCCATGCTGCTAACTGTCGCCGGCAAAGAAGCCATAGAAGTCTTCAATACTTTTGTGTTTGCTCAGCTAGGGGACAAAGACAAGTTTGAAGAAGTCTTAAAAAAGTTTGATGAGCACTGTCTGTCAAAGAAAAACGAAACTTATGAAAGGTATGTCTTCCGCTCACGTAAGCAGCACCAAGAAGAAACATTTGATAACTTTCTGATAAACCTTAAATTAAAAGCTCAGTCTTGCAATTTTGGTGATCTCAGAGACTCTATGATAAGGGATCAGATAGTGTTTGGAACAAAAGATAAGAAGCTCAGAGAGAAACTACTGAGAGAAACAGAGCTCACGTTGGAAAGTGCCATAAAAATATGTCAAGCCAGTGAGCTAGCACGCCAACTTGTAATGACTTTTGATGAGCCTGCTTTGGGAGCAGTGAGCCAAGGTGAAGAGAAAGTCCATGCTTTGTCCGTGAAAAGGAAACAGCAGGGCAGAATTAAAAGCAATGAAAAAGAGGTATATTCCTGTAAGAGATGCGGTGAAAAACACAAACAGAGACAATGTCCTGCTTATGAAAAAATATGCGCAAAGTGCAAAGGAAAAAACCATTATGCAAAAAATGTGTCGCACTAGAGACATTAAAAAAGGACAAGTGCACACAGTGGCAGAAATGGATGACAGTGATGACCTAAGTGAAACATTTTTCATCAAGATGGTGTCATGCAGTAACAATGATGACCACGCACAACTCACGCAGACTGGAGGCACTGGTCAGACAGTGAGTGCAGTCAAAAGTGATAAGTGGATTGCACCACTGTGGGTAAATGGGACAATTGTGCCATTCAGGATTGACACAGCAGCTAAAGCTAACCTAATAAATGAGAATGATGTCAATGCTCTGAAAATAAAGCCTAAAATAATCACCAGCAAGACCGCAACACTGACTGCATACAATGGTCAGCCAATTGAGACATTAGGAGGATGTAAACTTACTGTGAAAGTGAAAGGCAAGCAGCACAGCTTGTTGTTTGTCATTGTACCTAATGGACATGAATCACTCCTTGGGGACAAAGCATCAGAGGACCTAGGTTTGGTTAAGAGGATCTACCAGATAAACAGTGAAAACATAACGATGGACAATCATAGCCAAGAAATAGAACACTTGCAATATGAAGGAGCTGCACACATTGTAAAACTTTTCCGTCTCTGTCATTGATCTCGACGCGTATGCGACTGGCTGCCATTTATCCCCTGTAGCTTGAAGCAGAGCAGCTCCCAAACCATCCTTTGAGGCATCAGTGGAGATCTTTGTTGGTTTTGAGGGGTCAAAGAATGTGAGGACAGGCTCTGTGGTTAGAATTTCCTTTAGCTTATTCCATTCTTTTTCATGTCGTTTTGACCACTCAAATTCCTTGTTATGTTGGAGCAACTCCCTGAGGCATGCTGTTTTGGAAGAAAGATGAGGAATGAATTTTCCAAGGAAGTTAATCATTCCCATGACTCTCAGGACTCCTTTTTTTATCAGTGGGAGTAGGCATGTCCAGTATAGCCTGCACTTTTGACTGATCAGGCTCAACCCCTTCACCTGAAAGTTTGTCTCCCAAAAAGGTAATTTCTGTGACACCAAACTGACATTTTTTCCTGTTCAGTATTAGTCCACTGTCCTGAACCCTGTTAAGGAGTTTTTTTAGTCTTTCATCATGTTGCTGGCGTGTCGCTCCCCAGACCATCAAATCATCAATGTACACTCTTATTGACAAAAAATATTTACCACTCTTGACCACTAGGGGTTTTGTTGCCATACAGTGACTGGGACAGTTGGAGTTGAATCATATTTGCATTTTAATAATAAACTTCTTCAAGACAACACTTTTTGTCAGTATTTTGGGTGCTGCTGGGAACATTGGAGGACTACAAAGCCTCTTTTTAGTTTCTTGGAACAGTGGTGGGAGGTTGGCAAGGTGCAAATGTGCATTTTTTGTCAACAGTACACCGCAAACTCAGCTGCTATTATTAAATTAAAAGTCTGTGAATGTGAGGACACCATCGAGAGGTTGGAAGAGAGTTTGATCAGAGATCAGGATTCTACCTCAGGTCATCTGCTGCAGGAGAAGAGATCAGTCATAAGCTCTTTCCTACAAGAAAGAGTGAAGGGGGTACTTGTTAGATCCCATTTTCTCAGCTGAAGGATATGGATGCCCTAATATTTTTTTTCAACCTGGAGAAGTCTGCTGCAGTAAACAAATTGATAACTTACTTAAAACTCACAAATGGCCAAATAACTGCGACTCCATCTGAGATGAGGAGTCATGCAGTGGATTTCTATGGTGCCCTGTTTGGAGCAGAACCATATTGCATAGAGTCTTGAAATGAACTCTTTGAAGGACTTCCCAAGCTCAGCCTAGAGGAAAGAACTGCTCTGGACTGTGAACTGACACTGGAGGAGTTAACTTCAGCAGTTAATCAATTGGCTCTGGGATGTGCACCTGGAATTGATGGCCTTTCTTCTGACTTTTTTAAATGTTTTTGGGATATTATTTAATGTTTATCTGAAAGGGGCATTACATACTAATGAACATTAATACAAATGTAAGTATGCCAGATTGGCTGGCCGGGGAATTTCTGCCAAAGAATCCGTCGGCGGACAGCTGCCCGTGTGAGGTTTTGCAGTTGCGCGTAAACACAGGCACGCTGGCGGGCCCAGGCCAGCAGTGTTTTCCGCGTGCTTTTGTGCCTAAAACGTTGAAGAACGCGGAGTTTGTGTTGCAGACACGACGACCAGCGCCCTCCATTGCGCCTGCGCACATGTTGAAAATGGCTGTATGTCACAGTGTTGAAAAATGCTTTAAAAAATTCCTGTATCCAGACGGTGAACCGGATCACCCCCAAAATTTAATCAGTTCTTCCTTGTACCATTTCCAACAACGCCTGAAAGTTTCATGGAAATCTGTCCAAGACTTTTTGAGTTATCTTGCTAACCAACAGACAAACAGACAGACAGACAGACAAACAAACACACAGACAAACCCCGGCAAAAACATAACCTCCTCCTGGCCTTTTCGGCCTGGCGGAGGTAATAATATAATATAAAACCCACGGCAACCTGTCTACCCAATCAGCATCCGTCAGTGGAGGAGATGCACACAACAGCAACACTTCAGTTTATTACCTCCGCCAAGGAGCCAATGCTTTTACTACTGAACCACTAATCCTATCACTATCAGATTGATTGTCATTGATTAATTGTCTATGTTTATTGCACTGTCCCTGTCAAATAAACAAATAATCATTGTGAATCCAATTGCTAGTCATATGTTTTCATGGTCAAGGAATCTGAAAACGTACACACAAACACTGTATGGGGGGAACTGTTGCGCTTGGCGGAGGTCTGCGCTCTCCGAGTGCTTTTCTAGTTTACATTTGTAGCCCCCGGCGGGTCACAAAAACACACAAACAAACGATCATACATGAGCAGAACAATTGTAATGAAACTGTTCAAAGTGCAAGAGTTAAGGTGCTACAAAACAAAATATTCAGATGTCACACGGGTGAAGTGCCAGTTATGCATACACACACATGCACCCAAGCACCTCACAGCAACAACAGACAGAAACAAACAAGAGGCGGGGTATATGTGTGTGACACGTGGGCACATATATATATATGTGTGTATGCTGCAGAGCCGCCACTAGTTATGGGTACAGTTTTGGTTGTTCAAAAGCCAATTTTTACAGTGAGTCTTAAAAGTGTTTAGTGTGATACGTTCTCTGATTGTCATCATCATCATCATCATAGCAGTCTGTCGCTGGCGACAATGACTTTCATTTAGGTCTGATCAGATTCCTCTATGCAGCTCCGTCCCCCATCCTCCGCTGCCAGGAACTCCCCACACTGCAAACCCAGGCAATGTCCGAGCCAGCATGAGCTGCCCTCTGACCGACCATTTCATGAAACTGCTTTCAAAGTATTTGAGTACCACTAGCTATTGCTGGACTAGCGGCACATTCTTGACAGATAGTGGTATTATCAGTAGCAAGGACAGGCCAAGACAAACTGACTCCAGTATCTGTTGCAGTGACTGACCAGATGATAGGTTTGTTTATCTCTGCTCTTTGTGTAGTGCATGTCATGATGCACTGACTGGCAAAAGTCCACCACAGACCTTGCGACAGATGTGCTTATCTGCCAGGATGTCCAGTCTCACCCCGTGTAACTGGGAGTGGTCCACCACAGACCTGTGACGGATATTGTTTTTAGTTCTGCCAGGATGCCCAGTTTCACCCTCCACGCCCTCGGATGGGCGGGGTTGCCGGTTGAGTCACCAACAGCCCGACCCATGAGACTGGTAGTACTGGTTTTCATGGTTATCCGGTAGCAAGCAAACCAGTGCTTGACCTGACAGACATACCATGTCTCTGATTGTACATGGTATGTTATTCCAAATCTTGGTGCTCCTCACTGATAGCACAGATTGAGCAAATGTGGTGTGTCTGTGGGGGACCTCACAGTCTACTCTAGTGATTGCTCTGGGGGTTGTACTGGTGACATTGGGTCAGACTTTTATGACGTTCTAATTGAATGTTACAGAACTGGATCTTTACCTGTCTCCTGTTGGTGTGCAGTGCTGTTTCTACTGCCTAAGGAAGAGGACTTGGCCTTGCTTAAAATCTGGAGGCCTTGTTACTCTCCTTTGTACAGACTACAAGGTGCTTTCTAAAGCCCTATCAAATAGAATGAAAAATTTCTTAAATTTACTTATAGATACAGATCAAGCATATTGGATTCCTGACTAAACCATTATGGACAATATCTTTCTCATACGTGATGTTTTTCATCTTTGTAAATTTTATGAAAAAAAAAATGAAAGATGAAAAACATGTTTTTCTTCTTTGTAAATGATGTTTTTTTTCATCTTTGTAAATTTTTTGCCCCCTCATGGATCGTCACCTTATCGTGGTGGGGGGGTTTGCGTTCCCCAGTGATCCCAGGAGCTATGTTGTCCAGGGCAATTTGCCTCTGATAGGGTCACCCAAGACAAACTGGTCCTGGGTGAAGGGCCAGACTAAGAACGATCCAACAGACTCTCATGATAAATTCTATATCAAGGATTCAGTGTACCCTGCCCGGTATGGGGTTACCGGGGCCCCACCCTGGAGCCAGGCCTGGGGGAGGGGCTCAAAGGCTAGCGTCTAGTGGCCGGGTTTCCACCCATGGGACCCAGCCAGGCTCAGCCCGAAGGAGTTACATGGGTCCGCCCTCCAGTGGGCTCACCACCTGCAGGAGGGATCATGGGGGTCCAGTGCTATGTGGATTAGGTGGCGGTCAAAGGTGGAGACCTTGGCGGACTGATCCCAAGCTTTCTAAACTGGCTTTTGGTACGTGGGATGTCACCTCTCTGGTGGGGAAGGAGCCTGAGCTGGTGTACGAGGTTGAGAGATACCGGCTAGATATAGTCGGCCTTACCTCAACACACAGCTCCGGTTCCAGAACCAGTCTCCTGGAGAGGGGCTGGAGCTTGGCCTTTTCTGGAGTTGCCCCGGGCGAGAGGTGACGAGCAGGGGTGGGTATTCTTGTATCGCCCCACCTTGCTGCCTCTATATTGGAGTTTTCCCCGATGGATGAAAGGGTTGCTTCCCTGCGCCTTCGGGTTGGGAAAAGGGTCCTGACCATCATTTGTGCCTATGCACCAAATGATGTTTCAGGGTACCCACCCTTTTTGGAGTCTGTGACTGGGGTGCTGGAGGGTGCTCCTCTTGGAGACTCCATTGTCCTACTGGGGGACTTCAATGCGCACGTGGGCAACGACAGTGAAACCTGGAGGGGGGTGATTGGGAGGAATGGCCTGCCCAATCTGAACCCGAGTGGTGTTCAGTTATTGGACTTCTGTGCTAACCACAGTTTGTCCATAACGAACACCATGTTCAAGCATAAGGGTGTCCATATGTGCACCTGGCGCCAGGACACCCTAGGTCGCAGGTTGATGATCGATTTTGTTATCGTGTCATCAGACCTGCGACCGTATGTCTTGGACACCCGGGTAAAGAGAGGTGCAGAGCTGTCAACTGATCACCACCTGGTGGTGAGTTGGATCCGATGGCAGGGGAGGAAGCCATTCAGACCTGGTAGACCCAAACGTATAGTGAGGGTGTGATGGGAACATCTGGCTGAGGCCCCTGTCCGGGAGGTCTTCAACTCCCACCTCTGGAAGAACTTCAACCACATTCCGAGGGAGTCTGGAGACATGGAGTCTGAATGGGCCATGTTCTCCACCTCTGTTGTTGAAGCGGCGGCCCAGAGCTGCGGCTGCAAGGTGGTCGGTGCATCTCGTGGTGGCAACCCCCGAACCAAGAGGTGGACACCAGTGGTGAGGGGGGCTATTAAGCTGAAGAAGGAGTCCTATCAAGCTCGGTTGGCTTGTGGGACTCCCGAAGCAGCTGAGGTGTACCGACAGGCCAAGCGGAGTGCAGCTCAGGTGGTTGCTGAAGCAAAAACCCGGGTGTGGGAGGAGTTCCGTGGGGCCATGGAGCAAGACTTTCGGTCGGCCTCGAAGAGATTCTGGCAAACTGTCCAGCGGCTCAGGAGGGGAAAGCAGCTCCCTGTCCACACTGTGTATGGTGCGGATGGGACACTGTTGACTTCGACTGGGGATATCGTCGGGCGGTGGAAGGAATACTTCGAGGATCTCCTCAATCCCACTGATACGCCTTCCACAGAGGAAGCAGGGTTTGGGGACGAGGGGGATGACTTGCCTATCATAGGGGCTGAGGTTGCCAAGGTGGTTAAAAATCTCCTTGGTGGCCGGGCCCCGGGGGTGGATGAGATTCGCCCTGAGTACCTCAAGGCCCTGGATGCTGTTGGGCTGTCATGGTTGACACGCCTCTGCAACATTGCATGGAGGCAATGTTGCCATGCCATTTGGCATGGCAAACCGGGGTGCTGGTTCCTCTCTTCAAAAAAGGGGACCAGAGGGTATGCTCCAACTTTAGAGGGATCACACTCCTCAGCCTGCCTGGGAAGGTCTATGCCAAGGTACTGGAGAGGAGAGTCCGGCAGTTGGTCGAACCTCGGATTCAGGAGGAGCAATGTGGTTTTCGTCTTGGCCGTGGCACATCGGACCAGCTCTTTACCCTCTCGAGAATTCTTGAGGGTTCGTGGGAGTTTGCCCAACCAGTTTACATGTGTTTTGTGGACTTGGATAAGGCATTTGACCACGTCCCTCATGGTTTTTTGTGGGGAGTGCTTTGGGAGTATGGGGTATTAGGCTCGTTGTTACGAGCTATTCGGTCTCTGTATGACCGTTGTGAGAGTTTGGTTCGTATTGCCAACACTTGGTCGGAGTCATTCCCAGTGAGAGTTGGACTCCACCAGGGCTGCCCTTTGTCACCGATCCTGTTCATAATTTTTATGGACAGGATTTCTAGGCGCAGTCAGGGAACGGAGGGTGTCATGCTTGGTGACCACAGGATCTCATCTCTGTTGTTTGCAGATGATGTTGTCCTGTTGGCTTCATCCAGCAATGACCTACAGCTCTTGCTGGGACGGTTTGCCACTGAGTGTGAAGCGGCTGGGATGAGAATCAGCACCTCCAAGTCCGAGTCCATGGTCCTCAGCCGGAAAAAGGTGGATTGTCCTCTCCGTGTTGGGGACAGGCTCCTGCCCCAAGTGGAGGAGTTTAACTATCTTGGGGTCTTATTCACGAGTGAGGGGAAAATGGAGCGAGAGATTGACAGACGGATTGGAGCAGCATCTGTAGTGATGCGTCTGTTGTGGTGAAGAGGGAGCTTAGTTCTAAGGCCAAGCTGTCGATTTACCAGTCAATCTACGTTCCTACTCTCACCTATGGTCATGAGCTTTGGGTAATGACCGAAAGAACAAGATCGCTGATACAAGCAGCTGAAATGAGCTTTCTCCATAGGATTGTTGGACTCACCCTCAGAGATAGGGTGAGGAGCTCAGTCATCTGGGAGAGGCTCAGAGTACAACCGCTGCTCCTCCACATTGAAAGGAGTCAGTTGAGGTGGTATGGGCATCTGATTAGGATGCCTCCTGGAAGCCTCCCACTTGAGGTGTTTCGGGCACGTCCCACTGGGAGGAGACCCCGGGGCAGACCCAGGACTCGGTGGAGAGACTATGTCTCCCAGCTGGTCTGGGAACGCCTTGATATCCTCTCTGAAGAGCTGGAGCAGGTGGCTGGGGAGAGTGAAGTCTGGGCTTCTCTGCTTGAACTGCTGCCTCAGCGACCCGGACCCCGGAAAAGCGGTAGAAGATGGATGGATGGTAAATTTTATGATTTAAATTTTGGTATCGTGTCTTTAGATCAAGAAAAAGCATTTGACAGGGTTGATCACTCTTACTTGTTTTCCACACTCAAAGTTTTTGGATTTGGCAATATGTTTTTGACATGGTTGAATCTGTTATATCCTGGTGCTGAGTTTTTGGTAAAGATGGGGGCAGGGCTGAGTTGGCCAATCCCTGTACGTTGGGGGATAAGGCAGGGTTGTCCGATCTCAGGTCAACTGTATAGCTTGGCTATTGAGCCTTTGCTGTGCAGGTTGCGCAGTCAGCTTGGTGGTTTGACCCTGCCGGGGCCTTCCAGTAGCTGTCATCCACTTGTCTTATCTGCTTATGCAGATGACATCAACATTTTCATCACATCCTGGGTGGATGTACAGCATTTGGTAGAAACTTTATCTATCTATGAAAAAAACATCATCTGCACGGGTAAATTGGGGGAAAAGTGAGGGTTTATTGGTGGGGCAGTGGACACATCAAGACTTTTTTCATCTGCTTGGAGGTCTTCTGTGGGGGAGAGCCGGTCTTAAAGTGTTGAGTGTTTTGGGGTTCTGAGGGCTTTGAAAGCAAGAACTGGGAGGGAGTTAAGGAGGAGGTGTGTGCTCAGTTTTCTAAGTGAAATTGGTTGTTACCACAGCTGTCATATATGGGAAAGGTTCTGGTCACTAATAATCTGGTCGCTTCAGCTCTTTGGCACAGATTTATTGCTCTGACATTGCCCAGAAGCCTAGTGGAGGAGGTTCAGAAGGCCATTGTGGATTTCTTTTGATCTGGTCGACATTGGGTGCGTGCAAGTGCCCTCTACCTGTTTGTTGCCAAGGGAGGGCAGGGCCTGGTGGACATACAGTCAAAGATAGCCTGTTTTAGGCTTCAGACTGCACAACGGTTCCTCTATGGATGTGGCCTCTGCTTGATGGACACTGCAAAACTGCTCCTGAGGAGAGTTGGCCACTTGGGCTATGACAAACAGCTTTTCTGTTGCGTGGGGATTTGATATTTGGGGTTTGCTGTAGCCTTGCCAGGGGGTTGTGGGTGATAATGTCAGGTGGGCTATGGCTGGAATATATTGAGCTGTTTTTTCTATAATAAAGTTAGTTCAGTGCTCAGTTGAATGTGGCTCTGGTCTCATGTTATTCCGACATAACATTTGGTGACAAGAATAAACCATGGGAGCGTACATTAGATTGCCACCTCCATTTTTGCAGTCTCCGGGCATGTTAGCCTTACCATGGGGCGACTGGTGGGAGACATTCAAGGTGTATGTGGCCGCGGCCGGTCTGAACAGCGCCGATGAAGAGAGATGGAGGAGCCTACTCATTCACTGCCTCGGCGAGGAGGGCCAATGGATATTTTTTGGGCTGGGTGGCAACGGCTCGCTGACGGAAGGTTTGGACTTAATGGACTATTTCTTCAGGGACCGTTCCAACATCACGGCGCCAAGATATAAATTTTTTGACTGCTGACAGTGAGCTGGTGAGTCCACCCAATCCTTCATTATGGAACTCCGTAGTTTAGCAAGGGAGTGCACCTTCAGGCCTATCAAGGGGGAGCTGGTCCAGGACAAGCTAGCCCACGGTACGAACAACGAGTGGCTGAAAGACAAGCTGACACTGACTGCGGACGTCCTCACACCAGAGAAGGTGTGAACATCTTTAAACATCTTTAAAAAGTCTTCAGCTGATCCAAAATGCTGCAGCAAGAGTTTTAACAGGTACTAGAAAGAGAGATCATATCTCTCCGGTTCTGGCCTCCCTTCATTGGCTTCCCACAGTTTAGAATTAAGTTTAAAATCCTTCTTCTTACTTACAAAGCTCTAAACAATCAGGCCCCTTTTTATTAAAAGATCTGATGCTACCGTATTATCCTAATAGAGCACTACGCTCCCAAAATGCAGGATTACTTGTAATACCCAAAATCTCTTAAGAGTACAATGGGAGGCAGAGCCTTCAGTTATCAAGCTCCTCTACTGTGGAATCAGCTGCCAATCTGGATTCGGGAGTCAGACTCGATCTCTGTTTTTAAGAATAGGGTTAAAACCTTCCTTTTTGATTTAGCCTACAATTAGGGAGGGATCTTGTGTTTCTGAACCCTCCCTTAGTTATGCTGTTAATAGGTTTAGACAGCCGGGGGACCTCCAATAATGCACTGGGCTTCACTCCTTTCCTCACTCTCAATGAAATATTTTTTTTGCTGGTCATTAACATTTGTTTGTTCTCTCCCATAGATTGAGTCCCCATCGTGCTGTTTGCTCTCTACATGTCTGTTTTTTTCATCTTCTCTGTCCCCTCACCCCCCAGCCAGTCGCAGCAGATGACTGCCTCTCCCTGAGCCTGGTTCTGCTGGAGGTTTCTTCCTGTTAAAAGGGAGTTTTTCCTCTCCACCGTCACCAAGTGCTTGCTCACAGGGGATCGCCTGATTGCTGGGGTCTTTCTGCAACTGTGGGGGTTCCCCCTACAGTTGAAAGTGCTATGAGATGACTGTTGTTGTGAAATGGCGCTATATAAACAAAGTTGAATTGAATTGAAAGGTGGTTGAACTGACTAGAGCCTGTTTTCCACTAGCCCAGCACACCTCGGTACGGCTCGATTCACTTCAGTACGGCTCGGAATGCTTCTGTCTCCATTAGCACGGTGTTGTGCTTGTGCTGTGATGGTTTGTGTTAGGAGGTTTTAGAAGCGGGGTGGCGGCAGATTCCCAGCGAGGCGGGGCCACACTCCTGTGACGTTACGCACCCGACTGAGTCCTTATTTACACGAGACAAAAAATGGAGGATCCAAGGATTATTGCCTTGCTCGCTCTGTGGTTTTATCTCACAATTAATTTGATCTCATAATTAAGCTGCAACAACACAAGTCACTTTTGTTTTGAATTAACTGCCAAATGACCTAGAAATAATGAGCTGAAACTTGTTTTTATTCGTATTAAATAATGAGACGGTGGCACACTGGCCAACACCAAATTGTATTATTTTTTACATCCTAGGGCATTTTGGATATACTGAATTAAAAAAATTCATGTTTTTCACCTTCAGGTCAATGTTTGGAACAACAGTATTATTATTTTCCGTTTAGATGATGCTACACTCCTTCTAAAGTATTGTAAATCTCTGAATTTGGAATGCCGATAGAACATTCAATTTACATATACTTGTACCTACTTTGACTTGGTGCTAATTTTTTATGATATTTCAATAAAAAGAACAGAAAGCTTACAAAAAGATTTCTTTTTTGGTCTAGTTAAAAATTACATTACCTTTACAATGGTTGACCCCTGACAGGAAGATCAGCATCATTTTGATCAGACTAGGCAATGGAATTTCTATGTAATTATACTGTTTTATAATTCAGTGTTATAACAGACAAACCACACTTTCCAAAACAATTCCATTTTATTATATACAAAATATTGAAAGAAAAAAAAAACTTTGCAACACAACATGAAGGTTAATCGACATTTTATACACGCTGACCACTGAGTGCCTCTACACCAGCTTCCCAAACTGGGTCAGCAAGGCTCGGATGAATGAAGCCGTCTCTGCCAGCTGTGGGTCAGCAAGGCTCGGTTGAATAATCCGTGCGGGCTGTCGCGGCGGACGCGTGGGATGATTCTACAAGGAAAATGCACACAATAAAATACAGCACGAAAGTGCAATATGTACAGAAAAGACAGTAGTTTTTAACAAGAATACATAAGCTTATTTCAGCGTATTGTTCACATGAATAATTAAAATAAAAGCTTTAGTCCGCAGTGTGCTGCAATAAAGCAGCGATCCATCCACAAATGAACAGCTTTTTTATTGCATAAATAAACTGAGTGTCTTACCGAATATATTTGCGAAAAAACGCACAATAAAAAAAATTAAAACTCACCGTTAAAGGACTCCGATGTCGAGACCTCCCGGTATATTTTTTCATTCCGGGTGGCTCCGTCTAACTCGCGCTGAATACGTTCGTCTGACAATGCAGTGAGCAGACACTGCACCTCCTTATTGGTCCATGGAACACCCTTATTACGCGAAGCCATTTTTGATAGAGAATAAATGAAAATAGCACAGCAATACACTGAAAAGAAACTGCCAACAGTGGTTGCGTGCTGAGTAAAGGCAGACGTGAAGATTCTTTTTTTTTTTTTTTTTCAAAAACTTTATTGAGAAGGTCGTGAAGATTTGGTAGATGAGGAGGAGGAGAGGGGCGGTTACAACTTGACCAATCAGCGCCGGTTACGACCTGACCAATCAGCGGCGACCAGTCTGTTAACGTCACAACACGGCACAGCTCAGCACTGCTGTACCCTGCCCTGGAGCGGGGCTGAGAATCGCGGCTGTTAAACCGTGTTGGGGCTTGTGGAAAAGCGTACAAAGCGTGCTGAGCCGTCCCGTGTCGCGCTAAAGCGTGCTAGTGGAAAAGGCCCTTAGGTGGGTTGAGTCCACCGCCCAGCTGGGTCTGCCAGTACTAGCTAAAGAGAACGTAGCTATTCAAGTTTTCCCTCCAAGTCTAGCCATTAGCAACGTAGCTAACTCTTCAGGGCGGACCCCCAAAAGGCGGCAGACTGTGGCACGGGACACGGCCTGTACCATCACTACTGAACTGTCGGTGGTGGAGCCCGTGAGTGTGACGCAGGTGTGTGAAGCGGGCACAAAGAAGGGACCGTTAAAGTGGTACATCCTGCAGCTGGATGGAGTTCATGTGCTGTTTATGGTGGACTCAGGAGCCGGTAAGTCCATATTAAGTATGGCTACATTGAAAAGACTTTTCCCAGGCAAAATCATCAATGCAGGGGTGGTGAAAATGTTTGGGTATGGTCATGTTGAAATTGAAATGGCGGGCACAGTCAGCTTCTGCGTGAAATGTGGGTTAAAGATTTTTCCCACGTTCACCTTCCAGGTTTCGTGCCAGGGGGCCAACTTGCTGGCAATCAACCTGCTGGGGGAACTGGGATTCTCCATCACGGATCCAGAGGGCTCAACGGTGTTGAGGGTGTTCCCCGAATGGCATGTTTGCCGGCCGGCGTTGTTTGTGGGCCTTGGATGCATCAAGGCGTTCTACCACTGCCCGCTCACGACCCAAGTGTGACGCCGAAAATCCAACCATTACGGCGGCTTCCCCTTGCTGTGCAGGATGATGTTACGGTGGAACTGAATAGACTGCTCAAAACTGGCATCACTGAGAGGGTGGATGCTTCACCATGGATATCAAACATCGTGGTGGCCAGGAAGAAGACGGGCGGCATCCACCGTGTATTGACGGACATTATGGACATATGGACACCATATTAATGGTGAATAAGGCAATTGTGCCGGACAAATACCCACTCCCTACGATGGAAGAATTCACCGCAACATTCATCGGCTCAAGGGTATTCACAAAACTGGATCTCTGCCAGGGTTACCAGCAAGTGCCTCTTCACCCAGCCAGCAGGAACCTGACAGCGTTCGGGACCCACATGGGCATTTTCAGGTAAACCCGCATGCCTTTTGTTCTGAGCTCAGCACCTAGCTGCTTTCAGAAGGTCATGTCCACGATTCTGACCGGCCTCAAGGGTGTGGTGGCTTACATGGATGACATCATGGTCCACGGTGCATTGCAGGAGGAGCACGATGGTCGTTAGGGACATGTGATGGAGGTGCTACAGGAGCATGGAGTCACATTGAATGGGGAAAAGTGCATTTTCACGGCGGACTCTATCGAGTTTGTGCAATTCTTGCTGGCAGCCGAGGGTCTGAGGCCTCTGCACTCGAACATGGAGGTGGTCCTGCATCTCCTGGATCCCACGACACCCGCACAAATTTCCTCGTTTTTGGGAATGGTGAACTTTTACGGACGTTTTATTCCCCATTATTCAGAGACAATCGAACCGCTCTGGGTTCTTCTGAAACAGGATGCACCGTGGCAGTGGACCTTGGCTTGCTCAGCAGCGGTCGCTAGACTGAAGTCCCAACTCCCCTCCCCTCTAGTGTTGGCTCACTTTGATCTAAGATGGCTGACTTTTGTGACCTGTGATGTGTCTGGTTCGGCGGTGGGGGCAGTTATGTCTCAGATGCAAGACAGTACTGAGCACCCAGTGGTGTTCACGTCGAGGTCTCTTTCAGCAGTTGAACACAAAGATGCCATGGGTGAGAGGGAAGCAGTCGCCTGTGTCTGGGAGTGTGAATGGTGGCACAGCTACCTCTACGGGCACCACTTCACACTGCGGATGGACCACCGGGCACTGACAACGCTACTGGAGATGACGGGCTTGGGACACAGACCATTGCAGATCCACAGGTGGACAGAGTGGCTGAGGGCCTACAACATTACTACCCAGTTCACCCCAGGAAAAGAGAACATAGTGGCGGACCTCCTGTTCCGTGCCACAACCAACACCGTGCAACCAGACGACGACGGTGACAATCCCACGGAGGCAGATCTGGTCAACACACTGCACAGACCCCTGCGGGACATGGCATCCCTCCAGGAGCTCTGGACAAAATCAGAACGGGACCCCACGTTGTCGCGACTGTGCTCGGTCATCAGGGAGGGTTGGCCCGCACAAGTGCAGGGCGAACTGGCACCTTTTCACCGGTTTAGGGACGAACTGAGCTGTTGGAATGGTGTGTGTGTAGTGAGGGGGCACTGCACATTGATCCCGGTGTCGCTGAGATCATGAGTCCTGGCGACGCTCCACGAGGGTCACCAGGGTGTGGTCAGGGTGAAGCAACATTGCAGGGATTCAGTTTCGTGGCCTGGTATTGATAAGGACATTGAAACTGTGGTAAAGAACTGTGTCCTGAGCTTGGAGAACGGGAGGACTGGCAGACCCCCACCCCCCACCCCTGCGACCATTACCGTACCCGGAGGGCCCTTGGAGGCACATCTAATTAGACATCTGTGGCGAAATGCGTGCAGCACCCCCAAACAGCCAGTTTCTGCTTGTGGTCTACGATCTGTTCTCTAAATGGCCAGAGGTGTTGCCCACTAATTCAGTCACGGTAGATGTAGTTACAGGTTTCCTCTCGTCACTGTTGGCTAGATGGGGGACCCGGATGCCATCACAACAGACAATGGCCCACAGTTTACCTCTGGGGCATTTGAGGAGTTTTTGGGCGTTAGGGGCGTGGAGCACATCAAAACCACATTCTATCACCCCCAAGCCAATGGGGGCATGGAGTGTTTCAACAAGACTCTGAAAAACGGGCTAAGAGCCCACTTGGTGGATGGCTTCATGTTTCCGGAACCCTCCAGAGCACACTCCTCCACTACAGGGCAACGGCCCATGCTACGACAGGGTGCTCCCCGGTGAAACCTATGCTGGGGTGTGAACTCCACCTGCCTCTGGACCGACTGAGACCATCTACGACCACTTCTCCAGAGAGCATGGACCCTCCACGGGACCGGGTCGCTGCCTAACAGCGAAAGATTGGGCAGCACAGTGGTGCAGTGGTTAGCACTGTTGCCTTACAGCTAGAAGGCTCCAGGTTCGAATCCCCAGGCTGGCAAGGGTAGGAACCTTTCTGTGTGGAGTTTGCCTGTTCTCCCTGTGCTGCGTGGGTTTACTCTGGGGGATCCGGTTTCCTCCCGCAATCCAAAGACATGCATGTTAGGTTAATTGGTTGTTCTAAATTGTCCCTAGGTATCTGTCTCCTATAGGCCCTTAGAGTAGAGGGTTAGTGCTAGTGAAGCGCTTTGAGTGGTCTTTGTGACTAGAAAAGCGCTATATAAGTACAGGTCCTTATCTCCTTTTTAAGATAAGATAAGATAAGATAAGCCTTTATTAGTCCCACAACGGGGAAATTCCAGGATTGCAACAGCACAGGGATAGCAACACTCAGAGCAACAATCAGAAGGCAAGAAAAAAAAAAACAAGCAAGCAAGAGCAGCTAATAAACATATGTACGTATTACTATAAAATATATATATATACACACACACACAGACACACAGTGCAGAGCATTGTAGCTGGATGGAATAAATATATGAATATATGAACACACAGTGCAGAGCATTGTAGCTAGATGGAATAAATATGTAAATATATAAACACCCACAGTACGGAGCATTGCAGCTAGGTGGAATAAATATGCAAGTATATAAACACACACAGTGCGGAGCAATGTAGCTAGATGGAATAATATGTAGATATATAAATATATAAACACCCACAGTACGGAGCATTGTAGCTAGATGGAATAAATATGCAAATATATAAACACACACAGTGCAGAGCATTGTTGCTAGATGGAATGAAACAGCATAACCGTCTACTTAGTTATCCTACATGGTATGATTATGTGCCCATAAACAGGTCGAGTTTATGACTTCTGTTGAACAAAACTCCATGTAAATGGTTCAGCTCAGTTCCATGAAATTCAGTGAGATTCTGCCACACCTGAAAAAAGCTTTCCTTTGTTCAGTTTTTGGGGTGTTGGTCAAGCTGTAAGGAGCAGACTTCTCTGCTCTCCCATTTTTTTTTCTATCTTCCAAGTCGGCCCAGAGCCTCCAATGCTCTGTGAAAATTCTTTTTTTTTTCTCTTTTCTTTGAAGTTCACTTTTTCTTATTTTAATCTTTTTCTTTAAATTGCCATGTAAGAAGTTTTTTTTTTAAGCTTAAACCAACTCATTTAAACCACAAACATCAGAAGAAGCAGATTTGTGGTGTGTTTTTGCCTCAGTTTGAATTTCTGATGGGACTTTGTACAATAAACCAATTCCTTCTTCAGTGCATAAGAGAAGACCGCAGCCAGCCTGCTGAAGAACCAGCCCTTTTGTGATCTCGGGAGTAGGCCATAACCGTGATAAGGAGTCTGTCTGCCAGTATTCCAACAGAACCCACACCGGTCCAGTTGAAACAGAATCCAGTGGACCACCTGCTACCTACTGGGACACAATGATTCTGCTTGGCTGATGGTCTGTTGTTTAATTCAAACTTATTTCTTCAGAATATTCCTGGTATAAGTTCTTTAAACTTAATTTCATGCAAACCCCCATCAGAATTTAAAATGCATTTTGTCCTTTCATTAATTTATGTTCTTTTCAGAGTAACACCAATTTTTCTATTTTTATAAATACTTTACTCATCATTTTCTTCATAAAACTGCATCCACTTTTCTTAACCAATACTATTTTATGGTTTTCAATTTCCAGTATACTGACAAGTTAAACTACGGTTTATTCGGTTCCACAAATGTTTGATTCACAAGTTACACTCAGTGACTCAATAACAGTCTATGATGCTCACAATACATGTTGAATTCTCTGTCTCAAGTTATCCAAATGTGTTAACCTATTCTGACATTTCTTATTAAATGATTGAAAGACGTATGGGAATTATTGTTTGATTTCATGTCCATCTTCTTGATTATCAGCAGACAAGAATTCACAAGGGTTTTTTGAGACTGATTCATAACTGATACAAATAAAGAAATGGTAATAAAATTGTCCTTTTGGACTGGTGCCCCAACGAGCTAATGTGCTGATTAGTGTAGAAGAGCTTGGGAGAACGAGGCGGTGTGATATATAAACCAAAGTTTATTATCAGCTCCTCTAACAAGTCTCATCTAAGTGCAGAAGCAGAAGCAAGAAAAGAGACCGAATACCTCCGGCTCTGTGAACTTATACTTGCACATAACAAAAGACATGCATATCAAAGGCTGACATCCCTCATTATCTTAATCCCCCCATTGTCTCCGTACTCTTCCTCATGGCCCTGGGGGGTGAGGGCAGCTCCTCTGGTCTCCACCGCAGTGTCTGGGAACGTCTTTGTTCTTCACTGGCAGTTGAGAGTCTTTGTCCTTTCTGAGGTGTGAAGTCGCCTTACATATGTAATCACCAAACATTCCCACATGCTTCAACATATGTAGGTTATGGAATATATGATTAATATAGCCCACAGCCCCCCCCCAAACGACTAAGAAAAGGACAATAGAAAAATTCACAGTTTAAGATAATTACTATGACATACTAACTGCTATACCTCTTGCCACAGAAGAAACTTTCCAACAGCCATGCTCCTAAGAGAGTTCAGTGGTAATCATAACAGCATAGTAAAATCACAAGTCAGTCCTAAACTGTTACAGCACAATTAGTGAACAACTGTTGAGTAGTTTGCATCAGTCCCTGTGCTGTCTGGGTTTTAATCTTCTCCCGAATCTGCTGTGGGTCCGCTTAGGCGTCCTGCTGGGACCTTCCTGTAAGGAATCTGCAGCTTGGGGAGGAGAATGATTATTTGTTCCCTGCAGGGGGGCTGAGTCTTTTCTCTTGGGGGGTCTACCCCGCCGAGGTGCTCTCGCCAACTGTGCAGGCTCGTCTCTCAACAAGAAGGCAGGTTTAAGTCTGTCAATGCTGACTGTTTCTTTTCTATCCCCAAAATCAAGCACAAAGTGTTTATCACCAGGTTCCAGCACTCTGAATGGCCCATCATATGCTGGGCGGAAAGTTGGTTTTAAAGCTTCATGCCTAACAAAAACGAATCCAGCGTTTTTTAGAGCTTGGGGGACAAAAACCCATGGAAAAGAGTGATGTGCCGGTCCAGGGAGAGAGGCCGGTCCGTTGCTGCCTAAAAACCTCGAGGCTGGAAGATGCCCTGGCTCTGGGTTCTCTGGTAAAAATTCACCCGGGAGCCTGAAGAGGTTGTGCAAAAACTAATTCTGCTGGAGAGGCGTCTAGATCCTCTTTAGGCGCAGCACGCAACCCCAATAAAACCCAGGGAAGTTTATTTACCCAATTTGTATCCGTTAGTGAGGCTCTGAGGGCGGCTTTTAAAGACCTGTGAAAACGCTCGCATAACCCATTAGCCTGAGGGTGATAAGCGGTGGTGCGGTGAATTGTTGCCCCTAAGCTGCTGGACATGGCTGACCAAAGCTCCGAGACAAATTGAGGTCCTCTATCGGACGTGATGTCCGATGGGACGCCGAAATGTGCCACCCAGTTTGTCAAAAAAAACGCGAGCGACTTCCTCCGCTGTAGTTGACGCCAGAGGGACTGCCTCTGGCCAGCGCGTGGTGCGGTCTATCATTGTTTAACAGGTGTGTGAAACCTTGGGAGGAAGGTAGTGGCCCCACGAGGTCGACATGAACATGGTCGAACCTTCTAGCAGGGATTGGAAAAGGCTCCAGAGGGGCTTTTGTGTGTTTGTGTATTTTGGCGCGCTGGCAAGAAATGCAAGTTTTTGCCCATTCTTTTACGTTTTTGCGCAGGCCCGGCCACACAAACTTTTCGGCGACCATTTTAACCGAGGCGCGCACACCTGGGTGCGCGAGGGAGTGAAATGAGTCAAAAATACGGCGGCGCCATATGGCTGGGACTAACGGGCGAGGTTGGCCAGTTGAAATATCGCATATTAGGGGGGGCACGCCGTCGCGTAAACCCCTTTCCTCCAGCCTTAACCCTGTTGGTCCAGACAGGAGTGCGCGCACGTCCGCGCCACTGCTTTGTTCCTCTGCCATGGCTGCATAATCTATCCCTGCATGGATAGGTGCTGCGTATGTGTCCGCGTTAGTGAAGAGTTCTGCGGCTGAGGCAGTATAATCTGTCTCCTCATGCTCTGGCGATGTCACAGCGCGAGAGAGGCAGTCTGCTACCACGTTAAGTTTGCCTGCCACATGTCGAATGTCTGTGGTGAACTCTGAAATCGCAGCCAGCTGTCTTTGTTGCCTGCCTGACCGTGGTTCTGAAAGTTTAGCCATCGCAAAGGTGAGCGGTTTGTGGTCTACAAAAGCCGTGAAACTCCGCCCTTCTAACCAGAACTGGAAGTGGCGGATGGATAAATGAAGCGCTAGCAGCTCCCTGTCAAAAGTGCTGTACTTACGCTCAGTTTGGTTTAGCGTTTTGCTGAAGAATGCCAAAGGTTGCCAGATCCCGCTGACATGTTGTTCTACAACTGCCCCTATAGCTAGGTCCGAAGCGTCTGTGGTTAGTGCAATGCGGGCCGAGGGATCGGGGTGAACTAACAATGTGGCATTAGCTAGAGCGCTCTTTACTTCCGCGAAGGCGCGTTCACGCTCCGGGGTCCATTCGACCACATTGGAAGCTTTCTGTTTTCTGAGCGCGTCATATAAGGGCTGCATGAGCTGAGCTGCGTGGGGGAGGAAACAGGTTGTAAAAATTAACCATTCCTAAAAATTCTTGCAGTGATTTGACCGTTTGTGGCCGTGGGAAACTTTTTATCGCGTGAACTTTGTCTGGAAGTGGAACTGCCCCTTTCGGAGAAACTCTGTGTCCTAAAAAATCAATTTGTGACACGCCGAATTTGCATTTGGCTGGATTGATTATTAACCCGTGCTCTTCTAGTCTCTGAAAAACCGTAGTGAGGCGCTGCTCGTGTTCTTCCTCAGATGAGCTGGCTACCAGCATGTCGTCGAGGTAGACGAAAACAAAAGGAAGGTCGCGTAATACTGCGTCCATCATCCGCTGAAAAGTTTGAGCAGCGCCTTTGAGGCCGAAAGGCATCTGCAAAAATTCAAAAAGGCCGAAAGGGGTTATTACCGCTGTTTTAGGAATGTCCTCCGCTCGAACTGGGACTTGATGATAACCGCGGACCAGGTCTATTTTTGAAAAAATGCGCGCACCCGCCAGATGCAGTGAAAAATCCTGAATGTGAGGAATTGGGTAGCGGTCATGCGCTGTCGCATTGTTTAATCTGCGGTAATCTCCGCACGGTCTCCAAGAACCGTCGGATTTCGGAACCATGTGAAGTGGCGAGGCCCAGGGGCTCTTCGAGCGTCTAACAATGCCTAATTTTTCAAGGGTAGTAAACTCATCCCGAGCTATGGTGAGTTTGGCCGCGTCTAAGCGGCGAGCTTTGGCAAATACGGGTGGGCCCGTTGTGGGAATAAAGTGTTCAACCCCGTGTTTAGCCACAGTGGCTGATAATTTGGGAATTGTGAGTGCTGGAAATTGGGTGAGGAGTTGCTCAAACTTACCTCCTGCCGTGGTGACGCTAGCCTGCACAGGTGGTGGAGAAACTCGGGCTGAGCAGGGAATTGAAGCAAAGGACAGTGCATTAACCAAGCGTCTATTCGCTAGATCAACTAATAACCCGTGTGCACACAAAAAGTCTGCGCCCAACAAGTTAAAACTCACCGCCGCTACAACAAATGTCCATCTGTAGTTGCGGCCGTGGATGTGGAGGTGCAGGCTCTTTTCACCGAAACTGTCAATGCTGGAGCCGTTGGCTGCCACCGCTCCGTTGCCCCGGGTGCCCATGGCTCGATCTGCTTGGGAGGGCATGACGAAACTCAGTTGAGCTCCTGTGTCAATAAGGAACTGCTTGCCGGTGTGTCCGTCCATCACATATAACAGCTTACTCTTCTCGCCGAGAACCGCTGCCGTTAACGGCTCTCGGCTTTGGCGTTTAAATTTGCAGGGGGGAACACATTTGTGAGCCTTCTCGGCGAAGCGGTGGTGGTAATAACAAACATCGCTCCGTCTGTTACGTTTTGGCCGTGTCGCTGTCACCACGGGCTGGATCTGTTCCGTGGGTTGAGGCTCGCCGTGGCTCTGGGCATCAGCGTTGAGGTCTGCGGATGCTGCTGTGGGTGTCTGTTCCCGACGCGGAAGTCTTGCTGGGTGTTGCATCGCATGTTGGCGAGCGTCCCTCTCATGTGTGGCGGCAGCGTGCTGAGGAATACGAATTGGAAGAGGAAGTTGTCATTGTCCTCCTCTTTAAGCTGCAGCAAGTCCTCCATGAGGGCTTTAGGTCTGCATCCTCTGTGGCCGTAGACCGCCAGGATCCTCTCGGCTCTCTCTTCGGCTGAGGGGACATAATTTGCCACGATGGTTGCTTTCAGTATTTCATATTTGTCTTGGGCCGGCGGCCGCCGGATTATGCTCCGCACACACCTCGAAGTGGCGGCGTCGAGTTTGGCGACGATGTGATAGAACTTTGTATCGTCGGCCGTGATGCCCGCCAGTGTAAACTGGGCTTCAGCTTGTTGAAACCACGAGGCGGGGTCTTCCTGCCAGAAGTCCGGCAGCTTGACAGCGACGGCATTTGTGTAGACCATCACTGCTGTGTCCGCAGGGTGAGAATGCCTTGCCTCGGTTCTCTCAGCGGCGCTGGTGCTCGGTTGAGCCCTCTCTATCACTTCTGCCGGGGGGGAACGTCGTCCATCTGTTCCCCTGTCTGCGTGGGCGCCGGCGTCTGCCTGGGTCGCCACAGATGAGTCGATCGCGGGGGAACGCCTCAGGTCCATACTCGCGTCAGGGGTCACCAGTGTAGAAGAGCTTGGAAGAACGAGGCGGTGTGATATATAAACCAAAGTTTATTATCAGCTCCTCTAACAAGTCTCATCTAAGTGCAGAAGCAGAAGCAAGAAAAGAGACCGAATACCTCCGGCTCTGTGAACTTATACTTGCACATAACAAAAGACATGCATATCAAAGGCTGACATCCCTCATTATCTTAATCCCCCCATTGTCTCCGTACTCTTCCTCATGGCCCTGGGGGGTGAGGGCAGCTCCTCTGGTCTCCACCGCAGTGTCTGGGAACGTCTTTGTTCTTCACTGGCGGTTGAGAGTCTTTGTCCTTTCTGAGGTGTGAAGTCGCCTTACATATGTAATCACCAAACATTCCCACATGCTTCAACATATGTAGGTTATGGAATATATGATTAATATAGCCCACACTGATAAATTAAAATAAATTTTCATCCCTACTCACATTCATATTTACATTAACACTTGTACTAACAATAAAACACATAAATCTACTACAGGGGAAAATGAGGTTTGAACTGCCAACCCTCTGGTTATTAGATGACCTGCTCTACCTGTCAAACCACTGCCGTCAAGGAGAAAATAAAAGCACTGGCTTCATTGTCTTGCAGTGGTTCAGACCCCAGAAGGTATAAGCTGAACAAAATAAGGTTTTGTACAAATTATGTCACAAAGCTGTTGTCTTTAAAGGTAGCAGTACCACAGACTTGTTTTACCACTTGAGATGTCATCCACTACAGTATGAAGAATGCATTAAAATCCGCTCTCAACATCCCAGGTATCCCCACAAAGAAATTCAAGGAATCAGCCCCAAGAAAATGACTATATGGCTTCTTCATTTGGAAAATTTATCCCATACAACAAAAGTGCAAAATGGAAAGAGATCACAACTGTGGTCACAAATTATTATCCTGTGGAGAAAGGAATAACCAGACCGAGCTTTCCAAGCAGATGAACTTTATTGCTCTCTCTCACATCTTCCAGAATCAGAAACATTAACCTCATGTAGTAGGGACTCTCTTTTATATCCCAACACTCACACGTCCCTGCTATCTGAGGTCCTGCCTTCACAATTCACTCCCCCATGACAATTCCCCTTGTCCCCCAGCCCTTTGATCTCCATGCTCTTCTGTCAGAGGAAAACTACTGCATCTCCATGTCTTTCAGTCTGAGAGGAAAACTACAGTATGGGTCCCCCCACACCGCCCCCCCCCCCCGAGTTTCAGACTGAGTGTTAACCCTCACGTTCTCTCGGCTTCAGCCTACGCCCGTAGCTGCTCTAATGGGCGGTCTTCGGCTCCGTGGCGCTGCTGTGCCGGTGGGGGGTTCCTGGGGGTGTGTCCATCTGTGGGGGGACAATGGGGGGGAGGAACATTCAGCATGCTTGTCTGACTTCTCTGATGAATCATTTACCTGGGGAGTTCTCAGGGGGTGGGGGGTCTTCCGCGCCGAGGAGCTCGGGCCAACACCACCTGCTCATCTGCTACAACAAAGGCGGGCTTAAGCCTGTCTATACAGATTCTTTCCCGGCGACCCCCCAAGTCTAACACAAAATGTTTGTCCCCGGGTTCCAGCACTCTGAATGGACCATCGTAGGGTGGGCACAATGGGGTCCGGTGAGCATCGTGCCTGACAAACACGAACGCCGCGTCCTTCAAGGTTTTTGGCACAAAAGCGCGGGGAAAACAGTGGTGGGCCAGGCCAGGCAGCGTCCTTGCGTCTGCGCTATGCCGTGAACGCGGGGACAGATGGGTGTTCTCAGCGCGGGGTTATCTGATAAAAATTCCACGGGGAGCCGCAGCTGCTGAGAAAAAAACCAGCTCTGCTGGGGAAGCCGCCAAATCCTCCTTCGGTGCGGAATGCAACCCTAATAGAACCCATGGCAACCGGTCTACCCAATTTGCATCCGTAAGCGAAGCCCTGAGTGCTGTTTTCAGTGACCTATGGAAACGCTCGCATAACCCATTGGCCTGTGGGTTGTATGCAGTCGTGCGATGAATTGAGACGCCCAAGCTCCAGACCATCATGGACTAGAGGTCAGAAACAAACTGAGGGCCCCGATCGGACGTGATGTCCGAAGGGGTACCAAAACGTGCCACCCATGTTGTCAAAAAAGCACATGCCACATCTGCGGTTGCTGTGGAAGCTAGCAGGACTGCTTCTGGCCATCGTGTGGTGCGGCCCACCACTGTCAGGAGGTGCGTGAACCGATGCGATGGTGGGAGGGGGCCCACGAGGTCCACGTGAATGTGGTCGAACCTCTTAGCCGGGATATGGAATGGCTCCAAGGGGGCCTTTGTGTGCCTGTACACTTTGGCTCGTTGGCACGCTACACAGGCTGCAGCCCACTCTTTCACCTATGTCAGAAGTCTGAAATATAACCTCACAAATACAGAGTACAAAAAGGTATTAGACTGAATCAAAGATCAGACTTAAGACACGCAGAGCCTTTTAGAAATTAGAAGTTTTACTTGCACAAGGAGCAATGCAAGGAGCAATCACACACACAGGCAGTGTGAAGATGAAAATGTTGGGGGGCAATCCCGTAGCGCCTTCTTTATATACAATGATAGTGCCATGATAGTACATGGTGCATGTGACAAATTCAGCAAAAGCAGAACAAACAGAATTACCACATAAGCAAAAGTACGCTCTATATGTCTTCAAGTGTGTGTAGGAGATAAATTGCATGAACACTCTGTTCATGCAATGTCCCCTGCACACACAGGGTGTACAGAGGACAAGTCTTGATACAGCATATATGTCAACACTCTTTTATCACACATCAGATGAATAACAGAAGGGTGATGCAGTTTAGTCACTAACAGTGATTATAAGAAGCACAAGTTGTATTTATGACTAAGTCCGTGGAGTGGCAGTCTGTGGAGACATCACAGATTAGGGGAGTCCCCTAACTCTGCATAACTCTGCTCTCCAGCCTTAACCCTGTTGGTCCAGACTGGAGCGCGCAAACATCCGCATCATCGATCTGCTCCGCAGCCATGGCCATGTAATCTATCCCCATGTAGACTGGGGCCTCCAATGCACGTGAGAGACAGTCAGCCACCACGTTGAGTTTACCGGCCACATGACAAATGTCAGTTGTAAACTCCGAGATCGTGGCCAGCTGTCTCTGCTGCCGGGCCGACCATGGTTCCGAAACCTTGGCCATCGTGTACGTTAGTTGCTTGTGGTCCACGAACACAGTGAAGGTGCGCCCTTCAAGCCAGAACTGGAAGTGATGTATGGCCAGGTGGAGAGCCAGCAACTCCCTGTCGAACGCACTGTATTTACGCTCATTTTCGTGCAAAGACGTGCTAAAAAAGGCTAGCGGCTGCCAAGAACCGGCGACGCACTGCTCCACGACGGCCCCTATGGCCACATCTGATGCGTCTGTAGTGAGCGCAATCTGAGCCGCCGGGTCTGGGTGCGCCAGTAGTGCAGCGTTAGCCAGAGCTGTTTTAACGGCTTGCTCTCGCTCAGGAGTCCAGTCGACTCTGTCCGCCTGCTTCCGTTTCTTAAGCGCTGCGTACAACGGCTGCATGAGCTGGGTTGCGTAGGGGAGGAAATGATTGTAGTAGTTAATCCCCAAAAACTCCTGCAGCGCCCTGACCGTCTGAGGCTGGGGAAAATCCGCCACTGCGCGCACCTTGTCCAGCAAGGGTATCGCTCCCTCCGGTGAGATGCGGTGTCCCAAAAAAAATCGATCCCCGTGACCCCGAACTGGCATTTTGCTGGGTTGGTTATTAACCCGTGCTCCTGAAAACCTCCGGAAAACCGTCCTGAGGTGGGCTACGTGTTCATCCTCGGACACACTGGCCACCAGGATGTCATCCAGGTAGACGAACACAAACGGCATATCGCACAACACTGCATTCATCATGCGTTGGAATGTCTGTGCCGCGCCTTTTTACCCAAAAGGCCAAACGGGGTTATTACTGCCATTTTAAGTATGTCCTCCACGCGCACCGGGACCTGGTGGTAACCACGGACCAGGTCTATCTTGGAAAAAATGCGTGCCCCGGTGAGGTGAATGGAAAAATCCTTAATATGGGGGATCGGGTAGCGGTCATGCGCTGTGGCGTTGTTTAATCTGCGGAAATCTCCACAAGGTCACCACTCTCCCTCAGCCTTAGGAACCATATGTAGTGAGGAGGCCCATGGGCTGTTTGAGCGTCTGATGATGCCCAGCCTTTCCAAGTTGGCAAACTCCTCGTGCGCTATGGCCAGTTTAGCTGTGTCCAGGCACTGAGGTCGTGCAAAAATGGGAGGCCCAGTGGTGGTAATAAAGTGCTCCACCCCGTGTTTAGTGATGGCCGCCGAAAACGTCGGGACCGTGAGTGCTGGGAACTGGGTGAGCAGTGTGTGGAACTTACCACCTGGAGCTGTGACGTTGGCTAGCGTTGTTGGCCCGGTTCCCCGAGCTGTACAGGGGAGAGAATCAAAAGACATTGCATTAATCAGGTGTCTGTTAGCAACATCAACTAGTAGTCCGTGTGCACACAAAAAATCAGCGCCTAAGACTGGGAAACTGCATGCCGCTATGACGAATGTCCATTGGTACGTATGGCCGTGCAAAGATACAGTAAGTGTCCTCTCACCAAAAGTCCTAATGTCTGAGCCGTTTGCGGCCATCAGCTCGGGGCCGCTAGTTGCCACCAGCCAGTCTATGCTCTTTTGGGAGCCAGAGTCCACGAGGAACCATCTCCCCGAGCGTGAGTCTGTCACGTAGAGCAGCTTGCTTGCTTCACTGGTGGTCGCAGCTGCTACCGATTGCCGGTCCTGGCGTTTCCCGAACGCATGAATTGGCACAGTGGCACGCATTGGCGTGCGTCCTCTCCAAAACGGCGGTGGTAGGAGCAGAGCGCGTCTCTCTGGCGCTTCCTGGCCCCCGCTGCCGCTACCATCGCTGGCTCTTCTCCTCCGCTGGCCATCTCGCTGGGTTTCGATTCCGCTGCATTCACTGTGAGGGCTCTGGTGCTGAGGATGATCCGATCTGCCTCCTGGGCTAGCGCATGGTAGTCACGCGCGGCCAGCAGCGGCGAGTTGGCAAGGACCGCTCTGGCCGCCGTTCCGGAAAAGGTGGGCCGAGGTTCCGGAAAAGGTGGGCAAATAGAAAATGCCCGACCCATCTCCTAACTCGGAGCGCGTCAGGAGCCTCTCCGCTCTCTCGCAGTCCGAGAGCGTGTAGCGCCAGGTCAGCGCGGTTTTGAGAGCCCTGTATTTGTCGCGGGCTGGGGGCTGTTGGAGCAGGCTCGCTACCTGCTGAGTCGTGCGAGCATCCAGCACTGCGACCATGTAGTAATATCTGGTGTCATCTGCCGTTATTCCCCGGAGCGCGAACTGGGCCTCGGTGTGGGGAACCAAGACTTCGGGTCGTGCAGCCAAAAGTCTGGTAGTTTGACCGAAACGGCGCACGCTTTGCTGGGGTTTCCCGTCCGGGTCATCTCTGGGGCATTCGCCTCGTGTTCCATTATTCGTCAAGGGTCACCAGTGTGGAGAAAGGAATAATCAGACCGAGTTTTCCGAGCAGATGAACTTTATTGCTCTCTCTCACATCTTCCAGAATCAGAAACATTAACCTCATGTAGTAGGGACTCTCTTTTATATCCCAACAATCACACGTCTCTGCTACCTGAGGTCCTGCCTTCACAATTCACTCCCCCATGAGAATTTCCCTTGTCCCCCAGCCCTTTGATCTCCATGCTCTTCCGTCAGAGGAAAACTACAGCATGGGTCCCCCACACTGCCAAAAGACATGACCTTTATTGTTAAAGTCCACTTTTTCTGTTTGGTCTTTTTTTTTAATTTATATGGTTTTAAAATATCTTTCTCTAGAATTCTTTCTTAATGCACTTTTCATTTTGTTGAGTCCTTTTATTGTTTATTACAGGCCATAATAAGAAGGCCAACCTAGGACATATTATACACTTTTACACATGTTCTTCTTCTTTTTTTCGGTTTGATTGGCGGTTGGCAACCAGCTTACAGGTGCATTACAGGTGCCACTGACTTGATAATCGTCACTCTATATCTTTGTATAAGGAGTTCTGAACAACTCCTTATGTGTGAAAAAATTATCTGTCCTTGGACTGTGTCCCGTCCATAATCGTTCCTACAGCAGCACCCCCGACACAGCTCCCATGTCAGGTTTCACCTGGCAAAGACCCAAATGCAACATGGATGGAGACATTGTTTGTGAAAAATTATCTTTATTACAAATAATTAATAATAGTGAGGTAGTGCAGCAGGGAATCTGACGACCCTGTGGGGGAAAGCAGAGACAAGGGGTTAGTATGCTGATTATTGGTTAATGGCTGTTTATATTGGTCCTTGTTTACAGGCTCATCAGCAGGGACAGTGTGGAAATTCCTCCAAGCTGGGAGACTGGCTGGCAGGGGTGGGGCGTCCAAGGTACAGTTGGAGAAGAGCTGTGTGGGGAAGAGGGGAGTAGGCTTGCCAGGCCTGAGAAAAGGGGACAAAGGAGTTAGGACAGTGAACACAACGTTGGTAAGTCGACTTACATGGTTGAGGGGAGAATTGAGGGAAGAAGTGCACAATGCAACGGTCCAAATCTGTTACGTATGGCTCTGCGAGCCATAAATGAGAGCCAAGGGCTGACCAGTGAGTTTGCGTTGTTTATTGGAAATACAGGAAAAGGAACAAAGGAACAGGGCCTCGTGGGGCCAAAACACAAACGATCATACAAGGGTAAACACTTACACACGATGCTGAATGACGAGCAGGTGGCTGGCGCCAGACGAAGGGGTTCCAGCCTTACCCACGCCGGAGAAGAGCGTGGATAATAGTGTGAGGTCACAGCCCCGAGTGATCGGAGCTGCTCCCTTTTATACTGGTTGACAGCGCCTCAGCGGATGATAGGTAATTGGGCTCCAGCCGTCCCGTAGAGCTTGACAGCTAGGAGCCCGCTGAGACGCTGTCACAATAAGAGCTGGGCTGAGGAGGAATATGGCCTGAGCGCCGGATAACAACGGCATCTCAGCCCATGTGACACAGCCCCCCCCCCTCACGGCCGGGCTCTGAATGGCAAGTAACATCCAAGCCCGCCCCCCACATAGGGTGAGCAGATGGGGCGTAGGCCAGGAGGGCGTAAATGGGAAAAGAGAAAAAAAAACCCAACATAAACAGGGAACCAATGAAGCACTTACAGAGTATGAGGAAAAGAAGCACAATACCCCATAAAATGCTAATGTGTAGCCCGAGAGAAAAAAAAAAAGAAAAGAGAATACAATATTGACAAGGGATAAATGAAACAATTACAGAGCATGGGGAAGAACACCACACAATACTCCAAAACAGGCAACCATATGCGGACGGAAGGAAAAAAAAAAACACTACTTAGGCTGGGAACAAATGACGTAATCACAGAGCATGGGAAAGAGGACAAAAAAAAAGGAAAACCCAATACTCCATGAAATGCCCATAACAATATATAGACAGACTCAAAGAAAATCAACCCAGGGGACCTTGAAACGAGAGCAGAGGCTCCTAAGGCGAAATCTAACAGATACATGGCAACCCTCAAACAGGAGGGGAAGGAAAAAAAAGGCACGCTAAACGTGAAACAATTACGAGAAATACATGGCTGCACCCTCACAAAAACACAAAAGACTAGGCACAGCAGAGATAATTCAGTTCGGGGGGTCTCCCCGCACCCAGCGTCCAAACCGCCAACAGGGGTGAAGGAAAATGTTCAGGCGGCCTACCCGAATCCCAGGCCAGAAAAAACAGTATCTCGGGCGGCCGGACCAGATCGCCGAACAGAAAGTCCAATAGGTCGGGCAGCCGATCCAAAGAGCCGAATGGGCACGGCAGTCCCTCTGGCGGCCGATCCGCGTCACTCAGCCACCAGGCCCGTAGGGGAGAGAGGGGCAACGGCTTCCCTGTGGAGAGAGATAGTGAGGGCGAGCCGGGCCTACGGTGAAAGGTCCATATGGGCCCTGGTGGAGAAGGCTTGGGGGGAAGATGAGAGCGACTCAGGTGACAATGGTGAAGAGGGGGATGAAGATGATGAGTCGGTCCAGTACCCGATGGCAGGGGATCTGCAGCTCCCTCACCGGACCTGGACATCACTGGTGCTGCACCCTTGTTGGACCCTGATTGGGTCGCGGCTGCTCCCGCGACGGACCCCGATTGGGTCTCGGTAGCACCCGCGTCGGACCCCGATTGGGTCGGCGCCACACCAGAACCGACCTCCAACCCCGAACCTGGAACCTCTGGCACAGCGGGCGACAGCAGCTCCTCACTGGCGACCCTGGGAGAAGGCTCAGGAGAGAGAGAAGAACCGGGATCAGGATCACCGGCAGCGCCAGAACCCGGCGAGATAAGCTCGAACGCAGCGGGCGGCTGCACCCGGCTCATTTCCCCTAGAGACAGGCAAAAATGCTCTAATATACAGTGGGGCAAAAAAGTATTTAGTCAGCCACCAATTGTGCAAGTTCTCCCACTTAAAAGATGAGAGAGGTCTCCAATTTTCATCATAGGTATACCTCAACTATGAGAGACAAAATGAGAAAAAAAAATCCAGAAAATCACATTGAAGGATTTTTAATGAATTAATTGGTAAATTCCTCGGTAAAATAAGTATTTGATCACCTACAAACAAGCAAGATTTCTGGCTCTCACAGACCTGTAACTTCTTCTTTAAGAGGCTCCTCTGTCTTCCACTCGTTACTTGTATTAATGGCACCTGTTTAAACTCGTTATCAGTATAAAAGACACCTGTCCACAACCTCAAACAGTCAGACTCCAAACTCCACTATGGCCAAGACCAAAGAGCTGTCAAAGGACACCAGAAACAAAATTGTAGACCTGCACCAGGCTGGGAAGACTGAATCTGCAATAGGTAAGCAGCTTGGTGTGAAGAAATCAACTGTGGGAGCAATTATTAGAAAAGGGAAGACATACAAGACCACTGATAATCTCCCTCCATCTGGGGCTCCACGCAAGATCTCACCCCGTGGGGTCAAAATTATCACGAGAACAGTGAGCAAAAATCCCAGAACCACATGGGGGGACCTAGTGAATGACCTGCAGAGAGCTGGGACCAAAGTAACAAAGGCTACATCAGAAACACACTACGCCGCCAGGGACTCAAATCCTGCAGTGCCAGACGTGTCCCCCTGCTTAAGCCAGTACATGCCCAGGCCCGTCTGAAGTTTGCTAGAGAGCATTTGGATGATCCAGAAGAGGACTGGGAGAATGTCATATGGTCAGATGAAACCAAAATAGAACTTTTTGGTAAAAACTCAACTTGTCGTGTTTGGAGGAGAAAGAACACCATACCTACTGTGAAGCATGGGAGTGGAAACATCATACTTTGGGGCTGTTTTTCTGCAAAGGGACCAGGACGACTGATCCGTGTAAAGGAAAGAATGAATGGGGCCATGTATCGTGAGATTTTGAGTGAAAACCTCTTTCCACCAGCAAGGGCATTGAAGATGAAACGTGGCTGGGTCTTTCAGCATGACAATGATCCCAAACACAGCGCCCGGGCAACGAAGGAGTGGCTTCATAAGAAGCATTTCAAGGTCCTGGAGTGGCCTAGCCAGTCTCCAGATCTCAACCCCATAGAAAATCTTTGGAGGGAGTTGAAAGTCTGTGTTGCCCAGCGACAGCCCCAAAACATCACTGCTCTAGAGGAGATCTGCATGGAGGAATGGGCCAAAATACCAGCAACAGTGTGTGAAAACCTTGTGAAAACTTACAGAAAACTTTTGACCTCTGTCATTGCCAACAAAGGGTATATAACAAAGTATTGAGATGAACTTTTGTTATTGACCAAATACTTATTTTACCGAGAAATTTACCAATTAATTCATTAAAAATCCTTCAATGTGATTTTCTGGATTTTTTTTTTCTTATTTTGTCTCTCATAGTTGAGGTATACCTATGATGAAAATTGGAGACCTCTCTCATCTTTTAAGTGGGAGAACTTGCACAATTGGTGGCTGACTAAATACTTTTTTACCCCACTGTATGAAGGAGAAAGACAAAGTAGAGCACTTGCCTGATCTCAGGTTCTGACGCCATCCAGGACTGCGAAGATCCAGGTTCAGACGACAGAAGGTCGTCTTCAGGCTCCCACTCAGCTGCATCGGGCTCTGCAACTGGCATGATGGTACACGCAGCTTGCGAGTCCTCCGGCACCGGTGCCCACGCCAATGGCCCACACGGCGTGGGTGGCAGGAGAACCTCGACCCGCTGGACCGGACCGCTCCTCCGTGGAGACCCGGAGACGTTTCATCGTCGGCGCAGGTTCCACGCTGCAATCCGCTCTCCTCCTCCACCCACGGCATAGCTGCGGAACCGGAACCAGGCTCTCCAGAACCGCAGGCCCCCTCCTCATCCCGCAATGTTGGCCTGGTGTCGAGGACCGCTCAGCGGAGGAGACACAGAGGATGCGCGGTTAACAATTACAGCCACAGCAGGTGGTGGGAGCTCGGGGAGCTGCGAACCCCGAACTCCACCTCCAGGAGTCTGACAGAGCAAATCACAATGAGTGGATGAATGAACTGGGACTTGCCTGTCTCCTGGAGGCTGGGTGGTGACCGCTGTGGCAGACGTTGCTCCTCCCTTTCCCCGCCGGACGGTAATGGAGGACCCCCTGGGAGGACATCGTGGAGCCGCTCGTGATGGTTCCGGGACGGAGCTCGTCAAGTCAGGACTCTGGGCGCACACAGCAGCCAGGGAATGCGTCGAGGAGGAGGGGACGACAGCCGAGATGAGCCGGGCCCGGAGCGCTGACGTAACAGCAGGGGAAGATGGCTCGGGAGACGAGGCTGCGGGGTTTCCCCCCTGATGAGGCGCAGAAGTGACAGCTGTGTGGGGGATTGACCTTGTGGCGATCCGGAACTGGATCCGGACGGGATTCGTGCTAAGGTTGACAATCGATGTGACGACGGCTACTTGCAGGGGGCGAGGCGAAGGTGAGACCCGGGAATCGCTGTTCCTGTGCAGAGACAGAGGCGAGCAGGTCGGCAAACTCCGGGAACTCACGCAACTCCGGATTCCTCTCCACCAGTCTAACCGCCACCATAACATGCTTGATGATGGCTGACGGATGAACTGCGGAGCGAGCAGCCGCCACTCGGTCTTGGATCCTGATAGCTGCCAGCTGCAGCTTCTCTGGGGGATTCCCGAGTGACATCATGCCCGACGGGGGAAGACCTCTGGATGGTGCGAACTCCTGGGCCGGAACGGAGGCAGGAGCGGGATCCCAAAGCAAGGGGTGACGACGACTCCTCTTCGGCTTCCTTCCAGGATTTCCCTCCAGCCCACGGAGAATCTCGCGTTGTGAGGCAATGGCGTCTCTCCTGGCACAGACCTCAGGGTGGTTGGAGTAGCGAGGGAGATTGTCCAGGAGAACCTCAGCATAATCTAGGTGCCTGCGTATGTCGATGGGATTGTCGTAGAGAGAGGCAGTGAAGAGCGTCCCGTCGACATACTCCAGGGCGGTCGCTAACTCATTACCCAGGCACCGAACGCGGCTCCTGGGAGACGGCATGCTCCCAGAGTAGACACCCAGACAGGGAAGAACGAAGTCCACTTTAGCAAACTCACGGCCACCGGCAACTCACTTGGCTGTGACCTACTGTTACGTATGGCTCTGTGAGCCATAAATGAGAGCCAAGGGCTGACCAGTGAGTTTGCGTTGTTTATTGGAAATACAGGAAAAGGAACAAATGAACAGGGCCTCGTGGGGCCAAAACACAAACGATCATACAAGGGTAAACACTTACACACGATGCTGAATGACGAGCGGGTGGCTGGCGACAGACAAAGGGGTTCCAGCCTTACCCACCCCGGAGAAGAGTGTGGATAATAGTGCGAGTTCACAGCCCCGAGTGATCGGAGCTGCTCCCTTTTATACTGGTTGACAGCGCCTCAGCTGATGATAGGTAATTGGGCTCCAGCCGTCCCGTAGAGCTTGACAGCTGGGAGCCCGCTGAGACGCTGTCACAATAAGAGCTGGGCTGAGGAGGAATATGGCCTGAGCGCCGGATAACAACGGCGTCTCAGCCCATGTGACAAAATCCAAGTGTCCAAATCCAAGTAACAATCCAAATCCAAATCCAAACCAAGGGTCAGAGCACTACAGACAGGCAGGGCAAACAAAGTCCAAAATGTCAGGGAGGCAGCAGAGTCTAAAGGGAGTAGAAGGTCAAAACACAGCAGGCAGAGTAAGTGTAGCAAACAGGCGAGAGTGCGATCAGGCTGAAAGTCTACGCGACCAGGCAGAGCTATGGGAGAACCTCTCTTATAAAGGGTAACCCATATTGGCAGCAGGTGTGATCGGGGCTGCAGGGGATTGCTAATTAAGGAGAGAGCGAGGCCCTTAGAGCAGACAGAACCCTTACAGTACCCCCCCCCCCCCAACACGAACACCTCCTGGTGTAACCTGAGGCTTGTTGGGATGGCGGTGGTAAAAATCCGTGATGAGGGAGTTATCCATTAGGAAGGATCTAGGAATCCATGACTGTTACTCTGGACAAAAACCCTTCCAGTCGACCAAGAACTGGATCCCCCACCGAAGGGGGCGGGGGATCCTGAGCGCAGCAGGTAAGTTCAGCTTTACAGATGAGGGGTTGATTATAGCTGAGATAGTGAATGGACTCACAAACTGAGGAGCCAGCTTCCTGGAGTCTGCCTTCAGTGGAAGGTTCTTTGTGGAGAACCACACCTTTTGACCCACTCGGTACACAGGAGCAGGGCACCTGCGCTTATTTTGCCCGCCTAGAGTTCTCCTGCGTTGATCACAGCAGTGCTGCCTTGGTGTTTCTCCAGAAGCACTTACAGTGCACCACATAGGCTGTGACTGATGGAACTGCTACCTCCTCCTCACTGACGGAGAAGAGCGGGAGGTTGTAACCCAAGGAGGCCTCAAAAGGAGAGACCCCGGTAGTACCAGAGGTGGACAAATTGTGGGCGTACTCCCCCCACAGTAGAAAAGTGCTTCAGGCAGAGGGGTCCGAGGCTGTGACGCAGCGTAACATGGCCTCCATCTCCTGGTTTGTCCGTTCACACTGGCTGTTGCTCTGAGGGTGGTGTCAAGAAAGGAGAGGCTGACCATGGCCCTGATGGACTTGCAGAAGGCCTGCCAAACCCTGGAGACAAATTGGTGACCGCGGTCAGACACGGTGTCTGTGGGGATGTCTGTGGGGATGCCGTGCAGCCTGACAACATGCAATGACAGAAATTGGGCTGTCTCCAAGGCCGATGGGAGTTTCTTTAAGGGCACAAAGTGCGCAGCCTTGGAGAACCTGTTTAGGATTGTGAGGATAATGGAGTGCCCATTGGACGGGGGCAGACCCGTAACCAAATCCAAAGCAATGTTGGACCAAGGCCAGCTGGGAATGGGGAGGTGCTGGAGCAGGCCGGCAGGAGGGGAAGGAGGGGGTCTTGCCCGTAGAACACTGGGGGCCTTTAACATAATCATGAACATCCTTGGCCATGGAGGGCCACCAGAAGGTGCAACGAAGCAAAGAGAGGGTCCTTGCTACCCCCGGGTGGCAGGTGAACCTGGCTGTGCACATCCAGTGGATAACCTCACCCTTCACTGCCGCAGGGACAAAAAAGCGACCCCCGTGGCCCTCCTCCCCATCTGGGTGTGGGTCAGTTGCCTGAGCCTCTCTGACATGTCGCTCAATCTCCCAAGAAACCGTTCCCACCACCATTCTCTCAGGCAGGATGGTCTCTTCACCCGACCCGGCCGGGCCAACGATGAATTGACAGGAAAGGGCATCGGGCTTAATGTTCTTCAACCCTGGCCTGTAGGTGATGGTAAAATCAAATCTCCCAAAAAACAAGGCTCAATGGGCTTGGCGGGGGTTGAGCCGTTTAGCCGAGCAGATATATTCAAAATTTTTATGGTCAGTCCAGACCACGAAAGGGGTCCTCTAAGGCTAGTTTGATAGCGAGCATCTCGCTGATGTCATAATTTCTCGGCCGGGAACAAACACTGAGAGAAATATGCACAAGGATGTAATTTATTGTCAGCAGCCGAGTGCTGTGAGAGAACTGCTCTCACCCCAATGTCAGAAGCATCTACCTCCACAACAAACTGTCGGGCGGGGTCAGGCTGGAGTAGGATGGGGGACTCGGTGAAGCGTTGCTTTAACAAGGAGAAAACCTCATTAGCCTCAGATGTCTAGCGAAAAGGGAGCTTGGTGGAAGTGAGGGTGGTGAGCGGGTGAGCAATGGAACTGTAGTTCCTTATGAAATGCCAGTAAAAATTGCCAAAGCCCAGAAACTGCTGGAGCTGCTTACAGTCGGAGGGAACAGGTCAATCAGTCATGGATTTGATTTTCATGGTGTCAGGTTTGATCTGACCCCTGCAGATAATGAACCCCAGAAAGGTCATTGTGGTGGTGTGGAATTTACACTTCTCCGCTTTAACATTGTTAGAAAAAATTTCTTCAACCAGTAGTCAAAGAATCAGGCAGGATTAAAGTTTCAGTAAATTTAATTTGCACTAATCAGTGGAGAACAATAATGGCCCTTTTCCACTAGCCCAGCTCGCCTCGCCTCGCCTCGATTCGCCACTACTCGTTTCGGCCGCGGTTGTGTCTCCATAGCAGCCGGGTAAAGCGGGGTAAAGCTGGGGTGGGCGGGATTTTTTTCTACAGCAAGGCGGCGCCACACTCCCGTGACGTAAAACACACGACCCAAGCAAAACATAATATGGCGGCTGTACAAGGCAACTCCTCGGTCTGTGGCTTTTTGTCACCGTAAATGCCAAAAAGGACCGCCAGACAAGGGTACAGGCAGTGAGACGAAACACTCTGGAATAGTACTGCAGCTTCTGGGAGAGCCAAAGACGTGAGGATACAAACTAGGTCATATATGACGGTAAGCTAATGGTTGCTAATGCTAGTCTGCTATAAGTACGTCGTGCTACACTGTAATGTCTGCAAGTTATCGCTGTTAGGTACTAAAACATGTATGCTGTGTGTGTGTGTGTGTGTGTGTGTGTGTGTGTGTTTCAGATGGCTCTGTTGTGGGAAAATTACCGCTTCAAATGGTCGGTCTGGCGTTCAACACAGCCTGTCACTGATGTCAACACAGCCCGTCACTGATGTCACCCCAGCTTCACAAACGATTAGTGGTTATAGAGCTTAAGAATGTCTGTAGAAATGTTTATTTCCTGTGCAAAAAATTGCTCTGATCTGCATGAAAATCAGGGAGAGACTGTTGAGACATCATGGACGTACCTGCTCCAGCAGCACTGAGTCTGAGGTGGTGTCATAGCAAAAAATGATCAGCTGACACACCTTGATCGCCAGGTTAATAACTATATTAGCCACAAAATATATATTCAAAAAGTAAACAGTACTGAGTTAGGTATACAGTAAGAAGATATATTTGACAGTTTATGATGCATTTTAGGCAAAAACAAACTTGATCTAGGATTAAAAGCAATTAAAATAATGCAGTCACAAGGTTACATGGAAAATACTTGATTTGCTAGATACATGTACTGTAGAAATATATATTCTCTGCATCAACAATGTACTACACATGCATTCATGTAGTATTGCACTGGGAATTGCACTGACAATAAACCTCTGAAGTTTTTGCAGATGTGTCTCTTTTTTTATATGTGAAGATTACCACCATGTGGCACAAATTTAATACTAACAGATTGGAAAAGCTGTCTAAGAACAATCCAGCAGTTTGAGAAATCACTTTTGGTTTGGTGTAAGTCTGTCAACAGGATTATGAACCATAAAGCAGTTTGTGTTAAAATGTTAAATCCCATTAAACCCTAACCCACAGGTGTCCAATCATGTACCATGGAGGGCCAAGACCCTGCAGGTTCTCTCTTCTACCCAGTCTCTTCAGCAGGTGTTCTCACTGATCAGCAGTCAGTGGGAGAAATTCAGTGGAATCTGCTGTTGAAGACACTGTTTGGAGGTAAAGCCTGCAGGGTCTTGGCCCTCCATGGCACATGATTAGACACCCCCGCCCAAACCCATTATGATGAAGAACAGATGCTAATATGACCCAGAATTCCTCCATATACTGGTACTATCACTGAAGTATGCAGGGTCTTCTGCTGTGGCACATCCAACAATACAGTCTTCAGTTAATAAAATAATTGTTTTGGTTACTTTTCTTAAAAATGAGCCATTATTTTCAAGGTCACCGATTAATGGTTTGTACTGTTTACTCTTTTCCCACCAGTGTCTTAACAGACAAAATAGAAAATCATGATGCAAACACATAAGTCACTAAATTGTTTATTACAATCAGCAGCAAATTCCAGAATATTCAGAATATGCAAAATTCAAACTGTAAAAAAAAAACAAAACAAAACAGAATGGGTCACTCAGCAGCTGGGATGTGCAGCTCACACTGGTCCCAGTTCAGCAGATCTTCGGCCTGCATCTCTGTAAATAGTGATGCAAGGTCCAGTTTGGGGTGGATCATTTCCCTCTTGCCTAGACAAAAAGACAGAAATGGGTGGTGGATAATTAAAGCATGTTTAAAACATATTTGGGAAATACACTTGTTGCTAAAAGCCAGTGATGGAATGTGAATGAATGAATGAATCTTTATTTCGGATGGATTAAAAATAAAGATTAAAAGAAAATAGAATAATAACAAAGGGGAAAAAAATCTAACAAGGTCCAATTAAACAATAACTCCTCTGATTATACAGTTCAACATAGGTTATCTGAAATGAGTGATGGCTGAAGCCGCAGCTTATATTGCCCACCCATATTCCATCCAAGAATTCAAAAGAAAAACAAAACAGGAGCGATTCCAATTCCAATGTGACAATAAAGTACTTTGTTGTTGTATTTAACCACAATTTTCATGTAGCTGCGCTTCAGTAAAGTCGATTTTACAAGGGCTGGGTTACATTTAAAATCATCTGTTTTTACTGTGGCCTCAGCAATCAGAATGAATTAATACATTCACTTGAATGGAATCTAGTACTTTAACTGAAGGTGTGCATCACCGAGTATGGAGTCGCTCAGTCAAAATATGGAGTTTTTATCAATAAAAGTTTGTCTTGTCTGTAAAAGTGTCTCTTCTTGGCTTGGCTTCAAGTGTGGGCGGTGTTTTGTACTTGTATTGCTAAAATATAAGAGGAAGCACTACAATGGGTCTCAGATATTTGTAATGTGTCCTGTTACTGCATGAGTTTATTGATGATAGACTATAAACTACACATATAAACTAAATTATATTGATGACTGAACAACTCCCATTCCCCAAAAGATACAGTTATGAATATAACTCACAAAGGATCACAAAAGTGATCTGACAAAAAAAATAAATACACCAACAAGCGGTTTATTTTACAGTTGATGTGCCAGTCATTTTCAATTATTCTGTAATTAATATTCACACAATCAAATAAATCTCAGTTCAGTCCCTTTTATATTAAGTGGAAATTGTGCTACTTTGGTTTTGACACTTTACCTATAAAGGCAAAGGATTTCAGTACTTTCCACAGTGGCGAGGTCCGTTGTGGGGCGGCTGCTTTTCCTTTCCTCTTGCCTAGACGAACGACAGAAATGGATGGTGGTTAGTTAAAGCAAGTTCAACACTTATACAGGCACATCTCAAAAATTAGAATATCATGAAAAAGTTCAATATTTTTGTCACTCATTTCAGAAAGTGAAACCCATATATAGATTCATTACACGGACAGTGATATATTGCAAGTGTTTATTTTAATTTTGATGATTATGGCTACACCCCATATTAACCAACATTTCAGCGGCCAACATTTCTATTTAAAAACTTAAATTCTATTAAAATAAATAAACGCTTGAAATATATCACTGTCTGTGTAATGAATCTATATAATATACGGATTTCACTTTCTGAATGAGTGACAAAAAATAATGAATTTTTTCATGACATTCTAATTTTTGGAGATGTACCTGTATTAGGGAAATACACTTATGAAAGTCAGTGGTGGGATGTGACAAAAATGCTTTGTTTCCCTGACCAGCACCGCAGGATCCACTCTTACACGTACAAGTATATTATCAATCCAGGGATTTATGGTGGAACAGCACAACAACACTGTTCCAACACCTTTTATGGAAAATCAACAGAATTGGTGTGTGGGTCTATTCTGACACTTTAGAAAATTATATGAATGAATTTATAAATCACTGGTTTGAAAATGCACCTGTATATGTTGAGATTTCGGCTCCTGGGGTCCACTTGACCTACATCCACAATATAAACACTGAGGGAGGCTAAACCCTAGCATGTGGAAACAGATTCTAGGGAGAAATTAAAACAAATTAATGCATAGCACCAAAGTGCAGCACGTGCACAAACCAGGACTTTAACCAGGATTAACATATTTCATCGTTTTGCTCTCACAAACGAATACTTAGGACAAAACAAGCGCGGATCAGCACTTGGCTACTAGCTAGCTACTAGCTAACACTCGTTAGCCAGCACAGGATGGCACTGTATGGCTCAAAAAAGTGAGCTTACCACCAACAGGATAAATAAGCGAACAGATGCACAATATTACAAATCACTCACCATCGATGGTTCTCGCACGTTCGTCTTCAGCTTGTCCGTAGTCCAGTTCTATGCTGGGCTGCATCTGTAACAGGGTAGGTCGCTCCTCTCACTGTGGATCTGCCACCAAGCAGAGAACACCCCGCACCTCTTCATTGTACCACTGTGTAGATTTCCACAAAACCTACAACGCTGTCTGTATTAATATCGCATTTACTCAGTGACCGAGTTAATCCGTGAAATATTGCAAATGGCGGTCGTGTAGATTCCACTGAGGATGGACACTTTCGTGACGTTACGCACTGACCAATCAGTGGCTCGCAGTCTGTTGACGTCACATCTCGGCTCGACTCAGCACGGTTGTACTCTGCCCTCGAACAGGCAAGAAAATAGCGCCTGTTAACCGGTGCTGGGTACAGTGGAAAAGGCTAGAAAGCGAGTCGAGTTGAAGTGAGTAGGGCTGAGTAGGTACTAGTGGAAAAGGGCCTTAAGTGATACACTCAGAGTCGCCTCCGGAAATTGTTCTGAATCACATACACAACTTTCAGTCTTAAAGCATCCTGTTATCTCAAAACTGTCCATTAGAGAATATCTGGTCCAGGCTCATTCTTTCAAATTGTCTCCCTCCTCAGACATAATCATAACAGCACAGAACGTTCATATGAGAACAACAAGCTAAATGTCCAGCTGGTTGACCTTGTACACATTTCACCCAGACTCTGAGGTACCAAAGATAAAGAATACAAAATGATTCTATTGTGGCGGTTTGGTGTAAACCCCCACAAACAGACTGGACAGACACAGCGCTTGGCTAGAGCAATTAACAGAACAGTGAAATGTGTGTATTAATGTCTACAGGCAGCCCCGCTTCTTCTGGCTCTCTACTGTGATGTTAATGTTGCCTTTCATGCATTGTGTTCATGTGTCCTGTCCTTACTGTGACCTAGAGACAGATCAATATGTAGATGTGCCTTGTAACCTCTTTGCCCTGCAAGCTGGAGCAGAGGCGAGCAGTCTGCCTATGGTTATGTATGTCTCTCAAATGCAAATGTCTCATGCCTGTTCTGCAGTCCCTTTGATCGTACCAACTGCTGTGAATCCTCTTTGATGTATTGTCTGAGTTGGGTATAAATACTGCACAGGTTCTGTAACTCACTCTCTCATTCACTCACTCTTCAACTGCTGCTGGACACACACACTTTGTGTCCACTCTGCTGAGAGCCGCTGGGCCCGCTCCCGGCGCGCATGCACGGCGCCGGGAGCGGAGCTCGTGACGGCGGTATGATATAATAAACTTCCTTAAAACTCCACAACGCCGCCTTTATTTTATCATCCGCTGCACTATCACCCCACCACCACCACCACCACCCCCCGATGCCATGCAAGGCATCATAAAAGAAAAGTGATAACAAGTTATGGCATCTAAAACCCCATCTGGCAGCTATGCAAAGCTCCAGTGCATTGATGTGCAACAGACCCTAACTAGCTAGTGATGGGGAAAGTCCGCCATCTACCCTGCTGCCCCAGGTGCCGGCTAACATTAAGTCCTTTAGGAGGAAATATAGAACAGTAAAACTTACTAATTAATGGTAAAAGTAATTAAAATCAAATGATAAAAACATTAAAATCAAATGATAATAAAGTAAGGACGACAGTAAGGATATATGTGTCATTGCTGCATATGTCATTGCAGCTTGTATAAAAACAAAACATAAAAGATGAAAACAAAACAAAAATAATAAAATCTAAAAACAGAAATAAAAGTAACATAAAATTAAATAGAAAATAAAATAATGTTTCAAACTTGATAAATGTATTTAGTACATTTCAACTTCACATCATGATCATGCAACTTCTTTTGGTTTTTCAGCATGTCATTCATACTTTTACTCTGTACTTGGGTCATGGAGAAACTCTTTGAGCTCACACTGTTTGTTCATCATCCCCATCATCCTCTGCAACTGCTCCATGGTACGTCACTAAATAAACAAACACAAGTCTCATCATCATATTACGGATGAAGGGAATGACACAAGAAAAGATCAGAAATATTACCACAAAAGTCATTAACAAGTTCAAGATGAGACCTCTCCATGAAGAGAATAACCAACTTAACCAGGTATGTTCATCAGTGACATTGTCCTTGGCTATGGCAGCCTGCAAAGCAGTCAAATGCTGTATGGCTGAGGCAATCATGTGACCGTCTGGATCGTTTTCAGTACAAGTACAACAATAATCCCCCACAATTACACACACACACACCCTCAGGCAGCAGTTATTTGATCAAGAACCATCCTATTTTGGGCCAACATAAGGCTAAGAGCTGTTAATTCCTCATTTATACCAGAAAAAACAGACAAAGAAAAATTCACAAATGAGTGTAGTCTATAACTAGTTGTTTCAATCCATAAGGTATTCTTAGCATCTCCCACCAAAGAGAAAAGAAACATCTCTCTTCACCCTGCCCATCTGTCCTGCCAACAATATTATGGTATGGACAGTCACCACCACAGGGGCCCACACCCCTCCCCAGTTCATGGGCAGGTGTGAGTAGTCACGATGGCCACACAGCCACCAACCCCCTGTCACCATATATGTGCTGTACTTGTGAGAATCACAAATTGCAGCACTACAGAGCTCCTGCAGGGTGACATTGTCTCCCAGACTTCTAGACTGACAATAGGGATCTTCAGGACAGCTTTTGCCCACGATGCTGGTCTGGCAGGTAGCAGTACAAGGGCAAGATGTACTATGTACACCTGGAAAATGATAAACTGCCCAAAGAGAGGTTTCCACACCAATTTAGACAAAAGGAAAAATTCCCTGGCAAGGTTAATCTTGCCTTCATTGAGTCTCCGGTCAGTGGAGTCACAGACAATGTGGCAGGTGTGGTTCAAGTTAATGCTTGCTGTACTATTTCCATACATAGCCTTGTGCAAGAAACAAACAGCTTCTGACAATTTCACTGGTTTAGCAGTAACAGATATTTGACCAGCTGAGAGTGGGAGCAAAGAACACACAACAATTTGAGTGATTAGCTGTTTTGGCTGTGTGGTTAGCATACTTCCACCACACATTACCAGCACAAACATGGTCTTCATAGCCTGGTCCTTCTAGCCAGTCGTGATGCATGTGAGTAACATACCTAGCCCTGCGATAAATAGGTATTGGTGTCCCTAAAAGTAACCAAATCAAAAGTGTTGCCACAAGGATGATGATGCAAAAACAGGTGTACCATTCACACCCTTCATCTGTCAACCTTCTCTCTCTTGCATTTTGTGTCTCCATAATAAACAACAGTTGTTTCGCTGAGCAGGCCATTGCTGGATGCCTGAAGGCACCATCAGCTGAACACCCACACAGTGAAACAATGACTTGCTTGTATAGTTAAACAGTTAAACAGTCTCTTGCTGAGGGTTCTGAGTGGGGTAAAGTTTGCAATGTGTTAAATGCACCCAAGAATCACATCCTTCAACTTTCATGGCTGTTGGTGTTGCCAGGATGACCTTGTGTTGTCCTTGCCAGGGAGCGTCAGCCCAGTTTTTCTTTTGATGGATCTCCTGGTTTGGATATGATGGGCACACCCCTGTGTTCCTTCCTGGGAAGAGCAGCATGTACAACATCTCTGTTAGTCAACATTCTTCCCATGTAATCAGCTAAACACACCTCCTCATCACCTGAATTAAATGGCCTTAATGGTGGGAGTAGGTAAGGCTTGCCATATATTATTTTATTTTTTTTGTCCTATTTCTGCCATTGTTTTCCTAAGCCTTCTTTAATGGTCCTATTTGTGCGTTACACCAATCCTGCAGATTGTGGATGGTAAGCTGAGTGGTTTTCCAAGTTAATGTTAAGTGCTGTGCCTAAGTGTGATATAACCTGATTTACAAAATGTGTTCCATTATCTGAGTAATCTTTTCAGGTTTTCCAAATCTTGGCACTACTTCAGCTAAGAGTTTTTTTTTTCTACCGTAACAGCATTTGGATGAGTGCAAGGGAAGGCTCCTGTCCATTTAATAAATGTATCAATAATCACCAAGAAATATTTCTTCCCTTCACATTTATTTAGTTCAATGGAATTGATGCAAATGTTTTGAAAAAGATCAGTTGATGTAGGGAAAGTAACCTTCTGAGGTCTTAAGTGTCCCTGAGCATTGTATTTTGCACAGATTAGGCATTTTTTTTTTTTTTTACAAAATTGAGTCTCAGATTTACTAATCATACCGTCTGCTGCTACATGGGAAAGCCTATGTAGCAGAACAGCAGTCTGGTGGAATAATTTGTGTGGCAAAATGGGTTTGTTATTGCATCATGTGTAGAGTCTTGAAGTGTTGTCAGATGTTGCCCCCTTTTTTATCCACCAATAAACTTCAGCTTGTGGTGCTCTTTCCTGGGCATTAGTGAGCATGTCATGTGATAGCTGTTCTGTCAGTGTTAAAAGAATAGATGCTGTGGTGTGGTTTGCTATATGACCTTGTGCAGCTGCTTTTGCTGTGTTGTCTGCAAGTGGTTGCCCTTAGAGATTGGATCTGTGCCATTAGTGTGTGTGGCACAATTGCATATGGCCAATTTGGGGGGGAAAATTTTACACTAACAGTTTTGATGATGAGATCTTTATGGTGGAATGGCTTTCCTGTTCATGTAAGGAAAAATGATGGATAGTCAAAAAAACATATTGGCTGTCCGTGTATATTGTGAGTGCTTTTCCCTGACCTAATTTACAAGTCTCAGTTAGAGCAACTAATTCAGTTGCTTGTGCAGAATAATGTGATCTGACGAAGGCTGCAGTGAACAGTTGAAACATGTAAAGAAGGTAAATCATCTCCTTTCTATTTTTGTCTTTAATAAGAACAAAAGGTAACTAATTAAAAGAAGACAAAATGAACCTACCCAAGCTAATTTGATGGGAGTTTTTTTTTTCCTGTAAAATGATGTAATGGGTGACCACTGTGAAACCGGTTTGAACCAGTACAGTCACGTTTGGAGGAGCTATCAACAAACAATGTGAGATCAGAGTCCTCCAAAGGTGTGTCCTGCAAATCAGGGTGTGGCAATGTTTTACTCTCAATTTCTGCCAAACAGTCATGAGGTTTTCCTTGTGTTGAAATTGGCAAAAAGCTTGTTGGATTTGTCATCGTGCAATGTTCAATGGTTAGATGAGCCTGTGATAATAACACTGTCATGCATGCAAGGTGTCTGGATGGTGAGAGAACTGATATTTTACTTTGTGACAAGATAACTGATACTGCATGAGTTACCTTTAGGGTCAAGGGATGAAAGCGAACGAGCCCTGCTGAGGCATGCATCACCATAGAGGCAGCTATGACAGCCTGCACACATGGCAGCACTGCCCTCGCCACAAGGTCTAACCTTGAAGAATAAAATGCTTTTGGATGCATTTTTGTACCACTTGGTTGGAGAAGGACTGACGTCATGTGTCCCTCTCTATAATCAACCATTTGCACAAATGGCTTTTTGTAACTGGGGAGTGCCAAGACGTTGGTACTGACCAAAAGTTTTTTCATTGTAACGAATGCCTCTTCTGTCTCAGGTGTCCACTCAGTTTTGTCCACCTGAGCCATGGGTGTTTTGTAAATGAGATATATCAGATAAGGGTTGTACTTCAAATGAGTAATTTGCAATCCAAGAGTGACAATAATTTAAAGTAGCAAGAAATGACACCGTGTCTCTTATTGTGATGGGTCCCTAAGTATTTTACCTCTTTTTCCACAACTTTAATTTTTCCTTATTGACTTTGTGACCTTGTTCTGCTAAAAAAATGCATTAAGGCAGTGGTGTCTTCTTTGCATGTTTCTTCATCAGGCCATGCCAGCAAGATGTCGTCAGCATAAAGGAGCAAGTGGCTCCCATTAGAAGGAATAAACTGTGCCAAATTTGCTGACATTGCCCGTGAAAAAATAGTTGGTGATTCACAGTAACCTTGTGGTAACGTGGTGAATGTTTACCTTTTGTTTTCAAATGTGAATGCAAACCAAAACTGATGATCTGGATGTATTAGGATGCTGGGACAAAAAAATATCGATGCCTATCACTGTAAAAAACAAACAAACAAACAAAAAAACTGCATGTGTGGTTGTGGGTCATTTAACAAAGTGCGTAGAGGACACTGTCTTTTGTATGGTCTATAGCAGGGGTCACCAACACGGTGCCCGCGGGCACCATGTCGCCCGCAAGGACCACATGAGTCGCCCGCAGGCCTGTTCTAAAAATAGCACAACTCCCAAGTGAGCTGCGTCTAAGATGTAATTTTTTCTGCCGCTATTATTTAAAATCCCACTTGCATTTATATAGATTTTAAAATGACAATGTCTTAAAAATAAAAAAAAATGAAAATATGTTTATTATACGTAAAGTTAAGGTGAACTCTGACCTAGTTCAAAGGTCAGTATTGTGCGCATGACAAAACCTTTGCGCTTGTGGAGAGTAAGCTAGCGGCCAGTGAAGATGGTGACCGCAGTGCAGTTTCCTAGCCCAAAAACATGGCAAAAAAAAAAAGACAGAAAATTTATCATTTTCAAAGTGAGCGGGAGGAAGAGTTCTTTTTTCCTACCGTGAAAGGAAGCTGCGTGTGTTTCATTTGCGGAGTGACGGCGAAGCGGCACTATGTGGACCTTATTCTCAATAAAGTTTTGGAAAAAAAACCCCAAAAACTTCAATACGCGTCATGAAACTGCTGCCCACTTTTTTTTTTTTTTTGTACCCATAGGTAGATTTGTTCTGCAGTCCGGTGACAAGCCTTAACTCCCTAACCTGCATGTTTTTGGCATGCGGGAGGAAACCCACGCAAACACGGGGAGGACATGCAAACTCCACACAGATCACTGTTGGCCGGGGGCAGGGATCGAACCCACGATCCCCGCGATCCCGCGGCCGAGGGTAAACTGCTGCCGCAGTGCTGGTTATTACTCCAGCATGATTCTTGGCAAGAACTGTATGGATATAATTCCAATGAAGAAGAACACACAAAAGTGTGTTTATTAAATGTAACAGATTTTGAGCAGAATTGCAGCAGATTTGTTCAGTTAAAAATGTGATAAGATTTATTTAATATGAAAGTTGATTTTTCTTAAATGTTGCATAACTTTTTCAAGCATGGTTCAACATAGTTCATGAATTAAAAGGGTTTAGTTTTTTATGGTTAAAAGGGACTGGTGAAAACTGGACATTTTTTTAATGAAATGTAGAAGTGATCATCTGAACAATTGCTGAGATTAATAAAAATAAAGTGTTGAATATTGATCTTGTCTGTTACCCACTCTAAGTTATTGATAATTATTTACATATATATATATATATATATATATATATATATATATATATATATATATATATGTGTGTGTGTGTGTGTGTGTGTGTGTGTGTGTGTGTATACATATATATATATATATACAGTATATATATATACATATACTGTATATATAATTTGTTATTTTAGAGGAGTGTGTCAAGCTGGTGCCCTTCACATGACTCGATATCCATGGAGTAGCTCTTGGTTTCAAAAAGGTTGGTGACCCCTGGTCTATAGTGTGATTTTGCATCTATCTTGACCAACTCTGCATTTTTATTAACCCTACATCTGCCTGTCCTGTCGGCCACAGAGAATTTGGAATTTGTGAGTGTATGTTCCTTTTCAATTCAATTCAATTCAATTCAACTTTATTTATATAGCGCCATTTCACAACAACAGTCATCTCATAGCACTATCAACTCTTTTCATCTTTTCTTAATGTTAATTTAAAAGTGATCAAATGGGTGAGCAGGGAACATCAGTGTGGACCTCTTTTTGCACTGTGGTCACTCAGATCAAGGGCAGTGAGTAGGTGTCAAGTTTTGAGGAATATTAACCTTTGGGTTGGAAGTTTGCTTCCAAGACTGACCACATTCCTCTGCTGTAGTCACAAACCAACCTACATCTTTCCAGTCCATGTGTTTGGGTCTTACCAATGAGATGTGGGAAGCCTCCCAGTGTTTAAAATGCCTGCTATCCTCATCAGACAACACGACAGATGCTTCCACATGTCCCCTTGGTGACCAATACAGATTTTTAATGGCCAGTCTGGAAGATGGATTTGCAAGGAATATTTTGGACTCTAAATTTTGCATAGCTCTTGTGTGCAGGTCTGATGTCACTGAGTGTGGTCCAGCCGAAACCAAACGCAGTAAGTAGCAGAACCTGGGCACATTGAAATCCTGCACAATTATTCCTTCCACATGTGGAAAATGTGATGCTCTCATACCATTATTCTTTGGGATTATGGTATTATTGAGGGGTGAGAGGAGATCCTTTCCCAGAAGGTTGACAGGGCATGCTTCAGACAATATGAAACAACCTTCTGCCATCTCACCAGTGACAGTCTTTTACCTTGACATTTTTTGAAATTTGCTCTGTTTTTAACTTACCGTTCCTGGCTTTTACAGTTATTTTTTCATCTGATTTTGTAAAATTGTGAATGTCTGCGCCTGTTATTACCAATTGGCATGCTCCTCTGTGTGTGTGTGTGTGTGTGTGTGTGTGTGTGTGTGTGTGAGTAAGTAACTGATGTGTATGTGTAAATGGTATATGTGTGTGTGTGTGACGTGTGTGTGTGTAGCTTCCTCTTCTTCTTTTAGATTTGATTGGCGGTTAGCAACTAGCTTACAGGTGTATTACTGCCACTGACTTGATTATCATCACTCCATATCTTTGTGTAAGGAGTTCATTTATAAGGAGTCATGAACAACTCCTTAAGTGTGAAAAAAATATCCGTCCTGTGGGATGTTCAGTCTTGTGCAATATGTGTATGCAAGCACTTTGTGTAACAGCTAACTAACTAATCTTCACTATTTATTTATTATAACATGTTTCATAATCTTCAGTTTTATTGATCGTATTGATGGTGAGTGTCGAGTGGATATGTATGCATATCTACTTAACTCTTTGGCACCCCGGTGTGGCTGCTCCTGGGTACCCCGCTCCTTCTTCACTTTGGGTTTGGCATCAGCAGGTAGAGGGGTCAGCTGCAACCCCCCCTCCCCCCCAGCCTGGAGGTGTTCTGTAATGTTGGGGTATACGGGCTGAACAGCGGGGGGATATGGAGGAGGAGGAGCAAAAACACGACCCCCTGCCCCCACGTCAGATTTGTCATGCACCATAGAAAAGACAGAACACATATTAGTCAAATCCTTCTTTTTTTTTTTTTTTTTACCATGGTCAATTTAAGATTCATCATCAGATTTAGATTTTACTATTACAAGGTGCAAGTCAGCCTGTTGTTCTTTTTTCCCATCTGAAGCCATAATGCATCTGTGAGCTAGAGAATACAATTACACCGCAAAAAAAAAAAAAAAAAACATCTGCCAACAAAGTAAGATTGCATTGCTTAATACAAGTAATCCATCCTAAAGCAAGCACAAATCCCACAGAAAACTGCACAACAAAGAAATTGCTGTCAAATCTATCTTGAGATAAAAACAAGCATCTAATACATTTCATCTCACTGAAATCCCCAGTTCAGTGTGACCTTATTAGTGCCTTCAGCACAAACACAAGTTAGTCCTCTCACACACACACATACACATACATAGCAAGCCCCAAATAAGCACACACATGTTAGTAAACAATCCCAAAGCCACTTACAATAAGCAGAGCTGCAACTAAAGGTTCTCACCATCAGTCACTTTCCGCCTTGACAACACATTCATTTTTGCCATATTTTCCACTTCCCGAGCACCATCTTTATCTTTCCCATGCATATTTTTGCCGTCTTCAGTTGAAACAAAAATCTCATTCTCATCCTCTCGTGTTCCACAACAGCCCAACATGCGCATCCTCTCTTCCTGCCGTATCGCAAGATCTTGCTCTCTTCCTGCCTTTCGCAATCTCTGCCTCTGTTATAGCAGTTACCCATTTTCAAAAAAATAAAAATGTAAAGATGTTAGTTATTAAAAACAGGCACAAACCAACTTGCGAATGACCAGACAAACTGCAGAGTGAAGTACATGGCGTAATGCACCTGTAAACTGGTTGCCAACCGTCAATCAAATCTAAAAGAAGAAGACAAAGTTATTTATTTTAATTGATTTATTACTTTATCTTAGTCTAAAGACTTTTATTCTATTTTTTTTAGCTTATTTTGAGTTATCTCTTATGGGATTTTAGTTCTTGTTAAAGTTATTCCTTATTTTAAGGCTATTACTATTTTTCTTGTATTTTTTTCTCTCTCTATATTTTTTCAAGTTTATTTTGGCTGTTAATATCACTCCGTGGCGCTGTAACCTTCCGCGCTGATATCGCTCCACGGTGTGCACTCCACCCTGATATCATTCCACTGGTAATGTACCTTCCACCGTTGATACCACTCTGTGGTCTGCACTCCGCACAGATATAACTCCGCGGTACTTTATATCCTTCTGCGTGCCTATTTCCCGATTTTAGACTCAAACTAAAATCCAGTAAGAATGCATTTGTTACTTAACAGTTCCGTTTAACCACGGTTCTTTTCCCAACCAGACTCAAACCAACGATACTAAATTCTACACATAATCCCATGACCGGACAGGAACTGACTGTGCCAGACATCTAAACTATTAATAAATATTATTTAATAAGTATGAATATTTATAAATAATTAAATTTTCTCACTTCAATCCGCCTCGGTCCTGCTCCATCATCCTCACCACCTCGACACTCCAGCCCACCTCTGCTGTCGCTTCACTTTAGACAAACTGCTCCAATTGGGATGCGGGCGAGAGGTCTTATCAACAGCCCGTATACTGACTGTGAGGCCGGTCCAAAGCACTGCAGGCATGGAGAAAGATTTCTGGAGTCCCTGTTCGGGTGCCAAATATGTTGGAAAAATTCTCTTCAACCAGTAGTCAAAGAATCAGGCAGGATTAAAGTTTCAGTAAATTTAATTTGCACTGATCAGTGGAGAACAATAAGTGATGCACTCAGTCGCCTCCGGAAATTGTTCTGAATCATGTACATAACTTTCAGTCTTTAAACATCCTGTTATTTCAAAAGTGTCCATGAGAAAATATCTGGTCCAGGCTGGTTCTGACATAACGTTCGGCTCAGGAGACGCACACACACAGGCTCAGAGTAGTTCAAACTGTTTATTAACAACAGGGATGTTTGGGTGCGTGTCTGCAGAATGTTAATGTGTTGGTGGGGGCGTCTGCTTCGGACCCAGAGGCAGGAGACCGTTCAGCCGGCAACCCTATGGGAGAAATCAGACACAGGGTGATGAGCACACACCAACACGGGAGGAGAATAGGCGAGGGAGAGAAGCTTACTTGTTTGGGCAGATGACTGGCGCTTCAAGGATGGAAGCCCGGGAGACAGCCACCTGCAGGGCTCGGTGCAGCAGCGAGGAGAGACGAGGGACGGGATTGTCCGCCGCCGAGGAATCCACCTGTGCACAGGGGAGCAGACTGGAGAGATGAGGTAAGTGAACTTCTTACCGGTAAAGAGGATGCTGAAGAGAATGTGGTAGAAGTCCATGCAAAGGAAACGAAGTCTACGGCTTCAGGCCGACGCTCAGGGCGAGGCGGCTTTTATCCTTCGCCGCTGACGAGTAGCAGGTGCGTGAGCAGGTGGCGCCGCTGATGAATGGCGCGGCGTGACAGGTTCTTCCAAACTGTCTCCCTCCTCAGACATGATCAAAATGGCACAGAACATTCACATGAGAACAACAAGATAAATATCCAGCTGGTTGACCTTGTACACTTTTCACCCAGACTCTGAGGTACCAAAGACAAAGAATACAAAATTATTCTATCAAACATAAAGCTGGTTTTCTAACAGGTGCTCCAAGACAAGCCGGACGTGTACTTTGTGCTCTGCTAGTGATCGGGAGAATATTAACCCAGAGTGTGTGAATTTGTGTGCCCCTAGTGGCAGAGCGTGGCACTGTGTCTGTCATTTCACTCTGATATCGTCGGCTGCATTGGGGATTTGTACTGATTTGTGCTGATCTGCCAGTTTCAGAAGGTGGCAGACATCCACTGGAGGACTCAATGGATGACACGTAATACACCAAAGAAGAACTCATTTCCTTTTCCTGTATTCCCTTCTTTTAGCTCAGAAAGCTAATATGGCTACGATTGGTCATCATCACCGTCACTTAGACGGCTTTGTACACGGAAAGTAGCCATGGGATACAAGCGAAATTTATGTGGGATAATCATAAGACTTTGTAGATGTGGTAGAGAGCATAAATGACCGACAGGACACAAAATAACAACCACGGTGGGTGAAAACGCAGCGACCACGCTGTTTTTTTTAATAATGTACTGATTTCTTGTTCATATTCTTTGAAGATAAGATGATGAGGTACCTCTATAAAAAAAACGGTGTCAAAAGACCAAACCATTCTTTGTGTAAATATGTCCAAAGTCCAGTTTTGACTGAGTTGTGGAATTTAAAGAGCTGCCGTGACATTATGCAAATTAGATGCATAAATTTATTCCTATCTGAAACTTTGGATCATATTTTACATCCTTCTAATTGACAGTAAGCCATTATCTCTGACCACTTTCAAGTTATAGCCTTGGAAATCTGAACTATTTTATTGACAAATATTTACCACCTTGACCACTAGGGGTTATGTTGCAATTCGGCGACAATCACACTCAGAGAGTTAAGATGTCATCCAAGTAAACAAAAGCGAAAGAACTCAGAAAATGCTGTAAGATGTCATTGATCATGTGCTAGAAGACAGCAGGGGCATTGGTAAGGCTAAAGGGCATGACACAATACTTGAAATGGCTGCTGGGGGTGTGGAAACTGGTCTTCCACTCACCGCCCTCCCGAATATGGATAAGGTGATAAGCATTCTGCAGGTCCAATTTGGTGTAAAAGGCGGAGCCCTGAAGTTGGTCGAATGCTGAATTGATTAAAGGGAGAGCATATTTTGTCTTTGATGGTGATGTTGTTTAATTCCCAGTTAATCAATACAAGGGTGCAACGAGCCCTCCTTCTTGCCCACAAAAAAGAAACCTGCACCCATAGCAGACGAGGAGGGGCGAACGATCCCGGCCTTGAGTGACTCTTTAATATGTTTGTCCACTGCTTCCCTTTCAGGGGCAGACAAACTGTATAGGCCGCTGGAGGGTGGTCTGGCCCCTGGCTGAAGCTCAATGGCACAATCATATGGCTGATGACGGGGTAGAGACAAAACCTTCACGTTACTAAAAACTGGGGCTAGGTCATGATAATCTGGAGGGACGGTGAACAAGTCGGGCGTCTCAGGCTTTGGGAGGCTGAATCTGAATTGATGGGGAACAGGCAGCGGAGCACAGACAGGCAGACAAACAGAAGGAGCTCTATGAAACCACCACCCCTTTTTGCCAGTCAATGGCTGGGTTAAGGAGTCTCAACCAGGGGAACCCGAGCACAACAGGGGAAGTGGAAACCGGGAGAACCAGGAATATTAAATGCTCGTGATGGTTACCCTAGGCAAGCAGAGGGAGGGGAACAGTCTGTCTGATAACTTGACACAGGGGCTCGCCAGAAAGAGTAATTACTTGTATGGGCTGGGGTAAACTGGTGGATGGTATTTTAAACTGAGTCACCAGATGTTCTGAAATGAAGCTTTGCTCGGCTCTGGAGTCAATAAGAGTGGATCCCACGTAATCAGTGAACTCGAGCAACAATCGAATAGGCAGAGAAACACGGTTTAAAGAGGGGTTAGAATTTGCGCCCGTCAGTCCCCCCACAGCAACTGAAGGGCTTAATCTTTTGGCTTCACCAGGCAACAGGTGACAACATAACCGGTTCCACCACAATACAGACAATGCCCCGCCTCGTAGCGCCGCCGCTGCTCAGCGTGAGCAAGCTTCGACCCGTGCACTGCCATTGGCTCAGGCGCATCGGAGGAGGAGGCAGACGGAGAAAGTGCAAGCAATGATGGCTGGGAGGGGGCAGCATGGGGAGCTGAGCAGGGAACTGATTGGTGTTCCCTAGCCCATTGGTGAAGTCTATTAGCTCATCTTAGAGTCAGGCCAGCTCATATTGTGCAAAATGATGTTTAAGGTATGGGTGAAAGCTGCACAGAGAGCGATGTCATCCCACCCTGACTCTGCTGTGAGCACACAGAACTTAGGACGCAGTCCTAGCCCCTTGACTGAACTCCATGAGCCTCGCAGAAGAGCTTCCCTCCCAGTCAGAGTGGTCAAACACCCGCAAAAAATCACTCATGAACTGTTCATAAGTGTATGAATGATAGTCAGGACCCTGAACTATAGCTTGTGCCCAGGAGAGGGCGCGTCCATGTAATAGACCAGCTAGGTAACTGATCTTACTACGGTCGGTGGGAAAGTCACTTGGGACGCTATGAAATGCCAGCTGACACTGGAAGACAAAACCATGAGCTCCCCCCCCCCACCCCGGTCAACTGACCACTAAAGTGGGATGATGTAGAAAACAGCGGAGGAATTCCCAGGCGGCCAATCAGAGGCGCCGCCGCAGAGTGCAAAGGAGCAGAAGCAGCGAGAGTGAGGTGCTGCACCGTCCTCCCCAATTTGGTGATGCGCTCCGTCTGCTTAGCAAATTCATTAAGCATGACCTGGTCTTGGTGAGCAGTTTGTTCTTGTTGTTGCTCGAGTGCGTTTAGTCAAGCTAACAATGTGTCCATCCTTGTCGCTGGGTCTGAATGCTGGTCGCGTACTGTCAGGTTTCACCAGGCAAAAACCCAAATGCAATATGCAATACAGATGGAGACACAATTTGTGAACAGTTATCTTTATTACAAATAATTAATAATAGTGAGGTAGTGCAGCGGGGAATCTGGTAACCCTGCAGGGAGAAGCAGAGACAAGGGGTTAGTATGCTGATTACACAACATAACAAAAATAATTTTTTTGTAAGTTGTCTGTGTTTTTTCAACTGATTTAAGACAATTTTGCACCGCTGAATCCGAAAATGACATCCGTTTCTTTCGATCAGGACAGGTTTTTATGCTAAGTTGTAAGCACTTGTACAGCAGTTGTACAGTTGTACTGTAAACTGAATAGTAGACATTGATAAAGGTATGTAAACTGAATGTTGCGTCATCATTGTTAAAAATTCAGAGAATTTCAAGAAATAAAAAAGAATTGTGCATCATATAAAGTGAAAATACCCGTACATGTAAACAAAAATGTAAAAAACATGTGGCCATAGTTCAAAAAGTTGACCTGATTGAGCAAAACCAATGTGATTTTTGGATTCAGCATATCAAAACTGTCCTAAATCAGCTAAAAAAAAACTTAGACAATAAATTTAGTGTTGACCAGTGTTATTAGTTAATGGCTGTTGATGTTGGTTCTTGCTTACAGGTTCATCAGCGGGGACGGTGTGGAAATTCCTCTAAGCTGGAAGACTGGTTGGCAGGGGTGAGGCGTCCAAGGTGCAGTTGGAGAAGAACTGTGTGGGGAAGAGGGAAGTAGGCTGGCCAGGCCTGGGAGAAGGGGCTAAAGGAGTCAGGATAGTAAACACAACGTTGGTAAGTCGACTTACGTGGTTGAGGGGAGAAGTGGGGGGAGAAGTGCACAATACAGCGGCCCAAATCCAAGTCACAATCCAAATCCAAACCAAGGGTCAGAGCACGGCAGACAGGCAGGACAAACAAAGTCCAAAACATCAGGCAGGCAGCAGGGTCTAAAGGGAGCAGAAGGTTAAAGCACAGCAGGCAGAGTAAGTGTGTGATCAGGCTGAAAGTCTATGCGACCAGGCAGAGCTATGGGAGAACCTCTCTTATAAAGGGTAACCCAAATTGGCAACAGGTGTGATCGGGACTGCAAGGGAGTGCCAATTAAGGAGAGTGGGAGAGGCATTCAGAGCAGACAGAACCCTTACATCCCAGAGTTGTTTTGGTCAAAACACCTCAGACTTTAAATGCACCATTTTTCACACAGACTAAACATCAGTGCCTGTTTCTTTAAATGCGAATGAGCCCCACTTTCAAGAAATCAAGGCAACTGTGTTCACAAAACAAGTTATATGTAATAAAGTGGAATGATACAGGAAATAAGTATTGAACACATGAAGAAAAAGAGGTGCAAAAAGGCATAGAAAGCCAAGAAACCAGCTGAAATCCATCAGAATTTGGAAAGCCATCCCATCCCCAATCAGCGCAAATTAATTTCAGCTGGTTAAGTCCTGACTGATAGCCTTTAAAAAGGTCTGTGAAAATCAAATTGTCACACCACAAAGAACTCATGATGGGTAGAAGCAAAGAGCTCTCTCTAGACATTTGAAACCTTATTGTGTGTGTTTATATATTTACATAATTATTCCATCTAGCTACAATGCTCCGCACTGGGTGTGTTTATATTTATATATCTATATATTTATTCCATCTAGCTACAATGCTCCACACTGTGTGTTTATATAACTACATATTATTCCATCTAGCTACATTGCTCCGCACTGTGTGTGTTTATATATTTACATATTTATTCCACCTAGCTGCAATGCTCCGTACTGTGGGTGTTTATATATCTACATATTTATTCCATCTAGCTACAATGCTCCGCACTGTGTGTTTATATACTCATATATTTATTCCATCCAGCTACAATGTTTTGCACTGTGTGTCTGTGTGTGTGTGTATATATATATATTTTATAGTAATATGTACATATGTATATTAGCTGCTCTTGCTTGCTTGCTTTTTTTCTTGCCTTCTGATTGTTGCTCTGAGTGTTGCTATCCCTGCGCTGTTGCAATCCTGGAATTTCCCCGTTGTGGGACTAATAAAGGCTTATCTTATCTTATCTTATCTTATCTTACTGTTGCAAAACATAATGATGGCATTGGTTACAGGCGCATTTCTAAGCTGCTGAATGTTCCAGTGAACACTATTGGAACCATCATTCAGAAGTGGAAAGAACATCATTTTGCCACAAACCGGTCACAACCAGAAGCTCCTCACAAGATTTCTGACAGAGGAGTCAAAAGAATAATCAGAAGAATTATCCAAGAGCCAAAGACCACTCGTGGAGAACTCCAGAAAGACCTGGAGTTATCAGTTACTACTGTTTCAAAGAAAACAATAAGCAATGCACTCAACCGGCATGGGCTTTATGCCCTCTCATTTTGCAAGACTCCACTGCTGAATAAAAACCTTGCTGAAGCTCATTTAAAGTTTGCTGCAGAATATTTGGGCAAGCCAGTAAAATACTGGGAGAATATAGTCTGGTCAGATGAGACCAAAATTGAACTTTTTGGATGCCATAACACACAGCATGTTTGGAAAAGAAATGACACTGCACATCAGCCCAAAAACACTATACCAACAGTGAAGTTTGGAGGTGGGAGCATCATGATGTGGGGGTGTTTTTCACCATATGGTACAGGCAGACTTCTTTTAATTGAAGGAAAGATGAATGGACAAATGTACAGAGACATCCTTTATAAGAACCTGTTGCCATCTGCCAAGATGCTGAAGATAAAACAAGGGTGGACATTTCAACAAGACAATGATCCCAAACACACAGCCAAGGAAACTCTCAACTGGCTCTAGAGAAGGAAAATAAACCTGCTAGAATGGCCCAGTCAGTCACCTGACCTGAATCCAATTGAAAATCTATGGAATGAACTGAAGATTAGAGTTCATAGAAGACACCCACGGAACCTTCAAGATTTGATGACAGTTTGTGAGAAAGAATGGGCTAAAATCACTCCTGAGCAATGCCTGTGCCTAGTTTCTCCATGCAGGAGGTGTCTGGAAGCTGTTTTTTACCAACAAAGGCTTTTCTACTAAATACTAAATAAATTTCACCAAGTGTGTTAAAGAGTCCATGACATAATTCAACCAAGTCATCATTAGAAAGAAGAACTACTGTGTTTTTATTTTGTGTAGACAAAAAAATTCAATAAAATTTTGTTTCCATCTACTACCATAAATTACATTGTGATGCAGATGATTGCGATGTTCGTTTGTTGAAATTGGGTCAAACACCGCTACCATTTTGTGACGTAATGAAATGAACCAAAGATGTAAACAAGCATGGCTGAGTACACTGAAGCGGAGGAAGTTGTGAGTGATTTCAGCGAAGATTTGAGTGATTTGTCAATAGTTTTTGAGGAAGAAGCAGGATCAAGTGATGAAGAAGAGCAAGTTGGTTGAAGAACTGCAACCCTATTTATTTGAACCATATCGTTCAGGAAGCGACGATGACTCGCACGTTTCAGAGGATGAAGGGTCTGATGGTGAAGGGTTAGAGATGGGCATCGGTCGCCTCCAAAACACTGAATGGTAATATACTGATAGATCTAAATAGATCTAAATATAGGCGATCGCCCATATCAAAACAGCGCAGAGAAGCAACAGTGTCAAAACTCTCCTGAAAAAGAGTTTGTGTAATTGATTTTTTTTTTCCACATAAGGTGATCATTATTTAATCATTTGGTTTACAGAAATTTTGGCTTCAGTTTTTTTTTTTTTTAAATTTCCCCGATCGGGTGGTCAGGGAAATGAAATTTTTTAAAAAAATGCTCAGATATTCAGTTTCGGTAGGTAATGAGATTTTTAAAAATGAAAACTGAAAAAAGTAATATAACGTTTTTTAACACAAAGTTGTTCCATTTGGAGGTAAGTCAACACTCGACTTCAAAATTCATAGGGGAGGATTTTACTTTCGGCGGAAAAAATATAATAAAATCATGATCGCCTTAGGTGGAAAAAAAAAAAAATCAGTTACACAAACTCTTTTCCGGGCAAGTTTTGACACTGTTGCTTCTCTGTGCTGTTTTGATATGTTGATATCCTCTTGACCTGTAGGTTTTTGTTTGAAAACCAAAGGTATGGCAGTCAGTTTTAGAACCCGTTTGCAACAAACTTTCAAGCCTAAAGATTCCTGTATAGCAGGTGCCTCCTCAAAACCGTCTGCAGTGAAATGATCACTACAGAGTACAGAAGATGGTGTTGGTTGCCATTTGTCCCTTGTTCTCTGTACTTGCTTCGCCCATTTTTTAAGAAGATCTGGATCTTTTGGGAATGAGAACAGGCTTATACATTCACTGGACCAATTGGAACACCCAGCCGCCACGCAACGTTTCGGCATGTCTTTGCTGATATAGAAGCTAAACAGCTTGCTTACATTGACAGCACATGGATCAACCGAGAGGAAACTCTCCTCATGACGTCATATCTGGAAACGAGGCACATCTCAGGATATCGTGTTAGTGCAACACGGCGCTAAATTTGAATTCACTTAGAAACATTTTTCCACTTATTTAGCATTCAAAGTCAACAGAACCAACTATGTGGACGACTGAAGATAAATTCATACTGAATATTGATCCATAGTTCCTACATCGTGTCACAGACACTTTAAATACTTATTCCCTGTGTCATTCCACTTTATTAAATATAACTTGTTTTGTCTACACAGTTGCCTTGATTTCTTTGTATGTATGGATTACTTGCGCTGTTACTGATATCTGGTGAAAATCTCAGGTCAGTGGCTCCATCGGAAATGTGTTACTTGAGAAAAATGTTGGCATGTTCAATACTTATTTTCCTCGCTGTATATGGCGCTTTTTTTTAACTCATCTCTGGATGACCAAAGCACTTTATAGATTCTGCTATCCACCCATTCATGCACTGATGGTGGTGGCGCCGCCATGCACACAGGCATTGGCCTTACCCACCAGGAGCAACTGGAGGTTCAGTGTCTTGCTCAAGGACACTTCAACATGCAGACTGCAGAGAAGACGGGAATTGAACTACTGAACCTCCAATCAGTAGTTGCCACACTACACCTGCACCACAGCCACCCCAACAAAATCACTTTACACTTACTACATGCTGAAAGTAATTGATTACTTGGGAAAGTAACTTTTAAATGCATACATAAATGATCTTGCATAGATACTGTATTTTTGGTGTTACTATGTATTAGTGGGTGGGACATAAAAACTATCTATTTATCCTGCCTCTATGATCTGGATTTTTCCGATGTGCAGTGATCCAAAGAAAGCTTTTGTTATCTACCTTGCCTGGTAGATAACTGTAGATCTACCTATAGATAACTGCAGATCTACCTGCAGATCTACCTATCTGCAGTAGCCTGGTGCTCCACCAGGCTACTGCACAATAAAGTAAGAGAGAAGGAGTAGATAAGACATGGTTACAGAACACAGGATTAAACACATGACTGAAAAAAAAAATTGGCAAGGATTCTGGAAATACAGTGGCGTGAAAAAGTGTTTGCCCCTTTCCTGATGTCTCATTTTTTTGTATGTTTGTCACACTTAAATGTTTCAGATCACCAAACAAATTTAAATATTAGACAGAAATAACACAAGTAAACACAAAATGCAGTTTTTAAATCAAGGTGTTTATTATTAAGGGTAAAAAAATACAAACCTACATGGCCCTGTGTGAAAAAGTGATCCCCCCCCCCCCGTTTAAACATAAATTAACTGTGGTTTATCACATCTTTGGAAAGCTGAGTTCAGTTTCCTTAGCCACACTCAGGCCAATTATGGCTACACCTGTTCTCGATCAAGAAATCACTTAAAAAGGACCTGCGGGACAAAGTGAAGGAGACCAAAGGGTCCTCAAAAGCTAGACATTATGCTGTGATCCAAAGAAATTCAGGAACAAACGAGAAACAAAGTAATTGAGATCTATCAGTCTGGAAAAGGTTATAAAGCCATTTCTAAAGCTTTGGGACTCCAGCAAACCACAGTGAGAGCCATTATCCACAAATGGTGTAAACATGGAACAGTGGTGAACCTTCCCAGGAGTGGCCGGCCAACCAAAATTACCCCAAGAGCGCAGCGACGACTTATTCAAGAGGTCACAAAAGACCCCACAACAACATCCAAAGAACTGTAGGCTTCACTTGCCTCAGTTAAGGTCAGTGTTCATGACTCCACCATAAGAAAGAGATTGGGCAAAAATGGCCTGCATGGCAGAGTTCCAAGACGAAAACCGTAGCTGAGCAAAAAGAACATACGTAAAGGCTCGTCTCAGTTTTGCCAGAAAACATCTTGATGATCCCCAAGACTTTTTGGAAAATACTCTGTGGATTGTCGAGACAAAAGTTGAACTTTTAGGAAGGTGTGTGTCCCATTACATCTGGCGTAAAAGTAACACAGCTTTTCAGAAAAGGAACATCATACAAACAGTAAAATATGGTGGTGGTAGTATGAGGGTCTGGGGCTGTTTTGCTGCTTCAGGACCTGGAAGACTTGCTGTGGTAAATGGAACCATGAATCCTGCTGTCTACCAAAAAGTCCTGAAGGAGAATGTCTGGCCATCGGTTCGTGACCTCAAGCTGACGCGCACTTGAATTCTGCAGCAGGACAATGATCCAAAACACACTAGCAAGTCCACCTCTGAATGGCTTAAGAAAAACAAAATGAAGACTTTGAAGTGGCCTAGTCAAAGTCCTGACCTGAATCCAACTGAGATGCTGTGGCATGACCTTAAAAAGGTGGTTCATGCTTGAAAAACCTCCAATGTGGCTGAATTACAACAATTTTTCAAAGATGAGTTGGCCAAAATTCCTCCACAGTGCTGTAAAAGACTCATTGCCAGTTATCGCAAATGCTTGATTGCAGTTGTTGCTGCTAAGGGTGGCCCAACCAGTTATTAGGTTTAGGAGGCAATCACTTTTTCACACAGGGCCACATAGTTTTAGATTTTTTTCCCCCTCAATAATAAACACCTTCATTTAAAACCTGCATTTTGTGTTTACTTGTATTATCTTTGTCAAATATTTAAATTTGTTTGATGATCTGAAACATTTAACCCTTTGAGTGTGAGAAATTCGCGTGCCCCTAATGGCAGAGCACGCACTGCGCCTGCCTTTTCACTCTGACTTTGTCAAAAGTAAGTGAGAAATTACTGTTTTGTTTTTTTTTTAAATGTACTGATTTCTTGTTCATATACTTTGAAGATAAGATGATGAGGTACCTCTGTACAAAAAAAAAAACAGTGTCAAAAAAGACTGAACCATTTTTTGTGTAAATACGTCCAAAGACCAGTTTTGACTGAGTTATGGAATTTAAAGAGGTGCTGTGACATTATGCAAATTAGATGTGTAAATTTATTCCTTTCTGAAACTTTGGATCATATTTTACATCTTTCTAATTGACAGTAAGTCAATATCTCTTACCACTTTCAAGTTATAGCCTTGGAAATCTGAACTATTTTATTGACAAAAAATATTTACCACACTTGACCACTAGGGGGTAAAAGATAAGATAAGATAAGATAAGCCTTTATTAGTCCCACAATGGGGAAATTCCAGGATTGCAACAGCACAGGGATAGCAACACTCAGAGCAATAATTAAGAAGATACGGAAAATAAGAGCAGTGACTATACATACGTACACATAAATATATAAATATATATACAAAGTGCGGAGCATTGTAGCTAGATGCAATAAACAGCATAACCGTCTACTTAGTTATCCTACATAGTATGAATATGTACCCATACATATTGTCACCCTCCGTAGCGACTGATATTGTCCTAGTTGTATACTGGAGGGGACCATTTGTGTAAGTCTGTTGCGTCCTTTGCATTCAATACTATTAGGTCGTCACGTTTTTTGCTATCTCTGTGAGCAGCCCTGCTTAGGTTATACAGTCTGACAGCCGTAGGTAGTAAGGACCTGCGAAACCTCTCGGTTGCGCACCTAGGATGACGTAGTCTACTGCTAAATGAGCTCCTCAGTGCGTTCAGTATGTCCTGCATAGGGTGGGACTCGGACTCCAGCAGTGATGACAGTTTAGCCACCATCCTTCTCTCTCCTATCTCCTTCACTGGGTCAAGGCGTTGCCCCAGGACAGATCTAGCTTTCTTGATCTGTTTGTTCAGTCTCTTCCTATTGGCTGCTGTAATGCTGTTGCCCCAGCAGACCACTCCAAAAGTGATGGCTGATGCCACCACCGTGTCATAGAATGTCTTCAGCAGCGCCCCTTGTACACTAAAAGACCTGAGCCTCCTCAGTAGGAACAGCATGCGCTGTCCCTTCTTGTAGAGTGCGTCGGTATTGTGTGACCAGTCTAGTTTATTGTTCAGATGAACACCAAGGTACTTGTAGGATGTCACCATCTCAATGTCCGTTCCCTGTATGTTTACTGGTGCTGTGAGGGATTGTCCTTGCCTGCGGCAGTCCATCACCAGCTCCTTAGTTTTCCTCGCGTTGATCTGGAGACAGTTCCGATGGCACCAGTCCACAAAGTCCTGGATAAGTCCTCTGTACTCAGCTTCATCTCTGTTGGAGATGAGGCCGACGATCGCAGAGTCGTCAGAGAACTTCTGTAGATGGCAGTGTGTTGTGTTGTGTGAGAAGTCCGCAGTATAAAGGGTGAACAGGAAGGGAGCCAAAACCGTTCCCTGGGGAGCCCCTGTGCTACCGATGATCGTGTCGGACACACAATCTCGGGTTCTCACAAACTGTGGCCGGTTAGTGAGGTAGTCCAGGATCCATGATGACAGGTGCTGGTCCATCCCTGCGCACAGCAGCTTGTCCTTCAGGATCATCGGTTGGATGGTGTTGAAAACATTGGAGAAGTCAAAGAACATGATCCTCACTGCATTCCCGGGCTTCTCCAGGTGGGGCAGAGAACGATGAAGGAGGAAGATCACTGCATCCTCCACCCCAATGCCATGCTGGTAGGTGAACTGAAGTGGCTCCATCGCTGGTCCCACCAGGGGGCGGAGGTGAGCAAGGAGCAGTCTCTCCAGGGTCTTCATCAAGTGAGACGTCAGGGCCACTGGCCTGTAGCTGTTCAGATCTTTGGGGTGGGAAGTCTTTGGTACAGGTACCACACAAGATGTTTTCCACAACTGTGGTACTCTCCCCACCTTTAGGATCAGGTTGAAGATGTGCTCCACAGTCCCACACAGTTGGTCTGCACAGGACTTGAGGAGCTTCGTGCTGATGCTGTCCGGTCCCAAGGTCTTCCTCGCCTTGATCTTCCTCAGCTCCGTCCTCACCTGGGTCTTAGTGAGGGTCAGGTTGGGGGGCTGTGTGCTAGGAGTGGGGGGTGTTGGTAGAGTGGGGTGTGGACAGCAGGTCTCAATGACTTTAGAGGTAGCAGTGGTTGTTGTGCAGTCGGGGGGGGAGGGCAGTTGGTGAAACCTATTAAAAACAGGTTCAGATTGTTCGCCCACTCCCTGCCCCCCCCCCATCCCGTGGCCTGGGGGGAGGTATTCTGGAGCCCAGAGATGGTTTTAAGGTTTCTCCAGACCCCGCCGATGTTGCTCCATTGCAGCTTGTCCTCCATCTTCTTCCTGAAGCTGTCCTTGCCTTCTCTGATCTTCCTCCTCAGCTCCCTCTGTACGGACTTCAGCATCTCCTTGTTCCCCGACCTGAAGATCCTCTTCTTCTCTCTCAGAAGTGTTTTTATCTCAGGGTTGATCCAGGGTTTGTTGTTCGAGCAACACCGTATGGTTTTGGTGGGTACGGTGTTGTCCACACAGAAGCTGATGTAGTCCGTGATGGTGTGAGTGAGGCCGTCGATGTCCTCACCATGTGGCTCGCAGAGCTCCTCCCAGGCAGTGGTTTCAAAACAGTCCTTTAGAGCGTCCATTGCCTCCTCAGACCATAACTTCACTGTGCGCATGACCGGAGGTTGTCTGTGTACTTGGGGTTTGTACACCGGCTGGAGATGAACCAAGTTGTGATCCGATCTCCCGAGTGGGGGGAGTGGTGATGAGGTGTACGCCTCCTTAGTATTTGCATAGAATAAGTCCAGTGTTTTATTGTCTCTAGTGTAGCATGTGACATACTGGGTGAGCGTGGGTAGAATGGAGGACAGTGAAATATGGTTGAAATCACCTGAGATGAGGAGAAGAGCATCTGGGTGTTCTGTCTGCAGCCTGCCAGTTACTGAGTGGATGACATCACGTGCTGTCCCAGTGTTCGCCGTCGGATTTGCATAAATAACAATGCAGATCACGTGTGAGTATTCCCTCGGGAGATAGGTAGGCCGCATGCTAACAGCTAGCAACTCGATGTCTTTGCTACAGTGCTGTTCCTTAACCGTGATATGCCCCGGTCTGCACCAGTTGTTACTGACATACATTATCACTCCCCCGCCTCTTGCCTTCCCACTGTCTGGTGTCCGGTCTGCCCGTATTACGTGGAAACCCTCCAGTTCGATGTTAGCATCTGTTGCTAGTTCTGTTAGCCACGTCTTGGTAAACAACAACAGGGCACTCTCTCTGTACACGCTTTCGTAGCGGGAGATAGCCGCTAGCTCATCAGTTTTATTGAGTAGCAATCGAATATTCCCCATAATGACAGATGGGAGGACGGGTATGTACCTTATATTCCTCGCCCACCGTCTTACTCCAGCTCTACATCCACGCCGTTTCCGTCTTATTTCTCCCAGTATGTCGAGTTTTTTCGTTAGCATCGTAGGCCGGTTAAGTGCTAACAGCTGGTCTCTATTGTACTGCCTCCTGCAAAAACCAGTGGCTCCGTCCACTGGCTCAGGAGACATTTGGGCGATCTATGTGTTTGGATGGAATAAAGGTGTCGCTGGATCAGAAAGATGGCAAGAGAGCCAGATAGTAAATAGAAATAGGCAGAAATTGATCCGCTGTTGCAAAAAGGCAGCCTACTCGTGTGACGCTGGAAGTGGTATGTTGCAGTTCTGCACCATACACACTCAAAGGGTTAAGTGTGACAAACATACAAAAAAAATGAGAAATCAGGAAGTGCTCTAAAAATTTCCTGGTAGACAACTTCACAGACTTTGGACTTGATAAAACACAGTGGACCAACACCAGCAAATGACCTCTTTTCAGATGAAAGTAAATTTTGCTTCTAATTTGGAAATCACAGTCCCAGAGTCTGGAGGAAGAGTGGAGAGGCACAGAATCCAAGTTGCTTGAGCTCCAGAGTGAAGTTTCCACAGTCAGTGATGATTTATGGAGCCATGTCATCTGCTGGTGTTGGTCCACTGTGTTTTATCAAGTCCAAAGTCAGTCCAGTCATCTACCAGAAAATTTTGGACCACTTCATGCTTCCCTCTGCTGACAAGCTTTATGAGGATGCTGATTTCATTTTCCAGCAGGACTCGGCACCTGCCCACACTGTCAAAAGTACCAAAACCTGGTTTCATGACCATGGTATCACTGTGTTTGATTGGCCAGCAAACTCTCCTGACCTAAACTCCTTAGCAAATCTATGGAGTATTGTCAAGAGGAAGATGAGAGACGCCAGATCCAACAATGCAGACGAGCTGAAGACTGCTATCAAAGCAACGTGGGCCTCCAGAACACCTCAGCAGTACCACAGACTGATCTATGCCATGCCACACTGTATTGATGCAGTAATTCATGTAAAAGGAGCCCTGACCAAGTATCAAGTGTGTATATGGATATACTTTTCAGTCAGCAAAGATTTGATTAAATATTTATTTGTTATAATTAATTTTTTGTAATATTCTAATTTTATGAGAAACTGAATTTGGGGTTTTCATTACTAATAAGCCATAATCATTAAAATAAATTAACACTTGAAATGTATCACTCTGTGTATTTAATCATTATAATCTACAAGTTTCATGTTTTTGGATTGAATTACTGAAATAAATCAACTTTTTTTTTTTTTTTTTGTTACTTATTTGTACCCGTAGGTAGATTTGGTTTGCAGTCTGGTGACAAGCCACCAGCTGCCGGTCGCTGCGTGCGCGAGCGCCCTAAACCTACATGTTTTTGGTATGCGGGAGGAAACCGGAGAAATCCCGGAGTAAACCCACGCAACACGGGGAGAACATGCAAACTCCACACAGCTCACTGTTGGTCGGGGGCTGGGATCGAACCCACGATCTCATGATCCCCGCGATCCCCCGGCCGAAGGTAAACTGTGCTGCCGCAGTGCTAAACCACTGCGCCACCGTGCAACTTTTTGATGACTTTCTAATTTATTGAGATGTACCTGTCACGAGCTGAGTTCTGTTAGTTCTGCCTGACTCAGTCTTGTGGCTTTTTCTTTGTATTTATATACATTTGTTGTATTTTGTGCTTTTCAGTTTTTGTACTGCCTTCTGTTCTTCTGTTAGCTTCAATGTTGTTTCATTTCAATTTGTAATTATTAGCCTGCATTTGATTATGTTTATTCTTTTACTGTTATGTCCTTCTCTGGGCTGACAGCTGTCAGGCTGCATTTCCGGGTTTGTGCTCTGCGTGGGCGTTGCCTGTCAGCTGTCAAAGCCCAGCCGCTCCCCCCTCATTTCCTTCAGCTGATCCCAATCACCATTCATTGTTCCCTTTTGCCTGCTCATGTGAACCACCATTGTTACTCATTCCTTCCCTATTTAAGACCCGCATCTCCTTTTCTTTTCGCCAAGGAATTGATTACCTTCTCCTCATCACCACCAGAGCTCTGCCTCACTCTGGTGAGTATTTCTAAAAATAAGTTTTTTCTCACTTGCTATACTTTGTGTTTTGAACGTTCTGTTGAATTTCGTGTTAGTTATTTTTGTCAATAAACTATCCAAACTCACAGTTGGTGAATGGGCCTCAATTCTCTGCCCTAAGAGGCAATTCATGACAGTACCTGTAAAATATTACTATGTGGATACACTGACCTGTATGTTTAAAGTGTTTGAAATATGTGATAGATTAGGGATTGATTGAAGGGGCACCAGTATGAATGCTGCCCCCTTAGAGAGGAGTACACACTTCAACTACCTCTGCTCGATACTCAGCAGTGACGGCAATGCACTCCCAGATGCCTGCCCTTGAGTCAGTGCTGCCTGGTCCAAGTGATGGGAGGTAACTCGTCTTCTGTGACCCCATATGCCAGTGCACCTCAAGGAAAAGATCTGCAAGACCATGATCCACCCTGTGACCCTATACAGATACCAATGCTAGCTTACTACAAAAAAGCATAAGCAAATGCCCCAGAAAATGGAGATGTGTATGCTGCGCTGGAGCCTCAATGTGACCCTGCACAATCATGTGATGAACAAGGATATGTGAAAGCACATGGCAGTGGTAACAATCACTAGAAAGATGCAAGAGGCACAGCTGTGATGGTATGAACATGTTGTCCACAGGGAAGAGAACTTGGTGGTAAGGACCTCCCTGTACCTCAGCCTAACAGGAAGAGGCTACGAGAATGGCCAGAGAAACATGAGAATTGTGAACATCACCCTCAAGGATGCCATTGATTGAGCCAAGTGGAGGCGGACATGCACAGACACAGACCCTGCGGCTGTGTGGGACTAACCCAAGAACGAAGAATATTAAGAAGACTAGGGATTGAATGGCTTATCATGGATTGCCCCTGAGTTTTTCTTGGATAATTTTCTGTAATTCATATAATAGCAGCATCAATGGCAGACCGTGTATTTTACAACTGGGCCTTCAGTGGTGATCTACCCAATTTAAGTGCCATTCATACCAAACACCATAAAAATAACCTATAGGGCCGTCCATCACAAAGCATGTTAAAGATAACTAACTATAAAATTATAGTTTCAAAAATCTTTACCTTTACATTGTAGAGCTCTGTTTCTCTGCGCACTTGTTTGTTGAGCTGCAGATCCACTCTTGTTTCCCCAAAGGTTTAAAAGTACTGTTGCGTGTCCAGCTGGCGGCTGCTTTGGTGCCTCGCTGCTGCCTTGGTTAAGACCCTGTCACACCTGGATGATTTAGGCAGTGTTTGCAAAACGTATGAAAAATTTGGAGAATACGCTGGGGTACGTGAATTAGTTATGGCTCAGTTTTGTTCTAAGTTAAGAGCATGCTGAAGCATGCTGGTATATGGCGTTGTTCACCGAGCTCCTCTGAAAATTAATTTTCAGCATGCTGAAAATTTTCTGACACATCCAGCGTATGGCTGATAATGTCCTGCATTTATGGACCAAATAGCACATTTGCAGCGTTGGCTCACTGGAAAAACCCATCCAAGCTCTCTGACTGCAGCGCGTACACATGTACACACACAGAGCTAAACACATGAGACCTGTTGGGGTTTTTTTATATTTAATTGAAGTCTTTATGATCTTCTGTCGATTCACTATGCTCACTCTGGGACAGTATGGAATGGTGGGTGGGACAGTACTGTGTATATCTGTGTTGTTTGAAGCTGGTTTTGATGTATGGACATCAATGTATGTTAGGATGGATGGGTGTTAATGTTGATATGTACAAAATACAGTTAATTGTTTACTTGGGGTCTTAAATGTGGTAATTTGTATATAATTCACATGGGTGTATTTATGGAAAAGAGGAGTTGGAATTAATAAGTGTTCACTTCTTACTTCTCCCTTTCAAACACTGTATATTGTTACTTTATTGCATTTGTCATTTGTTTTGTTTTGTTTTGTTTTACTTTTTTGTTTTAAATAAAGTATCTATCTATCTAGCTATCTATCTATCTATCTATCTGTCCTGTGTTTCTGAGATATGCCAAAGTGTCAGAACACTGGAGGAGGAGGATTCAATCAGCTGATCGCCTGAAGCGCAGAGTGCAGCTGTTTGCTGCGCCTCCCAGCAAAAGTGCATTATTTATTATCTTGGTTTTAGTTTTTTCACTTTATTGAAAACAAACATTTTTATCGCCATCAGTTTGCGTGCCTTTGAGCCAGGTTGTGACAACTGTTATGTGATGTTCCTGACGTGTCACATCAGCTGTTGTTAGGCGTGACTGACCTGACAGATGTGACAGCTCTGCCAGGTCAGTCATGCCCCCCCACTGTGGTCTCTTGAGGGGAGAATCATCTAGGATTCATGGATCGGGAGGCAACGGCAGTTTGGCATGACTGCGCTATGCAGAAGTTAGACTATTGTTGTGCGTAAGTTGTGAATGTTGGCAACACGCTAAGCATTAGTTGGTTTAAGTTACTATTCCTTGATTATATGTCCAAGTCATTATGGATACGTGATGCATACAGCCAAAAGTGAAAATTTCAGCATATGCCAGTGTTTTAGACCAATTTTTATACGTTTGACGAACGCTGCCTAAATTGCCATGGTGTGACAGACAGCTCAAGTTTACAAACCCTGTCTGACTCCAAGTTTCTACCCCATCAGTTGCAAACAACAGGTATTCCCAGCAAGATAATTAGCAGCACTCCTCGGAGCCTGGAATCCAAGGATACCGCTCATTGTTAATACGGAAGTAATGGACAAATCCTTTCCCCGGCTGAGACGGGCCTGGTCGCTTCAGGGTTGACCAACCTCTCTTCACAATGACCAGCTTTTCTTGAAAAGTCCATCTGGGTAATTGATTTTTTTAAATATCAGTGACCAAATCATTTTCCTATCCCCTGTCAGCCATTGTGGGTGGAAAAACAGCTATTATATTTAAACAGATACAGTATATTGTAGCTGCTTAAGCAAGTCCTTGCACTGGCATTTTGCTTGCTAGGATCCTCTGCAGTGTGGGTGGAGGAGTCTAACCATCCAATCAAAAGACGTAAAAATGCCAACATTCATAGCTGGCAGAGACGGCTACCTACCTAGGGGAGTTCAGCACATCTCCGTCCACTTCAACCCCTGCTCCGGCTTCTTCAAATGTCCACGACCATAGCAATAGACACTGGCTTCGTCTCGGGGCTAAACCCAAAGCCCCAGTTGGGTCTTCTCACACTCAATGTGAGCCCTGGACCTTGGTTGGACCAGCCGGCAGTCATCGCCGATCGGTCAGACAGGGCCACGCCTCTTCTCTTCCCCTGCTCCTGGAAAATAAATTTGACACCCTTTCTCTGGAGGATTTTCCCCACCTGGACACTGGCCGCCTGCCCGTGGCCGCCCCTCCTCCTCCTTCCTCTCCTTCAGCGGCAGCTCAAACCTGCAAACCCCGGACTAAGACTACTCTAGGTGTGCCAAATTACACACCAGCTCCAAGTAGAAGAGAGTGCATCACCCCGCCTTCACAACAACACCATCGACAAAATTATTCACCTTGTCAGAATCCACCGACAAAACCCCCCCAGACGATGCTGGTAATTGGTGACTCGATTATGAGGAATGTCAGAAGCAGGTACTGTATCACAAGATTTTTTCCTGGGGCTAGAGTGTCTGACATTGAGGCTCTTACCCCTGCCCTACTAAATGAATTGGTTTTGTAGACAATTTTAACTTCTTTTGGAACCGCCCATCACTTATGAGGCCTGATGGCATCCACTCAAATAGACTTGGTGCACGTGTTTTAAGGGACAATCTGTTTTATTCCATTCAGTGTTTTTTAGTACAGTGACTGAAAATTGGTGTGTTAACTCACTCTGAAGTTCCTGGGTCTGCCAGTCAGCCCTTTTTTGGTCTTGTTTCCACTTCTCATATTAATCCCATTAATTCAAATAACCCTCATTGTTTGGATCAGTCTTCAGCTTATAACCCTACAGAGATTGTGTCTGTCTCCTGTTACCCAAAATATCATAACTCAAGACAAATACAACACAACTTGATAAATACACGTCTTTCTACAGCTCCTCCTCATGCACCACCCCCCAACTTTGCCCCTGTCTTCTCTCTTAGAGAACCCTAGTCTGCTCCTCCCAAAGTTAATAAAAAGTTAATTAAAATATGGTGCATAAACATCCCAAAGTGATTAAACAAAATGTTGGTAAAATTCAGATCAAACCTCAAGTCTCTAAATTTAATGATTTGGCCTCTGTTCCTCCTCATAATTTAAAAATTAAATGTGGTTTATTAAATATTTGGTCTCTAACTCCCAAGTCTCTTTTAGTCCATGATCTATTAATTGATCATCAGATCGATTTATTATCCCTCACAGAGACTTGGCTAGGGCAAGATGATTATGTTGGCTTGAATGAATCATCTCCCTCTGGTTATCTAAACTATCATAATCCCAGAAGTCCTGGTTGTGGAGGTGGAGTAGCGGCAATTTTCCATTCCAAATTACTTGTTAATATAAAGCAAAAATCATGTTTTAATTCCTTTGAGGGCCTGGTCCTCAGTGTGGGCATGTTGGCTATCTTGGCTTGAATCCAATTTTCTTTGCCATAGTTTACCGTCATCCTTCGGCCTACTCAGAGTTTTTATCCGAATTTGCTGAATTTTTAGCTGATTTAGTGCTGAAATCAGATAGAATAATTATTGTAGGGGACTTTAATATACATGTTGATGTAGATAGTGACTGTCTTAATAAGGCATTCAATTCAATTTTAGACTCAATGGGTTTTTCCCAGAAAGTAGAAAATTCTACCCATTATCTCCACCATACATTGGACCTCGTTTTGACTTATGGTATAGATATAGAAAATCTGGTAGTGTCTCCTCATAATCCTGTACTGTCAGACCATTGTCTGTTAACCTTTGATTTCACTATTTCTGATTATTTGACCCCTAAAGAAAAATATTACTACAGCAGATGTCTTTCAGATGACGTTGTTACCAAATTTTTGCAGGTTGTCTCCTCTATACCATGGGTCAGCACAACGGAAATAAAAGATGGAGAGCCTGCTCCTTCCGTAATTGATAGCATGGTTGATAGTGTTACAGCCTCTCTGCATTGGACTCTAGATTTGGTGGCCCCTTTAAAAAAAGAAAAAGCCTAACCAGAGATTTCTAACCCCTTGGTTTAACACAGAAACTTGTAGCTTAAAACTGAAGACTTGTCAATTGGAAAGGAAATGGTGTTCTACTAATTTAGATTAATTCTTTTTATTGTGGAGAAATCATCTCTTAATTTATAAAAAATCTCTTAGAAAAGCTAGAACAAGTTATTAATCTGCATTAATAGAAGCGAATATGTCATGGCCGCCAATCACGGCACCTGTACACGCACCTGCCTGTCATCTCCTGCAGCCCTATTTATTCCCATCAGGACCAGTGCTGGGCGCGGAGTCGTCTGATTCTCTCCTGTGAATCACGCCACACCCTGCCTCTGTATTTCCCTGCACTCAACCATCCAGCCTTCGGCTTCCAAGCCCCGCTGAACGACATCCGGGTCGGTTCCGCCCGGACCAACTATCAAGTAAGCTTTATTGCTCCTAAACCTGTCCAGTTCCCCTGTGCACAGGCGGAGTATGCAATGGCGGACCTCCATCTCCCTCCAGGCGGCGGACCCTTTTTTCCACCTCCAACTAACCTGCCCACAGACACTGTCTCCCTGGCTGCAGCTTTGGCACCACCTGAGCAACTCCAACATCTGTTGACAGTAAGCGTTGCAATATCTAACATGCTGCATAGGTTGAACTGAGAGCTAACGGCCCTTGTCTCTTCCCAGGGTTTCCAGTTTGTACGGTGCTCTGCCGGCCCAGCTGGAGTACACGGATTGCACTACACGACATTACACCATATACCTGCACTCACGCATCCAATCACTCACGTTAACAAATAAAGTGCGTTAATTGTATTTATCCTGAGTCGTGTCTGTTCTGTGGGTCACCTGAACCATGTCAGTACGACTCCGCCAAAGTGACCCGGCAGACAGTGCACTCATGCGCTGAGTTAACCATCTAGAGGCTCAGATAGACCAATAAGCGTACCAGCAACAGGTGATGCTAATCCAGCTAACTCGCATCACCGATAGGTTAGATCGTTTAGCTAGCCCACAGGGTTTCTCCACAGCACCAGCTAGCTCCTCAGCTCCCGTTAGCTCTACTGCTAGCTCCAACACTAGCTCTACTCTTAGCCCTCACTCTACAGGTCCCGCTAGTCGGCTCACTCCCGTCCCTACTCCCGTCCGCTTTAAAGGGGTGTTGGGAGAAGCCAGGGGGTTCCTCATGCAGTGCGAAATAGTGTTCCAACGGGTTCCCGGAGATTTTCCCACTGACCAGAGCCGCATTGGCTATATGATCAATCTGTTAGAGGGGCGGGCTTTAGCATGGGCTTATGGGGTTATGGCTAGGGCTGATTATGCTTCCATGACATACGTTCAATTTACCCAGGAATTCCAGGAGGTTTTTAGTCACTCGGACTGGGAGGATGTACTCACTTCTCGCCTGTTAAATCTTCGGCAGGAGTCGAGAGCAGTAGCCAATTACGCTGTTGACTTCCGGGTCATGGCTACGGAGGTTGGGTGGGAAGATGCCTCCCTGAGTAGTATATTCCTGAGGAGTTTGAGCCCTAGCCTGCGGGACGAGCTGGCCCACCTGGAGAAACCTTCTACGCTACATGAGTGTATCTCCCTGGCCATTAGCCTTGACAACCGTCTAAGGGAACGAGCAGCGGAGCGCAAGACTTCCGGCCGCTCGGGGAATATGCCGCGCCATTCCCTCCAGCCCCCCCTGCTGGCTCTCCCGTCTACTGACCTCCCAGAGGACCAAGAACCAATGGTAGTGGGTGGGTCGAAACTTCCTGCTGCGGAGAGACAGCGCCGCCATGAGTTGGGGTTGTGTGTCTATTGCGGGAGCGAGGAGCATGACCTGAATTCCTGTCCTAGGCGGCCAAAACGGGAAGTCCGTGCGTCGAACTAGGGGGCCTCACGGACGTAAACTGTAACAATCCCCTCACCCGTTTTCTCATTCCTATTCGGTTTTGCTTTGGTCACAATGAACATAAGACACATGCACTCATTGACTCAGGGGCCGAGCAGAGCTTCATTTCTAGGAGTCTGGCAACCCGTCTGGGTCTACCTATGCAGCTGTTAAAAACTCCCCTTGAGCTTATTGCCCTGTCTAAGGCATCGTTGGCCACTGTCACTCATCGGGTCGCCTCGGTGCCAGTATTTATTATATATACCATTGGGAGGAGTTAAATTTGTTTGTCCTGCCGGTGTTATCGTCCCCGGTCATCCTGGGCTATCCTTGGCTGCACCTGCATAATCCATCAATTGACTGGCGTTCGGGAAGTATTGTGTCGTGGAGCCCTTTCTGCCTAGGTGCCTGTCTGCAGTCTACTGCATGCTCGCCTGCCACGCCTCTGGAGGTCCCTGCCTCTCCCCCCCCGGATCTGTCAAAAGTGCCACCAGATGATCATGACCTTGGGGCCGTATTCAGTAAATCCCAAGACCTTTCCCTCCCCCCTCACCGACCATATGATTGTGCTATTAATCTGCGGCCGGCACTCCGCTGCCATCTAGCAGACTTTACAACCTGTCTGCTCCGGAGCGCGCGGCCATGGACTCATACATTAAGGAGTCTCTCAGCTCTGGTATTATTAGACCTTCATCTTAGGCGGTGGGGGTGGGGTTTTTCTACGTGGGGAAGAAGGGCGGCTCCCTCAGGCCCTGTATCAACTTCCGGGAACTTAACAACATCACTATCAAAGATAAGTACACTCTCCCCATCCTCAACTCTGCGTTCAATTCCCTCCGGGGGGATTGCTGCTTTACCAAATTAGACCTGCACAATGCCTATCACCTGGTTCAGATATGTGAGGGGGATGAGTGGAAGACGGCCTTTAGGTCCCCTAGTGGGCATTTTGAATATCTGGTCATGCCGTTCGGGCTGACCAATGCCTGAAGTATTTGCACAGAACGATCTTGACTTTGGCAAAACGGATCAAGTGAAACACACAATCAAATTATCAGATGAAACACCGTTCAAACACAGAGCACATCCCATACATCCTAATGACCTGGAAGCGGTCCGTAAGCATCTCAAAGAACTCCAACAAGCAGGCGTGATAAGAGAGTCCACTTCCCCATTTTCTTCACCTATTGTAGTGGTGCGAAAGAAAAATGGTGATGTCCGCCTTTGTATCGATTACAGGAAGCTTAACATGCAGACTGTAAAAGATGCTTACGCCCTCCCCAACTTGGAGGAAACGTTTTCCACCTTGACCAGTTCACAGTGGTTCTCCGTCCTCGATTTAAAGTCGGGGTACTACCAAATTGAGGTAGAGGGGTTGGACAAACCAAAGACGGCGTTCGTATGTCCCATGGGCTTTTGGGAATTCAATAGAATGCCCCAAGGCATTACAAGCGCCCCCAGCACGTTCCAGCGCCTCATGGAGAAATGTATGGGCGACATGAATCTGCATGAGGTGATTGTGTTCCTCAATGACATCATTGTATTCTCCAAGATGCCTGAAGAACATGAGGCTCGCTTAATGAAAGTTCTTAATCGCCTAAAAGAGTACGGGCTTAAACTCTCCCTTGAGAAATGCAGATTTTTTCAAACTTCTGTCAGATACCTCGGTCACATTGTGTCCAGTAAAGGAGTTGAGACCGACCCCGAAAAAGTGAAAGCCCTAAGTACCTGGCCTGTGACCCGTGATCTCAAACAGCTCCACTCGTTCTTAGGCTTTTCAGGGTACTATAGGCGGTTCATTAAGAACTATTCCAGCATTGTTAAGCCCCTCACTGACTTAACATCAGGCTACCCTCCTTTGCGCAAAAGCACAAAGCCCAAAGCTAAGCCTGCCCAGTACCACGACCCAAAGACACCGTTTGGCGAGCGATGGACTTCTTCCTGTGATCTTCTTCCTGTGATCTTGCATTCAAAACCATCATTGAAAAGCTCAGTACTGCGCCTGTCCTGGGTTTCGCTGACCCTCAGTTGCCATATACACTCCATACTGACGCCAGCACTACAGGGCTTGGCGCCGCCCTCTATCAAGAGCAGGAAGGCCAGACTAGGGTCATAGCTTATGCAAGCCGGGGGTTGTCTAGAAGTGAGTCTCGTTACCCCGCCCATAAATTAGAATTTTTAGCTCTAAAGTGGGCAGTAACGGAGAAGTTCACAGACTATTTACAGTATATGGCAATCATTTTACTGTCGTGACAGATAGTAACCCCCTGACGTATGTTTTATCTACTGCTAGGATGGATGCCATGAGTTATAGGTGGCTAGCTACTCTGTCAACGTTTAACTTTAAGCTCCAATACAAAGCCGGCAAGCTTAACTCAGATGCAGACGGCCTCTCTAGAAGGCCACATGGCGAGTTACTTAATGACGCAGTGTCCCAAAAGGAGCTTGACCGCATACAGCAGTTCACTCAAAGTCACTTGTCTCTTCCTGAAAGCAGTTTAAGTTCCGAGGTAGTGTCTGCTATATGTGAAAAACACCTTGTCTGTAGCTCTCCAGATAACACCTTCCCTTTGGTTCACTCGTTAGCCCTCTCTGTAGCCGCCATTCCCGATGGCTATGCCGATGAAGATGACTGTGCTGGTCTTCCAGTTGTACCCCACATGACTCCTGAACAGATCAAAAACAAACAAAGAACTGACCCCTGTTTAAGAGAAGTGTTTTCACAAATTGAAACTGGGCAGAATGTTCCACCAACTGTATGGACTGAACTTCCTGACATCAACTTGTTACTCCGAGAGCTCAGTCGACTTGAAATGTGCAATAACATCCTCTACCGCACTCGCCAAGACGGAGGAAATGTTACTTACCAGCTTGTCTTACCTGAACAGTTCCGCGATTCAGTCTTTCAAAGCCTCCACTGTGACTTGGGCCATTTAGGCACAGAGCGTACTTTGGATCTCGCCAGAACAAGGTTCTATTGGCCTCGCATGGCGGCAGATATCGAAAAGAAGATCAAGACATGTAACCGCTGCGTAAGACGTAAAACCGCTCCAGAACGAGCTACTCCGCTTGTCAGTATCAAGTCCACCCGACCGCTCGAACTCGTCTGTATGGATTTCTTGTCCATTGAGCCCGGTCAAAGTAACACAAAGGATGTGCTCGTGTTAACTGATCATTTCACGAAATACGCTATAGCCATCCCTACCAGCAATCAGAAAGCTCAGACCGTTGCAAAGGCACTTTGGGACAACTTTATAGTCCACTACGGGATACCCGAATGGTTACATAGTGATCAGGGTCCCGATTTTGAGTCCCATATTATAAAAGAACTTTGCAAAATCATGGGCATTCGCAAAATCCGGACGACACCCTATCACCCCAGAGGTAACCCGGTAGAACGTTTCAATAGAACGTTATTGAGCATGCTGGGTACTCTGGAGGAAAAGAACAAATCTCATTGGCACAACTATGTAAAACCACTTGTACATGCGTACAATTGTACAAAAAGTGACACTACTGGTTTTGCCCCGTATGAGTTAATGTTCGGTCGTCAGCCGAGATTGCCAATCGATCTTGCATTTGAGCTCCCGTTTCACAACAAAAGTTTCAAGTCACATTCCCAGTACATTGAAAAACTGAAGACAACTCTACAAGAAAGCTACAAACTAGCAACAGAAAATGCTAACAAGATGGCTGAAAGAAACAAAACAAGATTTGATATGCGAGTGAAACCCTCAAAACTAGAACCAGGCAACAGAGTTTTGGTACGTGCAGTCTGCCTCAGAGGAAAGCACAAAATAGCAGACAGGTGGGAAGCTGAAATCCACATTGTAGTGAACCAAGCAGGTGACTTGCCTGTTTACACTATAAAACCTGAGACAAAAGATGGTCCTGTTCGCACCGTTCACCGCAACCTCTTGCTTCCCTGTGGTTTTCTTGCCCCTGTTGAAGAAGAACCTGTCCAACCAAAGCGTGTCCGCAAACCTAAGACAAGACAATCACCTGAACAACGTGAGGAATGTGAGAATTCAGAACCGGAAAATGAGGATGTCTATTGGTACAGAGAAGAACCAATCCAAACGCCCATAAAGCTCACTCAAGTCTATGAAATTCCCCATCCAAAGACATTCTTTAAAGAAGACATTCCTGCTAAAACTCACTTACCTGAGAATGACAACCAAATAGAAAATGACAGTTCACCTGGATGTGACAACTTGCCTGGAAATGACAATTCACCTGGATGTGACAACTTGCCTGGAAATGACAATTCACCTGGATGTGACAACTTACCGAATGATGGAAACCTGGAGGAAACTGAAACAAATGTGGAACAATCAAACAATGAGAATGGAACTGAAAGTGAAACCAACTTACCTGATAAAAGTACCTGTGATGATCCTGTGAAAGAAAAAAAATCTGAAAAGGAAATCCCAAAGACTGTGAGACGTTCTGAGAGGACAACCTCCCAGCCAGAAAGACTACAGTATAGTCAGTTGGGAAATCCTCTCATAACTGTTGCCCAGTCCCTGTTTCAAGGACTAAGCCTGGCTTTTACCAGAGCTTTAACAGAGCCAGATATAAGATTATTCCCATGAACACTGGTCATTCTGTCATTACTATCTAGCTAATCCCATGCAAAGGGACTTACATGATTCTAAGGGGGGATAGTGTAACCCAGTGTTAACCCCTTGCACTCCAGTCAATTTTCCTAAAAACGCCAAAAAATAATGAGCCCAAAGTAAATCGAAAGCTGTTCTTCAACCCTTTGCAGCATCTTCATGGGGTTGGTCTCATTTAAAAGAAAACACTTTGAATTTTTTGGCAAAAAAAACATGATCTCTCTAAGTGCTCCAGCCACTGAGTTACAGTCATCTAAACATAGTGAACTTGAAGAAAATAAATTTGTCCTGGGTGTTTTTTTGGATACAAATGCTTGCAAATAACACACAGCTTCAGATCCGGGCTGGAAAATGCAACAGAAATGTAGAACCAAGTGTTATCCAGCTGAGGTCCAAATTTTGTAACAATACCACAAAAAATGAAGATATTACACAGCTTTTTCCTCAGGTAGTTCCCAGGCGTTTTGGAACTGTGCCAAATTGTGCCAAATGGCACAGTTTGTAAAAACGTCTGTAACTTTTGAATGATTCAATATAGAAGCTTCATTTTGGGCTCAAATGAAAGGTCACACTCAGGGCTGTCTGTGTGTGTTTGTGTGTGTGTGGGGGGGTTTGTCCCCCCCCCCCCCCGCTCGCTACAGAGGATGGACTTCGGCCATCGCTACACAACGGATTAGCCTCATGTGGTGATGTGGGACAGCAGACCAATCACCGTGGCTTTCCCCCCCTCAATGCAGAAGAATAGCGGGGGTGGGGGGGGCGTTCACAGCCTGTACGCGGCGAACAACCCCTTGTACAGCGGCGCACGAACTGTGCCGCGAAGAACAGTTGTAATTTACCGATCGGTCAAAAGTCATTTTTTGATTACAATTTTCAGGGATAAATAAACGTTTAAACGTTATAACACCTTACTTCTTCACAGCCACATTGTCCTGGCGAACTTCTCTTCCCCATTGTCAGACGAACGCAACGCTGGTCCGCTCGTGGATCCCGGTCAAAACATAATTCTATTATTGCGGTTTTGGCAAATGATTTACGACCTTTGTTGTCGGCCTCCATCGGTCTATGATGACGGAAGAGAATCCTAAACGTCTATTCTGCTGGAATGAGTGCAGGTCGCACTTGTGGGTGGCCTCCGTGCTGCGGGGTCTGCAGCAGGTTCTTCCTGCATCCTTTTTTTTCATCTGTGGCAGCAGTAAATCTCTCTTCACCCAGCCCGAACTTCTGTGCTTCAATTGGCTCCTGCATTCACAGAAGGCGGGTCCTCCTTCCTAGGTTTTCATTCATTGGTTCTTCAAGGTTTCAGAAACCCAATTCAAGGCTCTTATTAGTCGAATGAGAGGTCAATCAGATGAACTAATCTGTCCGCGGCTGTGTCTGCAGCTTTTATTTTCAGTGCGCGCTTGGACGCCATACACCACCTACATCAAAATCTCCATCAGGATCTCCATCATGTGTCCGAGAGCGCACGAGGGCGCTAGGACGCAGAGACTTGCCCGCCCGCGGTACAATGGAGCGCAAGAGGTTAAAAACGTGAATAAAATCATAAATATTGATACCGCTTTTAAAAAAAAAAAAAGCACTCATTTCACAGTGAGAATGGATATTTTGAGGATAAATGTATAGATAAATATAAGTTCATAAAATATATCCATAACTAGCTAAAAACATTTCTAAGGGGCTCTGATGGGGTTCCTAGTGTTTTTGTTTGGTATGTTGAGCAACCATTGGCTGCATCGTTTGTTGGCAGCGTCAGCCAATGGGGTCATGCGCTCTCTCGCTCGGTCTTGGTGTAATCTGCAGAACGCTTTCAGTCACGGCAGAGACACTGACCGAGAGAACGCGATCCCTTACTGAGATGATGAGCTAACGTGCTAGTAGCAGCCTTTGCCTGGATAAAACTCTTGAGATTGGTAAGCCTAAACCAACATGAGAAACGAGATATTGCTGTATTGTCAAATTCTAATACCTCTTTTGTTAAATTTTAAGATTTGAATCCAAAGGCTGTGAATTCACGTGAGCGCGGGAATCCCCCTTGAGGCACGTGTTGCTAGGCATGGTGAGTGCCATTCATTGTGTATGTGAAATGCTAACCGCTAGCTTAAAATGCTAACCTCCGATGCTACTTCCGGCTAGGTTTTTCATGGGAGAAAAGTCATTTTTCAAGGCTGTGGTAAATAGCAAAGGTTTCATTTCACTTACTACTGACTGTTACTTAAGGGTGGATATTAAATCTGTGGTTTACAGGTGTTCAAATGTGTCTATTTTATGCACATTTAGTAATGTGAAGAGTTTTGAAGTAATGTTGTACAACTTAGAAATATTTGAAACCCATGTAATAAGCTATAGAGCATAGCTTAAGTTTTGTGTTCTGACCGATCCTATAGGTCAGGTTTTTTAACCTGGGTTGACAAGAATGTGGATTCTCCAGATCTGGATGGCGAGCCGAAGCCCGAACCTACCTAACTGGTAGAGGTGATCCAACTGGTCACTATCATACTGAAACAAACTCTGAAAAACTGAACCGAATACTCAAAGACTGGAACCAACTGTAACTGTATTTGGGGTATTTTATTTTATTTTATTTTTTTTTTTATTATTGTATTCACGAGCGCTCTATTTTTGTTTAAGTGTACACCATTAAGAAAAATACATATACAGTACTTGCAAGTTTCCATACTTCTTGTGTGTGTGTCATCTGTTGTTGCACCCTCTAGGCTCCTATGAACCTAGAATCTATCTGACCTGGCCCAATTGTCCCTTCTGTCCAGGTGGTAAAGTTAAAGGTAACTACACTGCCATAAACCAATACTACCAAAAGGGTACAAGACTGCACCTAAAGTTAGTGTTACACACACTAAAGTGGTGCTACATTGGACTAAATGGAACTCCGCTGCAGTGGTTTAGATCTTATTTGTCCAGTAGACTTCAGTTTGTTCACATCAATGATGAATTTTCTTCCAACTCTAAGCTCAGTCACGGAGCTCCACAGGGATGTGTTAGGCCCTACTCTTTTTAGTTTATATATGCTTCCGTTAGGCAATATCATTTGAAAGCACTGTATACATTTTCATTGTTATGCAGACAACACACAACTATACCTGTCAATGAAGCCCGATGATTGTAATCAGTTAGCCAAATTAGATGCCTGTCTTAAGGAAATCAAAGCCTGGATGACTTGTAATTTTCTGCTACTAAACTCAGGTAAGACTGGAGTCATTCTTGTTGGCCCAAAAAACCCTAGAAATTCCTTTCCAAATCACACTCTTAATTTGGATGCCGCCACTTTCACTCCGAATAGTTCTGTGAGGAACCTTGGAGTTATTTTTGATCAAGATCTGTCCTTTAATTCACATATTAAATTTGTTTCTAAGACTGCTTTCTATCATCTGCTCAATATTGCCAAGATTAGGAGCATCTTGTCTCTGAATGATGCTGAGAAACTGATCCATGCCTTTGTCAGCTCTCGACTAGATTATTGTAACTCGTTATTATCAGGTTGTCCCAAAATATCCTTAAAAAGTCTTCAGTTGATCCAAAATGCTGGTGCAAGAGTTTTAACTGGTTCTAGAAAGAGAGATCATATCTCTCCGGTTTTGTCCTCCCTTCATTGGCTTCCCATAGACTTTAGAATTAAGTTTAAAATCCTTCTTCTCACTTTCAAAGCTCTTAATAATCAGGCCCCCTTATATATAAAAGATCTGATATTACCCTATCATCCTAATAGAGCTGTACGTTCCCAAAATGCTGGATTGCTTGTGGTGCCCAGAATCTCCAGAAGTACATTGGGAGGCAGAGCCTTCTGCTATCAAGCTTCTTCTCTGTGGAACCAGTTACCACTCTGGGTCTCGGGGTCAGACTCGGTCTCTGTTTTTAAGAACAGGGTAAAATCCTTCCTTTTCAATATAGCCTACGATTAGGGAGGGATTTTGTGTCTCTTAACTCCTCTTCTGTTCTGCTGTTGATAGATTCAGACTGCTGGATGACCGCCAAAAATGTACTTGGTTTTTCACTGTTTCATGTTTTTTATGTCTGTTCTTTTCGTCCTCTCTATCCCCTCATCCCCAGCCAGTCGCAACAGATGACTGCCCCTCCATGAGCCTGGTTCTGCTAGAGGTTTCTTCCTGTTAAATGGGAGTTTTTCCTCTCCACCGTCGCTAAGTGCTTGCTCACAGGGGATCGTCTGATTGCTGGGTCTTTCTGAAATTATTGGGTTTTCTCTGCATTTTGTAGAGCTATGAGAAGACCTTTGTTGTGATGTGGCGCTATATAAATAAAGCGGAATTGAACTGAAAATTCTCGGATGCCTTCTATACATACCCCTGGACATACAGAAGACATCTGATTGGTTAAAGCTACAGGATAAGTTTCATCATCATCTTCATGGCAGTCTGTAACAGTTAATTTAACCTGCAGAGCCGTATTGTTAATTCCTGAAGGCCCAAGGCAGATTTGCTTGACCTTGGCAACACAGATGGCTGAAATATGATTGGACAAAAAAACTCTAACATGCATTATACTACTGGAAGGAGTGCAACCAAGAGAAAAGCTACAAAATGAGGAGAATAGACTATTTGGGAATAATTTAATACATCCTCATGGAACAAATATGTTGTAAAGGTTGTAAATGTAACTCTGATAGCATTTAGACCAGCAGAGAAGTCTTTGCTGGCCTTGAGGGTCCACCACTGAGCAGCATAGTGTCATCTGCCTGTCAGGTAGCACTGGTAAAAGGCCATAGAGTGAGGTAAGTATATTGACATGCTTGCTGAGCTTCAGATTCCAGTATCTGAAGCGTTGCTGAAAAATCAAAGATTTTGTGTCTTGGAGAGTTATTTCTTTCAGTCTCTATCCTATAAGGTGTGTTCAAGGCATTCTATCCAACATAAAAAAATCATGCTGTTTATTCAGCATCTTGATATGTGACACCTGTCAAGTGGATGAATTATTTTGGTAAAGAAGGAGTCCCCCATTATAATCAAGTGTCTTCTGTTTTGGAATGAGTCATGTTATCTTTTCATGGGATGTAATACCACTCCGAAGACAGAATCTAGACCCATGGAATCCCACATTCAACTGCTCATATTCTGTATATTTTTCTAAATGATTTATAAAATCCTAGAAATGTTATATTAAACTGCTGCAGCAGTAATATGCAAAACCTTAAAGATATCTTGTACAATAACACTCAGTAATATAAAACCCAAAGCAGTCCTAGTCACATGTTTTGAAACCGGTTTTCTTGTCCAAATACTAAGAGCTGATTGACAATTTAAAGTATTACGTAGTAGTGAAATAGCTGAATTGGCCCATTGATTTAAGAAAAGAAGAAAAGAAATCCTAAACTAATCCGAGGTTTACCAGTTTAAATCTAGGCTTATTTCCAGTGTGGGAAAATGTAACATTAAAATTCTCTACTGGCAGAAAACCAGCAAATCTGCTTTGTGAATCTGCCTGTGTTTATTTTCACAAGTTCTGACAAGCACAAATTCACATTTCACTTATGTCTGTTAAGGCTGGGAAAAAAAAAAATCTGCTCAGGAATTATCTTCCTGATCCAAAAACAACAACTATCCCTTCATTTGCTGCTGTGAACATTTTGTGTTGTTTCCCATAACTAATACTGTCTCTGTTCTATTCAGGTGCTGCAAAGCCAGATATGCTGGAGCAAAACTGCATCTTTGATCATCCTGACACTTTTGGATGTAATATAATATAACAATAGTATAATAATTTATTTATAATATATTTTGTCTCCTTCATGGTAAGATTGCAGAGATCAATTCTGGACCAAGACAACTGTATCCCCTATGTGGCTCGCCATCTTATCATGGTGGAAGGGTTTTCATGCCCTAATGATCCCAGTTATCAGGGGCAACTTACTCCTGGTAGGGTCTCCCTAGAAAAACTGGTCCTGGGTGAAGGGCCAGACCAAGAGCAGTCTAGTGGAGCTCTCTGAAAAAAGTTAAAAGAACCCAGTGTAATCAAAAAAAAGCCATGTGGGTCCATCATCCAGTGGTGGAATCATGGGGAGCATGGTGCTGTATGAATCGGGTGGCAGTTTCAGCTACTCTGCTTGGACTGCTGGCCCAGACCCCAGATAAGAAGATGGATGCATGCATGCATAGACAACTGTATAAGTACAACTTAGTCTTGGTTTTGGAATGCTCTGGTCTTAAATCAGACTAAACTTTTCCTGTTGTTAAGGTTCCAAGTATTTGACCCAAAAGCAGACTCGAGAGGAAGCGATAAATGTACTCCCCCCTCAGCGGACGCCTCCCAGCATCACACTGGGCTTGTCCGGGTGCTTCTGATGGAAGGTGGTGATTAGGGAGATGTCCATAATGAAGGACCTGGGGATCCATGATCTTTCAATGGGGCTGTAGCCCCTCCAGTCCACCAGGTACTGTATGCCACAACCCCAGTGGCGCGCATCAATGATGTGGTTAACCACATAGACCAAGCCTCCATCAACCATCTCTGGGGGAGGGGGAGTTTTGGATGGTCGGCAAAGAGAGCTGGCAAACACTGGTTTGACCTGTGAGACGTAGAACACTGGGTTTATGTGAAGCGAGGGAGGGAGACTGAGCCAAACTGAGGTGGGATTCACTATCGCCGTGATGGAGAAGGGACCAACAAAGCGAGGGGTCAGTTTCTTGCTGTCATGCTTCAGAGGGAGGTTCTTTGTGGAGGCAGGGGTGGGGGACCTCCTCCTGTTGGCCCACTTGATGTTCTTTTCCCTCGATTTAAGCAGTGCTGCCCTGGTGACCCTCCAGAGGTGATGGCATATGGCCATGTGGTCTGCGTTGCTGCAGACAGCGATCTCTTCCGCCGAGATGGGCAGGAGGGGAGGATTGTACCCCAAGGATGCCTCGAAGGAGGACACACCAGTGACCGCAGATGTGGCAGTGTTGTGGGCATACTCCACCCAGGGCAGGAAGAAACATCATGAAGAGGGGTCCAAGAATGTGACACACCGCAGAAATGCCTCCAACTGCTGGTCGGCTCTCTCACACTGCCTGTTGGGTTGAGGGGTGGAAGACTGCTGGGCCATTGTTGAGGCCGAAGGGCATGTCTAAATACTCGAAGTGACCGGTGGGGGTGTGGAATCCCGTTTTCCAATCGTTGCCTTCCCAAATATGAATGAGGTGATAGGCACTTCTAAGACTGAATTTTGTGTAGATGGTGGAGCCCTGGAGTTGATCGAACACCGAGTTGATGAGTGGTAGTGCGTACTTATCATTAACAGTTATGTTGTTGAGTTAATGAAAGTCTATGCATGGACAATGGGTGCCATCCTTTTTCCCCACAAAGGAAAAACCTTGCATCCACTGCCGATGAAGAGGGTCAAATAATACCAGCACTCAGGGACTCTTTGATATATTTTTTCATGGCCTCCTTCTTGGGAGCAGACAGATTATACAGCAGGCTGGAGGGCAGCCGCGCCCCCTGTTGGAGCTCAATGGTGCAGTCACAGGGTTATGAGGAAGAAGGGACAGGGCCTTTGATTTACTGAAAACGGGTGCCAAGTCATGGTAAATAGAGGGGACACTGGTCAAATCAGGGGGCTTGGCACTGGATGGCGGAGGTAGAGGAGGACCCAAAAGGTTAAATGTTCATGGTGGTAACTGAAGGAAATCGTAGCAGTGGGTGAGGTTTGTTTGGAAACTGGAAATAGAGATTGCCCAGAAAGAGCTACTAATCTTACAGGCTGCTGTAACTCATGACAAGGGATTTGTCAGACTCTCGGAAATAAAGTTCTGCTGGACTCAAGAACTGATAAAGAGCTGAGCGAGTGTGCTCAGTGGAGTTGAACAACAGCTGTACACTTAGTGTGAAACGTGTATGCAGGGGCCGGATCCACTGCCCGCCAGTCCCCCTACAGTGACTAGTAGGCAGTATCTTTTTAGCTCTTCGTGGAGCACTGAGCTATAATGCGTCCTGCCTGCCCACAGTATAGACACAGTCCCCCTTTGTGGTGTCACTGCTGTTTAGCTGGGGAGAGTTAGAACCGACCCATGGCCATGGGTTCCAGCGAACTGAGTGGTGGAAGTACAAGGAGCGACAAATGGGGTGGAGGAGAATGAGCTAGAGAACGGGAACTGAACTGTTGTTCTCGGGATCATTCGCGCAGTCTGTTGTCCAGTTTGATGACTAAGGAGATGAGCGCATCGAGAGACTCGGGTTCCTCCTGAAGCCGTGCAAGCGCGTTGCGGAGTGTGGAGCTAAGGATATGGGTGAATACCGAGCGTAACGCAGCATCATCCCACCTCGCGGTAGCTGCAAGAACCCAGAAATCTATGGCATGTTTGTCCACCGTTCTAACCCCTTGGTGGATACTCATGAGCCAGGAGGACGCTGTCTCGGAATGGTCGGAGACCCGAGAAAATTCCTGTGTAAAATGGTGGTACATGTAGGTAAGGTAATCAGGCCCATGAGAGGACTCGACCGTTGAGAAGCTCCACTAGAAAGCTAATCCAACTGTGATCAGAGGAGAAGTCTTCCTGGATGCGATCGAACTCTAGCTGGGGTTGATGCGTGTATCAACCCCAGAACAAAAGTAAAAGACCTCAGAAAGATGCTGGCTGAAGTTTCATTATCCACAGTGAAACGAGTCCTGTACCGACATGGGCTGAACGGTCACTCAACGAGAAAGAAGCCATGACTCCAAAAGCAACATAAAAAAAAAAGATAGATTACAGTTTCCCAATGCACACAAAGACAAAGACCTTAAATTTTGGAGACATTTCCTGTCATCTGATGAAATTAAAATTGAACTGTTTGGTCATAATGACCCTTGTTTCATTTGGAGGAACACCATCCCAATTGTGAAGTACAGGGATGGCAGCATCATGTTGTGGGGGTGTTTTGCTGCAGAAGGGATGGGTGCACTTCATAAAACAGATGGCATCATGAGAAAAGAACATTATGTGGAAATACTGAAGCAACAACTCAAGATATCAGCCAGGAAGTTAAAGTTTGGGCACAAATGGGTCTTCCAAATGGACATTGAGCCTAAGCATACTGCCAAATTAGTTACAAAGTGGCTTAAGGACAACAAAGTCAGTGTTTTGGATCATCACAAAGCCCTGATCTCACAGAAAATTTGTGAGCAGAGCTGAAAAGATGTGTGTGAGAATTCCACCAAACCTGCCCCAAGTCATTCAAATAATTCCACTCACCAAGTCCTCCACACTGAGGCACCATCTCCCCCTCTGCAAAATCAGTATCAACCAGAATAAGACTGCAACACAGTCACCTGATGAAGACTGGCAGGCATCTCTTAAATACAGTTACGGTCCACCTAAGTATCACCACCTGCAAGGAGAATATATTACTCACATTCTTTGAACATCATAACCACTATGCATAACACATTATGCAGACAGCATAACCATTATGCTGTCTCTTTTCCTCATTTCTTTGTAGCTGCAACAGAGCGACATCAGCGGGGTCTGGAGAAACCTCAAAACCATCTCGGGGCTCCAGAATACCTCCCCCCAGGCCACGGGGGGCAGGGAGTGGGCGAACAACCTGAATCTGTTTTTCAATAGATTTGACCAACCGCCCTCCCCCCTGTCTGCACAACAACCACTGCTGCCTCTAAGAAATCAAGTCCTGCTACCCACTCCCCACTCCACCGACACCCCCCCCACTCCCAACACACAGCCCCCCATCCTGACCCTGACCAAGACCCAGGTGAGGACGGAGCTGAGGAAGATCAAGGCGAGGAAGGCGTCGGGACCGGACGGCATCAGCGCAAAGCTCCTCAAGTCCTGTGCAGACCAGCTGTGTGGGATTGTGACGTATATCTTCAACATGAGCCTGAAACTGGGGAGGGTACCACAGCTGTGGAAAACATCTTGTGTGGTACCTGTACCAAAAACTTCCCACCCCAAAGACCTGAACAGCTTCAGACCGGTGGCCTTGACGTCCCACTTGATGAAGACCCTGGAGAGACTGCTCCTTGCTCATCTCCGCCCCCTGGTGGAACCAGCGATGGATCCACTCCAGTTCGCCTACCAGCATGGCATTGGGGTGGAGGATGCGGTGATCTTCCTCCTTCACCGTTCTCTGTCCCACCTGGAGAAGCCCGGGAATATGGTGAGGATCATGTTCTTTGACTTCTCCAGTGCTTTCAACACCATCCAACCGATGATCCTGAAGGACAAGCTGCTGCGCGCAGGGGTGGACCAGCACCTGTCATCATGGATCCTGGACTACCTCACGAACCGGCCTCAGTTTGTGAGAACCCGGGACTGTGTTTCCGACACGATCATCAGTAGCACGGGGGCCCCCCAGGGAACGGTGCTGGCTCCCTTCTTGTTCACTCTTTATACTGCGGACTTCTCACACAACACAACACATTGCCATCTACAGAAGTTCTCTGATGACTCTGCGATCGTTGGTCTCATCTCCAGCGGAGATGAAGCTGAGTACAGAGGGCTTATCCAGGACTTTGTGGACTGGTGCCATCGGAACTGCCTCCAGATCAACGCGAGGAAAACTAAGGAGCTGGTGGTGGACTGCCGCAGGCATGGGCAGCCCCTCACAGCACCAGTAAATATACAGGGAACAGACATCGAGATGGTGACATCCTACAAGTACCTGGGTATTCATCTGAACAATAAACTAGACTGGTCACACAATACTGACGCACTCTACAAGAAGGGACAGCGCAGGCTGTTCCTGCTGAGGAGACTCAGGTCTTTTGGTGTACAAGGGGCGCTGCTGAAGTCATTCTATGACACGGTGGTGGCATCAGCCATCACTTTTGGAGTGGTCTGCTGGGGCAGTGGCATTACTGCAGCCGATAGGAAGAGACTGAACAAACTGATTAAGAAAGCTAGCTCTGTCCTGGGGCAACGCCTTGATCCGATGGAGGAGATAGGAGAGAGAAGGACGGTGGCTAAACTGTCATCTCTGCTGGAGTCCGAGTTCCACCCTATGCAGGACATACTGGATGCACTGAGGAGCTCATTTAGCAGCAGACTACATCATCCCAGGTGCACAACCGAGAGGTTTCGTAGGTCCTTCCTACCAACGGCTGTCAGACTGTACAACCTAAGCAGGGCTGCTCGCAGAGATAGCAAAAAGACGTAACAAACTAATAGTTTTTTGAATGCAAAAGATGCAATAGACTTACACAATGGTCCTCTCCGGCATACAACTAGGAACATACCGGTCGCTATGGAGGGTGAGAATATGTATGGGCACATAATCATACCATGTAGGATAACTAAATAGACGGTTATGCTGTTTCATCCCACCTAGCAACAATGCTCTGCACTGTGTGTGTTTATATATTTACATATTTATTCCATCTAGCTACAATGCTCTGCACTGGGTGTGTTTATATTTATATATCTATATATTTATTCCATCTAGCTACAATGCTCCGCACTGTGTTTTTATATATCTACATATTATTCCATCTAGCTACATTGCTCCGCACTGTGTGTGTTTATATACTTGCATATTTATTCCACCTAGCTGCAATGCTCCATACTGTGGGTGTTTATATATTTACATATTTATTCCATCTAGCTACAATGCTCTGCACTGGGTGTGTTTATATTTATATATCTATATATTTATTCCATCTAGCTACAATGCTCCGCACTGTGTTTTTATATATCTACATATTATTCCATCTAGCTACATTGCTCCGCACTGTGTGTGTTTATATACTTGCATATTTATTCCACCTAGCTGCAATGCTCCATACTGTGGGTGTTTATATATTTACATATTTATTCCATCCAGCTACAATGCTCTGCACTGTGTGTCTGTGTCTGTGTGTGTGTATATATATATTTTATAGTAATATGTACATATGTATATTAGCTGCTCTTGCTTGCTTGTTTTTTCTTGCCTTCTGATTGTTGCTCTGAGTGTTGCTATCCCTGTGCTGTTGCAATCCTGGAATTTCCCCGTTGTGGGACTAATAAAGGCTTATCTTATCTTATCTTATCTTATCTTACAGTCACGCCTGCACATTCAATAAAACTTGTATTTTTAAACTGGTGAAACTGTCTCCTCTCATTGTCTGCTTTTGGGTCTGTTTAGTAGAAACGTGACTTCCTCTCTATTTAGTAAGAAGACTGTGTCCTTTGCTTATAAAGCTGATGTTTGCATTTCTAAACAGTAGGCTCAGGAAGCAAATGCTGAATACTGAAGCAACCAAGCCAGAGTTTATTTGTGTGACGTTCAGCTAGCAGTACAGCATCTAGGGGCAATTTGTTCTTTCCACATAATCCCCATGAAGACTTTAGGAGATGGATGGGTAAACATGGGTTGACATTTTCTCTTCAGAAATAAGTAAATAGTGGAAAAATGCTGATTTAGAACCAGTTTGAGCTATGTTGCTTTGTGTTAAGCATAGATGAGTTGTGTGGGAGAGTGTTGTGTTATGACAGTTGGCATGCTGTGGTTGGTGTGTTATTTGTGTGCGTCAGAGCTATTGATTAAAAGGCGAGCTGCCTGGCTGCAGTTATTAATATTTGAAGCCCCCTTCTAAAGGAAGCCTTTGAACCTGAACAGTCTGAAGTGCTCTGACATGAGGCTAAAGCTCTGTCAGGACAGAGACACTTAAAACCTCGCTCTGAAACCCTCAAGCAAATATATATTTCGTATTCATTAGATATGATGTAAAAACTGCACAGCAGCTTGGGCATTGAGTGGACTGTTAAACATCAGGGTCTGAACTCTGACGGATTTTAATTTTTTAAGAAAAACTTTTAAAAGCATGCTTTGAAACAGTCTGTACAGCTACTTCTAAACCTGACAAGCAGCTCAGTTACCTTGTAACTGTATTTTGCCATACACAACACAAAAAGGAGTTTTTGGCCAAAGTTCTCCAAGTGTTTGCATATATGACCAGCGGCAGACTCAGATATGTGCCATGTGGGCGGATGCCCAGGGTGCCATTCTTTTGATGGCGTCATGAGAATCAGAAGAATCAAAATAATAATAAAAGATTCATAATTATGTGTGCTGAGCTTGTATTTGTGGCAAATAGGCACCCTCTACAGGTGGGATGCCAGCGCCTTCTGGCTGCAGCTGGCAGACTCAACATATCAAACTCCACTATGGTGGACATTCAAAGTGGAGCAAAGGAGGAAAAAACATTAAAAGTAAGTTTTTTTCTTAAATTATGCAGCAGTTTGAATGTTAAAACATTGAGCCCTTAAACAGCAACATTTGGTTATCACAGCTTATGTTATATAACATAATTTTTCTCCAATATGTTGTGGTCAGCTTCACTTTAGTGGCCACATGAATTAATTTCAGGGCTGTGCAGAGACCATTTGAGAGGCAGGAGCACAAATTAATAATATAAAAAAGGGCACATGGAATGAGATTTGTTAAAAATATACAGTATGTCAGCTTTATATGTTTCTTAGTTGGTATCACCTGTATTTTACTTTCATAACTATACACTCATGGACATAATAATACCCCACAGATTTTTAACAAATTATCAACTGTGACAGAGACCACAGTCTTCATCATCAATTATGTAAAGGTCAATGACAAAAAAAATAAAAAATGGGCAGCTTCCATGGAAAAAATGATTATTTCTTCAAAATAAAAGCATCTTTGCAAAAATCTGAAAAAAGCTTTTCTTTCAATAAATAAATAATTAAAACTTCATTCAAATAACTAAATCATTGCAAAAAAAAATTAAAAAGGCATTTGCTTAGTCAGCAAAATAAGCAAAAACCATCCCCTCTGTTAAACTGCCCCCCTCCATCTCCACAAAGACTGCAAGGATAGTTTATACAGGACCAGCATAGTACAGGTGCATCTCAATAAGTTAGAATGTAGCTCGAGCAGGAAATGTAGTATTTCTTAACTGTGCACATGATAATAAAGCCTTTGAATCTTGAAGTCAAAAACAAAGAAAACTAGAAAAGCACTCGGAGAGCGCAGACCTCCGCCAAGTGCCACAGTTCCCCCCATACAGTGTTTGTGTGTACGTTTTCAGATTCTTTGACCATGAAAACATATGACTAGCAATTGGATTCACAATGATAGGATTAGTGGTTCAGTAGTTATTGACGAAAATGGCATTTTCCGTAATGGCGGTTTAGCGCCACAGTTCCCCCCATACAGTGTTTGTGTGTACGTTTTCAGATTCCTTGACCATGAAAACATATGTCAAGCAATTGGATTGACAATGATAGGATTAGTGGTTTAGTAGTTATTCACGAAAATGGCATTTTGCGTAATGGCGGTTTTCTTGTGGATGGTGATCCGGATCACCACCAAAATCCGGATCCGGATCACTATCACTCTTTTATGCGCTGGCGAGGAAGGAGCGGCAGGTGCGTCTAATCACACAGGTGCATTGATTACCTGAGGAGTTGGGGAATCCTAGCAGGAAGGAGGGGGCGTGCGCTTACCTTAATATGACAGTGCCCCCGCCCCCCCCAAGGAGCCACTGGGCTTCTCAGGGTGGGCCTGGTGGAAAGCCCGGACCATCCCTTTGTCATGGAAATAGGACTTAGGGATCCACGGCCGATCTTCAGGGCCGTAGCCCTTCCAGTGAACCAAGTATTGCAGGCCTTGGCCCCGACGGACAATGTCCAGAATTCTCTGGACCGTGTAGGTGGTCTGGCCATCGAGGATCCGAGGTGGAGGAGGCGGCTTTTGGGGGGGGGGGGGGCGCAGAAAGAACTGGGGGAGAGGGGTTTGACCTTTGCGACGTGAAACGTCTGATGGATGTGAAGAGTCTGTGAGAGCTGTAGGCGGACCGTGGCGTTGTTGATGATTTTGATAATGGGGAACAGACCCAAGAAGCGAGGTGACAGTTTTTTAGAGTCCGTCTTCAAGGGTACATGGTCCACTGACAGCCAGACCTGCTGCCCGACCGTATACTTTGAAGCAGGGGTCTGCTTCCAGTCCGCATACAAACGGTTGTGCTCCATAGAGCGATGGAGGGTGGCTCGGGTAGCGCTCCAGAGTCGGCGGCAGCGACTTGTGTGAGCCCCCACGGACAGCACAGTGATCTCCCTCTCCGCCATGGACAACGGGGGGAGTGTATCCCACGGAGGCCTCGAAAGGTGTGAGACCCGTGGCAGCGGAGACAGTAGAGTTATGGACGTATTCCACCCAGTTCAGATGAGTGCTCCAGGTTGCGGGATTGTCAGCTGCTACGCATCTGAGGGTGGCCTCCAGGGATTGGTTGGTATGCTCAGCCTGCCTGTTGCTCTGTGGATGATAACCAGAAGTAAGGCTGACAGATGTACCCAACGATCTGCAGAAGGATTTCCAAACCAGCGATGTGAATTATGGGCCCCGGTCAGACATAATGTTCAGGGGGATACCGTGAAGGCGAATGATATGGGTGGTGAGAAGGTTGGCGGTTTGGGATGCGGAGGGTAACTTGGGGAGGGGAACCAAGTGAATCACTTTGGAAAAGTGGTTGATGATGGTGAGGATTACTGTATTGCCTTGTGAAGGGGGGAGTCCTGTGGCAAAAGTCCAAGGCAATACGGGACCAAGGTCGACTGGGGATGAGTTCTGGATGAAGCAGACCAGCCAGTGGTGAGGAGTTGGTTTTGTTGCAAGCACAGGTCTGGCATGCTTTTACATAATCCAGGATATCCCTCTGCAGTGTGGGCCACCAGAACACTCATTTGACTAGGTCAATAATCCAAGGACACTCCAGGGTGGCAGGCGAAGTGGCTGGAGTGGCCTCACTTGATGATGTCGCTGCGGAGGGTGGCTGGGACAAACAGGCGACCTTGGAGCATCCCCCACTGGTTGGGGTTCCAGGGTCTGGGCCTGTCGGACCCTCTGCTCAATCCCCCAGGTAAGGGCTCTGAGGATGCACAAAGGTGGAAAATCGCCTGGGAGCAGGACAGGGGGGCTGGATAGTCAGAGCAGAACTGTCGGGAGAGAGCATCCGGTTTGATATTACGTGTGCCAGGCCTGTATGTGATGGTGAAATTGAATCTAAGAAAGAATAAGGCCCAGTGGGCCTTCCTGACGTTGAGTCAGTGGGCCGACCGAAGGTACTCTAAATTTTTGTGGTCAGTCCACACAACTACAGGATGGACCGCTTCCTCCAACCAGTGCCTTCACTCCTCTAAAGCCAATTTTATGGCTAGAAGCTCCCGATCCCCTACGTCATAATTCCTCTCGGCTGGGGTGAGCTGCCGAGAGAAATACGCACATGGGTGGAGCTTCTGGTCGGAGGTTGAGCGCTGCAAGAGAACAGCGCCCAACCCCGAGTCAGAAGCATCCACCTCCAGGGTGGACTGGAGCTGAGGGTCGACCTGAGCCAAGATGGGCGTATTGGAGAACAGGCTTTTTAATATGGAGAAAGCCTGTTCTGCTGCATCAGACCAGAGAACTGGCACCTTAACGGAGGTCAGCTGTGTGAGAGGCTGTGCTACCCCACTATAGTTCCTGATGAACCTACGATAAAAATTTGCAAACCCCAAGAAGCGCTGGAGCTCCTTGCGGGAGTGGGGTGTAGGCCAATCCAGCACAGCCTTCACCTTGGCCGGGTCAGCTCTCAGTTCCTCCTCCGCCACAATAAATCCAAGGAAGGAAGTGGAGCAGGTGGAAAACTCACTTTTCGGCCTTCACAAAAAGTTGGTTCTCCAGGAGTCATTGTAACATGGCCCTGACATGGACCTTGTGTTCCTCTGGCGTGCGGGAAAAGATCAGGATATCATCTAGATAAACGAAAACGAACTGATTGACCATATCGCAGAGGACGCCATTAATGGGGTGTTGGAAGATGGCAGGGACGTTAATGAATCCGACGGGCATAACAAGATACTCTAACTGCCCCAGATGTGTTTTAAAGGCCGTCTCCATTCATCCCCCTCCCGAATACGGACCAAATGATACGCATTACGTAGGTCTAATTTAGTGAACACCCCGGGGGATTCCGCCTTGCCCAGTTTCTTTGCCTTTCTCCATATTTGTTTAGTGTTGTAGTTTTGAGTTGTTATTCCTGTTATTTTGTCTTTGGTTGGTTTTCTCATATTCTGTATTGTTTCTCAGTATGATTTATTTTCCTGTTTATGTTCATTGTAGTTTTTGTACTTGGGTTTACTGGTCTTTATTTTCTCATTATATTCATATTCTGTTGTGTTTTCTCTCCTCCCAGGGCTGCAGCTGACAGTGGCACTTCCGGGTCTTTTGCTCTGTTGTGGGCAGTGCTCCTGTCAGCTGTCAGTCCCATCCTCTCCCTCTCATTGCTCCCAGTTGACCCGAGTTTATAATCATTGTTTCCTCCTGCCCGCTGATGGTATCCACACCTGCCATCATTTGTGTTCATTTGTTTCTTGCTCTATTTAAGGATTTTTATTTTCTTCCCTCATTGCCAGAGTCTCTTCCTTTCATCCCCACCAGAACCCTGCCCTTGTTCTGGTGTGTTTCGTCTCTAAGTTTGCTTTGCATATCAGTTTGGATTTTGTGTTGGTGCTCTGTTTGGACTTTGTGTTTTGTTTTTTCCATTAAATATCACAAACTGCAGTTCAGCACATGGGTCTCACCTCTCTGCCCCGAGTGGCAATTCATGACAGAAGACTCCAGCCAGTTAGAGACCCTGCTGCTGCAGTTTGTAGTTCTTTTTGTTTTTTCACCTGGGGTTTTGCCATGTCTGTCACCCCGGATTTTTCAAACTCATGGACTGAGCAAAGTGAAGCGGTGGACAGTGTGTGTTTTAGAGGACATTCTCTCACAGGCTTGTGCCTCCCATACTCCTGAGGTAGCCCAAGAGTGTCTGAAGGGCGCGGCACAGGTACTCGAGGCATGTCCCAGCCTGTGGGACCACCCGGAGCTTGCAGACCTACTCCTCTCCCTAATCGCCCCACATTCCATGAGTCACAGGCTGGGGGAGATCACATCGATGTCTGTGCCTGCGCAGACAAGGAGCAAGAGTCCGCGTACATGGAAGCCTCCAGTCTCTCACCGTTCTCTGGCAGCAGCTCTGCCTCCAACTCCCAAACACTGGTCTGCACCATTGGCCGAAGAGCTAGAGGAGTGCAGGCAGGTCACATTGGCAGAGACAAAGCTTCTGCTAGAATATAAGCCATGGCTCCTCCCAGATCTTGCCCATGAGTTGGGAGAGGTTTCACCGGGTCCTCTTCCACCTCACCATGAGCCGACGTCTCCGCCACCCGCTTCTCGCCATCGCCCAGGGAAATCTCGCCAGAGGAACACCTCCACCTCTCAGGCAGCAGTTTCTTCCCCATTAAGTCAGACTATTCCCGCAGCAGTTCCTCTTCCTAGTTCTCCTTTGCTGGCTGTTCCGTCAGCCTCCTTTTCCTTGTTGCTGCTGCAACCCCTGTCTCCTCGATGAGTCCTCCCCGCTGCTGAGGGTTTGGTCATTTCTTCCCCGGCTCCGCCCGTCACCGTGCCTGCAGGGGCGGCTCCTCCATGTTTCTTTGAGGGGCTCACAACCACTGAAGTCACGGAGAGGGCTGATTTCCAACCAGCTGCAGCAGAAGACATCACACCCCAGGAACTCAGGCAAGTGTTTTTTTCACTCCCATTCAATTAAACATGAATTATCTTGCCTGATTCCTGGCAGTGAGACTCAAATTAGGCAGTCTGGTGGGCTCTCACTGCCTGCTGCAGCTAAAGACTTTTCACCTGCTCTCTCCGTGTCTCCTCCTCTGCCGCCTTAGTGTCTGCCAGTCGCAGTATTGAGCCGCCAGACATTGGAGGAGCCTGCGGCCCTGGAGGACCTGGTTCCAGCCCCGCAGCCACGGTCTAGATGGAGGGAGAATGCTGAGACTGAGCTGACACCTGCGCCGATGAAGGAGCATCTCTGGGCTTCAGCTGAGCAGGATCCAGCACCAGCAGGGATCTGACCTCCCGTATCCACACCGGACGAGCCACCTGTGTGGGTCACTTCGCTGGATGATCCCAGGACTACATCGACCACCATGCCTGCTGCTGGGGCCACCACAGCAGAGTCTGAGCTGGACCTTCAGAGGGCCGGGCCCAAGACGTTGTCATCTGGATCGACGGAGTCCTGGACAGCGGTGGAGCTTGAGCTCAGACAAGTGCTCTCCTTTGTTTTCGTTGTTTCTATGTTGGAGAGATCTTGTCTGGCTCTTGCTGGGGAGAGCCAAGAGCAGTCATCAGCTGCACCTGAGCTCACCTCACCGGGCTCCAATGCTGCCGGTGACCCTGACCCTGTGTCTCTGTTCCCTTTGTCTGAGCCTATCCCCAGGGTCACCAAGACTTGTCCAACTGCGCCAGAGGTCTCCGTGGGTCTGGCCTTGCCACCTGAGATCTCCGTGGGTCCAGCTCCCTCTGCTGAGGTCATCACGGGTGCTCCGTCCCAGCCCGGGACCACCATGGGTGCTGCTCCCCCTCCAGATGAGATCTTCGTGGGTGCTTTGTCCCAGCCCAGGACCTCTGAGGGTGTTGCTCCCCTGTCAGCTGAAGTCATTGCAGGTGCTTCGTCCCAACCCAGGACCTCCATGGGTGCAGCTCCTCCTCAATCCTTGTCCACCGAGGGTGCAGCTCTGGCCCAGTCTGGGTCAACCGCAGGTGCAGTTCTGCTCCAGCCCGAAGCCACAGTGGAAACAGCTCTGCTCCAGCCCAGAGCCACCCGGATGCTGCTTTGCTCCAGCCCAGGACCACTGCGGGTGCTGCAATATCCCAGTCCAGGACCACCGAGGGTGTTGCAGAGCTGCCAGACGCTGTCGTGGTCCCCTCTCCTCCACCAGACACCGTCGTGGTTCCCTCTCCTCTGCCGGATGCTGTCATGGTTCCCTGTCCTCCACCTAACATTGTCGTGGTTCCCCCAACTCCTCTGTCCCCTCCTTAATTGGGCTTCCTGGTGGGGCAGCCACCTCCTGGACCACCCCTTCTGTTTAGGTGGTGGAAGAACCCTGGCTGTCGACCTAACAGACTGTGCCGTTGGGTTGGGTGGCTCATATTTTCCGGCAGGCCACCCAACTCTTACCACCTCACCATCTGCCAGGCCTGGGACTTTGGCTGGCCATCTGAACTGTCTAGCTCTTTGGTCCAGGGGGCCTCGGTCCCTGGGTCTGCATGGGTGTGGATCCTAAGTGGGGGTTTTTTTGTTGTTGTTTCCTCCTAACCTAAGTGTTGCTGGAGTATGTGTTATGAGAATTATTATTTTCTCTGAGTTGTTTCGGTCCCTCTGTGCCTGGGTTCCCCTTCTGTCACCCGGGTGGGGTTGTTTTCTTGTCTTTGGTGGGGTGGGCTCTGTGTGTGGGTGGGTCCTTTTTTCTTTCCTTTCAATGTTGCCCGGGGTGTCTGGTATCCACCCCTTGAGGAGGGGGTGGCGTGATCTGAGCATGGGGGATTCCGCCGTGCTCAGTTTCTTTGCCTTTTTTTCATGTTTGTTTAGTGTTGTAGTTTTGAGTTGTTGTTCCTGTTATTTTATCTTTGGTTGGTTTTCTCATATTCTGCATTGTTTCTCAGTATGATTTATTTTCCTGTTTACGTTCATTGTAGTTTTTGTATTTACTGGTCTTTATTTTCTCATTATATTCATATTCTGTTGTGATTTCTCTCCTCCCGGGGCTGCAGCTGTCAGTGGCACTTCCAGGTCTTTTGTTCTGTTGTGGGCAGTGTTCCTGTCAGCTGTCAATCCCGTCCTCTCCCTCTCATTGCTCCCAGCTGACCCGAGCTTATAATCATTGTTACATTGTTATTTGTTACAATCACTGACCGTTCATGGTATCCACACCTGCCATCATTTGTGTTCATTTGTTTCTTGCTCTAAGGATTGTTATTTTCTTCCCTCATTGCCGGAGTCTCTTCTTCTCATCCCCACCAGAACCCTGCCCTTGTTCTGCTGTGTTTCATCTGTAAGACTGCTTTGCATGTCAGTTTAGATTTTGTGTTGGTGCTCTGTTTGGATTTTGTGTTTTGTTTTTCATTAAATATCACAAACTGCAGTTCAGCGTATGGGTCTCACCTCTCTGCCCCAAGGGGCAATTCATGACAGTGCCAACTGTAAATTTTTTTTTTAAATCAATTTTTTAAAATCAATTTTATGTAATATTCTGTAAGCCATAATCATCAAAATGAAAAGAAATAAACACTTGAAATATATCACTCTGTGTGTATTGTGTCATGATCCTGGGCACGGTGGGCGCCATGCCCAGTCTTCAGTTAAGTTTAGTCCTTTTCTGTCTGTTTGTTTACCCTGTCCAGTTGTTGTGTCATTTTGTATTTATTGTAATGTTTATATTTTGGGGTTTATATTTTTTTGTCAGGTCAGGCATTGGCTTGCTTGCTACCGGATAACCATGAAAATCGGTACTACCTGTCTCATGGGTCAGGCCGTTGGCGACTCAACCAGCATCCCCGCCCATCCGAGGGCGTGGAGGGTGAAACAGGGCATCCTGGCAGAACTAAAAACAGTATCTGCCACAGGTCTGTGGTGGACTACTCCCAGTTACACAGGGTGAGACTGGCCATCCTGGCAGATAAACACATCTGTTTCAAGGTCTGTGGTGGACTGTGCCAGTCGGTGCATTGTGACATGCACTACATAAAGAGCAGAGATAAACAAACCTATCATCTGGTCAGTCACTGCAACAGATACTGGAGTCAGTTTGTCTTGGCTTGTCCTTGCCACTGATAATACCTTTATCTGCCAAGAAAGTGCTGCTAGTCCAGCAAAAGCTAGCAGTACTCAAATACTTTGCAAGCAGTTTCATGAAATGGTCAATCAGAAAGAAACTCGTACTGGCTCGGACATCGCCCAGGCGAACAAGGTCCGCGCTGATCTGTTCACACTCTGACAGGCAGTGAAAAGTAAGCTAGGAGCAGGAAGACAAAAGAAGAGGAAAACAGCAGCCTTGTGTGTAGCAGAATGGAATGTACGCACTCTGTTGAACAGAACAACATCACAGCGCCCAGAAAGACAGACCGCGCTTGTGGCCCTGGAAATGAACAGGTACAATGTAGACATAGCTGCACTTAGTGAAACATGATTGCCTGGATATGACAGCTTGGAAGACCATGGGTACATGTTATTTTGGAGTGGGAGATCAACTCAAGAAAGGAGAGAAGCAAGAGTGGGCTTTGCAGTTAGAAAGGAGATAGCAGCAATGCTTGATGAGGAACCGGTGCCAATCAACGACAGGATAATGACTATGAGACTCCCACTACAGCGGAAGATGTATGCCACACTCATCAGTGTATATGCCCCAACAATGACCAACACAGAGGAGGTGAAGGAAGAGTTCTACAGTGATTTACGTGAGACTATCAAGCGTGTACCGACTGATGACAGGCTGATACTCGTTGGAGATTTTAATGCCAGAGTTGGTTCGGACACTGAGAAATGGAAAGGAGTGCTAGGCAGTCATGGAATAGGCAAGTGCAATGCTAATGGAGAACTTCTACTTGCACTATGTTCAGAGTACAACCTTGTGATAACCAACACTCTATTTAAGCACAAGGACACACACAAGAAGACATGGATGCACCCAAGATCCAAGCACTGGCACTTATTAGACTACATCATACTCAGGCAGAGAGACATAAGGGATGTATTGGACACCAGGGCAATGAGAGGCGCGGACTGTGGTACTGATCATGTTATGCTGAGATCTAGATTAAGGATTTGCAGACGAAAACAGCACTGCAGGACGGGTGCGAAGCCACCACGGAAGCTAAACACTAGTGCACTGAAAGGCCAAAAGAAGCAGGAAGAACTTACACAGGAAATGGATGAAAACTTGAAAGACTGGGACAGCAACAACTCAGAGAATGACATAGAAGAGAAATGGGCAACACCGAAGGATACGGTGTATCAGACTGCGAGTGATGTATTAGGCTACCCTGAGAGGAAACATCAAGATTGGTTTGATGAGCATGATGAACACCTGAAGAAACTACTAGAAGTGAGGAATACAGCTAAGCAGGAAAACCTACAGTGTAACACAAGGTTGAAGAAGATGAAATACTCAAAGGCTCAGAGTGAGCTACAGAAGTACACCAGAGAGATGAAGTCCAACTGGTAGGATGAAAAAGCGGAGAAACTTCAAACTGCAGCAGACAGGAAGGACATGAAAACATTCTTCACAGGTTTGAGAGAAATCTACGGCCCTAAACCAAGAGGATTGATCCAACTAAAGGCTAAGGATGGTGAATCGGTTTTGCAGGAAAAAGACAAGATCCTGGACAGATTTGCAGACCACTTTGACCAACTACTAAACAACCGTGGAGATCTCACTGAAGAGGCTAAAGGAGCTCTAGTGCAGCGACCAGCTGTATCAAGTCTGGATGAACCACCAAATTTTGATGAACTAATGGCAGCTATCAGGACAACACAGGATGGTAAAGCTCCAGGAAGGGATGGAATTCCAGCAGAAGTGTGGAAATTTGGTGGTGTTCAGCTGACCAACTGCCTGCACAAGCTCATCCAAGAGATATGGGATGCCCAGAAAGTACCTCAAGACTGGAAGGATGCAAGTATTGTGCCTTTGTTCAAGAAAGGTGACAGGAAAGATTGTGGAAATTACTGAGGTACTGTATATCACTGCTAGCCACTGTTGGTAAGATTCTTTCACGTGTACTACTTAACAGACTCAGTGAACACACCTCACAGAATGTACTACCGGAAACCCAGTGCGGATTTAGAAGTGAAAGAAGCACAATGGACATGATTTTCTGCTTGAAACAGGTTCAAGAAAAATGTATCGAACAGAACATACCGCTTTATGTAGTCTTCATAGACTTCAGTAAAGCTTTTGATACTGTTTCACGACAAGGACTTTGGCAGGTACTCAAGAAATATGGTTGTACAGAGAAGTTTGTCAGCCTGATCGAGGCACTCCATACAGGTATGCAAGCAAACATGGCAATGAGTGGTTCAGTATCTAACGACTTTTCAGTAAGCAACGGGGTGAAACAAGGGTGTGTGCTGGCACCTACACTCTTCTCGCTATATCTGGCAGCCATGCTTGAGGTGGCCTTCAAAGACACTTCAGAAGGAGTATACATTCAAACAAGGAAAGAAGCAGACTTGTTCAATGTGGCACAGTTTAAAGCCAAGAGTAAGACATCGATAAAGATAATAAGAGAAATGGTCTTTGCTGACGACAGTGCTCTAGTTGCACACAGCTTGGAAGATATGCAATCTCTAGTAGAGAAATTTGCAAGAGCAGCTAGCCAATTCAGCCTCCAAATCAACATCAAGAAGACAGAGTGCCTTTATCAACCACCAAAGTTCCAGTTATCAACATCACTACCAGAAGAGATCAGCATTGGTACAGAGCCACTAGTCAAGTGCAAGACTTTCAAGTACCTAGGGAGTACTGTTTCAGAGAATGCTAGGCTGGAGGATGAACTATTTCTCAGAATGGGAAGAGCGAGCGCTGTGTTTGGAAACTTGAGGGAGAGACTGTGGAACAATCGACATGTGTCTATCTGTGTGAAATGTAAAGTGTACAGAGCGACAGTACTGGCTACTCTATTATACAGTGCTGAAACTTGGACTGTCTACAGAGTGCAGGTGAAGAAACTCCACGCGTACATGATGAGACACCTTCGAGCCATAATGAACATCTCATGGAAAGACAAGATAACGAACATAGAAGTGTTGAAATGAGCTGGTCTACCATCAATGGAGGACATGCTAATACAGATGAACCTGAGATGGCTTGGACATGTTGAGAGGATGGACCACCAGCATCTCCCTCGGCAGTTACTCTACTCACAGTTATGTGAGGGCAAATGCAATCAGGGTAAACCAAGGCTCAGATTTAAAGACACTGTAAAAAGAAACTTGAAGAAGTTGGACATAGACAGGAGTTCCTGGCAGCGGTAGGCTAAGGACAGAGCTGTGTGGAGGAATCTGATCAGACCTAAATGAAACAGTCATTGTTGCCCACGACAGACTGCTAGGATGATGATGATGATGATGAGAATGATGATGATGATGATATTTTGGGGTTGTGTTGTTGTTGTTTCATTATGACTTCCGGTTTGTGTTTTATTTTGACAGTGCTGTGCAGCTTCTGGCTGTCAAACTGTTCAGAGCTGCACAGCTGTCATTCATTCTGTTATTTTCTCCACTCATGTTTCCACACCTGTTGCATACCAAGCGACAGTATATAAGGGCACGGCAACCTCTTTCCCTTGTCATGTCCTTCTATCACTACTGTCGTCTCCAGATGCACAGTTCTGCTCTGAGAGCTACTTGTGCTTCACTGTCGAGGAGAGAGGAGAGCCCCGTCCAGGTGGGTTTTTCCCTTTTACTTCCAGCCGTGAGCCCCGCAGTAATTCAGGCATGCTCTGGCTGGTTCTGCCCTTCGTCCGGTGTCCCCAGATTTTGTTTCCCTTTTGACACTGAGCCCCTCTCTCCTCCAGCACTTCATCATTTGTATTTGTATGTTAAGTGTTGTTATACGTGCATCTTTATGTTAATAAATGTGCAGAAACCACAGTGAGTGTTTGGTGTCCTTCTGCAGCCCTTAAAGGGCCTATATCATGCTATTTTAAGCCTTTCAGAGTAAACTATATGCATGTATGTGATCGTATATTACCTTTGGTACACTGGAGAATGAATTTCTTTTGAAATATGAGTTATTTTTGCGAGCTACTTTTCCAACCCGGAAGTAAGATGCCTCGATCTCTGAGGCTCAGCCTCTCCTTCTTGTGGCTGCCGCCCATTTCATGACGTAACCCCTGAGCCGGCTGCTGCAGCGTGTCGCTGGGTTCCGCCCACGAAAACTTAGAAGACATTGTCTTACATAAAAAAGCAAATAGTTGTTGTCACTGAGCAGATTAGGTGTGAGAGGGAGTACTTCTTCACAGCGTCAATGCTAAAGTGAAAGAGTTTTGTCGATCACCGCTCCGTTAGCTGCGCGGAGAAAGTGGGTGTGTGCGTTAGCCTGGGGGCGGTGCCGGCAGCACAGGCACTTCCTGGAGTGGGCGGCTCACCCACATTCATAAGTATGAACATGGAGACCCAGTCATTATCAGGGACAGGGCGGAGCAGCAGCTCAGAGAGCAGGGTTGAGGAGGAATACTCAGAGATGAGTGAATGGAGCAAAATACCACTTTGGGGGTGCTTTTGGTGAGGAATTAACATTATAACATGCTTAAAAGCTCAAAAAAGTCAATTTTGCATGATATAGGCCCTTTAAAAAAGGGTGATTTATGGCATATTGGATCTATTAAATATAGTTTTCCTTTTTTTAATTGAATTACTGAAATAAATCAACTTTTTGATGACATTTTAATTTATTGAGATGCATCTATCAGTGAGGGGATGGGGGCAAATGTACAAGAAAATCATGAAAATATGAGAAAAAAAGGTGAAACATGGCAAAGTTTAAAAAAGTAATAAACTTGTCAGGAAAAAGTTGCAAGAAAAAACTCAGAAATTGTTGAGAAAACTGAACATTTGGACATTTAAGAGAGAAATAAAAAGTTTAAAAAAAGTTTAAAAAACGTGTGGGGTGTGTGTGTGTGCGCACGCGCATGTGCGCGTGTGTGCGTAAACCGGCTTCTGAGTGTTTTCATTGCTTATGTCTTTGGCAAATACTGATATTCTGCTGTGGTGTTGGGTCTCGACAGGTGTGCTGCTGCTTATGCATGGGCAGGCTCAAAGCTATACACACACAGAGGTGGGCCGGGTGTGTGTGGGCTTCTGGTGAGTCAGCAGACATTGATTTGTATTTTAGGGAGTGCCGTATACCAGGACTTAACACCCCCCCCCCCCCCATAAACACACACACACACACACACACACACACACACACACACACACACACACACACACACACACACTTGATATAACAGATCACAGCACACCCACATGTACTACATGTGACACCTTCCTCCTCCAGATGTTCAACCTCTACTTCATCTTTTTTGTCTGTCTTTTTCACATTTCATATAGGGGGATCTGTCATAAATGGAAAGTGAGGGCGCGTCACCGTGTCTTGTTAAGCTTTTCTTTTCTTTTTTCCTTGTTAAGCTTTTCTGTGTAAAAGTCAGAAGGTCCTGCCTGTTTGGGGTAAAGAGCTAAAGAGTTTTTCACTCTATGGCTGCTGTAGCTTAAGGTCAGTCTGTGCAAACACATTTGCCAGTGGCATCAGACTGGGGGGGTAAAGGGTACTGTGTACCCAGGGCCCACTGCAGGGAGGGGGCCCTCAGAAACCCTGGAATGAAAAGAGTTTTTTGTTTTGGATTTTTTAATTTCTAATCAATAACGTCATAATGAAATTCACCCTGATTGCATGAAGTGGTTGAGAGACTGAATTTAAGATAAGATAAGCCTTTATTAGTCCCACAATGGGGAAATTCCAGGATTGCAACAGCACAGGGACAGCAACACTCAGAGCAATAATTTAGAAGATAAGGAAATAAGAGCAGTGAATATACATATGTACACATAAATATATAAATATACAGTATATACACAGTGCGGAGCATTGTAACTAGATGCAGTAAACAGCATAACCATCTACTTAGTTATCCTACATAGTATGAATATGTATCCATACATATTGTCACCCTCCGTAGTGACTGATATTGTCCTAGTTGTATACTGGAGGGGACCATTTGTGTAAGTCTGTTGTGTCTTTTGCATTCGATACTATTAGGTCGTCACGTTTTTTGCTATCTCTGCGAGCAGCCCTGCTTAGGTTATAAAGTGTGACAGCCGTAGGTAGAAAGGACCTGCGAAACCTCTTGGTCACGCACCTAGGATGATGTAGTCTACTGCTAAATGAGCTCCTCAGTGCGTCCAGTATGTTCTGCAATAGGGTGGGACTCGGACTCCAGCAGATATGACAGTTTAGCCACCATCCTTCTCTCTCTCCTATCTCCTCCACTGGGTCAAGGCGCTGCCCCAGGACAGAGCTAGCTTTCTTGATCAGTTTGTTCAGTCTCTTCCTATCGGCTGCTGTAATGCCGTTGCCCCAGCAGACCACTCCAAAAGTGATGGCTGATGCCACCACCGTGTCATAGAATGTCTTCAGGAGCACCCCTTGTACACCAAAAGACCTGAGCCTCCTCAGTAGGAACAGCATGCACTGTCCCTGCTTGTAGAGTGTGTCGGTATTGTGTGACCAGTCTAGTTTATTGTTCAGATGAACACCCAGGTACTTGTAGGATGTCACCATCTCAGTGTCTGTTCCCTGTATGTTTACTGGTGCTGTGAGGGGTTGTCCTTCCCTGTGGCAGTCCACCACCAGAACCTTAGTTTTCCTCGCGTTGATCTGGAGGCAGTTCCAATGGCACCAGTCCACGAAGTCCTGGATAAGTCCTCTGTACTCAGCTTCATCTCCGTTGGAGATGAGACCAACGATCGCAGAGTCGTCAGAGAACTTCTGCAGATGGCATTGTGTTGTGTTGTGTGAGAAGTCCGCAGTATAAAGGGTGAACAGGAAGGGAGCCAAAACCGTTCCCTGGGGGGCCCCCCTGCTGCCGATGATCGTGTCGGACACACAGTCCCGGGTTCTCACAAACTGTGGCCAGTTTGTGAGGTAGTCCAGGATCCATGATGAAAGGTGCTGGTCCACCCCTGCACACAGCAGCTTGTCCCTCAGGATCATCGGTTGGATGGTGCTGGAGAAGTCAAAGAACATGATCCTCACCATGTTCCCAGGCTTCTCCAGGTGGTACAGGGAACGGTGAAGGAGGAATATCACTGCATCCTCCACCCCAATGCCATGCTGGTAGGCGAACTGGAGTGGATCCATCGCTGGTCCCACCAGGGGGCGGAGGTGAGCAAACAGCAGTCTCTCCAGGGTCATGTGAGACGTCAGGGCCACTGGTTTGTAGCTGTTCTGGTCTCTGGGGTGGGAAGTCTTTGGTACGGGTACCACACAAGATGTTTTCCACAACTGTGGTACCCTCCCCAGCTTCAGGCTCAGGTTGAAGATGTGCTCCACAATCCACACAGCTGGTCTGTGCAGGACTTGAGGAGCTTTGCGCTGATGCCGTCCGGTCCCAAGGCCTTCCTCGCCTTGATCTTCCTCAGCTCCGTCCTCACCTGGGTCTTAGTGAGGGTCAGATTGGGGGGCTGTGTGCTGGGAGTGGGGGGGAGGTGTTGGTGGAGTGGGGTGTGGACAGCAGGTCTCGATGACTTTAGAGGCGGCAGTGGTTAGTGTGCAGGCGGGGGGAGGGCAGTTGGTCAAACCTATTAAAAAACAGGTTTAGATTGTTCGCCCACTCTCTGCCCCCCGTGGCCTGGGAGGAGGTGTTCTGGAGCCCAGAGATGGTTTTGAGGTCTCTCCAGACCCCGCCGATGTCGCTCCGTTGCAGCTTGTCCTCCATCTTCTTCCTGAAGCTGTCCTTGCCTTCTCTGATCTTCCTCCTCAGCTCCCTCTGTATGGACTTCAACATCTCCCTGTTCCCCGACCTGAAGATCCTCTTCTTCTCTCTCAGAAGTGTTTTTATCTCAGGGTTGATCCAGGGTTTGTTGTTCGAGCAACACCGTATGGTCTTGGTGGGTACGGTGTTGTCCACACAGAAGTTGATGTAGTCCGTGATGGTGTGAGTGAGGCCATCGATGTCCTCACCATGTGGATCGCAGAGCTGCTCCCAGGCAGTGATTTCAGAACAGTCCTTTAGAGCATCCATTGCCTCCTCTGACCATATCTTCACTGTGCGCATGACCGGAGGTTGTCTGTGTACTAGGGGTTTGTACACCGGCCGGTGATGAACCAAGTTGTGATCCGATCTCCTGAGTGGGGGGAGTGGTGATGAGGTGTACGCCTTGTATTAATACGCCTTGTATTCATACATGTGTAATGACAATAAAGTTGAATCTCATCTCATCTCTCATCTCATTAGTGTTTGCATAGAATAAGTCCAGTGTTTTATTGTCTCTAGTGAGGCATGTGACATACTGGGTCAGTCCTTCTCAAATAGTGGGGCGCGCCCCCCTGGGGGGGGGCGTGATGCGATGCCAGGGGGGGCGCGTATGACCCCGGGGAACAGGCTTTGCTTTTGCCGTGTAACGTGTAATTGCACATCCACGTCAGCAGGTGGTGCAGTGGCGCTCTCATTGTCAAAGTCTGTGCGGGAGTTTAAAACTTTTTAAATTGCTGTCAACAAACCCCTCGAGAGACACCATGGAGAAATATTTAACAGTAACGAAAAGAAAGGCGGAGAGAGACAGAGGTAAAAGAGACAAATGAAAGTCTCCCAAAAGCTAAGACGAGGAAATATGACGAAGCTTATCTAGCGCTTGGCTTCACTCTGACTACGGTGGGAGACGAGGAAAGACCGGTGTGTTCACTGTGTCTGAAAGTGTTGGCAGCGGACGGCATGAAGCCAAATAAATTAAGACGTCACCTACAGACATTACATCCTCAACACGTTGATAAGCCGCTTGATTTTTTTCGGCGAAAACGTGCGGAGTACGGCCAACAATCATCCCGCTTTGTGAACGCTACATCAGTAAACCAGCGAGCACTTTTAGCATCATTTAAAGTGGCGCACCAAATTGCGCAGTGCAAAAAACCCCACACAATTGCAGAGGAGTTGATACTGCCTTTTTCTACCTTTTTCTTCAGACTAAAATGTTAAATATATTGGTGTTCCTGTGTTAATGTTCCAGATCAATTTACATTTAATATTATTTATTGATTGAATTATTTTTCTCAGCATCAAATGGTTCAGTTGGTCAAAAATGTTTCTAGTTTAAATAAGGATTGACATATTTTTTATTTCAGGCACTTTGATGCACTTTAAGTTTTTTTTTCTGTTTTAGACTATAACAGGGTTTCTGTGTGGCAAAATAAAGTTAATATTTGTTGAAAGCTGATTTATATTGCTTTTTTCTTTTGTTAATGTTAAAAAGGATACAATTTTAGGTATACTTATACAGTTTTTATATATAATGATCTTATTTATAGTCACCGCGGCGAGTGGGGGGGCGCGAAATATTTTCTCTTTCCTAGGGGGGGCTTTGCAAAAAATAATTGAGAAGCACTGTACTGGGTGAACGTGGGCAGAATGGGGGACAGTGAAATATGGTTGAAATCACCTGAGATGAGGAGAAGAGCATCTGGGTGTTCTGTCAGCAGCCTACCAGTTACTGAGTGAATGGCGTCACGTGCTGTCCCAGCATTCGCCATCGGATTTGCATAAATAACAATGCAGATCACATGTGAGTATTCCCTCGGGAGATAGGTAGGCTGCATGCTAACAGCTAGCAACTCAATGTCTTTGCTGCAGTGTTGTTCTTTAACCGTGATATGTCCCGGTCTGCACCAGCTGTGACTGACATATATTATCACTCCTCCGCCCCTTGTCTTCCCACTGTCTGGTGTCCGGTCTTCCCATATTGCGTGGAAACCCTCCAGTTCGATGTTAGCATCTGTTGCTAGTTCTGTTAGCCATGTCTCAGTAAACAACATCATGCTAATCTCTCTGAAGACGCTCTGGTAACGAGCCATAGCCGCTAGTTCATCTGTATTTTTGAGTAGTGATCGTACATTCCCCATAATAACGGATGGAAGGACGGTTCTGTACCTTATATTTCTCGCCCGTCGTCTTGCTCCAGCACGACATCCATGTCGCTTCTGTCTTATTTCTACCAGTATGTCGAATTCATGCGTTAGCATCGTGGGCTGAATAAGTGCTAGCAGTTGGTCTCTATCATACTGCCTCCTAAAAGCAGTGGCTCCGTCCGCTGGTTCAGGAGACATTTGGGCGATCCGTGTGTTTGTGATGGATAAGGTGTCACCGGATCAGAAAGTTTAGCAAGAGAAGCCGACAGTAAATAGAAATAGGAAGAAATTGATCCGCTGTTGCAAAAAGGCAGCCTACTCGTGTGGCGCCGGAAGTGGTTTTTGCATTAACAACTAGAAAAGCACTCAGAAAGCACATACCTCTGCCAAGGCTCCTTCAGTCTCTCATTGATCACCTCCAAAATGTAATGGGTTTGTGTGTAGGCCTAGAGCCACTTGTGGTGAAAACTGCATCAAAGTCTGTCCATTAGTTTTGGAGTATTGTGGGTGACACACTGTGAGAAAAGCCTTGGCTGAGGTATGCATTCCCAGATCATCACCAAAATGTAATGGTTTCCTCTGTAGGCCAAGAACCACCTGTGGGGAAAATTTCATCCATACAGTAGTTTTTGCGTAATCCTGCTGCACAAATACAAAAAAGCCCTTGGTGAAGGTATGCACTCTCAGATCATCACCAAAATCTAATCATCTGTTCCCCGTGCCATTACACACCTTTCCTGAAAATTTGGTCAAAATCCGTTCATAACTTTTTGAGTTATGTTGGTAAAAGACAGACAGACAGACAGACAGACAGACAGACAGACAGACAGACAAACACCGGTAAAAACATTACCTCCTTGGCGGAGGTAATAATAATTTTGCATTAACAATAATTATGGATATTCTCTGAGACCCCATCACCCCTTTAAAAAAGGTGCAAAATTGTTTAGTCCACCCCTGCAGGGCTCCACCAGCTGGTTCAATTTAGTTACTTTAGACTCATCCCGGTCAGCCAGAGGAGCAGGAGGAGAAAAAAAAAAAAAGTAATGTCTTTTCCCTCAAAATTTTTCAATTAATGGAATAGTTGTCCTTGGTCACAGTAGCAGTGTGGCTGAATAAATGACTTTTCTTGTTTCCCCTTAGCTTCAACAATCCCCCCTTGATCTGGACTTATATCAACTCGGGTGACCTCTGCACTTTTCCGTACACCTTTGATCAAAGATAGTGAAGGTCTGAACTCTTTAACTGTCTACGTTTTCACACAGCCCTAGTGGCGCAGCACTGCAACTGCACCTGTCAACTGAATCTTGACATCCCTTTAACTCCCCAGCTGTACCAGAACTTGTACTGATCTGCCAGTTTCAGAAGGTGGCAGACACGTGTTGGAGGACTCAATGGATGACACGTAATACACCAAAGAAGAAGAACTCCTCATTTCCTTTTGCTGTTTTCATCCTTTTAGCCCAGAAAGCTAATATGGCCACCCGATCATCATGGATCGTCACAGAAAACTGCATCATACAGGAAAAATAGCCACATAATACAAATGAAATTCATGTGGGATAATCATAAGTGTTTGTAGATGTGGTAGAGAGTGTAAATGACCGACAAAACGCAAAACAACGACCACGATGGGCGAAAACGGACCGATCACGTGAGCGAGCGAGCCCCCCCACCCCGCCACGTTAAGTGACGAATTTGGTTTTTTTTTACATTGTACTGATATTGTGGCTCACATACTTTGCAGATAAAATAACAAAATGCCCCTGTAGATAAAACGGTGTCAAAACACCAAACCATTCTTTGTTTAAATATGTCCAAAGTCCACTTTTGACTGAGTTATGTAATTTATATAGCTGCCGTGACATTATGCAAATTAGATGTGTAAATTTATTCCTATCTGAAAGTTTGGATCATATTCTACATCTTTCTAATTGACAGTAAGCTATTATCTCTTGCAACTTTCAAGTTATAGCCTTGGAAATCTGAACTATTTTCTTGACAAAAAATCATTACCACTCTTGACCACTAGGGGTTATGATGCCAAACGGCGCCTGGGACAGTTGGAGTTAACAAGTCTTGAGGACTCAAGTAGGTTCATTTTGTCTTCTTTTAATTATTTACCTTTTGTTCTTATTAAAGACAAAAATGAAAAGATGTTTTTACCTTCTTTACATGTTTCAACTGTGCACTGCAGCCTTCGTCAGAAGAGTCACTCTTCTTTACAGTTGAAACATGTAAAGAAGGTAAAAACATCTTTCTATTTTTGTCTTTAATAAGAACAAAAGGTAAATAAGTCTTGAGGACATCTTTGTGACTGATAGATATGTGCCACTGCATTCTCATTCCAGGGCACAGATTGGTCTTTCATGAGTCCATCAGCTACAAAATGTCTTGGGCCACTCCATCTCAACTGTGGTTCTACAAACAAAGCATCACTTCTGACAAATACTATATCAAGGAAAGAATGTGTGTAGTTCATGGTTGCTCCAACAGCGGTAACATACTTTCACTTTTGAAAAAATAAATAAACACCCCTACATGGACTGACACCTTATCATGGTGGAGAGGTTTGCCTTCCAAACCTCCCAGGAGCTTTGTTGTCAGGGGCAACGCGCCCCTAGTAGGGTCTACCAAGGCAAATTGGTCCTGAGTGAACAGCGAGACCAAGAGTGGTCCAATATATTATATAAAGTTTTGACGAGGAAATATGACCTTGATGTGGCAGATTTTATCAAACTGAATACACAGAATAGGACAACTAGAAGACATCACCTAAAAATAGAAAGGATCAGACCACGGACTCATTAAATGTGGAATGCATTTAGTGTGCGAACTGCAGATATATGGAATAAACTTCCAGATTATGTTATAAATGCCCCAAGCACCAATAGTTTTAAAAGCAGGCTGGATAAAGACTGGAGTAAGACATCAATATACTTCATCTTTGAGGAACCTTTTAACCCTAGAAAAGCAGTGTTGGTCACCTGAGGATGGGCTGGATGCTGTTATGGCAGAAGGACTAGATACTGTATATAATTCTTAGGACTGACAGTAGAGGTCCTTGGACCTATAGTCAGCAATATTCAATATGATTATGATGATGATGATGATGATATGATAATGAATAGATAGATCCCTATGACAAAAGTTAGATCAAGGACCCAGTTTACCAAAAGGGGCCACATGAGTCTGCCCTCCAGTGGGCTTAAGTGCAAGTTATGCACCCACGTTGACACGACGCAGCTGTGCCGATGCCGTCGCAGCTGCTACACGCATTCCTATTGGGTTACCAATGTGCACCTCTCCAGAGAAGGAGAGGTGCACGCTGGTGACGCAGGCCATAAGAGCTTTCATTGGTCCACTTTGTGCCCTCCTTCACATTTCCTGGTTCTCGCCGCTGCTCCACTCTGCCTGTTCACGAAGGCACAACTTCCAAAGCAAGTTGGTTAAACAACGGTCCAAATTCAAAAGCATATTGAGGAAGTATGCACATACAGAATATTTTGTGGCTCGTCATAACCCCAGTAATTACTCAGATCATCAAATAACGGCAGCGGCAGTGGTTGCACGCACCGTTTTCTCCAACTTCTAATCTTTTTCTCTGTGCAACAAACGTATGAAAATTTGCTTTTTCTTAACCCATAAGAACTCATGGTCCCATAATTTTCCTTGAAGGATTAAGGGGTTTGGGTTGATATGGGTTAACATTTATTAGCCCCAACTCCATCACAATCTGCTCTTTTCCATCTCTATTTCCTAAACAAAAACACACGACAAACACAAATCACTACACACTTCGGCTGAAACCCATTTTGGCAACAGTACAATGCATTTCACTCAACACACAAGAAAAAACTACCAATCACTGCGTTGGCGATGCATATCGGGTGTGATGCGTGTGCATAAATCCAGCTTTACACTCCCCTCTAAAAGTATTAGAACAGTGACATGTTTTATTATTTTAGCTATACCATGACATATTCAAGATAGACATATACACAGTGGATATAAAAAGTCTACACACCCCTGTTCCACCCCTGTTCAAAAGCCAGGTGTTTGTGATGTAAAAAAATTAGACCAAGATTTAGAATAGACATTTATTTCAAAACTTTTTCCCCCATTAATGAGACCTATAACCTGTACAACCCAATTGAAAAACAAACTGAAATCTGTTAAGGGGAAAAATAAAAAAATAAACTAGAAAAGCACGCAGAGAGCGCATACCTCTGCCAAGGCTCCTTCAGTCTCTCATGGATCACCTCCAAAATGTAATGGGTTTGTGTGTAGGCCTAGAGCCACTTGTGGTGAAAATTGCATCAAAGTCTGTCCATTAGTTTTGGAGTATTGTGGGTGACACACTGTGAGAAGAGCCTTGGCTGAGGTATGCATTCCCAGATCATCACCAAAATGTAATGGGTTCCTCTGTAGGCCAAGAACCACCTGTGGTGAAAATTTCATCCAAATCCATCCAGTAGTTTTTGTGTAATCCTGCTGCACAAAAACAAAAAAGCCCTTGGTGGAGGTATGCACTCTCAGATCATCACCAAAATCTAACCATCTGTTCCCCATGCCATTACACACCTTTCCTGAAAATTTCGTCAAAATCCGTTCATAACTTTTTGAATTATGTTGGTTTATTCCATCTAGCTACAATGCTCCACACTGTGTGTTTATATATTTATATATTTATATGTACATATGTATATTCGCTGCTCTTGTTTTTTCTTGTCTTCTGATTGTTGCTCTGAGTGTTGCTATCCCTGTGCTGTTGCAATCTTGGAATTTCCCCATTGTGGGACTAATAAAGGCTTATCTTATCTTATCTTATCTTAAAAGACAGACAGACATCCATCCATCCATCCATCCATCCATCTTCTACCGCTTTTCCGGAGGTCCGGGTCGCGGAGGCAGCAGTTCAAGCAGAGAAGCCCAGACTTCCCTCTCCCCAGCCACCTGCTCCAGCTCTTCAGAGGGGATACCAAGGCGTTCCCAGACTAGCTGGGAGACATAGTCTCTCCACCGAGTCCTGGGTCTGCCCCGGGGTCTCCTCCCAGTGGGACGTGCCTGAAACACCTCAAGTGGGAGGCGTCCAGGAGGCATCCTAATCAGATGCCCATACCACCTCAACTGACTCCTTTCAATGTGGAGGAGCAGCGGTTCTACTCTGAGCCTCTCCCGGATGACTGAGCTCCTCACCCTATCTCTGAGGGTGAGTCCAGCAATCCTACGGAGAAAGCTCATTTCAGCCGCTTGTATCCGCGATCTCGTTCTTTCGGTCATTACCCAAAGCTCGTGACCATAGGTGAGAGTAGGAACGTAGATTGACTGGTAAATCGACAGCTTTGCCTTAGAACTAAGCTCCCTCTTCACCACAACAGACCGGTACAACGTCCGCATCACTGCAGATGCTGCTCCAATCCGTCTGTCGATCTCTCGCTCCATTTTCCCCTCACTCGTGAACAAGACCCCAAGATACTTAAACTCCTCCACTTGGGGCAGGAGCCTGTCCCCAACCCGGAGAGGACAATCCACCTTTTTCCGGCTGAGGACCATGGACTCGGACTTGGAGGTGCTGATTCTCATCCCAGCCGCTTCACACTCAGCGGCAAACCGTCCCAGCAAGAGCTGTAGGTCATTGCTGGATGAAGCCAACAGGACAACATCATCTGCAAACAACAGAGATGAGATCCTGTGGTCACCAAGCATGACACCCTCCATTCCCTGGCTGCGCCTAGAAATCCTGTCCATAAAAATTATGAACAGGACCGGTGACAAAGGGCAGCCCTGGCGGAGTCCAACTCTCACTGGGAATGACTCCGACCGAGTGTTGGCAATGCGAACTAAACTCTCACAACGGTCGTACAGAGACCGAATAGCTCGTAACAACAAGCCCGATACCCCATACTCCCGAAGCACCCCCCACAAAAATCCACGAGGGACGCGGTCAAATGCCTTCTCCAAGTCCACAAAACACATGTAAACTGGTTGGGCAAACTCCCACGAACCCTCAAGAATTCTCGAGAGGGTAAAGAGCTGGTCCGATGTGCCACGGCCAGGACGAAAACCACATTGCTCCTCCTGAATCCGAGGTTCGACCAACGGCCGGACTCTCCTCTCCAGTACCTTGGCATAGACCTTCCCAGGGAGGCTGAGGAGTGTGATCCCTCTAAAGTTGGAGCACACCCTCCGGTCCCCTTTTTTGAAGAGAGGAACCACCACCCCGGTTTGCCATGCCAAAGGCACTGCCCCCGACCTCCACGCAATGTTGCAGAGGCGTGTCAACCATGACAACCCAACAACATCCAGGGCCTTGAGGTACTCGGGGCAAATCTCGTCCACCCCCGGGGCCCGGCCACCAAGGAGATTTTTAACCACCTTGGCGACCTCAGCCCCTGTGATAGGCGAGTCATCCCCCTCGTCCCCAAACCCTGCTTCCTCTGTGGAAGGCGTATCAGTGGGATTGAGGAGATCCTCGAAGTATTCCTTCTACCGCCCGATGATATCCCCAGTCGAAGTCAACAGTGTCCCATCCGCACCATACACAGTGTGGACGGGGAGCTGCTTTCCCCTCCTGAGCCGCCGAACAGTTTGCCAGAATCTCTTTGAAGCCGACCGAAAGTCTTGTTCCATGGCCTCACCGAACTCCTCCCATACCCGGGTTTTTGCTTCAGCAACCACCCGAGCTGCACTCCGCTTGGCCTGCCGGTACACCTCAGCTGCTTCGGGAGTCCCACAAGCCAACCAAGCTTGATAGGACTCCTTCTTCAGCTTAATGGCCCCCCTCACCACTGGTGTCCACCACTTGGTTCGGGGGTTGCCACCACGAGATGCACCGACCACCTTGCGGCCGCAGCTCTGGGCTGCCGCTTCAACAACAGAGGTGGAGAACATGGCCCATTCAGACTCCATGTCTCCAGACTCCCTCGGAATGTGGTTGAAGTTCTTCCGGAGGTGGGAGTTGAAAACCTCCCGGACAGGGGCCTCAGCCAGACGCTCCCAGCACACCCTCACTATACGTTTGGGTCTACCAGGTCTGAATGGCTTCCTCCCCTGCCATCGGATCCAACTCACCACCAGGTGGTGATCAGTTGACAGCTCTGCACCTCTCTTTACTCGGGTGTCCAAGACATACGGTCGCAGGTCTGATGATACGATAACAAAATCGATCATCGACCTGCGGCCTAGGGTGTCCTGGTGCCAGGTGCACATATGGACACCCTTATGCTTGAACATGGTGTTCGTTATAGACAGACTGTGGTTAGCACAGAAGTCCAATAACTGAACACCACTCGGGTTCAGATCGGGCAGGCCGTTCCTCCCAATCACCCCCCTCCAGGTTTCACTGTCGTTGCCCACGTGCGCATTGAAGTCCCCCAGTAGGACAATGGAGTCTCCAGGAGGAGCACCCTCCAGCACCCCAGTCACAGACTCCAAAAAGGGTGGGTACTCTGAAACATCATTTGGTGCATAGGCACAAATGATGGTCAGGACCCGTTTCCCAACCCGAAGGCGCAGGGAAGCAACCCTTTCGTCCACCGGGGAAAACTCCAATATAGAGGCAGCAAGGTGGGGCGATACAAGAATACCTACCCCTGCTCGTCGCCTCTCGCCCGGGGCAACTCCAGAAAAGGCCAAGCTCCAGCCCCTCTCCAGGAGACTGGTTCCGGAACCGGAGCTGTGTGTTGAGGTGAGGCCGACTATATCTAGCCGGTATCGCTCAATCTCGTACACCAGCTCAGGCTCCTTCCCCACCAGAGAGGTGACATTCCACGTACCAAAAGCCAGTTTAGAAAGCTTGGGATCAGTCCGCCAAGGTCTCCGCCTTTGACTGCCACCTAATCCACATAGCACCGGACTTCCATGATCCCTCCTGCAGGTGGTGAACCTACTGGAGGGCGGACCCATGTAACTCCTTCGGGCTGAGCCCGGCCGGGTCCCATGGGTGGAAACCCGGCCACCAGACGCTAGCCTTCGAGCCCCTCCCCCAGGCCTGGCTCCAGGGTGGGGCCCCGGTAACCCCATACCGGGCGGGGTACACTGAATCCTTGATATACAATTTATCATGAGAGTCTGTTGGATCGTTCTTCGTCTGGCCCTTCACCCAGGACCAGTTTGTCTTGGGAGACCCTATCAGAGGCAAATTGCCCCGGACAACATAGCTCCTGGGATCACTGGGGCACGCAAACCCCCCCACCACGATAAGGTGACGATCCATGAGGGGGGACAGACAGACAAACGCCGGTAAAAACATTACCTCCTTGGCGGTGGTAAAAACTTAAAATAATCTGTTTGCGTAAATATGTATGCACACCCTTTAACTGTTGCAGCACCTTTGGCTTTTATTACAGCACTCAGTCTTTTTGGGGAGGAGTCTATCAGTGTGGAACATCTTGATGTGGCAATATTTGCCCACTCTTCTTTGCAAAAGCGCTCCAAATCTGTCAGATTGTGAGGACATCTCCTGTGCACAGCCCTCTTCGGATCACCCCACAGATGTTCGATCGAATTCAGGTCTGGACTCTGGCTGGGCCATTCCAAAACCTTGATCTTCTTCTGGTGAAACTTCGTTTGTTGAATTGGATGTGTGCTTTGGGTCACTGTCGTGCTGAAAGGTGAAGTTCCTCTTCATCTTCAGCTTTCTAGCAGAAGCCTGAAGGTTTTGTGCCAACACTGACTGGTATTTGGAACTGTCCATAATTCCCTCCACCTTGACTAAGGCCTCAGTTCTTATTGAAGAAAAACAGCCCAAAAGCATGATGCTGCCACCACCATGCTTCACTGTAGGTATGGTATTCTTTTGGTGATGAGTAGTGTTGTGTTTGTGCCAAATATACCTTTTGGAATTAAGGCCAAAAAGTTCAACTTTGCTTTCATCGGACCATAACACATTTTCCCACATGGGTTTGGGAGATTTCAAATGTGTCTTTGCAAAATGTAGCCAGGCTTGGATGTTTTTCTTCATAAGATAAGGCTTCCGTCTTGCCACCCTACCCCATAGCCCAGACATATGAAGAACATTGGAGATTGTTGTTGCATGTACTAAACAGCCAGTACTTGCCTGAAATTCCTGCAGTTCCTTTAATGTTGCTGGCAGCCTCTTGGCAGCCTCCCTTACCAGTTTTCTTCTTGTCTTTTCGTCAGTTTTGTAGGGACAACCAGCTCTTGGTAATGTCACTGTTGTGACATATTTTCTCCACTTGATGATGACTGTCTTCACTGTGTTCCATTTTATATTTAATGGCTTGGAAATTCTTTTGTACCCTTCTCCTGACTGATACCTTTGAACAATGAGATCCCTCTGATGCTTTGGGAGCTCTCTGTGGACCATGGCTTGTGCTGTAAGATGTGACTACAAAAATGTCAGGAGAAGCCTGGAAGCCTAGAACAGCTGAACTTTATTTGGGGTTAATCAGCGGCACTTTAAATGGTGGCAGGTGTGTGCTGACTTCCATTTAACATGAGTTTGAATGTGATTGGTTAATTCTGAACACAGCCACATCCCCAATTATAACAGGGTGTGCATATTTATGTAACCTGGTTGTTGTAAGTTTTTCATTTTTTATTTTTCCCCTTAACAGATTTCAGTTTATTTTTCAATTGAGTTGTACAGGATATAGGTCACATTAATGGTGGAAAAAGTTTTGAAATGACTTATCTTGGTCTCATTTTTTTCACATCACAAAAACCAGGCATTTGAACAGGGTTGTGTAGACTTTTTATATCCAGTGTGTGTGTGTGTACACACACATACTCTCTCTCTCTCTCTCTCTCTCTCTCTCTCTCTCTCTCTCTCTCTCTCTCTCTCTCTCTCTCGTGCGCATGCGTGGGCGTTTGTGGGAGCAGGGGTGTGGAGTGGTGTCGAGTGAGTACTTTAAACTTTGTATTTTCTAACTTTTTCTCTATCTTGTGTGTTTGAGGTGTGTGTGTTTAATATAGTGGGTTGAGTGTGTGTGTGCTGGGGTGTGAGTGTTGGAGTGAGTGTGTTGGGGAACGGTAGCTTCTGCTGCCGGTTTTTCCCGGCCGGCATCATGCCGGTGATTGATGGTGGTGTGGAGTTTGAGCGCTTAACCCGGCGTCATGGCGTGAGAATCCTCCCGACAGTTCCCTGTTCTGTGGAGGAGGCCAGCCTCGCTGTAGGACAGGTGGTTGGGCATGGCAGCATAAAATCAGCATCGAGGATGAACAGCGCAATTGTGATCTTTCTGGATTCGACTGAAAAACCTGATCAGGTGGTGGCACAGGGAGTGGTCCTAGGTGACACTTTTACTCCCGTTTTACCGCTGGCGAACCCGTCTAGGAGGATCACCATCTCAAACGCTCCTCCTTTCGTTAAAAATGATCAGCTGATTAGAGAGTTGTCCCGTTTTGGCCAGGTTGTGTCCCCTATCAGAATGGTCTCTCTGGGTAGTAAATCACCCCTGCTGAAGCATGTTGTATGTCATAGGAGGCAGTGTTTCATGGTGTTGAAAGACAGCTCTGCTGAACTGAACGCCTCTTTTAATTTCAGGATTGACGGCTTTAGCTACTTGGTGTTTGCAACATCTGAAACCATGAAGTGTTTTGCGTGTGGCGCAGAAGGCCATCTTATTAGGTCATGTCCTGAAAAGGCGAACACAAAGAGCACTGGCGGTAAGAAAGGTGACGCCGCTGTTTCTGGTGGTCCGGAGGGTAGCGCTACATGTGGTGCGGCGGATGCCGCTGCGGCGCCCGCTTCTGCTGGGGCGGTCGCGGCCGCTTCTACTTCTGCGGGGGCGTCCGCGTCCGCGTCCGCGTCCGCTTGTGCTGGGGCGGCCGCGGCCGCCTCTGCTGGGGTGGCCGCGGCGGGCGCGGTAGTTGCCCCCCCAAACAGTGATGGTGGGGAATTTCTGTCTGGCGGCAGCTCTGATCATTGTGACGAGCCTGTCGCCCGGGGTAAACAGGTGGAGGGTGTAAGTAAAAGTGCAGTTAAACGAAGGAACGTGAATGAACAGACTTTGCAGGCGGGGGAGGAGCGGTTTGAGGCTGCAGCGGACACAAAGAGCAAACACTGCATGACAAACGTTGCGTTTCATGAAGAAATGCAGGAATGTAGTTTTGTTGAAGAGGATCCTTTTAAAGCTGCACAAAAAAGGAAAAGTGCGGAAAACTTGCAGAGCTCTGCTAAATCTAGTAGGGTTGGGAATTTAGATTTACTGAATGAGAGCATTTCTGACGAAAGTGGAGATGAGTCTGAACTGATGCAGACGCAGACGCAGGAGGAGCAAAGCTCCTATTGTTTTACTAAAATTAGGCAATTTCTCCAGGTGACTAAGGGGAGCAGAGCTGTGAAAGTGGAAAATTACTTTCCAGATCTGGAGTTATTCGTGGCATCAGCTCGCAAATTTATGAAACTGAATGATGGGAATGAGACTTTCACTGATCAGGAAATTTATCGTTTAAAGAAACTGGTTGCTAAACTGAAATTGCAAATTACTAACAGTCATGTTGACTCTTAGTTTGTTTCTTCCCTTTTATGCTATGTGTGTGTTTTTTTACTGTACCCTATTTTTATCCTTTTTAATGCCCCACCTTAGAATTGGCACTCTCAATATTAATGGGGCCAGGGATGATGTAAAAAGGGCCTCTTTATACAAGCTTTTTAATTTAAAGAAACTTGACGTGCTGATGGTCCAGGAGACTCACAGCACTGTGGACATTGAGAGCCATTGGAGAAAAGAGTGGGATGGCTGCATTTTTTTTAGCCACAAATCCAGTAGCAGTGGGGGGGTGGCTGTACTTTTCTCTAGGGGTTGTGTGCCTGTCTCTTATGAGGTAGAAGAGGTGGTGAGAGGTCATTTCCTCTTATTAAAGGTACAGTTTGAAAACGTGAACTTCGTTTTTATAAACGTGTATGTGCCAACACAGAGAGCAGAGAGGATCAGGGTCTTTGACGTGCTTTCGGATACGGTTAAGTCCTGTGATCCAAATAGTTTTTTATTTCTGGGGGGTGATTTTAACTGTACATTAAACCACAGACTAGACAGGAACCATCAGGAGCCTCACCCTGCTTCTGCCAATAGGCTGAGAGAACTGGTGAAAACACATGAAATGGCCGATGTGTGGAGATCACATCATGGGGACCAGAGGCAGTACACCTGGAGCCATGTCAAAGATAACCTTTTATCTATGGCTAGGTTAGACCGTTTTTATGGTTTTAAACATCAAATGAGTGTTTTTAAAAATAGTTGTATCTGTCCTGTTGGTTTCACTGATCACTGCCTGCTGTTTTGTTCTGTGTTTATTGAAAATGTAAAGTGTAAGAGTGCTTTTTGGCATTTTAACAATACACTTTTAAATGATGTGTTTTTTAAAGAGTTTTTTCATGATGTTTGGAAGTCACACAGGGAACAAAAACCCTCTTTTAGTTCTCTCCAATTGTGGTGGGATTTTGGTAAGGCCCAGATAAAACAACTCTGCCAACAGTACACTCAAAATGTCACTCGTAGCTTGACCCAATCCTTGAAAGTTCTGGAGACTGAGGTGGTAGAACTAGAGGAGTTGCTCAGTTCTACAGGAAAACAGGAGCACTTAGAGGCTCTCAAGTCAAAAAGGTCAGCCTTGGCTAGCTTGCTAGGGGTCACCGCACAGGGTGCTCTGGTCCGCTCACGCTACATGGATGTAGCTCTGATGGACTCGCCCTCCCAGTACTTTTTTGGACTGGAGGGGAAAAATGGACAGAGAAAGCTCATTCACTCCTTGTTGGGCGATGACGGGAGAACAATCTCCACAGCAGCAGAGATCAGGAAACACGCTGCTAGCTTTTACAGTGAATTGTTTAGAGCAGAGTGGAGGGAGGACACGTCACTGGGCCAGGTTTTCCTTGATGGTCTTCCAGTGCTCTCAGAGGACCTTGTTGCCGGCTTGGATGCTCCACTGTCTCTGTCTGAGCTGCATACAGCGCTAATGAGCCTCCAGAATGGAAAATCACCAGGCATAGATGGTCTCTCTGTGGACTTTTTTAAGGAATTCTGGCCCCTGCTTGGTCCAGACCTGCTGGAGGTTCTCCAAGATAGCTTGGAAAGGGGGACCCTACCCACGACCTGCAGGAGGGCCATCATCACACTGTTGCCGAAAAAGGGGGACCTCCAGAGCCTAAAGAACTGGAGGCCAGTCTCTCTGTTCTGCACAGACTACAAGATTCTCTCAAAAGCTCTGGCCCGAAGACTGAGAAAGGTGATGAGCGAGCTCATTCATGTAGACCAGACTTACTGTGTGCCTGGCAGGCTGATTAGTGACAACGTCACTTTAATTCGGGATATTTTGGAGGTCTCTGGTTCATTGGCGGTAGAAACTGGTTTGATTTCAATTGACCAGGAAAAGGCGTTTGATCGGGTTGAACACCAATATTTATGGACAGTTTTAACAGCTTTTGGGTTCAGCCCAGGCTTCATAGCCAGGATACGGGTCTTGTACAGTGACATTGAGAGTGTGCTGAAGATAAATGGGGGCCTGTCTGCCCCTTTAAAAGTCCAGAGGGGGGTTCGGCAGGGCTGCCCTCTCTCAGGGATGCTGTACTCCCTCGCCATAGAGCCTTTGCTTCACTGCCTGAGAAGGGATCTATCAGGAGTTACTTTTCCTGGCTGTGACACCACGTTCAAGCTGTCGGCCTATGCAGGTGATGTAGTCATTCTGCTAAACAAGCAGAGTGACATTGACGTTCTGGTTAGGAGTGTCAATCTTTTTGGCCAACTTTCCTCTGCAAAGATAAACTGGGGAAAAAGCGAGGCTCTGATGGTGGGGGAGAAACTAGAAAATCAGCTTACGCTGCCGGGTGGGTTGATTTGGAAAAAAGGAGGTTTTAAGTATCTTGGTGTCTTTATTGGAAATCAGCAGTTTGAGCAAAAAATTGGGATGGGGTCATAGAGAAGATTAACGGGAGACTAAACAAGTGGAAGTGGCTAATGCCAAGAATATCTTTTAGAGGTAGAGTGCTCATTTTAAATAATCTTGTTTCCTCATCCCTGTGGCACCGCCTCATGTGCATGGACCCCCCTGCTGGTTTGTTGTCCAAAATTCAGTCTGTTTTGGTGGACTTTTTTTGGGGGGGTGGACTCCACTGGGTTCCTCAAGCCCTGTTATTTCTTCCCAAAGAGGAGGGGGGGGGCAAGGAGTGATTCATTTAGCTAGTAGAGGTGCTGCTTTTAGACTGACTTTCATACAGAGACTGCTGACGGGCCCCCAGGACCTGGTATGGAGGCCTTTGGCCTGTGTTATTTTACAGAGAGTCCTTGGGCTTGGGCTAGACCTCCCTGTGTTTTTAATGGATTTTAAGAACTCTAATGCACTGTCTTTACCCAGTTTTTACCGCAGTCTCTTTTCAGTGTGGACTCTTTTTAAAAAACAAAGAGGGCCATGCGATTCCCTCTACTAGTTGTTGAGGGAGCCGCTGGTTTTTGGTGGTCGCCTTGGTGTCCTGCCGGAAGTTGGAAGGACCTTCCTTGATAGGCTGTGTTCCAGGAACATTCTCACTCTGAAGCAAGTGGTGGAACTGGCTGGTCCTGGCCTCAACAACGCCTCAGCTTTAGCAGCTCATCTTGGTGTCAGGTCGAATCGTTTCATCGATGGTCTTCTTGCACACTGGAAACAGGAGCTTCATGGACTTGAGCACTCCCTACTCTTGGACTTTAGCAATGGCACGCTGCAGCCAGAAAGCACTGACCCCTTTCCCTCTCTCACGCTCTATATGGACTTTGACGTCGCTCCTTGCTCCTTACTGGCATTCTGTGCTCCCACTGGTGTGGACTTTGGAGGAGCCAGTGGTAAGGCACTCTACAGACTGGTGGTGATGGCACTCAACAAGGACCGATTGAACACCTGTGTGGACACTCCTTGGAGAGCCTATTTTAAACTAGGAAAAGGGCATCGGCCTGCCTGGAGGGCTCTTTACAAAGCCCCTCTCCCTAAGAGGCATGGAGACTTACAGTGGAGGGTCCTGCATGGTATTATAGCTGTCAATGCTTTTGTTTCTGTGATTAACAGCAGTGTCAGTGATCAGTGTGTTTTTTGTTCCTCTAGGGAGACTGTTTTTCATTGTTTTATTGAATGTCAGCGCCTGAGTGGCCTCTTTGAACTTCTCACAAAACTTTTTCATATTTTTAAGGAAGTTTTCTCTAAGCAGGTTTTCATTTGTGGTTTTATGTACAATCGTCGTTTTAAGCAGAAGTGTCAACTACTGAACTTTGTTTTAGGGCAGGCAAAGTTGGCTATCTATGTAAGCCGGAGAAGAAAACTTGAAAATGTTGAGAATGATGTTGATGTCAAAATTTTATTTGTGAGGCTACTTAAAGCCAGAATCAGGCTGGACTTTCAGTTTTTTATGGGGAATGGGGATGTGGAAGGTTTCAGGACCCTCTGGTCCCTGGAGAATGTCCTCTGTTCAGTTCATGATGGACAGCTTTTTTTGGGGCGTTTTTTGGGGGATTAATTTTCTGTGTAACATAGCATGATATAGAAATTGTATTGACTGATGGACAAGTGTGTTTATTAAAGATCTTTTAAAAATCAAAAATCTCTCTCTCTCTCTCTCTCTCTCTCTCTCTCTCTCTCTCTCTCTCTCTCTCACACACACACACACACACACACACACACACACACACACACACATATATATATATATATATATATATATATATATATATATATATATATATATATATATATATATAAGGTTGTCATAGCCAGGAGCGGCACTGGGGTTAAGCTCCCAGTGCTCATAAAATGCTCCTTATGGAGTGTGTCTCGAAAAGCCTCTGACAACTAAGTCCAGCTCCTAGCCTGCCCGTGTGGTTTAGTCTCTAAGCCCGGCGGAACTGCTTTTACTAATAGGAGAAAGGGCGAGGGCGGATCTCTGGTGCCATAAAACCAGATGCTTCGGGTAGATGGTGGCTCGTCAACCTGGGAAGGTAGCCCATCTAGGGGAAGGTAAACCCTGATTTCAAACCTCCGCTGCCTTGCGGCATACCCGGTCACGGGAAAGGCTTCGGGAGTCAACCCTGAGGAAAAATCCGGAGTCGGAGCCCCTAAGGCAGTTCTATGTTGTGCTCAACATTGTTCTGGCAGCTCCTGCAACGGCGCTGGTGCCAAACTGTAGCAGCCCTGCTGTTCCTTTGGATTCATCAGTGACGTGGAGAGGGGGGACATGCTGCATGGGCAACATCTTGTCCTCCATATCTTCCTGCCCAGGCTTGAATCCTACCAACGCCAACGCTGGAAGGTAGAACACCGGATCACTGGAGAGGACACTCCAGCTTCGCCTTTAGCGTAGACAAAACACAGGGAATGACAGTTACCGGTTATAAGCCACCGCTCAATTGGCGTAGAGTGCGGCGCCAGGGGTTGTTCCTGATGGTGGGAGGGATCATTGGATCTCACTGGACAGCTACCGCCCGCCTCAAGCTGGGCAGCCCCCAGCCAATAAGGTGTTGTCCCGCCACAGCTTGCTTTCCTCATTGGGTGCATGGGGATGAGGAGAAGTCCGAACAGCAGGCTGAGAACCTTCGCACCAGGCAAGACAATAAAACAAAAGAGACCAACTCTAAAACTGGGAGCTTGGAACGTCCGTACTATGATGACAGGACTCGCTGCTAACCTCAAGGACATCAACGACACCAGGAAGACTGCCATCATCAATAATGAGCTGAAGAGACTGGGAGTGGATATCGCCACTCTCCAGGAAACACGGTTGGCTGACGCAGGCACACTGAGAGAGAAGGACTACACGTTCTACTGGCAGGGAAAGGGCAGTGACGAACACAGGGAACACGGAGTGGGCTTTGCAGTGAAGAACACCTTGCTGAAGATGGTGGAACCGGGCAGCACTGGCTCTGCATGACTCCTCACCCTCCGCCTCAACACCACTCAAGGCCCAGTCACCCTCGTCAGTGTGTATGCCCCAACACTGACAGCCACACCAGAGGCAAAAGACGAGTTCTACGAGAATCTCGCAACAACTGTCAGGACCATCCCCAACTCTGAACAACTCATTCTCCTTGGAGACTTCAATGCCAGAGTGGGTGTTGACCACGACTCCTGGCCTTCCTGTCTTGGACCTTTTGGCATGGGCAGAATGAACGACAACGGACAGCGGCTGCTCGAGTTCTGCACATATCACGATCTGTGCATCACAAACTCGTTCTTCAAGACCAAGCCCCAACACAAGGTTTCCTGGCAACATCCACGCTCAAAGCACTGGCACCAGCTGGACTTGATCCTGACCAGGCGCACCTCACTGAAGAACGTGCTAATCACCCATTCGTTCCAGAGTGCAGATTGCGACACAGACCATTCATTGGTGTGTTGCAAGGTCAAGCTGCAGCTGAAGAAATTCCATCGTGCCAGACAGCCTGGAAAGGCACGGATTGACACCAGCAAGATGGCTGAACCAGAACTTGTTGAGCAGTTTGCCTCCACCTTTGAGAAGGAACTGGGTGTACCACAAGAAGGAGAATCTGCAAAGCAGAAGTGGGAAGAGCTGCGAAACACCATCCACCGCACAGCCTTGGCTACCTTTGGGAGGAAGACCTCGAAGTCACAGGACTGGTTTGATGCCAAGTTGACCGAGATGACCCCCGTCATTGAAGCCAAGTGCTCAGCACTTGCTGAGTACAAGAAGTACCCAAACGAGAAGAATCTCCAGATTCTCAGGGCTGCGAGAAGCAAAGTTCAGCAGACTGCGCAGCGCTGTGCCAACGAGTACTGGACTCAGCTCAGCCAAGACATTCAAATCGCTGCCATAACAGGGAACATCCGTGGTATGTATGATGGCATCAAGAAAGCACTTGGTCCGGCTCAGAGCAAGATGGCCCCCCTCAAATCCTCCACTGGGGAGATGATCACAGAAAAGAACAAGCAGATGGAGAGATGGGTGGAACACTACTCCGACCTCTACTCCAGAGAGAACACCGTGACACTGTCAGCCCTTGATGCCATCGACTGCCTGCCATCCATGGACGAACTTGACGCTGAGCCAACCATCAACGAACTCAGCAAGGCCATTGATAGCTTGGCCGCTGGCAAGGCACCCGGCAACGATGGCATACCCCCTGACCTGATCAAGCACTGCAAGACCGCCCTACTGCTGCCATTGCATGACGTCCTCTGCCAGTGTTGGAAGGAAGGTGCCGTACCACAGGACATGAGGGATGCCAAGATCATCACCCTCTACAAAAACAAAGGGGAGAGAAGCGACTGCAACAACTACAGGGGCATCTCCCTCCTCAGTGTTGTTGGCAAAGTCTACGCACGAGTTGTTCTCGTTCGTCTACAGAAGCTTGCCGAGCGTGTCTACCCCGAGTCTCAGTGTGGCTTCCGCGCTGAGCGATCGACGGTAGACATGATATTCTCCATCCGCCGACTCCAGGAGAAATGCAGAGAACAGAACATGCCCCTGTACGTCGCCTTCATCGACCTCACCAAAGCGTTCGATCTGGTCAGCAGAGAGGGACTTTTCATGATCCTGCCAAAGATAGGATGCCCACCAAAGTTGCAAAGCCTCATCGAATCGTTTCACACCAACATGCAGGGGATAGTGCAGCACGATGGCAACGTCTCAGAGCCATTCAACATACGCAGCAGAGTGAAACAGGGCTGTGTACTTACGCCAACCCTCTTTGGGATTTTCTTTGCTATGCTCCTGAGGCATGCCTTCAGCACAGCAACAGAGGGAATCTACCTGCACACAAGATCTGACGGCAGGCTTTTCAACCTCGCCCGCCTGAAAGCCAGAACCAAAGTACACGAGGCTCTTATCAGAGACATGCTGCTCGCAGACAACGCTGCAGTCGCAACCCACACACAGCAGGAGCTTCAGACCCTGATGGACTGCTTCTCCCAGGCATGCAAGGACTTCGGGCTTACCATCAGCCTGAAGAAGACTAACGTCTTGGCGCAAGGCACGGAAGCACCACCAACCATCACCATCGACGACTACGAGCTGGAGGTCGTGAATCAGTTCATGTACCTGGGGTCCACGATCAGCAACAACCTCTCCCTTGATACAGAGATCAACAAGAGGATTGGAAAATCAGCCTTCACAATCGCTCGCCTCACCACACGAGTGTGGGAGAATCTCAAACTCTCTGTCAAGACGAAGATGGCAGTGTACAACGCCTGCGTCATCAGCACACTGCTCTATGGGAGTGAGACGTGGACAACATACGCCCGGCAGGAAAAGAGACTGAACTCCTTCCACTTGCGCTGCATTCGCCACATCCTGGACATATCCTGGCAGGACAAAGTGCCCATCACAGAAGTTCTGTCCTGCGCCGGCCTTCCCTCCATGTTCACTCTACTCAGGCAGCGCAGGCTCCGCTGGCTAGGCCGAGTTCACCGTATGGAGGATGGCAGAATCCCCAAAGACGTCCTCTACGGAGAACTGGCAACTGGCAGGAGAGACGTTGGCCGCCCACAGCTGCGCTTTAGAGACGTCTGCAAGAGAGACATGAAGGCCCTGGAGATCAACACAGAGCGCTGGGAGGATCTTGCAGCGGACTGCTCCAAATGGAGAGGCACCCTGACCAGACAGCTCAAGGTGGGTGAAGAGAGACCGACTGCTACAGCAGATGAAAAAAGGACCCGCAAGGAAGAACCGCCACAGACCCAGCAGCACGGAGACACCCACAAGTGCGACCTGTGTGACAGGGACTGCCATTCGCGCATCGGCCTGTTCAGCCACAGGCGGTGCTGTTCCAGCAGAGTAGACGTTTAGGATTCTCTTCCATGGTCATCATAGACCGACGAAGGCCGACGACAACGACGACGATATATATACTACTCACAAAAAGTTTGGGATGTTTGGGTTTCAGGTGAAATTTCAGGATGCACCTAAAATGCACTATAACCTTTATAGTGCAGCGGTTAATTGTATATTTCATAAGAATCCTTCAAATGGTGACACAAGCATGAAATTCTCCACAAATATGCTTTAATGTCCTCTCTTTCAGAAAAGGGTCCTGGCCACGCCAAAAATTCAAGATGGCCGCCATTTTCCAAGATGGCTGCCAGAATGTGACAATTTTTTGTTATTTTTCCTCTTTTCTTAATTTAATTTTCCAAGTGAACCATGTTTATGCTCTTATATACTAATTTTACAGATTTTGTTGTCTCTGATATAAATTTAAGAAGGTTAGCCTTCAATGTGGTGCCCAAAATGGCTGCTACTCCTTGAAAATTATGATTTATCCATCGTAAATTGAGCATATTTAACACACACATGTAATCGTTTCTGGATGTGGATCTTGGTTGGTGTGGTGCAGATCCCATTCAACCGTTTTTATAAACTACAGTTGTGACTGTGATTGAAATTAAAAAAAAACAAGAGTGATTGTCAGCACACAACCAGGGCACACTGGTGTCAATCACTGCTGTGTAACTCGGCATGGGGTTCAGTGTCAACTGATCTAGCTTTACTAACACTGCAGTATTAGACTAGTTGTAGTAGTATATCTAACTAACTAACTAACCTGCACTTATATAGCGCTTTTCTAGTCACAAAGACCACTCAAAGCGCTTTTCATTAATACTAACCCTCTATTCTAAGGGCCTATAGGAAACAAATATCTAGGGACAATTTAGAACAGCCAATTAACCTAACATGCATGTTTTTGGCATGTGGGAGGAAACCGGAGAAATCCCGGAGTAAACCCACGCAACACGGGGAGAACATGCAAACTCCGCACAGATCACTGTTGATCGGGGGCTGGGATCGAACCCACGATCCCCACAATCCCCCGGCCAAGGGTAAACTGTGCTGCCACAGTGCTAATCACTGCGCCACCGTGCAGTAGTGGCATAGTTTAGTGTCCCAAATGCTTTCTAACAGCCCCATATCATGTAGCTACTAAACTGTAGTTTTTTAGTTATTAGATACTAGTTAGAGAGTCGCACCTGAATTGACAGGATGTGCCAGCGCGGGAGAGCCGAGCCAAGGGTAAGGGGGTTATGCATGTCTCGCCAAATGTTCATGTACTTACCCGGATGGTGTACAGATCACACGGGACTTAAATGGCACTGGATGAATGATCGGGCTAGGTGTAGGGCAACCGAACCTAGTTGAATCCCATACAGTAATGTGTGCACAATTTGATTAGGGTGGTAAAAGGATAGCCCCTCGGCCTTAATCAAGACACATCATGGCAGAAGCGAATGTGATATCTGCCAATCGGAAAACAAATTGGAGCTTGTGTTGCCTTTGCCAGAAGGACAAAATAGGTGAGGGCCTGACAGCCACTCCAAGTCATCATTCCCCAGAACATGATGGATACAAAATGCTGGCAAGGAACATTCCCATGTTCAGCGAAATCAATGACATGCCACTGAGAATAGATCCAACGAGGCTGGATGAAGGTGATGGCATAGAAGCCACACTCAGGAAAAATATGGCAAAATACCATGTGAGCTGTCGCTTGTTGTTCAACAACACTAAATTGCAACGGGCACAAAAGCGCCATTCCAGTAGTCAAACCAGTGAAACTGAGACTGGAGCTTGTCAGTCAAAACTGCGGTGAAAAAGTCATGATAGTCAGACATGCATTTTCTGTGAAAAAGTGGCACCTGCATCAGACCTCAGAGAGGCCAGTACAACGGGCCTAGACAAGAGGCTGCGCGACATTGCAGAGATGCTTGGTGATGGTAAGCTTCTTGCAAGATTGACTGGTGGTGATGTCATTGCACAGGAGTTCAAGTACCATAATGTTTGCCTTCGGGCTCTCTACAACAGGGAAAGGGCGCACCTGAGGAACCTTGAGAAACGTGACACTAAGTCACAACCAGATGTGTATCCAATGGTGATCTCAGAATTGGTTGCATACCTTGTTGAAAGCAACCTATGTTCAGAAGGACCAGTTACATTTCGCATGCCAGATATCTGCCACATGTACCAAAAGCGTCTGGAACAGCTGGGGGTGGACTCACCAAATGTGAATTCCACTAGACTGAAAGAAAAGCTATTGGCTGAAATTCCAGGACTTGAGGCTCACAGATCTGGCGCAGATCATAGAGAAGTGATACTTACATTTCAGGAAGATGTAGGCAAAGTGCTTGCTCAATCCACAGATCTTTCAGATGCACTTATCATTGCTAAAGCAGCAAAGATCCTCAGAAGATGTATACTTGACCACAAGTCTAGATTTGAAGGTACATTTTCTCAGGGTTGTGTGCAAAATGCTATACCTCCCCTTCTGCTTCAATTTGTGGGGATGGTTGAGCATGGTGCTGACATAAAATCACAGCTGAGATTCGGGGCATCAAAGTCAGACCAGGCAATTGCTCAGCTCATGCAATTCAACTGCTACACCCGCTACAAGGAAGGAGCAGCAACTCACAGGCATTCTAAAGACAGAGAGACCCCATTTCCCGTGTACATGGGGCTCTCTGTTTATGCCAAAACCAGAAAGAGGAATCTGGTTGAGATGTTGTTCGATCATGGTCTCAGTATCTCTTATGACAGAGTGCTGGAGATCTCTGCTCAACTTGGAGATGCAACAGTCAGCAAGTATGTTGAGGAGGGTGTGGTTTGTCCTCCAGTGCTGCGGAAAGGGTTGTTCACTACTGCAGTGATGGATAACATTGATCACAATCCCTCTGCAACAACTGCAACTACCTCCTTTCATGGCACAAGCATCTCTCTGTTCCAACATCCCACAAAGGATAATAGTGGACAGGAACGAGGGCAACTCAGGTTTGGGCCTGAGAAAGTAAAGTCAGTTCCTGAACTTCCTGATACATTCACAAATATCTCTCCAGCTTCCTTCCGGACAACAAATCCTGTTCCACCAGGTACTGCAATGCCAAAACCACCCACAGATATTCTGGGGCCACAACTAGCACTAGAGTACCAGTGGCTGGACAAGGTCTCAGTGACACAAGAAGTTGATGATGCATTGAACCTAACATGGTCAGCACATCATGCTTCAATGAAGAGAAGCCCTGAATTTGAAGTTACCATTACTTCTTTGCTTCCTCTCCTGCGGGATCCAGCTCATTCAGTTGCTACAGTCAAACATGTAATGAACAAAGTAAAAGATGTTGTTGATTTCCTCAACCCTGGCCAGGTACCTGTCATCACAGCTGACCAGCCAATCAACGCCATAGCAAAGCAGGTGCAGTGGCAGTGGCCAGGTCAGTATGGTGAGGACAAGTACCTGGTCATGTTTGGTGGTCTGCACATTGAGATGGCAGCACTGAAGTCGCTGGGTACTATCCTCCAAGCCAGTGGATGGACAGGAGCTCTAGTTGAAGCTGGTGTGGCTTCATCTGGCACTGCAGAGTCCTTCCTGTCAGCTGCAAGTGTTACCAGGACGCGACAGATGCACCAAGTGACAGCCTCCAGCTTGTACAAACTCTTGAAAGCTGCATATGATGAGTACTGTACTGAGCAGGAAAATCAAGATGAAGAGGCACTGGACTTTGAGAAGTGGTGTGACTCCCGAAAACAGGATAGTCCACAGTTTCACTTCTGGCACATGGTACTATCCATGGAGCTTGTTGTCTTTCTGCTGATTAGATCTTTCCGCGAGGGAAATTTTGCTCTCTACTGCCAGGCACTACATGAACTGATACCCTGTTTCTTTGCCAACAACAATACAAACTATGCTCGTTGGCTGCCCATCCACCTCAGGGACATGCTTATGCTAGAGATTTCACACCCAGAGTTAGACAAAGAGTTTAAAGCTGGCAACTTTGTGGTGCACAAGACCCGTCGTCCTTTCTCAGCAATGGCTCTAGATCAAGCCCATGAACAGACCAATGCCATCATCAAGGCTGATGGTGGAGCCATTGGGTTGACAGAAGATCCATCTGCACTCAGGCGATGGATGTTAGCTGGCCCAGAGGTCAGTCGCTTGTTATCTGTTTATGACACAGAGGCCCAACGCAAAGAAATTCCCGAGCAAGCAACACACCATGAGCAAAACCCACAGGCACAGAAGACTTTTCTGGACAAGGTCAACAAGCTTTCTGCAGCCTTGCAAAACCTAGGCAGTCCTTTTCAGGAAGAAAGTTCTGACTTGTATTCCATTGACACCAAGGATATTGCCCACCCCAACACAGCAGAGCTTCTCAAGACACACATGAACAGAGGCCATGCCAAGTTCCAGGAGTTCTCAGATGCTCTGGCAAGCCGCCCTGCCTCCATGTATGAACCCATCAAGAAGAATGTGACCGACTTCTTCCAACAAGAATCGGCTAGTCCTGTACAGTCAAAGCAAAGGCTATTGAAAGAAGACTGTCAGTTATTCTCCTGACAGTCTCTCTCTCTTGTGAGAAACAGTTCATGATCACAATCCCATGATTTAAAGTTCATTTAAATGAAAAAAGCATGTTTATTTCAACAGATATATGGTCTCGGTGTGAGATTGCCAGATACTGATGGCGGCCATCTTGAAAAAAGGTCGCCATCTTGAATTTTCACGTGGCCAGGACCCTAATCTGAAAGAGTATATCCAGAAGGGTATCTGTGCAAAATTTCATGCTTGTGTCACCATTTGAAGGATTTTTTTAGTTATCTGCTCCACTATTACAGGTGAACTTAATTTGGCCTTCTCTAACCTTTTGAATGCACATGTCCAGCTGTTCAGTGTTTCACTACTTTTTAACTTGCTGCTCTCCAACAAGGTGCTCACTGGCAAAATTCACAACAGGTGCTTGATCCATGAATCGACCAATAAATTTTCTGGTTCAATTAGCAATGGTGTTTAAACAGTCCTCTTCATCATACTGTTCACATTTTGACATCATGTGACCAAGATGACACCTAACAACTGATCAACAATACCTCACCATTGTGAGGCTTCAAACAGGATGTTCTCAGAGGGAAGTGGCCACTGAGCTTAGACTGTCGCAGAGTGTCATCAGCAGGTTGTAACAGAGATACAGAGAGTCACAGAAAGGCATAGAAGTGGATGTCCTTTGGCCACATCCCACGCTGATGACCGCTTCAATGTGAACAGTGCCCTACAGAACCAGATGATGAATGCTACTCAACTCCAAGCACATTTAAGGGAGGTGAGAGACACCCAAGTGTCACGTCAGACCATTCAAAACATTTACATCAGCAGGGTCCGCATGCTAGACAACGTGCAATGGTACCTTACCACACCACCAGGCACAGGTGTCATCGTTTGCATGGGCCAGGGAGCATTTATGCTGGACAAGGGACCAGTGGGCTTCAGTGCTGTTCTCTGATGAAAGTTAATTCACGATGAGCAGAAATGATGGCTGCCAACAATGTTGGAGACATCAGGGAGAGCACTGTGCATCAGCCACTGTTGTCACCATGTTACAGTCTGGACAGGTGTGTCTAGTCAATACAGAACTGCCCTACACCTTGTGAATGGTACAGTGACAAGCCAATACTACCTGAATAACATAATGAATCCAGTCATTGTGCCCCTGCATAAACAGCACAGGCCTAATTTGATCTTCATGGCCGAGAATGCTTCAGCTCATCGAGGTCACACTATTTGGGAACGGCTGCTGGAGGCTGGGGTACCTCAAATGGAGTGGACTGCACTTTCTCCAGATCTGATTCCCACACAAAAAAAAAAAAAACCCAAAAAACCTATGGGATCAGCTGAATTACCGTGTAGAGGCTCGTAATCCTGCACTTGACAACCTCAATGACCTGAGGGCCGCCCTTCAAGAAGATTGGAATGTCATGCCTCAGCAGACAATAAGTCATCTTGTGAACAGCATGAGACATTGTTGTCAAGCTGTAATTGATGCTTAAGGGCATATGACAATTAAATGAGACACTGACATTTTTTTGTTGTGGTATACCCACCACTGTTGTTGGCTTTTGTTTCAATAAATTGTTTGAGATGAGGAAATCACCATTGCATGCTTCTGCTTAAATGCCCCACTTTCATTATATTACAGTGGTGTGAAAAAATGTTTGACCCTTCCTTATTTCTCATTTTTTTTGTATGTCACTCTTAAATGTTTCAGATCATCAAACAAATTTAAATATTAGACAAAGATAACACAAGTAAACACAAAATGCAGTTTTTAAATGAAGGTGTTTATTATTAAGGGAAAAAAAAAATCCAAACCTTCATGACCCTCTGTGAAAAAGTGGTTGCTGCCTAAACCTAATAACTGGTTGGGCCACCCTTAGCAGCAACAACTGCAATCAAGCGTTTGCAGTAACTGGCAATGACTCTTTTACAGAGCTGTGGAAGAATTTTGGCCAACTCATCTTTCCAGAATTGTTGTAATTCAACCACATTGGAGGCTTTTCGAGCATGAACCGCCTTTTTAAGGTCATGCCACAGCATCTCAGTCTAGATTCAGTTCAGGACTTTGAGTAGGCCACTCCAAAGTCTTCATTTTGTTTTTCTTAAACCATTCAGAGGTGGACTTGCTGGTGTGTTTTGGATCATTGTCCTGCTGCAGAACCCATGTGCACTTCAGGTTGAGGTCACGAACTGGACATTCTCCTTCAGTATTTTTTGGTAGACAGCAAAATTCATGGTTCCATTTACCACAGCAAGTCTTCCAGATCCTGAAGCAGCAAAATAGCCCCAGACCCTCACACTAGCATCACCATATTTTACTGTTGGTATGATGTTCCTTTTCTGAAATGCTATGTTTCTTTTATGCCAGATGTAATGGGACACACATCTTTCAAAAAGTTCAACTTTTGTCTCGTCAGTCCACAGAGTATTTTCCCAAAAGTCTTGGTGATCATTAAGATGTTTTCTGGCAAACTGAGACGAGCCTTTATGTTCTTTTTGCTTAACAGTGGTTTTCGTCTTGGAACTCTGCCATGCAGGCCATTTATTCCCAATCTCTTTCTTATGGTGGAGTCATGAACACTGACCTTAACCAAGGCAAGTGAGGCCTGCAGTTCTTTGGATGTTGTTGTGGGGTCTTTTGTGACCTCTTGGATGAGTCGTCGCTGTGCTCTTGGGGTAATTTTGGTTGGCTGGCAACTCCTGGGAAGGTTCACCACTGTTCCATGTTTACACCATTTGTGAATAATGGCTCTCACTGTGGTTTGCTGGAGTCCCAAAGCTTTAGAAATGGCTTTATAACCTTTTCTAGACTGATAGATCTCAATTATTTTGTTTCTCATTTGTTCCTGAATTTCTTTGGATCACAGCATGATGTCTAGATTTTGAGGATCTTTTGGTCTACTTCACTTTGTCAGGCAGGTCCTATTTAAGTGATTTCTTGATTGAGAACAGGTGTGACAGTAATCAGGCCTGGGTGTGGCTAGAGAAATTGAACTCAGCTTTCCAAAGATGTGATAAATCACAGTTAATTCATGATTTAATGAGGGGAATCACTTTTTCACACAGGGCCATGTAGGTTTGGATTTTTCTTTTTACCCTTAAATAGTAAACACCTTCATTTAAAAGCTGCATTTTGTGTTTACTTGCGTTATCTTTGTCTAATATTTAAATTTGTTTGACGATCTGAAACATTTCAGTGTGACATACAAAAAAATTCCACTTACCAAAAGCCAGTTTAGAAAGCTTGGGATCAGTCCGCCAAGGTCTCCGCCTTTGACCACCACCTAATCCACATAGCACCGGACCCCCATGATCCCTCCTGCAGGTGGTGAGCCCACTGGAGGGCGGACCCATGTAACTCCTTCGGGCTGAGCCCGACCGGCACCGGTCCTGGCACCAGGACACCCTAGGTCGCAGGTCGATGATCGATTTTGTTATCGTGTCATCAGACCTGCGACCGTATGTCTTGGACACCCGGGTAAAGAGAGGTGCAGAGCTGTCAACTGATCACCACCTGGTGGTGAGTTGGATCCGATGGCAGGGGAGGAAGCCATTCAGACCTGGTAGACCCAAACGTATAGTGAGGGTTTGCTGGGAACGTCTGGCTGAGGCCCCAGTCCGGGAAGTCTTCAACTCCCACCTCCGGAAGAACTTCAACCACATTCCGAGGGAGTCTGGAGACATGGAGTCTGAATGGGCCATGTTCTCCACCTCTGTTGTTGAAGCGGCGGCCCAGAGCTGCGGCCGCAAGGTGGTCGGTGCATCTCGTGGTGGCAACCCCCGAACCAAGTGGTGGACACCAGTGGTGAGGGGGGCCATTAAGCTGAAGAAGGAGTCCTATCAAGCTTGGTTGGCTTGTGGGACTCCCGAAGCAGCTGAGGTGTACCGGCAGGCCAAGCGGAGTGCAGCTCGGGTGGTTGCTGAAGCAAAAACCCGGGTATGGGAGGAGTTCGGTGAGGCCATGGAACAAGACTTTCGGTCGGCCTCAAAGAGATTCTGGCAAACTGTCCGGCGGCTCAGGAGGGGAAAGCAGCTCCCTGTCCACACTGTGAATGGTGCGGATGGGGCGCTGTTGACTTTGACTGGGGATATCGTCGGGCGGTGGAAGGAATACTTCGAGGATCTCCTCAATCCCACTGATACGCCTTCCACAGAGGAAGCAGGGTTTGTGGATGAGGGGGATGACTCGCCTATCACAGGGGCTGAGGTCGCCAAGGTGGTTAAAAATCTCCTTGGTGGCCGGGCCCCGGGGGTGGACGAGATTCGCCCTGAGTACCTCAAGGCCCTGGATGTTGTTGGGCTGTCATGGTTGACACGCCTCTGCAACATTGTGTGGAGGTCAGGAGCAGTGCCTTTGGCATGACAAACCAGGGTGGTGGTTCCTCTCTTCAAAAAAGGGGGCCGGAGTGTGTGCTCCAACTTTAGAGGGATCACACTCCTCAGCCTCCCTGGGAAGGTCTATGCCAAGGTACTGGAGAGGAGAGTCTGGCCGTTGGTCGAACCTCGGATTCAGGAGGAGCAATGTGGTTTTCGTCCTGGCTGTGGCACATTGGACCAGCTCTTTACCCTCTCGAGAATCCTCGAGGGTTCGTGGGAGTTTGCCCAACCAGTTTACATGTGTTTTGTGGACTTGGAGAAGGCATTTGACCGTGTCCCTCGTGGTTTTTTGTGGGGGGTGCTTCGGTAGTATGGGGTATCGGGCTTGTTGTTACGAGCTATTCGGTCTCTGTACGACCGTTGTGAGAGTTTGGTTCGTATTGCTGACACTCGGTCAGAGTCATTCCCAGTGAGAGTTGGACTCCGCCAGGGCTGCCCTTTGTCACCGATCCTGTTCATAATTTTTATGGACAGGATTTCTAGACGCAGCCAGGGAACGGAGGGTGTCATGCTTGGTGACCACAGGATCTCATCTCTGTTGTTTGCAGATGATGTTGTCCTGTTGGCTTCATCCAGCAATGACCTACAGCTCTTGCTGGGATGGTTTGCCGCTGAGTGTGAAGCGGCTGGGATGAGAATCAGCACCTCCAAGTCTGAGTCCATGGTCCTCAGCCGGAAAAAGGTGGATTGTCCTCTCTGGGTTGGGGACAGGCTCCTGCCTCAAGTGGAGGTGTTTAAGTATCTTGGGGTCTTGTTCACGAGTGTGGGGAAAATGGAGCGAGAGATTGACAGATGGATTGGAGCAGCATCTGCAGTGATGCAGACGTTGTACTGGTCTGTTGTGGTGAAGAGGGAGCTGAGCTCTAAGGCAAAGCTGTTGATTTACCAGTCAATCTATGTTCCTACTCTCACCTATGGTCACGAGCTTTGGGTAATGACCGAAAGAACAAGATCGCAGATACAAGCGGCTGAAATGAGCTTTCTCCGTAGGATTGCTGGACTCACCCTCAGAGATGGGGTGAGGAGCTCAGTCATTCGGGAGAGGCTCAGAGTAGAACCGCTGCTCCTCCACATTGAAAGGAGTCAGTTGAGGTGGTATGGGCATCTGATTAGGATGCGTCCTGGACGCCTCCCACTTGAGGTGTTTCAGGCACGTCCCACTGGGAGGAGACCCCGGGGCAGACCCAGGACTTGGTGGAGAGACTATGTCTCCCAGCTTGACTGGAAACGCCTTGGTATCCTCTCTGAAGAGCTGGAGCGGGTGGCTGGGGAGAGGGAAGTCTGGGCTTCTCTGCTTGAACTGCTGCCTCCGCGACCCGGACCTCCGGAAAAGTGGTAGAAGATGGATGGATGGATGGATACAAAAAAATGAGAAATTAGGAATGGGGCAAACACTTTTTCACACCATTTTTTATCACTGTAGTATGAACTTTTTACATTTTCCATAAATTTCACCTGAAAGCCAAATATTCCTAACTTTTTGTGAGTAGTGTATATATTTGCTGCTGTCTGTTGGAGTAACTTTAGAGGGATCACACTCCTCAGCCTCCCTGGGAAGGTCTATGCCAAGGTACTGGAGAGGAGAGTCTGGCCGTTGGTTGAACCTCGGATTCAGGAGGAGCAATGTGGTTTTCATCCTGGCCGTGGCACATCGGACCAGCTCTTTACCCTCTCGAGAATTCTCGAGGGTTCGTGGGAGTTTGCCCAACCAGTTTACATGTGTTTTGTGGACTTGGAGAAGGCGTTTGACCGTGTCCCTCATGGTTTTTTGTGGGGGGTGCTTCGGTAGTATGGGGTATCGGGCTTGTTGTTACGAGCTATTCGGTCTCTGTACGACCGTTGTGAGAGTTTGGTTCGTATTGCCAACACTCGATCGGACTCATTCTCAGTGAGAGTTGGACTCCGCCAGGGCTGCCCTTTGTCACTGATCCTGTTCATAATTTTTATGGACAGGATTTCTAGGCGCAGCCAGGGAATGGAGGGTGTCATGCTTGGTGACCACAGGATCTCATCTCTGTTGTTTGCAGATGATGTTGTCCTGTTGGCTTCATCCAGCAATGACCTACAGCTCTTGCTGGGACCGTTTGCCGCTGAGTGTGAAGTGGCTGGGATGAGAATCAGCACCTCCAAGTCCGAGTCCATGGTCCTCAGCCAGAAAAAGGTGGATTGTCCTCTCTGGGCTGGGGACAGGCTCCTGCCCCAAGTGGAAGAGTTTAAGTATCTTGGGGTCTTATTCACGAGTGAGGGAAAAATGGAGCGAGAATGTTATATCTTTCACCCTTTGCGTTACTTAATATAACAATAATAACTCGGACCATCGACGTAATGTTCACGGTTTATTAGCGTAGCAGCAACTCATAGCACACAGCCAACGACAACACACTCTGACATCACAGGTTACCCATAATGCTTTTAGCAAAGCACTACGACGGGTGCCGTAGTAAACCAAAATACATAACATCTCCTCCCCCCTTACAATAGATGTCCTACAGGAGATACCAAATGTCTTTGTTTTGTCTCTCTTTTTTTTTTTTAATTATTATGCTACCTTAGGAGTGAGGGTAGACTACCTCATCCCATAACTGTACCCCTGGGGATTATTCTGCCCCATTAATGTGGGTCAGTTACCATCTAGTCTAATAACTCAGACGGACAGGAGGTCGTCGCTCCCTGGTGGGATATCGGCGCTCTGCAGGAACATGAGTCTGTGTTCTTTCTAATGTGGAGATTGCTTCTGGTGCTGATGCAGAAGAAGATGTCACATCTCCAGCTGGAACTCCGGTCTCTGAAGTGGTTGAGTTCTGTACTGGTGTAGGTGGACAAAGTGGTGAGTTGGTGAGTGCATCTTTAGGATATCCAAGAGACGGTTCTGCAGGCGCTGGCGGTGTCTGCAGGAGTTGATCCACGTGCCTTTTCCAAACACTGTCAGTGGTTTGAACTGTATATGAGACTGGTCCAGTTTGTGCAATAACAGTTGCAGGAACCCACTTAGGTTCACCTCTGTAGTTCCTGGCCAGCACAGATTCTCCTGACGTGAACGCTCTGTCCTTTGCCCGATGTTCTCTGTGCATAATTTGTTTCTCTTGTTGCTTTTGCACAGTGTCCTTTAATCCTGAGGGTTTCAAAAGGTCAAAGGTAGTGCGCAGATCTCTCTTGAACATCAGACTAGCAGGGGTTGTCTTTGTGATTGCATGTGGAGTGTTGCGGTAGTTTAGCAGGAACTTGTGCAGCCTCTGATGCTGTGTTCCTTGACCTTGTGATGCTTTCAATGCATGTTTCATTGTCTGCACAAGCCTTTCTGCAAGGCCGTTCGTCGCAGGATGGTATGGAGCTGATTTAATGTGCTGCACTCCATTAGCTTGTAGAAAAGCATCCATTTCTTGTGAAACCAACTGAGGTCCATTGTCAGAAACTAGTTGTGCAGGAGACCCAAAACGACTAAACATTTCTCCTAATGCCTCTGTGGTCTTCTCTGTGGTGGTTGACCTCATAATAGCCACTTCAGGCCATTTACTGTGTGCATCCACAGCAACGAGAAACATTCTGTCCTCAGACGGACCTGCAAAGTCAATGTGCACACGATGCCATGGCTCCTGTGGGAACTCCCAGGGATGGAGAGGAGCCAATGGTGGGTTGTTCCGTACCTTGTGACAAGATGAACAGCTTTTGGCTATTTCTTCAATCTGCTTGTCAATGTTTGGCCACCAAAAATAGCTTCTCGCTATTTCTTTCATTCTCACGATTCCACTATGTCCTGCGTGAAGTTGCTGTAACACTTTTCTTCGACATGACAGGGGAATAATCACTCTCCTCCCCCACAGCAAACAACCCGACTGAACAGACAATTCTGTCCACTTCCCAAGGAAGGGCTTCAAGGTTGCGTCATCACCCGCAGGTTGTCCTTTAATGATCAAGTCCATGACTGCAGACAACACAGGGTCATTTCTAGTCCCCTTTTTCACCTGCACAGCTGAAACAGGTGCGTTTTCTACCTCTGTGAAGTAGAAGATGTCCACAGTGCTTGACTCTGGCTTCATGACAGGAAGTGGTAGTCTGGATAACCCATCTGCATTACCATGACAGTCTGACTTTCGATACCTGATGTCATAGGAGTGTCTTGACAACAGCAACTCCCACCTCTGCAGTCGGGACACTGCAAGAGATGGTATTCCTGTGTATGGTCCAAGGATGGTTGTGAGAGGTCGGTGGTCAGTAAAAAGTGTAAACTTCCGTCCATACAAGTACTGGTGGAATTTTCTGACACCAAACACAATGCTCAGAGCCTCTCTTTCTAGTTGAGCATAGTTAGCTTCTGCCTTGTTTAATGTCCTTGACGCAAAAGCGATTGGCTTTTCCTCACCATCTAGCATTACGTGGGAAATCACCGCCCCTACGCCATAAGGAGAGGCGTCGCAGGCAAGCTGGATCGGAAGTGATGGGTTGAAGTGGGTCAGAACCTCTGATGCCGTCAGCGCATCTTTTGCCTTCTGAAAAGCCTCCTGACAGCTTGCTGTCCACTTCCATGCTTCCTCTTTGCGCAGCAGGTTATGCAGTGGTTTTAATAGTGATGCCAAGTTTGGTATGAAACGTCCATAATAGTTCAGCAGTCCCAAGAAAGACTTCAGCTGACTGACATTTTGGGGTGGAGGTGCATCCACAATGGCTGTGATTTTCGATGGTGCAGTATGCAGTCCCTTAGCATCGATCACATGACCTAAGTATTCCACGGATGACTGGAAAAACTCGCATTTATCCTTGCGGATTCTCAATCCATATTCCTCCAGTCTCGTGAGAGTTGCATCCAAGTTGCGCAGATGCTCTTCATCATCTGCTCCTGTACACAAGATATCATCCAGGTAGCACTGCACTCCTGGTAATCCACTCAGGATTTGATCCATAGCTCGCTGAAAAAGTGCTGGAGCAGATGTGATGCCAAAAGGCAGTCTGCAGTATCTGAAGAGTCCTTTATGGGTGTTGATAGTCAGCATTTCACGTGACTGCTCGTCTACATGCATTTGTAAGTAAGCCTGGTTGAGATCTATTTTGCTGAACTTTTGTCCCCCACTCAGCCCCGCAAATAAGTCATCAATCAGTGGAAGGGGATACTGCTCTGCTGTTAGTACAGGGTTTACTGTTACCTTAAAGTCTCCACAGGTCCGGATTCCTCCGTCCTTTTTGGGTACTGGAACTATGGGCGTGGCCCACTCACTGGTTGTCACAGGCTCCAGAACTCCATTCTTGACCAGAGCATCTAAGTCAGCCTCCACCTTTGGTCTGATGGCGTACGGCACTGGTCTGGCTTTCATAAACACTGGTTTACTGTCAGGTTTGACATGCAGCTTCACTATAATTTTTTTCATACTGCCTAGTTCATCACGAAAAACCTTTTTGTGCTTTTTCAGTATGGCCTGCAGCTGAGTGGAACTGTGTGACAGCTTCCTTACTTCTTGCCAGTCAAGTTGGATTTTCTTTAGCCACACACGCCCCATTATAGCTGGACAATTGTTCTTGGTAACATAAACTGGAAGCTCAGCAGTTTGGCCATTGTGCTGAACAGTTACCTCTGTCATCCCTTTCATGGGTACTCGGTGTCCAGTATACGCCCTGAAGACGGTGTCTGAAGGTCGGAGTGGAAGATGTTTCAGAAACTTCTTGTAAATGCCATGCGACACAAGTGATGCCTTTGATCCGGTGTCTATCTGCATTTTAATAAAATGTCCCTCCACTTTTGGTTTAGTCCAAAAGCCTTCTGAGCCTTCATTCACATTCATAATCCGGACAGTATTTATTGCAGTTGACACCTCTTCCTCTGAGGAATCGCTCACTCTGTCCTCGCCATGTTTAACTGTGTGAACATTTCTTTTCTTTTTGTATTTTACCATGTCACTTTTATTCCTTGTCTTTGGGCCTTTGTCTTTGCTCTTTTTGCTTCTACATGCCCGCTCCATGTGGCCTTTTTTCCCACAGTTGTTACAGTCCATCTCTTTGTACCAACAGTCATTAGGAAGGTGTCCCACCTTGCCACAGCGGAAACGTGGGCCTGTTGCATTGGTTTTACCACTGTTGAGCTTATGTACTCTGCCTGTAGCATGCAGTTGGTGTGCTTCTTTGGAAGCCATCTCCATCATCACACTAATGTTAATGGCTCTTTCAAGCGTCAAATCACTTTCTGTGAGTAACTTCTTCTGTGCTGCTTCATTCCGTAGTCCACACACAAGCCTGTCTCTTAATGTGTCATTTAAAACATCTTTAAATTCACAGTGTTCGGCTAACTTGCGTAGCGTTGCAACAAACATGTTAACAGACTCACCCTCTTCTTGGTTACGTCTGTGAAACCTGTATCTTTCTGCAATCACTAGAGGCTTGGGTGAGAAGTGGTGGGTTAGTGTGTCCACCAGTTCTTTGTAGGTTTTAGAGCCTGGCTTTACTGGCTGTAGGAGGTTACGTAGTAGGTTAAATGTCTTGGGGCCCATCACACTCAGAAAAGTGGGCACTAACTTTTCATCCGTTATTCCATTGGCCGCGACGAAATAGTCAAAGCGCTCAATATAGGAGCTCCATTGTTCCGCGCTCTCATCAAAGGGCCCGATAGAGCCAATGACTCCAGCCATTTTAACACTCCTGGTTGAATGTCGCTCTTTCCCTCGCAGCTCCTTTCTGTAACGTCGTTTCTTCCCTCCGGCGTTACTCACGGAGTTTTTTTTTTTTTTTTGTCCTTAACGATTTCCACTGCTCCGCTCCTCCCCGCTTAGCAGACAGCCCGCAGCATCCACCTCAGCACAGTGGCGCGGTGTATCACCCTGTCAGCACGAAGTAGCGGCGGGAAAAAAAAAAACACGACAAAAAAAAACTCTCCTCCGTCGCGGACTGCAGCGTCGGTCCAGACGTCCTCGTCGCCACTTTTTGTTATATCTTTCACCCTTTACGTTACTTAATATAACAATAATAACTCGGACCATCGACGTAATGTTCACGGTTTATTAGCGTAGCAGCAACTCATAGCACACAGCCAACGACAACACACTCTGACATCACAGGTTACCCATAATGCTTTTAGCAAAGCACTACGACGGGTGCCGTAGTAAACCAAAATACATAACAGAGAAATTGACAGACGGATTGGAGCAGCATCTGCAGTGATGCGGACGTTGTACCAGTCTGTTGTGGTGAAGAGGGAGCTTAGTTCTAAGGCAAAGCTGTCAATTTACCAGTCAATCTACGTTCCTACTCTCACCTATGGCCACGAGCTTTGGGTAATGACCGAAAGAACGAGATCGCGGATACAAGCGGCTGAAATGAGCTTTCTCCGTAGGTTTGCTGGACTCACCCTCAGAGATAGGGTGAGGAGCTCAGTCATCCGGGAGAGGCTCAGAGTAGAACCGCTGCTCCTCCACATTGAAAGGAGTCAGTTGAGGTGGTATGGGCATCTGATTAGGATGCGTCCTGGACGCCTCCCACTTGAGGTATTTCAGGCACATCCCACTGGGAGGAGACCCCGGGGCAGAACCAGGACTCAGTGGAGAGACTATGTCTCCCAGCTGGTCTGGGAACGCCTTGGTATCCTCTCTGAAGAGCTGGAGCAGGTGGCTGGGGAGAGGGAAGTCTGGGCTTCTCTGCTTCAACTGCTGCCTCCACGACCCGGACCTCCGGAAAAGCGGTAGAAGATGGATGGATGGATGGATGGATGGATGGATGGATGGATGGATGTTGGGGTAGCAGTATCAGAGCCAGCGACACCAATAGACTTGGCAAGTTAATCAAGAAGGCTGGCTCTGTAATTGGTCTCAGGCTGGAGACCTTTGAGAATGTGGTGGAGGGGAGGACACTGAACAAACTGTTATCCATCATGGACAATCCTAGACTGCTAGAGCTTTGCTGCCGAATGGTCAGGTACAGGAAATCTTTCCTTCCACATGCCATTTCACTATACAATAATTCACTCTAATGTTGAGTTCTGGTCATAACAATGCTACCATACTGCACCTAGCAGTCTAATTGGTACCTCACACTGTACCCTGTGCCTGATAGTCCTGTATTGTACAGCAAGCATGATGCATCTATCTATACGGGTCATCATCTGCAATGTATATAAAGCTATCTAGGCAATTTTACTTTCATGGGTAATTCCTATATCTATTATGTTGTGTGTGCTTCTGTGGTTTTGGTCGTCTACTGTCATGCTGCTGTTGTTACACTGTAATTTCCCAGTTTAGGATCAATAAAGTCTGTCTGTCTGTCTGTCTGTCTAATCAATATGACCTTAAAGTGCACTCTCAGCATTAACTTGAGGCTATTCATATCCAAACTGGAGTTACAGTTTAGGAATTGTAACTGTTTTTATACAAAGTCTCCTTATTTCTGGGGCTCAAAAGTAATGAAACAACTATTTCATGGGCTGCATGAGCTATTCCCACTTTAATCCATTATCAATCAAGCAGGTTAAAGGTCTGAAGTAGATTTTAGGTAAATTCTTCCCCACTAAACCTAAATCCTGCTTCGTGGTACAGGCCCCAGGTTAACTGCTATAACATTAGCCTGTTAACTAATTTCACCAGGTTCACTGCTATAATGTTTGTCTGCTAGTTAATATTAAGGTAACCTTACCGAGTTCACTGTGTAAACAGAGAGAGGGAAGAATATGTCTGCAGCTGTCACCCTATTGGTCACTAGGGCTGCAAAGCTTAGTCAACATTGTCAACAACATCAACTGTACGATTTTGTCATCGGAAAAGTTTATTGTCAACATATCAATTAATTTTAAAGTTTAAGAACATGCCGTGGAAATATTCAGTGGTAACTGCAATGCACTACTACTGTGGACAGTAGTGCTTCTGTTATCTGACATGCCTGAACAATTTCTAGCGTGGAAAGATAAACACGGAGAAGAGGAGCTAAAAAGAATCAAGACCCAAACTTTCAAAAGTATGGGAACATTTTACTGAAAATAAAGAAACAATAACAAGTAAAATGTAGATTCTGCAAAGCAGACTTATTATGGCAGCATTACACTGATGCATGAGCATTTGAAATGGAGACACCCCGGGGACGTGACATTTACTGATGCTTCTGCTTGGTAAGTTTTAATGAGTGAAGAAAGTTAGCGCGGCTTATTTTCAATGGCCAGCTGATTCAAGCTTTAGAAAAATGACTATACTGTTAGTACCTGCTGTTTATGTTAGCTTACCTGTTTGACAATAAGCTCTCTTTGTCATGTCAGTGGTGAGCAGCACATGCACACCACACTCTGCCTCTAATTGCCTCTGATTATTTTCAGCTGCTCAGCGGCCCAGCTCCACCCTACTTAAGGGGTGAACTGACATTCCTTCCCTGTGGGATTGTCTCGACGCCACCGCCAAGTTGCCTCTGAGATTACCTGCTCCTTTCTGTTCGACAAGCTCCTGTGTGTGTGCTCTACGCTTGCTCACTGCATGCCCTTCCTGGATCCCAAGTAAGACCCTAAGCTCTTACCTCCATGAATCTCTGGATCTCTCTGCCTCCTTCTCCCCAGTGCTCTTTCTGCCGGAGCACTTCCCCAGGACTCAGGATTTCTGCCTGCCTCGCAACCTGGACTCCCCATTTGGATTCCCGTAAACCAAGTAAGGCAAAATTCATCTTGCTCACTTCAACTGTCCCCTTTACTCTCAGGAACAAGCCCCAGGCCTGGGCATTTCCCCACACCCACCTCAGGGGGGTTCTCTCGCTTGAGCTCCTCTCCAGCCTCACTCCAGCACCAGCTCCCTCCACCTGTGCAGTCAGCTCTCTGCCAAGAGAAACAGCAGTTAATCCTCCATATCAATTAAGCCAATACTTCACCACATTATTTACCCAGTATTATTCCTTCAGTGACTAACCTTGTCCTCTCCTCTCTCCTCCCACAGGGCACCCAGTCACAACCCAAAATAACAACCTGTACAAATAAAAACTTGCCTTGCATCTTACCTGTTGCTTTCTGTTGTGGTTTCTGCCATTGGGTACCTGTATTGCAAAATTATGTCACTCTTGGAGGATTGTTGGGGAGGACTGAGCTGTTTAAATCATGGCTGATGTGTTGAATGCAGTAAATGACTGAATTACAAGAGTAGCTATCTCTTTTTCATCTTTGTTAATATTAGCCTTCATTCTGAATATTAGTGCATCTCACTTTTTTTAATGTTATGTTAAAACAGAGACTGGGTGTGCAGACTTAAAGAGAGGCACCACCACCCCAGTTTACCATGCCAAGGGCACTGTCCCTGACCTCCATACAATGTTGTAGAGGCATGTCAACCATGACAGTACTAAAACATCCAGAGCCTTGTACTCAGGTGAATTTCATCCATCCCTGGGGTCCGGCCACCGAAGAGTTTTTTAATGACTTCAACGACCTCAGCCCCTGTGATGGGTGACTCTTCCCCCTCATCCTCAAGCTCTGCTTCCTCTTTGGAAAGCGTGTCAGTGGGTTTGACGAGATACACGAAGTATTCCTTCCACCGCACCTTGTTATCCCCTTGCAAAGTTAGCAGCACCCTATCTGCCTCATACACAGTGTGGACAGGGAGTTGTTTCCTCCTTCTGAGTTGCCGGACAGTTTGTCAGAATCTCTTCGAGGTCGACTGAAAGTCTTGATCCATGGCCTCATCAAACTCCTCCCACACCCGAGTTTTTGCTTCAGCAACCACCAGAGCTGCACTCTGCTTGGCCTGCCAGTACACCTCAGCTGTTTCGGGAGTCCAACAAGCCAACCAAACTTAATAGGACTCCTTCTTCCACTTGATGCCCCCCCTCACTACTGGTGTCCACCACTTGGATCAGGGGTAGCCACGACGAGATGTACCAACAACCTTGCAGCCACAGCTCTGGCAGCTGCTTCAACAGTGGAGATTGAGAACATGGCCCATTAAGACTCCATGTCTCCAGACTCCCTCAGAATGTGGTCAAAGTTCTTCCAAAGGTGGGAGTTGAAGACCTCTCAGACAGGGGCCTCAGCCAGATGTTCCCAGCATATCCTCACTATATGTTTGGGTCTACCGGGTGTGAATTGCATCCACCCCTGCCATCAGATCCAACCCACCACCAGGTGGTGATCAGTTTACAGCTCTGCACCTTTCTTTACCCGAGTGTCCAAGACATACTGTAGGTCTGATGACACAATAACAAAATCGGTCATCACCTGTGACCTAGGGTGTCCTTGTCACGGCTGGCCCTCACGAGCCAGCATAAGACGCCTCAGTTCAGTAAATTGCAGTTCAGTTCCTTTATTTATAAAGCACAGGACTTAGGTGTACAACATAACTTTGCCACGCAGGCTTCGTTACACAACACAACATAAATTCACAAAAGAGAGTTATGGCAGTGACGAGGAGCTCTCGTCTGCCGTAGTTAGGAAGGAACGTCAGCGAGGGAGAAGACAGTTCCAAATAAATCACTTACATGCAGCGGGATACGTCGAGGAACCCAGGGAGCATGTGGTAAGGAGACAGGGGAAAGTCATAGGACTTCTGACGAGACAGCCGCGCCGTCCAGTTCACTCGCACTGACATTTAAAGCCAGCTGCTCATGATTGGAAACTCGGCACAGCTGCCCAGGTTCTGACAGCTGAGAGCTCCCGAGCGTCTGGCCAATCAGAGCCCGGGAAACCCGTGTGACGACACCAGCTGTCAAAAGCTGACAGGGATGAGGAATAACCCGAGCGCGGACAAAGCGCTCGGGATATGACAGTCCTGGTGCCAGGTGCACAAATGGACACCCTTATGCTTGAAAATGGTGTTCATTATGGACAAACTGCGGTTAGAACAGAAGTCCAACAATTGAACCCCACTCGGGTTCAGATCGGGCAGGACATTATTCCTAATGACACCCCTCCAGGTTTCACTGTTGTTGCCCACGTGCACATTGAAGTCCCCAGTAGGACAAGGGAGTCTCCAAGAGGAGCACTTTCCAGCACCCCAGTCAGAAACTTCAAAGAGGGTGGGTACTCTGAACCATTATTTGGTGCATAGGCGCAAACGATGGTCAGGACCCATTTCCCAACCCGAAGACAGGAAAACTACCCTTTCGGCCAAAGGGAAGAACTCCAATGTAAAGCCAGCTTAGACAGCCGGGAATCAGACTGCCAAGGTCTTTCTGCCTTGGACTGCCACCTGATCCACATAGCACCCTCCTGCAGGTGGTGAGCCCACTAGAGGGTGAACCCATGTAGCTCCTTTGGGTTGAGCCTGGGCCGTTCCCATGGGCAGAAACCCGAGCTGGTCCCATGGGCAGAAACCCAGCCACCAGACACTCGCCATCAAGCCCCTCCCCCGGGCCTGGCTCCAGGGTGGAGCCCCAGTAATCCCATACCAGGCAGGAAACACTGAATCCTTGGTGGTGCATCCATCATCAGAGTCTATTGGATTGCTTTTGCAACTATTTTGCATGAAAAAATAGCAAATTAAAAACTGCAGTAAGTACAATAATTTTGTTTAAAACTGAATATTAATCATCATTCTGTAGCAATTTGTAATGCAAGTAGTCTGACAGGACAACTATACTACAGCATGTTTCACACTAGTAGTGGTTTCTTTGCCGTCACAGGTCTTGTCAGCTTTGCCTGCTGCACCTTAATCAAAATAAAATCACAGATTTACAAGAAAAAAGTTGCACATTTATTCAAGAAAAAGTTACTGTTTTAACTTTATGTTGAGGTTCATGTAGAGGCTACTGACATCTGGTTTAGGATGGACAGCGGTGGGTAGAATAGCAAGAAACTGTACTCAGCATTACCTTGTTATAATTACTCAAGTACAAGTAAGTGTTGACATCAAAAAGGTGACTTGACTAAGAGTATCTGCTAAAAAGTTACTGTTGTAGTGAGTATTGACTTTACAATTGCCAGTTTGTACCATTTGAGACTTTCATGAATCTGTGGGGTTTTTAGATTAGATTAGATTCAGCTTTATTGTCATTACACATGTATGAATACAAGGTAACGAAACACAGTTTAGCATCCAATCAGAAGTGCAAAGGACAGCAGTGCAGTAAATACAGTAATTGACAGTATGTGCAATTTAAGCAAATATATGCAGATAGGTCAGTGCAGAAAGTTAAGAGTACCGTTATGTGCAAATAATGTACAATAAGTTAGGTGGGCAGTTATGTACAGGTGAGGATGGTAAGAGATGGGAATAAGTTAGCATAAATTACAGAAGAGCAAAGTACAGATGAAGTGAGGTAAGTAGCAGACAATCTATCTAACTATACAGAGTGGCAATATGCAGAAAAACAGTATGTAGTTAAATATGTGAGATAATATACAGAAGAGCAGTATGTATCAATATATAATGACAATATGCAGATATGATATATATGTGTATACAGTTTGAGGAAGCACGGGGGGGGGGGGGGGGGTTAAAGGGGAGAGAAGTGGAGGTTCAGCGGGGAACTGAGTTCAATAACGTGACAGCTGTTGGAAAGAAACTGTTCCTAAACCTGCTGGTTCTAGTCCGAAGGCTTCTGAAACGCCTTCCGGAGGGGAGAAGCTGGAACAGTCCATGAGCAGGATGGTTGGAGTCCCTAAGAATGCTGCGTGCCCGGCGCAGACATCTTTTCCTGTAGACGTCCTCTATAACTGGAAGTGGAGTCCCTGTGATGCGTTGGGCGGTTTTCACCACCCGCTGCAGCGCCTTGCGGTCAGCGACAGAGCAGCTCCCATACCAGACTGTGACACAGTTGGTCAGGGATGCTCTCTATCACGCAGTGGTAGAAGTTGCCCAGGATGTCAGTTGACAGATGGTTCTTCTTCAGTGTCCTCAAGAAGAAGAGGCGCTGATGGGCCTTCTTGATCAGGCTGATGGTGTTAACTGACCAGGACAGGTCCTCCGAGATGTGGGTCCCCAGGAATTTGAAGCTGGGGACACGTTCAACAGTTATGCCATTGATATGGATGGGATCATGTGTCTCTCCCCTCTCCTTCCTGTAGTCCACTATGAGCTCCTTGGTTTTGCTGGTGTTAAGGAGCAGGTTATTGTCAGCACACCAAGTAGCCAAGTGCTCAACCTCTGCCCTGTAATCTGACTCATCGTTGTCCCTGATGAGTCCGATCACGGTGGTGTCATCTGCGAACTTTATGATGGAATTGGATCCATACATAGGCCTGCAGTCATGGATGAAGAGGGAGTAGAGGAATGGGCTGAGCACACAGCCCTGTGGTACACCAGTGTTGAGTGTGATGATGGAAGAACGGTTGGGGCCTGACCTAACATGCTGGGGTCTGTTGGTCAGAAAATCCATGATCCAGTTGCAGGTGGAGGTACTGATTCACAGGTCCCCAAGTTTAGTGATCAACTTGGAGGGGATAACTGTGTTGAATGCTGAGCTGAAGTCAACAAACAGCATTCTTGTGTAGATGTTCTTGTCATCCAGATGTGAGAGTACACAGTGCAGCGCTGTAGAAACCGCATCCTCTGTACTCCTATTGCTCTGGTAGGCAAACTGGTGAGGGTCCAGTGTAGGGGGCAGGCTTTTTTTGAGCTGTGCCAAGACCAGTCGCTCAAAGCACTTCATGATTATGGGCGTCAGTGCCACAGGGTGATAGTCATTTAGGCACGATGGTGTTGAGTGTTTCGCCACTGGTACTATAGAAGTGGTCTTGAAGCACACTGGTACCACCGCCTGGGCCAGGGACAGGTTGAAGATGTCAGTGAAGACCCCTGCCAGCTGCTCAGCGCATGCCCTCAGCACACGCCCAGGAATGCCGTCAGGGCCAGCAGCCTTACGTACGTTGATATGACTCAGTGCGTTACGGACGTCGATGTGGGTGAGTGTGAGGTGGTGGAGGTCGTCAGAGGGTGGGAAATTGATATTCTTTTCGTTATTGTCCTTGTCAAAATGAGCATAGAAGTCATTTAGCTCAATGAGAAAGGACACAGTCATGGCTATAGGTATGGAGTTGCTGGGCTTATAACCAGAGATAGCTTGAATGCCCTGCCACATGCGTCGGGGGTCAGAGTCCCCAAAATGTTCCTCCACCTTCAGCTTGTAGCTGTGCTTGGCCTTCTTGATGCCCCTCTTCAGATCTGCCCTGGATGAACTGTAGGCCTGCGCGTCACCAGATCTAAAGGCATTGTTACATGCCTTTAGCAGAAGCCGCACTTCTCTGTTCATCCACGGCTTCTGATTTGGGTACATGGTGATCTGTCTTTCCATGGTGACACTGTCAATAGTGGTGTTGATATGGTCCAGGACTGAGTGGGTGTAAGAGTCGATGTTTATGTGGGAGCCACAGGTAGCCTGAGAGGTGAACATACTCCAGTCTGTGTTCCTAAACTTTTCCTGGAGTACAGAGTCAACCCCCTCTGGCCACACTTTGATGGTCCTCACTGATGGCTTCACCCGGTTGATGAGCAGTACATACTTGGGGATAAGGAACAAGGATAAGTGATCAGACTGACCTAGGTGGGGGAGGGGAGTTGCTGTGTAGGCTCCCACAATACTGGTGTAAACGTGGGCCAATGTTTTGTCCCCTGTTGTGTGACAGGAGACATGCTGGTAGAATTTAGGAAGCACTGTCTTGAGGTTAGAGTGGTTAAAATCACCCGCCACAATAAATGCTGCCTCTGGGTGTGCAGTGTCTCCCAACAGTGACAGAGTTCGTGCACCAAGCCTTGTTAATATAAATGCACACTTCCCCACCTCTGGTCTTACCGGAGTTATCAGCTGCTCTGTCTGCCCGGAGAGTGTGTAGGCCGGCTAGCTCGATAGCATTGTCGGGTATTCCACTGTGTAACCACGTTTCTGTGAAAATCATGATATTGCAGTTCATAAGTCTCTTATTGTTGGTGATCCGAAGCTGTAGCTCATCCATTTTGTTCGCCAGTGACCGTACATTTGCGAGGAAAATACTGGGTAGAGAAAGCCGGTGCGGTGTTAGCTTTAGCTTAGCTCTTAGCCCTCCGCGCTTCCCCCGCCTTTGTTTACGGTCTCTATGCCGCCTGTGAGCACTTCCGGTCGGCCGGGTAGCTTGCCTAGCGTCGGGTGTTCTCCGGAGCTCAGGGATGAGACGTAGGTTGCTGATAAAAAGATCGTTATCGTTATTTTGTAATCCAATGTCCAAAAGCTCATTTCGGGTGTAAGATGTGAAAGTGAAGCTGTTCTAAACGAACAGACCCGAAATGAGCAGAAATAACACTGCTAATCCACAAAATCTGAGAAGATGCTGAGCCTCGCGTTGTGCACACGCCGCCATCTTAGCTTAAGGAAAAAAGAATAAAGAAAGTTTGTTTGTTCATAAAGTTGAGAAAATTTTCTTCTAAATTAGTTTTTTTTTCTCCTCATAAATTTATGGCTTTTGCTATAATATGCACTGCAACTACTACTACTATACTATTATATATATATTACACACCATTTCAATTCTATGCCATTTTGATTCTTCTGTATGTCCTGTACGTATAGTAGTATTGACAAATAAAATCTTTTGAATAATGTACTACTGTATTTCATGTGAATATGTGACATTTTATGAAAACTTTGCAGTTTTTTCACATGAATTTCAATCATTTACTCATAAATTTGCAACTTTTTTGCTACTTTTATTTGTAAAATAATTTGCTAATTTCCTGAGCCGAAATAGAACAGTGATTTCAACATAGTTTTCCCATTAAAATTGAATTTAATCTCACTGAAATTATTAAAGATGCAGTCATTTCTAGTAAAAACAAATAATTACAAGCACATTTCAGAATCAATGAACTCAAAAGTAACTTGAAGAGAATGGCCAAATATACTTGAGTGACAGCACATTTTTCTTGATAGATGCACTCAAGTAAGAGTATCCTAAAATAGAACAATCCATAAAAATACAAGTTTGTGAAAAACATACGAGTACATGTACTTAAGTAAGTGTAACTAGTTACTACCCACCTCTGAGGATGAAGAACATACAGTCATGTGAAAAAACTAGGACACCCTGTATAAGCCTGTGTGTTGTTTTTTTTAACATATTTGGGCATATGGATATTTAATATCAATGTTAAAAAATACTAGGAGATTCATGTAATACAACTAAACAATAAAAATGAGTTAAAGACTTTTTTAAATTTTCTGTAAAATGTAATTTTAAACAAATGAGGAATAAATTAGGACACCCCAATCTTTTTACAACACCCCCACATTCATTCCCACTTAAAATGGTTAAAATAAATGTTAAAAAAAATGCAAATAAAAACAAAAACAAGGTTAGACATAGATGCTTGAAGATTTCTTAATAAAGAACTGAATATTTAATGGGGTGTCTTTATTTTTTCACATGACTGTATTATCTCTGATCACATCTAAAATTTTCCATCTTAACTAAAAAGCCATATAGTGGTGATAAATGGCTCCACTTTGGTCTGTTAACATCTTAGTCCTTCGCCCTCAGCTTGTGTTAGGGTCAGTGGTGAAACCTTGTTGTTTGTCTATTGAAGAACATCCTCTAGCAGATGGATAATCCATAATCCTGAATGTACGTATGTATGGAATGTATGGAGCTGCTGGATGTCCTGGGTCACGTTTCCAGGGTCAGGAGTTAAAAAGCTGCTTCCCTCTTATACATCCCTGAATGCATTTACCGAATGAATGCTTAAAACTAACAGGTGGTGTTTTTGCTTCTGTAAAGCAGCCCCCTACCACACTATCACCCGCCCACGTAACACCCATCTCTCCATCACCTCTCCACTGGCTCACTAATGGTTACTTATGAAACACAGAGCTGCCGAGCCAAACCTTCAAGCACGTTTTGTTGGTGGTGTAGCTTTTTGAATTTTTTAAGTGTATTTTGTACATTAATTTTTTTCAGAAAGAAATGATAACTGTAACAGTACTATACTACTGTATATGTAGATGTGACACTACTAGACATGCTCATGGTGGATATATATAAGGACTTGTACTTATATAGTGCTTTTTCTAGTCACAAAAACCACTCAAAGCACGTAACTAGTAGCGACTCTAACCCTCTAGGCCAGGGAGTCTGCAACCTTTGTCAACCGAAGAGCCATTTTGCCCATCTCCGACTAAAATAGAAGTGGCTGAGGGCTGCAACAGTAATTTGACCTTTAAAATAAAAATTATGCTGCTTGTAAAGTTTTTTTATATAGAGATCTCTGAATATTATGTGGCATTAATGAATTCATACTACAACAGTGGAAAAAAAAAACTGTCAAGCTTTATACAGTATATAGCTTCATTCATAAAATAAAAGTATTACAAATATATTACAAATTGCTTTGTTATGAAAAATAATGTGAATATAATATTAATAATATGAGGTATTATGGGTTTTGTTCATAAAGTTGAGACAATTGCACCTGCTGTGGCGTTGGTGTAGTATGGCCGACTACTGATTGGAGAGTCAGTGGTTCGATTCCCGCTCTGTCTGCAGTCTGCATGTCGAAGTGTCCTTTAGCAAGACACTGAATCCCCAGTTACTCCTGGTGGGTCAGGCCAGCGCCTGTGTATGGCAGCTCTACCGCCGTCAATAGGTGGATAGCAGGATTTGTAAAGCGCTTTGGTCATCCAGAGGAGAAAACGCACTATATAAGTGAACATCATTTACTATATTGCAAATATCTGACCATTTGTGTAGTTTTCAATTATCAGCACATTTATAAATTGTTTAAATCTGAAAAATATCATCCATCTGTTTATAACAATGATCACACAGCTTTAGTTCCTGATATTTTAATAATTTAGACATGAAAGTTTTATTTAGAAGATACTTTTCATCTTTTTTGTTTCCTCATAATGCTCTTTATTATTAATATAATACAAATCTGTATCCTTCACCTGTTCTTCAGACTCAGTTTGACAACTAGTGGATTGGTTGTCTGATATTCTTCTTTATTTATTTTGGAATAAAACAAAAACAATTCTAAACAACTTTCTAAATAATATAGCTTTAAAAATCATTTGGTGCAAATTAAGCCAATTAGAAATAATTACAGCAGTGGAAAAAAAAAACATTTATAAAACATCTTCTTTTGCTGAGCTAAATGTTGGTTATAATTAAAAAAAAAAAAAAAATGTGGCATTGAGAGGCAGTCTGTGTTATGTCCATAATCAGTAACCCAATGACGAGGCCAGAGGTGCAATAGAACTCATCTTTATTGTGTAGGCTCACAGACACTAGGCACTCCCGTACAGGCAGAGGCAAAGGTCAAAAGAGACCGTGCCTCTTCCGTGTCGGCCTTTTATACACAGGGTGGCGGTGGAACCGCAAAGGTGGAGCCACCACCCTCACCACACAATGATATAACATATTCATATATGACCCCCCCCCCCCCCCCCGTAGAAAAGTCCAAAACGCATGCACACTAAATAAGCCCTCCCAAATTTAATACCCGAATCACTCTCTAATAACAACAAATAAAATAGGCCTATCCATACACACAAACAACTAAAACTAGAGGGGGACAGGTGGACTGCCATCCCACCTCCACACGGCCAGATGGATTATTCTGCTGTCTCAGATACTAAAAGGTCCATAAAATAAAACAATGCCATGTTTCTAATCTACTATCAAAATAATCCCATGAACTAATTTACACGAAGAAAGAAAATTTCAACACACAACCAGTTAACATGCACCTTCATACACCATTATAACATTCCCAAAAATACCACCCCAACCCGGGCAAACCCCACAGTAATATACACCCCAAACACGGTGACACACAAATTACATGGGTATTATTATTGTTTTTTTTCACATGGGCACCTGTTATAGCAGTCCAGTATGAGAAACATGCCAACTACATAGCTTGGGCAATTTCCATTTAACCCAATCCATCACCTCCTGCTACCGTACAGTCTTGATGGAGAAGCCACCCTCCAGGGGACTCGTCTGGTGGGTCCCGTCCAGAGCTCCTTCATCTCTTTGTCCCTGGAGATGAGCCACGTCAAGGCCCCAACACCTTCTCCTCAGTAACGTACCGCAGCTCAATGGGATGTCTCCAGTCAGTCATCTGACAGCCGAAGGTATCCGTCCTCCCAAATAGCCACCACCTTCAGCTGCCCCTGGTCCTCCATCGGGCCTCCTCACAGGCAGCACCACTGCAGCGACCCTCCACGAAGCCTGACCCGGCCTGCAGTGTTCCTGTGTGGCACGTCTGTTTCCCGTGCCAGCCGGTCCTGCCCTGCTCTCTTTCATTTTAAACGTTGGCATAGCCATCACAGTCCCATGTTTCTCAGTATCTCCAGGCCGAACCCCGGAAGCAGAGGGGGTCATCTTCAAAGCCTCACCCGCCATTACGGGCATTCCACCATGCCACCCAGTTCCCTCACCTAGGGTAACTTAGGCCCTGGCACCGGAACCCTGCCCTGATAGCCCTGGGTGGAAATTGTCCTGACCATCTCCCAGAATACTAGGTCATGTGTCGTCCCAAACCGCATCATCGACCACTCACGGAACCAGCCGGCCCCACAGACCACAGCCCAACCATTCCTCTCCACAGCTGTTGGTGATTGAGAAGCCCAGTCCATAAAACAGATTGCAGCCCATTACATTCGAACCACTCACGGTCACCATGAACTGTATGTTGGACATCACTGCTGTCTTGTACCTCGCCATCAGCTCCAGCAAACCCACAATGGACAGCCTATTATGGTCATACCCACAAAATGGCATCACCAGACCTCTCACACGATGGTAGGGGAAATAACTCTTCACAGTAGACCAGTTCAACACGGATCTCACCGCACCCGTGTCCACCAACAACGGCATGTCCCCGCCGTCCAACGTAATTGTTCGATATGTATGGCCTTCTGTGCTGGGAGATACGGTGTGAATAACTGTAGGAGTCTTGGCATGGGAATCCACTTCACGTCGTCGCTCCCCTCGCTCAAACCTTTTACAGGCCCTGGCAAAATGATTTAGGAGTCCACATTTGCCACAACGTTTGCCTTTTGCCGGACAGTCTCTCACCTTGTACCGGTGCTTGGAAGACCCGCAGCCAGTACACTTTGGTGACCCCGGGGCGGACCTAATCTTTATAGCGGTAGTGTATTCTTCTTTGTCTTCCACACTGTCATCGCTATCCGGGTCTACAGCCTGCGCCGCTGATTGTGAGTCGTGCTGCCCCAACGCTGTTCTCTCACCAAGGTCCCGTGAAAGTTTATCCGCTGCTTCGAACTGTTGGGCTATCTCCATTGCTTTGGCCAACGTCAGCTAACCAGAATGTGTAAGGAGTCTTGACCACGCAGCCGCACTCAGCGTGTGCGCCGCCAACTGATCCTGGACCATTTCTTCCTCTACGGTCCCAAACTGGCAACCCCCAGCCAGTTGGCACAGGTCAGCAACATACCACTGCACCGACTCGCCAGTCCGCTGGCGGCACTGTCGGAACTGGATCCTCCGGACTATGACGTTTTCCAGGGCGCGAAAGTAACGCGCCATTAGCATGGCGCTAAGAATGTGCTAGAATGTGTGCCCAATGTGTTAAGAATGCGCTGTCCCTCCATGCCAAGATTATGGACCAAAACTGCTTGCGCACACAATTTCTCCAACTCACCGAGGTTCAATGCCACCAGATACTTCTCGAATGCGGCAAATTACCTCTCCCGCGGCACCGGCAGCTCACCAGGAAGTTCCAGAAATGGCCAAATGCCCAACATAGTTTTATCCATGCTTTTATCCTCGTCGCCAAATGTTATGTCCATAATCAGTAACCCAATGACGAGGTCGGAGGTCCAATAGAACTCAGCTTTACTGTGTAGACTCACAGACACTAGGCACTCCCATACAGGCAGAGGCAAAGGTCAAAAGAGACTGTGCCTCTTCCGCATCAGCCTTTTATACCCCGGGTGGCGGCAGAACTGGAAAGGTGGAGCCACCACCCTCACCACACAATAATATAACATATTCATATATGACAGTCTGCACTTATAATTCACTGTCCAAAACCCCACAGTTAACAAACTAGCAGTTATCCTACAGACAAAAAGCTGAAAACAACCTTAAAATAAAAGGCACACCTCTACAACACTGTCAGAGAATCTTCTCTCCTCCTTTTTTTATTTACAAATTGTGAGGGAAAAGTGTCAGCTGCAGGTCTTATTTTATATTCGGTTGATGGTGTTTCACAATAATAGCACATAACAGACACAACCATTCTTAAAATTGATGGTCGACCTATGACACGGTTGTTGGTGATGACAAGCTGGAAGTGGTGGCATCTTTCTGTTACCTGGGTGACATGCTTTCTGCTGGTGGTGGATCTGAGCTTGCCACCATCATGAGATGCCAGGCTGGCTGGAACAAGTTCAGGCAGGTGCTCCCAATTCTCGAGACCCACTGGCTCCCATCAACCTCTAAAGGCCATATCTACATCTCCTGCGTGAGGATCATGTTGCTGCACGCCAGCGAGACATGGACCATGACTGCCGCCTGTCTTAACTGTCTGCGGCGGAATGACAGGGCCATGATCCACTGGATGTGTGGCGTCTCCACTGAGGATGAGATCAGCTCGGAAACACTCCTGTTTAAATTGCAGCTGGATAACTTAGATGATGTGCTTCACACACGCCATTTGCGTTGGTTCGGCCATTTGGAGAGCAGTGCTGGCTGGATTAAGAAGGTCATGGATGTCGATCCTGGTAGCAGCAGAGGTCAAGGAAGAGGAAGACCAAAGAAGACATGGCTAGAGGGCGTCTGTATGGACCAGGTCAAGCTACAACTGGCCCAGGTTGAACCAGTGGACAGGAACCACTGGAGTGGAACTTTTGAGAAGTGCAGTCAAGCAGGACCCACCCTAACTGAGGGATTAATTGTGTCCTGTCAAAAATAAATACGGATGATGATGATGATGATGATGATGATGATGATGATGATGAATTGCTATAACGGGCTTTTATTTTTCAGGAAGTATTGAGTTGGGATGGTGAAAATAAATTGACACCAATTCACATGTCAACCATGTCTGTGAATCCAGCATTTATACTGCAGGCTGTGGTTTATATTAATCATATATCCCATAACCTACATATGTATAAGCATGTGAGAATGTTTGGTGATTACATATGTACAACGACTTCACACCTCAGAACAGGACAAGAGGTCTCAACCGCCAGCGAAGATCAAAGAGCATCCAAGGCGCTGCGGTGGAGACCAGATCGATTGCCCTGACCACCCAGGGTCAGGTGGAGGGATACGAAGACAAAGGAGGGGGATTAAGATAATGCGGGATGTCAGCTTTGATATGCATGTCTTTTGTTATGTGTAGGTATAAGTATGTAGAGCTGAATGTGTTCGCTCTCTTATTCTGTTTCTGCACTGAGATGAGACTTGTTAGATGAGCGAAGCTGATAATAAACTTTGGTTTATAAATCACATCGCTTTGTTATTCCAAGCTCTTCTACACAGGCGACTAATTTTAAGGTTATTGAGCAGGAATTCAAGGATTGTTTCTCATTTGCATTGATTTTAGATAATCACATTTAAGACTTTAAGGACCTGTAGGCACTAATGAGGTTGGCACGGTTTACATATTTGACCCAGAGAACACAGAGCAGACTCAGAGACCAAAGGCAAGTGACAATAATAGTTTTATTTACCGTATTTATGTTCTCATGCAGTAAGTGCGCTGGCAGCCCTGTGTGGAGAATATGAGTAGGAGCACCAAACAGGAAGAGGCAAATAATATTGCTTTATAATCTGAACTCTTACTCAGGCTGGAGTGGTCACAGATGGGGAGAAGATCTGTGACCACTCCATCCTACTCCATCCTGCTGAGCATGGAGTAAGATTGGTGAAACGGGGAGTGTGGCCGTAGAATGGCAGAACTCAGCAGTCGAGACGAGGAGAAGAGAGGGAAGCACAATTTCCTCATTTTATTTACATGTCCTTCAGGGATGGTCCGCCGAAGGCAGAATCCAGGTCCGCCAGGAGAATCCAGGGAGTTGACCTCTGCACAGGTAAATGTAGATAGAGATTAGCAGTAGAGAGTTTCTTACGTGTTCCTTGTGAGTGAGGCTAAGGCAGAGAGGCACGCAGGCAAATGGGTCCAGGGCTTGGTTTCACAGAGGTCTAGACTCTAGAGCAGGGGTCGGAAACCTATGGCTCGCGAGCCAGATGTGGCGCTTTTGATGGCTGCATCTGGCTCGCAGACAAATCTTTAAACTTTAAAGATTTTGTTTTTACAAGAGCGCCGAGTGTCTGCTGCTCTGTATATAGTTTTAGAATCATCTTCCGTGTTGCGGCCATTACGAGCTCAGATCACACGAGACGGCCCGCTGAATTTAAGCATTTATTTATTTATTTTCTACTCGTTTCAGTTCTGCATTTAATATGAACCCTGAGTTTGAAATAAATGTTTGAATTTAAATTTGAATATCCCGGAAGCCGCTGCACATCCGGGTACTCCAGGCTCAGCCAATATTGAGCACCAGAAGTCGTACTAATGGTAAGAAATACTCATCATTGTTTAGCAACAGCATAACAATGTTATTAAAAAGAATTCAGAGACTTATTGTACTTTAAAAGTGTTGAAATTACATAAAATGCACACATTTACTTGTATTTTTAGTTTTAAACATATTGTATGGCTCTCACGGAATTACATTTAAAAATATGTGGTGTTCATGGCTCTCTCAGCCAAAAAGGTTCCCGACCCCTGCTCTAGAGCAAGGAGGCAGAGGCCAGGGGATGGCACGGGCAGACACAGCCAGAGCAGAGCTTCTACAGGGAGCAAGTGGCAGGTAGACAGCATGGAAGGTGTCTGATGTCCCCACGATTAGAGTCAGCTTCTCCAGGTCTTTAATAAGCTGCTTGGTAATTAGCCGGTATAAGCCGCAGCTTATATTGGTGGGCAATATAAGCTGCGGCTTCAGCCATCACCCATTTCGGATAACTTACGTGGAACTGTATAGTAGGAGGAGTCTTTGTCTAATTTGACCTTGTTGTTATATTATACAGTTTCTTTTAACCTGTACTGTACTATCCGAAATAAATTCATTCATTCATTCATTCATTCATTTAAATTCATTCATTCATTCATTCAGCTGCAGGTGAGGCAATCAGGACTGCTGCACCTAATTACGGAGAAGGGAGAGAGATGCGCAGGCAGGTAAACAGCAGTGAGGTCTACCCTCAGACCATGACAGAAGCTGCTGTTTTTCTCCTTGTGGTCTTGTGGAGAAATTCTCTCCACGTAAAAACTATACATGAACGCAAATGAATCTGTTCACACAGAATTAAACTCTCTATTTTTCTCTGTGATTTTACTTTTTCTGGATCTGTTCATGTCTCACCGAGGGCAGCAGAAAGCTATTGCTCTCTGTGCTCTTCACATGTGCTGCACAGAGAGGCTTGAGGCCCTTCGTGTATCTGTGCTGCTGTCAGATGTGATGCATGTTTGACAACATAATAAATAATAAAAAAATACATATTTTGCATTCATGAAAGTATGTGTTTCCTTTGAGAAATGTATCCAGTAAACAATAATTTGAAAAATAAAATAATTAAAATGAACTTCATTAATTTCTGTGTTTTGAGATATACTGTAACTGCAGGGAGCCACAGCATGGGGGTTAAAGGGTCGCATGTGGCTCTGGAGCCGTGGGCTGCCGACCCCTGCTCTAGTCGAAGGACCAGTCAGACAGATACCTAGGGACAATTTAGAGCCACCAGGGAGAACATGAAAGCTCCACATAGAAAGGCTCCCACTCCTGCCAGCTTGTTACTACTGTAACAGTCAAAACAATTATTCACAGCAAACATAAATGTGCAACTAAAGATTCTGACATAAGAACCATTTTTGGTGGTGGGATTACATTAGGGATTGGCTCTGAGCTCCTTCTTGTTTGCTCCTCCTCTACTAAGGATAGGAGGAGGTCTACTGTTCGTAGATGACATTGGGATTTGTAGTGAGAGTAGGGAGCAGGTGGAAGAGAGTTTGTAGAGGTGGCGTTATGCACTGGAGAGAAAAGCAATGAAAGTCAGTAGAAGCAGGTTGGAATGCATGTGGGTGGATGAGAAGGAGGCAGGTAATGGTGAAGATGCAGGGAGCAGAGGTAGGAAAGGTTGATGAGTTTAAATATATGGGGTCAACCGTCCAAAAAATGAACAATGCTCAAGAAAGGTGAAGAAAAGTGCAGACAGGGTGGAGTTGGTGGAAACGAGTGTCAGGGGTGATTTGTGAGAGAAGAATGCCAGCTAGAGTGGAAGGGAAGATTTACAAAACAGTAGTGAGACCTGCTATGATATACTGTATGACTTTGAAATAGTGCCACTGACAAAAAAATACAGGGCGAAGCTGGAGGTGGCAAAGTTGAAGCTGCTAAGATTCTCACCGCTAGTGACCAGGAGGGAGAGGATTAGTGTCATGATCTGAGCACGGGAGATTCCGCCATGCTCAGTCTCATGGTCATTTTCTATATTTGTATATTTGTTGTATTTTTGAGTTCTTAGTTTCCTGTCATTTTAGCCTTGGTTGGTTACATGTCAGGTCAGGCACTGGTTTGCTTGCTACCAAATAACCATGAAAACCGGTACTACCTGTCTCATGGGTTGGGCCGTCAGCGACTCAACCAGCAACCCCGCCCTTTAGAGAGCGTGGAGGGTGAAACTGGGCATCCTGGCAGAACTAAAAACAGTATCTGTCACAGGTCTGTGGTGGACCACTCCCAGTTACATGAGGTGAGACTGGACATCCTGGTGTCACGCCGCGCCATTCATCAGCGGCGCCACCTGCTCGCGCACCTGCTCGTCATCAACGGCGAGGGATAAAAGCCGTCTCGCCCTGAGCTTCGGCCTGAAGCCGTCAGACTTCGTTCCTCACCGCTGTGAGTCATTCTCAAACTTCAGCTCAAACATTTTGGTAAGAAGCCCTTACCTCCTTTTTCTCTAGTCTGCTCCCCTGTGCACAGGTGGATTTCCCGGCGGCGGACGACGCCTCTCCATCGCCTATTCCTCGCTGCTGCACCGAGCTCTCCAGGTGGCTGTCTCCCGGGTCTCGTCCCTTGTTGTGCCAGCTATCCATTCCATCCAAGTAAGTCCTTCTCTTGCCATTATTCCTCCTGTGTTGGTGTGTGCCCGTCACCCTCTCCTTGTGCTTTTCCCATAGGGTTGCCCGGCTGTACGGTCTCCTGCCTCTGTGCCTGAAGCAGACACCGCCACCAATACATTTACATCCCGCAGACACTCACTCATTCACGCCTGTTGTTAATAAACTGTTTGAACTACTCTGAGCCTGTGTGTGTGCGTCTCCTGAGCCGTGCGTTATGTCAGTACGGCTTCAGCAGAGCGGCTCGGCAGACGGCGGGCTCGCACACCGGTTTACCACCCTCGAGGCTCGAGTGGATCAAGTTGTTTATCAGCAAAAGGTGATCCTAAATCAATTAGTAAACTTAACTAACCGATTGAACCGCCTGGACCCCCAACAGCCGTTCCCCCCGGCTCGCCAGGGTGGCGCGGCTCCTGCTGTTCCAGCGGCCGTCCAGCCGGCTCCAGTGGCACCGGTTCGGCTCACACCAATTCCGACCCCCGCCCGCTTTAGCGGTAAGCTCGGCGGAGCGCGGGGGTTCATTATGCAGTGTGAGTCCGTGTTCCACCGTGTGCCCGGAGATTTTCCCTCGGATCACAGCCGAATTGGTTACATAGGGAATCTTCTGGAGGGGCGTGCGTTAACTTGGACCTACGCCGTAATGGCGAGGCCCAGTTATGCCACCCTCACCTATGACCAATTCGTGAGGCGCTTTCTGGAGGTCTTTGACCATTCTCAAACCGAGACGGTCCAGGTCGATCGGCTTCTCGCTCTCCAGCAGGGAACCCGGTCGGCAGCGGACTACGCGGTCGACTTCCGGGTAGCGGCGGAGGAATTGGGCTGGGAGGAACGCTCCCTCTGTGGCCTGTTCCTCCGCAGCCTCAATGATGATCTGAGGGATGAACTGGCTGGACGGGATATCCCTGAAACGCTAGCGGAGCTAACTTCCCTAGCCATCAGCTTGGACAACAGGCTGCGCGAGCGCTCCTCAGGACGGAAGTCGTCTACTTCGCGCCCTCGGGGAGCCTCGCTGCGCCTGCCCCAAGCTCGCCCCCTGGCGGCGCCGCCACCATCGTGCCCCGAGGAGTCAGAGCCGATGGTGACAGGCTGGACAAAGCTCTCCCCGGCAGAGAGACAACGCCGCCGTGAGTTGAATCTCTGCATGTATTGCGGAGACAGTCAACACACGGTGGAGCTTTGCCCACAAAAAGCCAAACAACGGGGTCCGCGAGTCACTGTAGGGGGCCTCGCGGACGTCAATTGGTTAGATCCACTCACTCAATTGAAGCTGCCCATCCGTTTCTGCCACAACCCCACTGGGCACTTCACCCACACACTGGTGGATTCGGGCGCAGAAGGCAGCTTCATTTCACAAGGCCTGGCAACCCGATTGGGCATCTGCTGTCAGGCACTGAGAAACCCCATCTCCCTGGTCAATCTCTCTCGTGCCTCCCTTGGGAGAGTTTCACATCAGACCATTCCCGTCCCAGTCATCATCTCAGGGAACCACCGGGAGGAGATGGTTTTTTACGTCCTGCCCAACTCTGTGTCGCCCGTCATCCTGGGGTATCCCTGGCTACGCCTCCACAACCCTGTCCTGGACTGGAAGTCAGCTGGGGTATCGGCATGGAGCACGTTTTGCATGGGCACCTGCCTTCAGTCCGCTGCCTGCTCCCCGTCCGCTGCTCCCCCTGTGACGGACACAGCACCTCCGGACCTGTCTCTGGTGCCTCCGGAATTTCACGACCTGGGTATGGTGTTTAGCAAGACGAAAGCTATGTCTCTTCCCTCTCATCGGCCCTATGACTGTGCCATCAACCTCCGCCAGGGGGCTCCCCTACCTTCTGGTCGGCTCTACAGCCTGTCTGCGCCGGAGAAGGAGACAATGAACACCTACCTGAAGGAATCATTGAGCGCTGGGATAATTCGCCCATCATCGTCACCCGTGGGGGCAGGGTTCTTCTTCGTTGGGAAAAAGGACGGATCACTCCGCCCCTGCATAGACTACCGAGCGCTCAACGACATCACTGAGAGGGACCGTTACACCCTGCCCCTCATGGACACTGCCTTTCACTCCCTCCAGGGGGCGACCTGGTTTACCAAGCTGGATCTACGCAGCGCTTACCACCTCGTCCGGATCCGGGAGGGAGATGAATGGAAGACAGCCTTCCGTACCCCGAACGGCCACTTTGAATACCTGGTCATGCCGTTCGGGTTAACCAACGCTCCTGCCATCTTTCAGCGCCTCATCAACGACGTCCTCCGGGATTTCATCGGCCTCTTCGTGTTCGTCTACCTGGACGATATCCTTATCTTCTCCAGGTCCAGGGACGAGCACCAGGTCCATGTGAGGCGGGTCCTCCAAAGACTGCTGGAGAATCGGCTCTACGTGAAGGCTGAAAAGTGTGAATTCTACGCTAGGACCACATCCTTCCTGGGATTCATCATCTCTCAAGACCAGGTGCTCCCAGACCCAGAGAAGGTGAAGGCGGTGGTGGAGTGGCCTACTCCCGCATCCCGGAAGCAGGTGCAACAGTTTGTTGGCTTCGCCAATTTCTACCGCCTCATTGTCCCCAACTTCAGCTCCATCGTCGGACCACTGACCCGCCTCACGTCCCCGAAGGTCCCTTTCCGGTGGACCGAAGAGGTCGCTGCTGCCTTTAAGGCGCTGAAGGCGGAATTCTCCTCCTCCCGGGTTCTTCGCCAGGTCGACCCCGTGCTGCAGTGCATCGTGGAGGTGGATGCCTCGGACACGGGAGTGGGGGCAGTTCTATCCCAGCGGTCGCCTGACGATGGCGCCAAACGACCCTGCGCCTTCTTCTCCCGGCGCTTGTCCCCGGCGGAGAGGAACTACGATGTGGGGGACAGAGAGCTCCTGGCCATCAAACTCGCCTTACAGGAGTGGCGCCACTGGCTAGAGGGGGCGGACCTGCCGTTCGTAGTCCTGACGGACCACAAGAACTTAGAGTATTTACGATCTGCCAAGCGCCTGAACGCCCGCCAGGCGCGCTGGTCTTTGTTCTTCGCCAGGTTCCGTTTTTCCATCACCTTCAGGCCAGGCTCCAAGAACGGCCTGCCTGACGCCCTCTCTAGGCAGTTCACCCCCGTGGAGGCTGAGGAGACGCCCCACACTATCCTGCCCAGGTCGTGCGTCGTGGGAGCCATCTCCTGGGACATCGAGAGCAAGATCCGGAAGGCGCAGGAGGTGGAACCTGATCCTGGCGGCGGACCGGAGGGAAGACTGTTCGTGCCATCTGCGGTCAGAGGAGAGGTCATCCATTGGCTCCACACCTCCCGGCTCACCTGTCATCCCGGCACCTCCCGGATGCTCAACCTCCTCCAACGGTCCTTTTGGTGGCCAGGCCTGCGGAGGGACGCAGCCCGCTACGCCCGGGCTTGCCCAATCTGTGCCACCTGCAAGTCGGGAAATGCCCCTCCAGCGGGTCTGCTCCAGCCCCTGCCCGTCCCTGGCAGGCCCTGGTCGCACATCGCGTTGGATTTCGTCACCGGACTCCCCGTTTCCAACTCCTTTGACCCCATCCTGACCATCGTGGACCGTTTCTCCAAGGCAGCGCACTTCGTCCCCCTGCGAGGTCTCCCTACTGCCCTGGAGACGGCAAATCTCCTCGTCCAACACGTGGTCAGGCTGCACGGGATTCCGGTGGACGTGGTCTCGGACCAGGGCCCCCAATTTTCCTCTGAGGTTTGGAGGTCATTCTGTAACGCCATCGGAGCCAAGGTGAGCCTCTCCTCCGGCCATCACCCCCAATCCAACGGGCAGTGTGAGCGGACCAACCAGGAGCTGGAGGCTGCGCTCCGCTGTGTGACCACATCCAAACCTACGTCCTGGAGCAACCATCTCGCCTGGATTGAGTACGCCCACAACACCGCCCGCTCTTCTGCAACGGGGATGTCCCCCTTTAAGGCGTCCCTGGGTTACGACCCCCCCGCTGTTTCCAGCGCAGGAGAGCGAGGTAACTGTCCCCTCAGTTAGGGCGCATCTCAGGCAGTTCCGCTCCATCTGGGCTGCCGCGCGTAGTGCGCTTTTACGCACAGCGGAGCGCAACAGGACCGTGGCGGACCGGCACAGAAGACCTGCCCCGGCGTACAGGGTTGGGCAACAAGTTTATGTGTCGACCCAGGACGTTACATTGAAGGGCGAGAGGAGGAAGCTGGCACAGCGGTTCATGGGTCCCTATCCCATCACCCGGATCATCAACCCGGTGGCTGTGCGCGTGGCTATTCCCCCCTCCCTCCGCATACACCCCACCTTCCACGTGTCAAAGGTGAAGCTGGCAGTCACCGACCCCCTTTGCCCCCCTCCTGCTGCGCAACCCGCGCCCCGGATGATTGATGGCCATCCGGCCTGGTCCGTCGCCTCCATCCTGGACTCTCGGCGCCGGGGTCGTGGGTTGCAGTACTTGGTGGACTGGGAGGGCTATGGGCCCGAGCATCGACAGTGGGTACCCTCGTCGTTTGTGTTGGACCCATCGCTCATCGCGGACTTCCACCGAGCGCACCCAGATAAGCCATCGCCAGGAGGCGCTGCTAGAGGGGGGAGTACTGTCACGCCGCGCCATTCATCAGTGGCGCCACCTGCTCGCGCACCTGCTCATCATCAACGGCGAGGGATAAAAGCCGTCTCGCCCTGAGCTTCGGCCTGAAGCCGTCAGACTTCGTTCCTCACCGCTGTGAGTCATTCTCAAACTTCAGCTCAAACATTTTGGTAAGAAGCCCTTACCTCCTTTTTCTCCAGTCTGCTCCCCTGTGCACAGGTGGATTTCCCGGCGGCGGACGACGCCTCTCCATCGCCTATTCCTCGCTGCTGCACCGAGCTCTCCAGGTGGCTGTCTCCCGGGTCTCGTCCCTTGTTGTGCCAGCTATCCATTCCATCCAAGTAAGTCCTTCTCTTGCCATTATTCCTCCTGTGTTGGTGTGTGCCCGTCACCCTCTCCTTGTGCTTTTCCCATAGGGTTGCCCGGCTGTACGGTCTCCTGCCTCTGTGCCTGAAGCAGACACCGCCACCAATACATTTACATCCCGCAGACACTCACTCATTCACGCCTGTTGTTAATAAACTGTTTGAACTACTCTGAGCCTGTGTGTGTGCATCTCCTGAGCCGTGCATTATGTCACCTGGCAGATAAACGCATCTGTTGCAAGGTCTGTGGTGGACTTTTGTCAGTTGGTGCATCGTGACATGCACTACACAAAGAGCAGAGATAAACAAACCTATCATCTGGTCAGTCACTGCAACAGATACTGGAGTCAGTTTGTCTTGGCTTGTCCTTGCCACTGATAATACCTCTATCTGCCAAGAATGTGCCGCTAGTCCAGCAAAAGCTAGCGGTACTCAAATACTTTGCAAGCAGTTTCATGAAATGGTCAGTCAGAAAGCAACTCATACCGGCTCGAACGTCGCCCAGGTTAACAAGGCCAGGAGTTCCTGGTAGGAGAAGGCGAAGGACAGAGCTGCGTGGAGGAATCTGATCAAACCTAAATGAAACAGTCATTGTCGCTCCTGACATACTGCTATGATGATGATGATGATGATGGTTTTCATATACACTACCGTTCAAAAGTTTGGGGTCACCCAGACAATTATTTTGTGTTTTCCATGAAAAGTCACACTTATTTACCACCATGAATTGTAAAATGAATAGAAAATGTAGTCAAGACATTGACAAGGCTAGAAATAATGATTTGTATTTGAAATAATAATTTTTTCCTTCAAACTTTGCTTTTGTCAAAGAATCCTCCATTTGCAGCAATTACAGCATTGCAGACCTAACATGATTGCACAAGGGTTTTCTAATCATCCATTAGCCTTCTGACGCAATGAGCAAACACATTGTACCATTAGAATACTGGAGTGATAGTTGCTGGAAATGGGCCTCTATACACCTATGCAGATATTGCACCAAAAACCAGTCATTTGCAGCTAGAATAGTCATTTACCACATTAGCAATGTATAGAGTGTATTTCTGATTAGTTTAAAGTTATCTTCATTGAAAAAAAGTGCTTTTCTTTCAAAAATAAGGAAATTTCTAAGTGACCCCAAACTTTTGAACGGTAGTGTATATTGTATTGTTTCTTAGTTCTACCCATTCTCCTGTTTATGTTCATTGTAGTCTTGCTATTTATTTATTGAGTATTTGCTTGTAGTTATCCCTCAGTCTTTATTTGTTGTCATTTTAGTTCTTGATTTATATTTGTACTTTTGTGTTTTCTCTCTCTCTCTCTCTCTCTCTCTCTCTCTCTCTCTCTCTCTCTCTCTCTCCAGGTCTGCAGCTGTCAGGGGCACTTCTGGGTTTTGCTCTGTAGTGGGTGGTGCTCCTGTCAAGCTGTCAGTCCCATCTCCTCCCCTCTCAGTCCTCACAGCTGATCTCATTTTGTATCATTGCCACCATCTGCCCGCTCATGTGATCCACACCTGGTGGCACTTGTTATAATTAATTGCTTGCCTTACTTATGACTGCCTGCTTCATCCACTCCTTGTCAGAGTCTCATCAGGAATCCATGTTTGTTAGGACCCTGTTCCTGTTCTAACACCAACCTTGCCTTCTCCTTGTTTCGTCTGTTTGTAAGTTTATGTTGAGCACTTTTTGGGCTTTGTGTTTTTTCTTATTAAATACCACAAACTGCAGTTCACACTTGGGTCTTTGTTTCTGCCCCAAGGGGCAAATCACGACAATTAAAAACAAGTATATCAGAGGGACAGCTCAGAATAAGCAGTTTGGAGACAATGCTGGGCCCAATGCTGGGCTGCACGGTGGCGCAGTGGTTTAGCACTGTGGCAGCACAGTTTTACCCTCGGCCAGGGGATCGCGGGGATCATGAGATCGTGGGTTCGATCCCAGCCCCCGACCAACAGTGAGCTGTGTGGAGTTTGCATGTTCTCCCCGTGTTGCGTGGGTTTACTCTGGGATTTCTCCGGTTTCCTCCCGCATACCAAAAACATGTAGGTTTAGGGTGCTAGCGCACGCAGTGACCAGCAACCGGTGGCTTGTCATCAGACTGCAAACCAAATCTACCTACGGGTACAAATAAGTAACAACAACAAAAAAAAAATGCTGAGATGGTCTGTACATGTGCAGATATCATGTGAAGATGGAGCTGCCAGGCAGGAGGAAAGAGGAAGACCACAGAGAAGATTCATAGATGTAGTGAAGGAGGACATGGAGAGAGTTGGTGTGACAGAAGAGGATAGGGAAGAGGCATAGGGTAGATGGATTAAAATGATCTTCTGTGGCGACCCCTAAAAGGGAGCATCTGAAATAGGGCTGGGCAATTTGACCTTAAATCAGCATCAGGGTTAATTGAACCTTTCATATCGGTTTCAGTTTTTTTTCCTTACCCCCTCCCTTCTCCCTTATAGTTCACTGGCAAGGCTCTTAATTTAGCAATATTACATCAGACTGTGGTATCAATGAATATATCACTGTGATAATTCGGTAGAAAATGAGCATAATACACAGTAATAAAGATTGGGCCTACAGCCATTCCACACATATGTAACCATCCATCCATTTTGTACTGCTTTTCTGGAGGTCCGGGTCACGGAGGCAACAGCTCAAACAGAGAAGCCCAGACTTCCCTCTCCCCGGCCACCTGCTCCATCTCTTCAGAGAGGATACCAAGACGCTCCTAGAACCAGCTTGGAGACATACTGTAGTCTCTCCAGCATGTCCTGGGTTTGCCCCGGGGTCTCCTCCCAGTGGGACATGCCTGAAACACCTCAAGTGGGAGGCGTTCAAGAGGCATCCTGATCAGATGCTCAAGCCACCTCAGCTGTCTCCTTTCAATGTGGAGGAGCAGCGGTTCTACTCTGAGCCTCTCCCAGATGACTGAGCTCCTCACCCTATCTCTGAGGTTGAGTCCAGCAATCCTACGGAAAAGGTCATTTCAGCCTCTTGTATCCGTGATCTCATTCTTTCAGTCATTACCCAAAGCTCATGACCATAGGTGAGGATAGGAACGTAGACTGACTGGTAAATCAACAGCTTTGATTTGGAGCTCAGCTCTCTCTTCACCACAACAGACCGGTACAACGTCCACATCACTGCAGAGGCTGCTCCGATCCGTCTGTCAATCTCTCATTCCACTTTCCCCTCATTCGTGAATAAGACCCCGAGATACTTGAAATCTGTCATTAGTTTAATCTCATTTGGCATTATGTTCCAGATGTGACTGCCTTTTATAGAGAAAGCTGTCTGTCCAAATGTGGTTCTGCAGTGGGATATTTTGGTAATTGCTGTTAGAACTCCTGGTGACTCTGCTGCCATCCTGTCTTTGAATGAAACCACAGAGTGGCTCTGGTACTGATTTATTCATACATTTGAAGATTAATTTCAGAAAGCAGAGATTGGTGAAGCTTTCAAAACTCATTAAATTATTTATTTATTTATTTATTTTTGTATATGACAATGATGCCAGTGAACTGGCTTTTTTATCCATGATTTTCAAGGCTTGATTATATAATGAACCTATGTGTGTTATTGTAGAGGGAGCTGCCTGAGCCCAAACTGTCATAAACTCCCTGTGCGCTTTTCCACAGCGCACGGAGGAAGAGAAGGATGGATGGATTTAAATGCAGGGTAATCACCAAACACACATTTATTGACAAGACACAGTTCAAAAATAAAGACTTACAGGTAGGGACAGATGTACACAACAGGCTGGTGCAGGAGCGTACAGCGGGCAGACCACTGTGTACCGTAGCCACAGGAAAATAATACAAAATAGCACACATGTGCTTGGGAGAGCAAGGAAGACTTTAGGAAGCCTGTTGACACAGAGAAGCAAACTGGGCAACAACCTAAGTGTAGCAGTTAAGCTGCAGGGAGAAATGCTACCAGATAAGCATAGCAGCTAACCGCACAGAGAAACGCTAAACAGTTTGCTCACGGGCAGGAGCAGTCCAAAAAGTCCAATTCTTCCATGGAGCGTGAATAACCAATCCTTCGGGAGGTGACGATCACACGGCGGGAAACGACCGTGTGACTCGTATAATGGTCCAGCGGTGTTTGACTAGCAAAGGCCTGCTAAAGTACAAACACTGCTGGCCTAACAAATTGGAAACACCTGGGCGAGGCGCGGGAAAGATAATTACTGGGGCAAACAGCTGACTGTCAGAGAGAGAAGGGCGTGGTCGGACCAGCAAATGTTAGGCAGCGCCCACCCGAAAGTGGGTCAAACAGCTGCCCAACGATCGCCGGCCAGAGCAGTGGCCAAGCACAGAAATAAACACACAGGTGAGGAAACAAAACGCAACGGTCAGAACCGAGCCCACAGGAGAACACAGACTTGGTTCATGACACAAACTGTCAAACAGTATGAAATATGGATCATTCCATGCATGTACAATAGGCCTGCCTGTTTTGGTATGTAATTTCTGATTAATTTAAAACAGTTCAGACTTTTTTTGATTGTGTATTTAAATTTTCTTAATGTGTTGATTGTGTTATGGATTCCCCTTGCAGGGCATCAATGAGACGCTAGAGGTCGACCAGTGAGTTTGCTTGTTTATTAACAAAAGACTAAAATGACAAAATAAACAGCCACGTGGGGCAAAAACACAAACACAAACTATGACACAAGCTAACGGACTCAGAAGATTAACTATGAACGGGAGTGAGGTCGGAGCCCACACTGTATAATAAACTGTCCCAAGCGATAGCCGAGCGGTCAAGGCACCAGAGAAAAAGCGGAGGCTTCCAAAGTTTGCAACCAGCAATTTTCTGCTTATTCCAACAATCTTCACAGGCAATAACTCCAACGCACATCCGACACCCCACACAAACCAAATGAAAACACCAGTTAATATACTCAGTGAGATAATTAACCTAATTAGCACATACCATAATCCCAGGTAAAACAATGAGCATTTCATCTTCCCACATATACCCAATAATATCTAAAAAGGACATAAATACATAAATAATTTCCCCACAATATTTACAGAATAAATAACACCATAAATACACCATAAATAATACAATAAATAATTCAAACCCCTATTTACATATTAAACTCCCCCTTTACTCCACCATCCTATACTACCTCCTGCTGGTATCCTTTAAAGGCCCTCAAACCCCTGAGGAGTCTTTTGCCCGGATACCACCAGGAAGTATGCTGGCAAAGGTACATGGTTTCAAGATTAATCAATTGCCTCACCCAATTAACATAATTAATATTAATTATTATTAATTAATATTAATTCTGGGGCAGACCCAGGACTCGGTGGAGAGACTATGTCTCCCAGCTGGTCTGGGAACGCCTTGGTATCCCCTCTGAAGAGCTGGAGCAGGTGGCTGGGGAGAGGGAAGTCTGGGCTTCTCTGCTTGAACTGCTGCCTCCGCGACCCGGACCTCCGGAAAAGCGGTAGAAGATGGATGGATGGATGAATATTAACAATTATCTCACAAAAGGATTCAATTCAATCAAAACACATTCTACAATTATATGTGCATTTTTACAATCCAATACATGTTAACATTTGCAAATATAAATCCTTTTACACATATAATATAATATTCAATTACCAGACCATACAGTGGCGACACTCTGTCGTCACATAAACACTTACAAGAAGAAGGGCGAAGATGAATCACAGGAAAGACAGGAGCTGGGGATTGGGACTCCAGTCGTGTACATGGAGGTGCACAAAGTTGTGTTGTAGGTCGCAGCGAGGAGTAAGCCTCAGCTGCTCCCTTAAATGGAGAAACAAAAAAACCAATCAGGAAAGGGGAAAGTAATTAATGAAATACCATACAGCTGTCACGCGCGGCTTGGCTTTGACAGCCAGAAGTCCCGCCATGACGCTGTCAAAATAAGAGCCCTGGAGGAGGCCATATGACAAGGCCCGAAATAAGATAGAATGGGGAAAATACTGGACAACCCGAGCACGGATGGAGTCAGCACTCAGGCCATCACAGATTGAAACTGAATTGAGGGTCTAGTACAACTCCAAGTATTCTGTCACTGAAGTAATTTCTTGATTATGTATGTTAACTTTAAAACATTGCTGGTTAGATTTCCTAATTGAGAAACACACAGACACTGTTTTTTTTAAAGTTCAACAGTAAATGATTTTGAAAGAGCCATTCTTGGACATCAACTATACACTTAGACAGGACGTCAGCAGCCTGTGTCGGTGTCTTGGCAGCTGTATATATCACTGCATCATCTGCATAAAGTTGGCATGTTGCAGGTGAGCAGTTTAACGGCGAGTCATTAATGAAGAGGCTGAAAAGCAGTGAACCAAGAATAGACCCCTGTGGAATGCCCATGTTGCTATTGTAAAAGGAGGATGTGTCCTGATCATATTTGACAGACTGTTCTCTATTCTGGAGATAAGATGTAAACCATTCTATTGTTTCACTAGAAAAATCAAAAGCTGACAATATGGACAGAAGCAAACCGTGGCTGGCAGTGTCAAATGCTTTTTTAAGGTCAAGAAAAACAGCTCCCACCACATTACCCCTATCCAAAGATTGTTTAATATTTTCAGTGAGGCAACAATTTGCTGTTTCTGTTGAATATCTTGGTCTAAAACCAAAGTGGTGTGGGTGAAGAAGTTGATTGGCCTGTAGGTGGTCTTTCAGCTGTGTAGCTACAACTTTTTCAAGAACGTTAGACAGAACAGGTAAAATTGAGATTGGGCGATAGTTACTTATATTGTCCTGGCTTCCTGATTTAAAAACTGGTATGATGAGTCAGTGGTTTAATTATTATGTTGCTGTATGTTTTAAGAAATGAAGTACTCATATTATAGATGTCATTAGTTTTAGAATTTGATATTTTTTTAATGACACCGGTGATGGGTTTAATGACACGGGGGTCCGGTGCTATTTGGATCAGGTGATGGTCGAAGGCAGAGAATGAGGCAGTCTGATCCGCAGCGTTCTAAACATATGTAACCAAATTAAATATTGTCCAAAGCAGAAGCCAGTGTTTATATACAGTGGTGTGAAAAAGTGTTTGCCCCCTTCCTGATTTCAAATTTTTTTGTATGTTTGTCACACTTAAATGTTTCAGATCATCAAGCAAATTTAAATATTTGATAACGATAACACAAGTGAACACAAAATGCAGTTTTTAAATGAAGGTGTTTATTATTAAAGGAAAAAAAATCCAAACCTACATGGCCCTGTGTGAAAAAGTGATTGCCCCTAAACCTAATAACTGGTTGTGCCACCCTTAGCAGCAACAACTGAAATCAAACATTTGCAATAACTGGCAATGAGTCTTTTACAGCGCTGTGGAGGAATTTTGGCCCACTCATCTTTGCAGAATTGTTGTAATTAATTGTTGTAATTAATTGTTGTAAACTAGGGGCGGTGGAGTGATAATGTATGTTAACAACAACTGGTGCAGACCGGGACATATCACTGTTAAACAACGACACTGCAGCAAAGACATTGAGTTGCTAGCTGTTAGCATGAGGCCTACATATCTCCCGAGAGAACACTCACACGTGATCTGCATTGTTGTTTATGCAAATCCAACGGCGAACGCTGGGACAGCGCGTGACGTCATCCATTCAGTAACCAGCAGGCTGCAGACAGAACACCCAGATGCTCTTCTCCTCATCTCAGGCGATTTCAACCATGTTTCACTATCTCCCATTCTACCCACGTTCACCCAGTATGTCACATGCCACGCTAGAGACAATAAAACATTGGATTTATTCTACGCAAACACTAAGGAGGCGTACACCTCATCACAACTCCCCCCACTCGGGAGATCGGATCACAACTTGGTTCATCTCCGGCCGGTGTACAAACCCCTAGTGCACAGACAACCTCCGGCCATGCACACTGTGGAGTTATGGTCTGAGGAGACAATGGACACTCTAAAGGACTGTTTTGAAGCCACCGCCTGGAAGCAGCTCTGCGATCCACATGGTGAGGACATCGATGGCCTCATTCACACCTTCACGGGCTACCTCAGCTTCTGTGTGGACAAATCCGTTCCCACCAAGACCATACGGCGTCACTCAAACAACAAACCCTGGATCAACCCTGAGATAAAAACACTTCTGAGAGAGAAGAAGAGGATCTTCAGGTCGGGGAACAGGGAGATGCTGAAGTCCGTACAGAGGGAGCTGAGGAGAAAGATCAGAGAAGGCAAGGACAGCTTCAGGAAGAAGATGGAGGACAAGCTGCAACAGAGCGACATCAGCGGGGTCTGGAGAAACCTCAAAACCATCTCGGGGCTCCAGAATACCTCCCCCCAGGCCACGGGGGGCAGGGAGTGGGCGAACAACCTGAATCTGTTTTTCAATAGATTTGACCAACCGCCCTCCCCCCTGTCTGCACAACAACCACTGCTGCCTCTAAAGAAATCAAGTCCTGCTGCCCACTCCCCACTCCACCAACACCCCCCCACTCCCAACACACAGCCCCCCATCCTGACCCTGACCGAGACCCAGGTGAGGACGGAGCTGAGGAAGATCAAAGCGAGGAAGGCGCCGGGACCGGACGGCATCAGCGCAAAGCTCCTCAAGTCCTGTGCAGACCAGCTGTGTGGGATTGTGACGTATATCTTCAACATGAGCCTGAAACTGGGGAGGGTACCACAGCTGTGGAAAACATCTTGTGTGGTACCTGTACCAAAAACTTCCCACCCCAAAGACCTGAACAGCTACAGACCGGTGGCCTTGACGTCCCACTTGATGAAGACCCTGGAGAGACTGCTCCTTGCTCACCTCCGCCCCCTGGTGGAACCAGCGATGGATCCACTCCAGTTCGCCTACCAGCATGGCATTGGAGTGGAGGATGCGGTGATCTTCCTCCTTCACCGTTCTCTGTCCCACCTGGAGAAGCCCGGGAATATGGTGAGGATCATGTTCTTTGACTTCTCCAGTGCTTTCAACACCATCCAACCGATGATCCTGAAGGACAAGCTGCTGCGAGCAGGGGTGGACCAGCACCTGTCATCATGGATCCTGGACTACCTCACGAACCGGCCTCAGTTTGTGAGAACCCGGGACTGTGTGTCCGACACGATCATCAGTAGCACGGGGGCCCCCCAGGGAACGGTGCTGGCTCCCTTCCTGTTCACTCTTTATACTGCAGACTTCTCACACAACACAACACACTGCCATCTACAGAAGTTCTCTGATGACTCTGCGATCGTTGGCCTCATCTCCAATGGAGATGAAGCTGAGTACAGAGGGCTTATCCAGGACTTCGTGGACTGGTGCCATCGGAACTGCCTCCAGATCAACGCGAGGAAAACTAAGGAGCTGGTGGTGGACTGCCGCAGGCATGGGCAGCCCCTCACAGCACCAGTAAATATACAGGGAACAGACATCGAGATGGTGATATCCTATAAGTACCTGGGTGTTCATCTGAACAATAAACTAGACTGGTCACACAATACTGACGCACTCTACAAGAAGGGACAGCGCAGGCTGTTCCTGCTGAGGAGACTCAGGTCTTTTGGTGTACAAGGGGCGCTGCTGAAGTCATTCTATGACACGGTGGTGGCATCAGCCATCACTTTTGGAGTGGTCTGCTGGGGCAGTGGCATTACTGCAGCCGATAGGAAGAGACTGAACAAACTGATTAAGAAAGCTAGCTCTGTCCTGGGGCAGCGCCTTGATCCGATGGAGGAGATAGGAGAGAGAAGGACGGTGGCTAAACTGTCATCTCTGCTGGAGTCCGAGTTCCACCCTATGCAGGACATACTGGATGCACTGAGGAGCTCATTTAGCAGCAGACTACATCATCCCAGGTGCACAACCGAGAGGTTTCGTAGGTCCTTCCTACCAACGGCTGTCAGACTGTACAACCTAAGCAGGGCTGCTCGCAGAGATAGCAAAAAGACGTAACAAACTAATAGTTTTTTGAATGCAAAAGATGCAATAGACTTACACAATGGTCCCCTCCGGCATACAACTAGGAACATACCGGTCGCTATGGAGGGTGAGAATATGTATGGGCACATAATCATACCATGTAGGATAACTAAGTAGACGGTTATGCTGTTTCATCCCATCTAGCAACAATGCTCTGCACTGTGTGTGTTTATATATTTACATATTTATTCCATCTAGCTACAATGCTCCGCACTGTGTTTTTATATATCTACATATTATTCCATCTAGCTACATTGCTCCGCACTGTGTGTGTTTATATACTTGCATATTTATTCCACCTAGCTGCAATGCTCCGTACTGTGGGTGTTTATATATTTACATATTTATTCCATCTAGCTACAATGCTCTGCACTGTGTGTTCATATACTCATATATTTATTCCATCCAGCTACAATGCTCTGCACTGTGTGTCTGTGTGTGTGTGTGTATATATTTATTTTATAGTAATATGTACATATGTACATTAGCCGCTCTTGCTTGCTTGTTTTTTTCTTGCCTTCTGATTGTTGCTCTGAGTGTTGCTATCCCTGTGCTGTTGCAATCCTGGAATTTCCCCGTTGTGGGACTAATAAAGGCTTATCTTATCTTATCTTATCTTATCTTAATTCAGCCACATTGGAGGGTTTTTGAGCATGAATCGCCTTTTTAATGTCATGCCACAGCATCTCAATCGGATTCAGGTCAGGACTTTGACTAGGCCACTCCAAAGTCTTCATTTTGTTTTTCTTAAGTCATTCAGAGGTGGACTTGCGGGTGTGTTTTGGATCATTGTCCTGCTGCAGAACTTAAGTGTGCTTCAACTTGAAGTCACACACTGGACATTCTCCTTCAGGATTTTTTGGTAGACAGCAGAATTCATGGTTCCATTTACCACAGCAAGTCCTCCAGGTGCTGAAGCAACAAAACAGCCCCAGACCATTCTACCACCACCATATTAAATCACCCTTTATTGTCATTCAACTGTACAACCAATCATGTACAGTAGAACGAAACTGTGTTTTACCTGTCTACAGTGTTAATCACATACCCCCCAAGTGTAGAATCAGAGGGCCGCTGCCATGCAAGGCGCTGCCACAGATTTCCCTCCTCCATTCCATTATTGCTGAGCACCATGCTGGATGGCAGGAAGCTCCACTTTTATATGGTCTTCTGCATGACCCAGCCGGGATTTGAACCCCTGCCTCCCGGGTGTGGGGCGGATGCTCTACCAACTGAGCCACCACTCCGGATATTTTACTGTTGGTATGGTGTTCCTTTTCTGAAATGCTGTGTTACTTTTACACCAGATGTAATGGGATGCACACCTTCCAGAAAGTTCAACTTTTGTCTCATCAGTCCAGAGAGTATTTTCCCAAAAGTCTTGGGGATCATCGAGATGTTTTCTGGCAAAACTGAGATAAGCCTTTATGTTCTTTTTGCTCAGCAGTGGTTTTAATCTTGGAACTCTGCCATGCAGGCCATTTTTTCCCAGTTTCTTTCATATGGTGGAGTCATGAACACTGACCTTAAATGAGGCAAGTGAGGCCTGCAGTTCTTTGGATGTTGTTGTGGGGTCTTTTGTGACCTCTTGGATGAGTCGTCGCTGCGCTCTTGTGGTAATTTTGGTCGACCGGCCACTCCTGGGAAGGTTCACCACTGTTTCATGTTTTCGCCATTTGTGGATAATGGCTCTCATTGTGGTTCGCTGGAGTCCCAAAGCTTTAGAAATGGCTTTCTCACCTTTTCCAGACTGATAGATCTCAGTTGCTTTGTTTCTCATTTGTTCCTGAATTTCTTTGGATTGCACCATGATGTCCAGCTTTTGAGGATTTTTTGATCTACTTCATTTTGTCAGGCTGGTCCTATTTAAATGATTTCTTGATTGAGAACAGGTGTGGCAGTAATCAGGCCTGGGTGTAGCTAGAGAAATTGAACTCAGTTTTCCAAAGATGTGATAAACCACAGTTAATTTATGTTTTAGTGTGGGGGGGGACCACTTTTTCACACAGGGTCATGTAGGTTTGGATTTTTTTTTCCCCCCTTAATAATGAACACCTTCATTTAAAAACTGCATTTTGTGTTTACTTGTGTTATCTTTGTCTAATATTTAAATTTGTTTGATGATGTGAAATATTTAAGTGTGACAAACAAAAAGTGAGAACTCATGAAGGGGGCAAGCACTTTTTCACACCACTGTACATACCATTTGAGGGTTTGTGGGTCACATGACTTGTGCTGGTGGCTAACTGGCTTATTAGCTGCATTGGGAAGTCCTTTACACGGCCATAATTACATTATCACCATATAGTTGTTACAAGTCTGATGGGTTCTTAAATACTGCCTTAGCTTGTTCATTTTGTCGTCCATTCCCACTGTAAAACGGTTGAGGTGACGTGGATAGTGATTAGTGACTGACAGTGATTTAAGCTTCGGTGCATTTCTGTCTTAGTTTAAGTGCACTTTGCTCACTTTTTCTTGGCATCTTCAGATGAAATAAAGAGTTAGTCATTACACACTATGTGTATGGACATTAAACTTCTTTTGCTACAAGCTGTTTTAATTTTTCCACCATGTTTCTACTGCTTCCAAAGAGCGCTGAATCCACAGCTTCTGGGGTGCAGAGGCACATGACTGTGCACAGGACCGTAGACATATGGGCAGGACATGAAAGCTCTCATATACACACATACAACAAAAAACTAGCATGAGTAAGATTATGTTAGTTTTGCATCCTGAACATTGGTTTCAGTTTTATTTCATTTAATTGCCCAGCCCTAATCTGATAGGGAAAGGAAGAAGAAGCACAACTGCAAGTGACCCATTTTCCTCTGTTGTCTTCAGCAACCTCTATGGTGATTTTATTCAGAGGACACACAAAAATGTTCCACAGCAGTGCATACATGCTAATAATAGCCCATTCAGTCTGAGATAAATTTTCATGTTTTTTTTTTCTGAAAAAACTGCACTCAGTGTAAAATTATTTAAATGTATGCTCCAGCCACTTATTCCATCTGAAACACAATGCAGCATAAATAACGAAGGATTTTTTTCATACTTCTTCTCACTCAACAAACAGAGGAGTACAAGCACGTATGTCACCACAAGCAGGTAGACTGACTCTGCAGTTCACTTAATGAACACATGGGTCACTGAATACAAATATTTTTTGGAACATTATCTCCTTTAAAATAATAGATGCTAAGATTCCAAAACACTTAATTCTACTCGATAAGGGGTTTAGTTGTAGGAGGACTGGACTAAAGGCCTGTGTAAAATACAGAGTCTGATCAACTGGAATGCAAAGCAGACACCATACCTCTTGTATCTGCTGTTAGTAGTCAGCGTACCCATGTGGGCCCCACCACAGGTTTAAGTTGGGCTGTCTTATGGGTCTCATGTGGGTTTGTCTGTGGGTTCCACTTTGGCCCCATCTGTTTGCCCACATGGACTTTACCTGTGGTACAGGTGAGCAGGTTATATGGTTACCTGCTTTAAACCCATCTGGGCCCCACATGAGTTTGATGTTGGTGAGCAAGTTTCAGTCACACTGGTGCCATATGCAAAATTACGAGAGAAAAAGTCACAAATTTATGAAAAAAAGTTGTAAGTTTACAGGGAAAAAGTGGCAAATTTATGAGAAAGTTCCAAAATTACAAGAAAAAATAAGCTAATTTGCAAGGAAAAAGTTTAAATTTTAGAAGAAAATCTTACAAATTTATGAGAAAAATGTAAGTTTACAATCAAAAAAAAGTTGCACATTTATGAGAAAGTTTCAAATTTTCAAGAAAAGTATGTCAAGTTAGAGTGAAAAAGTCACAAATTTACTAGAAAACAGCAAATTTATGAGGTAAACAGCTAAAGTCCATGTGGGCAAACAGAAATGGGGCCAACATGGAACCCATGGGAAAACCCACATGGGACCCATAAAACAGCCCAGATTAAACCTATGGTGGGGCCCACATGAACACCGGGGGAGCTTGGTGGCGCAGTGGTTAGCACTGCGGCAGCACAGTAAGAAGGTCACAGGATCGATCCCACCCCCTGACTATCAGTGATCCTTCTGAGTGGAGTTTGCATGTTCTCCCCATGTCTGCGTGGGTTCACCCCGGGTACTCTGGTTTAATCCCACAGGCCAAAGACATGCAAGTTAGATTAAATAGAGACTCTAAAGTGGCCCTAGGTGTGAATGTGTGTGTGAATGGTGAAGGGATTGGCGTCGCACTGGGGCTGCCTCATCCACCCATCTGGATGCCCTGAATTTCCCTCTGAGATTCTGGGATTAATAAAGTATACAAAATACATAAAATACAAAAAAAATACATGCTGGCTGGGCTGGTGGCGGTTTGGTAGATTAACACAGTGGTTAGATTTTGGTTTAAATAGACTTGTAGGCATGATAAAACTCCTCTTTCTTGATGGACGATGGACTACAGGTGCTCTCACCCTCAGCGACATGTGCTTCGCAAAAAATGAGAAGAAGCTGCGTCTGTTCCAGATGGTTGAGCAGAAGGATAAACACATATCCAGAGTTCTAGCTCTTAGGAGCAAAGCGTGGCCATCACATTTTATGATGGCTGTTTTTCCTTTTTTATTTTTCCTCTTCCTGGTAACAGAATGGACTGGGATAATGTGATCAGCTTATCTCTGGCATCAGATGCTATTCAGAAGAAAAACCTGAAACAGATGCAGGGTAATCCATCATTAACAGGGTTTCAGATGAGCAGAGCTGGTAGCAGCCAGGCAATCTGTACACACGCCTGCGTGCGTGCGTGCATGCGTGCGTGTGTGGTTTCAGTCTAGACAGACCCATTAAAAGACAGTGAGCCTTTTCTCTTAGACCAGGGGTTGGCAACACACAGAGCCGTTTTGCAAATTTTTCTCATGATTTTTGTATTTAAAAGAAAATCTGCACGGAGCCACAAAAGTATCTGAGCCTAAAAAGCATGGTAAAACAGCAGAATTACAACTATCTGGCCTGTCATCACGATTAATAGTTTTGTTCTTCTAAATTTACAGCTTTTTTAAATTGTATATTTGTTACCTTTTCCTCACAAAACTGCTACTTTTTCTGGTAAATTTTTCATTTTTGTAATACATTTGTCTTTTTTGTGTGTGGGTATTCTCCTCTTTAAACTGTATTTTTTTTTTAAATTTGTTTATTTTTTGGCATAAATGTGTTTTGCTTTTTTCCTAAATTTTGCATATTTTTCTTTGCAAATTTAAAGGTTCATGAGAAAGGATTCTGACCTCCTGGCCAGTAGGTGTCGCGTTCACTGTTGGCTCTTGTGATATCCTACCGTGTAGCAATGATCACACTTGAGTTATTTCTTTGGCTAACTCTGCCGTTTATTCTGCAACACAAATAATATGACTGAACATGGATTCTGCGCGGGGTTTTCACACTCTTGTTCTAATGTGTCCCCTTAATAGTAGTGCTGAACAATACAGGTAGTTCCCCCTAGAGGCATGTGCCAGTAATGTTTTAAATTAGACTTGCAGTCTACCACATCCCTCCCCTCTAGATTAAACTACTTTTAATTACACTAGCCAATTATGCTAGACATCCTGGAACTCCCATTTAACCCTAAACAATCACAGTTACTTTTAACTTCTTAAACACATGTGCCATACACATAATTTTCTTCTCTTTTTTTTTTTTTTTTTTTTACATGTATAACACACATAACAGTCTAACTGGGGATTTGGTTTGACTACCGCATCCCAGTGAGGTTCCAGGACGCATTCTTGTCCTGTGGCTGGGGAACTCACTACTGACTAAGTATAGTCCTTCAAGTAGTCTGGAGCTTTCCTAGCTCGCTGAGATCTTCTCACGGCGGGTGAGCCAACTGCAGGTGAAGACTCAGACTGCTCCACTGTTTCGGCTGCTGCAGTGCTGCCCGTAGAATCTGCAGAGACGGTTACCTCAGGTTTCACCTGAAGTGGTGGTTCGTTGATGCTCTCCTCAGGATGGGTGTCAGACAACACCTCTGGTGCCATCGGCAGGGGAATGGAGCTCCTACCACGAACTTGGTCGATGTGTCGCCTCACCACTTGTCCATGACCTAATGTCACCTTGAATGACACAGGGCCTGTCTTTTCTGTTATTTCTCCTGGTACCCAGGCTGGTCCTGAGCCAAAGTTGCGGGTGTAGACCACGTCTCCTTCTCTCAGTATTCTCTCTCTAGCATGCATGTCATGATAACCTTTTTGTTTCTCTTGTTTATCATGCACTTTGTTTCTGAAGTCTGGATGTATTAAGTCAAATGTTGACCTCAACTTCCTTCCACACAACAGCTCAGCTGGTGACTTGCCAGTTGTAGATTGGGGTGTTATTCGATAGCTGAACAGAGCTCTCGACATTCGGGTTTCAATAGAGTCTCCTGTCATCTTTTTCATGAGTGACTTGAATGTCTGCACGGCCCTCTCGGCTAAGCCGTTAGAAGAAGGATGGTATGGCGCAGTCGTGATGTGACGTATGCCATTCTTTTCAGAAAACTCTTGGAACTGTTCACTCGTAAAACATGTACCGTTATCTGATACTATGATTTCAGGTAGCCCATGTTGGCTGAAACTCTTTCTACGACATTCAATGGTAACAGTAGAAGTAGAGCTACTCACAGAATATGCATCGATCCACTTTGAGTATGCGTCAACTATGATCAGGAACATTCTTCCCATCCATGGACCTGCGTAGTCAATGTGAATTCTTCTCCATGGTTTATCTGGAACTTCCCAGGGATGTAGTGGGGCTGCTGGAGGACTGTTCCTGTTCTCCTGGCATGCCGCACATGACTTCACAAGCGCCTCCACCTCTGCATCCATGTTGGGCCACCACATGTAACTCCTCGCCAACGCTTTCATGCGAGTGATGCCAGGGTGTGCTTGGTGTAGTTGTTGCAGTAAGGCATTCCTACCAGGTGGTGGAACAACCACGCGTCCTCCCCACAGGATACAACCTTCCTGGGTGCTGAGCTCATCCTGTCGTCGGGCATAGGGAATGAACTCAGGACTGTTCATCTTCGGCCATCCTCGCAAGATGTATTCTCGCACTCTTGCTAGAACAGGGTCTTTGTCTGTCCACTTCTTTATTTGTTGTGCGTTCACCAGGGGCACGCCGATATCTTCAAACAATAGCACTCTCTCCTCCTCCTCAGGCGTGCTGTCTCTTCCTCCATCCAAGGGTAGCCTACTCATCGCGTCAGCATTCGTATGGTCCCGTCCGGCTTTGTAAACGATGGTGTACTCATACGCTGCTAATGTAACGGCCCATCTCTGAATTCTCTGAGATGTCATCTGGGGTATGGCTCTCATTTCACTGAACAGTGAAATTAGTGGCTTGTGGTCAGTCACTATAGCGAACTGTCTCCCGTACAGGTATTTGTGGAATTTTTTTACACCAAATACTACTGCAAGGCCCTCCTTGTCTAGCTGGGAGTAGTTTTTCTCAGCTGCACTAAGAGTTCTTGAGACGAACCCTATGGGTCTCTCTGAGCCATCCTCCATACGATGAGAGAGTACAGCACCCACACCGTAGGGTGATGCGTCACACGCCAGGATGAGTGGTTTGTTTGAATCATAGTGCACTAACACACTACAGGACTGAAGTAGCGCTTTGGACTCTTCAAACGCCTTCTGCTGCTTGACTCCCCATGACCATTTTTCTTCCTTCTTAAGTAAGGTATGTAGTGGTGCCAGCAGCGTGGAGAGCTTTGGGAGGAACCTATGGTAATAGTTCAACAAGCCCAGGTAGGCTTTTAACTCAGTAACATTTTGTGGCTCAGGCGCCTCCGCAATGGCTTCCACTTTGTCTGTTAGAGGGTGTAGACCACTGGCGTTGATCTTGTGGCCTAGGAACACCACCTCTTTTCCCATGAACTCACACTTGCTTCTTTTCAACCTCAGACCGCTTTTCTCCAACCGTTGAAGCACTTCCTCCAGCGTTTTCAGATGTTCTTGTTCATTTGGTTCTGTACAAAGGATGTCATCCAAATAAATGGCAACATTCGGAATTCCACCTAGGATGCCCTCCATAGTTCTCTGGAATATAGCAGGACTGGAAGCTACTCCAAATGGTAAGCGTGTGTAGGTATATAAGCCTTTGTGTGTATTGATGGTTACATACTTTCTTGATTCTTCTTCCAGGACTACTTGTTGGTAGGCGTGACTCATGTCTAATTTCGTGAAGTGTCGGCCGCCGTTCAGCTGTGCGAAGAGGTCCTCCACTTTAGGAATTGGATACTGATCCACCCGTGATGCTCGATTGACAGTGAGTTTGTAATCTCCACATATTCTAATGGAGCCATCCGGCTTTCTCACTGGGACTATGGGTGCCGCCCATTCTGCAACCTGCACTGGCTCAATGATCTTGTCATCCAGCAGCCTCTGTAGCTCGCTTTCAACCAGTGGCTTGACTGCATAGGGTACCGGTCGGGGTTTGCAGAATCGTGGTTGGGCCTCCTTGTCCACATTAATCTTTGCAGTGACACCTTTTAGCTGTCCTAAGCCTTCTTTGAACACCTCAGCGTGTCTTTCGAGGATCTCCTCCAGCTGCAATTTGGGCTGAGATTCCACTTTATTCACCAACTGATCAATCATGGCCAGTTCTTGTAGCCAACTTCGCCCTAGTAGATTTGGTCCTTCGCTCCCAACTACTACTACAGGTAAGTCCTTTTCTTTGTTTTCGTGCTGCACCTTCACTTGTGCCATGCCTAGCACGTCTAGCTTCTCTCCTGTGTATGTTTTTAATTTTAATGAACAGGGATTTAATTCTGCTGTGTCTGTTTTCTTCCACAGTTGTGTATATTGCTGTTTACTTAATATGGTTACTCCACAGCCTGTATCAACTTCAAATGTTACTTTCATTCCATTAACATTCATGGTACGCGTGATGGGCGCTACCTTGGTCAGCTCCTCTGACGTGTTGTAAATTGTGTGAAAACCCATATCTTCTGTATCACTTTCTCCCTCCCCTCTCAGTTGATTCGCTTGCTGTTCCTTTCCTGGGCCCTTGTTTTCATACTTTTGCCCATTAACTGTCGCTTTCAGCACCTGTGCGCTGTCCACCTTTATTCTACATGCTTTCTTAATGTGCCCTCGCTTGCCACAATTATGACACAGCTCAGTGGCAAATTTGCACTCGGCGGCATTGTGCTGGCCTTTGCAGCGATAACAACTGGGGAATTTGTGCTGAGTTTTGTCAGTCAACACTTTGTGGACACCTACTTGGGTCTTAGGCACACGAACATGCGTTGCTGTGTCCTCTGTTAGCTTCCCTTGCATTTCTCTCACATCTTTAGATGCTGTTTCCATCGCTTGGCATAATTCCAAAGCCTTTGCAAAAGTGAGTTTTGTTTCAGATAAAAGTCGCCGTTGCATACGGTCATCATTCACTCCACACACAAGTCTGTCTCTTAACATTTCTTCCAATGAGTCTTTGTAATCACAGTGCAGTGTTAATTTCCTCAATTCTGCCACATACTCTGCTATGGACTCAGTGTTCCTCCTTATGTGTGAATTAAATTTGAATCGTTGCACGATTTCACTCGGTTTGGGGCTGAAGTGCTTCTGAAGCTCAGCAGTAAGCTGGTCGTACGTTTTATCTTTCGGTAATGCAGGGCTTATTAAATTTCTCAACAAGCTGTAAGTAGTTGCACCAACTCCACTCAACAGTACAGCCTTCCTTTTGTCTGGCTCCTCAATGTCATTAGCTTGGAAGAAAAAGTCCAACATTTCACTATATTCTTCCCATGACTGAGTCGAGTTATCAAAAGGGGTTACCGTTCCGATTACAGCCGCCATTGCTCGTCGTGGTGGGGAAACCTCGTTTTTCCTCCTCTGAACTTGCACTCGAACTACTGGAGTCACTTGAGTTCGCCACACTTGCAATGTTCTCTGTTTCTCGCCGCTGATTTTTTTTCTTTTAATCCTCGTCGCCAATTGTGTGATATCCTACCGTGTAGCAATGATCACACTTGAGTTATTTCTTTGGCTAACTCTGCCGTTTATTCTGCAACACAAATAATATGACTGAACATGGATTCTGCGCGGGGTTTTCACACTCTTGTTCTAATGTGTCCCCTTAATAGTAGTGCTGAACAATACAGGTAGTTCCCCCTAGAGGCATGTGCCAGTAATGTTTTAAATTAGACTTGCAGTCTACCACAGCTCTCTATAATCTCATCCCGGTTGCCAGGTAGAGAGATAAACAGCACTTCCTGGAGACTAGCATCACTATACTGCAGACTGCTAACATCTCAGACCTTTGGTTATTATGATTCAGACAGCATGCCAAGCGAGGACTCTTGTGGTACAGAATCATGAATTTAACATAATCCTCTCTGATGTGCATCTTCAGTAAACATTTTTTAAATAACTATATTGTATAGTTATTGACAGTAATGCTAATGTAGCACAGCTGTGATCAAACCAATAGCTCTCTAGTTTTGATAACATAATTATGACACTTTAGCTCAGATTGTAAGAACTTTGCTGTTAGTTGTTCTGTAGTTTCTGTAAATATGCTGAATCACACTTTTATAGTCTGTTTATGTTCTTTCCTTTTAGCTACACATGATTAAAAAGAAGGTTGTTATTAAGCTCCAGCATTCATTTATGTCAGGTTCAGTTTAGTTTGTAAATGTGTTTATTTTTTATTATTTTAAAATATATAAATAAATGTTATGAAACATTGGATACCTGAGTCCATTTGTAGCCTTTCAGTTATTTGTAGAAGATGAAATGTATTGTTTATTCAGTGTGACAGATTCACAAAGTAATGGTTTACCTTGTAGAGAGTAAGGAAAGGATGTGAGGCGAGGCACGAGCATAGGATGACACAGAATCTTTATTTCCCTCTATCAAACATATACAGCCATGTTGCGCTGGGGGCTAAGAAGCCCACCCAGTTTCTCTGCGTTCTGCCTTTATAGCTTTATTAATCATGCATAGAAACTGGGGTTGGCGCATTATGCATCATGTTTGTTCAAAGGAATTGTGTGATGCAATTATCATAACATTTGTTACCTAAATTACAATACATTCATCCCCCTGCCTCTTCACACGGCAGCTTGGTACAGCAGGGGGCAAAAGGTGCAGCTTTGCCTGGTGTGGTTCCATGTAAATTTTCTCCTCCCCAGAAGGTGTCTTAACTCTGCCCAGTCTGAACCTCCCAGTGAGCTTCCTCCCGTGGTCCATTGTCCTTGTGTTTCCTCCTGCCTCTCTGGGTGTGAGAGAATGCTAGACCTGTGTATTGTGTCCACCACAACCTCACCTCTGCAAAACTAAAATATTTTCACCCTTTGTATAACGTAATGATAAACAAGAGTCTAAAATACACTGTACATATTAGCTATATACATAGCATTGTAATCAATAATCCTTAATGAAGTTTGAAATGATTTATGGTGGAATAATAATCTTTTTTCAAATAATATTGTGTAAAAACAGAACTGCATCTCCAAAAATTAGCACATCACCATTCAGATCTATATCAAATAGCTCAGACATATTCATCCAAATTTCAAGCAAAAAAAATCTTAAAACAGCTAAATTTATATGGAATTATTGTAAAATATGAAAGTTTTACTTTTTAGATTTGAGTTATTTTTAAAAGTAAATTCACCATAATATTCAACTTTTGGAGGTGGATGAGTAGAACGTAAAAGAAAATCAACCTCAAATCAAGTCAGTCAACATATAAAAAAAACAGGAATTTATTTTGGGGAAGATATTTATTAAAAAATAAAAAGTCCAGATGCAGAGTCCATGGGGAAGATCTGGGACAGCAATAGAGAAATTAATTAAATCAGGATTAGGACACGTTCTGGAAAGCTTTTGTTGTCCCCATAGTCATTGTTGACCTTTTTTACTATAGTGAGGTACAAGCTGTTGCTATAAAAAGGGCAGCCTCTAAGAAAATGTCATCACAGACTAACAGCATTAAAACATGACAGTATGTGAACTACTAAACAATTTTAGGACTACAGCAGCGCTGCAAAGAGTTTGCTTGGTATACATAATGTGAATTACAATATACTGTGGGTGAAGGAAAGACCAGGTACAGAAATGGACTTACTTTTTATGTGTGTGTTGTGGGAGGAGGGAGGAGCCCGCGGGACAGACCCAGGACATGTTACAGAGACTATAGGCCCTTTTCCACTAGCCCCGCTTAGCCCAACACGGCACAGCTCAGCACGCTTTGTAACTCTTTCCACTAGCCCCGACACGGTTTAACAGGCGCTATTTTCGTGCCTGCTCGAGGGCAGGGTACAACCGTGCTGAGTCGTGCCGAGATGTGATATCAACAGCCTGGTCGCCGCTGATTGGTCAGGTCGTAACGTCACGAAAGCGACCGTCTTCTGATGAATCTACACGACCGCCATTTGCAATATTTCACGGACTAACTCGGTCACGGAGTAAATACGATATTAATACAGACAGCGTTGTAGGTTTTGCGGAACTCTACACCGTGGTCCAACGAAGAGGTGCGGAGTTTTCTCTGCTTGGTGGCAGATCCACAGTGAGAGGAGCGACCCGCACCGATACAGATGCAGCCCAGCATAGAACCGGACTACGGACAAGCTGAAGACAAACGTGAGAGAACCATCGATGGTGAGTGATTTGTAATAATGTGCATCTATTCTCTTATTTATCCTGTTGGTGGTAAGCTCACTTTTTTTGAGCCATACAGCACCGTTCTGTGCTGGCTAACGAGTTTTAGCTAGTAGCTAGCTAGTAGCCAACTCTGCTGATTTGTGCTTGTTTTCTCCTAAGTATTCGCTTGTGAGAGCAAAACGATGAAATATGTTAATCCTGATTAAAGTCCTGGTTTGTGTACATATTGCACTTTGGTGCTGCGCATTAATTGTGCAATTTAATGCTAGAATGTGTTTCCACATGCCAGGGTTTAGCCTCCCTCAGTGTTTATATTGTGGATACTGGTGAAATGGACCACAGGAGCCGAAATCTTGTCATATTAAAATTGCTTTTTCAAACCAGTGATTTATAAAGTCATTCATATAATTTTCTAAAGCGTCAGAATAGACCCACACACCTATTCTGTGGATCCTGCAGTGCTTGTCAGGGAAACGAAGCATTTTTGTCACATTCCACCACTGACTTTCACAGGTGTATTTCCCTAATACAGGTACATCTCCAAAAATTAGAATGTCATGAAAAACTTCAATATTTTTTGTCACTCATTTCAGAAAGAGAAATCCGTATATTATATAGATTCATTACACAGACAGTGATATATTTCAAGCATTTATTTATTTTAATTTTGATGATTACGGCTTACAGCCCCTGAAAACCCCAAATTCAATTTGGCAAAAAATTAGAATATTACATAAAATTAACTTTAAAAAATGTTTTTTAAATATAAATGTTGGCCGCTGAGGTGTTGGTTAATATGGGCTGTAGCCGTAATCATCAATATTAAAATAAACACTTTCAATATATCACTGTCCCTGTAATGAATCTATATATGGGTTTCACTTTCTGAAATGAGTGACAAAAATATTGAATTTTTTCATGGTATTCTAATTTTTGAGATGTGCCTGTATATGTGTTGAACTTGCTTGAACCTAACCACCATCCATTTCTGTCGTTCATCTAGGCAGGAGGAAAGCAGCCGCCCCTCAACGGACCTCGCCACTGTGGAACGTACTGAAATCCTTTGCTTTTATAGGTAAAGTGTCAAAACCAAAGTAGCACAATTTCCACTTAATATAAAAGGGTCTGAACTGAGATTTATTTGATTGTGTGAATATGGCACATCAACTGTAAAATAAACCGCTTGTTAATGTAATTATCTTTTTGTCAGATCACTTGTGTGATCCTTAGTGAGTTATGTTCATAACTGTATGTTTCGGTGAATGTGAGATGTTCAGTCGTCAATATAATTTACTTTATGTACTGTTATCCCTACGTGTTATATACTCAGGGGTATGTTAACGCAGATCAACAGCAAGCCAAACTCGTTTTTCACGAGCCAGGAAACCAAGCGTCCTGCTCCTTTATTTCAGTCTCCTTAGACAGCTTACAGTACCTTACCACTGTGGCTCGAAGCTCGTTGAAAAGCCCGAGTGAAACTAAAAAATAAAGACAGAAAAATAAATACATTTAGTAAGCTAGCAGGCCCCTGGGGTAAGACTAATTCCTGAAAACAAATAAACACAATGCATTCAACAAGCTAGCGGGGCCCTGGGATATGACTAATTACTGGAAACATCACATTCTTAAAACGATCCTAAATTCACATTTAACAAAACTTACAAATCAACAAAACACTAATCAGACTCACAGCCATTGCTTTCGAAGGTGTAGGAAAGGGATTAAACACACAGGAGGAACGTTTTCAGAAATTCGCGGGCAGGTTAATGCTCGTCTGCCATTTTTTCTTCTCTCAACAATGTCCGCTTCTCCTACCCATAAACCATAGCGGCAACTAGCTGCGCTTTCAATATAAAATACAAACAAATTGCTATTAACTACACAGAAATTACTCTTAGCACAATAACCATTTTTAACAGGAATTACTACAAATGAATTATGATATCTATTATAAACTAATGAACTATTCTCAACTTTCTAAAACACACACTACTGAGGGCAGAACACTTTATATGTGTAGTTTATAGTCTATCATCAATAAACTCATGCAGTAACAGGACACATTACAAATAGATTCCTATTACAAATAGATTCCTCACTCTCAATGAAATATTTTTTTTGCTGGTCATTAACATTTGTTTGTTCTCTCCCATAGATTGAGTCTCCATCGTGCTGTTTGCGCTCTACATGTCTGTTCTTTTCATCTTCTCTATCCCCTCACCCCCCAGCCAGTCGCAACAGATGACTGCCCCTCCCTGAGCCTGGTTCTGCTGGAGGTTTCTTCCTGTTAAAAGGGAGTTTTTCCTCTCCACCGTCGCCAAGTGCTTGCTCACAGGGGATCGCATGATTGCTGGGGTCTTTCTGCAACTGTGGGGGTTCCCCCTAAAGTTGATAGTGCTATGAGATGACTGTTGTTGTGAAATGGCGCTATATAAATAAAGTTGAATTGAATTGAAATATTTGAGACCCATTGTAGTGCTTCCTTTTATATTTTAGCAATGCTAGTACAAAACACCGCCCACACTTGAAGCCAGGGCAAGAAGAGACACTTTTACAGACAAGAGAAACTTTTATTGATAAAAACTTCATATTTTGACTGAGCGACTCCATACTCGGTGATGCACACCTTCAGTTAAAGTACTAGATTCCATTCAAGTGAATGTATTAATTCATTCTGATTGCTGAGGCCACAGTAAAAACAGATGATTTTAAATGTAACCCAGCCCTTGTAAAATCTACTGAAGCGCAGCTACATGAAAATTGTGGTTAAATACAACAACAAAGTACTTTATTGTCACATTCAAATTGTAATCCCTCTTGTTTTGTTTTTCTTTTGAATACTTGGATGGAATATGGTGGGCAATATAAGCTGCAGCTTCAGCCATCACCCGTTTCAGATAACCTATGTTGAACTTTATAATCAGAGGAGTTATTGTTTAATTTGACCTTGTTAGATTTTTTTTCTCCTTTGTTATATTATTCTATTTTCTTTTAATCTTTACTTTTAATCAATCCGAAATAAAGATTCATTCATTCATTCACATTCCACCACTGGCTTTTAGCAACAAGTGTATTTCCCAAATGTTTTACACTTGCTTTAATTAACCACCACCCATTTGTCTTTTGTCTAGGCAAGAGGGAAACTGTCCACCCCAACTGGACCTTGCCTCACTATTTACAGAGATGCAGGCTGAAGATCTGCTGAACCAGGACCAGTACGAGGGGCCGATCCAGTTGCTTCTCAGTGAGGCAGCATGGCTGGCGTGTATGACCCATTCCAGTTTCTTTTTTTTTTTACAGTTTGAATTTTGCACATTCTGAATAATCTGGTGTGACGATGGGATGTCACCACTATTATGATTTATTGTTTGTGTGTGATTATGTTATATTTGTAATGGTAAATGTTATTATTCGTTAAAGTACACACATTTATTTGGGATCTGTCTTTGTTTAATTTGAATGCCTTGAGAGATAATTGTATGATTAAGTATTTAGGTAAAATAATGGATGATAAGTTATTGCACATACCTTTGCCAATATGCTTCCTGTGGGTGTCCAGGCAAAAGACTCCTGTAGGGAGTTGAAGGCCTTTTATAGGACACCAGCAGGAAGGAAACATCTATGGTAAGTTAGAGGGGTGGTTTAGCTTTGTAAATAAATAAGATTTTGAACTATTTATTGGATTATTTATATTATTATTGTTGTCATTGATTGTTATTTATTATATGTTATTTATATTGTATAGTGGGGAAAATATTTATGTATTTTAGAATTAGTGGGTATGTGTAAATGATGGAAGATTTGTTGTTTTACCTGAGATTATGGTAGGGGCTAATCAGCCCTAATTATTGATGTTAGTATAAAACAGGTGTGATCATTGTGATACGTAGTTGTAGTTGAGTTCACTGAGAGATATCAAAGAGATCGTCGATCATTGCTGTGAAGCAGAGTTTGAAGAATTGTGTTGGATATCTGGACTATTGACTTGTGAGTTATAATAAAAATGGAAATTTGGAATTGAAGCTCTGGCCTCGCTTCGCTACGCACCGTAATGTTCACATCTGGAATTTGCTGCTGATTGTAATAAACAATTTAGTGACTTATGTGTTTGCATCATGATTTTCTATTTTGTCTGTTAAGACACCGGTGGGAAAAGAGTCAACAGTACAAAGGATTTATCGGTGACCTTGAAAATAATGGCTCATTTTTAAGAAAAAAGTAACCAAAACAATTATTTTATTAACTGAAGACTGTATTGTTGGATGTGCCACTGCAGAAGACCCTGCATAGTTTAGTGACAGTACCAGTATATGGAGGAATTCTGGGTCATATTAGCATCTGCTCTTCATCATAATGGGTTTGGGCGGGGGTGTCTAATCATGTGCCATGGAGGGCCAAGACCCTGCAGGCTTTACCTCCAACCAGTGTCTTCAGCAGCAGATTCCACTGAACTTCTTCCACTGACTGCTGATCAGTGAGAACACCTGCTAAAGAGACTGGGTAGAACAGAGAACCTGCAGGGTCTTGGCCCTCCATGACACATGATTGGAAGCCCCCGCATTAGGTTTAATGGGATTTAACATTTTAACACAAACTGCTTTATGGTTCATAATTCTGTTGACAGACTTACACCATGGATCCCCTCATGGATCGTCACCTTATCGTGGTGGGGTGGGGTTGCGTGCCCCAGTGATCCCAGGAGCTATGTTATCCGGGGCAATTTGCCTCTGATAGGGTCTCCCAAGACAAACTGGTCCTGGGGGAAGGGCCAGACTAAGAACGATCCAACAGACTCTCATGATAAATTGTATATCAAGGATTCAGTGTACCCCGCCCGGTATGGGGTTACCGGAGCCCCACCCTGGAGCCAGGCCTGGGGGAGGGGCTCGAAGGCTAGCGTCTGGTGGCTGGGTTTCCACCCATGGAACCCGGCCGGGCTCAGCCCGAAGGAGTTACATGGGTCCGCCCTCCAGTGGGCTCACCACCTGCAGGAGGGATCATGGGGGTCCGGTGCTATGTGGATTAGGTGGCGGTCAAAGGCGGAGACCTTGGTGGACTGATCCCAAGCTTTCTAAACTGGCTTTTGGTATGTGGAATGTCACCTCTCTGGTGGGGAAGGAGCCTGAGCTGGTGTACGAGGTTGAGAGATACCGGCTAGATATAGTCGGCCTCACCTCAACACACAGCTCCGGTTCTGGAACCAGTCTCCTGGAGAGGGACTGGAGCTTGGCCTTTTCTGGAGTTGCCCCGGGCGAGAGGCGATGAGCAGGGGTGGGTATTCTTGTATCGCCCCACCTTGCTGCCTCTATATTGGAGTTTTCCCCCGTGGATGAAAGGGTTGCTTCCCTGCGCCTTCGGGTTGGGAAACGGGTCCTGACCATCATTTGTGCCTATGCACCAAATGATGTTTCAGAGTACCCACCCTTTTTGGAGTCTGTGACTGGGGTGCTGGAGGGTGCTCCTCTTGGAGACTCCATTGTCCTACTGGGGGACTTCAATGCGCACGTGGGCAACGACAGTGAAACCTGGAGGGGGGTGATGGGGAGGAACGGCCTGCCCGATCTGAACCCGAGTGGTGTTCAGTTATTGGACTTCTGTGCTAACCACAGTCTGTCCATAACGAACACCATGTTCAAGCATAAGGGTGTCCATATGTGCACCTGGCACCAGGACACCCTAGGTCGCAGGTCGATGATCGATTTTGTTATCGTATCATTAGACCTGCGACCGTATGTCTTGGACACCCGAGTAAAGAGAGGTGCAGAGCTGTCAACTGATCACCACCTGGTGGTGAGTTGGATCCGATGGCAGGGGAGGAAGCCATTTAGACCTGGTAGACCCAAATGTTTAGTGATGGTGTGCTGGGAGCATCTGGCTGAGGCCCCTGTCCGGGAGGTCTTCAACTCCCACCTCCGGAAGAACTTCAACCACATTCCGAGGGAGTCTGGAAACATGGAGTCTGAATGGGCCATGTTCTCCACCTCTGTTGTTCAAGCGGCGGCCCAGAGCTGCGGCCGCAAGGTGGTCGGTGCATCTCGTGGTGGCAACCCCCGAACCAAGTGGTGGACACCAGTGGTGGGGGGGCCATTAAGCTGAAGAAGGAGTCCTATCAAGCTTGGTTGGCTTGTGGGACTCCCAAAGCAGCTGAGGTGTACCGGCAGGCCAAGCGGAGTGCAGCTCAGGTGGTTGCTGAAGCAAAAACCCGGGTATGGGAGGAGTTCGGTGAGGCCATGGAACAAGATTTTCGATCGGCCTCAAAGAGATTCTGGCAAAGTGTCCGGCGGCTCAGGAGGGGAAAGCAGCTCCCCGTCCACACTGTGTTTGGTGCGGATGGGACACTGTTGACTTCGACTGGGGATATCGTCAGGCGGTGGAAGGAATACTTCGAGGATCTCCTCAATCCCACTGATGCGCCTTCCACAGAGGAAGCAGGGTTTGGGGATGAGGGGGATGATTCACCTATCACAGGGGCTGAGGTCGCCAAGGTGGTTAAAAATCTCCTTGGTGGCTGGGCCCCGGGGGTGGACGAGATTCGCCCTGAGTACCTCAAGGCCCTGGATGTTGTTGGGATGTCATGGTTGACACGCCTCTGCAATATTGCGTGGAGGTCGGGGGCAGTGCCTTTGGCATGGCAAACCGGGGTGGTGGTTCCTCTCTTCAAAAAAGGGGGCCGGAGGGTGTGCTCCAACTTTAGAGGGATCACACTCCTCAGCCTCCCTGGGAAGGTCTATGCCAAGGTACTGGAGAGGAGAGTCCGGCCGTTGGTCGAACCTCGGATTCAGGAGGAGCAATGTGGTTTTCGTCCTGGCCGTGGCACATCGGACCAGCTCTTTACCCTCTCGAGAATTCTTGAGGGTTCGTGGGAGTTTGCCCAACCAGTTTACATGTGTTTTGTGGACTTGGAGAAGGCATTTGACCGCGTCCCTCGTGGATTTTTGTGGGGGATGCTTCGGGAGTATGGGGTATCGGGCTTGTTGTTACGAGCTATTCGGTCTCAGCACGACTGTTGTGAGAGTTTGGTTTGTATTGCCAACACTCGGTCGGAGTCATTCCCAGTAAGAGTTGGACTCCGCCAGGGTTGCCCTTTGTCACCGATCCTGTTCATAATTTTTATGGACAGGATTTCTAGGCGCAGCCAGGGAACGGAGGGTGTCATGCTTGGTGACCACAGGATGTCATCTCTGTTGTTTGCAGATGATGTTGTCCTGTTGGCTTCATCCAGCAATGACCTACAGCTCTTGCTGGGACCGTTTGCCGCTGAGTGTGAAGCGGCTGGGATGAGAATCAGCACCTCCAAGTCCGAGTCCATGGTCCTCAGCCGGAAAAAGGTGGATTGTCCTCTCCGGGTTAGGGACAGGCTCCTGCCCCAAGTGGAGGAGTTTAAGTATCTTGGGGTCTTGTTCACGAGTGAGGGGTAAATGGAGCAAGAGATCGACAGACGGATTGGAGCAGCATCTGCAGTGATACGGACGTTGTACCGGTCTGTTGTGGTGAAGAGGGAGCTTAGTTCTAAGGCAAAGCTGTCGATTTACCAGTCAATCTACATTCCTGTTCTCACCTATGGTCACGAGCTTTGGGTAATGACCGAAAGAACGAGATCGCGGATACAAGCGGCTGAAATGAGCTTTCTCCGTAGGATTGCTGGACTCACCCTCAGAGATAGGGTGAGGAGCTCAGTCATCCGGGAGAGGCTCAGAGTAGAACCGCTGCTCCTCCACATTGAAAGGAGTCAATTGAGGTGGTATGGGCATCTGATTAGGATGCCTCCTGGACGCCTCCCACTTGAGGTGTTTCAGGTACGTCCCACTGGGAGGAGACCTCGGGGCAGACCCAGGACTCGGTGGAGAGACTATGTCTCCCAGCTGGTCTGGGAACGCCTTGGTATCCCCTCTGAAGAGCTGGAGCAGGTAGCTGGGGAGAGGGAAGTCAGAATCAGAATCAGAATCAGCTTTATTGGCCAAGTATGCACAACACATACAAGGAATTTGACTTTGGCCCAAAACTTGCTCTCGTTGTTCAGGTGGAGGATTTAAATAAGGATTCAATGACAACAGAGTATGTACAGTAAATTACAGTCTGTCCACGTTTCTATAAAGGATGCAAATATATACAGGAATATATGCAGTTATTTACTCAGACTAACCACACTTTGCAGAAATATATGAAAAAATATACAGTCACACAGTATTTCAATGTGAACTCAGATTCAGTTATATAATGTGAATGAAGTAAAAAGCAGTGTGAGAGTTATGTGCAATGTAATAATGGATGAAAAGTCATGAGTACAGCAACAGCTAGGACTAGGTGAATGTTAGGAGTTCATCAGAGTGATGGCTTGAGGAAAGAAACTGTTCCTGTGACGGTTGGTTTTGACCTTCAGTGATCTGTAACGACGACCAGAAGATAGAAGTTCAAACAGTTTGTGGCCGGCGTTTGATGGGTCAGCACAGATGTTTCCCGCCCGTTTCCTGGTTATGGACCGATATAAGTTCTCAATGGAGGGTAGGTCGGTACCAATGATCCTCTCCGCAGACTTAATGATCCGCTGCAGTCTGGTCTTGTCCTGTTTAGTGGCAGGTCCAAACTAGACAGTGATGGAAAAGCAGAGGACAGATTGGATGATGGCGGTGTAGAAGACAACCAGCAGCTCCTAAGGCAAATCAAACTTCTTGAGCTGACGCAGAAAAAACAACCTCTGCTGGGCCTTTTTCCGGACAGTGTCTATATGGGAGGACCACTTCAGGTTCCGGGAGATTGTGGTACCCAGAAACTTGAAGGAGTCCACAGTGGACACTGTGCTGTTGAGGATGGTGAGTGGGGGGAATGAAGGGGGGTGTCGCCTGAAATCCACAGTCATCTCCACCGTTTTGGCTGGGTTAAGTTCAAGATGGTTCTGGCTGCACCAGAGGATCAGCTGCTCCACCTCCCGCCTGTATGCAGACTCATCATCATCCCGGATCAAACCGATGACTGTGTTGTCATCCGCAAACTTCAGGAGCTTCACTGAAGGGTCCTCTGAGGTGCAGTCATTGGAGTAGAGGGAGAAGAGCAGTGGGGAAAGGACACATCCTTGGGGGGTGCCAGTACTAATTTTTCGGGAGCTGGATGTAAATCTCCCTAGCTTCACCTGTTGCCACCTGTCAGTCAGAAAGCTGGAGATCCACTGGCAGGTGGAGGGGGGCACCTTGAGCTGGAGGAGTTTCTGATGAAGAATGCCTGGGATGATGGTGTTGAACGCTGAGCTGAAGTCGACAAACAGGATCCTGGCGTACGTCCCTGGGAAGTCGAGGTGTTGCAGGATGTAGTGTAGTCCCATATTCACTGCATCATCCACTGACCTGTTTGACCGGTAGGCAAACTGCAGTGGGTCCATCAGGGGGCCTGTGATGACCTTCAGGTGGTTCAGCACCAATCTCTCCAAGGATTTCATGACCACAGAGGTCAGGGCAACAGGTCTGTAGTTGTTTAATCCTGTAACAGAGGGTTTCTTGGCAACTGGAATGATGATGGAGCATTTGAAGCAGGAAGGCACTTCACGCAGCTCCAGTGATCTGTTAAAGATCCGGGTGAAGATGGGGGCCAACTCGTTGGAGCAGACTCTCAGGCAGGACGGAGACACACCATCAGGTCCTGCAGCCTTCTTGATCTTTTGTCTCTGAAAGACCCGGCGCACCTCCTCTTCACAGATCGTTAGTGCTGGTGGGAGGTCAGAGTGGAGGAGGGATGGAGTTCCTGGGGCTGCAGATAATCCTTTTGTGTGGGTGGGAGGTGAGAACTGTAGGTTCTTTTCAAACCTGCAGTAAAAGCTGTTTAGGTCGTTAGCCAGCTGGAGGTTTTCCGCAGGGTGGGGGATGGTCTCCTGTAGTTGGTGATATTCTGCAGGCCTCTCCAGACAGAAGCAGAGTTGTTGGCTGAGAAGTTTTTTTGTAACTTCACACTGTAGCTCCTCTTAGCAAGCCTGATCTCCTTCGTCAGCATGTTTCTGGCCTTCTTGTACAGAGTCCAGTCACCAGTCCTGTAGGCCTCCTCCTTGGTCTGACATAGCTGCTTTAGTTTAGGAATGAACCAGGGTTTATTGTTGTTGTATGTGCAGAAGGTCTTGGTCTGCACACACATGTCCTCGCAGAAACAGATGTATGACGTCACAGTGTCAGTGAGTTCATTTAGGTTAATGGCTGCATCTTCAAAAACACTCCAATCTGTACAGTCAAAGCAGGCTTGTAACTCCAGCTTTGATTCCTCAGTCCATTTCTTCACAGTCCTTACAACAGACTTGGAAGTTTTTAGTTTCTGTCTGTATGTTGTAATAAGATGGAGCAGACAGTGGTCAGAAAAACCCAGAGCTGCACGGGGGACGGCATGATAGGCGTTTCTTAAAACTGTGTAACAGTGGTCAAGTGTATTTGTGTCCCTGGTGGGACATTTAATATGCTGTCTGTATTTAGGAAGCTCATTTGTGAGATTAGCTCTATTGAAATCACCCAGAATGATAAGCAGAGAGTCTGGATGTTTTTCCTCCACCTCTGCTATCTGGTCAGCGAGGTGCTGCAGTGCCTCCATTGTACAAGCAGCAGGCGGGATATAAATTCCGACCAGAATAAACGAGGAGAACTCTCGCGGTGAATAAAAGGGTTTACAGTTTATGAACAGTGACTCTAGGTTAGGGCTACAAAACTTCTTCAACACTGTGACATCAGTACACCAACCTTCGTTTATGTAGAAGCAGATTCCACCACCTTTAGTCTTTCCAGAGAATTCTCGGCTGCGATCAGCGCGAAACAGTTGGAATCCATCCAGGTGCACCGCGCTGTCCGGGATGTGTTCACTCAGCCAGGACTCCGTGAAACAAAGGGCGCCAGATCTGCTAAAATCCCGGTTTTTGTGAGTCAGGAGCAGCAGTTCATCCATTTTGTTCGCCAAAGAGCGGATATTCGCCAGATGGATCGATGGGAGCGGCGTGCGAAATCCTCGTTTCTTCAGCCTGACTAGCGCACCGGCACGTTTACCACGCCGCCTTCGTTTCCGGCCAGCGCCAATAGCCGCTGCTCCCACAGCTAAGATCGACTGAAAAAACTTCAGATCAGCAGCAGAAACTGGCGGAGAAGTTGCATTGGGAGATAGTCTGAGTGAAAGTAGTTCCTCCCTTGAATAGGTGACTCGGACAGAAGAGCAGAAGTCCAAAAAACCACACAAAATTATCAAAAACATCAGAGAGCAGAAGCCAGTGGCTGCTATCCGCGGCGCCATCTGGGCTTCTCTGCTTGAACTGCTGCCTCCGCGACCCGGACCTCCGGAAAAGTGGTAGAAGATGGATGGATGGATGGACTTACACCAAACCAAAAGTGATTTCTCAAACTGCTGGATTGTTCTTAGACAGCTTTTCCAATCTTTTAGTATTTAATTTGTGCCACATGGTGGTAACCTTCACATATAAAAAAGAGACATTTGCAAAAACTTCAGAGGTTTATTGTCAGTGCAATTCCCAGTGCAATACTACAATATACAATACATTGCAATACAATGTATAGTACATTGTTGATGCAGAGAATATATATTTCTACAGTACATGTATCTAGTAAATCAAGTATTTTTCATGTAACCTTGTGACTGCATTATTTTAATTGCTTTTAATCCTAGATCAAGTTTGTTTTGGCCTAAAATGCATCATAACTGTCAAATATATCTTATTATATGTAACTCAGTACTGTTTACTTTTTGAATATATATTTTGTGGCTAATATAGTTATTAACATGGCGATCAAGTTGTGTCAGCTGATCTTTTTTTGCTATGACACCACCTCAGACTCAGTGCTGCAGAAGCAGGTACGTCCATGATGTCTCAACAGTCTCTCCATGATTTTCACGCAGATCAGAGCAATTTGTTGCACAGGAAATAAACGTTTCTACAGACAGTCTTAAGCTCTATAACCACTGATCGTTTGTGAAGCTGTGTTGACATCAGTGACAGGCTGTTGACATCAGTGACAGGCTGTGCTGAACGCCCAGACCGACCGTTTGAAGCGGTAATTTCCCCACAACAGAGCCATCTGAAACACACACAGCATACATATTTTAGTACCTAACAGCGATAACTTGCAGACGTTACAGTGTAGTACGACGTACTTATAGCAAACTAGCATTAGCAACATTAGCTTACCGTCATATATGACCTAGTTTGTATCCTCACGTCTTCGGCTCTCCCAGAAGCTGCAGAACTATTCCAGAGTGTTTCATCTCGCTGCCTGTACCCGTGTCTGGCGGTCCTTTTTGGCATTTACAGTGAAAAAAGCCACAGACCAAGGAGTCGCCTTGTACAGCCGCCATGATGCATGTATTATGTTTTGCTTGGGCCGCGTGTTTTACGTCACGGGAGTGTGGCGCCGCCTCGCTGTTATAGAAATCTCACCCACCCCAGCTTAACACGGTTGTAATGGAGACACAACCGAGCTGAACTGTGTCGAAGTGAATCGAGACGTGGCGAGGTGTGCTGGGCCAGTGGAAAAGGGCCATATGTCTCCCAGCTGGTCTGAGAACATCTTGGTGTCCTCTCTGAAGACCTGGAGGAGGTGGCTGGGGAGAGGTAAGTCTGGGATTCTCTGATAAGACAGCTGCCTCCACAACCTGGACCCCCAGAAAAGCCGTAGAAGATGGATGGATGGCTGTGTTGTACAGTGCATCTGGAAAGCATTCACAGTGCTTCACTTTTTATGTTCCAGCCTTATTCCAAAATAGATGAAACTGATTTTTTTCCACAAAATTCTACACACAAACCCCATAATGACAACATGAAAAAAAATTTTTTTTTTAGATTTTTGCAAATTTATTAAAAATAAAAAAATTAAGAAATCTCATGTACATAAGTATTCACAGCCGTTGCCATGAAGCTCAGAATTGAGCTCAGGTGCATCCTGTTTCCACTGATCATCATTGAGATGTTTCTACAGCTTAATTGGAGTCCACCTGTGGTAAATTCAGTTGATTGGACATGACTTGGAAAGACACACACCTGTCACCAAATATCTTGGTGTTCACACTGATAATGATTTGAGCCGGCTGTTATGTCTGTATATGGAGCCAAGGGTGAGGCCAGGTGTCGAACTGAACACACGTTTATTGGAGAGGCACTATACAGTATAGGCGCAGCCGTCAGGCAGAAGAGGTGACAAAGAGACCGCCCATCCTGCCTGCTGCCCTCTTATACCCACGGGTGGCGGCGGAACCGGAAAGGTGGAGCCACCGCCCGTACCACACAAATAAGAGCCCAAACTCCAACACAACATTCTTCCCCTTCACAAAAAGCAACAAAACCACACACACACACAATTTGAACCCACCCCAATTTGGAACCCGAAACATGCACTAAAATAATAACACAACACAAATGGCCTAACACAGTCATTCCAAAATAACTAAATTAGGGGGGAACAGATGGACTGCTGTCCCACCCGACATGGCACAGTGGATTATTCTGCCGTTTAAACTAAATGAAAGCCCATATATAACTAAAAATTACTGCCGTTTTCCTCAAACTAAAACAAAATACACAAAATAATCCTCAAAAATATACACAAACAACAAATTACTTTGAACACATGCATAAAATCAATCTATATACATACGGCTGGAAAAGACAACCCCGTGAGCCCCCCGGATCATTCTTTCCTCAGTCCGCCCCTGGAAGTGGCCTGCCTCCTGGGCTGCAGCTGGTTGAACCAGCCCCGGTACACCTCCTCTTCCTCACCATCGGATCATTTACTCATCCAGGCCCACGTCCCACAGTCTCCTCCTAGGCACGCAGCAGCTCGTTCAGGTGCCGCCATGAGACATCTGACACCTGGAGATAAGCATCCCTTCATCTGACCATGATGAGCAGTCGCCCCTGGTGCTCCTCCACCTGCCATTTGGCCCGTATCTGCCGCGATCTCATCACCTCCTGAGCCCGCAGCCAGTCCGCAGCTCCCAGAGGTGTTTTGCTCGGCTTGCAGGGTCTCTGCTTGGCACGTCACTCTACCATGTCAGATGGTCCTATGTCAGACGGTCCAGCCCTGACCTCTTTTAACTTCACCGCTGCCACCGCCATCATCATGACCCCCTGCTCACCAGTCCACTTCAGCCGAGATCTGGGAACAGGTGAGACCAGTTTCTCGACATCACCCATCATCACAGGTGCCCCACTGCGCCGCCCAGTACCCTCGTCTAGGGTGACTTTAGCTCTGACACAGGTACCCTCCTGCGATGACCCTGAGCAATATTGGTCTTGCTCATTCTCCAGGATGCCAGACAGTTCCTCATCCCACACTGCGCCGTCTACCACTCTCAGGGTTGGACAGTCCCACATCTCGGCCAATTTGCACCAAGCCGTCGGTTCCAACGTTCCCACCGTGGCCAGCTGTCCTATGCCACAATTACAAAGCAGCGCCAGGTCACTCTCAATTCTGATGTGCGGGGAAAAACATCTCACGGTCGTCCAATCCAGCACAGAGCCCACCGTTCCCGCGTCGATCCATAAAAACACTTCCACCCCGTAGGGGTGTCCGTTGGTGCTCGGACACATAGCATGGACAACCGTGAGGGCGCGAGAGTCCTCTTCATGCCACGGACCTCCTTGCTTGGATCCGTGGCATACCCTGGTAACATGAAGCAAGTGGCCACACTTGCCGCAGCACTCCGCTCTTGCTGAACAGTCTTTGGCTCTGAAACGGTGCTTCGTGGACCCACAGCCCTTACCTTTGGGCTGTCCGGGGGTGGACCTCACATTCACAACACTAGCGTTGTCCTCCATGCTTTCCACGCTGACTGGCTCCACTGCATGCGCAGTTGGCAGTAATCCCAGATGTCGGTGTGACAAGCTCTCACTCAGCTCCCGTGGCAGTTTATCTGCAGCTTCCAGCTGTTGAGCTAATTCGATGGCTGTAGGCAACGCCAGTTCGCCTGAAAACGTAAGCAGCTTCGACCCAATCGCAGCACCGTTGGTGTCCGCCAACTGGTTAGGAATCATCCCCTCTTCCAATAATCCAAGCTGACACCCATTGACCAATAGCTCCAACTCTGCCACAAACCGCTTAATAGACTTTCCCACCTGTTGTTGGCGCTGTCCAAACCGAATCATGCAAACCCTGACGTTTTCCAGGGCACAAAAATAGCGCACCATTAGCTCAACCACTTCAACAAAGCTATCACAGTCAATAAGTGTGCTCAGAACACATCCCTCCATTCCAGGATTGTGCACCAACAACTCATGTGCCCACAACTTCTCCAGTTTCCCAAGGTCCAGTGCCACCATGCACGTCCGGAAAGCGGCGCACCACCTCAGCCAAGAGACTGGTGACTCGCGGGAGAGCTCCAAAAATGGCCGAATTTCAAACTCACACGCTTCCATACCTTGTTTTAATCTACTTTTATCTTCATTGCTAAATGTTATGTCTGTATATGGAGCCAAGGACGAGGCCAGGTGTCAAACTGAACACACGTTTATTGGAGAGGCACTATACAGTGCAGGCGCAGCTGTCAGGCAGAAGAGGTTGCAAAGAGACTGCCCCTCCTGCTGCTGCCCTCTTATACCCACAGGTGGCGGCGAAATCGGAAGGGTGGAGCCACCACCCATACCACACAAATAAGAGCCCAAACTCCAACACAGCATGCAAATGGCAAGTGTTTCTGCCCGAATCCACCAGCGTCTGCATTTTCCTCACTGGCTCAGACTGTTTGGCATCTGTAGAAATATTATGTTGATTTTCTACAGGGCAACTATTGAGTCTGTGTTATGGCACGGTATTACCAGCTGGTTTGCAAATTTAACGGTTAAATCAAAAGCTCAGATATCAAATCTGATAAAGATAGCAGGTAAAATCATGGGTATGGCAGCACTCTTAATTCCCCAAGACCTGTTTGAATAACCCATCCTCAGACAGGTAAATTGCTTTTTATCTGATGGTTCTCATGTATTGTATCCCAGATATGTTTTAATGAATTTGGGAAGAAGGTATAGGGTACCTCTTTGTAAATATAATCGGTATAAGCATTCTTTCATTCCCTTGTTGGTGAAGCTCATTAATGAGTGGATAAGTCAGGTGAATAGAAGTTAGGGAGACTGTGAGGTTGAGCAGACAAATGTACTGTATTCGTACTTTGTTCGAATTATGTTGATTTTTATTTTTGGTGGTTATTTACATATTGGTTGTATGTATTGTATGTGTTTTTGTTGTGCAGCAGATCCCTCTGTCCAAGACAAATCTCTCCTAAAGGAGATTAGTAAAGGTATTTTGACTTTGACTTTGTCTCTATAAGGTCCCACAGTTGACAGTGCATGTCAGAGCACAAAACAAGCATGAAGTCAAAGGAATTGTCTGTAGACCTCCGAGACAGGATTGTCTGGAGGCACAAATCTGGGGAAGGGTACAGAAAAATTTCTGCTGCTTTGAAGGTCGCAATGAGCACAGTGGCCTCCATCATCCATAAATGGAAGAAGTTTGAAACCACCAGGACTCTTCCTAGAGCTAGCCGGCTGTCTAAACTGAGCGATCGGGGGAGAAGGGCCTTAGTCAAGAAGGTGACCAAGAACCTGATGGTCACTCTGTCAGAGCTCCAGCATTCCTCTGTGGAGAGAGGAAAACCTTCCAGAAGCACAACCATCTCTGCAGCAATCCACCAATCAGGTCTGTATGGTAGAGTGGCCAGATGGAAGTCACTCCTTAGTAAAAGGCACATGGCAGCCCACCTGGAGTTTGACAAAAGGCACCTGAAGCACTCTCAGACCAAAAGAAACAAAATTCTCTGGTCTGGTGAGACAAAGATTGAACTCTTTGGCATGAATGCCAGGCGTCATGTTTGGAGGAAACCAGGCACTGTTCATCACCAGGCCAATACCATCCCTACAGTGAAGCATGGTGGTGGCAGCATCATGCTGTGGGGATGTTTTTCAGTGGCAGGAACTGGGAGACTAGTCAGGATAGAGGGAAAGATGAATGCAGCAATGTACAGAGACATCCTGGATGAAAACCTGCTCCAGAGCACTCTTGACCTCAGACTGGGGTAACGGTTCATCTTTCAGCAGAGCAACGACCCTTAGCACACAGCCAAGATATCAAAGGAGTAGCTTCAGGACAACTCTGTGAATGTCCTTCAGTAGCCCAACCAGAGCCCAGACTTGAATCCAATTGAACATCTCTGGAGAGATCTAAAAATGGCTGTGCACTGACACTTCCCATCCAAACTGATGGAGCTTGAGAGGTGCTGCAAAGAGGACTGGGCAAAACTGCCCAAAGATAGGTGTGCCAAGCTTGTGGCATCATATTCAAAAAGACTTGAGGCTGTAATTGCTGCCAAAGGTGCATCAACAAAGTATTAACCAAAGGCTGTAAATACTTACTGTATGTACATGTGATTTCTTAGTTCTTTATTTTTAATACATTTGCAAAAATCTCAAAAAAACTTTTTCACATTGTCATTATTGGGAATTGTGTGTAGAATTTTGAGGAAAAAATGAATTTAATCTACTTTGGAATAAGGCTGTAACTTAACAAAATGTAGAAAAAATGAAGTGCTGTGAATACTTTCTGGATGCACTGTATATTCATTCCTGCTGCAAGACTGGACCTGATTAAAGGAGAGGAACAACATTTTTTCTAATTACTCATTCTTGGAACACCAAGTGCACAGGCAGGTGGTGAGTTTAATAGAAATGAAAAGTCTAAGACATTTTAGCTGCCGAATTTTGACTATTTTCTTGAGAAGTTATTCAAAAAAGAAAGAAACAAATATCTGTTGCCTCTACTTTTGGCAAAATAATCCATAAATATGACTGGTTTGATCAGGTTACTCAATAAATATAAAAAAACACTCCTTAACATTTCAAAAACAGTTAAAAAAATGTCTAAACAAACATATTTAAAAATTCAAAATAAAGGATTTGGCTTTTCCCCTTATAGATTGTCACCTTATTGTGGTGGGGGGTTTGCATGCCCTAGTGATCCCAGGAGGTATGTTGTCTGGGGCATTCTGCCTCTGGTAGGGTCACCCAAGACAAACTGGTCCTGGGTGAAGGGCCAGACTAAGAACGATCCAACAGACTCTCATGGTGAATGCTAGAACAAGGATTCATTATACCCCGCCCGGTGTGGGGTTACAGGGGCCCCACCCTGGAGCCAGGCCTGGGGGAGGTTCTCGATGGCTAGCACCTGGTGACTGGGTTTCCACCCATGGGACCCAGCCGGGCTCAGCCTGAAGGAGTTACATATGTTGGCCCTCCAGTGGGCTCATCACCTGCAGGAGGGACCATGGGGGTCTGGTGCTATGTGATCCAAGATTCAAGATTCAAAGGCTTTATTATCATGTACACAGTTAAGAAATACTACATTTCCTGAGCAATGAAATTCTTGCTTTGCTCTCCAAACGAATGCCAAGCTAAAAGGTACAGAAACAGCAATTCTAATAGGTCATGACACACTAACATAGTAACTCAATCCTAGTACTAATGGATGCTAAGACACATACACCAACACAGTTAGGCAGTAGAGGAATGAAACTGAAAAGTCACCAGATGACTAAAGTGATAGGGGTATATTGATATCAGAGATGATGTGAACTTGAGATGGCATGAACCTATGTGCAGTGTGCAAATGAGCATTATGCAACCTGATGTGAACCTGAGATGGCATAGACTGATGTACAGTGTGCAAATGAGCATTGTGCAACAAGCAGGGTATAATTACAAATTATTGATAAGCAGCAGCAGAGATGATATGGACATCAGACAGGTGATACTATATCTACTGTACAGGTGAGCAGTGTGCAAATTTAGCAGCCGGTGTGTGAGTTCCTATATGCAAAGCTGTGTTGCAGCGTTTTGGGAGTAATTTGTTCAGGAGTCTGATGGCAGTAGGAAAGAAGAAGTTTTTCAGTCTGGTTGTCCGGCATTTCACACTTCTGTACCTCCGGCCTGAGGGTAGAAGTGTGAACAGTCTGTGTTGGGGGTGGGTGGGGTCCCAGAGGATGGCATCAGCTCTCTTTTGGACTTTGCGGTGGTAGATGCTCTGCAGAGAGGAGAGTGGAGTCCTGATGATCTTCTCCGCTGTCTTCACCACTCTCTGCAGACGTTTGCGCTCCAGGGCAGTGGTGTTGCCGTACCACGCAGTGATGCAGTTGGTCAGGATGCTCTCGGTGATGCAGCTGTGGAAATTGTTGAGGATCCTGGAAGACATGCCAAACTTCTTCAGCCTCCTCAGAAAGTACAGTCGCTGTTGAGCTCTCTTAACTAGCTCTGTGGTGTTGTGTGTCCACTTAAGGTCCTCGCTGATGTGGATGCCCGGGTATTTAAAGCTGCTCACCCTCTCCACCTCAATCTTCTGGATGAACAGTGGCCGATGGTGTCTTCTCCTCCCTTTCCTCATGTCCACTATAATTTCCTTTGTCCTGTCCGTGTTGAGGGTGAGATTGTTGTCCCTACACCATGACACCAGGTTGACCACCTCCCTCCTGTAGGATGCTTCGTCATCACCAGTGATGCGTCCTATCACTGCTGTTTCATCCGCAAACTTTAGGATGATATTGTCTTTGTGGGAGGCAACACAGTCATGGGTGAAGAGGCTGTAGAGGATGGGGCTGAGAACACATCCCTGAGGGACACCTGTGTTTGTGATGATGCTGGCTGAGGTCCTGTTACCCATCCTGACAGACTGGGGCCTGCCAGTTAGAAAGTTCAGTAGCCAGTCACAGAGGGTGGGGTGCAGGCCAAGTGAAGACAGTTTGTTGGTGAGTTTGTGGGGGATGACCGTGTTGAAGGCGGAGCTGTAGTCAACAAAGAGCATCCTGATGTAGGAGTTTTTATCTTCCAGGTGGGAGAGAGAATAATGGAGTGCTGCAGCGATGGCATCTGAGGTGGACCTGTTGGGCCGGTAGGTGTACTGCAGAGGGTCCAGGATGCCTGGTATGCTGTCCTGAATGAGAGGCAGCACCACTCTCTCAAAGCACTTCATGGTGATTGGAGTGAGTGCTACTGGTCTGTAATCATTCAGACAGGTTGGCGGGCTCCTTTTGGGGACGGGGATGATGGTTGTCGCTTTGAAGCAGGAGGGGACTATGTCCTGGTTGAGGGAGAGGTTGATGATTGCTGTGAGAACATCAGTCAGCTCTGCAGTGCATGTTCTGAGGGCCCGCCAAGGGATGTTGTCTGGTCCTGCTACCTTGCGGGGGTTGATATTCCTTAGTGCTTTGTTTACCTGGCTTGGTGAGACTCTTAGTGGGGGGGGGGGTATGTGAGTGTGTGTCTTTTCTCTGTGCTGTGGCTGTGGCTGATATGGATCAGATATGTGGGAGGAGTTTGGTGAGGCCATGGAACAAGACTTTTGGTCGGCCTCAAAGAGATTCTGGCAAACTGTCCGGCAGCTCAGCAGAGGGAAATAGCTCCCTGTCCACACTGTGTCTGGTGCAGATGGGGCACTGCTGACGTCGACTGGGGATATCGTTGTGTGGTGGAAGGAATACTTCGAGGATCTCCTCAATCCCCACTGACACAGCTTCCACAGAGTAAGCAGGGCTTGTGGACAAGGGGGACAACTCGCTCATCACAGGGGCTGAGGTCGCCAAAGTGGTTAAAAATCTCTTTGGTGGCCGGGCTCCACGGGTGGACAAGATTCATCCTTAGTACCTCAAGGCCCTGGTTGTTGCAGGGCTGTCATGGTTGACACATCCTGCAACATTGCGTGGAGGTCGGGGACAATGCCTTTAGCATGGCAAACCGGGGTGGTGGTTCCTCTTTTCAAAACAGGGGACCGGAGGGTGTGCTCCAACTTTAGAGGGATCACACTCCTCAGCCTCATTTGGAAGGTCTATGCCAAGGTACTGGAGAGGAGAGTCCGGCCATTGGTCGAACCTCGCATTCAAGAGGAGCAATGTGGTTTTCGTTCTGCCCGGGGCACATCAGACCAGCTCTTTTCCCTCTCGAGAATCCTTGAGGGTTCATGGGCGCTTGCCCAACCAGTTTATATGTGTTTTGTGGACTTGGACAAGGCATTTGACCACCTCCCTCTTGGTTTTTTTGTGGGGGGTACTTCGGGAGTATGGGGTATTTGGCTTGTTATTATGAGCTATTCAGTCTCTATACGACCGTTGTGAGAGTTTAGTTCATATTACCAACACTCGGTCGGACTCATTCCCAGTGAGAGTTGGACTCTGCTTGGGCTGCCCTTTGTCACCGATACTGTTCATAATTTTTATGGACAGGATTTCTAAGCGCAGCCAGGGAACAGAGGGTGTCATGTTCGGTGACCACAGGATCTCATCTCTGTTGTTTGCAGATAATGTTGTCCTGTTGGCTTTATCCAGCAATGACCTGCAAGTCTTACTGGGACTGTTTGCTGTTGAGTGTGAAGTGGCTGGGATGAGAATCAGCACCTCCAAGTCCGAGCCCATGGTCCTCAGTTGAAAAAAAGGTGGATTGTCCGCTCCGGGTTGGGGACAAGCTCCTGCCTCAAGTGGAAGAGTTTAAGTATCTCTTTTTTTTTCTTCTTTTTTTTAATGGCACCGGAGGCAGGGCAGCCGTACCAGCAGCAACTCTCTTGTGTCTTTGTGTTTCTATCTGCTTATTCCTGTATATAGTGTGTCTCTTATTAACCAGGGCTCAGTAGGAAGACTCTGGAAGGTAGGAAGACTTTACTCTATTTTAGCCTGGTCTTTCTCTAGTTTTTTCTCTTCATCGGGCAAAGGAGATCAACAGAGGCGGGGGCGGATGCATTGTTTACACACGCAAACAGCTGATTGTGCTGAGGAGGCCAGCGCTGCTGCCCGGAGCAAAGCCCCTCATCTCGGATGAGCTAAAGAGGAGACGCCGCGGACGAAGGGCTGGAGCTAAAGTGAGGAGGAGGAGGAGAAAGCATAAACCAGCTGTACTGATGGTCATCACCGGGAACATGTGATCACTGGGAAACAAAACAGATGAGTTTACAGCACTGGTCAGGACGCAAAAGGAGTATCGTGAGTGTAGTATCATGTGTTTCACAAAGATGTGGTTACACTCACAGATCTCGGATGTAAAAGTAGCGATACTTGGCTTCAAGACTATACGGGGGGACAGAGACGTGATAAGCAGCAGGAAAAGAGGGGAGGAGGATTGACGCTTCTTGTGAATAAAAGGTGGTGTAATACTGGGCATATTTATGTCAAGGAAAAGTGCTGCAGCCTGGACATCGAACTGCTGGCTATGAGTATGCAACCTTATTATATGCCGCGAGAAATGAAGTGTGCCTTAATTATCATCGTCTACGTCCCTCCGTCAGCTGACGCAGCAGTGGCCTGTGACATCATCAGCTCCACTGCGGCCACATTACTGGAGAAGCACCCAGATGCATTTATGGCCATCACAGGTGATTTTAATCATGTCTCACTGGGAAAAACATTACCAAACTTTCACCAGTTTGTTGACTGTCCCACTAGAGAAAACAAAACACCGGATTTACTGTATGCCAATGTCAGAGATACATATAGTGCAACAGCTCTACCCCCATTGGCAAATCGGACCACTGCATGGTCATGTTAACACCCAAGTGTGTTCCCCTTGTGCAAAGGCAGCCTGCTTATACACGGACTGTGAGGAGGTGGACACAGGAGGCTGCTGATGCACTACAGGATGGCTTTGCGACAACAGATTGGGGCGTACTCTGTGAACCACATGGGGTGGACGTAGACAATATGACCGACTGCATCACAGAATTCATCAGATTCTGTGAAGACACGACCATGCCAGCTCAGACTGTACACTGCTTCTCCAGCAACAGACCATGGGTCACCAGTGACCTGAAAGCACTTCTTAACAAAGAGAAGAGAGTTTTTAGGTCCAGAGACAAGGAGAAGCTGAGGGGAGTGCAGCATGAGCTGAGAGAGATGCTGAGGCGGTGCAAGGACAATTAAAGGAGGAAGCTGGAGGATAAACTCAGGCAAAACAACACTAAAGATGTGTGTGTGTGGGGGGGATGAAACAAATAACTGGGTGCAAGGGGAGAGTCAGGTAGCCACCTGGGAGCCAGGAGAGAGCTGGTGAACTGAATCTGTTTTTCAATAGGTTCAACTCACAGTCTGTCACCCCCAAAACACAGACAGACCCCCACACATCCCTCCCCACCCACCCTCCTGTGCAGCACCTCTCTCCATCTCCCCCATCCTCCCCCTCCTTGGGGAACACCAGGACCCTCCCTCACATCACGGTGACTACAGACAAGGTTAAGAAACAACTGGAGAGACTCCGTCAGCGGAAGGCGGTGGGCCGTGATGACATCTCCGCCAGGACCCTGAGGACTTGCACCAGCCAGCTAGCTGTGGTACTGAAACACCTGTACAACCTGAGCCTGAGTCTGGAGAGAGTACCGGTGCTGTGGAAGACATTCTGCCTGGTTCCTGTCCCCAAGAAGTCATCTCCATCGGACCTGAACAACTATCGACCAGTTGTCCTCACATCTCATGTGATGAAGGTCCTGGAGAGACTGGTCTTAGCCCACCTGAGGCCGCAGGTGAAGATGTGGCTGGACCCTCTGCAGTTTGCATATCAGCCCCATTTAGGAGTTGAAGATGCTGTCATCTACCTGCTGCAACGAGCCCATCTGCACCTGTATGGCGGAGGAGACACTGTGAGGATCACTTTTTTTGATTTCTCCAGTGCCTTTAACACCATCCAGCCACTGCTGCTGGGTGAAAAGCTGCAGGTGATGGGGGTCAACAGTTCTATGATCTCCTGGATTACGGACTACCTGACAAGTAGGCCACAATTTTTCCAGCTGGGCAGTGTCTTGTCTGGCGTGGTGGCTAGTGATACGGGAGCTCCACAGGGGACTGTACTGTCTCCTTTTCTCTTTACCTTATATACATCACTGACTTTCAGTACAACACAGTCATGCCACCTGCAGAAATTCTCTGGCAACTCAGCTGTTGTGGGGTGTATAAGAGGGGGAGAGGAGGGGGAGCACAGGGCACTGGTAGACAGATATGTGGAGTGGACAGAGCAGAATCACCTGAGGCTGAATGTCAGCAAGACCAGAGAGATGGTGATTGACTTCAGGAAGAGGAGGACGCCTTCTCAGCCATTGCAAATTAGGAGAGAGGATGTGGGGGGTGATTGAGGACTACAAATATCTGGGTGTCAGGATCAGCAATGGGTTGGACTGGAGATCCAACACCGATGCTGCGCACAAGAAGGGGATGAGCAGACTCTACTTCCTGAGGAAGGTGAGATCCTTCAACATGTGCAGCAGGATGCTGGAGCTTTTCTACCAGACCGCTGTCGCCAGCACCATCTTCTTTGCTGCTGTCTGTTGGGGTAGCAGTATCAGGGCCAGCAACACCAACAGACTTGACAAGATTATCAAGAGGGCTGGCTCTGTAAATGGTCTCAGACCGGAGACCTTTGAGACAGTGGTGGAGAGGAGAACACTAAATAAACTGCGATCCATCATGAACAATCCTGATTACCCCCTCCACCACACACTGGACAAACAGCAGAGCACTTTCTCCAGTAGATTACTCCAGCTTCGCTGTCGAACGGCCAGATACAGGAAATCCTTCCTGCCGCATGCCATTTCACTGTACAATAACTCACTATGATGTTGTATTCTGGTCATAACTATGCTGACACACTGCACCTTACAGTCTAACTGGTACCTCACTTTTCACTCTGCTCCTGATAGTCCTTCATTGTGCAGTGGGACGAGTCATGTGTTTACACGGGTCATCATATATTAAGGTATGATGTAAATAGGTTTTGTAGTCGTGTTAGTTTTACTTTCCATGGGTAATCCCTTTGTCTGTCATGCGTGTGTTTCTGTTGTTTGGTTGTCTACTGTCATGTTGCTGTTACACTGTAATTTCCCAGTTTGGGATCAATAAAGTACATCTATCTATCTATCTATCTATCTATCTCGGGGTCTTATTCATGAGTGAGGGGAGAATGGAGCAAGAGATTGACAGACGGATCAAAGCAGCATCTGCAGTGATGCGGACATTGTACTGGTCTGTTGTGGTGAAGAGGGAGCTGAGCTCCAAGGCAAAGCTGTTGATTTACAACTCAGTCTACGTTCCTACCCACACCTATGGTCACGAGCTTTGGGTAATGACCGAAAGAATGAGATTGTGGATACAAGCAGCTGAAATGAGCTTTCTTCGTAGGATTGCTGGACTCACCCTTAGAGATAGGGTGAGGAGCTCAGTCATCCGGGAGAGGCTCAGAGTAGAACCGCTGCTCTTCCACATTGAAAGGAGCCAGTTGAGGCGTTGATCATAATGTCTCCTAGACGCCTCCCACTTGAGGAGTTTCAGGCACATCCCACTGGGAGGAGACCCCGGGGCAGACCCAGGACTCGCTGGAGAGACTACATCTCTCAGCTCGTCTGGGAACGCCTTGGTATCCTCTCTGAAGAGCTGGAGCAGGTGGCTGGGGAGAGGGAAGTCTGGGCTTCTCTGCATGAGCTGCTGCCTCTGCAACCCGGACCTCCAGAAAAGTGGTAGAAGATGGATGGCTGGATGGATGATTTGACTTTATACATTACTGTGTGTAAAATGTTTTGATAAGACAAAACTTACATTGGTGTGCTGCTGACTGTCTTCCTCACTGGATGGTCCCTCTGGTGGTTGTTGTCTTGAGCCGCTAATGGAGTCCAGGCCTCATACACAGGTGGGGTGGAGGAGAAGCTTCTGTTGACATTATCAGAATGTGGTTTTTAGATGTTGATCTATGAGAACACAGTCATATTAATAGTCCTTTTTGTGTCTTTTTAAATGTAAAATTTTGCATCATACTCACCTAAAGGTCAGACATTTATGTTCTGTCCTAAAGCCCCACTGGTCCATTTTTTTTTTTTTTGTTACTTGTTTGTACCCGTAGGTAGACTTGGTTTGCAGTCTGGTGACAAGCCACCGGCTGCTGGTCGCTGCGTGCGCGAGCGCCCTAAACCTACATGTTTTTGGTATGCGGGAGGAAACCGGAGAAATCCCGGAGTAAACCCGCGCAACACGGGGAGAACATGCAAACTCCACACAGCTCACTGTTGGTCGGGGGCTGGGATCGAACCCACGATCTCATGATCCCCGTGATCCCCCGGCCGAGGGTAAAACTGTGCTGCCACAGTGCTAAACCACTGCGCCACCGTGCAGCCCCTATAGCCCCCCCCATCACATCAGGAGGGCTTCAGAAGCTGTTGACCCTCTCTCCAGTCACTGTTTGGTGCAGCTTTTCTTTGCTGCATCATGATGGCATTGTCCAAACACCCATCTCTGCTTATTCACTTCATGATGGAGGAAGTCCTTACAGAGGTTGAAAAAATGTTATGGTTTAATACTTGGATAGTCAAAAATCTGACATAAATTTCTACATATACATAATTACAGCTACTTCAAGTTGTCAATAAATCCTGTGGCTAATGCTGTGCAGTAACATTAGTTAGTAAGAAAAACCTGTTTATTATTATTATTATTATTATTACAATCTATTAAGACCTGTTTTTTCTATTAGAACTTAAACTATTTTTAACCTCGATTTCCACCATGGTGCTCAATAAAGTTTTACATTATTATCTTGAATTGTAATAACAATAAGCAACTGTAACTTTTTTCGCTGTACACCAAATTATAAGACTGAGCAGCTGCACATCAAAGCTGATAATTTAAAAAAAAAATTATGTAAAACATGACTGCTGCACAACTAGTATGGGCTGTTACATTCATAGATGCAAATGTTGATCATATCATGAACCTGTCATAGGTGTCAGCTTGGTAAGGAGCAGTTAGTGGGGTCTATTCCACACCATATATTGGCTCATATTATCATACACTCATAATAATATAAATATGTCAGAAATAAAATTTAGTTGGTTACACAGACTTTAGACTGCTGCCCCCTCCCCCCCCCCCCACACACACACGCCCCTAACCACCACATTAGCAGCAGAAGATGCATGCGCTAGTTAGCATCATAGCTAGCACTGGTTACCTTACCTGTCAGAAGAAAAGTGATCACCTCTGCGTGACTTTTCAGCCCTTTGAGACCCTTCAGCAGACATCAGCCATCAAAAGCAGAACCCATATTTATCCTGCTCCTTTGTCGTGCCATACTTGAGAATGACAGGGAAACTGATGTCTGCCTTGAGACTCGGATATTTAGCTGAATAATTCACTACCTGGCAACCCAACAACCCAAAATGAGACACTAGCTATGTTTACATGGACACAAGTAACCGGATTAAAAGCCTGATCGGAATAAAAATGCTTCATGTAACACACCAATCTGAATATTCTGACCCGATCACGCTCATTCAGATCAAAATTTCATTCCGATTGAGAGGGGTGGGTTATGCCGATTGTTAATCCGAATGGTGTGCATGAAAACACTTATTCCGAATGTAGGGCAGAAAATATGTTTACTGCGCATGTCTGTACACCAGCCGCACGTCGACGTGACGTATTTCTGCCTTAGTAGCAGCTAGCAGAAGACATAGCTGGAGTAAAACAAAACTGGTCTGTATTGTCCTGCTGTCTCCCTCTGTTCGTCATATGCAGAAGTATGCACTTGTAGCTTCATTACGGAGACCAGCAGAAGCAAAAGTACAGTCCGAATAACACAATACAGGTCAATTTGGATACGAAGCGAGGCTTGCTAACACCGGAAGTTGCTTTTTCTTCTACTATTTTCGGAACGTCGAAATGTCGGTGTGCGCATGTCAAAATAATTTATTCCGTTCAAATGTGTGACACATGGAAACGCACGTCCTAATCAGATCAACTTTTTCAGGATCCATGTAAACAGTAAAATTCTGATCTGAATTGTAATCAGACTGATGAAATTTTTCCCCTTGTAACCGTGGCCAATGACACATCACATCAAGCTAGTGATGCCAGTGGCTGACATCCTCACTGGATTTCTGTGTTTGTCTTCCTCTACCTGCTGGATGTAAATATTTATATTATTTACAACCCGTAAAAAATAATAAATATTTTTTTTCATCAATATACTAATTTTTAGAAGAACATTAAGACTTACATTGTATACATTTCTAAACACTTTGTTGATGTATTTTTTTTAATCTTTTGTTTTCATGAAAATGTCCCCCTGTGCACCTTTAATAGCTATTCAGAGGGGCTGTGACAGAACTGGGAGAGAGATTGTGAGGCCCGGTAGAATGACCAGGAAGAAATTGCCAGCAAGCCCCCAGCCAGCATGCACCCGACTGCTCTGGGGAAGGTTTCCTCAGCCAGCTCTTCTCAAGCAGGATATGCAACCATGTCCGTGGGAGGAGGCCTTCAGGTGACCAGTCCTGCCTGGTTCGGAAAGGGAAATGCATCGGACAGCTGCTTTATGCTAGGCAGCAGGACTGTTGAAGGCAGTGTGTGTAGATTGATGTGTGTACCGCATTGTGTGTACATGCACACTCGCACCCTCCTCCGGAGATCACAAATTGGAATTTGGGAGAACACATAATTTTTACATGTTGTATAAAAAAGTTGACTTTTAAATGCCCGACCTAAATAAAGGACATGATTCCACCCACTGAGGGCTTGCCGCTATCTTTAAGATGTTGTTTAGACGTTGGCTGATAATCATTTCCAATCTCATGCCAACCTCTGCCCAGCAGGACACCCAGTGGACATCGGCAGAGAGTCTACTCTGACCTAATGTGACGTCCTGCGCCAACATCTTGCCAATGAGCAAATGTCTTCCATGAGATGTTGTGCCAATGTAACTTGGATACATCGTCCAAACTTCGACAAGATGTATGTGTGCTGTTGGGCACTATTGTAAAAAGATAAGTTCTGAGTGCATACCACCTTAATAGAGTGCTGAATGGTTATTTCTGGACCCGTCAAAATGTTGTGTCCTTGGAGCCTGAACAAGGTGACTAAATCTTAACCCTTTGTCAGTCTTGGTTTCATAGACAGGTAGCACTGTGGAGCGTCTGTGTCACAGTTCTGCAACTGTCATGTGATGTGGCCTTAAACCATAATAAATCCCCAGTTGTACTAAGTATTGCACCTCACAAGGTGGCAGGCATGTATAACTTATTGCTCTTGCCTTGGAGGACTACTGGCCCCACAACACCCCCCCCCCCCCCGCCAAACCTCACTTCTGGGACACTAGAGAAGAGGAGTTTGTAAACAAATGTTGATCAATCGCAAGACAGAGGAGGCATTTGCTCCCAAATTTGCCAACTATGATTCTAAAAAGACATTATTTAGCTTATGAAGGTAAATATCTACATTTTGTTATAACAGAGGGTGGGCGAAGCTGGTTGATGTTCACCTGCCATCGACCCCAGCGCCATGTGACTGGACAGAACAATCGTGGCGGTTTCCGGTCGTCATATGAGATAAATTGTTGTGGAATAAAAGCGAAATTGAGGTGGAATATTCATAACTGTTTCTGGATGTGGGAGAGAAAGCGAAAATGACCGAGAGAAGACAAAATAATGACCAGGATGGCAAAAATGGACGAAGCGAGCCACCTGACCAGCGGCAAGTGACAAATTTCTTTGTTTGTTTACATTGTACTGATTTTCTGGTTCATATACTTTGAAGATAAGATAACAAAATGCCCAAAACAAAAAACGGTGACAAAAAACAAAACCATTCTTTGTGTAAATATGTCCAAAATCCACTTTTGACTGAAAGTTATGTAATTTGATATGGTTGCCGTGGCATTATGCAATTTAAATATGTAAATTTACTCAAACTTTGGATTATATTCTACATCTTTCTAATTGACAGTAAGCCATTATCGCTTACCACTTTCAAGTTATAGCTTTGGAAATCTCTGACATCTGAACTGAATATTTTCTTGAAAAAACCTTGACCACTAGAAGGAGTGGAGGAAATGGCGCAACGGAGCGCCACAGGCAGTCAAACAGTTAATATAGCAATATACCAAAAGCAACAGGCCAATAGAAGAATTTACCGTTAACAGGTGTGGCTGATAAGGTATTTGGCTAGAGGGTCACATGCTGAGTGTTTTTTCAGATTGAGCAGGGCAGGCACCTGGATGAAGGTAATTAGTAGCTAGAGTGTATTCTCCCAAACACCAGCCTAGGCAGAAGTGGAGGGGTTATTAAAATATTGTCAAAATGAATATCTGTCAATTGGAACTTTAAATTAGTAAATCTCATGATCAAATGATGGTCATATTGTTACAGCCACATAGTAGAAGTGTGTAACTGAGAGAGAACGAGAATTCTTTAACAACCTTGGTGTCAGACAGAGAGGAGCATGTTAATATAAACAGGAGCCAGTTTGCATATTTGTGAGCACAATCATAGATTACCACTCTGTTAAATGCTAGTGAAATTTGTCTCTGTATGGAGAGGAAAAAAATGATCTAGCAGCCTGGAAATGTTAGAGAACTATCTGTCAAGAGTTTGGACATGAAATGCAGTCACATAAATTGTGTAGAAAATGGAAATTTTCAGGATTGCCCCAAATAGCAGGTATGAAATTCAATGGATGCTCTTGAAAAATTAATACTTTATTAAGGGACATTTTGAACATGATTCTTTTAAAAAGTATTACATATTTCAGGAAAGGTGCAAACATGTGAGGGTGGCCTTTTTTAAACGAGGATTTGCTGTGTGTCATTGCATCCCTGTGGAGAGTTTGGAGATTCACTGTGCAAATGCAAGAGGCACTACTGCCAGAAAGGGAAGGAGGACAACTAATGAAATTATCTTGGTTGGAGAAGCTGTCAAGGCATGAAGCAGAGAATGAAGAAAAGGTGGCTTTTAACACACTGACAAATGAAACCTGTGCGGTGGGCAGAGTTACTCAGAGAGAAGAAGATTTTTTCCTACAAGTCCACTGGATTGTGTCCAAAATCTTGATTTGTTGGGAGTTGTAATGTTTTACTTTGGTCCCAAGTGTCACAGTAGATCAATAGTCAAACACCAGCTTCTACAGAGCCATCCTGGTGTTGTGACAAGAAACAGGATAGAAGACAACGAAATGAGACAGTGAAGAGCTTTATTGTCTTCTTTCCAGAGTATAATCAGACTGGAATTTGTTTAATAGGAGACAAACACTGAAGTAACGTCTGCATTGACTGTATGTGTGTGTTTGTGTGTCCGCTGATAGAATTTAACTCTGATAGAGGGCGCATGCCTCAAATAAAGCACTGACGGGGTTGTGAAATGTAATGAAATAGTAAAAAGAGGGACAGATAATCAGAAAAATGAGGCAAAAGAAAAAACAAGATGGAGCTGATGATGGCAGATGAAGGAAAAAGTGAGAAAAGACAGAGGTGGAGGTAATGAAGGAGTAAGGTGACCTAGCTGAGTGTTGATCTGAGCATCCCAGTCATCAATAAACTGATAGAGATCTGATAGGAGGCTATCTGGATGAGCACACGCATACCGTGACTCTGAATGCTGCAGTTTCACAGCTAATGTGACTGTCTGCTTCCATCTAATAAATCAGGACAGGAAGCCTGCTTTCAGGCCTGTGCCATGTAGCTCAACTAAGACAATGAGAGAAAGTATCTACTGCAGAAAATGCTCTATGCATTTCCAGATAAAACAAGTCTTTATGCTATGCAAAATGGTGTATATACAGTGATGGGAAAATGCTGTTACTTTTATGCCGCATGTAATAGGATACACCTTTCAAAAAGTTCAACTTTTGTCTCGTCAGTCCACAGAGTATTTTCCCAAAAGTCTTGGGGATCATCAAGATGTTTTCTGGCAAAGCTGAGACAAGCCTTTATGTTGTTTTTGCTCAGCAGTGGTTTTTGTCTTGGAACTCTGCCATGCAGGCCCAGTCTCTTTCTTATGGTGGAGTCATGAACACTGACGTTAACTGAGGCAAGTGAGGCCTGCAGTTCTTTGGATGTTGTTGTGGGGTCTTTTGTGACCTCTTGGATGAGTCGTTGCTGCACTCTTAGGGTAATTTTGGTTGGCTGGCCACTACTGAGAAGGTTCACCACTGTTCCATGTTTTCGCCATTTGTGGATAATGCCTCTCACTGTGGTTTGCTGGAGTCCCAAAGCTTTAGAAATGGCTTTATAACCTTTGTCAGATCTCAATTACGTCATTTCTCATTTGTTCCTTAATTTCTTTGGATTGCAGTATGAGATCTAGCTTTTGAGGATCTTTTGGTCTACTTCACTTTGTCAGGCAGGTCCTATTTAAGTGATTTCTTGATTGAGAGCAGGTGTGGCAGTAGTCCGGCCTGGGTGTGGCTAGAGAAATTGACCTCAGCTTTCCAAAGATGTGATAAATCACAGTTAATTTATGTTTTAACAGGGGGGTCAATCACTTTTTCACATAGGGCCATGTCAGTCTGGATTTTTTTTACCCTTTATAATAAACACCTTCATTTAAAAACTTCATTTTATGTTTACTTGTGTTATTTTTGTCTTCTATTTAAATTTGTTTTATGACCTGAAACATTTAAGTGTGACAAACATACAAAAAAAAAAAATTGAGAAATCAGGAAGGGAGCAAACACTTTTTCACACCACTGTACGTAGGTGTATGTACAGACGTGGACAAAATTGTTGGTACCCCTCTGTTAATGAAAGAAAAAACCACAATGGTCACCGAAATAACTTGAATCTGACAAAAGTGGTAATAAATAAAAAGTCTATGAAAATTAACCAATGAAAATCAGACAATGCTTTTGAATTGTGGTTCAACAGAATTATTTTTAAAAGCAAACTCATTAAACAGGCCTGGACAAAAATGATGGTACCCTCAACTTAACATTTTGTTGCACAACCTTTTGAGGCAATCACTGCAATCAAACCATTTCTGTAACTGTCAATGAGACTTCTGCACCTCTCAGCAGGTATTTTGGCCCACTCCTCATGAGCAAACTGCTCCAGTTGTCTCAGGTTTGAAGGGTGCCTTCTCCAGACGGCATGTTTCAGCTCCTTCCACAGATGTTCAATAGGATTTAGATCAGGGCTCATAGAAGGCTACTTTAGAATAGTCCAATGTTTCGCTCTTAGCCATTTATGGGTGTTTTTAACTGTGTGTTTTGGGTCATTATCCTGTTGCAAGACCCATGACCTGCGACTGAGACCAAGCTGTGTGACACTGGGCAGCATATTTCTCTCTAGAATACCTTGATAGTCTTGAGATTTCATTGTACCCTGCACAGATTCAAGACACCCTGTGCCAGATGCAGCAAAGCAGCCCCAGAACATAACACAACCTCCTCCATGTTTCACAGTAGGGACAGTGTTTTTTTCTTGGTATGCTTCATTTTTGCATCTGTGAACATAGAGCTGATGTGCCTTGCCAAAAAGTTCCAGCTTTGTCTCGTCTGTCCATAGGACATGCTCCCAGAAGCTTTGTGACTTGTCAACATGCAGTTTGGCAAATTCCAGTCTGGCTTTTTTATGATTTGTTTTCAACAGTGGTGTCCTCCTTGGTCGTCTCCCATGAAGTCCACTTTGGCTCAAACAACGACGGATGGTGCAATCTGACATTGATGTACCTTGACCTTGGAGTTCACCATGAATTTGTTCAGAGGTTGTTCTGGGCTCTTTTGTTACCATTCGTATTATCAGTCTCCTCCTGCGGCCACGTCCAGGGAGGTTGGCTACAGTCCCGTGGATCTTAAATTTCTGAATAATATGTGCAACTGTAGTCACAGGAACATCAAGCTGCTTGGAGATGGTCTTATAGCCTTTACCTTTAACATGGTTGTCTATAATTTTCTTTCTAATCTCCTGAGACAGCTCTCTCCTTTGCTTCCTCTGGTCCATGTTTAGTGTGGTACACACCATGTCAACAAACAGCACAGTGACTACTTGTCACCCTTTAAATAGGCCGACTGACTGATTACAAGTTTGTAGACACCTGTGATGTTAATTAGAGGACACATCTTGGTTGAACATGTCCCTATGGTCACATTATTTACAATCTTTTCTAGGGGTACCATCATTTTTGTCCAGGCCTGTTTCATGAGTTTGTTTTTTTTAAATAATTCTGTTGAACCACAGTTCAAAAGCATTGTCTGATTTCCATTGGTTAATTTTCATAGAATTTTTATTTATTACCACTTTTGTCAGATTCAAGTTATTTCTGTGACCACTGTGGTTTTTTCTTTCATGCACGGTGGCGCAGTGGTTAGCACTGCGGCAGCACAGTTTACCCTTGGCCGGGGGATTGTGGGGATCATGGGATCGTGGGTTCGATCCCAGCCCCCGACCAACAGTGATCTGTGTGGAGTTTGCATGTTCTCCCCGTGTTGCGTGGGTTTACTCCGGGATTTCTCCGGTTTCCTCCCACATGCCAAAAACATGCATGTTAGGTTAATTGGCTGTTCTAAATTGTCCCTAGATATCTGTTTCCTATAGGCCCTTAGAATAGAGGGTTAGTATTAATGAAAGCGCTTTGAGTGGTCTTTGTGACTAGAAAAGCGCTATATAAGTGCAGGTTAGTTAGTTAGTTAGTTAACAGAGGGGTACCAACAATTTTGTCCACATCTGTATATTTTATACATTGTATGTACGTATATTTTACATACAGCATACATATACACACATATGCATATGTTCCGGACATACAAGCACATAGGCACATTTACTTAGCCTTTAGCACAAAAACCAGTTAGTGAAAACATGTCCACATTAAAGTTTGTCACGTGGAACATACATGGAATTAGTACCAGGGAGAAAAGGCTAAAAGTTTTTAATCGACTGAAGGATCTACAGGAAGACTTTGTCTTTATACAGGAAATACATGTTTCTAAATTGTCTGTAGATGCGCTCACCTCCCCGGATTTTCCCTGCATGTACTCAGCTGGCTTTAATTCTAAACAAAGGGGGGTAGCTATATTGGTAAACAGAAGAATACGCTTTGCTGTGAATAATACCATAACAGATTTAGAAGGTAGATTTATAATATTAAAAATCTCAGTTCAAAATTTGGATCTATGTATTGCAAGTGTTAATGGCTCAAATGTTGATGACCCATTCTATTTTCACATGTTCTTCACTTCTCTTTCTGAGCACTTGGACACTACACTCATAATAGAAGGAGACTTCAACCTGTTATTAAACCCTGCAATCAGCAGGCTCAGTGCATCGGGGAATTATCGAAAATGGCAGGTTACTGACATTCTCAAACAATACATGAATGATTTTTGTCTTTGCGATGAATGGCATTCTCTTCACCCAACTCTTTGGGAATACACTTTTTTTCATCAGTTCGTAGTTCACATTTACATTTAGATTTCTATTTAACCAGTAACTCTATTGTGAGGATATTACAGACACTGAAATATATTCAAATCAAGCTATTAGTGATCACCATCCAGTATCTCTTACACTAGTAAATCGGAAAGCTATAAGGAAAACTAGGAGCTGGAAATTTAATACACCACTACTAAAAGACAAAGACTTTATTAATTACTTTAATAAAGAGTGGAAATCATATCTGGAACATAATGATGTGCCAGGAATATCCCCGTGTGTTCTTTGGGAAGCAGCAAAAGCAGTCATGCAAGGTAAAATAATCTCTTACTGTTCATATAAGAACCAAAAAGAAAAAAGCACTGGTACTGGAGTTAGAACAGAAAATTAAATATCTGGAGATGACCTATGCTGTTTCTCCAAAGGAACAGGCACTTAACAATCTGAGAAAATTAAAGCTGGAATTAGAAGAAATTACAAACAAAAGAGCACAGTTTTAAATACAAAGACTGCGTCTTGAGAAGTTTGAATATAGTAATAAATCGGGGCAATATCTTTCAAACCAGATGAAGTCCAACTGGTGGGATGAAAAAGCGGAGGAACTTCAAACTGCAGCAGACAGGAAGGACATGAAAACATTCTTCACAGGTTTGAGAGAAATCTACGGCCCTAAACCAAGAGGATTGATCCAACTAAAGGCTATGGATGGTGAAACAGTTTTGCAGGAGAAAGACAAGATCCTGGACAGATTCGCAGACCACTTTGACCAACTACTAAACAACCCTGGAGATCTCACTGAAGAGGCTAAAGAAGCTCTAGTGCAGCGACCAGCTGTATCAAGTCTGGATGAACCACCAAATTTTGATGAACTAATGGCAGCTATCTGGACAACACAGGATGATAAAGCTCCAGGAAGGGATGGAATTCCAGCAGAAGTGTGGAAATTTGGTGGTGTTCAGCTGATCAACTGCCTGCACAAGCTCATCCAAGAGATATGGGATGCCCAGAAAGTACCTCAAGACTGGAAGGATGCAAGCATTGTGCCTTTGTTCAAGAAAGGTGACAGGAAGGATTGTGGAAATTACCGCGGTATATCACTACTAGCCACTGTTGGTAAGATTCTCTCACGTGACCTACTTAACAGACTCAGTGAACACATCTCGCAGAATGTACTACTGGAAACCCAGTGCGGCTTTAGAAGTGGAAGAAGCACAATGGACATGATTTTCTGCTTGAAACAGGTTCAAGAAAAGTGTATCGAACAGAACATGCCGCTTTATGTAGTCTTCATAGACTTCAATAAAGCTTTCAATACTGTTTCGCAACAAGGGCTTTGGCAGGTGCTCAAGAAATATGGTTGTACAGAGAAGTTTGTCAGCCTGATCGAGGCACTCCATACAGGTATGCAAGCAAACGTGGCAATGAGTGGTTCAGTATCTAAAGACTTTTCAATAAGCAACGGGGTGAAACAAGGGTGTGTGCTGGCACCTACACTCTTCTCAGTATATCTAACAGCCATGCTTGAGGTGGCCTTCAAAGACACTTCAAAAGGAGTATACATTCAAACAAGGAAAGAAGCAGACTTGTTCAGTGTGGCACAGTTTAACGCCAAGAGTAAGACATCGATAAAGATAGTAAGAGAAATGCTCTTTGCCAACAACAGTGCTCTAGTTGCACACAGCGTGGAAGATATGCAATCTTTAGTGGAGAAATTTGCAAGAGCAGCTAGCCAATTCAGCCTCCAAATCAACATCAAGAAGACAGAGTGCCTTTATCAACCACCAAAGTTCCAATTATCAACATCACTACCAGAAGAGATCAGCATTGGTTCAGAGCCACTAGCCAAGTGTAAGACTTTCAAGTATCTAGGGAGTACTGTTTCAGAGAATGCTAGGCTGGAGGATGAACTATCTCTCAGAATGGGAAGAGTGAGCGCTGTGTTTGGAAACTTGAGGGAGAGACTGTGGAACAATCGACATGTGTCAATCCGTGTGAAATGCAAAGTGTACAGAGCGACAGTACTGGCTACTCTATTGTACGGTGCTGAAACTTGGACTGTCTACAGAGAGCAGGTGAAGAAACTCCACGCGTACATGATGAGACACCTTCGAGCCATAATGAACATCTCATGGAAAGACAAGATAACCAACATAGAAGTGTTGAAACGAGCTGGTCTACCATCAATGGAGGACATGCTAATACAGATGAACCTGAGATGGCTCGGACATGTTGAGAGGATGGACCACCAGCGTCTCCCTCGGCAGTTATTCTACTCACAGTTATGCAAGGGCAAATGCAATCAGGGTAGACCAAGGCTCAGATTTAAGGATACTGTAAAAAGAAACTTGAAGAAGTTGGACATAGACAGGAGTTCCTGGCAGCAGAAGGCTAAGGACAGAGCTGTGTGGAGGAATCTGATCAGACCTAAATGAAACAGTCATTGTCGCCCACGACAGACTGCTATGATGATGATGATGAGATTGAATAAAGAGAAAACAACTTTTCACTCTATTAAGGATACAACTGGAAATATTACCCATGAGCCTGAGGAAATAAATAACTCCTTCAGAAAGGTTTATGAAAATGTCATGTTCTGGTGAGCGCATTCTCCCCCTCTCTTTCTGTTCAACGTTGCTCATGGATCATGGCTCCCCTGTTCCTGGTTCCCTGGGCCTTTCATAAGGCATATCCCAAAAAGCTCAGTGGACTGTCAGGAGGCACTCCTTGAGGGCGGGGGGGGGGCACTGTCATGTTCTGGTGAGCGCACTCTCCCCCTCCCTTCCTGTTCAACTTTCCCTGACTCTGCAGGAAATCACCTCACCTGCGTGATGAGACACACCTGCTGCCTCTGCCTCACCTGCTCTTCAAAGGATCTTCTTGTCAGTGCTTCAGCGCTGGCTCGTTGGGTATACTACCTACCGCAGCAAGTAAGTTTAATTCTCCCTATCTGAGAAAAATTATTAATTCCTCTTGTCTTCTCCTCTACAGGTTGCTACCATCTTTGTGGTGCGTCTCCGGGGTTGTTGTGGACTCACCTGCCTCATCATCATCACCACTTCAGCAGCCATATCCACCCGGTCAGACACCTCACCCAGCTCTACTCCTGCCTTCCGGCTTCAACTCCTGGTTCGCCATTTGTGCTGGGTTTCACTGCCGGGTTCTCTGTTTCTCCCACGTGAGTGCAGTCCTATTTTCCCTTTTCCATCTCCCTCCTTATCTAACCTGCTCTTGTCTCTCCTTCCAAGCTGGGGCTTCCTCTGGCAAGTGACGTGTTTCATTAATGAAGCTTTCCCTTTTGAATTAATAAAAATCCAAATCAATTTACTTCTCTGTGTCATTGTGTGTTTTGTGAGCTGTCAGTTATTACCAATCATGACAGAAAACCTATATTCATCTCAGATTAACCCATCTCACTCAGAGATAGATACATTTCTTAACAATATTAACTTGCCACAATTAAATAATGAACAGATTGCAGCTCTGGATGCACCTCTTCTGGTGTCCAAACTCCAGGAGGCACTTAAGCACATCCCAAACAACAAAGCTCCGGAAGCAGATGGTTTTCCAGTAGAATTTTATAAAGAATTCTGGCCTGTGATGACACCTACTTTCTTTAAAATGGTGAACCAAATGAAAGAAGATAATGTAATCCCTCCAAATATGAACTTGGCTGGTATTATCCTGCTCCTTAAACCTGGAAAAGAACCTATACTTCCATCCAGCTACCGTCCCATCTCACTTATGAATGTCGATTTTAAAATAATTTGCAAAGCTCTCGCCAAAAGACTGGAAAGGATAATTCCGTTTATTATACACCCAGATCAAACAGGTTTCATCAAGGGTAGGCACTCAGCTAATAGTACACTCAGCCTATTTAATTTAATAGACTACTGCAAGATTAATAACAAAGAAACTACAATTTTGTCCCTGGATGCAGAGAAAGCCTTTGACTGTGTTAACTTGAAATTTCTTTTTATGGTGTTAAACAAGTTCGGGTTTGGTTCAACTTTCATTAACTGGATTAAAACACTATATAGCTGTCCAACTGTGTCTGTCTGAACAAATTATCAGACTTCCCGAACTTTAATCTCCAGAGAGGTACTAGGCAGGGTTGTCCACTCTCTCCCTCACTTTTTACCATCTTTATCAAACCATTAGCAGCAGCCATACGACAAAATGTTGATATCAGAGGTATTCAAACTGGAGAAAAAGAACACAAGATAAGTCTTTATGCGGATGATGTATTGATTTTCCTTGAAAATTCACAAAGGTCTCGTCTTCAGACAGTGGTGCTCATTGATAAATTTTCATCATTATCAAACTACTCTATTAACCTCTTGCACTCCTTTGTACCGCGGACGGGCAAGTCTCTGCGTCCCAGAGCGCACAAGGGCGCTCTCGTGCGCCCTCGTGTGCTCTAGGACACATGATGGAGATGCGTCCAAGCGCGCACTGAAAATAAAAGCTGCAGACACAGCCGCGAACAGATTAGTTCATCTGATTGACCTCTCATTCGACTAATAAGAGCCTTGAATTGGGTTTCTGAAACCTTGAAGAACCAATGACTGAAAACCTAGCAAGAAGGACCCGCCTACCAAGGCTGTGAATGCAGTGAGCCAATTGAAGCAGAGAAGTTCGCGAGCTGTTTTTTTTTTTAAGGCTGGGTGAAGACAGACTGCTGTAGCAGATGACAAAAAGGATCCACAGGAAGAACCGTCACAGACCCAGCAGCACGGAGACCACCCATAAGTGCAACCTGTGTGACAGCGACTGCCATTCGTGCATCGGCATGTTCGGCCACAGGCGGTGCTTATTTTGTTTTTGTTCCAGCAGAGTAGACGTTATGATTTTCTTCCATGGTCATAGACTGACAGAGGCCAACGACGAAGGCTGAGTGACACACACGCATTTGCCAGTCTTTTTTTAATTACTACTGTTATTTGTTTTGAAAAATCGTTCGCCAAAAACCACAATCATGGAAGCACAAAACCACAATAATGGAATTATGTTTTGATCGGGTCGCGAGACCAGAACCACGAGCGGACCAGTGTCACGTTCATCTGACAGTGAGGAAGAGAAGTTCACCAGGACACTGCTGTGAAGAGGTAAGGTGTTATAAGCTAAATTATTCTTTATCCTTGAAAATTGTAATCAAAAATGACTTTTGACCAATCAGTAAATTACAACTGTGCGGTGCACAAAGTCTGAAGTTCGTGGGCCGCGGTACACGGGTCTTTCGCCGCGTCCAGACCGTGACCGCCCCCTCCCCCCGCTATTCTTCTGCAGCGAGTGGGGGGGGGGAGCCGCGGTGACTGTGCGGCTGTCGCCACATCGCCACATGAGGCTAATGCATCATGTAGCGATGGCCGATGTACGTCCTCTGTAGCGAGGGGGGGGACAACCCCCCCCCACACACACACAGACACAGCCCTGAGTGTGACCTTTCATTAGAGCCCAAAATGAAGCTTTTACATTGAATCATTCAAACGTTACAGACGTTTTTCCAAACTGTGCTATTTGGCACAATTTGGCACAGTTCCAAATCGCCTGGGAACTACCTGAGGAAAAAGCTGTATAATATATTCATTTTTTGTGGTATTGTTACAAAATTTGGACCTTAGCTGGATAACACTTGGTTCTACATTTCTGTTGCATTTTCCAGCCCTGATCTGAAGCTGTGTGTTATTTGCAAGCATTTGTATCCAAAAAAAACACCCAGGCCAAATTTATTTTCTTCAAGTTCACTATGTTTAGATGACTGTAACTCAGTGGCCGGAGCACTTAGAGAGATTATGACTGTTTTGCCAAAAAATTCAAAGTGTTTTCTTTTAAATGAGACCAACCCCATGAAGATGCTGCAAAGGGTTGAAGAACAGCTTTGGATTTAATTTGGGCACGTCATTTTTTGGCGTTTTTAGGGAAATTGACCAGAGTGCAAGGGGTTAACTGGGGTAACTCAACAGTCTTTCCTATAAATTGTAATTTACATCCACTATTCCAATAAAATAAGGTAATATTAAATACGTAGGAATAAATATTTCCCACAGGCTCTCAGAGGTATTGTGACTAAATCACATTCCCCTTTTAAAATCAATACAAGATGACCTTACGCGCTGAAGGACACTACCTATATCACTAATGGGAAGAGTTGCAACCATTAAAATGATGGTCCTTCCTAAAATCAACTATTTGTTCTCAGTGATTCCTACCCAACCATCTATGGCCTGGTTTAAGTTTCTAGACTCAAATATAAGTAAATTTTGATGGAAGGATAAACCATCATGGATTAGTTTAAAAACTCTTCAAAAAGCAAAAGAGTGCAGATCTACCAAATTTTTTTAATTACTTTGTAGCCAATAGACTGCAGTTTGTTTCTAAATGGACAAAATCAACCCCACTAGGAAACCCATGGTTAGATGCTGAACAGGCTCTCTGTGGGACTTTCCTATTATGAGTCCCTGTATTGAACGTCATGACTGTTTTAAAAGTATTAATATCAGCTCCTCTCTGACAGCTTGGTGGAAATTTTTTCAAATAACGGGGTCTTCACTTGTCCCTTGTAAACTCACGCCTATTTTGAATAATCCTGATATCTTGCAACAAAAGAGGATGTTAAATTTTCCACTATGGCAAGAGAAGGGAATAAAAAACTGAGAGCATCTTATTCAAGGTGGAAATTTTATCAAATTTCAGGAACTAGTGTCACAGTACATCAGTGATAAAAAAAAAGTATCTTGAATGCCAACAGCTTAAATCCACAATAAAAGCAAGATTCAATCTTAATCAGACATATTTAGAGGAACCAGTTAAGGTGGCAGAGTTTCTAAATCTTCATTCCCCTAAATTGATATCGAAAATACATGGACTGTTATCAAAACTGGATGAGTCAGTATCTCTTCCAATATCAAAATGGGAGACAGACCTATCGATCAATAAGGAAGAAAGCTTCTGGACACAAATATGTTTCAATATATGTTACAAATATGTTAAAAACTCTAATTTACAACTCATACAGTATAAAATTCTACATAGAATTCATTACACAGGACAAAGGATGTTCAGAATGGGTCTGAGTCACACTCTTACTGCACCAGGAATGTCCCAGATAGCTACAGTATACAGTATGCATGCTATGTGGTCCTGTGCAGTGGTCCAAAAGTTCTAGCGGAAGACATGCGCGGACTTGTCGGCATGGCTTGGGTATCATGTCCCATCCTCACCCACACTTTGCATATTTGGTGATTTAAGTGAAACAAATCTGGAGGCAAGGCTGTCACACATGGTTTTCACCGCCTTATGCATTGCAAAGAAAGCTATCAACATGAACTGGAAATCAAGAAATAATTTATGCATGACTCACTATAATAACTTACTATTAGATTATATTAGCCGGGAGAGAATGTCTGCCTCCTCAAATAATCATTTGGCAGAATTCAATTCTCTCTGGTCCCCTCTTATTAATTCCATAACCTGAGGGGTGGCGGGTGGTGATTCACTCTCCTTGGTGCCTCTGGCGGATGGCTGCACCCTGACCACGAGGGGCTGATGTCCGGGAGATCTGTTCTGGGGTGGCTGTGCGTCTGGCCCAGGGGATGGGGGGTTGGTTGAGGTGGGCTGGGGAGTAGGGCTGTGGCCCCGGGCCGGCTGGCCTTGCCTCCTGGGTGGGGCCGGGTCTGGCCCTGGGCCCCTGGTGCTGGAGAGGCGTTCCCCTGGTGGCGCGGGCCAGCCCTCCTCAGGGCCCTGGCGACGTTCTGAGACAGGTGCCTGCATCCTGGGGGGTCGCCCTCCCCGTCCTCTGGGGCCTTTGTGTGTGTGTGTGTGTGTGTGTGTGTGTGTGTGTGTGTGTGTGTGTGTGTGTGTGTGTGTGTGTGTGTGTGTGTGAGTGGGTGTGAGTGGGTGCATGTGTGTGTGGGTGCGGAAGTGGGTGCCTGAGTGTGTGTGTGTGTTGTGTGTGGGCATGAGGGGCTGTGTGTGAGTGTAGGTAGGCATGTGTGATGGTGAGTGTATGTGTGTGTGTGTGTGTGTGTGTGTGTGTGTGTGTGTGCGTGTGTGTGTGTGTGTGTGTGTGTGTGTGTGTGCAGATGAGGGTGGGCGGGGGTGTGTGTGTGTTCAGGTGCGGATACCTGTGGGTGGATGTGTGGGGGTGGAGGATGTGTGTATGAGTTGGGGAGCCTCATTGGGTGGTAGGGGCAGGGCGGGGCAGACCACCTAGTGACATGGTGGTTGGCGATTTGGGGTCTGCTTGTCCTGGCCGCCCTGCCGTTGTGTCACGGGGCGGGGCGCTTTGTCGCATTGACCCTAGTGTCTTTGGCGCCGGGTTTGTATGGGTGCTCGGGGGTGGTCGGGGGCCATTAGCGTGGGTTGGCAGTCGTGTTGCCGTCAGGCTGCTCCGTGGTGGCTATGGTTGCAGGGTGGCCTGTTGCTGTCGGTGTGCGTCTGGGGTGGGTGGTCGGTGGGCTTGCAGTGGGCGCTCGGGGGTGTCACTTGGCATGTGGGGCACCGTATGGGTCCGGCCCATTGTTCACTATTGTGATTATTGTTGTTGTACATGTTTGTGTGTGCAAGATGAGAGGGAATGGGTGTGACTGCTCTATCATGTTTGTGGTGCTGGGAGCGCCAGGACGCGACACTGGTGGGTTCTGGGCTGCTTGGCCTGGCAGCCCTCGCCCTGGGTTGGGATTTGGGGGCAGTGGGTGGCTTCCTGAACCAGTTTGTGAGCTGGCTTCTGGGGTGGACAGCCTTGCTTTTGGACGACCTCCCTCCCAGTCTTATCCCCCCCCCCTTCCCCACCGATTCTGGGTGGACTATACATCTTTTTGGATACACTTCGGGCTTTGGGGTGGGGGGGTGCCGCACTGTGTCAGTGAAGGGGACACCTCTGCTGCCGTAGTGGAGCTGCCAGTGGAGCTGCCCTCACCTCAATTTTAATTGCATTTTAGACACTGAGGGCTTGGGGGGATGGGGGCAGCGCTGCCTATTGCAGTGGCTAGTGGTGCTCTAACCACCATCCCCCCAATTTTAACTGCACCATGGTAGTTCACACACCTACACACAATCACATCATACAACCGATACAGACATATCATGTTTTGTGCAAGGGGGAGAGAGGGTGGTGGTCTTCCCCCACTCCTGTTGCCCTCCTTTTGCCGGGGGTCTGGAGGCCCGGTGGGGGGCCTGGGACCCATAATATTGTCAAAATCCCTGGGTGCTGCTGAATGAACAGATACAAGCAAGGGAGTGAGAGAGGAATTGAACAAGAGAGTAAGGAAGAGTGAGGGATTGATGAATCTAGATGGTGCTCGTGGGTCGGCTTTGTGTGGCACTTTGCATGTCAGGTGGCATCTCAGGGCGCATGCGGTGAACTCCTAATCAGTTGCTCGGGTGGGCACTGGGGGTGAGGGTCTGCTTCTGTGTCCGGGGCCGCCCTGGGGTGGAGCAGTGGAGGGGCAGCCGCCACCAGGCGCTGGTGCGCGTTCAGGCTTGCTGCATCTGCATCGCAGTCACCCTAAAAAATAGGGGTGAATGAGGGTGGGTGAGTGTGAGGGGGAGAGCACAAATTGATGTGAGTAGGTCAGAGTGGGAGTGTGAGTGACAGTGTGTGCATGGGTGAACGTGAGTGAGTGAGTGTGGGTGACCCTGAAAGCGAGTGAGAGTGAGATTGAGTGAGAGAGAATGGGTGGGTCTGGGAGTGTGAGAGTGGGACTGTGTGGGGGAGTGGGGGCGTGAGAGTGAGTGAGTGCTTGTGGGTGCGTATGAGAGCATGAGGGTGTGAAGGTGTGGGAATGGGTGTGAATGTTAGTCGGGAGGTGCTGGATTGAGAGGGTAGTGCCTCTCAGCTTCGTGGGCTCCCTTGGGCAGGAGTGGGGGACTTCTTTGGGTGTGGAGGTCCCCAGGGTGTGCGGCGATGGCGCTGGGAGGGAAGCGGGCCCGTTGGGGGGGTGCCTGGGGGGGCTCGCGCCAGGGGGCACAGGCCAGTTGGCCCCGCTGGGGGGTTGGTGGGCCCGGGGCTGTGGGCCCACTGCACTGGCCACCTGGCGGCCTGGTCTCCCTCAGCTGTCCTGCCGGGGGCGGGTGCTTGGCTTTCCTGGGGCTTGTCAACCTCGGGCATTTGTGCCTTGTGGGTGTTGGCGGTGCTGCCTTGCAAGCTCAGGGTTTCCAGCAGGGGTGAGTTGCTGCGACCGGCCCCCATCTTCATATGTTTCCTGACAAACCACTCACATGCACACACTTATTTTGCACTCGGTCTCATATATACGCACACGGACGCACACACACAAATCTCTCCCCTTTAACAAGTGCGGATACCAGACTCGTGTGGAGACCTCTTCGGTGGAAGAAGCAGTTTGTCTTCTGTTTGTTTTAGTTGTTGGTTTGTTTGTCTTTTTTGTCTGTTCATCTCCCTTTTCTTTCCCCCTCCGCACACTTCCTTTCCCCAGTCCCCATCCTGTCGGGTCCTTCATGGGTAAAACTGAGCCCGTGTTTCATGTTAGCTCGGTTCTGATCGTTCTAGGTGGCTCAGGCATTGGGCTTATCATGTGTTGTTATCTTTTGGTTTCTTGTTGTTTTCATGTCTGTGTATTGTTTCTTTCCATGCCTGTAGCTGCTGCTCTGGCCGGCGATCGTTAGGCAGCTGTTTGACCCACTTCCTGGTAGGCGCTGTCTAACATTTGCCGGTCCGACCACGCCCCCTCTCTCTCTGACAATCAGCTGTTCGCCCCAGTAATCATCTTTCCCGCGCCTTGCCCAGGTGTGGCCAAATTGCCATGCCAGCAGTGTTTGGACTTAGGCAGCTCTTTGCCAATCAAACACCACTGGACCATTATACGAGTTCACACGGCCGTTTTTCACTGTGGGACCGTCACGTCGGGGAAGGAGTGTTTGTGTGTGCTCGCTGGGGAACTTGGATTACTTGGACTGCTCCGGTGCCGTGAGTAAACTGTTAGCGTTTCTGTGTGCAGTTGTGCTGCTACACTGGTAGCGTTTCTTTGTGCTGCACAACTGCTACGCTTTGGCACTGAACTGCCCAGTTGATTCTCCCCATTCTGTCGAGCGTCCTGGAGGACTCTTAGTTTACCCAAGCTGTCTTGCCATTTTGTGTTGTCCATTTTGTATCAATAAATATGTGTTTGGTATAACCCTGCACTTAAGTCCATTCTTCCTTCTCCTCCTCAGCGCACGGGGAGCTTATGACATAAAATAACTTAAATAAAGTATTAAAAGTTATTACAGGAGGAGTTTGCAACAATATACAGTGCATAGATAGGTAATGTATAAAGATCCTTATGGCAAAGTAAATCTGTTTTGGCACAGTAAGGGTAACAGATCTCTGTTCTGCCTACCTGGCTGCCTGACAGGACAAGGGGGGAAAAAGATAAGAACTGGCTAGCTAAAACAGTAAATAAATATACATATGTACACAGTTATACAGTCATGTGAAAATATTAGGACACCCTGTATAAACCTGTGTGTTTTCTAACATATTTGGACATATGGATATTTAATATTGTAGAACGGCACCGAAGGCGTTATTTCACAAGTGTTTTTATTCAGCGATGCAGGAAGAAAGCAGGTGCACATACCAGTAGTCCTGGCTGTGTGTGTGTGCCACGTACGTGACGTGACGACGTGATGACATCATTCTACATCCCCCTTCTTTAGTATAGAACTTTGGTACAAAGAGAACACTATTGACTCTTGGATTGGTATGAGAAAACATGTCACATTCCTGTGAGAGTGAGTATACTGTGACGAATAAACAACTAGTAAAATAACTTTCAATGGCACCACATAACATACCTATCTTGAAAATAAACTAATGCCTGGCTTGCAAATAAAATAAATTCCCGTGACACAACATAACTGATCTAATTTGAAAATGAACTTATGCCTGGCTTGTAAATATGTCTATATTTCAACACGAAACTACAAAACATCAGCTTCAGTAAATGTCACAATCAGTCTGTATTGTACTTGGGATTAGGCTTCAGGAGTCTACCAAACCTGGAACGGGCCAGGGGGGTCTCGGTGACTTGTGGGAGCGATGGCTCTCCGAGGAGACCAGGCGTGTGGTCAGTGTGCGCAGCAGGAAGCCTGGGAGGAGCGTGCACAGCGGCCTGCCTGAGGGAAGTGTGCACGGCATCATGCCTGGGAGGAGATGCGGGTAGACTGGGCACAGTCTCACTGCTGGTCTTCTGTGTTGGTGAGTCTGCCGGTGAGGCTGGATCTGGTTCTGGTTCTGTTGGTGGTGGTTCTGTGACTGGCAGCAGGTGTCGCCGGTTCCGGCGGTATTCTTTTCCTCCTGATTCCACCACGTAAGACCGTGGCTCTGCTGCGATTCTTTTGATGATGCCAATTTTGTCATGTCCTTTCTCTGTTTGCAGGCGTACTACTTGGGAGCTTTGGAGCGGGGGAAGTGGCCGGCTGCCACGATTGTAGAATCCTTTTTGTGCTTGCCTCTTCTTTGACAGGTGGGTGTGGATCGACTCTGGATTCTTGGACATTGGCTTAAGCAGGTGCCTGCTGATGGGAATATTTGTGCGTGTCTCTCTGAACATCAGTCTTTGTGCAGGTGAGCCCAGCGTGCCGTCTCGTGGGACATTTCTGATGCTCAGAAGATTGAGGAACAGGTCAGTACCGTCTCTTTTGGATGTTTCCAACAGTCGTTTTGCACTCCGTACGGCTCTCTCTGCCAGCCCGTTTGCTTGATGATACTCAGGGCTGCTGGTGACATGAGTGAAATCCCAGCTTTTCGCAAAGTCTTGGAACATCTGACTAGTGAATTGTGTTCCACAGTCTGACAGCAGCTTGTGGGGGACTCCGTGGACTGAGAAGTGACGTTTCAGCTTGTTAATTACACATTGTGATGTGATTTTCTTGACTGGATCCAGTTCATACCATCCTGAATAGGAGTCTACCAGGACCAGGTAGTGCTGGCTGTTCCATTCGAACAGATCTGTTGCCACTATTGACCACGGGAGCTCTGGGACTGTGTGTGGTTGCATTGGCTCCTTTTGCTGATGTGGTTTAAGGGCATTGCAAGTGCTGCATGACTGTACATAATTGTCAATGTCTCTCGTCATTGTGGTCCAATAGACTATGTTGCGTGCTCGCCGCTTGGTGGCTTCAGCACCGGGGTGTCCTTTATGGAGCAGCAGGAGATATTCTTTGTGCAGCGTTTGTGGAATTGTTGCTCTTGTACCTTTCATGATTATTCCATCTTCCACACAGAGCTCATCACGGAACGGGAAGAATTCTTTCACTGTGTCGGGTACTTTGCTCAACCTATCTGGCCATCCATGCTTGATGATGTTGCTCAGGGCCTGGAGGGCGGTGTCTTTCGCTGTATGTGTGCAGAGTTCTTCCTGACGACTGGATGAGATGTGCTGCACCGTCATTACCTCGAAGTCCTCACGTTCAGTGGCATGTGAGGCTATGGCGTTGCTCGGTGCACGGGACAGCATGTCTGCCAAGTGCAATTCCTTTCCTTTCTTGTAAACTAGCGTGAGGTTGAACTTGTGCAGCTTCAGCATCATGCGTTGTAAACGCGCAGGCGCTGTGTGGAGAGGTTTCTTCAGGATGGAGACCAGGGGCTGATGGTCTGTCTCCACGATCACTGGTTTTCCGTATATGTAGTCATAGAATTTGAAACAGGTGAAAACGACAGCAAGCAGCTCTTTTTCAATTTGTGCATATTTTCTTTCTGTTTCAGTAAGAGTGCGAGAGGCATATGCGACAGGACTGCCATTCTGGAGACATGCACCACCAAGGCCATACTGCGAGGCGTCACATGTCAGAGTGACTGGTGTTTGTACGTCATAGTACCGGAGTACTGGAGGTGACGTCACACACTGTTTCAGAGTGTCAAATGCATTTTGTTGTTGTTCAGTCCAAGTCCATGCTGTGTCTTTATGCAGGAGCTGGTGGAGAGGTGCTGCAATGTTGCTGTGGTTTGGAATGAACTTGCCCAGGTAATTTATCGTACCCAGGAAGCGTTGTAGAGCAGCTTTGTCCTGGGGGGCCGGGATGTCAGTGATCGCTTGGATCTTTGCTGGATCGGGTTTCAACCCTTGTTCAGTGAAGACATGGCCCACGTAGCTGACTTCCTTTAGCTGGAATCTGCATTTTTGGGGGTTCAGCCTCAATTTCACGTTCCTTGCCCTGTTGAGCACTTTTTGAAGGTTCTCGTCGTGTTCTTTAAGATTTCTTCCACCGATTATGATGTCATCAACAATTATTGCGCAAGGGAGGCCAGCAAATATTTGCTCCATGGATCTCTGGAAGACCTCAGACGCTGCATTGATACCATATGGCATTCTCAGGTATCGATATCGCCCAAATGGAGTGGCGAAAGTGGTGAGGAATGATGACGTTTGGTCCAGTTTGACCTGCCAAAAGGAGCTCTTGGCATCAAGCACAGAAAACACGGTTGCGCCTGCCATTTGTGCAGCAACTTCCTCGACTGTGCGCATGGGATGATGGGGGCGCATAATTGCTTCATTTAGGTCTCTTGGGTCGATGCACACACAGATCTTGTCAGTGTCCTTTTTGTGTGTCGCTACCATTGAGGATACCCATTCAGTGGGTTCTGAAATGGGTGTGATGACTCCTTGCTGCACCATGTTTTCCAGTTCTGCTTTCACTTTGTCCATCATGGCAACTGGAATGCGGCGAGGGGGCCGGATGACGGGTGTCACATTCTGGTCCAGTTTCATGTGATAGGTTACTGGGAGTGAACCTAGTTCGCCATTGAAAAGCTCAGCATAGTTATTAAACCACTTTTGAGAGGAGCTCGGTTCGGTCACGTTCACCTGGAAAACCTGGTCTTTCAGAGTCATCAGGTCCATCTTCATGCAGTCCGGGAGCCCTAGCAGTGGTTGCACTTTGCCGTTTACTACATGGAAACGCAGGTTGTAGGATCTTTGGTCACTGGTCTGGCACTTGAACAACACAGTCCCCTCAGTGTTTATCACCGTGCCTCCATAAGCGATGAGCCTGGCCTTGTTGTCTTTGTTTATTTTTTCTGTGTTTCTCACATACCTGAATGCATCCAGGGAGATTACGTTACACTTTGCGCCAGTGTCTACTTTCAGTTTGAGTGTCTTGCCATTGAGTTTTACATTGCAGTGTAGTTCTTCTTTCACATCATCAGTAGACAGTGTGTTTATCTTATTTGCGGCTGGTGACAGCCCGTTGATGTCGAATGATTCAGAGTCCTCGCCGTCACTGTCGGAGTCTGCTTGGGCTATTTGGTTGACAGGTTTGTACTGCTTGTTTCTTGCTGCCGATCTGCAGTAGTTTTTGAAATGGTTGGGCTTTTTGCAGTAATTGCATTGCTTCCCATATGCCAGACAGAGTTCCTTCTTCGCTGGATGTTCATGTCCACAGTTGGTACAGCTTATGTTGTCTGATTTGGGACTGTAATGTTCTTTGTACTGCTTGTGGCGAACTGTTTTTTGCATTCTGCGGTCTTGGCGTATTGCATCCACATTTGTTGAACTACGTGGTGTTGTTGCTAGAGTTTTAGTATGTTGTTCTGTTTGTTCATTGATTTGGCATATTTTGATGGCCTTTAGTAGTGTTAAATCGCTCTCTCTCAGTAGTATCTTCCTCACGCTATCGGAGCTGATACCAACAACCAGCCGGTCACGAATTAAGTCGTCATGCAATGCTCCAAAGTCACACGTTTTAGCCTTATTTCGGAGTGCGCTTACATAAGCCTCTATGGTCTCACCGGGTTTTTGGTTCCTTGTGTTGAATGCATGTCTCTCCATTGTGATGTTTGTCTGTGGACTGCAGAGGTATCTGAACTTTCTTTTTAGGCATTCTGGATCCTCCCGTGACTCTGCCGGACGGATCTCCTCCCCCTCGTTATTCCGTTGAGCTGGTGCATAGGTGAATGTGCGTTCCCTTTCAATAGCCTCGCTACCTGCCAAATTGAGGAGTATGTAGGCTTTGGTTTGGTCGGGCTTGTCGTTGTGGGCAGCCGCGATGAAAATGTCGTATTCTTGTTCGAACACTCGCCAGTTTTCTGCAATTTTGTCGTTGAACACAAGCGGGTCCGGACGGCGGAATCCATCAGCCATGCTAGCGTTAGCTGGGGGAGGCACACGTGTACCACAGAATACGCTTCTAACGTCTAACTAAATAATTAGTTGACTTACTGGGTCTATGTAGAGTTCGGCAGGAAAATTAGTTTCCGCTGCTTTACTTCTGACACCATGTAGAACGGCACCGAAGGCGTTATTTCACAAGTGTTTTTATTCAGCGATGCAGGAAGAAAGCAGGTGCACATACCAGTAGTCCTGGCTGTGTGTGTGTGCCACGTACGTGACGTGACGACGTGATGACATCATTCTACAAATATCAATGTTAAAAATACTGGGAGATTCATGTAATACAACTAAACAATTAAAAATGAATTAGACTTTTTCCAAATTTGATGTAAAATGTAATTCTAAACAAATAGTGAGGAATAAATTAAGAGACCCCCATCTTTTTTAGGACACCCCCACATTCATTCCCACTTAAAATGGCTAAAATAAATGTTAAAAATGCAAATAAAAACAAAAACAAGGTTAGACATAGATATGTGAACATTTATTAATAAAGAACTTAATGGGGTGACCTAATTTTTTCACATGACTGTATACACAGTACAGGAGCATTGCAGCTAGATGCAGCATTACAGTTTGTTAAATTACTCTGCAGAATATAAATATGTACCCAGACAGTATATTTCACATTTGAATCAACAGTGAATTGAATTGTACTCCCACTTAAACCTTTTTATGTTAGCATCACATCTTTGATCTTCCACCCCTGTTTATTAAAGGGAATGAGAGCAAAGGCAGCGATTGGTTTATTTCACATTTCACCCCAAACACACCTCTGAATAATTAAGAGCATTAGAGCAACCCTTCTCAACTTTTCGTTCAATGGAAAATTCATTTCTGCATTGCTGTGATAAGGAAATGAATTTGGAAATGCCCATAAACTGTAAAGATTCCTGTCTGCTCTGTCTCCCTGCCTCCTTCTTTCCCCATTGACTGAGCACCTCTCCTTGCAGCTGCAAGCACCACCTGCCACCAATCAGTGGGAGATCCAGCCTGTATCCTGCCTGTGCTTTTGAATTGTTTAACCTTGTGCTTTTGTCTTGCCATGATCTGGCCTTGCCTGCTTCTAGACCATGTGCCTGCCTTCTGTATTGGATTTGTCTGCCTGCCCTGATCTAGTCCGCCAAGCTCTGAACCCTGCCTGCCTCTGGACTCTGGAAATTGCCTACCGGATTGGATTTGAAAATTCTCGGACTGTGCATATTATCACCTCCCCAAGTAAGTTGACTTACCACCATATAATATCACTGTCACCATTCCCCTCTCCCCAACACTCAGACCTGGCCAGCCTTTCCCTCTGCACTGAAGGACTCCTTCCCCGGCATCCACAATCACAAGATCTGCTACCATTCTCCGCTGCTTCTACCAGAAGAAACCTGTAAGTATAAGAACAACATTAGTCTCCCTGTCAACAATATATATACTTACCATTGTTTCTGCTCTGTCCCCTGTAGGATTACCAGATCCTCATCACTATTGCAATATTACAACATTATTGTCAATCAAGATAACGGTTTCACTTGCTTTAAATGTTGTCTTCCGTGTCTTTTCCTGGGTCTAAGTGTTACACCCTGTCAGCACGTGACCAGCATGCAGACCCAGCAGACACGGCCATGGCAACTGTCATAGCACGGCTCGGTGTTCTGGAGCAACATGTAGACCAAGTCTCTTACCAAAACCAGGTTATGCTCAAACAAATGTTTCAAATATCTGATCGTATCACTCAGCTTGACCAAATTTTACATGGGCTCGTGGTGGCGTCTTCTGCCGGGCCTCACCTTGCGTCACCCCGTCGGGGCCACTCCCCTTGCCCTCCTGTTATTCAGGTAAGCTAGGAGAGACAAGTGGTTTTCTTTTTCAGCTTATATTTGCCCAAGTGTTGGAGAATTTTCCCTCAGATCAGAGCTGCATTAGTTTCATGGCGGGGCTCCTCAACGGGCACGCACTCTCCTGGGCTCAGGTATTAATCCATGGGCTAGATTACCATTTTTACACCTACGCCCAGTTCCCTGAGGAGTGTGTTTGGGTTTTTGGTCACACTGACCGGGAGGGCAACACGTCCACGTGGTTACTTAACCTTCGCCAGGGGCTAAGTATACAGCGGAGCACGTGGTCAGCTTCCGGGTAATAGCAGCAGAAACTTGGTGGGATGACACCGCGCTACAGTCTGTGTTCATCCGCAGCCTCAGTCCTCACCTTCATGACAAACTCGCCCGCCTTTCAGGATGAGCCAGAGTCACTTGATGCCCTTATTTCTTTAGTCATTCAGTCGAACGCTCGATGGAGTGGTGATGTGTGTCTTGCACCAATTCATGCATCAGTCCACTACATCCACAGCTTCTCGCACTGCCGCCAGCCTCCACAAATCTTGATTCCTTGGAGCCCATGGCTATTGGGCAGTCCAAGTTGACTCCGGCCGAAAAACAGCAGCAGTATGACAAAGGTCTATGTCTGTACTGAGGCCAACCTAACCATGTTGCCAGTCGGTGTCCTGAGAAAGAAAAAGGCTCAGCCCCTCAGTCAAAATAGGGGGACTGATGGACAGAGACAATAACATCCCTATAAATCGCCTTGTCTTGCCCATGCATATTAGGCTTCAGACCACTGAATTTTTTGGCTCAGCTTTAATTGGCACAGGGGTCAAACAAAATTTTATTTCTGAGTCTGGCAACTGAGTTTAAAATCCCCAGAAACTTATTGCTCTTTTTGGCCAGCCCCTCTGTCAAGTAGTAAAGCACACGGTTCCATTGGCACTGCTCATCTCTGGTAACTCCCTGAGTTTTTTGGTTCCAAAAAGTCAGAGTATGTTTGTAACTATGGTAACAAAGAAACTAGTCACTCAAAAAAAGTTTATAAAACACAGTCACTAATTTGTTTTTAACGCACCTTCTTTATTTCCCGAACAAACATCATTTCCCCTCTATCTTGACATGCAGCTATTTAATCTCCAAATCTATGTTCTGATTTTTTTTTTCCTATTGGGTTTTTTACAGATTTACAGAGTGGTTGTTTTTTTTTTGTTTTTTTTTTACAGAACCTTTGCTGGTAACTGTAATGAAATTGTTCCATTTAGTGATCTTAAAGGTAAAATATTCATTTCTGTTGAGCAGTAATTTGTCTCACATTAAGATCAATAACATCAGTTTTTTATGTTGTCAAATTACTTCACAGACTTTGGAGGAGGATCCACTACACTGATCTGTTCAGTCTCTGATGGAACAGAAATAAGTTCTGCAAGTCCTCCATCTTCAAACAACACAGTCACATATTGGATGCTTGGCATATATTAGGTGTTATGAATTGGGACATGATCTTAGGATCATGTCCACACTTTGTTTGTTTTCCATTCTTCCTGTGATTTATGAATATTATTTGCCTTCTGTGGATTATTATTATTTATGGTTAAAGTTCCTGCCTTTAGTGTCTCCCCAGTTTATTATGTCATCCTCTGTCTTTAGTGTCATTATTGTGATCTCTGTGTTTTCCTGCCTCTGTTTTTGTCCCTTGTTTGGGTTTTGGTCTTGTGTGCATATTGGTTTATTCTAGTGATGGGATGGCAGGCTCCAGAGCTTTGAGGGTGCTCTGAGCTTATCCAGGAAATATTTGGTGAAGTGCGTTTCGAGGTGTGTATTGCTGATGTTGTACCAAGTGAATCAGGAAGCCATTCATTGTTTTGCATGCAACTTGAAATAAAGTGAGCAGCAATACACAATGGAAATCCCCATCCCTCATATTTTGTGTTGTCATGTTTGACTGTGTAAGGGATTTTTCACAGCCAATTTTCACATGGAGCCAGCACCAAAAACACAGACTTCTCCCGTCTGGGAACAGTTTGAGCGCATTTCTCCAACTGATGTATTTTCCACAAATAATGGGCATTGTAACTGAGGTCATGGAATAGTGGTAAAGCATGTTCTCTACAAGTGGGAGGTTTGACCTCAAATCCCAGTTGGGTCATTCTTGTAATTTTATTTTTATTTGCTGCACTACTGCAAACAACTAAGGATATAGCTGGCAGGATAAACTTACAGGGATGCTGGGTTACCAGCAAGGAATATAGACGACACCACACCAGACAGACATTGAACACTGATATATATAGGGAGCACACTAATCAGGGGAGCGTGGGACAGCTAGGATGGCAATTAGGAGCTAAACAGAAGCACACATGAGGGGAGGTGTCTACAGGTATGGAAAACATGAGGAGCTGGAAACAATGGAATAAACTAGGGATGGCCATATGAGGCTCTCTGGAGGATTTGAGGCCTTTCATCAAAATGGCTCATACAGATAAGGCCTCATGTGAAACGTCATTTTCTCTACTAGACCATCTAGTGGACAAAATGTATACAACATGCAGATTTTTACAAGGGTGTTATTGGTTTGTGTATTTTTTTCATTTCAATAAATGCACAATAAATGTCTTTTAAGAAATATTGATCATAAGGGAAAAAAGAAATAATAAAACTGAGTAGACTACAGTGAATGTGCTTGTGCTACTTATCCATTTTTTAAAGAAATAAAAAACTTTTCAACAGTCTTAAACTGTCTTTCTCAAAACATTCATCTCTGTCCTTATTGTCATGCAGAGCAAAATAGCGCCTCAGCCTAATGATGTGTTATTGTTGTATCCAAGTTTTTTGAAACACAACAGACACTTCACCTTGCAAATAAAAATATATTATAAGAGTATTCCCAGTGGGACTTGAACCCCAGCTCTCCAGATATAAAACAAAGATTTTACCTCTAGGCTACCACTTAGTAACAACAAGTTAAGGCTTTCTTGAAGACTTGAGCCTTTCCATCAAAATGATTCAGATAAAGCCTCATCTGAAACTTCAATTGCTCTACTAGGCCATGTAGTCGACAAAAAGTATACAGCATGCAGATTTTTACAAGGGCATTGTTGGTTTAATGTGTATTTTTTCAATTTCAATAAATGTGCTGTCTTTTAAGAAATATCAGTGATCATAAGGGAAAAAAGAAATAATTAAACTGGGGTGACTACAGTGAACGTGCCTGTTACTTGTCATGCTTGTACTACTTAGCTGTTTTTATTAAGAAATAATAAATTTTCAACAGTCTTATACTGTCTTTCCCAGTATATTAAACTCTGTCCTTATTCGCATGCAAGGCACAATGGCAATAGTGCCTCAGCATAATGATGCGTAATAATGACCCAAGCTCTTTGAAACACAACAGACACTTCATCTTGCAAATAAAAATACAAGAGTGACCCAGGCAGGATTTGAACTCTAATCTCACACTTGAAAAGCACATGCTTTACCACTAAGCCACCACCACCACGGTTACAGTGAGCATCCACAATTTGTAATTTGTAAAAAATACATCAATGGGAGAAATGAGCTCAAACTGTTCCCAAACGGGAGAAGTCCATGTTTTTGGTGCTGGCTCCATCTGAAAATTGGCTGTGACAAATGCCTTACACAGTCAAACATGACAACAAAAAAATGTGAGGGACAGGAATTTCCATTGTGTATCACTGCTCACTTTATTTCATGTTGCATGCAAAACCATGAATGGCTTCCTGACCCAGTCATGTGGTATGATGTCAACACATACACGCTTTGCTAAATATTTCCTGGATAAGCTCAGAGCACCCTCGAAGCTCCGGAGCCTGCCATCCCATCACTAGTTTGCTGTTATTGTGTTTGTTAATAAATGGCCATATTACGCTGGAGTTCAACCTGCTTTGTAAGTCCAACACCTGCACCTACCAGAGGTAGACATGACAGTGGGACACCATCTTGGAGTGTGAAGATGGTAAAATTAAAAAAAAAAAAAAGCCCACATTCATACAATGAAAAAAGATGTGCTTGTGAGGGAACTTGACTGAATAGAAAAACCTCTTAAAAAGGTTTGTATAAATTAACACTACATCAAGGCTTGCAAAGGGTGGTGGTGTTGCACTGTATATTGATGAACTGTATAGGTGTAAACTTGTAAATGGAATGTCCTTTGCACTACCAGGGATTCTGGAATGTGTTACTGTTGAGATTGACCAAGATAAAACAAAAAATCTAATTATAAGTTGTATATGTAGAATTCTGGGAACTTGCGTTGAGACATTCAGAGATAAGTTAGTCAAGCTGTACAATAATATAACAAATAAGAAAATGGTTGTAACATGTGGAGACTTCAATATTGATTTACTAAATCCATTTCAACAAAATGTAATTACAGAGTTCATGAATTCTATGTACAGTATGAGTCTATATCCTACTATAGCACATCCCAGTAGAATCACAGTCCACACTGCTACACTTATTGACAACCTGTTTGTTAATATTATTGATAAGAAAATAGAAAGTGAATTATTGATAAATGACATAAGTGACCATCTGCCAGTCTTTGCACTTATCCATGGCCACACGGGGGCCAATACAGAAAAAACTTTAAAATCTTTCAGATACAAATCACAAAATGCAATCATTTCTTTTAAAGAAAACCTGCCGAAGCAAGACTGGACAAAAAGTCTATGTATCAGATGTAAATGAAGCCTACGATACATTCATGAACATTGTAACCACTCTTTATGAAAAAAAATTGTCCATTAGTAAAGAAAAAGCTTAAACAGAAATATGTCAACAAGCCATGGTTAACCAAAGGATTGCAAAAAAATATGTAAAAAGAAAAATTCACTATATAAAGCTTTTCTAAAGAAAAGGACAAAAGAAGCAGAGCAGCGGTATAAAAGAATACAAAAATAAGTTAATATATATAATTAGATGTAGTAAAAGAGACTATTACAGTAAAGAACTGGAGAAAAAACAGAGATAACACTAAAAATACATGGACAATACTTAACAATATTCTTGGAAATAAAAACAGAAATACAAGCTACACAACCAATCTTTCAAAAAGAAAAAAGAAAAAAAAAAACGACTCAGAGTGTGAATGCAGTCTCACCTGCAGATGAATTTAATAAATTTTTTGTTAACATTGGTCTAATTTGGCAGGAGAAATACCCATTACGGCACCTACAGGTGATACAATAAGCAAAAACATTACTATAAAAGACTCCATCTTCATAAAGAACACAGATGAGAGAGAGGTCATTGAAATTGTTAAATCGTTTAAAAGTAAAACATCTATGGATTGTGATAGTATTGACATGCTTTTAGTCAAAACTATCATTGAATGCTTAGTGAAGCCACTGACGTATATATGTAACCTGTCTCTCCAAACAGGTATATTTCCCAATGCAATGAAAATAGCCAATGTAATTCCGATATACAAGACGGGTGACAGAGGGGAATTTTGCCGCAATTTTCTAAGATACTAAAAAAAATATTCTGTGAGAGAATTGACAACTTTATAATGAAGGATAATTTATTGTGTGAGCAGCAATATGGGTTCAGACACAAGAGGACAACTGCATTTGCTCTAATGGAATTTATAGGAAAAAATATCAGCTGCTGTAGAAAATAAAGAGTATTCAGTTGGCGTATTCCTGGATCTCAAAAAAAGCATTTGATACAGTGGATCATAAATTATTGTTAAAGAAACTACAAAATTATGGTATTGGGGGTAGCACTGTCCTGGTTATGTAGTTACTTAAAGAACAGATATCAGTACGTATGTGCTGGTAGCAAAAACTCGCAGTTACTGAAGGTTACTTGCGGATTCCCACAGGGTTCAGTTTTGGGGCCACTGTTATTCAATATGTATATAAAAGATATATGTAAAGTTTCGGAAAAAAATGGATTTAATATTGTTTGCAGATGACACTAATTTATTATGCAGTGGAAGCAATTTGGAACAACTTTTGGATACACTCAGAAAGGAATTAGGGAAGCTTAAACTGTGGTTTGATTCAAACAAATTAACGCTCAATTTAAGTAAGACAAAATTTATAATTTTTAACAACCATCACAACAACTCAGTATCTAAACTCAGTGTAAATGGTGTAGAGATTGAAAGGGTATCCAAAATTAAATTTCCTGGAGTAATAATTGATAATAAACTGTGTTGGAAGTCACATATTAATTATATTAAAGGTAAAATATCCAAATCAATCGCAATACTACACAGAGTGAAATATTTGCTCAATTAACCCACACTATATACTATTGTATCATTCATTAATACTCCCATACATGACATATTGTACTGAAGTATGGGGAAATACATATAAAACAAACATATATCCAGTCTTTATGCTTCAGAAGAGAGCTATTAGAATAATAAACAAAGCTGCTTACAGGGAATCAACAAACCCACTTTTTCTTAAATTAAAAGCTCTCAAGTTGAAAGATCTGGTTGATTTCAAAACTGCAGTAATAATGTCTAAAGTGAAGAATCTATCACTGCCCGCAAATATCCAAAAGTTGTTCCAAATAAGGGAGAAACAATATCATTTCAGAGGAGCATGTATATTTCAAAAACCTTCAGTGAGAACTACCACCAAGCAACACTGTGTCTCAGTGCAAGGAGTCAGATTGTGGAACGCTTTTGGACCTGAATTAAAATCATGTACAACGCTTGGACAATTTAAACAAAAACTAATGGAGGAAATACTCCAAACATATATACAAAACAACATGTAAAATCACATAAGGATTATCATATCCAGTCTGTGTTGTGTTGTGCTGTTGCTTAGTTTTTTGTCACGTTTTGTCTTAGCTTTGTTCTGATTTGTAATCACTTTTGTTTTATTTTATTTTTGAATTCTTAGATGGAACATGAGTGGGCAATATAAGCTGCGGCTTCAGCCATCACCTTTTTCGAATAACTTATGTTGAACTGTATAATCCGAGGAGTTATTGTTTAATTTGACCTTGTTGGATTTTTTCCCCTTTGTTATATTATTCTGTTCCTTTCTTTTAATCTTTTAATCTAATCTATCCGAAATAAAGATTCATTCATTCTGTCATGCGGCGGCCCTCGCGAGCCACCATAAGACGCCACAAGACACCAGTGAGTTTGCACAGTTTATTGTCGAACAAAAGAAACACAAAATAATGAGCCACGGTGGGCTAAAACATATTACACTACATGCAGACGATCATAAGGCAATAAGGAAGCACACTTATGATCCTAGCAGTGGGGTGGTTGATGCGTGAGACCATGAAGGAATCTTTGACAAGACTGCCGCGCCTTTCCACTCCCAGTGCCCTCTTAAATGGAGGACCGCTGTTGAGCCAAAATGCAGCTCAGCTGTCAAACCTGACAGCCGGAAGCCCCTCCGAGCGCTGTCACAATAAAGGCTCGGGGAGGCGGAAGGTACACATCGCTGTCAAAACCAGTGAAGATGATGCATGGCTCGAGCGCGGATGAGATCAGCGCTCGAACCATGACAGAACCTCTCCCTCCAAGGGCGAGCTCCGAGCGCCCAATGACACCCAAGCCCCCCCCCCCCCCCCCCCCCCCCAGGGTGGGCAGATGGGGGAACAGGCCTGGAGGGAGAGAACCAGCAACAGAGGAAACACCATAACGATGGCCGGGAGCACATTGATAATTACAGAGTAAGGTTTAACAGGGAAACACAATACTCCATAATGCACAAACGATAATCAAAACAGGGCACAAAAGAGGCAGTTACCGAGTAAGGTTAACAGAAACTACAATACTCCGTAACACACAGTAAACACAAAGAGCAGGAGAAAAAAACCCCCCACAAGTTAGACACGTTTCAACCCTCAGACAGAAGAGGGGGAAAAAAAAACATGCTAACAATGGCAAGAACACTGAGCAGAACTACCACACCGAATGACCTTAAACCTCAATGGGACCACACAACCCATGAGGATGACGACAGGCAGAGTCCAAAAACAACGGGAACAGTTCCGGCGGTCTCCCTGCATCCAGTGGCCAAGGGGTGATTAAGGGGAAAAGGACATATTCGGGCAGCCTACCCCAGTCCCAGGCCTGGAAAGTCAGAACCTCTGGCGGCTGAACCAGGCCGCCCAGTAGAAGACACAGTATGTCGGGTGGCCAACCCAGGGCGCCAAGCCGGCGAAAAAGCTCCTCAGGCAGCCAACCAGCATCCCTCAGCCACCAGAACCATGGGGAGACAATTGGCGACAGCCTCCCTGGAGGGGGGGACGACGTGGGAGAGCCGGGCCGAACGTAGAGGCCCCCAACGGCCCCTGGCGGCGATGAGCTGGGTTGGTGACGATAATGAGGGAGATGACGGTGACGATGAGCCTGCATAATGTCAGGTGGCAAAGGGTCTGTATCTCCTTCACCGACCTTGACCCATACCAATGCTGCACTCGCGTTGGACCCCGATTGGGTCTCGGCTGCACCCGCATTGGACCCTAATTGGGTCGCGGCTGCCCCCGCGTTGGACCCCGATTGGGTCAGTGCAACACCAGTGACGATCTCCAACCCTGAACCTGGAATCTCCAGCACAGCAACTGCAATTGGCACCGCACCGGTGATTCTGGAAGAAGGCTCAGGAGAAAAGAAAGAACCGGGATCAGAATCACCGGTAGCGACAGAGCCCAGTGAGACGAGCTTGGGTGCAGCAGATGGCTGCCCCTGGCTCGCCTCCCAGAGAGGCAGGCAGAAATGGTCCAAGATAGAAAGGAGACAAATAAAGTAGAGCACTTGCCTGCACTTGGGTTCTGTCGCCGTCCAGGAATTCATTGATCCAGGCTCAGGACGAGGAAGATCGTTGTCAGGCTTCCACTCGGCCACGGCAGGTTCCGCAGCCGGCATGATGGTTTCCGCAGTCTGAGGACCCTCCAGCACTAATGTCCACGCCGATGACCTGCACAGCGTGGTGGCAGGGGACCCTCGACCCACTGGCTTGAACTGCTCATCTGTGGAGACCCGGGGACGCTTCGTTGTCGGAGCAGGCTCCAAGCTGCAGTCCGCTCTCCTCCTCTGCCCATGACGTGGCTGCGGGACTGGAACCAGGCTCACCAGAACCTCAGGCCCCCTACTCGTCCGGCAACGTAGGCCTGGCGTCGTGGACCGCTCAGCAGAGGGAGACACAGAGGCAGCAGGTTTAATAACAGGCGCTACAGCAGGTGGTGGGAGCTCGGGGGACTGCGAACCCCGAACTCCACCCCCAGGAGTCAGACAAGGCAAATCACAACTATGAGGAGAAGAATGAACTTGCACTTATCTGTCTCCCGGAGGATAGATGGTGCCCGCTGCAATGGGTGGAGTTTTCCTTTTTCCCCTCCGGATGGTGACGGCAGGCCCCTCGGGAAGACGAGGAGGAGCCGCTTGTGGTGGATTGCCGACGGGCCTCACCGAAGCACGACTCACAGCACTCTCAGCAGCTGGAGATGACGCTGAGGAGGAGGGGGCGGCAGCCAAGGCGATCCGGGCACGAGGAGCTGACGGCACAGCTGAGACAGATGACCCGGGGGAGGCGACTGCGGGGATTCCCTCCTGTCGTGATGTGGGAGATGCAGCTGACTGGGAGGTTGGGTTCCTCCGACAACCCGGAGCTGGATCCGGACGGGATTCTCGCTGGGGCCTGGTTGTGACACGGCGAAGAAGCTTACTGGCCGATGGTGTGGCAAGGGGACCAGGAACACATGGCGCCGGGACTGGACGGGTGACAGGAGCTGAATTCCGAAACGTGGAGCGGGGACGCCTCTCCATCGGCCTCCTGCCTGGATTTCCCTCCAGCCTACGGATCTCCACTCTCGTCGGGGACGCCGTGCTCGAGGGAGAAGGAGAAGGTTCCTGGAGCGCCTTTTCAATTAGCTCTCACTGAGCCACAATCCATGATATCCTCTCCCTTCCTTCCGGAAAAGAGGTGAGGTGGTATCTTAATAAGGCCCACTGGGTGATGAACAAATAGTCATTGGCCGCTCGAGACGGGCTTCCGCCAGATAGCCGTTGATCTCCTCAACCACTCAGGGCAATACCCACGCTCAAGGGCGGACATCCTGTTCATAAGCCCGAGCGAAAGGGAAAAACTCCAAACCACGGCAAACTCACGGTGAGTGGCATCTCAGTTTGGCGGCAGTCCACTGTCAAGCGGTGGCCCTCGCGAGCCACCATAAGATGCCACAAGACACCAGTGAGTTTGCACAGTTTATTGTCGAACAAAAGAAACACAAAATAATGAGCCACGGTGGGCTAAAACATATTACACTACATGCAGACGATCATAACGCAATAAGGAAGCACACTTACGATCCTAGCAGTGGGGTGGTCGATGCGTGAGACCATGAAGGAATCTTTGACAAGACTGCCACGCCTTTCCACTCCCAGTGCCCTCTTAAATGGAGGACCGCTGATGAGCCGAAATGCAGCTCAGCTGTCAAACTTGACAGCCGGAAGCCCCTCCGAGCGCTGTCACAATAAAGGCTCGGGGAGCCGGAAGGTACACACCGCTGTCAAAAATGGTGAAGATGATGCATGGCTCGAGCGCGGACGAGATCGGCACTCGAACCATGACACATTCATTCATAGTGATGCCTTACTGTAATTTCAATATGGGAAAAACATTAAAATCCATACTGTATAGTCCGATTAACTAGAAATGTGGGGAAAGTTTAAAAGCCTTAAAGAGCTTCACAAAACAAACAGTGAAGGATGGAGTCATCAGACTTTCTTACATTTTATTAAGGCAGAACCCAAATATTCTCTCATCTGGATATCTGTTCATGACAGTGGGATTCATTTTTTAAATTTGATATTTGGATATTTGATCCTTCACTCAAACTGCTCATTTTTAACTATGATAATTCTGATTTACATTTTTTTTTTTAAAAAAAGAAAGGTCACAAAATTGCATGAATAAATTTAGAAATCTATAAAGAAAAAACTGAAACTAGTGTGACAAAAATTGCAAATTTATGAACAAAAAATTTACATTTTCAAAGAAATCTGCAAAAAAAGTTTGGGAAATTATTTTAAATTACTTGGAAAAATGCATATTTACTATAAAAATAGCAAAATTACAAGAAAAAAAGGTTCACAGAAAACTACAAATTTATGAAAAAAGGTACAAATTTACATGAAAGAATCTTTATAGAAAAAGTCATTATATCTGAATGTAATGATAAAGCTTGTAAATTAGCCTACTGCCTTGCAATGCACTGGATTTATAACATCACATTATTCTGAATACTTAATTTTTTAATAGAAAATAAATTTGGCCCAAAGGATGTCAAAGTGAGGGCTCAAACTCCCAGCCTCTTACACCAGAGTCCAGCACTCTACTTACAGTCAAGTCCCTAAGAGGCTTGAGCCACTCCCCACCGGAGATGGCGAATGGGTACAAGCAGGGGCGAGGTCTGGAATCGAAACAGGGTTGGGGGGTGACCACATCGTTGGAGCTGTGTCAACTCCACCTGCTCATCCTTAACCACATACACAGGTTTATGTCAGACCAGCGAAACCCGCTCATGCCTCCCCCCATGTCCACAACAAAATTGTTGGGTCCTACTGTATCTCTAAAACACAAAATGGCCCATCATAAGGAGGCTGGAGTGGAGAAAGGTGAGCATCGTAACGAATGAACACATTCTCCACTGACGACAAGTCCTTGAGGGTGTGGGACTGTGGAATACAATGATGAACAGGAATGGGAGCAAAAATAGCGGTCGGATCCTGGCTCTCTTGCCCTGGCGACTTGGTGCAGTAATGGCATCTACAGCGTATTGTTGACCAGCTCCATAATAAAGCTCAGTTCCAGTGCAGCAGCATCCTCCGTCTCTTTACTGCCAGGTCTGTGGACATAACATTTGGCGATGGAGGATTAACCATGGAGGCATGTGTAATACCACTGCGGTCTTTGCTTGAGCTCCCAGCAGAACCGCCAGTTCCATGGCCACATTGGCTGAAGGAGTTTGAAACCAATATTACAGCACTGGACCTGGGAAAGTTGAATAAGGTGAGGATGCGAGCGCTACTTGTCCACAACCTAGGCATAGAGGGTCAAAGGATTCTCTGGACGCTCGGCGCGACAGACTCATATGAGGAAGTTGTGGAGCTGCTAGCCAACTATTTCACCACGCCGGACAGTGTGACGGTAGGAAGGATCCGCTTCTGCCAGAGACGCCAAAGAGTCGGTGAGCCAATACAGCAGTTTGTCGCTGACCTGAGACAGTTAGATAATGTGTGATGTTTTGGGCCATTGGAGGACGAGATGGTGCGGAATCAAGTGGCTAAACACACATGTAACGCTGGGCTATGAGCTAGGTTGCTAATAGCGCCAAATAACCTGATGATAGTTAGAGCAGTAAAGCTAGCACTCCAGTTGGAGGCTGCAGAAAAGTTAGCCTCGGAGCTAAATTGGCGGCAGTCACAGAAGTCGCCCGAATAAATGACGTCGACCAATGCAGTGGACTTGGAGGACGAAGAGAGCACAGCAGAAGAATATGAGGCTAATGCAGTGAACCAAAGAACCGCTCCAAGAAGCCCCGTCTGCGGGGGTTGTGGGTCCCTGACACACCAGAGAAGAGCACGAGTTTTCCCGGAAAGAGGAGAACGGCGCAGCAAGTGTGGGTGCATGAACCATTTCACCAGGGTATGCCGGTCGCCAGCACTGTGGAGCCCGCCAAGTAAGCCAGCCCGCCCGCCAACAACGACCATCCACTCGGTGAATCCCAGCTTCAACGGATACTCTTGTTGTACGGTTGAATTTGATGGAGTAGTTATACCACTCCTGCTCGACATGGTGGCGGTGCGTTGATGCTAAACTGGGCCATGGTGAAGAAGTTTTTCCCCTACCACAGAATAAAAAAGAACCCAACGTCGCCGTATGGTTACAGTAATCTCAGACTGTGCAATGTCGAGACAGTGGAATTGACTGCTCGCTACAAATCTGAAGCTGTGCACGTCTTCACGTTCCAGGTGGCAGCGCACAGTGACAACATTATGGGGTGTGTGCTTTTCTAAGGACTGGGTTCACCATTAGGGACAGCACTGAGGTTGAATGGTCTGGGTGCAAATGTTGGAGCTCGCAGGACCCGGAGGAGGACATCGTGGTATGAGATGAGGTACCTATAGACAGTACCGAAACCAAAGCGCTCATTTCATGCTCTCGGAAGGACAGCCACCCAGAGGGGGCACCAGACACCTTCAGTACCCACGATGAGCCTCAACCGACAAGGGAGACGACAGGTGAACGCGGTGGCTGCAGAGCCACCGAGAGTGTAGCAGCGCATAAAGCCAAGCAAGGTTCCACTCCAGGTCATGGACTGGGTTCGGGTTCGTGCCAACAAAAGACTGGGGCGACGACTGACTGGGCCACAGCTGGCGAAACAATGAGAGCCACTGAGGATCATGATGAAGCTGGAGGTGGCGTGTTTCCGGCTGATGGAGGGCTCGGTTCAACATGCAAACCAGCTGCGGCATGTCCAGGTGGCTGCTCCATGTGACGAGGCTGTGCGGGAGTCAGCAGATGTGGTATGGGGTCCAGGCTCCTGCATTATGAAGATCGGCCCTTGTTCCAGGGGTCTTCCACCCCCAGGGGCGCATCCACCACAGGGCTGCTGCAGCCCCCCCCCCCCCCCCGGTAGACCCACCTTTATCATGGGAGACTCCTAACTGTTTAGTTAGGAGCATGGCTGAAAATACAAAGTGGCAGAATACCCCACTTAGCCATGTCGGGTCTAGTGGCAGTCCACCCACAAACCCTAGTTCTAGGTTTTGTTTTAATATGTGTTGACTGTTTTATGTTGGTGTTTGTTGGGGTTTCTGTTATACCAAATTGGGGAGGGTCTTCATTAGTTGTGTTTTGTGTTTTGCAAAGAGGGGGAGGATGTTATAAAGGGATTTTGATACAATGTGCAGCGTGATGATGCAGCCAGCTGGTGGTGTCATCACGCCGACATATATATGGGAGTGTCCGCCATTATGAGGCTGACTTGCCCTGGTGACTCAGTGCAGTAATGGTGTGTACAGTGTGTTACATCTCAATAACAGAGTCGAGAAGGAGCTGGTCTGAACATTCTCACTTTATTTAGCCAAGTTCACAAATATAAATATCCCCAGCCGTAGCCCACCAGACATCACTCTATCCCCGCCCCAGCCAGGCTACAGCAAGCCCCAAGGCCTAATTCCCTTATGCCCCCCGCCGGAAAGTCAAAGTCAAAACCCCAAATGGAGCACTCGAACAAGTAAGATAACTATAAACACATATGAACATAGAACCCAACAATGAAGTCCATGAGTCACTTCTCTAGACAGCAGAACCATCCTCAACCATTCCAGTCACAAAGTCATCCAAGTATCTGGGTCTCTGACACTCTCTAAGTCTGGCGCCAGAGCACACGTCGGGGCCCTAGATAGGAGGTCCGCCACAACATTGTCTCTGCCTGGTGTGTACCTTGTCTCAAAATTGTAGGCCCTCAGTCTCTCATCTCATCTGTGGATTCTCAGTGGCCTGTGTCCCGACCCTGAGGTCTCGAGCAGAGTCGTGGGCGCTCGGTGATCTGTTCTCAACGTAAAGTGTCGCCTGTAGAGGTAGATATGCCACCTCTCACAGGCCCAGACACAGGCCCGCGCCTCCCTTTCGCCCACGGCATACTTCTTTTCTGCCGCTGACAGAGACCTCGACACAAAAGCCACAGGACGTTCCATACTATCCTGCACCTGTGACATAACTGCCCCCAGGGTGGAACTGGATGCATCACAAGTCACAATAGTGGAGCAGTTCGGGTCAAAATGGGCCAAAACCGGTAGGGAAGTGAGCTCCCTCTTCAACTTTTCCACTGCCATCGAACAGGCCAGAGTCCAGTTCCAAGGTGCATCCTGCTTCAGCAGTGCCCGGAGCGGCTTGATCGTCTCTGAGTACCTGGGAATAAACCATCCATAAAAGTTAACCATTACCAGGAACAAAGAAATCTCAGCTGGTGAGGTGGGGTCCGCGAGGCGACGCACTGCCTCCACATTCGAAACCAGCGGTTTCCGGACAGCCGGAACCACACAAAGTCCACTGCATCCACCGCAAAGACACACTTTTCGCCATTCAACATGACCCCATGTTCTTGCAGTGTGTCCAAAACCCTTTTCATCCTCTCGTCATGTTCCTCTCTCGACGCCCCATGCACCACGATGTCAAGGTACATGACTAGCCCCTTTAGGCTGGCTAGCATGGTCGCCATGACCTTCTGGAAGCAGCTTGGCACCAAGCTCAGCCTGAAGGGCATCCTGGTGTAGCCAAAAAAACCCATGTGGGTCACAAAGGCCATCAGATTCCTGCTGTCCAAGTGTAGCGGCATCTGCAAGTAACCTTGACGTCGATTCAATTTTGAGAAGCTCTTCACCCCGCTGAATGCTGCATTGAGTTCCTCCATAGTTGGCAGCAGATACTTGTCCGGGATGACCGCCTTGTTCACTGCTCTAAGGTCGATGCACGGTCTGATGCTCCCACCTTTCTTTCTGGCCACCACCAGATTAGAAATCCACGGTGATGCGTCAGCCCTTTCGATGACCCCTGACTCCTGTAATTTGGTCAGTTCTGCTGATACCTTGTCCCGCAGTGCCAGTGGGAGACATCTCAAAGGCTGTATTTTTGGCGTGACGGTCTCATTGACAAGAGGACGATGGTAAAATGCTTCGATGTGGCCCAGGCCTTCAAACAACGCAGGCCAGAGGAACTGCCAGTCTGAGCCCATGGACAGTACTCTTGATCCTCCTGGGTCCATTATGGAGAAGCCCAGCTCTCCCAGCAGGTAAACTCCCAGCAGGTTGGTTCCCTGGCACACCACCTGGAAGGTAAAGCTGGGGACCCTCTTCGACCCGCAGGTTACCTCAAAGTCCACTGTGCCCGCCATTTCAATTTCTGCATGTCCGTAGACGAATAGTCTAACCACTCCATCTTTAATTTGTTTCGCGGGGGAACAGCCTCCGCAGTGTGGGCAGGCTCAGGATGGACTTTCCAGCCCCCAAAACCACCATGAGTGGCACATCAACTCCATCAAGCTGGAGCACGTACCACTTCAATGGGCCCTTCCCCAAGCGTGACGTGTGAACCCCGGGTCATCTCACCCGTACTGCCGCCCCCTTTCTTGTCTGCTTCTTCCTTTTCTTTCTAGCCCCTCTACGTCGTACTGTTAGCGTGCAAACCTCCGCACTCAGTGGGAAATTGCTCTCAGTCGGCCTCTCACTAACCTTAGCCATTAGCTCCAACTGGGCCACTGACTCTTCTCTTTTTATTAAGTCCAGCACTTCCTCCCACAATGGTGGCTCTTTAGCTACTCTTAGCTTGGTCGTTAGCCATGTGCAGTTGGTGCCGTGCGCTTGTCCCTTACTACTCTGTGTGTTCCTGCTCTGCAATCGCACTTCCATGCTAAGCTAAGCAGCTCCAGTAGAAACAAACACAGCGACTCACCCTTCCTTTGCCGTCGCTCGAAGAACTCACACCGACTGTTCGTGACCGTGGAGGTGTCGCCAGATGTACTGTCCATGGCCTTCAGACCATCCTCCAGTGAGGTGCCCTGGCACAGCCTGAAGAAGATTCACTGTCCCTCGGGGCTGAGACACTGAATCATTATACTCCTCCATCTCTCTTTGCTGATTGATCCCAGGCCCGCCGCTGTCAGATATATATCGAAGCTCTGCTTCCATTGAGCCCATGAAATCGCCGGCGAGCCCAGGTGTTCCAGGAACACTGGCATCTGTCCCACGCATGTTGCTATTGTTCTCCTCATCGCCAAAATGTTACATCTCAATAACAGAGAGTCGAAAAGGAGCAAGTCTGAACATTCTCACTTTATTTAGCCAAGTTCAAAAATGTATATATCCCCAGCCGTAGCCCGCCTGACATCACTAACCCCGCCCCGGCCAGGCTACGGCAAGCCCCAAGGCCCAATTCCCTTATGTCACACAGTGCATTGTTCACCAGCTCCATAATAAAGCTCAGTTCCAGTGCAGCATCCTCATCCGTCTCTTTACTGCCAGATTTGGAGATACAGTATAACATTCCTTAAAGCTTGAACCTCTGAGTCCAAGAGCTGATCTGCAGCCATGGCAGTATAATCAATACCCAAATGCACCGAGTTCACCTGAGCCCAGGAAAGGCAGTCAGCTACCCGGTTATCCTTACCGGCCACATGACGAATATCTGTGGTGAACTCTGAAATAGCAGATAACTGACACTGCTGCCGCGATAACCAGGGCTCTGCAGTCTTGGCTATAGCAAAAGTAAGGGGTTTATGATCCGCAGAAGTGGTGAACTCTCACCCTTCTAGCAGGAACCTGAAATGACTAGTGGCCAGAAAAATAGAATAGGCTTTACAGTCATTTTACAGTTATACAGTGCAGTGAAATTGTGGGTGCTCCACCAGGCTACTGTGCAATTAAGTTTGAAAGAAGGATTAGATAAAACACGGTTACAGAACACAAGATTAAACACACGACTGAAATAAAAATAACCCAGGATTATGGAAATATACACAGGTATGGTAGGGGTTAGGTGGATGGAACTATGTACATAAAAGTGCAGAACACACAATTGAACACACAACTGAGTAACATGGCCCAAGGATTACGGAAAATACACATATTAGTGGTATGGGTCAATATACATGAAAGTGCAGAGTGCAAAGACAGGTGTGTCATTGTGATAATTAAAAAGATTCTCAGTTCTGTGCATGTGAACATTCAGAGGGAGGCCTCTGACTGTTGGCAGTTCGGATGGCCCAGGGGAAGAAACTGTTTGTCAGTCTGGAGCTGTGGGACTTGATTGAACCGTCGTCCAGAGGGAAGCAGGTCAAATAGGTGGTGGGTGGAATGTAGATAGATAGATGTACTTTATTGATCCCAAACTGGGAAATTACAGTGTAACAGCAGCATGACAGCAGACAACCAAAATGACAGACCCACATACAGCATAATAGACAAAGGGATTACCCATGGAAAGTAAAACTGCCTAAATAACTTATATACATCGTAGATGAATAGATGGTGACCCGTATAGATACATGAATCATACCTGCTGTACAACGCAGGACTATCTGGTGCAGGGTTAAATGTGAGACACCAATTAGACTGTAAGGTGCAGTATGGCAGCATAGTTATGACCAGAATACAACATCAGAGTGAGTTATTGTACGGTCAAATGGCATGTGGCAGGAAAGAATTCCTGTACCTAACCATTCAGCAGCAAAGCTGTAGCAGTCTGCTGGAGAAAGTGCTCCGCTGTCTGCTCAGTGTATGGTGGAGGGGGTGATCAGGATTGTCCATGATGGATCACAGTTTTAGAGTTCTCTCAACCATACTCTCAAAGGTCTCCGGCCTGAGACCAATTATAGAGCCAGCCCTCTTGATAATCTTGTCAAGTCTGTTGGTGTCACTGGCTCTGAGACTGCTACTCCAACAGACAGCAGCAAAGAAGATGGCGCTGGTGACAACAGCCTGGTAGGAAAGCTGTGAGGTGATGTGAGGGATCTCCTGTGATGGCCTTGATCCTTCTGAGACAGGAGGATCTGGAGATGTCTTCCAGGGAGGACAGAGGCAGAGTGGGTGAGCACACTCTCCACGGAGCAGCAATAGAAGGCCAGCAGCAGCTTCTGGTCCAGGTTGTTCTTCCTCGGGACACGGAGGAAGTGTACCCGTTGCTGGGCTTTCTTCACCAGGGCATTAGTGTTGACAGTCCAGGAGAGGTCATTATGGTCTGAACTGCACTTTTTCCCCCTGAGCACTTCGTAAAGGGGATGTGTAGTGAATTTATGGGTTTTATAGGTGTTTTATTGTTGGTACAAGTAATAATGTAAATATGAATGTGAGTAGGGATGAAAATTTATTTTCATTTATCAACACATTAGCTCATTGGGGCACCAGTCCAAAAGGACAATTTTATTACCTCCGCCAAGGAGGTAATGTTTTTACCAGGGTTTGTCTGTTTCTCTGTCTGTTTGTCAGTCTGTCTGTTACCAACATAACTCAAAAAGTTATGAACGGATTTCGATGAAATTTTCAGGAAAGGTGTGTAATGGCACGGGGAACAGATGATTAGATTTTGGTGATGATCTGAGAGTGCTTACCTCCACCAAGGGCTTTGTTTGTATTTGTGCAGCAGGATTACACAAAAACTACTGGTTGGATTTGGATGAAATTTTCACCAGAGGTGGTTCTTGGGCTAGAGAGGAACCCATTATATTTTGCTGATGATCTGAGAATGCATACCTCAGCCAAGGCTCTTATCTTCTCACAGTGTGTTAGCAACAATACTCCAAAACTGATGGACAGACATTGATGCAATTTTCACCACAAGTGGCTGTAGGCCTACACACAAACCCATTATATTTTGGAGGTGATCCATGAGAAACAGAAGGAGCCTTGGCGGAGGTATGCACTCTATGAGTGCTTTTCTAGTTAACAGTTTTTTATTTGTACCAATTATGAATCAGTCTCAAAAAAAAAAAAACCCTTGTGAGTTCTTGTCTGCTTATAATCAAGAAGATGGACATGAAATCAAACAATAACTCTCATATGTCTTTCAATAGTTTAATAAGAAATGTCAGAATAGGTTAACCCTTTGAGTGTGAGATTTCGCGTGCCCCTAGTGGCAGAGTGCGGCGCTGTGCCTGTCATCTCACTCTGACATCCCCGGCTGCATTGAGGATTTGTACTGATTTGTACTGATCTGCCAGTTTCAGAAGGTGGCAGACACACGTTGGAGGACTCAATGGATGACATATAAAACACCAAAGAAGAAGAACTCCTCATTTCCTTTTCCTGTTTTCATCCTTTTAGCTCAGAAAGCTAATATGGCCGTGATCGGTCATCGTTCACCGTCACTTAGACGGCTTCGTACATGGAAAATAGCCATGGGATACAAGCAAATTTTATGTGGGATAATCATAAGACTTTGTAGATGTGGTAGAGAGCATAAATGACCAACAGAACGCAAAATAACAACCACGATGGATGAAAGCGCACCGACCACGGCAGCGAGTGAGTCCCCTTAGCTGCCGGTAAGTGATGAATTTATTTATTTTTTATTTTTTTACATTGTACTAATTTTCTGGTTCATGTACTTTGAAGATAAGATAACAACATACCGCTGTAGAGACAACGGTGTCATAAAAACCAAGCCATTCTTTATGTAAATATGTCCAAAGTCCAGTTTTGACTGAGTTATGGGATTTAAAGAGCTGCTGCAACATTATACAAATTAGATGTGTAAATTTATTCCTATCTGAAACTTTGGATCATATTTTACATCTTTCTAATTGACAGTAAGCCATTATCTCTTACCACTTTAAGGTTATAGCCTTGGAAATCTGAACTATTTTATTGACAAAAAATATTTACCACTCTTGACCACTAGAGAATTCAACATGTATCATGGTCATCAAAGACTGAGTTACTGACTATTGCATGTGAATCAAACCTTGGTGGAACTAAAGAATCCTAGTTTAACTTGTCAATATACTGGAAATTAGAAAGCCATAAAACAGCATTGTTTAACAAAAGTGGAGACAATTTTATGAAGAAAATGATGATTAAACTATTTATAAAAATGGAAAATCGGTGTTACTCAGAAAAGAACGTAAATTAATGAAAGGACACAATGCATTTTGAAATTCTGATGGGGGTTTGCATGAAATTAGGTTTCAAGAACTTATACCAGGAATATTCTGAAGAATTAAGTTTAAATTAAACAACAGACCATCAGCCAAGCAGAATCATTGTGTCCCAGTAGGTAGGAGGCGATCCACTGGATTCTGTTTCAACTGGACCGGCATAGGTTCTGTTGTAATACTAACAGACAGGCTCCTTACCACCTTTATGGCCTACTCCCGAGATCACAAAGGGCTGGTTCTTCAGCAGACTAGCTGTGGTCTTCTCTTATGCACTGAAGAAGAAATTGGTTTATCGTACAAAGTCCCATCAAAAAAAAGGCAAAAAAACATCACAAATCCATTTCTTCTGATGTTGGTGATTTAAATGAGTTGGTTTAAGCTAAAAAAAAAAATCAAACAAAATCTTCTTACATGGTAATTTAAAGAAAATGATTAAAATAAGGAAAAGTGAACTTTAAAGAAAAGAAAAAAAATTCACAGAGCATGACAGGCTGTGGGCCTTACTTGGAAGATAGAAAAAAATGGGACAGCAGAGACGTCTGCTCCTTACAGCTTGACCAACGCCCCAAAACTGAACAAAAGGAAGATTTTTTTTGGGGGGGTGTTGCAGAATTTCACTGATTTTCATGAAACCTGAGCTCGCCCAATTACATTGCTTCTTTTTCCAGCAGAAGTCATAAACTCGACTTAAAAAGGGAAATGAAAGGGAGCCTGGAGCTCTATTGGTCAGTTAAAGTTCAGCTATGGTCTTTCAAAGAGCAGAGAAAGGAGGGAAAGAGACATTTGATATGAGAAGTGAGACCCCCCCTTAAGACACATATGTTGCTGAATAAAGCATTAATTCCTTAAACTTTAGTGACTAAGATAGTCTACTTAATAATAAGGGAACATAAATGTCTCTACATTGTAACTGTAATTAATTTGTGATCGTAAGCATGCAAAAATTAATTTCTGCCTGAAAATAAAGCAACACATATTAAATAATATCAATAAAAATATTTCACCACAACTGTCCATCCCAAGAGTTCAACCATGTCTTCAGTAGTGGATACTGTCCTGAGAGAAAGAATATGAATTAATTTATTTGTCCATAATGCATAAATTCCACTGCAAAGAGAAAAAACATTAAATATTCTTGATTCGTCCACCAGATGGCACTGTGAAACTGTCTGGTTGTTTACTAGAGAAATTTGACTCCCAAGTCTGGATTATGTCAACCATAAATCTGTCGATTTGAAACATTCCTTTGCCAAACAGCAGAAAAGGGAGAATGACTAAGTTCTGGAGAAGGCTTTGTGCGGCAAGATTTCATGGACAGATTGCGCACCCCTAGTGGCACAGCACAGCACTGCACCTGTCAAGTGATATGATGTGCAGAAACACTGCCCAGCTGTACTGAGGATTTGTACTGATTATGTCTGGTTAATTGGCATCAAACTGGGGATTCTAAATTATCCTTAGGTATGACTGTGAGAGTGAAAGGTTGTCTGTCTCTCTGTGTTGGCCCTGTGATAGACTGGCGATCTGTCCAGGGTGTACCCTGCCTCCTGCCCAAAGATGCTGGGATAGGCTCCAGCCCCCCCCCCCCCCCCCCCCGTGACCCGAAAAGGACTAAGTGGAAGAAGATGGATGGATGGATGTCTGTTCACAAGGTGGCAGCCACATATTGGAGGAATAATGACTGACACGGAATACACCACATAAGAAATTTGTCTTCTTCTTTGAGAAACCGACAGAAGAAGAAGAAGACAATCCAATATGGACGCTACCCATCGGTGTCGATGGACTGAAATGGAGCATTTTGCTGGATCAATTGCTGCAGTTTGGTGGCATTTTGTAAACAAAATTGAGCTGGGATAAATCACAAGATCCATGTGAGACTTTCTGGATGTGGGAGAGAAAGAAAAATTGCCTGGCAGAAGACAAAATAAGGACCATGGATGATGAAAATGAACGAATAAAAAGACGTGGCGAGCGGTAGGTCTGATTGTTTTTTTATTGGCTGTGTACATTCTCCTGATTTTCTGGTTCATATACTTTAAAGATAAGATAAGAAAAAACCAAAACAAGAAACTGTGACAAAAACAGAACCATTCTTTGTGTAAATATGTCCAAAGTCCACTTTTGACTGACAGTTATGTAATTCGATATTGCTGCCGCAGCATTATGCAAGTTAGATGCATAAATTTACTCCTATCTGAAACTTTGGATCATATTCTACATCTTTCTAATTGACAGTAAGCCATTATCTCTTCCCACTTTCAAGTTATAGCCTTGGAGATCTCTGACATCTGATCTGCATATTTTCTTGACAAAAATCTTTACCACCCTTGACCACTAGGGGGTTAGGCACCATTTGGCGCCTGTGACAGTTAAGAGTCCACTTTATGGCCGATGGGTAGTGTTACAGCTCTGGTCCTTGGGTAAGAGAAGCAGTTTATGACCAGACTTTTGAGTTGAAACAATTTTTCTTTAGCAGAGAATGATTTTATAGATTGGAACCCAAGGTCAACGCTACAGACCTAACAAGTGAGCCACATGTGGAATGAAGCTGTTGTAAAAATTCACCATGCCAAGAAACTCTTGCAGGGGTTTAACAGTGCAGGGCCGTGGAAAAACTGCAATCCCCTTCACATTTGCTGGCCAAACTGACACTTGGCTGGATTAACAATCAATCCATGCTCATCTAATTGCTGGAAAAGCTGTTGTAGATGTAACAGGTGTTCCTCCACTGAAACACTAGCTATCAGTATGTCACCTAAGTAAACAAACAAAAATGACATTCCCCTGAAAACAGAGTCCATCAATTACTGGAACATCTGCGCAGCCCCCTTCCAACCAAACGGTGTCCGCAAAAATTCAAAAAGTCCAAAGGGGGTAATGACAGCAGTCTTGGGCACATCCTTTGCATGAAGTGGGACCTGGTGGTAGCCATGCATCAAATCTACTTTAGAAAAAATAGTCCCCCCCCCCCCCCACACCAAACAGAAAAATCCTGAATGTGCAGAACTGGGTATCGGTCATGCACAGTCACGTTATGATGGCAATGAAAATCACCGCACGGCCACCAATTGCCATCAGACTTAGGCACCATGTGCAGGGGTGAGGCCCATGGGCTGTTGGAGCGGTGCCTGATGCTGAGCTGTTGTAGTAAATTCCTCTTTAGCTATAGCCAGAGCACCCACAAAAACCAGAGGGCTGGTGGTGGGAATATAATGCTACACTCTGTGCTTAGCAACTGCAGCAGAAAAAGGAGGGACCATCAAGGATGAAATCTCAGCAAGAAGTCTCTGATACATATCCCCCGCAGCAAGAATGTTAGCAAGAGCAAACAGCCCAGGCCTACCTAAAGTGCATGGAAATGTAGCAAAAGAAACTGCTTCTTTCAAGCGGCAATTGGCAATACCAACTAACAGTCTGTGAGCACAGAAATCTGCACCAAGTATCGGCACAGAGACAGAAGCCATTGCAAAGTCCCATCCAAACTGCCATCCATTAAAACACACAGTCACAAACCTGGTGCTGAAAGTAGGAATGGGGTTCCTATTAGATTCAAAGATTCAAGATTCAAAGATTTTATTTGTCAGTACTAATATACATACTCTCTCTCTCTTCAGTGGTGAGCACAATATAAAAAAAGAAAAAGGAATAAGGCTGGAAAAACAACAACAGCAGTCTATGTACAGTAAAGCTACCTATAGTGCAAGTGGCGACAAAAGATAGACCCAGACATCCCATAGTGCAAATAAAGATAAATGAAGAAACCCAGCATTCCTATATACAGAAAAGTAGAGCAGTATTAGCCACGTCCAGCAGTGGACCATGACTGCAACTTAATTTATCCACAGCCGACACTGGCAGTACACTCTTCTGTGTGCCCGAATCCATGAGCAGGCACCTGCCGGACAGCATATCCTCAACAAACAGCAGCTCTTCCCTGTCACCAGTGCCCACGGCTGCTACTGAGTGCCGGCCCTGCCGTTTCCCTGACTTGAGAAAGAGCAAGACTGCACATAGCATTTGGCCTTTTTTTTTTTTTTTTTTTTTTTTTTTGTTACTTATTTGTACCCGTAGGTAGATTTGGTTTGCAGTCTGGTGACAAGCCACCGGCTGCTGGTCGCTGCGTGCGCGAGCGCCCTAAACCTACATGTTTTTGGTGTGCGGGAGGAAACCGGAGAAATCCCGGAGTAAACCCGCGCAACACGGGGAGAACCTTGACACCAAACCGCCGACGGTAGTAACACAGCTCATCCCCCTTTCTCTGGCGAGTCAACACTGCTGCCACAACCGCTGCCTCCTCATCCTTGGGTGGAAACTGGAATTGTAGGTGACCCATGGCATGCACACCATACTGTAGGGTTGCTAGCAGTATCTTGTTTGCTTCCACCACGTCCTCAATAATCCTTTGTGTGTAGTAGAGGTGAGCTGGCCAGGGCTGTACGCACCGGAGGTGGTAGCTGACGCAGGAACAATTGAACAAAAAGAAAAGAAGCATCACCGGACCCCAGCAGTGCCAGCATGTTCTCCATCAGCTTAGTGGGTTTGTTGTCTCCCAAACCATTGTGAGATAAGAGGCGCTCGGTTCATTCAGTGTCTGAGAGCTAGAACAATCTCAGCAGAATTATATCTCAGTCAGGATATCATATCCTGACTGGTTATAAAGTGCATATTACAGGTTTAAAAAAGTTTACAATGTTTATGTGTCTTCAAATTTACCCTTTAAATGTTAATAAAAGTTTGATTTTAGTTTACAACACCTAAAGGCAGAAATTTTAATTTGAAGTGTCAGTTTTCAGAATTGCTCCTCAAACAACTCTCTCCAAAATGTGTCATTTTACATAAAAGCAGGGGAACATCTTATCAGCTCTCTGCATAGCAGGTAGGTAGGTAGTGAAATATATCAGTAGTAATTTACTGGTGGTAGGAATAATTACTGTTTGTCAGGTCATATTAACCTGTGGGTTATCAGGACATTTTCTCTTTAATTTTTCTGAACAAAAACTTCACCAAGGAGGTTAAAATAAGTCATATTTAAGCTCTTTGTTTTCACTTGAACACAGAGGAGCTCTGAGTTTCAGCTGATTACAGCCACTTCTGCTCAACTCCAGGCTTCCCTACACTAATTTTACATGATCTAAAGTATGCAAATTGGGAGGTGGAGGGCGTTATTAGCATCCGTTGCATTTAATAAACAGGAATGAGTGATGCATTCTGGGGCGATTCAAAAAGTATGTATTGAATTGTATTCGTAGTATGTATATCTACGTATATATTTATATATATATATATATATATTTATCTAAATATTTATATGTATATCTATATATTTATTCCATCTAGCTGCAATGCTCCGCATCGTGTGTCTATATATTTATGTTTATATGTACATATGTATACTCGCTGCTCTTGTTTTTTTTTTGTTTTTGTTTTTTTTTTCTTGCCTTCTGATTGTTGCTCTGAGTGTTGCTATCCCTGTGCTGTTGCAATCCTGGAATTTCCTCATTGTGGGACTAATAAAGGCTTATCTTATCTTATCTTATGTAGTGTCACAGGACCTCAAGCAACTTGGAACCTGAAGCAACTTGGATTCTGTGCCTCTCCACTCTTCCTCCAGACTCTGGAACTGTGATTTCCACATCACAAGACTTGGCACCTGATTTGGGGAGCAATCTAATTTGCTGGTGTTGGTCCACTGTGTTTTAAAAAGTCTAAGGTCAGCATTGCCATCTACCAGGAAATTTTAGAGCACACTTCATTGCTTCCCTCTGCTGACAAGCTTTGTGGAGATGCTGATTTCATTTTCCAGCAGGACTTGGCATCTGCCAACACTGCCAAAAGTACCAATACCTGGTTTAATGGCTATGGTATCACTGTGCTTGATTGGCCAGCAAACTTTCCTGACATGAACCCCATTGCGAATCTATGGGTATTGTCAAGAGGAAGACGAAAGACACGAGACCCAACAATGCAGATGAGTTGAAGGCCACTACCAAAACAACCTCGGCTCCTATAATACCTCAGTAGTTCCACAGGCTGATCGTCTCAATGCCAGGCCGCTTTGATGCAGTAATTCATGCAAAAGGAGCCCCAACCAAGTATTGAGTGTGTACATGGACATACTTTTCAGTCAGCCAACATTTCTATTAAAAATCATTTTTTTTAAATTAATCTTATGTAATACTGTATTCATATTTTTTTTTTGAGAAACTGAATTTGGGGTTTTCATTAGCTACAAGCCATAGCCATCAAAAAGAAACTCTTTGTGTAATGAATCTATATACGAGTTTCACTTTTTGAATTGAATTGGTGAAATAAATAAACTTTTCGATGATATTCTAATTTGAAATTCACCTGTACAAGTTTAAACCGTCATCATTGTACATCATCCACCTGCACTGCTATCCATGAAAACATGATGCAATGAGTATCCTTTCTTTGTAATGAGAGCAAGAGGTCACATTAAACCAAGGAGGCCTCTGCACCACAGCTCAGCTAGACTTACTTCATTTGAGTTCCATTTCATTTCAACGTTTTCCTCCATTTCTTTTCATGATGTCATTAGCATATGCAACATTTCATGTGGTTGTTTTTTTTTTCCCATGTTAGGCTATATTTGGTCACAAGACACTTACTATTGTGTCTGAACCTCTTTTACGATGCCATATAGGACCATCATTTTCGTCCAAAGCCAAAGATATCGTTAAAATTCGATCGAGCAATCCAGCCAAATTCTTAAAACACATCTAAAAATAACATACCCAAACTATGTCAAAAGCTTTTCTTCAACTATTTGCAGTATATTCATGGAGGTGGTCTCATTAAAACAAAAAAACTACTTTTTTTTTTTTGCAAAAACAGAATCACTTCAGGAGCTTCTACCTCTGAGTAACAGTCTGAACATACTGAATCTGAAGACAATCAAATTCAGCTGCTTTTTTGTTTGTTTTTAGATACATGTTCCTGCAGATAACATACAGCTGTGATATATTAGCTGGAAAACACAATCAGAATGTAGAACCAAGTGTTGCCAAGTTCAGGTTGAAATTTTGTAACAACACCACAAAAAAAATAATATGTTGAATGAATGAATAAATTAATTTTTTTTCTTAGGGTCCAACCAGGCATTTTTAACCTGTTTGGCACATACTATGAAAGAACATCAAACGTGGAAAAATACTTATATAAAAAACATTTTTAAGTTTTGAATGCTTCCTAGAGGTTTTTCGGCTGAGCAGGCGCATTAATGACCATGCGCTGGGTCATGTGGCATACCATTATGTTCAAAATTACATTTTCTACACGATGCTTCAGTCAAAGACAGCTCAGCTGCAAATGGCTCATTTTGTATGCTGAGAAATGGGAGTTGTACTTCCATGGGAAGTTTGCACTCATTTGCAAATTGGTAGTATATATATATATATATATATATATATATATATATATATATATATAGCAGATGGTCAAATTGAGTCATAATCGCTGTCCATCAAAAAGTTGAGAGTCGCGTGTGTCTTTTCGGTTTCTGTTTCCATCACTAGCTCCATGGGAACTGTAGTTATTATGTGCATAAGCATGCGGAATACCGGAAGTTCTGCCGGCTAGTTTCTAACAACGCAGCAAATTTATGGATAAATATCCCTGTAATCATGTGGATGGAGATGGATCTACTGTGCCTGTGCCAGTCAAACAGGACTGGATTTGTTGGATTTTCATTAATTCTGGGAATGCAAAGAGGTAGCGTTGCCAGCTTTCTCACAGCCAAATAAGGGACAGTGGACAGACTATTTTAACTATGTTGTGGACACTAGTGTTGCCATAATACTGTTTTGTTTTTGTTTTTTTTTACCTTGATAATACCTTAAAAATACTGATATTCAATGTCATGCTTAATACCTCAAGAAAAAAAATACCACACTACTGTATACCTAGAAATTTCAGATTTTACAGAATACAGAATCTCAGTTTAAAATTGTGTAATAACTATGTTTTTAATAATGGATTGCATTTGTATAGCACTTTTCATGATACCCAAAGACACTTTACAACGGGTCCATTATTCATTCACTCCATGGTCAATGATAGTGGTAAGCTACCTTTGCAGCCACAGCTGCCCTGGAGTAGACTAATGGAAACATGGCTGCCAATCCATGCCAACGGCCTCTCCAATCACCACCGAACATTAATTCACATTCATGCATCAGTGTCATGAACCATGATCACACTGGAGGCAAGGTGGGTAAAGTGTCTTGACCAAGGACACAACAGCAAGGGGGGGAGTGGGATTTGAACTGCCAACCCTCTGGTTATTGGGCAGGATAGATAGATAGATAGATAGATAGATAGATAGATAGATAGATAGATAGATACTTTATTTCGAACAAAAAATTATAACAAAAACAAAACAAATGACAAATGCAATAAAGTAACAGTATACAGTGTTCGAAAGGGAGAAGGAAGAAGTGAACACTCATTAATTCCATCTCCTCTTTTCCATAAATACACCCATGTGAATTATATGCAAATTACCACCTTTAAGACCCCAAGTAAACAATTTACTGTATTTTTTGCATATCAACATTAACACCCATCCATCCTAACATACACTGATGTCCATACATCAAAACCAGCCTCAAACAACACAGATATACACAGTGCTGTCCCACCCACCATTCCATAGTGTCCCATAATGTCCCAGAGTGAGCATAGGGAATCGTACATATAAATACTACCCTTCTAACATATATCCTTTCAGCAAATAATGTTTATACCTCTTTTTGAATTGATTTCCGTTTGTACATAGTTTCAGTTCCAGCTCCAGACTGTTCCACAAATCCACCCCACAGACAGATATGCACATACTTTTCTTGGTTGTTCGTATCTTGGGTTTTGTAAAGTTTAAGTCTCCTCTCAAATTATGATCATTGTCTTTTTTTTTAAATATTTTTTGTATATTAGTTGGGAGTTGATTATTAATTGCCCTGTACATTACTTGTGCTGTCTTAAATTTAACTAAATCGATGAACTTTATGACATGTGACTTTAAAAACAACGAATTGGTATGGTCTCTATATCCTACATTATTTATTATCCTTATAGCTCTTTTTTGTAATGTGCATATTGACTGTAGGTTGGTCTCATAGGTGTTTCCCCAGACTTCTACACAGTAGTTAAGATAAGGTAGAAACAGTGAATTGTACAGTAAGACCAATGATTTATAGTCCAAGATGTGTCTTGTCTTCCCCAGTATCCCTATACATTTTGCTAACTTGGCCCGGATGTGACTGATGTGAGGTTTCCAGCAGATTTTATTGTCTAGCGTCACCCCCAGAAACTTATTTTCCTGTACTGTTTCTATTCTGGTATCATCTATCGTTACCATTATTTCATGATTTATTTTATAATTTCCAAACAACATAATCTTTGTTTTTTTTTAGATTTAGAGATAATTTATTTTTGTTGAACCACTGCGTTAACTTTTTCATTTCAGTTGTGACCACCTCTAAAACCTGCTGCAAATTCTCACCAGTGCAAAGGATATTTGTGTCATCCGCAAACAAAATAAATTTCAGAATTTTTGATACTTGGCATATGTCATTTATATACAAGATAAAGAGTTTGGGTCCCAAAACTGACCCCTGGGGCACACCACAAGTGATGTCCATGAAGGGTGATTTGTGCTCACGCAGTCTGCTCTACTTCCTGAGCCACTATGGCCTCATTTTTGCTTCTCCTTGAGAAATAATGTAGCTTTAAGCTAGAAAACACAACTACACTGTAAAAAGTCAAATATGGGTAAAATGAAATAAATTAAGGCTGTTTTTGCTTGTTTTTTGTCTGACAAGATATTTATTCTTGCTGTGCAGTTTATGTGTAAGAAAATTTTACCTGATTTCCAATCGTTTTAACTTGTTTTATGCAATTTGATAAGTCAAATTTTGTTGCTCTGATGGTGGATAATTTTACTTAAAATAAACAAAAAGCAATTCTGGCAATAGATAAGTCTAGTTAAAATTAGAAAAAAAATATCTGACAACTAATTAAGATTAAACTGCTTAAAACAAGCAAAAACTTTTGCAAAGCAAGTAAAATCAGCAAGTAAAATCTTACAGAAAACTGCACAGCAAGAAGAAATTCTTGTTTTGTCAAAATTATCTTAAAACAACCATAAAACCTTGATTTAGGATATTTTATCTTACTGCGATTTCCCTTTTTACAGTGTGACAGATACTGCCTTTGGCAGAAAATTACATCAGTGAAGTATTCCTGACCGAAGCAATGCACAACAGCAGCAAATTGAAATATCTGCACAGGTGGCTGGAAAGCACCGCAAATAGCATATCTTACTTTTTTTTAGAAGTTCTTTCTTCTGGCCTTCTTTAAAGACAAATCCTTCATTATGTCCTTTAAATCCAGCTCACGAACACTGTCATACTCTATAGATGCATGGTTGATCCACTCTACTTTTTACCAAGTTCAGAGTCCACTGTCCCATGCACAGCTGTCTGATGTAAGCAATCATGGCCTTTCTTCTCCCTTCGTCCTTCTCCTCCAGGTGAGAGCTTTAACTTTATGGACTGTCTCCTCCATGCAAGTACAGTAATTAGCAGCTCCGCCTCCACTCAAGGCTCCAGCTTAGAAAAATCCTTTACGTTTTGGGATTTTTTGAGCAATCTGTTTTCCCTAAGCTCTTTTCCTCTCAATAATTTTACGAACGCCACTTTTTTCTGGACATTTTGACCGAGCTAATTACTTTACCTCTCACTGGCGCTTGCATGGTCACATGTCAAAACAATTCCTCTGATCAGCTATTGTTATGTGGTACCCATGTGGGACAATTGTAAATTAGACCAATTAGCAGCCACACATAAATATTAAGTGATGGGCATAGAATTTGACCAGTTAACAACAATGTGATCTTTTTCATTGACTCATGATAGGGCCTGATCTTCATAGACCCCTGGGCTTCAGCCCAGCCTAGCCCGTCCATAAAGGCGGCCTTGAATATATGGGACACGCACATCCCACTCAGGACAAACATATTTAGCCCAATAAATGGGACGACCCGGCTAAACTGGGACAATTGGAAACTCTACAAGTAAGAGTCATTGGTGAGTCATTGTTGTACTATTTTTGCTAGCTCGTTTGATGTGCTATTTACTTCTGCTGTTGTGATTGTATCTTGGATATTTTTAATACCCAAATGGAAATGAAATTCTAAGCTTTCAAATGATATATGGGATGACTACCAACTCCAAACAGGTTTACTACACTTATAGCACCTAAACAGAAAATGAAACGTGAGTCAGCAGCTATTTTCAAACAAAGTGGCAAATTTAATCATTTTTCTCCACTATATAATATGAATGAACAATAAATTTACTTGATTTGATCTGTTGGACCCGTGGCAATGAAACAGGATTGGATTTGTTTAATTGTTAATTTGGGGACTTCAAGGACACTTAATTGTTGAGCTATTGCTGTCATAAATGCCCTTTCCAGAGCATTAATGAGGCACCAAATGCCAACAGTGAGTTTGCTTGTTTATTAACAGAAACACAAAGTAATGAGCCTTGTGGGACAAAGCACATATACTAAACGTGACACACAAATAAGATAAGATAAGATAAGCCTTTATTAGTCCCACAATGGGGAAATTCCAGGATTGCAACAGCACAGGGATAGCAACACTCAGAGCAACAATCAGAAGGCAAGAAAAAAAACAAGCAAGCAAGAGCAGCTAATATACATATGTACATATTACTATAAAATATATATATATATACACACACACACACAGACACACAGTGCAGAGCATTGTAGCTGGATGGAATAAATATATGAATATATGAACACACAGTGCAGAGCATTGTAGCTAGGTGGAATAAATATGCAAGTATATAAACACACACAGTGCGGAGCAATGTAGCTAGATGGAATAATATGTAGATATATAAAAACACAGTGCGGAGCATTGTAGCTAGATGGAATAAATATATAGATATATAAATATAAACACACCCAGTGCTGAGCATTGTAGCTAGATGGAATAAATATATAGATATATAAATATAAACACACCCAGTGCAGAGCATTGTAGCTAGATGGAATAAATATGTAAATATATAAACACACACAGTGCAGAGCATTGTTGCTAGGTGGGATGAAACAGCATAACCGTCTATTTAGTTATCCTACATGGTATGATTATGTGCCCATACATATTCTCACCCTCCATAGCGACCGGTATGTTCCTAGTTGTATGCCGGAGAGGACCATTGTGTAAGTCTATTGCATCTTTTGCATTCAAAAAAAACTATTAGTTTGTTACGTCTTTTTGCTATCTCTGCGAGCAGCCCTGCTTAGGTTGTACAGTCTGACAGCCGTTGGTAGGAAGGACCTACGAAACCTCTCGGTTGTGCACCTGGGATGATGTAGTCTGCTGCTAAATGAGCTCCTCAGTGCATCCAGTATGTCCTGCATAGGGTGGAACTCGGACTCCAGCAGAGATGACAGTTTAGCCACCGTCCTTCTCTCTCCTATCTCCTCCATCGGATCAAGGCGTTGCCCCAGGACAGAGCTAGCTTTCTTAATCAGTTTGTTCAGTCTCTTCCTATCGGCTGCAGTAATGCCACTGCCCCAGCAGACCACTCCAAAAGTGATGGCTGATGCCACCACCGTGTCATAGAATGACTTCAGCAGCGCCCCTTGTACACCAAAAGACCTGAGTCTCCTCAGCAGGAACAGCCTGCGCTGTCCCTTCTTGTAGAGTGCGTCAGTATTGTGTGACCAGTCTAGTTTATTGTTCAGATGAATACCCAGGTACTTGTAGGATGTCACCATCTCGATGTCTGTTCCCTGTATATTTACTGGTGCTGTGAGGGGCTGCCCATGCCTGCGGCAGTCCACCACCAGCTCCTTAGTTTTCCTCGCGTTGATCTGGAGGCAGTTCCGATGGCACCAGTCCACAAAGTCCTGGATAAGCCCTCTGTACTCAGCTTCATCTCCGCTGGAGATGAGACCAACGATCGCAGAGTCATCAGAGAACTTCTGTAGATGGCAATGTGTTGTGTTGTGTGAGAAGTCCGCAGTATAAAGAGTGAACAGGAAGGGAGCCAGCACCGTTCCCTGGGGGGCCCCCGTGCTACTGATGATCGTGTCGGAAACACAGTCCCGGGTTCTCACAAACTGAGGCCGGTTCGTGAGGTAGTCCAGGATCCATGATGACAGGTGCTGGTCCACCCCTGCGCGCAGCAGCTTGTCCTTCAGGATCATCGGTTGGATGGTGTTGAAAGCACTGGAGAAGTCAAAGAACATGATCCTCACCATATTCCCGGGCTTCTCCAGGTGGGACAGAGAACGGTGAAGGAGGAAGATCACCGCATCCTCCACCCCAATGCCATGCTGGTAGGCGAACTGGAGTGGATCCATCGCTGGTTCCACCAGGGGGCGGAGATGAGCAAGGAGCAGTCTCTCCAGGGTCTTCATCAAGTGGGACGTCAAGGCCACCGGTCTGAAGCTGTTCAGGTCTTTGGGGTGGGAAGTTTTTGGTACAGGTACCACACAAGATGTTTTCCACAGCTGTGGTACCCTCCCCAGTTTCAGGCTCATGTTGAAGATATATGTCACAATCCCACACAGCTGGTCTGCACAGGACTTGAGGAGCTTTGCGCTGATGCCGTCCGGTCCCGACGCCTTCCTCGCCTTGATCTTCCTCAGCTCCGTCCTCACCTGGGTCTTGGTCAGGGTCAGGATGGGGGGCTGTGTGTTGGGAGTGGGGGGGGTGTCGGTGGAGTGGGGAGTGGGTAGCAGGACTTGATTTCTTAGAGGCAGCAGTGGTTGTTGTGCAGACAGGGGGGAGGGCGGTTGGTCAAATCTATTGAAAAACAGATTCAGGTTGTTCGCCCACTCCCTGCCCCCCGTGGCCTGGGGGGAGGTATTCTGGAGCCCCGAGATGGTTTTGAGGTTTCTCCAGACCCCGCTGATGTCGCTCTGTTGCAGCTTGTCCTCCATCTTCTTCCTGAAGCTGTCCTTGCCTTCTCTGATCTTTCTCCTCAGCTCCCTCTGTACGGACTTCAGCATCTCCCTGTTCCCCGACCTGAAGATCCTCTTCTTCTCTCTCAGAAGTGTTTTTATCTCAGGGTTGATCCAGGGTTTGTTGTTTGAGTGACGCCGTATGGTCTTGGTGGGAACGGATTTGTCCACACAGAAGCTGAGGTAGCCCGTGAAGGTGTGAATGAGGCCATCGATGTCCTCACCATGTGGATCGCAGAGCTGCTTCCAGGCAGTGGCTTCAAAACAGTCCTTTAGAGTGTCCATTGTCTCCTCAGACCATAACTCCACAGTGTGCATGGCCGGATAAAGAGCACAAATAAAGAGCACAAACACCTACATAAGAGAGCAGCAAGGGCGAAACCTGATGCTATAGAATAAACACTTACAAATGATTGAAGCGAGGGCGAAACCTGACGCTGAAACGAGACTGGAGCCGGACGTAGGGACTCCAGTCTAAGGTAGACGAGATCACATCAACGACTACGTCTAGCTGGCGATCTTAAATAGGGAAACAGAACACAAACTACAAACAGGTGTGGAGTAAACGTAATTCCAAAGTGCAGACAGCCGTGACAGGTCATGAACAGATTTGACAGCAGGAAGTCCTGCCACGGCGCTGTCAAAATATAAGCACAGACATAATAACAAAAACATAATTAGAAATACATATGGAAGAAAGGAAAATAAACAGAAGACCCGAGTCTGGTGCAGAACCGAACTCGGGATCACCACAATTGCTACGTTGATGCTATCATGCTATTTTGTGCTAGCTCATTTAATGTGCTATTTACTTCTCCTGATGCAACTCTATCTGAAAACTGTTTTAATAAACAAATAGACAAAATTCTAAGCTTTCAAACGGTGTATGGCATTAGCTACATGCTCAAAACAAGTTCACTATAGGTTTATTATACTTCACTGTGTGGGAGCAGAGACATTTCAATGGCCAACTAAATTCCAATTTGGGTGTGCATCTGTTGTTAACTTGTTTTTCGTTTGACAGGCAGCTGTCCCCCCCTCCCACATTTCCTGCTGACCTCCATTACTGCATAGTGGCTGTACATCGTGCTGATTACCGTCTTAACTTTTCAACCACAAAGGCACAGTTACACACTTCTGTGTTCTTGGGAATTTTATCTAATTGACAATGACTATTCATATCTGCATAAGACAAAGCACTCGATCTCTGCATCAGAGTAACTTGCTGCTGTTGCAGTTCAATGATTGCAGAGAGCATCGGTTAGAGGGCTTGTGCACACATGCAACACAAGCAACAGGAAGGCGTGATCATTTGCATTCATTCTCTAGGCGACCTCTAGAGAAGTGCTCCGTTCTGCAGAACAGTATAAAACAGTCATATTAGTCAAATGTTCCGGACTTTCTGAGTCACACATCGACTAGAAAGGTACAGACAAGCCAGTTTAAGATCATTTCAGATTTATATAGTCGATTTTGGTTGCTGAGCTTTGGGTGTACATGAAAACTGGGCCACTGTAGAACTGAGCCCTATATACTGTATATAATGCATTCAAGTAACAGAAGCAACAACTTTGAGGAACACTGAGAGTGTGTTGGGAAAAACTTGCCATAGAGTCAAACTCGCATGTGCACACACACACACACACACACACACTACTGGTATTTCCCAGCAGTCAAATCACTGAGCAATACCTGCTAGCTTCAATCAGTACAGGTGCAAATTACTGCCAGTCACATTCACACACTTAATTAAACACCTATTGTAAGTTAAATGCTAGTCTGGTGGAATGGATTTCTTCTTTGTTCATGTTCTCAGTGTGCACTTTAAGAATTTGGGCTCTTCGATTCAACTGCGAGTTGGTTTTAGGCATTTAGTTTTGACTGCTAGGGGAAAGATGATGTGTGTGTGCATGTGTGTGTGTGTGTGTGTGTGTGTGTGTGTGTGTGTGTGTGTGTGTGTGTGTGTGTGTGAGAGAGAGCGAGAGCGAGAGAGAGAGAGAGAGAGAGAGAGAGAGAGAGGGGAAGGGTGAAGAGGGAAGGGGGGTTGCTGATTCTCCGCACACAAATGATAGCTTATGTCTGCAGTGTGCGGCGGTTAATCAGGACTCGGCCTGAGTACTGTGTAGGCCCTTACACGTACTGTGTAGGCCTCATTCATGAGCTCCCAATCCACTGATCCACTGATCACCCCTGCAAGTGTGTGTGTGTGTGTGTGTGTGTGTGTGTGTGTGCATGTGCGTGTGTGTGTGTCTGTCTGACAAACATGTCATGTACCCATAGTGAAATTTTTAAAAGCTTGACCAGATGACTAGATCAAATTTAATGAGATGCTACTAAAGGTTACAGTGTACCCTGCTCAGTATGGGGTTACCAGGGATCTGTCCTGGAGCCAGGCCTGGGCAAGGGGCTTGACGGCAAGCACCTGGTGGCTATGTTTCTGCCCATGGGACCCAGCCGGGGTCAGCCCAAATGAGCCACATGGGTCCGCCATCCAGTGTGTTCACCACCCGCAGGAGGGACCATGGGGGTCCGGTGCTATATGGATTGGGTGGCAGTCGAAGGCAGAGACCTTGGCAGTCCAATCCCTGGCTTACTAAACTAACTTTTGGAGCATGGAATGTCACCTCTCAGGTGGCAAAAGAGCTTGAGAGTGTACATGAGGTTGAGAGATATCGGCTAGATATAATCGGACTCACCTCAACGTACAGCTCAAGATCTGGAATCAGTCTCCTGGAGCGGGTAGACCTTGGCCTTTTCTGAAGGCCAGAGGCAGTGGGTTGGTATTATTGCATTCCCCTGTCTGGTCTCTTCTATATTGTGGTTCTTCCCAGTGGACAAAAAGGTTGTTTCCCTGCGCCTTCAGGTAGGAAAATGGGTCCTGACCATCAATTGTGCTTATGTGCCAAATGGTGTTTCAAAGTGCCCACCCTTTTTGGATTCTCTGACTGGTGTGCTGGAAAGTGCTCCTCTTGGAGACTCCATTGTCTTACTGGGGGACTTCAACATGGACACGGGCAATGACGGAAAACCTGGAGGTGTAATTGGGAGGAACGGCCTGCCCGATCTGAACCTAAGTGGTGTTCGGTTATTGGACTTCTGTGCTAATCACAGTTTATCCATAACAAACACCATGTTCAAACATAAGGGTGTCCATATGTGGACTTGGCACCAGGACACCCTAGGTTGCAGGTTGATGATTGATTTTATTATTGTGTCATCAGATCTGTACGTCTTGGACGCTTGGGTGAAGAGAGGTGCAGAGCTTTCGGCTGATCATCTCCTGATGGTGAGTTGGATCCGATGGTGGAGGAGGATGCCATTCAGACCTGGCAGACCCAAACGTATAGTTAGAGTGCGCTGGGAACATCTGGCTGAGGCCCCCATCAGAGAAATCTTGAATTTCCAGCTCCAGAGTTGCTTTGACCACATTCCAAGGGAGACTGGAGACATTTATTTATTTATTTGTTTATTTAACTTTATTTATATAGCGCCATTTCACAACAAGTCATCTCATAGCACTTTCAACTGTAGGGGAAACCCCCACAATTGCAGAAAGACCCCAGCAATCAGGTGATCCCCTGTGAGCAAGCACTTGGCGATGGTGGAGAGGAAAAACTCCCTTTTAACAGGAAGAGACCTCCAGCAGAACCAGGCTCAGGGAGGGGAAGTCATCTGCTGCGACTGGCTGGGGGGTGAGGGGATAGAGAAGATGAAAAGAACAGACATGTAGAGAGCAAACAGCACAATGGGGACTCAATCTATGGGAGAGAACAAACAGATATTATTGACCAGCAAAAATATTTCATTGAGTGTGAAGAAAGGAGTGAAGCCCAATGCATTATTGGAGGTCCCCCAGCTGTCTAAACCTATTAGCAGCATAACTAAGGGGGGGGGGTTCAGAGACGCATGATCCCTCCCTAATTGTAGGCTATATCAAAAAGGAAGGTTTTAACCCTATTCTTAAAAACAGAGATCGAGTCTGACTCCCGAATCCCGATTGGCAGCTGGTTCCACAGGAGAGGAGCTTGATAACTGAAGGCTCTGCCTCCCATTGTACTTTTGGAGAGTCTAGGTATTACAAGTAATCCTGCATTTTGGGAGCGTAGTGCTCTGTTAGGATAATAGGGTAGTATCAGATCTTTTAAATAAAAAGGGGCCTGATTGTTTAGAGCTTTGTAAGTCAGAAGAAGGATTTTAAACTTAATTCTAAACTCTACGGGAAGCCAATGAAGGGAGGCCAGAGCCGGAGAGATATGATCTCTCTTTCTAGTACCTGTTAAAACTCTTGCTGCAGTATTTTGGATCAACTGAAGACTTTTTAAAGATGTTTTAGGACAACCTGATAATAAAGAGTTAGAATAATCTAATCTAGAGCTAACAAAAGCGTGGTTCAGTTTCTTAGCATCACTCTGAGACAAGATGCTCCTAATCTTGCCAATATTATGCAAATGATAGAAGGAAGTCTTAGAAACTAATTTAATATGTGAATTGAAAAACAGATCTTGATCAAAAATAACTCCAAGGTTCCTCACAGAACTATTCAGAGAAAGAGTAACCACATCCAAACTAAGAGTTTGATTTAGAAAGGTATTTCTAAGGTTTTTTGGACTAACAAGAATGACTTCAGTCTTATCTGAATTTAATAGCAGGAAATTACAAGTCATCCAAGCTTTGATTTCCTTAAGACAGGCTTCTAACTTGGCTAAAAATGTATACAGTGTTTTCTAATAATATTGCCTAACGGAAGCATATATAAACTAAAGAGTAGGGCCTAGCACAGATCCCTGTGGAACTCCATGACTGAGCTTTGAGTTGGAAGAAAAACTCATTATTGACATGAGCAAACTGGAACCTATAAGATAAATAAGATCTAAACCGCTGCAAGGAAGTTCCATTAAGTCCAACATAGTGTTCTATCAAGTAGAATATTATGATCGATAGTATCAAAAGCTGCACTAAGGTCTAAAGAGACAAGTACAGAAACAAATCCATTATCAGATGTGATAAGGAGGTTATTAGTGACCTTCACTAAGGCTGTTTCAGTACTAAGATTGATTCTAAACCCAGATTGAAACTCTTCAAATAAACCATTTCCCTACAAGTGGTCAAATAATTGCGTAGCAACAACTCTCTAAGATTTTTGAAATGAAAGGGAGATTAGAGATTGGTCTATAGTTAGCCAAAACTCCTGGATCCAGCATTGGCTTTTTGAGTAAGGGTTTAATTACAGCAGTTTTAAAAGCCTGCGGTACATGGCCTAATATTAATGAAGAATTGATTATTTAAAGAATAGAGCTACCAATAAATGGGAAGACTTCTTTAAATAACCTGGTAGGAATAGGGTGTAAAAGACAAGTTGAAGGCTTGGATGAGGAAATTATTTTATCTGTTATCTCTTATCTTATCTAATAAAGGCTTATCTTATCTTATCTTATCTTATCTAACTCTAAAAGGTCAATGGGAGTAAACTCATCCAAACAGATATCGATTGAAGGAGTTGTAGTAGTTACTATATTTAAGTTAACGATGGTAAGAATCTGAGTGATTTTATCTCTGATAGATTAAATTTTATTATTGAAAAAGTTCATAAAGTCCTGACTAGTAAGCTCTAAGGGAATGCTAGGATTGACAGAATCCTGACTCTTTGTCAGCCTGGCTACAGTGCTGAAAAGAAACCTGGGGTTATTCTTGTTCTCTTCTATTAATGCAGAATAATAACTCATTCTAGCTTTTCTAAGAGATTTTTTTATAAATTAAAAGATGATTTCTTCAAGCTAAATAGATTTCATCTAAATTAGTGGAGCGCCATTTTCTTTCTAATTGACGAGTCTTCTGTTTTAAGCTACGAGTTTCTGTGTTGAACCAAGGAGTTAGAAATCTCTTATTAGACTTTTTCTTTTTCAAAGGGGCCACCATGTCTAGAGTCTGATGCAGAGAAGCTGTAACACTATCTACCATGCTATCAATTACAGAAGGAGCAAGCTCTCCATAGCTTATTTCCATTGTGTTGACACATGGCATAGAGGAAACAATCTGCATAAATTTGGTAACATCATCTGAGAGGCATCTGCTGTAGCAATATTTTTCTTTAGGAGCCAAATATTTTTTTATTTAATTTTGTATACCTTATTGATCCCCAGAGGGGAAATTGAGGGCATCCACCGGATGGATGACACAGCCACGGTACGGCACTATCCCTTTACCATTCACACACATATTCACACCTAGGGCCACTTTAGAGTCTCCAATAATCAGAAATAGTAAAATCAAAGGTTAACAGACAATGGTCTGACAGTACAGGGTTATGAGGAGACACTACCAGATTTTCTATTTCTTTGCCATATGTCAGAACAAGGTCCAACGTGTGGTGGAGATAATGGGTAGAATTTCCTACTTTCTGAGAAAACCCCATCGAGTCTAATATTGATTTAAATGCCATATTAAGACAATCACTATCTACATGTATATTAAAGTCCCCTACTATAATTATTCTATCTGATTTCAGCATTAAATCAGCTAAGAATCTGGCAAATTCAGATAAAAACTCTGAGTAGGTTGATGGAGGACGATAAACTATGGCAAATAAAATTGGGTTTAGCCTAAAATTGCTAAAATGCTCAATACTCAGGACCAGGCCCTCAAAGGAATTATAACGTGTTTTTTGCTTTACATTAACTCGTAATTTGGAATGGTAAATTGTTGCTACTCCTCCTCCACGACCAGAATTTCTGGGATTTTGACAGTTTAAATAACCAGAGGGAGTTGATTCATTTAAACCACCATAATCCTCTTGCCCTAACCAAGTCTCTGTAAGGGATATTAAATTAATCTGATGATCAATTAACAGATCATGGACTAGCAGAGACTTGGGAGTAAGAGACCTAATATTTAACAAACCACATTTAATTTTTAAATTATGAGGAAGGAGAGAGGCCAAATCATTAAATTTAGAGACTTCATGTTGAGTTTTACCAACTTTTTGTTTAATCATTTTGGGATGATTATACATTATATTTTTATTAACTTTGGAGGGAGCAGACAATGATTCTCTGATAGGGAAGACAGGAGCTAAGTTGAGGGGTGGCGGATGAAGAGGAGCTGCAGAGAGGCGTGTAAGACTTCGACTCTGCTTCCTGGTCCCAACTTTGAGTCGTCAAGGTTTTGGAAATTTGGATAAAAATGATGCCAGACGGTTCCGCTTCCGGGTCACCAAGGGATGGCAGCATAGAGCGTGGTCTCCCGACCAAAAACAAGAAATTACTTCAAAAAAGTCAAATTAAAACCGACAAAACTAGTCCTAACGCCTACAAAGGAGAGGAGATGCCTCCGAAAGAGAGAAATAAATCAACCACTCTAGCAGCATCCACAGAAACGGATGTGTCGCAAGATCAAGAAGCTAATGCTAACCCTACCGCTGCTAACCAGGGAAAAAACGACACAAATGAGGACGAAGGAGAGGTGACTAACAGCACAATACTCAAAGAGCTGCGTGAATACAGACAAGAGATCATGAGAGAATTTGCCAAGACAAACTCAAGACTGGATGAAGCGGAGAAAAGAATTGTGGGGAACGAGGAAAGGCTACAAGACATAGAAGGAGTGGTTGCAGGAATGTTAAAACTGCAAGAACAACTTCAGGAGAAATTAACGGATCAGGAATGCAGGTCGAAAAGAGAAAACATAAGGATTTATGGAATTCCCGAACAAAAAGAAATGGACCCAAAGACAATGATTACATTTATAGAGAAAGTGCTTAGAGATAACCTCGGCATCCCTGATACTGTAAACCTGAATATAGAGAGGGTGCACCGAGCAATCGCCCCTCAGCCCCCACCTGGAGCCCAGCCAAGATCTATCCTTGTCAAATTCCAGAGCTTTAGAACGAAAGAAGAAGTAATCCATTTGGCATGGCAGAAGAAAGGCTTTACTCTGGATGACCATAAGATAAACTTGGATCATGATTATGCTCCGGTAATTTTACACAGATGGAAAGCATATGCCGAGGCGCGACGAGTCCTGAAAGAAAACAAAATACGATTTCAGACTCTCTATCCAGCTCGCCTAAGAGCTCACTATGAAGAAGGGCAGAGAACGTATGACACAGCGGAAGAGGCGACAGTGGACATGGTCAGCCGTGGCCCGCAGGTGAAAGTGATTGAGCAGCCAGCGACGTTGTGGGAGAGGATTCAGCGAGGAGCCTGGCAGCCAGCGCGGACCAAACGGACCACCGCAGCCGGGAACACACAGAGCTTCAAGAAAAAGCTGCAAGCATTTAGATGCACAGCAACGGAGGATACAGGTTGATTTGGTCTTTTTTGATTAAAGATAAGAAATAAATGAGAAAGATGTATAAGAAAAGAATTATGAAAATTTTGGTCGGAGGAAGGGACAACGAGAGGACATTGATCTGTTTATATGGCTGACGTCATAGGGGAGGGCCCTCTGACACACTGGAGGTGTAGAGGTTATCCCTCAAACCAGCAACGGGTCAGTAAATCAACCTTAGGGTTGGAAGTTAGTTTTGGAATCTGTTCTATGTTCACAAAGTTTGTTTTTGTTATTCATTGTGTTATTCTTTTTCCAAGGGAGTGCTTACAGGGAACTGAGGTTAAATGTAAATATTTGAATGCAAGGAGAACCGGTTGAAATTGTTTCTTTCAATGTAAATGGAGTTCTGAATCCTATAAAGAGGAGTAAGATTTCGACAAAACTAAAACGAGAAAAGGCACAGATTGCCTTCCTTCAAGAAACCCATTTGAGTCAATCTGAACATGCAAAATTAAAAAGGCAGGGCTATAAATTTGTTTTCTCCTCTTCTTATAAAGCTGGGCACCGACGAGGTGTTGCTATACTTATTTCAAATTTACTAAATTATGATCATATATCAGAAGTACAAGATGAGGAGGGAAGATTGATCAAAATTACTGGTAAAATAGAGGGACATGAAATAATGCTTATAAACGTTTATATTCCACCTGGAAGTGATTGGACTCTCTATAGACACGTATTTGAGTTAATGATGAATTCTCAGGGAGTGGTAATCTGTGGAGGAGACTTCAATATTAGATTAAATCCAAAATTAGGTGTATCAAGTACAACCAATGCAGAAAATGCACTAATTAAAAAGATAAATTCATTGATGAAAGAAGCGGGAATTATTGACATTTGGAGAGAATTACATCCTAAAAGTAGAGACTATACACACTATTCCTGCCCGCACAGTGTTTATTCAAGAATAGACTTTTTTTTTTGTGTTCAATAATGATTCTTTCAGAGTAAGAGATTGCAAAATTAAGACAATTGATCTCTCGGATCATAGTCCCATTTCATTGTCTGTTATTTTAGAAAAGGTCAGAAAAGTGTTGTGGAAGTTCAACTCAAATATATTAAATGATTCCGAATTAAGACAAAAATTAAAGGATGACATTAAGAACTATCTTGAGTTGAACGACACAGGCGAAGTGTCACAGATAATTTTGTGGGAGGCTCTGAAAGCTGTAATGAGAGGAAAGATCATTTCAATGACGTCTCACTTGAAAAAATTAAAGGGGCAAAAATTAGCTGATCTCCAAGGAAAATTAAAACGATTACAACGGTTAGACAGTAATAAGAGTGATTCAAAAGTAAAAGAGGAAATAAAAAAGATTAAAAGTGAAATTGATAACATCTATACGCAGGACACCCAGAAAAAAATTGTTTTTTTGATGCAAAAATACTACAAAATTGGGAGCAAATTGATTAAACTACTAGCATATAAATTACGCAAACAGAGAGCAGAAAACACAATTTATAGAATAAAACACCCCCAAACAAAGAGGGTTGAAAACAAACTGGAAAAAGCACAGGAAAGTTTTGAATTATTTTATAAAGATTTGTATTCCCAACCTCAAACTTCTAACGAGATACAAAATAGAAGATTTTTTAAAAGCATTGAACTTACCAACAATGACAAATACACAAAATGAAAAATTAGTCCAACCAATAACAACCAAAGAACCATGGCCATTTCCAAATTAAAAGTGGGGAAGTCCCCAGGCTCCAACGGTTACACTACAGAGTGGTATAAATGTTTTAATGAAGATTTGTCCCCTATACTATTAAAAACCTTTAATTGGATTATACAAAATGGTGAAATCCCTCCATCTTGGAAAGATGTAGTCATTTCTGTCATACCCAAGCAGGGTAAGGACAGACAGGATTGCAGTAGCTACCGTCCCATTAGTGTCCTTAACTTGGATTATAAATTATTCACAGCAATAGTGGCTCGAAGACTTGAAAAATTCCCACCTGATTTGATACATTTAGACCAGTGTGGATTTATCCAGCAAAGACAGACCTTAGATAATATAAGACGCTCCTTACATGTGATAGGACAAATAAATAAGGAGAAGACTAAGGCCATTATTGTAGGATTAATTAAATTAAATTAAATTTAAATTAAATCACCCTTATTGTCATTCAACTGTACAACCAATCATGTACAGTAGAACGAGATTGTGCTTTACCTATCTACAGTGTCAATCACACAGACCCCAAGTGCAGAATCAGAGGGCCGCTGCCATGCAAGGCGCCGCCACAGATTTCCCTCCTCCATTCCATTATTGCTGAGCACCAAGCTGGACGGCAGGAAGTTCCACTTTTATATGGTCTTCGGCATGACCCGGCCGGGATTAGATTAGATGCTGAAAAGGCATTCGACTCAGTCAGATGGTTATTCCTCTATAAAGTATTGGCTAAATTCGGTTTTAATGAAAATTTTATCACATTAATACAATCCCTTTATGATAAGCCAAGGGTTCGTGTAAAGATCAACGGAGATCTTTCTGACTCCTTCCTCCTGGAACGAGGAATGAGGCAGGGATGTCTGATTTCAACACTCTTTTTGCCCTTTATATTGAGCCCCTTGGCCAATTGATAAGACAGACTGGGGACATTAAGGGGATTACAGTAGCTGGGAATGAACAAAAAGTTGCAATGTTTGCAGATGATGTACTTGTTTTTTTGGAGGAGCCTGAATAATCTTTTATGAAGTTGATGTCGGTATTCAACAGTTGCGGGAAGTTATATGGATACAAATTAAATATATCTAAAACTCAGGTGATGACCCTGAATTATAAAGTTTCAAAATCTCTTAAGGAAAAATATAATCTTGACTGGGATGCTGTCTCCCTAAAATATTTAGGTATAATTCTCACTAAAGACATTTCTAGACTGTTTCAAGCAAATTATGACCCTTTATCATTAGCAATAAAATCAGACATAAATAGATGGAATCTTGTATCCTTTCTCAATTTAAACTCAAAGATTATTGCAGTGAAAATGAATATAGTTCCCCAATTGCTGTATTTGTTTAGAACATTACCTACTGAAGTGAGTGACAATCAATTCAAGGAATGGGACAAATGGATTTCATGCTTTAAATGGCAGGGGAAGAAACCAAGAATATACTACTGTATACTGTTTTATAATTAAGGAAAGAAAAGGGTGGAGCAATGCTTCCTTGTTTAAAATACTATTATTATGCTTATTATACTATTATTATGCTTCTGGTTCCAAGGTTGTCATAGCCAGGAGCGGCACTGGGGTTAAGCTCCCAGTGCTCATAAAATGCTCCTTATGGTGTGCGTCTCGGAAAGCCTCTGACAACTAAGTCCAACTCCTAGCCTGCCCGTGTGGTTTAGTCTCTAAGCCCGGCGGAACTGCTTTTACTAATAGGAGAAGGGGCGAGGGCGGATCTCTGGCGCCTTAAAACCAGATGCTTCGGGTAGATGGTGGCTCGTCAACCTGGGAAGGTAGCCCATCCAGGGGAAGGTAAACCCTGATTTCAAACCTCTGCTGCCTTGCGGCATACCCGGTCACGGGAAAGGCTTCGGGAGTCAACCCTGAGGAAAAATCCGGAGTCGGAGCCCCTAAGGCAGTTCTATGTTGTGCTCAACATCGTTCTGGCAGCTCCTGCAACAGCGCTGGTGCCAAACTGTAGCAGCCCTGCTGTTCCTTTGGATTCATCAGTGATGTGGAGAGGGGGGACATGCTGCATGGGCAACATCTTGTCCTCCATATCTTCCTGCCCAGGCTTGAATCCTACCAACGCCCAACGCTGGAAGGTAGAACACCGGATCACTGGAGAGGACACTCCAGCTTCGCCTTTGGCGTAGACAAAACACGGGGAATGACAGTTACCGGTTATAAGCCACTGCTCAATTGGCGTAGAGCGTGGCGCCAGGGGTTGTTCCCGACGGTGGGAGGGATCATCAGATCTCACTGGACAGCTACCGCCCGCCTCAAGCTGGGCAGCCCCCAGCCAATAAGGTGTTGTCCCGCCACAGCTTGCTTTCCTCATTGGGTGCATGGGGATAAGGAGAAATCCAAATAGCAGGCTGAGAACCTTCGCACCAGGCAAGACAATAAAACAAAAGAGACCAACTCTAAAACTGGGAACTTGGAACGTCCGCACTATGATGACAGGACTCGCTGCTAACCTCAAGGACATCAACGACACCAGGAAGACTGCCATCATCAATAATGAGCTGAAGAGACTGGGAGTGGATATCGCCACTCTCCAGGAAACACGGTTAGCTGATGCAGGCACACTGAGAGAGAAGGACTACACGTTCTACTGGCAGGGAAAGGGCAGTGACGAACACAGGGAACACGGAGTGGGTTTCGCAGTGAAGAACACTTTGCTGAAGATGGTGGAACCGGGCAGCACTGGCTCTGCACGACTCCTCACCCTCCGCCTGAACACCACTCAAGGCCCAGTCACCCTCGTCAGTGTGTATGCCCCAACACAGACAGCCACACCAGAGGCAAAAGACGAGTTCTACGAGAATCTCGCAACAACTGTCAGGATCATCCCCAACTCTGAACAACTCATTCTCCTTGGAGACTTCAATGCCAGAGTTTGTGCTGACCACGACTCCTGGCCCTCCTGTCTTGGACCTTTTGGCGTGGGCAGAATGAACGACAACGGACAGCGGCTGCTCGAGTTCTGCACATATCACGATCTGTGCATCACAAACTCGTTCTTCAAGACCAAGCCCCAACACAAGGTTTCCTGGCAACATCCGCGCTCAAAGCACTGGCACCAGCTAGACTTGATCCTGACCAGGCGCACCTCACTGAAGAACGTGCTAATCACCCGTTCGTTCCAGAGTGCAGATTGCGACACAGACCATTCATTGGTGTGTTGCAAGGTCAGGCTGCAGCTGAAGAAATTCCATCGTGCTAGACAACCTGGAAAGGCACGGATTGACACCAGCAAGATGGCCCAACCAGAACTTGTTGAGCAGTTTGCCTCCACCTTTGAGAAGGAACTTGGTGTACCACAAGGAGGAGAATCTGCAAAGCAGAAGTGGGAAGAGCTGCGAAACACCATCTACCGCACAGCCTTGGCTACCTTTGGGAGGAAGACCTCGAAGTCACAGGACTGGTTTGATGCCAAGTTGACCGAGATGACCCCCGTCATTGAAGCCAAGCGCTCAGCACTTGCTGAGTACAAGAAGTACCCAAACGAGAAGAATCTCCAGATTCTCAGGGCTGCGAGAAGCAAAGTTCAGCAGACTGCTCGGCGCTGTGCCAACGAGTGCTGGACTCAGCTCAGCCAAGACATTCAAACCGCTGCCATAACAGGGAACATCCGTGGTATGTACGATGGCATCAAGAAAGCACTTGGTCCGGCTCAGAGCAAGATGGCCCCCCTCAAATCTTCCACTGGGGAGATGATCACAGAGAAGAACAAGCAGATGGAGAGATGGGTGGAACACTACTCCGACCTCTACTCTAGACAGAACACCGTGACACCGTCAGCCCTTGATGCCATCGACTGCCTGCCATCCATGGACGAACTTGACGCCGAGCCAACCATCGACGAACTCAGTAAGGCCATTGATAGCTTGGCCGCTGGCAAGGCACCCGGCAATGACGGCATACCCCCTGACCTGATCAAGCACTGCAAGACCGCCCTACTGCTGCCATTGCATGACGTCCGCTGCCAGTGCTGGAAGGAAGGTGCCGTACCACAGGACATGAGGGACGCCAAGATCATCACCCTCTACAAAAACAAAGGGGAGAGAAGCGACTGCAACAACTACAGGGGCATTTCCCTCCTCAGCGTTGTTGGCAAAGTCTACGCACGAGTTGTTCTCGTTCGTCTACAGAAGCTTGCCGAACGTGTCTACCCCGAGTCTCAGTGTGGCTTCCGCGCTGAGCGATCGATGGTAGACATGATATTCTCCATCCGCCAACTCCAGGAGAAATGCAGAGAACAGAACATGCCTCTGTACATCGCCTTCATCGACCTCACCAAAGCGTTCGATCTGGTCAGCAGAGAGGGCCTTTTCAAGATCCTGCCAAAGATAGGATGCCCACCAAAGTTGCAAAGCCTCATCGAATCGTTTCACACCAACATGCAGGTGATAGTGCAGCACGATGGCAACGTCTCAGAGCCATTCAACATACGCAGCGGAGTGAAACAGGGCTGTGTACTTGCGCCAACCCTCTTTGGGATTTTCTTTGCTATGCTCCTGAGGCATGCCTTCAGCACAGCAACAGAGGGAATCTACCTGCACACAAGATCTGACAGCAGGCTTTTCAACCTCGCCCGCCTGAAAGCCAGAACCAAAGTACGCGAGGCTCTAATCAGAGACATGCTGTTCGCAGACGATGCTGCAGTCGCAACCCACACACAGCAGAAGCTTCAGACCCTGATGGACCGCTTCTCCCAGGCATGCAAGGACTTCGGGCTTACCATCAGCCTGAAGAAGACTAACGTCTTGGCGCAAGGCACGGAAGCACCACCAACCATCATCATTGATGACTACAAGCTGGAGGTTGTGAATCAGTCCACGTACCTGGGGTCCACGATCAGCAACAACCTCTCCCTTGATACAGAGATCAACAAGAGGATTGGAAAATCAGCCTTCACACTCACTCGCCTCACCACACGAGTGTGGGAGAGTCCCAAACTCTCTGTCAAGACGAAGATGGCAGTGTACAACGCCTGCGTCATCAGCACACTGCTCTATGGGAGTGAGACGTGGACAACATACGCCCGGCAGGAAAAGAGACTGAACTCCTTCCACTTGCGCTGCATTCGCCACATCCTGGACATATCCTGGCAGGACAAAGTGCCCAACACAGAAGTTCTGTCCCGCGCCGGCCTTCCCTCCATGTTCACTCTACTCAGGCAGCGCAGGCTCCGTTGGCTAGGCCACGTTCACCGTATGGAGGATGGCAGAATCCCCAAAGACGTCCTCTATGGAGAACTGGCAACTGGCAGGAGAGACGTTGGCCGCCCACAGCTGCGCTTTAGAGACGTCTGCAAGAGAGACATGAAGGCCCTGGATATCAACACAGAGCGCTGGGAGGACCTTGCAACGGACCGCTCCAAATGGAGAGGCACCCTGACCAGACAGCTCAAGGCGGGTGAAGAGAGACTGACTGCTGCAGCAGATGAAAAAAGGACCCGCAGGAAGAACCGCCACAGACCCAGCAGCACGGAGACCACCCACAAGTGTGACCTGTGTGACAGGGACTGTCATTCGCGCATCGGCCTGTTCAGCCACAGGCGGTGCTGTTCCAGCAGAGTAGACGTTTTAGGATTCTCTTCCATGGTCATCATAGACCGACGGAGGCCGACGAAGATTATGCTTCTCAAGTTATTCTTCTATTATATTGGTGTAACCCAGACTTCCAAGCCAATTGGAAGATAATAGAATCCAACATATCACCTATATTCAGAATCAGAATCAGAATCAGAATCAGATTTATTGCCATTGTTCATGTAGTACACAAACTAGGAATTTGTCTCGGTGCAATGCTGCAACATTAAACATGATAAAATAAAGAAATAAAAACTATACATGCAATAAAGTGTTGAATAAGAGTGAGTAATACTAGTCAGCAGTTTTAAATATATTAGCGAGCAGCAGATATTGTGGAGATACCATATAGTGCAGTCGGTAATGCAAAAAGAAAACAGTGATGATTGACATGAGTCTGGTTGAGCTGCTGTACATAGTGCACGAGAGTCAATAAGTCACTTAGTATTCAGCAGTCTGATGGCAGAGGGGAAGAAGCTGTTCATGTGACGGGAGGTTTTAGTCTGAATGGACCGAAGTCTTCTACCTGAGGGGAGAGGGGCAAACAGTACGTGACCAGGGTGCCGCAGGAAGAACATCTTCTTCTGGGCCTTTTTGATGAGGGAGCTGATGGACTCAAAGGACTTCATGACTACAGAGGTGAGCGCTACAGGTCTGTAGTCGTTAAGTCCAGTGATCCGTGGCTTCTTGGGGACAGGGATGATGGTGGAGGATTTGAGGCAGGTCGGCACGTGGCAAAGCTTAAGGGAGGTGTTAAAAATGTCTGTGAAGACAGGAGCCAGCTCTTTCGCACAGTGTCTCAGGGCGGAGGGAGGCACGCCGTCCGGACCGGGGGCCTTGCGCGGGTTCAGTCTGGAGAACTGTCTGAGCACATCCTGCTCACTGATAACAAGGGCAGGGGGGGAGGAGGGGGGGCCGCCTTTGATGAAGTAGGGACCGTGGAGGCTGTGGAGCTGGAGGGAGGGGGGGAGTTGGACACAGCTGACGAGGTGTCAAAACGGGCATAGTGATGGGACAGTCTTTGACAAAGGGCTTTGTCATCCTGACCCTTAGGAGCCTGAGGCCGATAATTGGTGATTTGCCTCAGTCCTCTCCACACAGAAGCCGAGTCGTTAGCAGTGAACTGCTGCTGGAGTCTCTCAGAATACACAGATTTAGCTCTCCTCAGCTCTCTGTTAAACCGATATTTAACCTCCCTGTAGCGGTCCCTGTCTCCACTTTTCAACGCTGCTTCCTTCTCCTTCCTGATCTGTCTGAGCTTAGCAGTGAACCAGGGCTTGTCATTTGAGTACCTCACCCTGGTGCGCGATGGAAGAATGCTCTCCTCACAAAAGTGGATATATGAGTTCACAGTGTTCGTGTATTCATCCAGATCATGTGTGGCTCCTTTAAACATGCCCCAGTCAGTTATTTCCATGCACGTTTCCAGCTTCTCCTCAGCTTCACTGGTCCATTCCCCTTACAAGCTGCAACTTCAGATAAAAGACTAGCTGACCAATTACAGGGTCTAAACCCTTGGATTGAACACACACTTAATGTATGGCATAAAGTAGTGAAAACCTGTGAAAAAGGAAACATGCTAAGAAATTTCAAATGGTGTGCCTATGACACAGATTTTCAACCCAACAAAAGTGATAAAAGATTTCAAACTTGGACAAAAAAAAGGGCTAACAACGTACCTCACCTTTACAAGCAAAGGAACACTACAGAATTTCCAGTCCCTACAAACCAAATTTGGTCTTGAGTAAGTAGACTTCTTCAGGTACCTCCAAATACATGATTATTTTAACAAGCATAGCAAATCTCTAAACCTATCTTCAACAGACTCACACTTTTTTAAAATTTTAAAGTCAGCTTATGACACTTCAATGAAAAAGGCAATTTCTAAGTTGTATGATGGGATGCTAAATGCAAGGAACGATGATACGCTACACATTAAGAATAAGTGGGAACATGAAGTGGGAATGGGCATTTCTGATGAGAATTGGGAAAAAATTTGTATCTTTCAATGGTCCTCCACAAACTTACTGGTATGGAGAGAATACTGTTGGAAAAATGGGATAAGATTTTTTTAGACCCCTCACCAAAGTAAATATAGAAACATAAATAATGAGTGTTGGAGAAGGTGTGGCTCTGTTGAAGCAAATCATTTTCATATATTCTGGGAATGTCCGGTTTTGCATCAATATTGGTCTGGAATTCATAAAGCTTTAAATGATATCTTCAAGGTAAACATTGCAAACAGTTCTCCAGACTGAACCCGCGCAAGGCCCCCGGTCCAGACGGCTTGTCTCCCTCCACCCTGAGACACTGTGCGAAAGAGCTGGCTCCTGTCTTCACAGACATTTTCAACATCTCCCTTAAGCTATGCCACGTGCCGTCCTGCCTCAAATCCTCCACCATCATCCCTGTCCCCAAGAAGCCACGGATCACTGGACTTAACGACTACAGACCTGTAGCGCTCACCTCTGTAGTCATGAAGTCCTTTGAGCGCCTGGTCCTGCCCCACCTCAAGTCCATCACCACCCCCCTCCTGGACCCGCTGCAGTTTGCCTACCGAGCCAACAGGTCTGTAGACAACACAGTCAACCTGGCCCTCCACTCCATCCTGCAGCACCTGGACTCCCCGGGAACCTACGCCAGGATCCTGTTTGTGGACTTCAGCTCCGCATTCAACACCATCCGCCCCGCTCTGCTCCGGGACAAGCTGTCCCTGCTCAACGTGCCTGACTCCCTCTGCAGGTGGATCACCGACTTCCTGACGGACCGGAGGCAGCATGTGCGGCTGGGAAAGACTGTCTCAGACTCTGCTAGCATCAGCACCCGATCACCCCAGGGCTGTGTACTTTCCCCCCTACTCTTCTCCCTTTATACCAACTCCTGCACCTCCAGCCACCAGTCTGTCAAGTTGATCAAGTTTGCGGACGACACCACCCTCATCGGGCTCATCTCCAACGGCGACGAGTCCGCCTACAGGAGAGAGGTGGCCCAGCTGGCGTCCTGGTGCAACAACAACAACCTGCAGCTGAACGCTCTGAAGACAGTCGAGATGATTGTGGACTTCAGGAAAGTCGCAACCCCTCTGCCCCCCCTCACCCTCACAGGCTCTCCCATCACCACTGCTGATTCCTTCCGCTTCCTAGGCACCACCATCACCAGGGACCTCAAGTGGGAGCCGACCATCAGCTCCCTCATCAAAAAGGCCCAGCAGAGGATGTTCTTCCTGCGGCAGCTGAGGAAGCTCAAGCTACCCACCAAGATGTTAGTGCAGTTCTACACAGCCATCATCGAGTCCATCCTCACCACCTCCATAACCGTGTGGTATGCAGGAGCCACTGCCAGGGACAGACTAAGGCTGCAGCTCGTCGTGCGCACTGCTGAGAAGGTGATCGGCTGCAAGCTCCCATCTCTCCAGGATCTGTACATCTCCAGGACCCGGAGGCGTGCTGGCCGGATCATAGCCGATCCCTCACACCCTGGTCACGTACTGTTTGCCCCTCTCCCCTCAGGTAGAAGACTTCGGTCCATCCAGACTAAAACCTCCCGTCACATGAACAGCTTCTTCCCCTCTGCCATCAGACTGCTGAACACTAAGTGACTTATTGACTCTCGTGCACTATGTACAGCAGCTCAACCAGACTCATGTCAATCATCACTGTTTTCTTCCTGCATTACCGACTGCACTATATGGTTCTCCACATTATCTGCTGCTCGCTAATATATTTAAACTGCTGACTAGTATTACTCACTCTTATTCTACACTTTATTGCATGTATAGTTTATTTCTTTTATTTTATCATGTTTAATGTTGCAGCATTGCACCGAGACAAATTCCTAGTTTGTGTACTACATGAACAATGGCAATAAATCTGATTCTGATTCTGATTCTGACTTTTTAAATTTATATATGGGTCTTGTTCTAACTCTGGACAGAAGAGGGGACATAAAATTGCTGCAGGCACTCTTAGCAGCCAGCAAGAAATCAATTACTAGAAAATGGTTAAACCTAGCCCCACCCACACTCAATGATTGGTTTGGAATAATTTTGGAAAGCTTCAAAATGGAAAAATTGACGTATTTGTTAAGAATTCAAAGGGAAAAATTTTATTTAATTTGGAACAAGTGGATTCATTTTATATTGTGGTGCACATATGTAGTTTCACGGGCTCACATGTATATGACTGTTCATATGCTCTCATTCCTGTGTGCTTATGTTGGCTTCACGTCTGAAGAGGAACAAAAGGTCTGGACCTCCTAGGGAGAAGAGGAGGATAAGAGAGTTGGCCTTTTGATATGCAAAGAGATGGACATGAAGGATTTCCTGACCACCGAGGTTTGGGTGAAAGAGATAGGAACTGCAGGGGGGATGCATTGTGTTTGAGATTTAAAGACAATGGGATTTTGTGCTTTGATGTCAGGGGTATAAGACTGGCAGATGTTGGGGGTTCTGCCTCTTTTCTGATTTGAATGTTGGAGAGTGTGTTGTGAAATAAAATGGAACTTCAACTTTATTTATTTATATAGCACCATTTCACAACAACAGTCATCTCATAGCACTATCAACTGTAGGGGGGAACCCCCACAGTTGCAGAAAGACCCCAGCAATCAGGTGATCCCCTGTGAGCAAGCACTTGGCGACGGTGGAGAGGAAAAACTCCCTTTTAACAGGAAGAAACCTCCAGCAGAACCAGGCTCAGGGAGGGGCAGTCATCTGCTGCGACTGGCTGGGGGGTGAGGGGACAGAGAAGATGAAAAGAACAGACATGTAGAGAGCAAACAGCACGATGGGGACTCAATCTATGGGAGAGAACAAACAAATGTTAATGACCAGCAAAAAAAATATTTCATAGAGAGTGAGGAAAGGAGTGAGGCCCAGTGCATTACTGGAGGTCCCCCGGCTGACTAAACCTATTAGCAGCATAACTAAGGGAGGGTTCAGAAACACATGATCCCTCCCTAATTGTAGGCTATATCAAAAAGGTAGGTTTTAACCCTAATCTTAAAAACAGAGATTGAGTCTGACTCCCGAATCCTGATTGGCAGCTGATTCCACAGGAGAGGAGCTTGATAACTGAAGGCTCTGCCTCCCATTGTACTTTTGGAGATTCAAGGTATTACAAGTAGTCCTGCATTTTGGGAGCGTAGTGCTCTGTTAGGATAATACGGTAGTATCAGATCTTTTAAATAAAAAGGAGCCTGATTGTTTAGAGCTTTGTAAGTAAGAAGAAGGATTTTAAACTTAATTCTAAACTCTATGGGAAGCCAATGAAGGGAGGCCAGAACCGGAGAGATATGATCTCTCTTTCTAGTACCTGTTAAAACTCTTGCTGCAGCATTTTGGATCAGCTGAAGACTTTTTAAAGATGTTTTAGGACAACCTGATAATAAAGAATTACAATAATCTAATCTCGAGCTAACAAAAGCGTGGATCAGCTTCTCAGCATCACTCTGAGACAAGATGCTCCTAATCTTGGCAATATTACGCAAATGATAGAAGGCAGTCTTAGAAACAAATTTAATATGTGAATTGAAGGACAAATCCTGATCAAAAATAACTCCAAGGTTCCTCACAGAGCTATTAAGAGAAAGAGTAACTGCATCCAAACTGAAAGTTTGATTTGGAAAGGAATTTCTAAGGTTTTTTGGACCAACAAGAATGACTTCAGTCTTATCTGAATTTAATAGCAGGAAATTACAAGTCATCCAAGCTTTGATTTCCTTAAGACAGGCTTCTAACTTGGCTAATTGATTACTATCATCTGGCTTCATTGACAGGTATAATTGTGTGTCATCTGCATAACAATGAAAATGTATACAGTGCTTTCTAATAATGTTGCCTAACGGAAGCATATATAAACTAAAAAGAGTAGGGCCTAGCACAGATCCCTGTGGAACTCCATGACTAAGCTTTGAGTTGAAAGAAAACTCATTATTTACATGAACAAACTGGAACCTATCAGATAAATAAGATCTAAACCACTGCAACAAAGTTCCATTAAGTCCAACATAGTGTTCTAATCTATCAAGTAGAATATTATGATTGATAGTATCAAAAGCTGCACGAAGGTCTAAAAGGACAAGTACAGAAACTAGTCCATTATCAGATGCAATGAGGAGGTCGTTAGTGACCTTCGCTAAGGCTGTTTCAGTACTATGATGGATTCTAAACCCAGATTGAAACTCTTCAAGTAAACCATTTCCCTGCAGGTGGTCGAATAATTGCGTAGTAACAACTCTTTCTAAGATTTTTGAAATGAAAGGGAGATTAGAGATTGGTCTATAGTTAGCTAAAGCTCCTGGATCTAGCGTTGGCTTTTGGAGTAAGGATTTAATTACAGCTGTTTTAAAAGCCTGCGGTACATGGCCTAAAGTTAATGAAGAATTGATTATATGAAGAATAAAGCTACCAATAAGTGGGAAGACTTCTTTAAATAACCTAGTAGGAATAGGGTCTAAAAGACAAGTTGAAGGTTTGGATGAGGAAACTATTTTGTCTAACTCACAAAGGTCGATTGGAGTAAACTCATCAAGACAGACATCAAAAGAAGGAGTTGTAGTAGTTACAGTATTTAAGTTAACTGTGGGAAGAATCTGATTGATTTTATCTCTGATGGATGAAATTTTATTATTGAAAAAGTTCATAAAGTCCTGACTAGTAAGCTCTAAGGGAATGCTAGGATTGACAGAGTCCTGACTCTTTGTCAACCTGGCTACAGTACTGAAAAGAAACCTGGGATTATTCTTGTTCTCTTCTATTAATGCAGAGTAATAACTTGTTCTAGCTTTTCTAAGAGATTTTTTATAAATTAAAAGATGATTTCTCCAAGCTAAATAGATTTCATCTAAATTAGTAGAGCGCCATTTTCTTTCTAATTGACGAGTCTTCTGTTTTAAGCTACGAGTTTCTGTGTTGAACCAAGGAGTTAGAAATCTCTGATTAGACTTTTTCTTTTTTAAGGGGGCCACCAAGTCTAGAGCCTGATGCAGAGAAGCTGAAACACTATCCACCATGTTATCAATTACAGAAGGAGCAAGCTGTCTATAGCTTATTTCCGTTGTGTTGACACATGGCATAGAGGAAACAATCTGCATAAATTTGGAAACAGCATCATCTGAGAGGCATCTACTGTAATAATATTTTTCTTTAGGAGCCAAATAGTCAGAAATGGTAAAATCAAAGGTTAACAGACAATGGTCTGACAGTACAGGGTTATGAGGAGACACTACAAGATTTTCTATTTCTATGCCATATGTCAGAACAAGGTCCAATGTATGGTGGAGGTAATGAGTAGAATTTCCTACTTTCTGAGAAAACCCAATCGAGTCTAATATTGAATTAAATGCCACATTAAGGCAGTCACTATCTACATCCACATGTATATTAAAGTCCCCTACTATAATTATTCTATCAGATTTCAGCACTAAATCAGCTAAGAAATCAGCAAATTCGGATAAAAATTCTGAGTAGGTTGATGGGGGAAGATAAACTATGGCAAATAAAATTGGGTTTAACCTAAAATTGCTAAAGTGCCCAATACTGAGGACCAGGCCCTCAAAGGAATTATAACATGTTTTTTGCTTTACATTAACTAGTAATTTGGAATGGTAAATTGTTGCTACTCCTCCTCCACGACCAGAACTTCTGGGATTTTGACAGTTTAAATAACCAGAGGGAGTTGATTCATTTAAACCAACATAATCCTCTTGCCCTAACCAAGTCTCTGTAAGGGAAATTAAATCAATCTGATGATCAATTAACAGATCATGGACTAACAGAGACTTGGGAGTTAGAGACCTAATATTTAGTAAACCACATTTAATTTCTAAATTATGAGGAGGAACAGAGGCCAAATCATTCAATTTAGAGGCTTTATGTTTAATTTGAGTTTTACCAATGTTTTGCTCCATCACTTTGGGATGCTTATGCATGATATTTTTATTCACTTTGGAGGGAGCAGACAACGACTCTCCGATGGGGAAGACAGGGGCCAAGCCGAGGGGCGGCGGATGAAGAGGAGCTGCAGAGAGGCGTGTAAGACTGCGACTCTGCTTCCTGGTCCCAACTCTGAGTAGTCATGGTTTTGGAAATTTGGATAAAAAAGATGCCAGATTGTTAGATAAATGAGAAGCACCATCCAAAGTGGGATGAATGCTGTCTCGTCTCATAAGACCAGGTTTTCCCCAAAAAGAGCTCCAAATGTCAATGTAGCCCACGTCATTTTTAGGACACCACACAGACAGCCAGCGGTTCAAGGATGACGAGCGACTAAACATGTCATCACTGGTCAGATTGGGGAGGGGCCCAGAGAATACTACAGTGGCAGACATCGTTTTTGCAAAGTCACACACCGATTCTACATCAAGTTTGGTGACTTCCGACTGCCGGAGACGGATGTCATTAATGCCGGCGTGAATAACAATTGTGGAGTATTTACAGTTACTTTTAGCCAGCATTTTCAGATTTGACTCGATGTCGCCTGCTCTGGCCCCAGGAATGCATTTGACTATGACCGCTGGAGTCTCTAGGTTCACGTTTCTGACTACAGAGTCGCCAATGATCAGAGTTTTTTCCTCAGCGGGTGTGTCGCTGAGCGGGGAAAAACGATTAGAAACGTGAACAGGTTGGTGGTGAACCGGGGCTTTGCGACTAGGCTTCCTTCTCACCGTCACCCACCCAGTCTCCTCGCTGCTGAGGAGAGCCGGGGAACCGCTGACAGGGGGGCCTAAGCTAGCTAGCTCCACTGCAGCTAATGGGCGTCCGTCGAGATTAACTGGCGCAGACGGTGTTTCAATGCAGCGGAGCCGGGATTCCAAATCAGACAACCTCGCCTCGAGCGCCTCAAAAAGACAACATTTATTACATTTACCATTATCGCTAAAAGAGGCAGAGGTGTAGCTAAACATCTGACAGAGAGAGCACACCAGAGGAGAGGAAAGAGAGCTAGTAGTCATAGCTAATAGCTGGAGAGCAACCACACAGGCAGACAGCAAAACAGGAAGTGACGATACGTTACGTTACCACAAGGAAGTGACGATCCTCAGTCCCCAAGCACAGTCAACTTGCTTGACTGTAACAACTTGAGAAATAACTCAGCCTCATCCTTTCCACACAATCTCCACACTGGTGACCTTAAGATGTATTATGGCCGGTGACGATTCTCCTGCACCGGACTCATCAGGAGCCAGCCAGGCTAATGCAGCTACCACAGTCCAGCTACCGGATTTCTGGCAGAATAGCCCGCGCTCCTGGTTTAACGCAGTTGAGGCACAGTTCCATCTCCAGAAGGTTTCGGCAGACGCCACGAAATTCTACCATGTGGTTGCAAAGCTGGACAGCCACACAGCCCAGTGAGTAGAGAGCCTGATTAACCACCCCCCAGACGACGACAAGTACGGCACATTGAAGGCTGCTCTCATCCGTTTTTTCACCCCCTCGCTGGGAGAGCAAGCAGAGAAGCTCCTGGCGTTGACTGAGTGCGAGGTCGACAGACCTGCAGACCTGATGGCGAAGATGCTGAGTTTGAGAGACTCCGAAGATGATGGTTTTTTCTTCGCCCACCTTTTCCTCAGGACACTACCGTCAGCGGTGAGAGTTACCCTGGCCAGTTCACAGCTGCTGGCCCACCGGGACTACCACGAGCTGAGCCAGGAGGCGCAGCGACTCGTCGACGCCCATAGACGACACACGGCCACGACCGCAGCAGCGGAGCTGGGCGCAACATCCGGAGATGGCAGGGGGCCAGAGGCTGCAGCACCAGACTCACCGACGACAGCAGCTGCGGAGGCCAGGAGACGCGGAGTGGACGACGTCCTTTGCTTTTACCATCGCCGTTCCGCTGAGAGGGCACGCAAGTGCATTCCACCGTGCCAGTTCAAGCGCTCGCGAAACGCCAAGACCGGGAGGCGGTAGCAGCTGCGGCTCTCGGTGAAGAGAACAAGCTGCTCTACCTGAGGGACGCGCGATCGGGGAGGCACTTCCTCGTGGACACAGGTTCCCAGCTGAGTTTCATCACACCTTCCTACGCTGACCGGCTGGCGCCTTCCAGTGGCCCTGTGGCGTCAGCAGCGAACGGCTCGGCGATTAAGACCTTCGGGGAGAAGACCCTGTCTCTGTCTTTACATGGCCGCACATTCGAGTGGACTTTCGTCATAGCGGCAGTCAATTTCAACATGTTAGGTGCTGATTTTTTGTGCTCACATGGTTTGTTGGTCGATCTTGCTAACAGACGCCATCTTTTTCTTCTATTCCCTGTACAGCACGAGTGACTCCGCCAACAGCACAAGCCAACGTCACAGCTGCAGGTGGTAAGTTCCACACACTTCTCAATCAGTTTCCAGCACTCACGGTGCCAACGTTTTCGGCGACCGTGGCTAAACACGGGGTGGAGCATTTTATTACTACCGGACCGCCTGTTTTTGCAAAAGCTCGGTGCTTGGATTCAGCTAAACTGGCCATAGCGCACGAGGAATTCGCCAACCTAGAAAAATTGGGCATCATCAGACGTTCAAATAGCCCTTGGGCTTCACCGCTTCACATGGTCCCTAAAACTGATGGCTCATGGCGGCCGTGCGGTGATTTTCGCAGGCTGAACAATGCTACAGCACACGACCGCTACCCAATCCCACATATCCAGGATTTTTCAGTTCATTTGGCGGGGACGCGCGTTTTTTCTAAGATAGACTTAGTGCGCGGTTATCATCAGGTCCCAGTACGCGCTGAGGACATACCCAAAACAGCGGTAATAACTCCTTTCGGGCTTTTTGAGTTTTTGCGCATGCCGTTTGGGCTTAAAGGCGCAGCGCAGACTTTCCAACGCATGATGGACGCGGTGTTGCGCGATCTTCCTTTCGTGTTCGTCTACCTGGACGACATTTTAGTAGCCACTGCATCCGAGGACGAACACGAAAATCACCTCACGGCAGTTTTCCGGAGGTTGGCAGAGCACGGGCTAATAATCAACCCAGCAAAGTGTCAGTTTGGGGTGGCGCAGATTGATTTTTTGGGGCATCGCATCTCTCCCGAAGGTGCAGTTCCTCTGCCTGACAAGGTGCGCGCGATGGCAAATTTTCCCCAGCCACAAACGGTCAAAGCATTACAGGAGTTTTTGGGAATGGTGAATTTTTATAACCGTTTCCTTCCCCGCGCGGCGCAGCTCATGCAACCATTGTACGCTGCACTTAAAAAACAAAAACCCGCAAATAAAATTGAATGGTCCCCCGAGCAGGAGCGCGCATTCTCTGAAATCAAAACAGCCTTGGCAAATGCTGCGTTGTTGGCACACCCAGTCCCAACGGCCCGCATGGCGCTCACTACTGACGCATCAGAGGTGGCCATGAGGCGGTTGTTGAACAGTATGTGGCTGGAGCCTGGCAGCCGCTCGCGTTTTTCAGCAGGACTTTGCGCGATAGTGAGCGGAAATACAGCGCATTCGACAGGGAGTTGTTAGCCCTGCATTTGGCTATTCGCCACTTCCAGTTTTGACTGGAGGGACGCCGTTTCACCGCGTTCGTTGACCACAAGCCGCTGACTTTTGCGATGGCCAAGATTTCAGAACCGTGGTCGGGCCGGCAGCAGAGACAGCTGGCCGCAATTTCGGAGTTCACTACCGATATCCAGCATGTAGCGGGCAAACTTAATGTAGTGGCAGACTGCCTCTCGCGTGCCGTGGCTGCTCCAGCCCGCGTAGAGGTAGATTTTGCAACTGTTGCCGCGGACCAGGGTAGCGACGCGGAAGCGCACGCGGCCCCAGTCCACGTAGAGATAGATTACGCAGCCATGGCCACGGAGCAGGGTAGCGACGCGGACGTGCACGCGCTCCAGTCTGGACCAACAGGGTTAAGGCTGGAGGACAGGGTGCTGCAAGACGGTATGCCCCCCCCCCCAATCTGCGATGTTTCCACCGGGCGACCCCGTCCGGTGGTTCCAGCCTCGTGGCGCCGCCACGTTTTTGACTTGGTTCATTCTCTGGTGCACCCGGGGGTGCACGCTTCAATCAAAATGGTGGGGGAGAAATTTGTATGGCCGGGCCTGCGTAAGCAGGTTAGAGAGTGGGCGTCAGCCTGCATGGCTTGCCAGTGGTCCAAAGTGCATAGACACATGAGAGCTCCTTTGGAGCCGTTTCATATTCCAGCTAAAAGGTTTGATCATGTCCATGTGGACCTCGTAGGCCCCCTACTGCCCTCGCAGGGCTGCACACATCTTCTGACAATGGTCGACTGCACCACGCGCTGGCCGGAAGTGGTTCCCCTGTCGTCAACTACAGCCGAGGAGGTGGCGCGCACTTTTTTAACTGCTTGGGTAGCGCGTTTTGGAGTTCCGTCGGATATTACGTCTGACAGAGGCCCACAATTTGTTTCCGAACTTTGATCAGCGATGGCCTGCAGCCTGGGGGCAACGATCCACCGCACGACCGCGTATCACCCGCAGGCTAACAGGTTATGCGAACGTTTTCACAGGTCGCTGAAGGCGGCTCTCAGAGCGTCGCTTACAGATGCAAATTGGGTTGACAAACTACCATGGGTTTTATTGGGGTTGCGTTCTGCACCTAAAGAGGATTTAGACGCCTCCCCAGCGGAGCTAGTGTTCGCACAGCCACTTCGGCTGCCCGGGGAATTTCTCCCTGACAACCCAGCACCAGAGTTCTCCTCGGCTCAGCGTTTGCAGAATAGCATGGGCCCGAGTGCCCTACCCGGCCCCGTTCACCACAGTTTTCCGCGTGTTTTTGTGCCCAAAGCTTTAAAAAATGCGAGGTTTGTTTTTGTCAGGCATGATGCCCACCACACAGCTCTGCGACCGCCATAGGATGGACCATTTAGGGTGCTGGAAACAGGTGATAAGCATTTTTTGCTAGATTTGGGGGGCAGAAAGGAGGTGATTGGCATAGACAGACTCAAACCTGCTTTTGTGATGGCTGACGAAACTGTGCAGTTGGCGAGAGCCCCGCGATGGGGTAGACCCCCTAGGGAGCATTCCCCAGTACACCCACAGAGATTGACTAACAGTTTTAATCCCCAGACAGCAGCTCCACAGCAGGAGGACACCGCGGAAGAGGTTAAGCCCGCCTGCAGCAGATACGGCAGACGGTTAAGACCAAGACAGCATGTGGACTCATGTGTGGTGATTTTATTATGACATGCAATCTGTGTTTGGTTGTTCCCTCTTAGACGTTTGGGGGGGGTTATATGTGGTGCACATATGTAGTTTTACGGGCTCACATGTATATGACTGTTCATATGCTCTCATGTATATTCCTGTGTGCTTATGTTGGCTTCACGTCTGAAGAGGAACAAAAGGTCTGGACCTCCTAGGGAGAAGAGGAGGATAAGAGAGTTGGCCTTTTGATATGCAAAGAGATGGACATGAAGGATTTCCTGACCACCGAGGTTTGGGTGAAAGAGATAGGAACTGCAGGGGGATGCATTGTGTTTGAGATTTAAAGACAATGGGATTTTGTGCTTTGATGTCAGGGGTATAAGACTGGCAGATGTTGGGGGTTCTGCCTCTTTTCTGATTTGAATGTTGGAGAGTGTGTTGTGAAATAAAATGGAACTTGAGAAATAACTGAGCCTCATCCTTTCCACACAATCTCCACAATATCCCCTATTCGGAATGATTTTGTATGACTCCAGATGTAAACATCCTTGTTGAATCACCTTACTAAGACTGAAATTTTGTTTATTTATTCTTCCATATGAGAAGAAGGAATGACTGTAAGCCCCCAGTTCAGGTTGTTTTTTTTGTTTTGTTTTGTTTTGGGGTTTTTTATTTTTTATTTTTTGGGGGTTTTAATTTTTAAAATTAAAACAAATTCTCATTTTAAAACAAATGAGAAGGACTATGATGTAAATGTCTGAATGCTATATTTGTAAAAATGGCATCCTTTTCTAATAAAAACATAAATGAGAAAAAAAAGAAAAACACCCCCACACCATGATGGGATGTGCAGTGCTATTTCTCCTCCAAACATGGCGTGTGTTGCGGCATTCAGAAAGTTCAGTTTTGGTCTCATCTGACCAGACTATATTCTCCCAGTATTTACTGGCTTGTCCAAATGTTGTTCACCAAACTTTAAATGAGCTTCAACATGCTTTTATTCAGCAATGGAGTCTTGCAAGGTGAGCAGGCATAGAGTCCATGTTGGTTGAGCGCATTACTTATTGTTTTCTTTGAAACAACAGTACCTGCTAACTCCAGGTCTTTCTGGAGCTCTCCACAGGTGGTCTTTGGCTCTTGGATAACTCTTCTGATAATTCTTTTGACTCCTCTGTAAGAAATGTTACGAGGAGCTCCTGGTCATGGCTGGTTTATGGTAAAATGATGTTCTTTCCACTTCCAAATGTTGGCTCCAACAGTGCTGGAACATTCAGCAATTTAGAAATGCGCCTGTAACCAATGCCATCATTATGTTTTGCAACAATATGGTTGCGAAGGTCCAGAGAGCGCTCTTTGCTTCTACCCATCATGAGTTCTTTGTGGCGTGACAATCTGATATCCACAGACCTTTGTAGAGGCTATCAGTCAGGACTTAAACCAGCTGAAATTAATTTGCACTGATGGGGGATGGGATGGCTTTCTAATTTATGATGGATTTCAGCTGGTTTCTTGGCTTTCTATGCCTTTTTGCACCTCTTTTTCTTCATGTGTTCAATGCTTATTCCCTATGTCATTCCACTTTATTAAATATAACTTGTTTTGTGAACACACACAAAAAAAAAAAAATGATGCCAGACTGTTAGATAAATGAGACGCACCATCCAAAGTGGGATGGACGCCGTCTCGTCTAATAAGACCAGGTTAATTGGCATCAAACTGGGGATTCTAAATTGTCCTTAGGTATGGATGTCAGAGTGAAAGGTCGTCTGTCGTTCTGTGTTGGCCCTGCGATGGACTGGTGATCTGTCCAGGGTGTACCCTGCCTCTCGCCCAAAGATGCTGGGATAGGCTCCAGCCCCCCCACGACCCGAAAAGGATTAAGCGGCAGAAGATGAATGAATGAATGAATGAATGAATGAATGAATGAATGAATGAATTCCAATTGTCTATGTAGCCCACATTGTTTGCAGGACACCACACAGACAGACAGCGGCTGAAGGATGACAAGCGGCTAAACATGTCATCACTGGTCAGATTGGGGAGGGGCCCAGAGAATACTACAGAGGCAGACATTGTTTTGGCAAAGTCACACACCAATTCCACATTAAGTTTTGTGGCTTCCGACTGCCGGAGTCGGATGTTATCAATGCCAGTGTAGATAACAATTGTGGAATATTTACAGTTACTTTTAGCCAGCATTTTCAAATTTGACTCGATGTCGCCTGCTCTGGCCCCAGGAATGCATTTGACTATGGCTGCTGGAGTCTCTAGGTTCACGTTTCTGACTACAGAGTCACCAATGATCAGAGTTTTTTCCTCAGCGGGTGTGTCACTGAGCAGGGAAAAGCGATTAGAAACATGAACAGGTTGGTGGTGTACCAGGGGCTTGTGGCTAAGTTTCCTTCTTACCGTCACCCACCTATTCTCTCCCGGCTGCTCAGGAGAGGTCGGAACCGCAGGACTGCTAGCAGGCCGCCCTATGCTAGGGAGCTCAACTGCAGCTAAGGGGCGTCCGTCATTATTAACTGGCGCAGATGGTGTTTCAATGCAGCGGAGCCGGGATTCCAAATCAGACAACCTTGCCTTGAGCGCCTCAAAAAGACAACATTTATTACATTTACCATTATCACTAAAAGAGGCAGAGGTGTAGCTCAACATCTGACACAAAGAGCATACCAGAGGAGAAGGGGAAGGACAGCTAGTAGCCATAGCTAGTGGCTAATCCGAAGCTAACAAAAACACTGATGAAAGGTGAACAGAAGGCTAAAGAACAGAAGTGAGAGGTGACGGTAGATGGAAAAAAGTGATTAAAATACAATTAAAGGCAATAATCCTCAGGAGACTGAGGAGAGCAAACCACAGAGCAAACCACATGGACAGCCAGCAATACAGGAAGTGACGATATGTTACCACAGGAAGCGTCTCAGTAAAACAAACAGTCAGACTGACAAACAGTCAGACATGGAATCTGAATGGGCCATGTTCTCCACCTTCATTGCTGAAGCGGCTGCTCAGAGCTGTATCTGTAAGATTGTCAATGTCTCTTGTGGTGGCAAACCCCAAACCAATTGGTGGACATCAGAGGTGAGGGGGGCCATCAAACTTAAGGAGCCCTACCGAGATTGGTTGGCTTGTGAGCCTCCTGAAGCGGCTGAGTTGTACCAACAAGCCAAGTGAAGTGCAGCTCAAGAGGTTGCTGAAACTAAAATTCGGGTGTGGGACAAGATTGGTGAGGCCATGGAACAATACTTTCAGTCGGCCTTCAAGAGATTTTGACAAACCATCTGCCGACTCACAAATGGGAAGCAACTGTCCACACTGTGTATGGTGCCGATGGAGAGCTGCTGACTTCGACTGGGGACATTGTTGAGCGGTGCAAGGAATACTTTGACGTTCTCCTCAATCCCACTGAAATGAACCCCCAGTTGCTCATGGTGGGTCAGGCCAGTGCCTGTGCACAGTAGCTCCACTGTCATCACTGTGTAAATGTGTGTGTGAATGGGTGGATCACAGGATCTGTAAAATGCTTTGGTTATCTAGAGATGAGTAAAAATGTCACAATAACGCCTTGGGCAGGTGAAGGTGGAAGGAAGGACTCAAGGTTGCAGCAAGGAATGCGGTGCAATAATGATAATGTATTTACACAAAAAACTCAAGGGACTAAACACATATAAACAGCAGCACAGGGGCTGAAAAACAAAACTAACTAAAAAGGCAAGAACAATCTCACAGCGGTAACTTGGTACACAGGAATACACAGGTATAATGATAGCTAGCAGTGAAGACATCAAGAATAATGACAATGACGCCACAAGGACAGAGACTGACCAGATTTTTATAGGGCAACCAACAATTACACAAAATGCAAGACAACTAGGAGACAATCAGGGCTAAGCAGTAACACATGGGGAAGAGGCTACAGGTAGGGAAATCACGAGGGACTGGGAACAATAGGTAAACAAGTACACACAGAAAACCCAGGACCAGACGGGGGACGGACAAAGGACCAAAACAAGGACAGGGGAAACACAAAGACAACAATAATGACAATAAGGACAAACAGGGAATGCCACAATAGACTAAAGACCAGGAAACACAAAGAGCAATAATACTAACCAAAATAACAGCGGTCAACAATGACTTAAAAAAAAAAAAACTTAAAACATAGGCATGATCCCAGACCATGCCCAGATCATGACAGTACCCACCATATAAGGGGTAGATTCCAGAGACCCTACAAAACACAAAAAAACCAACACAAAATCGGGTGGGAGGAGGGGGACAAAGAAATGGTGGAAAGAACCAAACAGAACTTACAAAGAAAAATGTCTATTGAGTGGTTGGCCAAAGTCCCAGGGCCACCATCAAGGGAACCACAGCATGCTGTTGGGCCGACCACACTCCCAGAACCCCCAGACCAAGGAGCACAACGGGTCGGGGACCTACCAAAGTCCCAGGACCCCCAGACCAAAGAACACAACAAGTTTGTCAGCCTCCCAATGTCCCGGGACCCCCAGGACTGAAGAGCATGGTGTGTCAGGTAGCCCACTAGAGTCCAAAGGCTACCAGACGGATGAGTTGGGATGCTGCATGAATGCCGAGCTCAGGGGGGCAGGAGAGCTCTCAGCTCAGGTGACAACAGCAGGGGAGCTCTGAGTTCTGGGGACAGCAGCAGGGGAGCTCCGAGCTGAAGAGACAGTGGCAGGGGGGCTTCAAGCCAAGGAGACAGCTGCTGCGAAGCGTCAACCATGGAAGACAGCTGCTGTGAAGCATTGACTGCAGGAGACAGCAGCTGAGATGTGTCAACTGCAGAAGACAGCAGCTGAGATGCGTCGACCGCAGGAGACAGCAGCTGAGATGTGTCAACCGCAGGAGACAGCAGCTGAGATGAGTCGACTGCAGGAGACAGCAGCTGAGATGCGTCGACTGTAGAAGACAACAGCTGGAAAGCATCGACCGCAGGGAGAAACTGCGACTGGGGAGTGTTGACCACAGGGAGAGACTGCGACTGGGGAGCGTTGACCATAGAGACAGCTGGAGCTGACACATGCACCTCAGAGACAGCTGGAGCTGAAGTGTGCACCTCAGAGACAGCTGGAGCTGTAGTGTGCACCTTGGAGACAGCTGGAACAGAAGTGTGCACCTCGGAGAAAACTGGAGCTGAAGCGTGCACCTCTATCCCTGGCACATGATTTGATGTAGCCACCTTGGACAAGGAGGGAGAGACACAGGTGGGTGTCGGGTCCACACAAAAACTACCAGCAGCAGAGCTCGGCGGGGGGAGCTCAGAAGCAGATGGGAGCTGCAACTGGGTCTTCCCACTAGGAGCAAGACAAAGAAAAGGACTTGCATTAGCTCCTGCTCCACTGTTGACGAGGTCCCAGGGGGCACTGCTGCTGAGGTGATAACTGCCCTCGATGATGCTGCTGGGACAACCCCATCCTCTGGAGATAGCTGGAATGACTCCAAACTCGGGAAACACTTCTGGGATGAACCCAACCTCAGGAGACACAGACGGAAGAGCGGACAAGGTGGTCTGAAGCACAGTAGCGGACAGAGCACCAGACGTGAAGGCAGCCACGGATTAGGCACAGACATGAAGGCAGCAGTGGACGAGGCACCAAATGTGGAGCTTTCCAGTGAGAGTTGGACTCTGCCGGGGCTGCCCTTTGTTACCAATCTGGTTCAAAATATTTATGGACAGGATTTCTAGGTGCAGCCAAGGAAGGGAGGGTGTCATGTCTGGGGACCACAGGATCTCACGCCTGCTGTTTTCAGATAATGTGGTCTTCTTGGCTTCATCAAGCAATCACCTACAGGTCTTGCTGGTACAGTTTGCTACTGAGTGTGAGGCAACCAGGATGAGAATCAGTACCTCCAAATTCAAGCGCATGGTGCTCAGCCAGAAATGGGTGGATTGTCCTCTCCGGGTTTGGGACAAGGTCCTACCCCAATTGGAGGAGTTCAAGTATCTTGGGATCTTATTCACGAGTGATGGGAAAATGGAGGGGGAGATTGATAGATGAATCGGAGAAGCATCTGCAATGATGTGGACATTTTACCGGTCTATCGTGGTGAAGAGGGAGCTGAACTCTAAAGCAAAATTGTCGATTTACCGCTCAATCTACCTTCCTACCCTCACCTATGGTCATGAACTTTGGGTGATGACTAAAAGAATGAGATTGTGGATACAAGCGGTTGAAACGAGCTTTCTTTGTAGGGTTGCTAGATTGACTCTGACCCTCAGCCAATGTGCGGTCTCTGGAGAACAAACTGGATGAGCTGAGGGCCAGGATAACAACACAGTCAGGAATAAGAGAGTGCTCTGCTCTAATTTTCACTGAGTCCTGGCTTTCAGACAAAGTTCCAGAAGGCACCATTCAGCCACGGACTCACTCTGTACACCGAGGGGACCAGAAAACAGCCTCCGGTAAGGCTTAAAGGGGAGGTGTGTATGTTTTTGTCAACAACTCGTGGTGTGGAGATGTACATACTGTCTACAAGCACTGTTCGCCAGGTATAGAGTTTCTACTGCTGAAATGCCGTCCCTACTATCTACCAATAGAATTCACTGCTGTGCCGCTGTTTGTGTCCCACTGTGAGCCAATGCTTTTTTCTCATCTCAAAGACCACTGAAAGCACTTCACTAGTACTAACTCTCTATTCTAAAGGCCTATAGGAGACAGATACCTAGGGACAATATAGAATCACCAATTAGCCTAGCATGCATGTTTTTGGATTATGGAAGGAAACCGGAGCTCCCGGAGTAAACCCACGCAGTACAAGGAGAATATGCAAACTCCACACAGAAAGGTTCCCACCCCTGCCAGTCTGGGGATTCAAACCTGGGGCAACAGTGATAACCACTGTACCACTGTGTTGCCCCAAGAGGGACAAACTAAAATATTGACAAAACAAAGACTACAGTTTCTTTCTCTCCAGTATAATTGCAAAGCTTAAGTTTCACTTTGTCATGTTGTTATATTGTGATTTTTCAATCATATTTGTGAAAGCAAGCCTAAAAGCAGAGGCTTCAAAAAAAAAGTCAAGCAGAACTGAACAGCACCACTTAGACCTGGCAACTATGCCTGTCAGGTGTCATGACCCATGTCTGTTTTTTTCTTTTTGCAAGAGATAGAAAATAAAAATATGAAAAGAGGTGATGGATTACTTTCTTGATATTGTGATGGTATCAATACAGCAAGTTTCTAATATCATGGATTGTCATGAGCCGAGCACTGGAGGTTTCCGCCAGGCTCAGTCTCATGGCTTTTTCCTTATATTTACTTATATGTTGCATTTTGTGCTTTTTGGGTTTCTGTAATTCTCGTACTGTTTGCGATTTTCCTTTTTATGTTTTAGTTTTGTTACACTCTTATTTTGTATTAATTTACATTTATATTTCAGTCTGCATTTGTTGATATTTTATTCTTTAGTTCTTTACTGTTGGGTTGACAGCTGCCAAGGGCGCTTCCGGGTTTTGTGCTTCGTGTGGGTGTCAACCCTGTCAGCTGTCAGCTTCAGCTGCTCTCCTCTCATTGCCCCCAGCTGGTCCTATTACGTATCATTGGTTCCTCCTGCCCGCTCATGTGACCCACACCTGTCACTACTTATGTAAATTGTTTTTGACCCTATAGCTCAAGTAGGTTCATTTTGTCTTCTTTTAATTATTTACCTTTTGTTCTTATTAAAGACAAAAATAGAAAGGAGATGTTTTTACCTTCTTTACATGTTTCGACTGTTCACTGTAGCCTTCATCAGAAGTGTCAGCTGATTGCTGCCAGGTTTCATTTTATCAGCTGACTTTCAGTCATGTTTCGAACAGTCAAAACATGTAAAGAAAGTAAAAACATCTCCTTTCTGTTTTTGTCTTTAATAAGAACAAAAGGTAAATAATTAAAAGAAGGCAAAATGAACCTACTTGAGCTATTACGTGGAAGTTATGGACAAAATTGCATCAAAGATTTCCACCGGCTGGAGAAATTGGAGAAAACATGGGCACGCTACAGAAACCACCTGAGATTTAATCTCTGTTGCAGAGATGAGGATGTCACACCAGCAAACCTCAACATAAAAAATCCAATCCCAACCAAAAATGCAGAGAAAATTATCAATAAAAAAACGGAAAGATCTGATCAAAGAACGGATAAGAATGACAGCAAACAAAGTGGACAGAATCAACAACCAGATCAAAGAGGAAATGGACATTTTCAAGGAACACTACCCGACCGACCAGGAAACGCAGGAGCAGATAAAAGCACAATTAAAACACGCACACAAACAGGAATTCACTATAATGAAAAACCGCCATTTAAAGAAACTAAAAAAACTCACAGAAAGGAAGAACGAATGAAGACAAACTCACATGGAAACGAACGCTAAGTGGGTCAAAAACTTATCACAACGCACACTCACGAACACGGAAAAAAAGTGCTGAGCAGAGGACTGAATTTCGCTGTAGCTGTCGCAGTAAAGAATGTTTTTCTTTTACTGTTTGTTTGTTTATATATATTGTAATACCCATCTAAGAGTTGATTTACACCTGTGTTACGTTACTGCTGCCATCTAGTGGACGGCAAATGACATGCAACCCAGTGGTAGGAGAGAGCGTGTAAACTAGCATACAGTGCTCACGTGCTCAGTTAGCAGAGAGAGAAGCTCAGAAGCTGCAGACTCGGGCACAGAGAGAAGAGGCTCCAAAAGCCCTGAGTAAAACTAAAGAAAATGGACTCTAACCACTCCTAAATGTTTGGACAGAAGGCGCACACGGTATGTAATGTGTATTTGTGAGAATGTGGAGGTATTATTTTTGGTTGTGATAAATTTCAAAATGTATTTTTTGTTTTGTTCTTTCACCGTAGTTTTTCACGGTGGTTGGTCGGAGGTCCAGCTAAGAAAATGTGCTTGCTGTGACAAAATAAATCCTGGCTAAACATCAGTTGGAGCGTGGCTTTATCTGTTTCAAACAAAAAAACCTTTGGGAGCAGTTATAGTGAAAAACGTGTCCCGTTGGTGCCATGTGGTCTGCATGCTGCCGGTGAAGGAGCACGTGTCTAATGCTGCTGACAACAAGGGAACAACGCGGAGGCCAGTCGGCGACAGAGCGGCGACATAACAACGAGAGAGCGGGGTGGCTTCGGTGAGACCATGCTCTGAGGGAACAAGACCCACATGGAAGTCAGCCTCTGGGATCCTGCAGAAGCTGGACACCCAAACTTCTACAGCCTTTCCAGTTGAATATGGAAGAAGGCCTAAAGCTTCAGCTCAACACCACGCAAGTTTTCAGTAAACTACAGTGTCTCTGGGATACCAGGTCAGACTGTATCTACAGAGTTTAATATATCAACCATAATACCAAGAAAACGAACATTGAAGAGAAGAGTTAAAGTAAAAGGTTGTGAATATGTTTTAAGTTCATTCTGTGCTGTGACACTGATTGTTTATTTTCATTGTGAAATATTTCAGATTTACTGTAAAATAATACTTCGATATGGATCCAAGTATTCCAGACACTCGTGTTTTGGAGGAAGTTATTGAAGCTTTAGAAAGGGAAAAGGCTCAGTTAGAAGCTACACTACAGACTGATCTTGAAGATGCACAAAGAGAACAACTTGAAACACGTTTAGGGGAGATCTGTGCAGATCTTGAAATACACAAAATAGGTCAACCCCAACCCGTATCAGAAGTTGAAACAGAATTGAGGCGTTCAGAAAGAGATAGACACCTAACTGAGAAAATGTTAGAGCTTAAAAGGGATGACATAATGAGTAAAGAAAGAAAGTTTATGTCAACATATTTGCACTTTAAAGCAGAGGTTCAACTCGTAAGGTCCAAACTGAAAGTACACTGCGCTAAAGCTGAGTTGGGCAACATGATTCAAAAGGTTGAAAATTGTGAGTCAGAGTTAAAACAAGACTATTTAGCATTGCGTGCACTGACCACACCATCTCAGGATCTAAGGAGAAAAATGGACAACTGCAGTTCTGTCTCCACTGAGATCATTGTACTTTTGAAAAGGCGTTATGCAGATGTGGATAAGGAGTTTGATGCACAAGCTGTAAAAGAATCACTCCGTCTATTATTGCAACGAGAGGACGCAAAGTCAATATATGGATCAACAGTATCAAGAGCTGAAAAGAGCCAATATAACAATATCAGTGAACAAGGGACTCTTGTATCTGCAAAACGAGCAGAAGCAGCGGCGCGCTTAGCGTCAAAACGAGCTGAAATAAATAGAGAAAGGGAAATCTCAGCCCAGAGACAAGAGATTGTAGCTCAGCAGGAAAAGCTAAAAATGTTGGAAAGTCAAAGAGATCTGGAGGCAATAGAGGCAGAATACAATGTATATGCTGAAGAGGAATCAAAGGTGAATGCTGAAATAAGAGAAAGTGAAATGAAGGTCACTTCAAGTCAGCTTCCTATACAGCAATACAACTTCCCACGCCCACAAGTTTTCCAAAATTCTGCTCCAGTTACTTTCCCTGTGATTAGTAAAAGGACTTCTCAAAACATGTCAGTCCCGCAGAGCATAGACAACAAGATACTGCCAAATGATAGTGAAGTTTCTCTAGTTCAAGCGTTGAAAAAGTCGTTAACTATGACTAGACTTCCAGCACCTGAACCATTTGTGTTTAGTGGGGACCCGCTCAAGTTCCTGGAGTGGAGCACTTGCTTCAAGGCTCTCATAGAGACAAGTTGTGTAGATCCAGCACATAGACTCTTCTATTTAAAAGGGTATATAAGTGGAGATGCACTTAGTGTATTAGAAGGGACGTTTTACAGAAGTGATGAGGAAGCCTATACACAGGCTTGGGAAGCTTTGAGCAAACGTTATGGCCATCCCTTTGTAGTTCAGAGAGCTTTCAGGGGAAAACTAAGCAGTTGGCCGAAGATTGGGTCAAAGGATTCGTTGAAATTGAGAGAGTTTAGCAATTTCCTCATTTCATGTAAAAACGCTATGCCCCATGTACAAGGACTCAGGGTCTTAGATGATTGTGAGGAAAATCAAAAAATACTCCTCAAACTTCCAGACTGGGCAACAACTCGATGGAATAGACATGTGACCAAACTACTGGATGAAGGAAACGAATATCCAGGTTTTGCTGAATTTGCTGAGTTTGTGGCTGAAGAAGCACGCATAGCATGCAACCCAGTCTCATCCCTGTTTGCATTACGTACATTTGACAAACCAGACAAAGAACAAAGACGTCTAAAGGCTAGTATCCTAACTACTACAACAGAAGTGACCAAAAATACAAAGACTGCAAACACAACTCCGAGTCACAAGAGATTCAAACCTAATCCTGCAGCTCAGAGTAAAAGGCAAATCGAGTGCATTTGTTGTAAGCAAAGTCACTTTATTTACAAATGTGATAAATTTTCTGAGATGCCTCTAGAGGAGAAGAAAAGGTTCATTACTGAAAATAACATGTGTTTTAGTTGCCTTAGAGTTGGCCACTTCTCAGAAGATTGTCGTCAGAAGGCTACTTGTAATGTTTGCAGGAAAGGTCATCCTACACCACTTCATGAGGATCGTCCACGAGTAGACAAACTGGAAACGCCACTAACAGAGGAAAACGCTTCTGCGGTGTCAAACAATGTGACAGTGGACAGTAGCGATCGGACTTCGATGATTGTACCAGTGTGGCTATCTTGCACAGAAGGTAATGGACTTGAAATCCTGGTTTACGCACTGCTAGACACTCAAAGCAGCAACACGTTTATTGTCCATGATGTTTGTGAAAAGATTCAAGTGTTCACAGAACCAGTCAAGTTGAAACTGACAACAATGACAAACAGAGGAACACTCGTACAGAGTCACAGAGTGGATGGACTGAAAGTAAGAGGGTATTATTCACAAGACTACATTGAGTTACCCCCTGCTTACACTCGTGAGTACATTCCTCTTGAACGAGACAGTATTCCCACTCATGAAACTGCCAAAGCTTGGACACATCTCCAAAGTATCGCAGGAGAGATGCCAGAGTTGCTAGATTGTCCTGCAGCACTTCTGATTGGTTACGATTGTGCGAGAGCTCTGAAACCAAGAAAGGTAATACCAGGCAATGACTATGATCCCTATGCAGTTAAAACAGACTTAGGTTGGAGTATTGTGGGATCTATTAAGCCTTGGACAAGTTCAGCAGAGGTGGCGGGAGCGTGCCATCGTGTTTCTCTCAAAGAGTTGCCATCTATCACACCTTCCTCGGTGATTAAAGTACTGGAAACAGATTTTAAGGACACAAATCCTACAGAAGGAAACATATCACAAGAGGGCATTCAGTTTTTGCAGATGTTGCACAAAACCATACATTTTAATGAAGAAGGCCATTTGGAAATGCCTTTACCTTTCAGAGAACGTCCACAGCTTCCAAATAATAAACAGCTTGCAATAACACGGCTGAGACATCTGATAGCAAAGATGGAAAGAATTCCAAAGTACAAAGAAGACTATGTGAGATTCATGAACAGTGTCTTTGAGGATGGTGATGCGGAAGAAGCAGTTGGCACACCTGCAAATGGTTACACATGGTATATACCTCACCATGGGGTATATCATCCGAGAAAGTCAGAGAAAATAAGAGTCGTGTTTGACTGCTCTGCAAAATTTGAGAACACCTCTTTAAATGACCACCTCCTCACTGGCCCAGACTTGACCAATGCTCTCACAAGCGTACTCTGCAGATTTAGAGAACACCAGATCGCCATTACATGTGATGTAGAGAAAATGTTCCACCGCTTCCACGTCACTCCTGAAGATAGGGATTTCCTAAGGTTCTTGTGGTGGCAGGACGGGGACACTAGTACAGAGCCCAAAGAGTATCGCATGCGTGTTCACATTTTTGGAGCAGCATCTTCGCCAGGATGTGCGAACTATGGCATGAAATATCTTGCTCATGAACATGAAAGGGACTATCCATTGGCAGCCAGCTTCATTTACAAAAACTTTTACGTGGATGACGGGTTAATCAGTGTCGACTCAGTCCAAAGGGCAAAACAGTTGGTCGTTCAGGCACAAGAGCTCTGCGCAAAAGGCAAGCTGCGGCTTCACAAATTTGTGTGCAACAAAAGGGAGGTCTTGGAAGTTGTACCAGAGTCGGAGCGTGCTAGTAATGGCAAAGATGTGAGCCTAAACTACTCTGACATTCCAATGCAAAATGTTTTGGGGGTGAAATGGGATGTTGAGGCAGACATGCTCTCTTTCAATGTCATTCTCAAAGAAAGGTCAGCTACACGACGAGGAATCCTGGCAACGGTTGCAAGCGTTTATGATCCATTGGGATTTCTCTCTCCGTACATTTTAACTGGAAAACAAGTGCTACAGGAAATGTGCAAACGTGGCATAGGATGGGATGAACCTATTCCCCCTGCATTGGAGGCCAAATGGAAAGCATGGCTAAATGATTTTGAAAATCTACCAAATATTCAAATACAAAGATGCTTCATTCCTAAGAACACAGGCACGTTGCAAAAGATCGAGCTGCATCATTTCTCAGATGCAAGCAGCAGTGGCTATGGACAATGTTCATACATAAGGATTGTTGCAGAAGACAAAGTACACTGTGCTCTGGTTATGGGAAAGGCTAGAGTGGCCCCCACTAGAGTTGTCACAATACCGCGCCTTGAGCTTACTGCAGCAGCAGTTTCTGCCGGAGTAAGTAACTTTCTAAGAGCAGAGCTTGAGCTGAAGATAGATGAAGAGTTTTTCTGGACTGATTCCCAAGTAGTGCTCGGGTACATTAAAAACGATGCTCGGCGCTTTCATGTCTTCGTCGCCAACAGAGTTCAGAAAATCAGAGACTTTACAGATCCAAAACAATGGTTCTACATAGAAACTGATCAGAATCCAGCAGATCATGCTTCTAGAGGTCTCAAGGTGGCAGAACTCATAGATTCAAACTGGCTCAAAGGACCGAGATTTCTGTGGGAACGAGAGCTTGTCACACAACCACATTCCCCAGAGCTTTTAGTAGGAGACCCTGAAGTTAAAGTTTTAGCAACTACTGCCTTAGAGAGTGAGGTTTTTCTTGAGAGGTTCTCTAGGTTCTCAGACTGGAACACAGCAGTTAATGTTGTTGCAAAGATAAAGAGACTTACTAAAAGAGACAAATCAAAGCCCATTAGTGTTGAGGAGAGACAAGCAGCTTCTTCAGCGCTTATTCGGACAACACAGAGACAAGCTTTTGAACAAGAGATTAAACAGTTGTGTACTAGAGCAAACAAATTGCCCAAGAGTCACAAGCTGTACCAACTTGATCCTTTCGTTGAAAATGACTTACTTAGAGTAGGAGGCAGGTTGAGAAAATCCTCAGCGTCATTTGAACTGAGACACCCAGTCATTCTTCCTAAGGAAGGCATTGTCACACATCTGATTCTTGATCATTGTCACAAGAAAACACAACATCAAGGTCGAGGCCAAACACTGAATGCACTCAGAGCCAGTGGTTATTGGATTGTAGGTGCCAGTAAGGTAGTGGCCAGACACATCAAAGGTTGTGTTGTATGCAGAAAGGTACTAGTGCAAAATGAGTCCACTTAAGTAAAAGGTTTCTGAGATGTGAAACAAGGATATGGTTCCAAGGTTAATGTTTTTGGAAAATTACAAGTTTTATTTTGTGTGTAAAATTAACCTTTGTAATTTTGGTGGCAGTGTAGCTGTCGCAGTAAAGAATGTTTTTCTTTTACTGTTTGTTTGTTTATATATATTGTAATACCCATCTAAGAGTTGATTTACACCTGTGTTACGTTACTGCTGCCATCTAGTGGACGGCAAATGACATGCAACCCAGTGGTAGGAGAGAGCGTGTAAACTAGCATACAGTGCTCACGTGCTCAGTTAGCAGAGAGAGAAGCTCAGAAGCTGCAGACTCGGGCACAGAGAGAAGAGGCTCCAAAAGCCCTGAGTAAAACTAAAGAAAATGGACTCTAACCACTCCTAAATGTTTGGACAGAAGGCGCACACGGTATGTAATGTGTATTTGTGAGAATGTGAAGGTATTATTTTTGGTTGTGATAAATTTCAAAATGTATTTTTTGTTTTGTTCTTTCACCGTAGTTTTTCACGGTGGTTGGTCGGAGGTCCAGCTAAGAAAATGTGCTTGCTGTGACAAAATAAATCCTGGCTAAACATCAGTTGGAGCGTGGCTTTATCTGTTTCAAACAAAAAAACCTTTGGGAGCAGTTATATTCGCCATCACACCAGCCAAAATACCCCATGAAGAATATATCCTCGCAACAGAACTTGCATGTGAACAAATCCAGGACCAAGGGGAAAAGGCAGCATGCAGTCGCAGGAATCCTCAAAACGGCCAAATTACCACAAAGCAATGTTACAAAAGAAGAAGAAAAAGCATTAAACTCACTCAAGAAAGATAAAACAATCACAATCCTCCCATCAGATAAAGACAGAACCACAGTAGTTATGGGCATGGAAACATATAAAAAACAGATGGAAACCATGTTGGTAGACAGCAGCACATATGAAATCATAAAAACAAACCCCACAGAAGAAAAGAAAAAAATGCCAAAAGCCCTTCTCAAACCCCTATTAGAAAGCAAAAAAATCACAAAAGACACATACGATGGATGGATGCATGCATTCTCTGGGAGGCCACCAGACTCGTTCCATCGTGCCATCTGGCAGGCCTGGGATTCTGGTCTGAACTGTTCAGCTCCTCGGTCCAGGGAGCTTAGGGGAGTTGAGGGTTTTCTCTGGTAAGGGTCCTGAGCGGGGTTTTGTTTTGTTCCCTCCTAGCCTGTACCACGCTCCCGGGGTGGTTTATTGTTGTGCTCCTATTGGGAAGGAGGGGGTCTTTCTTTCTTTTTTTTTCTTTTTTTTGATGTTACCCTGGGGTGTCTGGTATCCATCCCTTGAGAGGGGGGCTCTGTCATGAGCCGAGCATTGGAGGTTTCTGCCAGGCTCGGCCTCATGGCTTTTTCCTTATATTCACTTATTTGTTGTATTTTGTGCTTTTTGGGTTTCTGTAATTCTTGTACTGTTTGCTATTTTCCTGTTTATGTTTAAGTTTTGTTACACTCTTATTTTGTGCTAATTTACATTTATATTTCAGTCTGCATTTGTTGATATTTTATTCTTTAGTTCTTTACTGTTGGGTTGACAGCTGTCAAGGGCATTTCTGGGTTTTGTGCTTTGTGTGGGCGTCACCCCTGTCAGCTGTCAGCTTCAGCCGCTCTCCTCTCATTTCCCCCAGCTGGTCCTATTATGTATCATTGGTTCCTTCTGCCCGCTCATGTGACCCACACCTGTCACTACTTATGTAAATTGTTTTTGACCCTATTTAAGTGGAGTTATTTTCATTTCTGATTGCCACTGTCTTGACTAATCAAGCTACTCTTCATCTCCACCATAGCCCTGTCCCTGCTCTGGTGCGCTATATCAGTAAGTTTGCTCCCTCATTTGTATTTTTGTGTTCTTAGCACTGTGTTGGGCTTTATGTTTGTTGTTTTTTCAATAAATCTCCCAAACTCACAGTTCAGCACGTGGTTCTCACCTTTTTGCCCCAAAGGGCAATTCATGACATGGATGCTGTCTATGTGTTGAGTTCATGCCAGCATCTTTAGTAGAGAATAAAGCATGAATGTTTTCTTGTCCATACTACATTACAGAATTGTTGATGTTTTTTAATCTATGCATTTCATTTAAAGTGTGCTGTTTGCTGTCATGACAATCCCACAGACACTAAGTCAAACATATCTGCAGAGTCAAAGTAAGTGAATGTAAGCACATGTGTGGCTGAACTTGATTGTCCTGTCACTGTTTTCTATCCTATCAGAAATGTACACATACATATGGTTTAAAGACACCAGATTTTTTAAACATATTTTTCTATTCTTTCTTTGAAGAAATGTCCTCCCTTATTTTGTGTCAACGAATGAGCAACAGTGTGGGAATGTCTGTGTAAGACAGTGGCCGTGTTTCTGTCACCGACAGATATGCACTGTCACTGAACAATGTCGTTCTGACAGCACACACTTCCAACAGAGGTGATGAAGAGAATAACCAACTGAATATGGTCACAGGGTGATGGATGCTTTCTGACATTTCCTGTGCAAATACGCAAGAGAAGCAACTATAAAGTGAATATGACATGGAAAGGATTTACAAGAATCTGTAAGAACAAGTAATGTAGGAGAGGCAGAGGAGTGACTACAGTACAGAGAGAGGCAAAGAGATAGAATTGGAGAGAGATACAGGGACAAGGTAGAGATGTGATAAAGAATGATGAGAGTAGAGCTAAGAAGATGAATCTGGAGTAGAGCTGTGAAAGAAAGGGAGGTCATGGACCATTACTGGACAGAAAAGAATAGAAAAGAAGCACTCAGGAATACAGGAGGATACAGGGAATTGACTGCAGAGATGGGACTCTCTGCAGACTCAATTAAGACTTAATTTCTCAATAATCATAATTGCCTGTGGATCGTGGTTGGGGTTGGTGTCCCCCAAATGATCCCTGGAATTTGTCTCTGGTAGGGTCTCCCATGGCAAATTAGAACGACTATTGTAAAATTTGTATTTGGGACAGTCCACAGGGCAGGAAGTGCTATCCTTTAACAAGGCTGCCTGGACATTGGAGATGCTGTCTCATACTTGGGTTGCCTGCAGGTTCAGTAGCATGTAACCATCTCACTCCAGCCATCTATATGTTGAGTTCATGAATAACATCTTCCAGTTCCTCACTCCTGATGCCACCGCCAATCATTATATCATACAGGACTTTGACTACTCTCTCTCCTTGTCTGTGCTAAATTATAGTGCCAGTCTGTCATCACACACCAACAGCAGCTCTCCCTGGGTTGACAAGCGCCTGATCCCATGGAAAACTGAAGTAGTACAATGGAGGCATTAGCCAATTGCCTTACAGTAGCATTCTAATTGTGCTAGGTATCGCCAGCTGTTGGTTCTACTAGAAAACCAAGACAGCCTGATACTGACCATGCTCTGCAACTGCAATCCACCAGTCAGCTGCCACCGGCTTCACCATATCAGGGAGCTTGGGGGTTACTAAGACTTGCTCAAGGTCTCACCCTAACCTAGTGGAAGAGGAGAGCCACTTTACCTCTCCATTGGTGAGCTGTGATCATAGGATCAAAGGATTAGGACAGTCCCACTCATCACATAATAAACTAGAAAAGCACTCGGAGAGCGCAGACCTCCGCCAAGTGCCACAGTTCCCCCCCATACAGTGTTTGTGTGTACGTTTTCAGATTCCTTGACCATGAAAACATATGACTAGCAATTGGATTGACAATGATAGGATTTGTGGTTCAGTAGTAAAAGCATTACCTCCTTGGCGGAGGTAATAAACTGAAGTGTTGGTGTTGTGTCCATCTCCTCCATCTCCAAACTCCCAGGCTGCGGGCGTTGCAATTGAATGAATGAATGAATGAATGAATCTTTATTTCAGATAGATTAAGAGTACAGGTTAAAAGAAAGTGAATAATATAACAAAGGGGGAAATAAAATCCAACAAGGTCAAATTAGACAATAACTCCTCTGATTATACAGTTCAACATAAGTTATCCGAAATGGGTGATGGCTGAGGCTGCAGCTTATATTGCCCACCCATATTCCATCCAAGAATCCAAAAGAAAAAACAAAACAAATCATGGCACAACCGCGTACAACCCACAGGCCAATGGGTTATGCAAGCGTTTTCATAGATCACTGAAAGCAGCACTGAGGTTCACTGACGGATGCAAATTGGGTAGACAGGTTGCCGTGGGTTTTATATTGGGTTTGCGCTCCGCGGCAAAAGAGGATTTAGAAGCTTCCCCGGCAGAGAGCTTCTTTGTGCGCAGCCACTATGGCTGCCCGGGGAATTTCTGCCAAATAATCCACCTCCGGACAGCTGCCCGTCTCAGCTTTTGCAGCGTAGCGCAAACACAGGCGCGCTGCCGGGCCCTGCCCACCATTGGTTTCCGCATGCTTTTGTGCCTAAAACTTTGAAGAAGGCGGAGTTTGTGTTCGTCAGACACGATGAGCAGCGCCCTCCACTGGGCCTGCACACATGTTGAAAATGACCGTATGTCACAGTGTTAAAGAATCCTTTAAAAAATTCCTGTATCCAGACGGTGATCCGGATCATCCCCAAAATTTAATCAGTTCTTCCTTGTACCATTTCCAACACGGCCTGAAAGTTTCATTGAAATCTGTCCAAAACTTTTTGAGTTATCTTGCTAACCAACAGACAAACAGACAGACAATGGCAGCAGAAGCCACCGCTTCTGCTGCCATTCAGGTCATTGTGGATTTATCACACAGGCTGGATTCTGTGTAGTGATGCTCCTAAATTTTGTCTGGGGGATCTGAATCATGTCCAATTAGATAAAGCCTTGAAGACAAATCATCAATATGTGAATTGCCCCACTACACAAAATAGTTCCTCACTTGGCTTATGTTATGGTAATGTGAAGGATGCCTATAAATCGATTCCCATGCTGGGCTGCAGGCTTCATACCATAACAGCATCTTCTTAATGCCAACATATGAACCAAGGAGGGCAGCGTGGTGGCAGAGTGGTTAGCGCTGCGGCAGCACAGCAACTCACCCTTGGCCGGGGGATCCTGGGTTCGATCCCAGCCCCCAACCAACTGTGATCTGTGTGGAGTTTGCATGTTCTCCCCATGTCTGCGTGGGTTTACTCCGGGATTTCTCCGGTTTCCTCCCACATGCCAAAAACATGCAAGTTAGGTTAATTGGCATCAAAACTGGGGATTCTAAATTGTCCTTAGGTATGACTGTGAGAGTGAATGGTTGTCTGTCTCTCTGTGTTGGCCCTGCGATGGTCTGGCGATCTGTCCAGGGTGTACCCTGCCTCTCGCCCAAAGATGCTGGGATAGGCTCCAGCCCCCCCGCCCCCCCCCCCCGCGACCCAAAAAGGATTAAGCGGAAGAAGATGGATGAATGAACCAAGGATTAGACACCAGGAGAAGGTGATAAAAACTGTTAGACTCTGGACAGAGGACAGCATTTCCTCTCTCCAAGCAAGTTTTGACTGTACAGACTGGCACTGTTTTTTTGATGACTGTGGTCACAACATAAATGAACTTGTAGACACTGTTTCATCTTATGCCACTTTCTGTGTGGTCACAGTGATTCCCACTAAATTTGTTGTTATCTTTCCAAACAACAAACCTTGGGTATCCAAAGATCTTAAATTGGTTATTAATAATAAGATCTTTTTTAGTGGTGACCTTCAGGAGATAAAGGCTTTTTCCAAAGAGGTCAAGGCTGAATTAGCTAAAGCCAAATCCAAGTACAGGATAGAAAAGCAGTATGCAAAGGGTGACCTTTAATCATCTTGGCAGGGGATCAAATTGGTGGCCTCAATCAACCAAAGTGGTAATGAACATAGGTCATCTATTAGCGTAAATGGAATTGAGGATAAATGCTTGCCTGATATTTCTAATTCTTTCTTTTTACATTTTGATATAACTGATTTTACTTTAGACATTTCCAGGTTAAGGAACTTCCTGGCCCCTTGTAATGACATTTTGATTATCAGAGACCAGGTCAGGGTTTTATTTAAGAAAACTAAGAGGGGTAAAGCTCCAGGCCCAGACAGTATTTGTGGTCACACACTGCATCACTGTGCTGAGCAACTCAGTGATGTTTTCACCCTTCTTTTTCAAATGTGTGTTGACAGTTGTGTGCTTCCAAAGATCTGGAAATCATCAAACATAGTCCCCATTCCTAAGACGAAGAACCCCACAGAATTACAATTTTAGACCTATTGTCCTCGTGTCTGTTTGTGAAAAATCTTGAGAAAATCTTGAAGGATGAGGTTCTTACTCATGTTGAAGGCAAACGCGATCCACTTCAGTTTGCCTATCAAAGAAATAAAGGAGTGGATGATGCCAAGCTTTTTATCCTTGATAAAATCTATAAACACCTGGAGAAACCTAAATCTCACAAAAGACTTTAGTTGCTGATTTTTCTTCAGCATTTAAAAAGATGCAACCTCATATTTTAATTGATAAATTTGCTTCTTGTTTTAATTTGCCTGACCACCTTTTAACTTTGTTTTTAAATTTTTTAACAGACGCGACACAGCAGGTTTTAGTCAATAATACCATATCTAAAACCCTGGTCTCTAAAGGCCCTTTTCCACTAGCCCAGCACACCTCGCCATGTCTCGATTCACTTCGACACGGTTCGGCTCGGTTGTGTCTCCATTACAACCGTGTTAAGCTGGGGTGGGCGGGATTTTTTTTACAGCAAGGCGGCGCCACACTCCCGTGACGTAAAACACACGACCCAAGCAAAACAAAACACATGCATCATGGCGGCTGTACAAGGCGACTCCTTGGTCTGTGGCTTTTTTCACCGTAAATGCCAAAAAGGACCGCCAGACACGGGTACAGGCAGCGAGATGAAACACTCTGAAATAGTTCTGCAGCTTCTGGGAGAGCCAAAGACGTGAGGATACAAACTAGGTCATATATGACGGTAAGCTAATGTTGCTAATGCTAGTTTGCTATAAGTACGTCGTACTACACTTTAATGTCTGCAAGTTATCGCTGTTAGGTACTAAAATATGTATGCTGTGTGTGTTTCAGATGTCTCTGTTGTGGGTAAATTACCACTTCAAACGGTCGGTCTGGCATTCAACACAGCCTGTCACTGATGTCAACACAGCTTCACAAATGATCAGTGGTTATAGAGCTTAAGAATGTCTGTAGAAATGTTTATTTCCTGTGCAACAAATTGCTCTGATCTGCGTGAAAATCATGGAGAGACTGTTGAGACATTATGGACGTACCTGCTTCTGCAGCACTGAGTCTGAGGTGGTGTCATGGCAAAAAATGATCAGCTGACACAACTTGATCGCCATGTTAATAACTATATTAGCCACAAAATATATATTCAAAAAGTAAACAGTACTGAGTTACGTATAATAAGATTTATTTGACAGTTACGATGCATTTTAAGCCAAAACAAACTTGATCTAGGATTAAAAGCAATTAAAATAATGCAGTCACAAGGTTACATGGAAAATACTTGATTTACTAGATACGTGTACTGTAGAAATATATATTCTCTGCATCAACAATGTACTATACATGCATTCATGTAGTATTGCACTGGGAACTGCACTGACAATAAACCTCTGAAGTTTTTGCAGATGTCTCTTTTTTATATGTGAAGGTTACCACCATGTGGCACAAATTAAATACTGAAAGATTGGAAAAGCTAAGAACAATCCAGCAGTTTGAAAAATCACTTTTGGTTTGGTTTAAGTCTGTCAACAGAATTATGAACCATAAAGCAGTTTGTGTTAAAATGTTAAATCCCATTAAACCTAATCCAGGGGCTTCCAATCATGTGTCATGGGGGGCCAAGACCCTGCAGGTTCTCTCTTCTACCCAGTCTCTTCAGCAGGTGTTCTCACTGATCAGCAGTCAGTGGAAGAAGTTCAGTGGAATCTGCTGTTGAAGACACTGGTTGGAGGTAAAGCCTGCAGGGTCTTGCTTGGCACTCCATGGCACATGATTAGACACCCCCGCCCAAACCCATTATGATGAAGAGCAGATGCTAATATGACCCAGAATTCCTCCATATACTGGTACTGTCACTAAAGTATGCAGGGTCTTCTGCACTGGCAAATCCAACAATACAGTCTTCAGTTAATAAAATAATTGTTTTGGTTACTTTTTTCTTAAAAATGAGCCATTATTTTCAAGGTCACCGATAAATCCTTTGTACAGTTTACTCTTTTCCCACTGGTGTCTTAACAGACAAAATAGAAAATCATGATACAAACACATAAGTCACTAAATTGTTTATTACAATCAGCAGCAAATTCCAGATTATTCAGAATGTGCAAAATTCAAACTGTAAAAAAAAAAAAGAAACTGGAATGGGTCACACACGCCAGCCATGCTGCCTCACTGAGAAGCAACTGGATCGGCCCCTCGTACTGGTCCTGGTTCAGCAGATCTTCAGCCTGCATCTCTGTAAATAGTGAGGCAAAGTCCAGTTGGGGTGGACAGTTTCCCTCTTGCCTAGACAAAAGACAAATGGGTGGTGGTTAATTAAAGCAAGTGTAAAACATATTTGGGAAATACACTTGTTGCTAAAAGCCAGTGGTGGAATGTGAATTAATGAATGAATCTTTATTTTGGATTGATTAAAAGTAAAGATTAAAAGAAAATAGAATAATATAACAAAGGGGAAAAAATCTAACAAGGTCAAATTAAACAATAACTCCTCTGATTATACAGTTCAACATAGGTTATCTGAAACGGGTGATGGCTGAAGCTGCAGCTTATATTGCCCACCCTATTCCATCCAAGAATTCAAAAGAAAAACAAAACAGGAGGGATTACAATTTGAATGTGACAATAAAGTACTTCGTTGTTGTATTTAACCACAATTTTCATGTAGCTGCGCTTCAGTAGATTTTACAAGGGCTGGGTTACATTTAAAATCATCTGTTTTTACTGTGGCCTCAGCAATCAGAATAAATTAATACATTACTTGAATGGAATCTAGTACTTTAACTGAAGGTGTGCATCACCGAGTATGGAGTTGCTCAGTCAAAATATGAAGTTTTTATCAATAAAAGTTTGTCTCGTCTGTAAAAGTGTCTCTTCTTGCCCTGGCTTCATGTGTGGGCAGTGTTTTGTACTAGCATTGCTAAAATATAAAAGGAAGCACTACAATGGGTCTCAAATATTTGTAATATGTCCTGTTACTGCATGAGTTTATTGATGATAGACTATAAACTAAGATAAGATAAGATAAGATAAGATAAGCCTTTATTAGTCCCACAATGGGGAAATTCCAGGATTGCAACAGCATAGGGATAGCAACACTCAGAGCAACAATCAGAAGGCAAGAAAAAACAACATCTAGTAAACATATGTCCATATTACTATAAATGTATATATATATAGACACACAGTGCAGAGCATTATGGCTGGTGAATGTGCAGCAGAAAGTCTAAGCTCTCTCTCCGCGGATGCAGCGGGCCAGCTGGAAGTCTTTGGGCATGATGGTGACCCCCTTAGCGAAGAAGAGACCACCAGGTGGGCATCGCTGGTCTCCTGCAGAGCCATGACGGCGAAGCTCAGGAAACGCAGGACGGTCTTGAAGTCCTGCGCGATCTCCCTCACCAGGCGCTGGACGGGCAGCTTACGGATGAGCAGCTCCGTGGATTTCTGGCAGCGACAGATCTCTCTCAGAGCCACGGGCCTGTGACGGCGAGGCCTCTTCACTCTGCCGGTGGCCGGAGCGCCTCTCCGAGCAGCCCTGGTGGCTAGCTGTCTCCTGGGGGGGGGGGGGGGGGGGCTTCTTCCTCCAGTAGATTTTACGGGCGGTCTGCTTGGTAAACTACACATATAAAGTAAATTATATTGACGACTGAACATCTCTCATTCGCCAAAACATACAGTTATGAACATAACTCACAAAGGATCACACAAGTGATCTGACAAAAAATAAATATATTAACAAGCGGTTTATTTTACAGTTGATGTGCCATATTCACACAATCAAATAAATCTCAGTTCAGTCCCTTTTATATTAAGTGGAAATTGTGCTACTTTGGTTTTGACACTTTACCTATAAAAGCAAAGGATTTCAGTACGTTCCACAGTGGTGAGGTCCGTTGTGGGGCGGCTGCTTTCCTCTTGCCTAGATGAACGACAGAAATGGATGGTGGTTAGTTTCAAGCAAGTTCAACACTTATACAGGCACATCTCAAAAATTAGAATATCTTGAAAAAGTTCAATATTTTTGTCACTCATTTCAGAAAGTGAAACCCATATATAGATTCATTACAGGGACAGTGATATATTGAAAGTGTTTATTTTAATATTGATGATTATGGCTACAACCCATATTAACCAACACCTCAGCGGTCAACATTTATATTTAAAAACTATTTTTTAAAGTTAATTTTATGTAATATTCTAATTTTTTTGCCAAATTGAATTTGGGGTTTTCAGGGGCTGTAAGCCGTAATCATCAAAATTAAAATAAATAAACGCTTGAAATATATCACTGGCTGTGTAATGAATCTATATAATATACGGATTTCTCTTTCTGAAATTAGTGACAAAAAATATTCAAGTTTTTCATGACATTCTAATTTTTGGAGATGTACCTGTATTAGGGAAATACACCTGTGAAAGTCAGTGGTGGGATGTGACAAAAATGCCTCGTTTCCCTGACAAGCACTGCAGGATCCACAGAATAGGTGTGTGGGTCTATTCTGACGCTTTAGAAAATTATATGAATGACTTTATAAATCACTGGTTTGAAAAAGCACTTTTAATATGACGAGATTTCGGCTCCTGTGGTCCATTTCACCAGTATCCACAATATAAACACTGAGGGAAGCTAACCCCTGGCATGTGGAAACACATTCTAGCATTAAATTGCACACAATTTAATGCGCAGCACCAAAGTGCAGCACGTACACAAACCAGGACTTTAATTAGGATTAACATATTTCATCGTTTTGCTCTCACAAGCGAATACTTAGGAGAAAACAAGCACGAATCAGCAGAGTTGGCTACTAGCTAGCTAGCTAGCTACTAGCTAAAACTCGTTAGCCAGCACAAAACAGCGCTGTATGGCTCAAAAAAAGTGAGCTTACCACCAACAGGATAAATAAGCGAATAGATGCACATTATTACAAATCACTCACCATCGATGGTTCTCTCACGTTCGTCTTCAGCTTGTCCGTAGTCCGGTTCTATGCTGGGCTGCCATCTGTATCAGTCCGGATCACTCCTCTCACTGTGGATCTGCCACCAAGCAGAGAAAACTCTGCACCTCTTCGTTGGACCACGGTGTAGAGTTCCGCAAAACCTACAACGCTGTCTGTATTAATATCGTATTTACTCCGTGACTGAGTTAGTCCGTGAAATATTGCAAATGGCGGTCGTGTAGATTCATCAGAAGACAGTCGCTTTCGTGACGTTACGACCTGACCAAGGCTGTTGACGTCACATCTCAGCACGACTCAGCACGGTTGTACCCTGCCCTCGAGTAGGCACGAAAATAGCGCCTGTTAAACCGTGTTGGGGCTAGTGGAAAGAGCAACAAAGCATGCTGAGCTGTCCCATGTTGGGCTAAGCGGGGCTAGTGGAAAAGGGCCTTAACACAGGCTCTCCGCAGGGTTGCGTTCTCTCACCATTACTTTTTATCTTATACACTGACAGCTGCAGGTCTTCTAAAGAAAACAGTTTTCTTATTAAAATTTTCTGATGACATTGCTTTGCTGTCACTTCTTCAGGGTACAGAGGCTGATCATGGTCATGTGCTTCCTGACTTTGTCAAGTGGTGTGATGACAGTTTCCTTAACCTAAAAGACTTAAAGACAAAGGAACTTGTCACTGACTTAAGGAAAAGTAAAGCAAAAACCACAGCCAGCATCATCTATGGTGAGGACGTAGAGATGGTAAACTCTTATAAATATCTGGGAACTATATTTGACTCTCAGCTTAAGTTTGACATCAACACAGAGTCACTTGTTAAATCATCATCAGAGAATTTATTTACTGTGGAAGATCAACTTTTTTTCATGTTTCCAAACCTATTCTCTGTTCTTTCTACTCATCTTTTATTGAAAGTCTTCTTACTTTTTTCATTTACTGTATCTGCTGGCTTAACAGTCTGTCAGTGAAAGACAGGAACTGTTTGAATAATGTTGTTAAGGTCTGCTCCAAAATTATTTACACTCCATTAGATGACTTGAATTCAGTCTGGGAAAAGCATGTCTTTCATAAAGCAAAATGTACTGCATCATTAGGTAAGCTCATGTCCTTAATAGTGAGTTTTTACTAATGCCATCGGGACAGCGTTACTTGCAGTCTCCCAGGAAGACTAACCGTTACGCAAGGGCCTTTGTTCCTTTTGCCATCAAACTAATGAACACGGAGTAGTCTTTCTTTTGTAGACCATTTGGGAGCTGCATTCCAATTCCAATTCCAGTTCTTTAGCAGAATGTCACTGTTCATGTGCAATATTACTGTTGACCTGAGTACTTGCTCTATTTATGCTTATATTTAACGTTTCAATGATTGCATTCTTTTAGATGTTTATTTTTCTTTGTGTTGTTTTTAATCGACTTTTTTGGGTGCTTAACTTTTTCCCTTTTAAAATACCAGTTTTAGTTGTATTTAGACTTATTTATTCTGGCACTGATTCTTGCACTAATGTCTCAGCAGGATCTAGAAAAATTTGTCCATGCATTTATCTTCAGTAAACTGGACTACTGTAACGCTGTCCTCACAGGTCTCCCTACAAAGTCCATCAGACAGCTGTAGTTGGCTCAGAACGCTGCTGCTCAAGTCCTCACTAAGACCAAGAAAGTGGATCATATAACTCCAGTTCTTAGATCTTTACACTGGCTTCCTGTCTGTCAAAGAAGGGATTTCAAAATACTGCTGTTGGTTTATAAAGCCCTGAATGGTTTAGGGCCAAAGTACATTTCAGATCTGCTCGTCCCTTATGAACTACCCAGAGCCCTCAGGTCATCAGGGAAAGGCCTACTATCTGTGCCCAGAGTTAGAACCAAACATGGTGAGGCAGCATTCAGTTTTTATGCTCCTCACATATGGAACAAACTCCCAGAAAGCATCAGGGCTGCTGAAACTCTGTTGCTTTAAATTGAGGTTAAAAACTCTTCTATTTGCCGCGGCCTTTCAGTACCCTACAATGTACTGTAACTTTTATTTCTGTCATATTCTGTTTTTGTTTCTCTTTAACCCTGCTGGGCCATGAACTCTCTATCCCACAGCACTGCAGCGGCTCCTTGCTGCTGATGCCGGACACGGATACGAGACGAGTCCAGATTCTGCCCCTTTTCCTCACTGTCCTCTCCTTGCAGTGTCAAACTCGGAGCAGCTGTTTCCCCGTCCAGGCGTGTTGTGCTCCCAACATCAGCATTCCAACAAAGCTCAAGGCTGTCGCAGTTGATAAAACCCAGTTCGTAAAAAAGTCACATCTCAGGATATTATCCCTGTGTGTAGCCACCTGGAACCCAAACACCAGGAGGACTCTTGACCTGTAGCAAACCGCCAGCGATATGGTCCCTACTAAGCTGATTCGTGTGTGCCCGTAGCCATACAGCTCCACTGGATTCTTCCCAATAGGTTGGTAGGGAAAGAATTTTTTCACTGTAACCCAGTTCATCACTGACCTTACAGCGGCGATGTCCAGCAGCGATGTCCAGCAGCGACGGCAAGCTGACATCGTCTAACCTCACTGTGCACCACTTGCACGCCGCCCCTCTGGAGCCCACTGCGTGGTTAGTGGTTCTTTTGAACTGGGTGACTAGCTTGATGTCAATCGTGTCGACCAGCACACCTTGGCGAAGTGATTGAGCTTGCCACAGCGTCTGGATCGCTGACCCCCAGCCGAGTGGGATCACGCTTGCGCTCGGTGCATCGGGGAGCCACAGTTACCCCGTGAATGGTGTCCCATGATGTTCAGTTGCCCCGTAACATTCACCTTGGCGTCCTCCAAGCGAGTCGCAGTGTTAGCAGGTACTTCTACTGGGGTAACTGCTTGAGCTAGCGGGATTTGTTGTTGTGGCTCACCTAATTGTGATGTTAGCTTGTCAGCGACCTCCAACTGGAATGCCAGCTCCACCACCTTCACCAGCAGGAGGTCCTTAGGCACCCCGATTAGCTTTGCCCGTAGCTGCGGGTTACTGGTGTGCTCCGCTAGCTGGTCCCACACCATTTCCTCTTCTAGTTGCCCAAACCTGCACCTGGTCGCCAGACAGCAGAGCGTGGCTCATCCAACCACGTCACTCTCCAACCGGGATAACAGGCATGCTTTCATCTCCCGAAAAACATCCAATTTTCCTCCGGAAAGCCAATTTTTCTTTTCATCGCCATTGTTGTGTCTGGAAATTAGGACAGCGGAGGCGATGGCTAAACTGTATGATGGTTTATTGAAATAACAATGTTAACAGCACATGTTACAGTATGTAGCCATTATGCTAGCAGGGGTTTGGCACAGACTGGTGTTAGGCTAGAGGCGGAATGCCAAAGAGGCAGTCTCCTGCCATCAGATCCCTAATATAGTCACGGCGTGATGACGTCACAACGTCCCCACGTCCATGACATGCCTGGTCTTAATATGGCAATATATAACAGATACTACAGCAACAATATCAAGGACCCACTGACCAACCCCTGAACCTCAAAGAGCTCAGCTAGGCTCCAGTGAATATGTAGCTTATATTCACCTCACGTGCACCTCTCCAGAAATGTAACTACAGTACATGCCGTGGCAACATTTTGAATTCCTTATAATTCCATATAATTGGTCCCTTTCCTAGAAAGCACTCCATGTGCGACAATGTTGGCATTACACATTGTCGTATACAATGTCAATTTATACAGGCTAGAGGTCGGCAATGCAACAAAAAACAGATGTTTCAAAATGTCTGTAATTGTCACGTGGGGCTCTAGGGAGCCACGCAATAAGAGCCGAGGGCGAGCCAGTGAGTCGTGATGTTTTATTAAAGGTAAGGGATGAGGGATGAGGAAAGCACAGATACTCGTACAGAGGTTCACTCACAAGTTGCACAGCGCAGGAGCAGAGAGCTCGTACCGGACATAGGGGTAACAAGGCATACATACTCTCAGCGGGTAACAATCACAGGAATGCTGTAAGGGGAGTAGAGGCTGACACCAGACGAAGGGGCTTCAGCCTAGCAGTGCTTATGTCGCAGCCCCGAGTCATCGAGGCTGCTCCTATTTATTCTCATTGGCAGCGCCCCAGCTGATGAAGATTAATTGGCCCCAGCCGTCCGTAATGCTGCCAGCTGGGAGCCTGCTGAGACGCTGCTCAATGAGAAGCAGGGATGAAGGGAAACATGGGCTGAGTGCTGAGACTGCATCTCATCCCATGGTGACAGAGCCTCCCCCTCAAGGTCGGGCTCCTGAACGACCAGGAACATCCCAGCCCCCCCCCCCCCCCACCTAGGGTGGGTGGAAGGGAGGCAGGACCGGAGGGGAAGAAGCAAAGGGAAGGACAACACCAATAGACCAATGTAGGGTAACAGGGCAGAGGAAAAAAAAACCCAAATACGGTACTCTACATCGCACCAAAAAAGGAAAAAAAAAACCAGGGCACAGATGGGGAGAATACAGAACACGGGAACAGATAACAACCCACCAAAAGAATGACAAAAACGGATAAAGCAATTACAGAGTATGGATAACAGAACAAACACTACTCCATAATGCACAGACAAAACTAAGAGCAGGACAAGAGTGATAAAAAAAAGAAGACGCTGAGTACAAGTGATAAATAGCAAAAACAATACACAACGCTAAATAGAACAAGAGGTGATCACAGAGCATGGTTGAAAAAGAACCCAAAACACATTACTCCATGAGACAAACGGACAATTACAGAGTATGGTTTGATGGGAAGCAAAACACATAACCCTATAATGCACAGACAAAGCCAAAAACAAGGCACAAAAAGGAAAATGCTGAGTACGGAAAATGGAAAACAACACACAGCACTATGAATATATATTCACCAACAGGACAAAATATTACACCCGAGTGACCTTAATAATAACAAAAGAAAAGCGACACCCGAGGAATATGGCAGGCAGAGTCCAAAATGGCCGAGGTGGCTCCGGAGGTCTCCCCGCCCATTGTCCAGTTGGCGAACCGGGGAAAGGGAAATGTTCGGACGGTGAACTCCGGACCCAGATCCCAGGAACCCAGTCCACCGGCAGTCGAACCAGGCCACCCAGAAGCAAACACAGATCACTGGGGGGTTGGACCAGAACACCGAACCGAAAATCTTGCGGGTCGGGTCGTCGACCCGCATCACTCAACCACCAGGACCGTTGAGACGGACGAAGGGTCAAAACGGGTCCCAGTGGAAGAGGCTCAGGGGAGAGCCGACGACGAGGGCGACGAGCGTCAGGCCGCAGGGAAGCGGCCACCTCCTCACCGGACCTGGACAACACTGGGGCAGCACCCACGTCGGACCCCGATTGGGCCTTAGGCGAACCCACATCGGACACCGCTGGAGCAGCACCCACGTGGGACCCCAATTGGGTCTTGGGCGAACCCACGTTGGACGCCGCTGGAGCGGCACCCACGTCGGACCCCGACTGGGTCTCGGGCGCACCCACGTTGGACACCGCACCAGAACCGACCTCCAACGTTGAACCTGGACCCTCCAGCACCACGAGGAATGGCAACTCCTTGCCGGTGACCCTGGAAGAAGGCTCAGAAGAGAAAACAGAACCGGGATCAGGATCACCGGCAGCGCCAGAACCCGGCAAGACGAGCTCAGACGCAGCGGGCGGCTGCACCCAGCTCATCTCCCCAAGAAACAGGCTAAAGTGCTCAAAGATATAAAGGGAGAAAAGAAAAGAGAGCACTCGCCTGATCTCGGGTTCTGACACCGTCCAGGACTGCGAAGATCCAGGATCCGTCGTCAGGAGGTCGTTGTCAGGCTCCCATCCAGCTGCGTCGGGCCCCGCAGCCAGCACGATGGTCAGCGCAGCTTGAGGTTCCTCCAGCTCCGGTAACCCCGCCAACGATCCACTCGGCGTGAAGCCAGAAGAATCTCGTCCCGCTGGACCGAACCGCTCCTCCGTGGAGACCCGGGGACGCTTAGTCGTCAGCGCAGACTCCACGCAGCAGTCAGCCCCCCTCCTCCGTCCGCAACGTAGCTGCGGAACCACAGGCCCTCTCCTTATCCCACCACGTTGACCCAGAGCCGGGGATCGCTCAGCGGAGAGAGACACAGAGGATGCAGGATTAGGAACACAGGTTACAGCAGGTGGGGGGAGTTCAAGGAGCTGCGAACCCTGAACTCCTCCTCCAGGAATGTGACAGAGCAAATCATTAAGCAGATGTGAATAAACTATGACTTGCCTGCCTCCTGGAGGTTGGATATCGCCTGCTGTGGTGGATACTGCTTCTTCCTCTCCCCGCCCGGCGATAACGGAGGACCCCCTGGGAAACCGTCTGAGGATCGCTCGCGTAGTCTCCAGCAGAGAGCTCACCAGGCCGAGATTCCAAGCACACACAGCCGTCGAGAAGCGCGTCGAGGAGGAGGGGGAAACAGCCGGGATGAGCCAGCCCGAATGTCCTGGAGTGACAGTGGGGAAACGAGGCTCAGGGAACGAGGCTGTGAAAACTCCACGCTGACGAGACGAAGAGGTGACAGCTGCGTGGGGGAAACGGTCCTGGCAGCAGCCCAGAACTGGATCCGGAAGGGGGTCGTGCAGAGGAGACTTGGCGATGTGACGACGACTTCTCCCAGGGAACGAAACGAGGGGGGAACCCAGGAATCGCCGCTCCTGATCAGAGACCGAGGCGAGGAGGGCATTGAGCTTGGGACAGCTTCGTTGCACTGGAGTCCTCTCCACCAATCTCACTGCCGCCGCCACGCGCCTGCAGATGGTGACAGGATGCACAGTGGAGCTCGTGACAGCCGCTCGACCCCAGACGTAACTGCTGTCAGCTGCGGCTCCTTGGAGGGAATCCCGAGTGACGTGGTGCAGGTCGGGGGAAGCCCTCTGGCTGGCGCGAACTCCCGGGCTGGAATAGCAGCAGGAACGGGATCCCGAAGCGGGGGGCAACGTCATCCACTTCGGCTTCCTGCCGGGGTTTCCATCCAACCCGCGGAGCTTCTCTCGCTGTGTACCTGTGGCGTCTATCCTGGCACTGTCCTCGAGATGGAACAAAGAATGAGGGTGACAGTCCAGGAGATCCTCAGCACGGCCCGGATGCCAGCGTCTCGAGTTGGAGGCGTCGTGCAGGGTGAAGAGCGTCCTGTCGACAGCCCCCGAGATGGACCTCAGCTCGTTGCCCTGGCATCGGGAGTGACTCCTGGGAAACGGCATGCTAGCAGCGCTGACACCCGGACAGAAAGGTACAATTCCACAGCGACTCACGGCCGCCGGCAACTCGTCTGGCTGCGACATACTGTCATGCGGGGCTCTAGGGAGCCACGCAATAAGAGCCGAGGGCGAGCCAGTGAGTCGTGATGTTTTATTAAAGGTAAGGGATGAGGGATGAGGAAAGCACAGATACTCGTACAGAGGTTCACTCACAAGTTGCACAGCGCAGGAGCAGGGAGCTCGTACCGGACGTAGGGGTAACAAGGCATACATACTCTCAGCGGGTAACAATCACAGGAATGCTGTAAGGGGAGTAGAGGCTGACACCAGACGAAGGGGCTTCAGCCTAGCAGTGCTTATGTCGCAGCCCCGAGTCATCGAGGCTGCTCCTATTTATTCTCATTGGCAGCGCCCCAGCTGATGAAGATTAATTGGCCCCAGCCGTCCGTAATGCTGCCAGCTGGGAGCCTGCTGAGACGCTGCTCAATGAGAAGCAGGGATGAAGGGAAACATGGGCTGAGTGCTGAGACGGCATCTCATCCCATGGTGACAGTAATATGTTGTTTTTGTATAGCATTAAAGGAGGGTTATTGGTCCAGTATTCCTACATTCTTGAGGGTATGTAAAGCATTAAACATGTATTCATTTTCACCTGGGCCGAGGAGGTTATGTAATTGGGGTGGTTTGTCTGTCTGTCTGATTGTCTGTTTGTTCATCCGTCTGTCTGTTTGCAGGATTACGCAAAAACTACTGGATGGATTTTGATGAAATTTTCACCAGAGGTAGCTCTTGGGCCAAAGATGAACCCATTAAATTTTGGTGATGATTTGAGAGTGCATACCTCCACCAAGGACCTTGATTTTTGCAGCAGGATTACACAAAAACTACTGCATGGATTTGGATGAAATTTTCACCAGAGGTGGTCCTTGAGATAGAAAGGAACCCATAACATTTTGATGATGATCTGAGAATGCATACCTCCACCAAGGCTCTTATCTTCTCACACTACGTTAGCAAGAATCCTTCAAAACAAACCCATTACATTTTGGATGTGATCCATGAGGGATGGAAGGAGCCTTGGCGCAGGTATGCACCCTCTGAGTGCTTTTCTAGTTTCATATTAATTTTAATTGCACAAAGTAAAATGTGCCATGGACTGATAGTAGCATGTAGGTTATAAACACATAATTTACTTTTATTAACCTCATTTACTTAATGCGTCATTTTATTCTTCAGTCATGATATAGTGTTTTACTGTCTTTTCATTTTTACTACTAGTTAACTTTAGTGAAATTAATTTATTTTCTGAAATTTGCAGCTTTTTGTAAATTTACTGTTTTTGTTTTTTTTAAAATTCCACTTAAAATTGTGTCTCAAATTTCCAGTATTCTTTCTTAAATTTTCTACTTTTCTTATAGAGTTTAAATGTTTCTCATGAACTTGCTTTCTTTCCCCTCAAATTAGCTTTTTGTTTTTGTAAATTAAAAAAGTTTCTCAAATGTGCCAATTTTTTTCCATATAGATTTGCTACTCTTTTCTTCTAAAGAGTTTGCAGTGTTCATATGGAAGCTGGTAAAAAATTTTGTTCTCTCTACTGTTTTTTTTTTTTTCTGCTGATCTGGATAATGATCTGGTTTTAATTTTTAATGTTTTTGTTGGAAGGGAAAGGGCTTTTTTGTTCATTTTAAAGTTTTTAGTGGATAGATGGATGGATCGTCATAAAAAGATATCTTCCTGGGTTGTTTTACCAACATTTTAAATCCACAATAATTTAAATCCACAATAATCCATAACATTTTAAATCCACAATAATTCACACTTTCTGTATGTATGCTACTGCATAGCTAATATTGTTTAAACACATTATTTTTAATAGAAGACAAACATGTCCTTCACATTTCCTGCACTTCCAAAGGAAGTGGGATAAACAACTGTCCAAATTCAAAAGAATATTGAGCAAGGTAGGAGACACAGACCATTTGCCTGACTCATCCTAACCCCAATAAACACATACATCGTTAGAGGATGGCAGCGGCAGTGGATGTACATACCATTTTGTGTCATGTCTTGTCTTTTTTCCCGTGTTGCAGCAATTGTATGAAACATCCATCGCTATTTAATAAATAAACAAAAAGACAGGATTTGAAGTTCCGGTTGTGAGAGGATGCTGGCATTGTTTGTTTCTCCATCAGAATAAAAACTTTCTTCAAATTTTTTGAACTTCTTTTTTTTTTGAATGCTAGACCTTTCTTGCACAAAACGCTACCAGCTTGGTAAATTCCAACTGCACTAATTAAAATCCATCTACCACGTTCAGGCTCACCGCTCACTGTGTTTACATACCTGGACACTGGTGTTGAGGATCCATGAAACAAATGGGTGTTGAAATAGCACCCCTGCCTTCTGCAAATATCAATTTCCCCCCTACTCTTCTCCCTTTACACCAACTCCTGCACCTCCAGCCACCAGTCTGTCAAGTTGATCAAGTTTGCGGACGACACCACCCTCATCGGGCTCATCTCCAACGGCGACGAGTCCGCCTACAGGAGAGAGGTGGCCCAGCTGGCGTCCTGGTGCAGCAATAACAACCTGCAGCTGAACGCTCTGAAGACAGTGGAGATGATTGTAGACTTCAGGAAAGTCACTACTCCTCTGCCCCCCCTCACCCTCTCAGGCTCTCCCATCACCACTGCTGATTCCTTCCGCTTCCTAGGCACTACCATCACCAGGGACCTCAAATGGGAGCTGACCATCAGCTCACTCATCAAAAAAGCCCAGCAGAGGATGTTCTTCCTGCGGCAGCTGAGAAAGCTCAAGCTACCCACCAAGATGTTAGTGCAGTTCTACACAGCCATCATCGAGTCCATCCTCACCACCTCCATAACCGTGTGGTACGCAGGAGCCACTGCCAGGGACAGACTAAGGCTGCAGCGCGTCGTGCGCACTGCTGAGAAGGTGATCGGCTGCAAGCTCCCATCTCTCCAGGATCTGTACATCTCCAGGACCCGGAGGCGTGCTGGCCGGATCATAGCCGATCCCTCACACCCTGGTCACGTACTGTTTGCCCCCCTCCCCTCTGGTAGAAGACTTCGGTCCATCCAGACTAAAACCTCCCGTCACATGAACAGCTTCTTCCCCTCTGCCATTAGACTGCTGAACACTAAGTGACTCTCGTGCACCATGTACAGCAGCTCAACCAGACTCATGTCAATCATCACTGTTTTCTTCCTGCATTACCGACTGCACTATATAGTTCTCCACAGTATCTGCTGCTGGCTAATATATATTTTAACTGTTGACCAGTATCACTTAATCTTATCCTACACTTTATTACATGTATAGTTTATTTCTCTTATCTTATCATGTTTAATGTTGCAGCATTGTACCGAGACAAATTCCTAGTTTGTGTACTACATGAACAATGGCAATAAACCTGATTCTGATTCTGATTCTGATTCTGATTCTGCTCTGCTTTCCTGGTCACAGCTGATCAGCTCTCCTGCTGTCACTCTACGTCTGCAAACGGTTTGGGTTGCACTTCTGTGAGCTACCTGAATATTGTAGCAAGTTAGCTTCCTGCTAGCTGCCGCCGCAATCGGCAGCCTATGGTAATAAAGTTGCAAATGCTAGCTCCTAGTGGTGGATGGATCGATCCAAATATCAATAGTATCAATACCAACGTGGGTACTGATATTGATCAATACTCGTGTAATGGGATTGATACTGTGTCTGTCCCGTCACAGCATGGAGCAGGCACACTTTGCTCCCCTTCTTGTGGTTTTACAGCAGTTGGCAACCAGCGTTCATGGCAAGCCGTTAAAAGCTGTCAAAAACCTCCGTGCGCCATGGCTCGGTGCACGAGAGACAGAATGAATAACCCAATTGCGAGAGAGCTGATGGTGCACTTTTATTAATAAACATGAACAAAATAAAAAGTCCAGTTATCACCAAGTTCAGTTCAGTTAAACCACACAAATACAGAAAGATGTAATGATGGATGTTGGGCCACCAAACATACCGGACGTCTGCCAAATGCTCTACAGCCTGGTGAACACAGAGTCTAGTGCTGCAGGGCTGCGTTACGCACAAAACAGGAAAGGCGAGCAGCCTAGTGCTGCAGGGCTGCCAGCACAAGAGAAAAGGCAAAAAGACACTTACAGGTCTGGAGCTAATCCAGGGCGGAACCAAGCAGTCTGGTGCATGAGGACAGGAAGCTGAGGCAGCCGCGAACACCCAGGGATTGATCGTCTGAAGATGTCGGGCTGAGTACGTGAAGGGAGTGATACATCATTCATGGAGAGCTAGCTGCCATAAACGAGGGTGAATGCCCCGACAATCTCTTTCCTCTGGAGCGGCAAACAAATACTCCTGAAGCTAATGAGGAAAGAGATTGCTGGTGTGAGAATGCGTGGGCAGAACTGATTGGCACCAGGTGTGTGAGAGGGCATGTGAATGAGAATGAATGGAGCATGTGCGTGTGTGTGTGCGTGTGGGTGTGTGTATGTGTGTGAACACCCGTGACAGTGCAGCTAATTGCACTAAACAGGAGGAGAGGGCGTGTCTGAGCTGTCAGAGAAAAACATAACAATGAGTCTGAACTGGGTTTGCCCTCCAAACCCAGATTCATGACACCCCTCCCCCCCAGGGGTGGATTCTAGACAACCCAGTACCATCAGCCAAAAGGAAAAGAAACAACACCCCTCAAGCCCCCCCCCCCCCCCGGCAACAAACACTAACCCAGGGTGGGAGGTAGGGGAAAACCAGTTAGGAGGGAAGCAACCAGTGAAAACAAAATCAGAACACAAACACAATAAAGAGCAAACCCCTCCAAATGACCCCCAACCTGGAACACTAACCCCCCTCCCCCGAAATCCAAAGTTCAGGGAGTCGACCTGAGTCCCAGGCCCCCAGTATGGTGAGGAGTGGCAGATCGGATGGCCTGCCCAAGTCCCAAGTCCAGCAGGCGGCCCGTGGGATAGTGTCCGGCAGCCTGCCGGGGCTGATGGGCCACCCAACCCATAAGCCAAGTCCTTCGGGTGGCCGACGTGGTGGAGCCACCAGGACCTGAGAGGAGGGCAGAGAGGCAGACTCCAAACTCGGGAACCTCGGCGGCAAAGATAAGGAACAGGAGCCCCCCTGCCACTCGAGGCTTGGGGCAGGGGGACTGTAGCACCCGCGACGGTCCCGGTCTGGGACATGGCTGCACCCACGATGGTCCCAGTCTGGGACGTGGCTGCACCCACGACGATCCCGGTCTGGGACGTGGCTGCACCCGCGGTGGACTCCAGCTGGGGCCCTGCTGCACTGGCGGTGGACCCCGGCTGAGGCCCTGCTGCACCTGCAGTGGACTCCGGTTAGAGCACCATTGTACCTGCGGTGACCCCCACCAGGGGCCTCATTGCTCCCATGGTGGCCTCCCCAGCAAGGGAGGTGATGATCGTCACATCCTCCGGCATTGAACCCTGATCCTCGGTTGCCTCCAGCAGCTCTCCGGCGACCCCGGCCGGATTCTCCAAGCCCAAAGGAAGAGAAAGAGAACCGGGTCAGGGTCACCGGCAGTGGCAGAGCCCAGTGTGACAGTCCCGAGGGCTACTGTGAGCTGCCCTGGTCCACCTCACCATAAATCGGGCAGTGTGACATTAATATTGACACTCCTGACATAATGGAGCACACTTGCCTGACTTCTGGCTCCACCGCCGTCCAGGACTCCAGTGATTTAGGGTGCGCAGATTCCTCCAGTCCGTCGGGTGCTGCACCACCATCGACCTCCTCCGGGACAACTGGACCCTCCTCCTTGTCCATGAGCAACCCAGGTTGCGGCGGCTCCTCTCCGGCAACCCTAGGAAGGAGCTCAAAGGAGACGGGAGAATGAAAACGGTTAGGGTTGCCAGCAGCGGCAGAGCCCAGTGAGGAAAGTTCAGATGCAGCTGGGGGCTGCACCCAACTTTCCTCCCTAAGAGCCAGGCAAGAACTCTCAACACTTGACAGGTGAACTACAGGAGAGATTACTTGCCTGTGCTCGAGCTCTACCGCTGTCCAGGACTCTGACGGCACCGACGATGATGTTCGGGGTCCAATAGGCTGGAGGTCTGGTCTGGGGGATGGGTCTGCCGTGGCGGCCCCCACAGCAGGCATGATGGTCTCGGCAGTCGTGGTCTCCTCCAGTGAAGCTCCTAATGCCGGTAACCCTCCCGGCATGAAGTCTGGAGGTGGAGACCTGGTTGGCACTGTGTCCAAAGAAACTTAAGCGGGGGGATGCTCCTTCATTGGCACCCGCTTCTGGTCGGTCACAGCGCTCCTCCACTGGTTGTAGTGGTTCTGTGGGGTGCAGTCCTCCAGCACCGCGCATTCCCTCCTCCCCCGATCGTTGAGCTCCATGCATGGCTGGTGGACACTCCAAGGCAGGGGGTGGAGACACAGAGGAAATAGATGAGTTTGTCATAGGAGCAGCAGGGGGATAGCACTCAGGTGACTGCCTAGCCTGAGGCTCTCTCCCGGGGGACAGACAAGGCGGCTGGTGATGGCGGGTTGTCCTCCTTCTCCATGCCCATAGGTCTTCTAGGCTCCTCGGTGGGTGACAGAGGAGCTGGCCCGAACGGCACAGAGGTGGGTGGGTCCGGATTGGAACACACAATCCCTCTGGTGGCTGGGGTAGACGACCCAACGACAGGAACTGTGGCTGAAGCTGAAGGGGCGTCTGCTGGTGCGACAACTGGCACTGAGGGGAGCTTCGCCGCAGCAGCAGCGGCCGCCTTGACGTCCAATTAGGAACCGCCGATGAGATGACAGGCCTCTTCCGTCGCTCAGACCTAGTATTAACCTCACGCCGTGTGGTTGACTCCTCCCGCTCCTCCTGCGTCTGACAATCCTCTCCCAGGGCCGGCGGGGAGTCAAGGGAGACAGAAGACAGGGAATAAGGAGCCATGACAGCAGCTGTTTGGGGAGCTTCAGCGGGTAACAACTTCTGATGCTCCTCCACAGAAATCTGATTAATCACCTCAGAAGATATTGCAAGAGAACGGAGATGAACTTGCCTGAACTCCTGACTGGTGATGGTGTCCGCTGCTGCCTCGGTGTCCTGCTTCATCCTCCCAGGAGTAGGACGGGAAATCTGGCGGGGGGAGGAGCACTCTGGCTCGGGCAGTGAACGGCGGGCTCTGGTCCTCCGGGAGCGCGTCATGGGAAGCCACGGTTGGGCTCCGATGGCTCCTCCTGTCATCTCCTCCAGCTGTCGGCATGACTCCTGGACCAGGGTGAGAAACAACGTCAGCCCCGAATATTTCCAGAGATCGGGGCTGGAGCACCCTGACAGCGATGTCAAACAGCAAGAAATTCACCTCCAGGGAGTTGGTGGCTCGAACCCGGGAAACGAATACCACAGCTCGATCAGCCACTCCACACTCCTCGAGGCTCAGTCCAAAAACGGAAAAATCCATGGAGACGACTAGGGGAAAAAGCACTAAGGAGAAAAAGCAAAACTTCACTCGTGCACCACCTCTCCCCTGGGCTTTTACACTGGTCGGGGCATTCTGTCAAAAACCTCCATGCGCCATGGCTCGGCGCACAAGAGAGAGAATGAATAACCCAATTGCAAGAGAGTTGATGGTGCACTTTTATTAGCAAACATGAACAAAATAACAAGTCCAGTTATCACCAAGTTCAGTTCAGTTAAACCACACAAATACAGAAAGATGTAATGATGGATGTTGGGCCACCAAACATACCGGGAATCTGCCGAATTCTCTACAGCCTGGTGAACAGCCTAGTGCTGCAGGGCTGCCAGCACAAGAGAAAAGGCAAAAAGACACTTACAGGTCTGGAGCTAATCCGGGGTGGAACCAAGCAGTCTGGTGCATGCGGATAGGAAGCTGAGGCAGCCGCAAACACCCAGGGATTGATCGTCTGAAGATGTCGGGCTGAGTACGTGAAGGGAGTGATACATCATTCATGGAGAGCTAGCTGCCATGAACAAGGGTGAATGCCCCGACAATCTCTTTCCTCTGGAACGGCAAACAAACACTCCTGAAGCTAACGAGGAAAGAGATTGCCGGTGTGAGAATGTGTGGGCAGAACTGATTGGAACCAGGTGTGTGAGGGGGCTTGTGAATGAGAGTGAATGGAGCGTGTGCGTGTGGGTGTGTGTGTGTGTGTGTGTGTGTGTGTGTGTGTGTGTGTGTGTGTGTGTGAACACCCATGACAGTGCAGCTGATTGTACTAAACAGGAGGAGGGGGCGTGCCTGAGCTGTCAGAGGAAAACTAGGGCAGAACATAACATTGAGTCTGAATGGGTTTGCCCTCCAAACCCAGATTCATGACAAATAGCTAGCCTGGATATGTATTGTAGATGTGGCTTATATGGTTCATATATCCATACCTACATATGTATAGACACAAGCGGAATGTTTAGAGATTGCATATGTGGAATGACCTCACGTCTCAGAGCAGGACAATAGGTCTGGACCGCCTGCGGAGATCAACGAGGAGACGGAGGCGCAGCGGTGGAGACCTGAAAAGGCTTCCTGACCCCCCAGGGTCAGGTGGAAGAACGGGAGGACATTTGAAGGATATAACAAGGATGTGTGATGTCGGCTTTTGTTATGTGATGTATAAGTGTGGGGGTCTGACTGCGTTCAGTCTCTTTTCTGCTTCTGCCTTGGGATGAGACATGTTGGGGATGTGAAGCCGACAATAAATCTGATTTATAAAATCACTCAGCTTCCTCATTTCAAGCTCCCCACAGTAGATATCAAAAATTATTATTATTATTTTTTTTTTGTAAAAATGAACATTTCAGATATCCACAATGAAATTCTTTCTCTTTATAATGATCATTTCAGATATCTATGACATCATTCTTCCTAGGAGAAAGACGTCAATTTTCCCCATTCATGCGTATTGGGTTTTCTCTTCCAGATATCTACAATTACATTCTTCTTATCTAGAATGAAATATCTGAAATAGAATTCTTACAAGGAGAAACTCTGATTTCAGATAGCTACAATCTAATTGTTACTAGTTATAATTTTAATTTTGGATATCCACAATGAAAACATTCCAGATATCTATAATGTAATTTTGGCCATCCAAAATGCATTTTTACTAGTAGAAATAATATTAGATATCCACTATTCATATTATGACTATCTAAATTCAGTTTCAGATATCTGTAATTGAAATTGTGACCAGTAACAATATACTTACAGATATCTGTAAATATATTTTGGATATCTACTGAGAGATTGCTAGGACGCCATTTTAACATAAAAGGGTCGCACAGTCTGCACACACACACACACACACAGGAGTAGCAGCACACGGAGCAGAAGAATGGTAGAGAGGAAACGGAGCTCTGTGTGGCTCTATTTTCAGGCTTAAAATGAGACAACAGCAAGAAGTGCAATATGTAAAAAGGCTGTGAAATACAGTGGTAACACAACTAATTTATACAAACATGAAAAATCACCCAAAAGAAAATGCTAAGCTACAGAAATGGAGAGAGGAAAGAAATCCCCCACTCCTTGGCCCTGACACCGACAGACTCTGGATCGGGGGTCTGGGGAATATTTCTTTAAACATAAGGCTTTGGGGGTTGTTTGGTTATTTGCACTTTATTCATTGTATTTTCACTACTTGTTCTTTATTTTTCATTATTTTTCAAAGTCAGAAAAGAAGTGCAATAAAGGGGAGAAGTTTAGTTTTATTTTTGTATTGCATTTCCTGAACACGCAGTCTACTGGGGGAAAAAAAAATGTTTTAAATATTTTATATCATTTGTTGTGGAGTGATCATTTTGGTAGACTTTATTTAAAAAATATGTTACTGCTCTGTCCACCTTATTCCTGGGGGTGCCACTGTAGGAAGGATTATGGGCGGAGCTTCCAGTTTCAGCTGAGTAATAGTGGAGTAGCAGGGGCATTTAAAATAGCATTTTTAACAGTTCTCAAATTCATTTTAATGTATAGTCCACATACGTGCTTTGCACTCAAGTGACAACTAATTTCAGCACTTGTAATTTTTGTATTTTTTGAATGTTTTGGCATAGTTCTGGTACTTGTTGCTGGTGTTTGTGGTTGAGCCATTGACTGTATAAATGGAAGCTTCTTTGTGGCTCTGACTAGATTCTACGTCTGCTCTGAGGTAAATCTGATTATATCCAATATATTTTAACAAAATTCAGCTGACTTTATTGCAATGGAGACATTGATATATGTGACCCGTGCTGGCAAAATGAATCGGATCGTGCACCACGTCATTATGAGCTAAAGGCATGAGAAGTCATAAATCATGACTCTTTCTTTGTTTGGTAGCGGTAAGTCCTGGGAAAACCCCCATGAGTGCCTGGTATCATTGTAAAGCTTAGAAATTGTAATTTCTAAAAATTTATATGTTTTTGTGGAAGAGGTAACTCCCGACCGATCAAACGCAAGTTTTCAATCTAGCCAAAATATAAACAAATCGTCTTTTTCTGGGTCCGTTTTTGCATACTTCCTACAAATTAAATATCATTTTGAAGGTCTTTCAATACAGAATATGGAAATAACATTACTTCAGTTTTGAAAATATCCTCAGAGTGACTCATTTTGCCAGCACGGGTCATTTGTTTACAGCGTTAGCGTCTTAGCAGCAGCGCTAACAAATGGAGCTACAGTCTGCCAGGCCACTTTTTAAGGTCATCCTCTCATCCCTCAATAGTTGTGGGAAGTGATATGATTATATTACTGTTTTTGAGGCACAAAAGGCCGTGTTCCTGCATTTCTGATGCCAAAGTCACTGTTTTTTAAAAAGGAAGTGTCCCGTTTCAGTGACAACCATAAGTTCTAAACTAGTACCAGAAGTTGCTACCATAATTGACACAAAGCATCATGGGGCCTAGGAATAAGATGGATTGTTTCTGAACAAAAAGTTTTATTATAATAAATTGTTTTCTGTTTACCTATAAACTTTGGCCAAATTTTGTCCTGGGTTTTATCTAATTAATAATCCAAAGGAAAAATCACAAAACACTTAAAGGTCATGAAAATTCATTCAGATTTAGTAATTTGATGATGCATCCACCTTAATTATTAAAAAGTATTGGTATCGGGTCGGTATCGACGATACTGACCCTGTATTTACTTGGGATCGGAGCGATACCAAATCTTGCAGTATCGCACACCACTACTTGCTCCCGCAGTTGTCCCACTGCCCTTTCCACTTCATTGTCATCGTCCTCCGAGTCCTCTCCCAGACAAATTATCAAGCTTCTTCAATCTGGCTCAATGACTGGCATGACACTTAAATATTCATCCGCTCATCCGTAAGCTGCCCGTCCAGCGCCTGGTGAGGGAGATCACTCAGGACTTCAAGACCGTCCTGCGTTTCCTGAGCTTCGCCGTCATGGCTCTGCAGGAGACCAGCGAGGCCCACCTGGTGGTCTCTTCTTCGCTAAGGGGGTCACCATCATGCCCAAAGACTTCCAGCTGGCCCGCCGCATCCGCGGAGAGAGAGCTTAGACTTTCTGCTGCACATTCACCAACCAACCATAATGCTCTGCACTGTGTGTCTATATATATACATTTATAGTAATATGGACATATGTTTACTAGATGTTGTTTTTTCTTGCCTTCTGATTGTTGCTCTGAGTGTTGTTATCCCTGTGCTGTTGCAATCCTGGAATTTCCCCATTGTGGGACTAATAAAGGCTTATCTTATCTTATCTTATCTTATCTTATATTCCACCTCAAAGCTTCTCCAGCTCATCGGCTACTCTGTTCCAGCATGCATCTCAGCTATCAAAAATCACGGACTTCTACAGTGACCCAAATACATCCACAGAGGATCTGGTCGCAAGTTTATTTTCTCACAGACAAGTCACTCCATCCCAACTCATGTCAGCTGAATGGTCTGCTTCTCTCCAATTACATCACCACAACAATAGATACGAGCGCACCCCCCCCCCCCCCTCTCTGCGAGTCCTGGCACAATCATATCAGTCAATCAAACCATTCAAAACTGAATGAAGCTGACACTGTTCAATACTCGGTCCCTCAACAATAAAAGTGAGATTATAAAAGAATTTACTCTAGAAAATAAAAACTGGACTTCCTCTGTCTCACTGAAATCTGGCAAAAACCTCTGAATTACTTACCACTCAACCTGTCAGCACCTTCTGGATACACCTATTTATTAACAAACCATGCACTGAAAGGAGAGGTGGACGTATTCCTGTAATCCATTGACAGAACATCAAGACAAATTGCATCTCCATTCCATTTGCCCCCTCCTTTGAACATCTGGATTTCAAGCTCACTGGCCACACACAGCTAATCATTGCCATGATCTACCACCAGCCCAATCCTCATCCATCCTTCCTCTCTGATTTTTCCAATTTTCTGACTAGGATCAGTTCTCTTTCCCCATCAATCCTCCTTCTTGCTGTTGCTGTTTTTTTAAGGATAGTGTAAGTTGATGAACATTGATATCAATCAATGTAAACTTGCCAGATTGTAGCCAGTGGCTAATTTCCATCTGTTGTCCGTGGGTGGCAATTGGTGACTTTAACGTTCACATGGACTCTATAAATTCTGCAACAACAGACTTATCCTGAACAACTCCAGTGCTTCAACTTCAACCAATATGTCAATTTTTCCACCCATAACCGTGGTCATATTCTGGACCTCGTCTGTTCCACAGGACTCACTATCAGCCATCTCTCTGGATCTGACCTCACCATCACCATGATCATTACCACTCCCATCCCACTGCCAAAGTAAAAGCACACAGTCACTTTCTGCAAAACAAATCTCCTTTCCCCTTCCTTGTTCTCCCTCTTAGAAAAAAATGTACTGTACATCACCCCCTTCACTGATCTCCATATCCCTTCTGACCTCAGTGATTACTACAACCACATTCTCTCTTCCTAACTTAACCATCTTGTACCCATCAAAACCAAAACAGTCTCTTTCACTCAGTCTGCTCCCTGGTACACCTCCAATCTCCACCTGATGAAAACCTGTGCTTGACAACTGGAAAGATGTAGAAAAAAAGCTGGGCTCACAGTTCACCTTGAAGGCTTCAAAGATCATTTGCTGCAATGCAAAGATGCTCTCCCCCATGCCCGATCCATCTACTACTTGAATCTGATTCAGTCTGGCTCTGGAAAACCAAAAGAACTCTTCTCAACAATCAACAGACTTAAACCCCTGGGACAGCAGCTCCCAGTCATTCACAGATAGCAAATCAGAATCAGAATCAGAATCAGAATGAGATTTATTGCCATTGTTCATGTAGTACACAAACTAGGAATTTGTCTCGGTGCAATGCTGCAACATTAAACATGGAGTAGCACCAAAGATAAAAATAAAAAACTATGCATGCAATAAAAGGTAGAATATGAATAAGTAATACTAATCTATGCAATTTTTAAATTGCATAGATTAGTAGAATAAGATTAGATAGAATTGCATAGATTAAAAAATGCACCTCCTTCCATTCTTTGTTCCAGACTAAAATAGATAACATGTACAGCAGCCTAAGGACCGCTGTTTCAGCTTCTCTCCAAACTACTCCCCCCACCCCCCGCTTCAACCCAGTCAAACCTTCTCCGAGTTCTCCCCAGTCTCTTCTGCAGACCTCTTCAAACTCAGCACTGGAATGAATACTACGATCTGTAGCCTGGACTTCATCTCTTCCCACTTTGTCAAAGCATGCCTTCCTGCTTTGTCCCCTCTAATCACTGCAACAATAAATTCCTCCCTGTCTACCGGCCTTGTCTGTCAAAATTGCCACTGTCACCCCATTTTTAAAAAAAAACCTGTCCTCAGTTCTGACATCCCTAATAATTTTCAACCAATCTCTCAACATCTCAACATCTCTTGGAACATGTTGTAGCCTCTCAACTCAAAGACCACCTTTCTGCCAATAACCTGTATGGATTCCACGCTCATCACTGCCCTCTTAAAAATGATAAATGGCCTCCTCCTCTCCGTTGATGCTGGAAACATTAATATTCTTATTCGCCTTGATCTTTTTGCCACCTTCGATACCATTAATCATTCCATCCTTCTCAACCAACTGGAAACCATCTTCAGTATCACTGGTACTGCCCTCAACTGGTTCAGATCATCTCTCTGAAAGACAACAATTCATTTCCATCAACAACTGCAACTCCCCCACTGCTCCTCTACCTCAAGGTGTCCCCCAAGGATCAGTTCTCCGCCCCCTCCGCTTTATCCTCTACCTGTTCCCTCTTGGAGACATTATCCACTGCCATGGTCTCCAGTTCCATTGTTATGCTGATGACATCCAGCTCCTACTTTCCACCAAGTCTATCTGCACTATCACCCACTTAACTCTGACAAACTGCATTGCCAAAATAAAATGATGGCTCCAACTCAATTTTCTTTCTACAACTGAACTGTGACAAATCTGAAGTCATTATCATAGGTCCACACACTCTTATCAAATCCACTCACAGCTTTACACTCAACATTGATGGCTCCCTAATTTCCTCCTCTCCCCAAATCCGTAACCTTTGCACCATCTTTGGTTGGACACTTTCTTTTGAAAAACATGTTAAACACATTTCCAAAACAGCCTTCTTCTGTCCTTCTCTCACCTCCACAGCTGCTGAAACTCTCATCCATCCCTTTATCACCTCCCTTCTCGACTATGGCAACAGCCTCCAGCATGGTCTACCATGAAAAACTCTCTATAAGCTATAATTCATCCATAACTCTGCTGCTCATCTTTTCACCCACACTCGTATCTGTGACCACATCACCCCCATCCTCTACAAGCTCAACTGGCTCCCCATCCCATAGAGAATCCATTACAAAAGCCTCCTTATGACTTACAAAACCCTCAATAGCCTGGCCCTGACATAAGTTCAGACCCAGGGAACACGCACACAGGCTCGAGTGTGATTCAATGATTTTATTAAACAATAATAGGTGTATGAGTGAGTGTGTGCGGGATGTAATGTGATGCTGGAGGACAGGATGCGTTGAGGGCGGAATGGAGCGCCGTACAGCCAGGCAACCCTAAGGGCAGAGCAAACACAGAGATTAACAGCTGGCAAACACTCAGCAGAATTGATATTCAATCCAGTGCTTACTTGCAGGTGGTAAGGTGGCTGGCGTTGGCTGTAACCGCAGGGATCTCGCCCGGAAGATAGCGTCCAGAAGCACACTCGGCATGGTAGGAGAATGATGGCGAGGATGAGGGAGGAATATCCGCCACCAGAGGATCCACCTGTGCACAGGGGAGAAACTGGAGAGAAGGTGAGTGGATGATTGCTTACGTGCAGGATGAAGGATTATCCGAGGAGCGCAGGCCGTAAGGGAGCAGGCGAGCACTGGCATGAAGAGCGTTGATGAGCAGACGGCTCCAGACCGAGGCTCCAGGCGGAGCGGGCTATATAGCCCAAGATTGATGAGGCGCAGGTGTGCACGCAGCTGACAGGGGAGACAGGCGAGAGCGAGTCGTAACAGTACTCCCCCCCCAAGCAGCGCCTCCCCCGGCTGGCTTACCTGGGTACGCCTGGTGGAACTCCGTGATGAGGCGTTTGTCCAGCACAAACGACGGGCGCACCCAGGATCTCCACTCAGGGCCATACTCCTCCCAGTCCACCAGATATTGTAGGCCGCGACCCCGGCGGCGGGAGTCCAGGATGGAGTTGACCATCCATGCCAGGTCACTGTCGATCATCTCGGGAGGGGGTGGAGCCCTAGGAGGAGGACAGAGTAGGCTAGTCATCAGGGGTTTAATCCGGGAGACGTGGAACGTCGGACAGACCCAGAGGGAGGGGGGGAGAGCCAGACGCACAGCCACTGGATTAATTATCTTGACGATAGGATAAGGTCCAATGAAGCGCTGGGCCAGCTTCTTCTTTCCAGCCTTCAAGTTAATGTTCTGTGTGGACAACCAGACCTGTTGGCCCACTTGATAGTGGGGGGGGGGGGGGGCTTTCCTATGACGATTTGCCGTCTTGGAGTTGCGCGCCACCGTAAGTAAAAGCACTTGGTGCGTCGCGGTCCAAAAGCGCCGGCAGCGCCTTAGATGAGCCTGGATAGATGGTACTGCCACCTCCCCCTCCTCTTCAGGGAACAGCGGAGGGTCATAGCCCAGAGATGCCCGGAAGGGAGACATCCCAATGGCTGACGATAGGGTTGAGTTGTGGGCATATTCTATCCAGGGTAGATGGGTGCTCCAGGAGGACGGGCTGGAGGCGGTGATGCAGCGTAGCGCAGCCTCCAGCTCTTGGTTCGTTTGCTCGCACTGCCCTTTGGACTGGGGGTGGTGACCAGACGACAAGCTCACAGTAGCCTCCAAGGCGTTGCAGAAACTCTTCCAGACACTGGACATGAACTGGGGCTCCTGATCAGAGACGACATCCACCGGAATCCCATGTAGCCTCACGACGTGCTGGACCAACAATTCTGCCATCTCCCACGCCGTAGGGAGGCCGCGGAGTGGCACGAAGTGGGCAGCCTTCGAGAATCGGTCCACAATGGTCAGGATGGTGTCAAAGGAGTTGGACATCGGGAGACCGGTGACGAAGTCCAAGGCTAAGTGGGACCAAGGCCTTCCGGGGACCTGCAGGGGATGGAGGAGCCCCACTGGAGGAGAGGTCGAGGTCTTACCCGTAGCACACTGGGGGCAGGCGCGGACGTAATTGGCGACATCCTCCCGTAGGCCCGGCCACCAAAAGGACCTCTGGAGGAGCTCCACAAGCCGGGAGATCCCCAGGTGACAGGCGAGCTTAGAGGGTGAGCCCAGTGGATGATGTCACCCCGGACAGATGATGGCACGAACAACCTCCCTGCAGGACCGCCGCCAGGATCAGGTTCAGACTCCTGTGCCCTCCGGACCTTGTCCCTGATGGACCATGAGACGGTGCCCACAATGCACGAGGCCGGCAGGATGGTGTGTTTCTGTTCTTCAGAGACCACTGGGGCAAACTGCCTGGACAGCGCGTCCAGCTTGGTATTCTTGGAGCCAGGGCGGTAGGTGATGGAGAACCTGAAGCGGCCAAAGAACAGAGACCAACGCGCCTGGCGGGCATTCAGGCATCTGTCCAGACCACGAAAGGTTGTGCTGCCCTCTCCAACCAGTGGCGCCACTCCTGCAGCACGGGCTTCACCGCAAGGAGTTCTCTGTCGCCGACATCATAGTTCTTCTCCACTGCAGACAGGCGCCGGGAGAAGAAGACGCAGGGGCGCACCACCCCATCGGGATGATGGGGTGGTGCACCCCTGGGAGAGCACCCCGGAGAGCGCTGAGACAACACTGCCCCCACCCCCGTGTCGGAGGCGTCCACCTCGATGAGGCATTGTAGCATGGGATCCACCTGAGTCAGGACCCAGGAGGAGAAGAACTCCATCTTCAGCGTTGCGATGGCCGAAGCAGCTTCCTCAGTCCACCGGAACGGCACCTTGGGGGAGATGAGGCGGGTCAGGGGAGAAGCAATGGAGCTGTATTTGGGAACGAAACGGCGGTAGAAGTTGGCAAATCCCAGGAACTGCTGGACCTGTTTCCTGGACGAGGGGAGGGGCCACTCAACTACCGCCTTGACCTTGGCAGGGTCAGGGATGATTTGATTGTGTGAAACAATGAAGCCCAAGGAGGAGGTCTTGTTGGTTTAAAACTCGCACTTCTCCGCCTTAACATAGAGCCTGTTCTCAAGGAGACGCTGGAGGACCCGCCTCACGTGAACCCGATGCTCCTCTCGGGACCAGGAGAAGATCAGGATGTCGTCCAGGTAGACGAAGACGAACACCCCCAGGAAGTCTCGAAGGACGTCATTTATGAGCCGCTGGAAGACGGCCGGAGCGTTGGTGAGCCCAAACGGCATGACCAGATACTCAAAATGGCCGCTGGGCGTCCGAAACCCCGTCTTCCACTCGTCGCCCACCCGATCCGAACGAGGTGGTACGCACTGCTGAGGTCCAGCTTCGTAAACCAGGAGGCCCCCTGGAGAGAGTCGAAGGTGGAGTCCATCAGAGGCAGCGTGTATTTATCCTTAATTGTGATGTCGTTCAAGGCCCGAAAGTCGATGAACGGCCGAAGGGACCCATCCTTCTTAGCAACAAAGAAGAACCCCGCTCCGACTGGGGACGAGGAGGGGCGGATGATGCCTGCACTGAGCGACTCCTTTATATAGGTGTCCATAGCCTCCTGCTCCGGAGCCGACAGGCTGTATAAGCGACCTGATGGTAAGAGGGCCCCCGGGCAGAGGTTTATGGGGCAGTCATATGGGCGGTGGGGGGGGGGGGGAGAGACAGCGCTTTGGATTTGCTGAAGACAGTCCCAAGATCGTGGAACTCCGGAGGCACCTTGGAGAGGTTCAGAGGGGGAGAGTTGGAGGAGGAGAGAGGCAGCGAGGGGGCGCAGGCAGCAGACTGGAGACAGGCGCTCAAACAGAAGGTGCTCCAGGAGAGGACGCTTCTGGACCACCAATCAAAGGCCGGGTTGTGGAGGCACAGCCAGGGGTAACCCAGAATGACGGGAGCAGCTGAGGTGGGCAGTATGAACGGGCTCAGGTCTTCTCTGTGATTTCCGGAGATGATGACAAAGACGGGCACGGTCCGGTGTGTGACCTTCTCCAGCGACTCGCGGACTCCCCCTTTTGGCTTGACCGGGCAGGCTTCCACGGAGTGCTGGTCGTCTCTACAGTACATGCAGAGACCCAGCTCCCTGCGACGCTGTTTCTCCGCCAGCGGAAGCTTGGTCCGCCCTATCAGCATTGCCTCCAGATCGTCTGCGGACTCTGGCGCAGGCAACACCAGGGGGCGAGGTTGAGAGATGGAGGAAACTCCGCTCAAGCGGCTGAACGTCTTCCACTCGGCGGCCCGTTCTCTCAACCTATTATCGAGACTAATAACAAGGGAGATTAACTCGGAGAGTCGTTCCGGCAGATCCCAGCTGGCCAGTTCATCCCGGAGGCTAGGGCTCAGGCTACAGGCGAAGATGCTGCAGAGGGCAGCATCCCCCCACCCAACTTCCGCCGCTACCACCCGGAAGTCGACAGCGTAGTCGGCAGCTGACCGACTACCCTGGCGAAGGTTTAGTAACCGGGTGGTTAGCACATTGTCACGGTCCGAATGATCAAAGACCTCATTGAAATCATGGACGAATTGGGCATAGGTCAGGTTCGCGTAGCTGGGCCTCGCCATTACGGCGTAGGCCCAAGCTAGCGCTCGCCCTTCCAAAAGGTTAGCGATGTACCCTATTCGGCTGTGATCAGTCAGGAGGTCCCCGGGGACGCACTGGAACGCTGACTCACATTGGAGGAGGAACCCCCGAGCTTCACCGAGTTTTCTGCTGAAGCGCGTGGGCGTAGGAATAGGAGTGAGCCGGGTGGGCGGCCCCGGGTTAGCCTGGCTAGCCGGGGGACCAACGGGAGCTGGGCCACTACGCTGAGCCGGAGGGAACGCCTGCTGGGGATCCAGACGGTCCAACCAGTGGTTAATTTGGGTCAACTGATTTAAAATTACCTGCTGCTGGTGAGTGATTTGATCCACTCGAGCCTCAAGAGTGTTGAATCGGTGTGTGAGCCCGCTGTCCGCTGGGCCGCTTTGCTGGAGCCGTACTGAGCCGAACACGCACACAGGCTCAAGTGTGATTCAATGATTTTATTAAACAATAATAGGTGTATGAGTGAGTGTGTGCAGGATGTAATGTGACGCTGGAGGACGGGATGCGTCGAGGGCGGAACGGAGCGCCATACAGCCAGGCAACCCTAAGGGCAGAGCAAACACAGAGATTAACAGCTGGCAAACACTCAGCAGAATTGATATTCAATCCAGTGCTTACTTGCAGGTGGTAAGGCGGCTGGCGTTGGCTGTAGCCGCAGGGCTCTTGCCTGGAAGATAGCGTCCAGAAGCGCGCTCGGCGCGGTGAGGAGTATGATGGCGAGGATAAGGGAGGAATATCCACCGCCAGAGGATCCACCTGTGCACAGGGGAGAAACTGGAGAGAAGGTGAGTGAATGATTGCTTACGTGCAGGATGAAGGATTATCCGAGGAGCGCAGGCCGTAAGGGAGCAGGCGAGCGCTGGAGTGAAGAGCGTTGATGAGCAGACGGCTCCAGACCGAGGCTCCAGGCGGAGCGGGCTATATAGCCCGAGATTGATGAGGCGCAGGTGTGCACGCAGCTGACACGGGAGACAGGTGAGAGCGAGTCGTAACAGGGCCCACCTTACCTCACCAAGCTCCTCCAACAATACACTCACTCCCAGCACACTCCACTCTACTGATGCCAGCCTTCTATGGCCTCCCGTCCGGACTAAGTACAAGTCATGGGGAGACGCGGCCTTCTCCATTTCTGCGCCTACCCTCTGGAATTCACTCCCTATAACCATCATAAGCTCCCCCTCACTCCCAGCATTCAAAAAACTCACTAAAGACCCATCTATTCAACACTGCATTCACTCAATGACACTTCTTGTAACGTGTCTTTGTCTTGAAAAGCACTATATAAATATAAATAATTATTATTAATTTTGTTACTATTATTATTATTATTATTATTATTATAGGATTTGAACACAAATTACTGGACACAGCAGAAACCTGTTTTGGCAATGCAAGAATGCATTCAAAGCAGCGCACACATAGAAATGAGCAGATTAAATGTAGGTTCAGTCTCCAAACTTCGAGCCTCTGTCCCCCCATTATTGTCATAAACCACCCTTTTCAAGGGCTAAGAAGGACACCAGGCGCATGCTGTGAGTTTGCACATTTATTAGCATAAAGACGAACACAACATAAAACACTAAACTTACATATAATGAGAAGATGAAGGCGCCAGAGGAAAGTGGAGCTCACGACCAGGAGGGAGAGAACAGCCTGGGAGAACATTCGGCTGAGGCCCTCGGACACGCCAGGGGCAAGAGATTTACTCGGCCGGAGCACACCCAGAAAGAAGCGGAGCTCATGGCTGAGGGAATTGGGAAAAGGATAAATTTACCTGGTCAGAGCGCACCCGTTTGCCTCTACGGCAACCAAACTCAGAGTAAGAATGACACTTCTTAGGAGGAAAACAGTAGGAGATGACCACGGGTGAACGTTGTTGTGCCCTTAAATAGCGAAATGGAACAATCATTGATGCATGACAGGTGTGGGTACATGAGTGAAGTAACATAATCAGTGACAGCTGTGCAGCCCACGAAACAGTTTGACAGCTGGAAGCTGCACAGCGCTGTCAAAATAAAAGCACAACCAGAAACTAAGTAATACAAGAATAAGATAACACAACCCCAAAATATAAACAATACTATAATTCCAAAATGACACACAATAAATGGGCACGACTAAGGACAGAACTAAGACTAAAGACAACTCATAAATAAACAGAAACCAAATGCAGAAGATAATAATAAACAAACAAACAAACAAATAAACAGAAAAAGACTAAACTTAAAACTGGAGACTGAGCATGGCCCCCACCCGTGCTCAGGATCATGACAATTACAGCCTGACACGAACGGTCAGGGTGAACTCGATTCCATCATGCACCTCAGTGGGGGTTATATCAGTGAATTAAAGTAAATAAATGTGAATATAGTTTTGGTGTCCCAGCACCCAGTGGTAGCCTGTACCTCTGTCTTACTGTCAATCCACAACCTCTGTATTATAAAGAAAGACCGGCGGATCCTAAACTTCGCCGACTGTGTCAGGTGTGCTTGATTCCTCCCCCAGTGTACAAGTCCTCTGATAAAGGTTGATTAAAACACCTTAAAGTTCTTTTATAGTCAAGCAGTCAGTGAAACCATGTGAGGTGTACTCTTCAGGTATTGTGACATGACCATGCAAGAGATGACAGGCTACGGTCAAGTGGCCTCTGAGTTAGTAGGGGGACAAAGTATATGCCCATACGTACACTCCCTCAGTACATACATACCCACATCGCAAAATCCCTTTTATATATACATATACTGTATATATATATATATACTGTATATATATACACACACACACACATATACTGTATATACAGTATATATATATATATATATATATATATATATATATATATATATATACTGTATATATATACATACATACACATGTATACATGTATATGTATGTGTGTGTGTGTGTGTGTAGGGCTTGACATTAAGTCAGTGATTTTCCAAAGTTACTAGCAGCTCAGCCTTTTCACTAGCCACAATTTTGTGGTTTGAAAATTTTGTTTAGTATGATCAAATATGACTATCACATGCTAAATTTTACTTGAACTAAATTTGCAACCTTTTTAAATGTAAATGACCCTTACACATATATAAAAAATAGCAAGAGAAGCACTGTTTATTTATTAACAGGAGTAAATGCTGTAAAAATATTTGCAGTATGAGAGTGAAGTACACATGGTTATGTGTTACACAATAAAACATAACAAACTTGGTGGTCAAAGACAGCAGCCACTCTACTACTGGAGTTGACTAAAAGAAGTTCCACTTTGAAATTGTGGAAGCATTTTGGTTCCAAGGCTGTTTCACACTGGTGTGATGTAAAAATGAGGTGCGGCAATGTGAAAAAGCTGCCCTCAAATTTTTCACGTCAACTATTCATACTGTTCCAATGCAAATTTTCTGGTGCACTGAGCTCTATTTTTTCCACTTCGGCCACTTCATCCAGAAGAAGGAAAGAAGCTGCTGACAGAAGGATGGGTTTTAGCAGAACGAAACATATAAAAAGTTGAAAGAGAAAGCAATCTTTTCCTTATTTATCCACTGTATATTAACTATATGCACAGCGCATAATCAGTTTATATCCCTGATTCATATACTGTAGATCTTTCGACTTGAGCAATTTCAGGTTAATCGCTTCATATTTGCATTCATTAAATATTATCAAATCATTTGAGCAACAGGCATATACAGTGTCAAGAAATAGTATGTGAACCCTGTGAACCCTGTGAATTTCCTGGTTTTGTGCATTAATTTGTCATAAAATGCAATCTGATATATATGTATGTCTCGAATATAGATAAACACAATGTGCTTAACCTAATACCACACAATTATAATATTTCATGTCTTTATTGGACACATCCATTAAACATTCATCATGCTGTTGGAAAAAGTAAGGGAACCCTTGGATTTAATAACTAGTCGAATGTCCTTTGGCAGCAGTAACCTCCAACAAGCACTTCCATTAGCTGTTGATAAGAGATGCACAATGTTCAGGAGGAATTATGGACCATTCTTCCTTTCAGAAATTCTTCAGTTTGCTATTCATAAGAAGCATCAGCTGATGTGAACCATGTCTCACAAAAAAGAGATGTCCAAATTCTTGATTTGTGTCAGAGTTTGTGCTCCAGCGGGGCAGAGAGCAGGACTGAGATGCGTAGAAAGCATTTAACATCATTTAATAACTCAGAATAAAGCAGCTCAGAAGCTGAAACAATGGCTAAACAAGGCCTGGCAAGGCAGACAAGAATTCTCAGACTAGGCAGGCAAAAACTCACAGACAAGGATCCTGGCAAGCACAGGCAGAAGCGTGGGTAAAACGCCAAAATAATGACTGTCACGGTGGCCCTCACGGACCACCAGAAGACGCCACAGTCACCAGTGAGTTTTGCAGTGATGTTTATTAACAGTGCAGGTTAGGCAGGCATAGGAATTACACACAAAGGGATGGGTATGTCTGAGCCGGGGAGCACCCGATGCGCCAGACGAATAATAACAAAGGTGAAGTCACACAGGACGTACCTTACAAACAGGACTGTTAACAGACGGGTGACAGGAGATTCCCAAGACGGTTAACAGTGATGAACAGAGATCAACAGTGACTGCCACATCGGGGAACATTCAGCACCTGCTTTTATCTCTGGCAGCTAATGACCCCGATGCAGCACAGCTGCTCAGTATGACAGCAGCGCAGCGGCTGACTTTGACAGCAGGGAGCTCCCCCGGACGCTTTCACAATAAGAGCCCGAGGAGCTAGAAGGAATCCTCTGCTGCCAAAGCCAGGGAAATATGATACGGGACCCGAGTGTGGAGGGAACCGACACTCGGGCTATGACAGTACCTCCCCTTCGAGGCTGAGCTCTGAGTGGCCCAAGTAACACCCAAGCCCCCCCCCCCCCCCCCCAGGGTGGGCGGATGGGGCGCTGGCAGGAGGGAGAGAGACAAAAAAGGACAAGCAAGTAACAGCGGACCAACAAGGCAGTAGAGACAGAAAAAAAAAACATACTCCCTTGAATATGGGTGACAAGAACAGAATCAGATAGGCAGTACATATATTGGCAAATAACAAATTGACATTAGGTGGAGGGAAAAGAACCACCAAACACAGAAACAACAAAGAAGTGAGCCACAAAAATCACAAATCACCCCCCCCGCACACCCCAACAGTCTCACAGACGTAATCAGAACCCCGGGGAGGGTGCAGTCCTGACCCTGAGGGATGGGGGCAAAAGGTTCGGGGGGTCGTCCGGCATCACGTGGCCACAGAACAGGGAGGGGAAAAAAAGACAGTTCGGGCGGCCTACACCGGTCCCATGCTCAGAAGCAGAGAGCTTCAGGCAGCCGGACCAGGTCGCCACACAGGGAGTCCAAAATGTCGGGGGGCCGGCCCAGAAAGCCAAACCGGTGAGACAGTCCTTCAGGTGGCCACCCCGCATCGCTAGCCCACCAGAACCGTTGGGAAGAAGCTGCCGGCAGTCCCGTTAAAAAAGGGAGAGATGAGGGAGAACCGGGCAGAGCGTTCGGGACCCCAACGGCCCCAGGTGGAGATGGGTTGCGCGCCTCAGGAGGAGGGTGGTGGTGGTGAGGATGAAGAAATGGATGAGTCTGTCCAGCATCCGGCGGCAGGGGATCTGCAGCTCCCACACCGAACCTGGAACCAGCTGGTGCTGCACCCACGTCGGACCCCGATTGGGCCGGAATCGAACCCATGGTGGACCCCGATTGGGCCGGAAACGGACCCACGGTGGACCCTGATTGGGCCTCCAGTGCACCCACGTCGGACCCCGATTGGGCCGGAACCGAACCCACGGTGGACCCCGATTGGGCCGGAACCAAACCCACAACAGACCCGGCTTGGGCCTCCGGCGCAGCTCCGCTGACGATCTCTGCCCCCGAACCTGGAGCCTCCCACTCGGTGACACCGACCCGTTCCACACCGGCGACACTGAAACAAAGCTCAGAGACAGGGAAACCGGGATCAGCATCACCGGTAGCAACGGAACCCAGCGAGACGAGTTCGGGCGCAGCGGGCGGCTGCTCCTCACTCGCCTCCCCGAGAGGCAGGCAAAAATGCTTAGAGGACAGAGACAGAAGAGAGAGCACTTGCCTGCACTCGGGTTCCGTTGCCACCCAGGACTTCGACGATCCAGGTTCTGGGCGACTCTCGTCAGCAGACTCAGATTCAGCTGCGTCGGGCTCCGCAGCTGACCAGATGTTAACGGCAGCCTGAGGTTCCTCCCACGCTGCTGTCCACGCCGACGATCCGTATGGCGTGGAGGCGGGAGACCCTTGACCCGCTGGTTCGGACTGCTCCGGCGAGGAGACCCGGGGACGCTTCTCCGTCGGCTCAGGCTCCGGGCCGCAGTCCGCTTTTCTCCGCCCGAGACGTAGATGCAGGGCCGGTGCCAGGCTTTCTAGCGCTGTAGGGGCCCTCTTTGTCCGACGATGCTGGCCTGGCGTCGTGGACCGCTCGGCGGGGGAGAACACAGAGACAGCAGGTTTAATTACTACATCCACAGCAGGTGGAGGGAGCTCAGGGGGCTGCGAGCCCCGAACTCCACCCCCAGGAGTCAGACAAGGCAGAATAATATCGAGATGAGAGAAATTATCATGCACTTGCCTTTCTCCTGAGGTTGAGATGGTTCCTGCTGTGGGGGACATCGTTCCTCCCTTTCCCCGCTGGATGGCGACAGAGGGCCCTCTGGGAAGACGAGGTGAGGCCACTCGAGAAGGTTCCGGGATGGGACTCGCCGAAACAGAGCTCCCGAGACACACAGCAGCCGGGATAGGCGACGAGGAGGAGGGGGCGACAGCTGAGGGTAGCCGGGCATGGAGCGCTGACGGGACAGCAGGCGAAGGCCCGGAGGAAGATGAGGCTGCGGGGATTCCCCTCTGACGAAGCGCGGGAGTGACAGCTGTGTGGGGGGTTGAGCCCTTGCGGCGACCCGGAACTGGATCCAGACGGGATTCTAGCCGAGGATTCTGCTGAGGAGAGCCCGTGTCGATACGCCGACGTCGTCGTTGGCCCCCAGACGGCGCGTACTCCTGGACCTTCTCCGGGACGGGAACGGAACAACGATGCAGGGAGCGAGGATGCTTTCTCCCCTGCTTCCTGCTCCTCTCCTTCAGCCCACGAAGTGACTCACGTTGAGCGGCGAGTTCCTCCCACCTCGCTATCACCTCCGGGTGATCGTCATACTCAAGGGGGAGATTGAGCAGAAATTCCTCAGCGTAATTCAAGTGTCTTAGAATGTCACTGGGAGCGTCCCACAGCGTAGCGGAAAAGATGGTGTTGTCAACATTCTCCAGAGCTTCCGCTAGCTGCCTGCCCAGGCACCGACCGCGGCCCCTGGATGACGTCATACTCCCAGCTGCAGACACTCAGACCGGTAGGAACAGACAGTCCAATACAGCAAAACTCACGGTGAATGGCGTCTCCGTGCGACGCCTCTTCTCCGGGCGTTCTGGCGGCAGTCTACTGTCACGGTGGCCCTCATGGACCACCAGAAGACGCCACAGTCACCAGTGAGTTTTGCAGTGATGTTTGTTAACAGTGCAGGTTAGGCAGGCATAGGAATTACACACAAAGGGATGGGTATGTCTGAGCCAGGGAGCACCCGATGCGCCAGACGAATAATAACGAAGGTGAAGTCACACAGGACGTACCTTACAAACAGGACTGTTAACAGACGGGTGACAGGAGATTCCCAAGACGGTTAACAGTGATGAACAGAGATCAACAGTGACTGCCACATCGGGGAACATTCAGCGCCTGCTTTTATCTCTGGCAGCTAATGACCCCGATGCAGCACAGCTGCTCAGTATGACAGCAGCGCAGCAGCTGACTTTGACAGCAGGGAGCTCCCCCGGGCGCTTTCACAATAAGAGCCCGAGGAGCTAGAAGGAATCCTCTGCTGCCAAAGCCAGGGAAATATGATACGGGACCCGAGTGTGGAGGGAACCGACACTCGGGCTATGACAATGACGAGGACACAGCACCCAGGTGAGGGGTTGCATCCCATAGATAGATAGATAGATAGATAGATAGATAGATAGATAGATAGATAGATAGATAGATAGATAGATAGATAGATAGATAGATAGATAGATAGACTTTATTGATCCCAAACTGGGAAATTGCAATGTAACAGCAGCATGACAGTAGACAACCAAATGACAGAAACACACACAACATAAAAAACAAAGGGGTTACCCATGGAAAGTAAAACTACTAAAAGAAAGCCTATCTACATCATAGATACATAGATGGTGACCTGGGTAGACACATGAATCATACCCACTGTACAATGCAGGACTATCAGGAGCAGAGTGAGATGTGAGGTACCAATTAGACTGTAAGGTGCAGTATGGCAGCATAGCTATGACCAGAGTACAACATCAGAGTGAGTTATTGTACAGTGAAATGGCATGTGGCAGGAAAGATTTCCTGTACCTAACCATTTGACAGTGAAACTGTAGCAGTCTGCTAGAGAAAGGGCTCCCCTGTCTGTCCAGTGTGTGGTGGAGGGGGTGACCCAGATTGTCCATGATGGATCGCAGTTTATTTAGTGTCCTCCTCTCCACCACTGTCTCAAAGGTCTCCGGCCTGAGACCAATTACAGAGCCAGCCCTCTTGATAATCTTGTCAAGTCTGTTGGTGTTGCTGGCTCTGATACTGCTACCCCAACAGACAGCAACAAAGAAGATGGCGCTGGTAACAATGGTCTGATAGAAAAGTTCCACCATCCTGCTGCACACATTGAAAGATATCAGCTTCCTCAGGAAATACAGTTTGCTCATCCCCTTCTTGTGCGCAGTATCAATGTTGGCTCTCCAGTCCAGCCTGTTGCTGATCATGACGCCCAGGTATTTGTAGTCCTCAACCACCTCCACATCCTCCCCCCTTATCTGCAGACAACATCCTACCTCCCCCCCCCACAGAAAGTCCAAAAATAAAGGTACAGTTCGTGGCCCAAAGAAAGTCCAAGACCCCAAACTATAACCAAAATACGGGTTGGGTGGTCGACCCAAGTCTGTGGACCACCGGACTGAACAACCAGGCAAGTCAGGGGCCCACCGAAGTCCATGGGTCCTCATACCGGAATGCAGTGCCGATCCGGTGGCCTACCACTGTCTTTTGGCCACCGAACTGGGAAACAGGGTGGAACAAAAGGTGGAGGTCTCCTGACCCCTGGGGCATTGGCTGGAGGTCTCCTGACCCCTGAAGCAATGGCTGGAGGTCTTCTGGCCCTTGAGGCAATGGTTGGAGGTCTCCTGACCCCTGGGACATTGGCTGGAGGTCTCCTGACCTCGGGAACAATGGCTGGCGGTCTCCTGACCTCGGGAACATTGGTGAGTGGTCTCCTGACCTTGAAAACATCGGCTGGAGACCTCCTGACTTTGGGAACATTGACTGGAGGTCTCCTGACCTTGGGAACATCGGCTGGAACGTGGTCCTCCTGCGACTCCGTCCTCGACATGGCTACCTCGGACAATGGAGGGAAACAGGAGGTCAGTGAGGTGACACCCCTGTCATTATCAGCAGAGACTGGTGGGGAGGACTCAGCAGCTGGTGGAATCTGCACAGGGGTCCCCCACCAGAAGAAAGGCAAGACTTTTCAAAAATGGTGGTGGAAAATGAATGAAAAAGTACTTGCCTGAGCTCCTGGGCTCCTGCTGCAGGGGTGATCACCTCTGGATCAGAAGCTGGACTGGCGGGCTCTGGATCAAATCAAAAATCAAATCAAATCAAACTTTATTGTCATATTGCTGTACATACAACTGTAGTGCAGGCAAGATGAAATTGTGTTTCTCTCGGCATCCATATAAATAGAAGCAGCATGATTTAAGACACACTCACACATAGCTTCACCCCCCCCACCCCCACCCCCCCATCCATTCACACATCCCTGAGACATACTTGGGAAAAACCTGACTAACTATATTATACAAATAATATACAAAATGTCGGTAGGTGCAGTAGTGTGTATGAGAGATTCCGGGTCAGCTGTTCAGCATCCTGACAGCTTGTGGAAGGAAGCTGTTGATCAGTCTGGTGGTTCTGCCTCTGATGCTCTGGAATCGTTTACCAGATGGAAGAAGTTCAAAGTGTTTATGCAGAGGGCGAGAACGGTCCTTGACAATGTTCAGTGCCCTGCTCCTACAACGGTTCTGAAAAAGTTCTTGAACAGAGGGGAGGGAGACTCCAATTACCCTCTCAGCCCCCTTGACTATCCTCTGCAGGGCTTTTTTGTCTGACATACTGCAGCTGGAGTACAAGCAATATTGTAGCAATGCAATATGTCAGAACACTCTCCACCACACCTTTGTAGAAGGTCCTGAGGATGCAGATAGGGAGAGAGGCCTGTTTGAGTTTCCTCAAGAAGTGCAGTCTCTGCTGAGCCCGCTTCCTGATCCCCAAGGAATTCTTGCTCCAGGTCAGGTCCTGCGAGATCTGCACTCCGAGGAACTTGATGTTCTCCACTCTCTCCACTAAACGGCCGCCGATGCTGAGGGGGACATGCTCAGGCTGTGATCGCCGGAAGTCGATAATCATCTCCTCCGTTTTGTCCACGTTGAGCACCAGATTGTTCTCCCTGCACCAGCCCTCCAGGTCTCTCACTTCTTCCCTGTACATTGATTCCTCATCCCTCTGAATAAGTCCCACCACCGTGGTGTCGTCTGCAAACTTAATAATCTGGTTCCCCTCGTGTCTGGATATACAGTCATGTGTTAGAAGTGTAAACAACAGTGGACTGAGTACACAGCCTTGAGGGGATCCGGTGCTCAGCGTGACAGAGTTGGAGATGTTGTTTCCAACCCGGACAGACTGAGGTCTCTCAGTCAGGAAATCCAGGATCCAGAGACATGTGGCGGTGTTCAGACCGAGAAGAAGTAATTTCTCCATCAGTCTTTGGGGAATAATGGTGTTGAATGCTGAACTGAAATCAATGTACAGGAGTCTGGCGTAAGTGTCTTTCTGGTCCAGGTGGGTGATGACAGAGTGTAGGGTAGTGACTATAGCATCCTCCGTGGAGCGGTTTGAACGATATGCAAACTGGAGCGGGTCGTGTGATGCAGGGAGGCAGGCTGTAATGTGTGGTTTGACAAGCCATTCAAAACACTTCATCACAATTGGTGTCAGTGCAACAGGACAATAGTCATTCAAACAGGACACAACTGGTTTCTTTGCCACCGGTACAATGATAGAGGTCTTGAAGCATCTGGGAACGATGGCCTGACTCAGGGAGATGTTATAAATGTCAGTCAGGACATCCGCCAACTCGCTCGCGCAGTCTCGGAGAACACGTCCCGGGATGTTGTCCGGACCTGCAGCTTTGCGTGGGTTGACTCTGGTTAGGGTCCTCCGTGTGTCCGCTGTGTTGATGGTAAAAGCTGGTCCGACCGATGGTGGGGGTGGGCCAGCCCTCCCTCTGATTGTCGAGTTTGATGCTTCAAAACGTGCAAAGAAGTCGTTAAGCCTGTCTGGAAGCGAAGCGTCGTCATCATCGATCCCCTGCCTAGACTTATAGCCCGTCAGTGTCCGAACTCCCTGCCACATCTGCTTGGTGTTCCTAGTGTCACAGAGGTGTCCCTGGATTTTCTCTACATAGGCGCGCTTTGCCGCCTTAATTCCCTTTGAGAGCGCAGACCTGGCTGAGCAGAGGGCGATCCTGTCCTTCGCTTTGAAGGCTGCATCCCTGGCTGTAAGCAGCGAGCGCACCTCTGCAGTCATCTAGGGCTTATGGTTACCCCGCATAGTGATGGTCTTCACTGTAGTGACATCCTCTGTGCACTTCGCGATGTAGCTGGTGACCGTTTCAGCATACTCCTCCTCGTCTGTCTTGTCTTCCTGGGAGGCTGCTATTTTGAAGACCTCCCAGTCTGTGTGCAGAAAACAGTCTTTCAGTGCAGAGGTTGCACTCTCTGGCCAAATTCTGATTTGTTTCACTGCTGGCCTGCTGCGCTTCAATAAAGGTTTGTAGGCAGGCAGCAGCATCACGGATATGTGATCAGAAAGGCCGAGATGGGGGCGGGGTATCGCCTTATATGCATCATGAGCTACAGGTTGAGCATGTACAGGGGCTGAGAGGCACCATGGAGCAGGCACTGGAGCTGGGTGGTTCCATGGAGCAGAACTGTTGCTGGGTGGTGCAGTGGAGCAGGCACTGGAGCTGGGTGGTGCCTTGGAGCAGACACTGGAGCTGGGTGGTTCCATGGAGCAGAACTGTTGCTGGGTGGTGCGGTGGAGCAGGTACTGGCACTGCATGGTGCCGTGGAGTAGACACTGGAGCTGGGTGGCACTGTGGAGCAGGTACTGGAGCTGGAACGTCCATTGCCAACTGGATCATACTCAGCTGGGACACATGCTCTGGATGGATCCACGGCTTGTAGTCCAGCATTGGCTCCTCCTGGGCTGACACAGCCTGCCAACGTTCCTTCTGTTTCTCCTCGTCACCCTCACACAGGAGCTCCAAAGTTGCAGCCCCAGTTCAGCAAACCTCAGCATCCTGCGGCATCAGTGTGGAGGAAGCTGCTGCTAGTGGGCCCTCCAGAACAGCAGATCCCTCCCAGACAATCTGGTTTCCACCCAGTATTGGCAAACACTCTGAAAAAACACAAACAGAGGGGGGAGAAACAGGTAAGGATGGAAGGATGGTGGCGGCAGCAGAGAAAATGGCAGAAGAGGGTGGTGAGAGTTCAGCACCGGCTGACCTCCACTGTTAAGCCCTCCCTCTGGGAACCCGGCGAAACCTATCATTCAATGATGTTAAAAAATGAAAGGGTACTTTCCTGAGTTCCCGCTCTGCTACCGCCAATGATCCAGAAGACTCCCTCTGGGTGGCTCTGGAGATCATCTGGTTGGGAGTCTCTTCACCCGGGGGTGGGAGTGCAAACTTGGTCTAGTGCTTGTCATAATTATTTACTAGACAGCTCACGTGCAGAATGCAGCAACAAAGGAACACACAGGACACAAAAAACACGTTAGAAAATTTATTAAATTTCAAGATCAGTGGAGCACAGCTACAGAAAACGTCACTCGCCAGAGGAAGTGGCCTGTGGGAGGACAGACAAGAGCTGTTAGAGGAGGAATGAAGACAGGGAAGTGGGATACACAAATTGCCACTTACTTGGGCCGAACAGGCGATCCAACTGAGACCCCAGCGGGGAGAGACAAACCAGCAGGATGAAGCTGGCTGTGATATGATGAAGGACCAGGTTGGTGGTGCCTGACCGGGTGGAGATGATTGCAGCTGAGTGTGGATAATGGGGCAGGTGAACGCACGCAGTCCCCAGAGACGCACCCACATATGAGGCAGCAACCTGAGAAGAAAAGGAGAAGAGAGAGAAGGTGAGTGCAGAAATGTCACCTAATGGAATAACGTTATATTTGCGTCATTAGGTGAGGCAGTGTACCCAAACAAGCCAGCGCTGAGGCACTGAAGAGCAGATCTTTATAAGCGCTGGCTGATCAGAGGCAGCAGGTGTGTCTCATCTCCCAGGTGTGTTGATTGTCTGAGGAGAAAAACGGGAAGGAGGGGCACGCGCTCAGCAGGACATGACAGCGCTCATCAAGTTTGCTACTCCCCCCTAGCAATCCCTCGCGTTTTCTGGGGATGAGCTGCCCTGAGCAGCGGCCACCAGATCCTTGACACCAGCCACCACCTCTTGCTCATTGCTGCTCCACTTCCTCCTCCTCCTGCTAGACTCACTCGCTGAGTCCATGACGGGCTTTGTCCTACTGTCATGGTTTGTGCCCTGGCGGGGCAGAGCACAGGACTCAGATGCGTAAGCAGCTCAGAAGCAGAAACAAAGGTTAAACAAGGCTTGGCAAGTCAGACAAGAATTCTCAGATTAGGCAGGCAAAAAAAACTCACAGACAAGGATCCTGGTAAGCACAGGCAGAAGCGTGGGTACAACGCCAAAATAATGACGAGGATGCAGCACCCAGGTGAGGGGCTGTGTCCCTTAAATAAAAGGTGGACAAAATGGAACATAAGTACAAACCGGTGTGTGCACTTAGCAAATTAACAAGACCATGGGCAGCGTTAGGCCTTTTTAAGGGGTGCTGTAACACCCCAAAATTTAAATTTGGCACCCCTAAAAATTGGAATGAGAAAAGTTGTGATTATTAAATTGTAGTTCATCTTTGACAAGCTGAAATAACATCCAAAACATATTAAGTAGTTTGTCATTTAAACTTTTTAAAAATGAAAATGACCCCCCCCCCCCCCCCCCCCCCCATATGATCTCCCCTCAATGCTGTAGCTGTGGAGTCCTGGCTGCAGCAGCCTGGCAGACACACAGAGAAGTCCCTCTCTCCCTATCTCAATAGCAGGAAGTGAGGGGACAGGAGGCTGGTACAGCTTTTCTACAGGTAACACACTCACAATGATGTATGACACCAGTCTCAGCTGGAATATTCTGCAACGTTATGAATAGTTTCTGGGTCTGTCTGAATTTATTCAGTAAGATGTGCATACCAGCAAACATTTAGGTTTCAGAATGCATGAGGTTTTCACCTGGGATGGGGGATAGAAAGTAGGCTATTAATTCGCCCCTTTCACAATCCCACAATTCCCCGCGCGACCGGCAACATCCGGTTTCCCAGCGCCCAACATAAACACGCTTGAATCTAGCAATGGGGGAGCGATTTTTTACTGATTTGTGGTAAGTTAAACAGTTTTCTATACATATCAAGCTGCAGTAATATACCTAGTAATATTTTCGAGCTTTCTATTGTGTTTTGGTTGTATGCCATGCTATGCTAATCGCGTATGCAGCGTGTTTTTGTGACATATTTAGAAGTTGTAAGTTGCACCCATGACTCATGAGGCATAACCCATGTGAGTGCATGTCAGCAGGTTATCAGCTGCTCAGTGTTGATGTACATTAAACGTTTATTTTCAACTAGTGGTTACACATAGTATATATATAGTATTATACATACATTTATCTATACACAATGTGACATCTTTTCCTCATTTCTTGCAGGTGCATAATGTCGTATGGATTCCAGCAGAAAATGACAGGGAAAGTCCCTAAAACGTACACAGAGGTGAAAGCACTGCCAGCAAAAACACTGAAACAGTACTGTAAACAGTACCATGTTAACGCTTCATTTTCCAGAACTGCCAGAATCAATCTTCTGTGCCTGGCAATGGGAATCTCTACAAGTGGAAAAGGGAAATTGCCTGAATTTTCTCCACATTTAAAGTCACATGGACTGTCCTCAAAGCAGCTAGAAGAGTATGCATCACTCACACCAGCGTTCTTGTAACAAAGGAACATGTGGACAAAAGAACTGCAGCATACTCCACCAATTGATGACACAATTGTCAAGAAATATTTGGTTAACACAAATGTGTTGAGCAAAGACCAAGAGGTCAGGTACAAGATCCAAAGACCTTTCCAGATGATGTCTTTCATTCATTCTATGCGGATCGACACCGACACATCTGAAACATTTGTTGCCATCGAGGCCCAGTGCTTGTCATCGCAATCTGGTGCAGCAGACAATGTGAAGGCTATGTACATCATCTTAGACAAGATAACAGGACAGCCATATGGAACATACTGTACCTGCACTGTAGGGTAGGTTGAAATTGCATACTTATGGAAATATCAATTTCTTTTGTGTTAAGTTTTGAAGTTGTATTTGTACTAATTACAATCTGTGTTTTGCATATATTTTTAATTAATTTGTATTAAACAGAACCTTGCATATTATATCATTTCAGCAACCTTTGAAGAAGAGATTCGGTAATATATATGTGTGTGCATGTGTGTGTGTATATATGTGTGTATATATGTGTAAGTCAGGTGTGTTAGTCAAGATGTGGTGTTGTTTAGTTTGCTGTGGTGATTTATTTTAACTTCTGGTTTTTTAGGCTCTTTCAGTCGTGTGGTCATGTCGGAGGCTGTCTTTTTCAACTGGCAGATTTGGTTTCACGGGGATACACTCGACTGCCAGATGATCCATCATGCACCGAAAAGCTTTGTTCCTGGACTGATCCCAAAGGTATGTCATAATGTCATAACTAAATTATTATGTTTTTAGAGGGGTTTGTGTTTTTATTTATATCTTTTGTTTTCAGCTGCAACTGTGCAACCCAAGAAGTACAATGACATCCAGTTCACGAAAAAGAAGAAGCCTCTGCGACGAACCGTTGAACAATATGGATCTGCTGTGTATACGTCATCTCCAACAGACCGATTCAACAGTGTGTTAGGACTAAGGCAGAATCTGTTTAATGCCACACTACACATGGGTCAAGATGTCTCAGCTGTTAGTGTCTTATGTGCTGAGAACTTTGGTCGACAACAGCGTTTGCCCCCTGTTGTAACAGTGATGCCTTCAAGGTTGGACTATAATTCATCCTTGGTCACCCGATGTGAAGACACGGTCCTCGTCAATGAACCACTCCCGATCTCCAAAAGACCAATCTCATGGCAATGTACACCTGAGAACTTTATTGACAACTGCACTATGACAGACAAAGACAGAAGAGTTATTGAAAAGATTACAAATGGTCAGAGCAAAAATCTTACTTGGTATCAACAACGTAGTGGATCGCTAACAACAACTAAGTTTGATCGCATCTGTCGCTTCATGAGAGGTGGAAGCAAGATTTCTCCAGAGACACTTGTTACAGAATGCATGGGTGACAAGTACAGATATTTGACAGAACCCCCTCGTCCAAACAAGGCAAGTCTCAAATGGGGAATTACCCAGGAAGGTCCAGCTAGGAGTGCCTACTACAATAAGATCAAACATCTGCACATAAACCTCACAATAAAAGAAGTTGGACTTATTGTGCACCCCAGCAAATCGTATCTCCGAAGAAGTCCTGATGGTGTTGTTCTTTGCCAATGCTGTCCACCTAGGCTACTGGAAATTAAATGTCCAATTTCTGCAGCAAATGAGATGATCAAAGGAAACGAGAAGATCAAATACCTACAGGTTGTTAATGACATTTTGTCACTGAAGTCTACAGAGAATGGATATCTTCAACAGGTTCGGGGTTGCATGGCAGTAACAGGTCTGAAAAAGTGTGATTTCGTAATCTACACTGTGAAAGACTGTGAAATAATTACACTCAACTTTGATGAGTGTATGTGGCAAGCAGACATGGAACCACATCTTGACAACTTCTTCAAGGCCTACATCGTGCCAGAATTATTTCGGCGTCAATATCACCCAAGTGTAACTGTCAAAGTGGAAGTTGAAGACAAAGAGGTATGAGAACTAGTGAAATAGTACTTATAAATTTCTGACAGTATAATCAAATGTTGCTTTCATTATCTTTTTTAGGCTTTAACAACCACAAATCATGATGGCACACAACTGATTCCAGGGGAAGTTGAAGGCATGGTAAATATATAAATAGCCTATTATTGTATGTGAAATAATTTATAAAGCAGGAACACAGTTACATATGCCATTCAAAATTATTCTAGACAACAGATGAACCAGAGAGAAAGAAGAGAAAGTGTGGCCATTGGGATGCACTTTATTCAGTTGGTGACCCATGTGCTGAGACTACAGACAACACAGCGCCAGTCCGGTGTGTTGGACCATGCAACAAGGTGCTGCCTGAAGCGGAGAACATTAAGCCAGACAACTCAGATGCAAGTGTAGGGTGCGAATGTCCATGCAACTGTGATTCCTGGTCATGATGGAGATGTGTGAACTACAACCAAGACATGGTAGATGAAGATATTCCGTGGTTTTGCATATCCTGTGTAAGGAATTGTCCAAATGTTTACATGAATGTTTAGTATTTCTTGATGGATGGCGCTATAATTTCTGTGATTGAAGAGGATGATAAAATAAAGGCAGCGTTGGATTTTTAAATAGCTTTATTATCACCCGCCTTCATCAGAACTCGGCTGCAGCCCATGGCTTGAGCAGGCTGCAGCTTCGTTCCTCCAGCTCTCAAAGAGGAGGAGGCACACAGTGTGTGTGTCTCGCAGCAGATGCAGGAGTGAGAATGAGAGGCAGAATCACAACTTGGCACAGCATTTATACCCAACTCAAACAATAGATCAAAGGACCTTCACAGCAGTCAATCTGGCATTTGCATATCAAAGGAACAGACAGGATGCATGAGCACAATGCATGGATAACACATGGATGATACATTAACTCAAAGCAGTGACATGCATAACCGGCAGACTGTAGCAGAAACGACCAGAATGTGAGGTGATTGACTTTAGCCTGTTGTGGGGGTTAAATCAAACCGCTACACTGCTCCCCCCCAGAGGGCACGGTAGGGGACCGTGACTTCGATGTTGCAGTTTGGGCAGCGAGCAGGGAAAAGCTCTGTGCAGGAGGAGGGGGAGGGGGGGTAGCAAATGCTGACCGGGCGCGGGAAAATGGTTCGAGTCGCGCCAAAAGTGTTTGCTGCTCCGCGATGTCCCATCTGAACATGCAGAGATCAGAAGAAGAAAAAAATTAGTCTCTGACTCCTCTCGTGGCCATGAAGAAAAAACAGGAGCGGCGGTAAGAAAAAAATAAAAGCAGAGGGACTGGCGTGTTGACTTTAGGGCAGACGTAACCCTACAGCCTCGGGAACTGCAGACAGCTGAATTCCCCTTGTGTGCCGTGGCTAAGACCATAAAATCCCATGAGCAAGCTGCGGGCCTCAGGTGTACAAGCAAGCCTGAAGGGCCAGTGTGCAGCAGAAGGAAGGTAGTCGGAAAAGCCGTATTTGTCCCGTGCGTGGTGCGCCGTCCTCGTCCCCCCCCAGTGCGCGTGCCGGGGCTCCGTGCGTGGGTGGGCCCGCTGGAGAGGAACTCAGGGTCGGAAACTTGGTGGAGATCGGCGCAGTCTGCGCCGATCTGACGAGCCGTGGCTGCAGATTAGTCATGGTGCGTTCAGGTCCACATGTGCTCCGTCGGCCATGGGAGTTGCCCTCATGTGCTCTGATGTGGAGGAGCTGCACGGCCGGTCCCGCGTGGATGTGCCGATCTCGGCGAGGGCACGCCATGACGTTCTCTGCCGCTTACTCGGTCTTGGTTGATGTCCTGAGAGCGGCTCGCCCGCCGTGGGCTCTGCGCCGAGGTCTCCCTGAGGCAGCAGGGAGGGCAGACCAGTCAGGCCGCTGCGACAGAGCATTCATGCCCGGGTGCTGCGTTCGCTGGCCGCTCGTTTTCTTCAGTCTCGGGTCGCCAGCGTGGCTGTTCAGATCAGAAGGTTGCGTTTGCACAAAACGTGTGCATCCTTGGGGTCACCAGTGAAGAGGATGATGGAATAAAGGCAGCGTTGGAGTTTTAAATAGCTTTATTATCACCCGCCTTCATCAGAACTCGGCTGCAGCCCATGGCTTGAGCAGGCTGCAGCTTCGTTCCTCCAGCTCTCAAAGAGGAGGAGGCACACAGTGTGTGTGTCTCGCAGCAGATGCAGGAGTGAGAATGAGAGGCAGAATCACAACTTGGCACAGCATTTATACCCAACTCAAACAACAGATCAAAGGACCTTCACAGCAGTCAATCTGGCATTTGCATATCAAAGGAACAGACAGGATGCATGAGCACAATGCATGGATAACACATGGATGATACATTAACTCAAAGCAGTGACATGCATAACCGGCAGACTGTAGCAGAAACGACCAGAATGTGAGGTGATTGACTTTAGCCTGTTGTGGGGGTTAAATCAAACCGCTACAGTGATGTTCTTATTCATGTGAATAGCTAGTCATTTTCAGAAACGTTATTAGTTTTTGTCATGATGCAAATGTAGTTCTTATGAGAAATATTTTTAGCTTTCAAGTCATTTTGGCTTTTTGTGATTGTCATTGGATGTTTCTATCATGGACTTATCATTCCATGATTGTACTATAAAAGTGCACATATGTTTAGCATTGATTGTGTAGGTATTACATTGCCTTTTTTGTGTTATACATGTATGCATTTAATAAAAATTTGTCAGGTTGAATAAACTGGTCTTTATTACTACAAATTCTTAACTAGAACAAAAATACAATACACAATATAAACAACAAATCTTTGTTTAAAGTTTATACCATAGTGACCATGGATACATTTATTAACTTGCAGAAGTCTGACAAGACTATATTAACTAATAAAATAAAGAAAATTGATACTATGTTAACTTTGTATTGGATTTGATCAATGATTAGTTTGGAACCTAAAATTAGACTAAATGCTAATATTTTATTGAATAATAACAGGTAATACAATATAGATAAATATATTATTCAAACAGTGCTGTCACTGGCACTTGAAGTCCATCACTGCAGATGCTGCGCCAAACCATCTGTCAATCTCTTGCTCCATTCTCCCCTCACTCGTGAATAAGACCCCAAGATACTTAAACTCCTCCACTTGGGGCAGGAGCCTGTTCCCAACCCCGAGAAGACAATCCACCTTTTTCCGGCTGAGGACCATGGACTCAGACTTGGAGGTGCTGATTCTCATCCCAACCGCTTCACACTCAGCGGCAAACCATCCCAGCAAGAACTGTAGGTCATTGCTGTGTGAAGCCAGCAGGACAACATCATCTGCAAACAACAGAGATGAGATCCTGTGGTCACCGAGCATGACACCCTCTGTTCTCTGGCTGCGCCTAGAAATCCTGTCCATAAAAATTATGAACAGGATCGGTGACAAAGGGCAGCCCTGGTGGAGTCCAACTCTCACTGGGAATGAGTCCGATCGAGTGTTGGCAATATGAACCAAACTCTCACAACAGTCGTACAGAGACCAAATAGCTCGTAACAACAAGCCCGATACCCCATACTCCCAAAGCACTCCCCACAAAAACCCATGAGGAACACAGTCGAATGCCTTCTCCAAGTCCACAAAACACATGTAAACTGGTTGGGCAAACTCCCACAAACCCTCAAAGATTCTCGAGAGGGTAAAGAGCTGGTCCGATGTGCCACGGCCAGGACAAAAACCACATTGCTCCTCCTGAATCCGAGGTTCGACCAACAGCCGGACTCTCCTCTCCAGTACCTTGACATAGACCTTCCCAGGGAGGCTGAGGAGTATGATCCCTCTAAAGTTGGAGCACACCCTCCGGTCCCCTTTTCTGAAGAGAGGAACCACCACCCTGGTTTGCCATGCCAAAGGCACTGCCCCCGACCTCCACGCAATGTTGCAGAGGTGCGTCAACCATGAATGCCCGACAACATCCAGGGCAGATCATCAATCCAGCTGCTGTTCGCTTTTCTCTTCCCTGTGCCCTCCGCATCTGTCCCACCTTTCATGTCTCTCAGGTAAAGCCCTTCTCCACCGGCCCTGTGTGTCCTCCATCAAAGCTGCCTCCCCCTCCGGTGATGATTGACGGTGGTCCTGTGTATAAGGTCAACCGCATTATGGACGTGGGACACAGGGGGCGAGGTCTACAATACCTGATGGACTGGGCTGGGTACAGACCGGAAGAGAGATCATGGGTCCGGGGATCCTTTATCATGGATCGGAAGATGATCAGGGCGTTCCATCGGTCCCACCCAGGGAGGTTGAGTCTGCAGCCAGGAGGCATCCCTTGTGGGGGGTGGGGGGGGGGGAGGAGACACTGTGGTGATCCGAGCTGTGTGCTGTTTTTCTCTTTCTCCTTTCATTACTTATTTTCCACAGCTGCAGCTTCACCCACACCTGCGCTCCCTAATCAGCAGCCTTTAAATGGAGTGGGGTTCTCCACTCTTGCACAGAGACATCTACACTCACATGCAGTTCAGAGAACTCCTCAACATTTATGCTGCCCTTCTCTTCTTCAACTTCAAACCCCATCTCAGACTCGGCACACAGTAAGCTATCTCTCAGTCTAAACCTTACCCCGCTGCATCTCACCTCTGCTGTTCTCGGATTAACCTGTGCATAGGTGAACCTTCTCCCTGGCGGACCGGCACCTCTCTTCGTAGCGGACCTGGACCCTTCTCCGGAGCCGGAGTCTCCACATTCCTGCCAGCATCCTGTAAGTGCACGTAATCAACAGACTGAACCTTTCCCCTGCTTTCCTCAGCCGAGGAATTCCATCTTGCACTGAGCACTGTAAATACCTGCACCAGCACCTCTTCACCTTCTCGGTCCACTGCAACCTGGAGAAGACATGGCCACAGCTTGTTCATCCCTGCCGCTCCACGCTCTGTAAGATTATAATCAGCTCCTCATTGTCCCACTGCGTGCTACAAATTACTCACCACTCTCTCTCTCTCCTTTGCAGGGTTGCCAGACTCCTCCCGTTTTGCACTCACACACACTCACACACACTCACTCTCAATAAAGATCATTGCAATTATAACCGAGTCTGTTGTCTGCTTCTGGGTCTATTACTAATCATGGCAGATAACTCTAACAAAATAGTGTGTGTGTGTGTGTGTGTGTGTGTGTGTGTGTGTGTGTGTGTGTGTGTGTGTGTGTGTGTGTGTGTGTGGTGGAGCTCATTGGGTGCTGAGCACCCCTAAAGCTCCAATCCTAGAACCGCCCCTGAACAAGACCAAATTAGGCAAAAAGGGAACTGAAAACTGTCATGAACCCCTGTGCCCCATTACATGGCACACGAGGGAGAGAATGAAAACCCAATCACACGAGTAGAGAGTGCTGTGTTTATTGAAATTCGCCAACGTAACAAATCCAGCTTTCACCAAATACAGTTCAGTCAACCACACAGTATATGGAGAGGTGTAATGACAGATCTGGCCACCAAGGATACAGGGCGTCTGCCGAATGCTCAACAGCCTGGTGAATATACAGCCTGGTGCTACAGGGCTGCGTTTTGTATGAAACGGGAAAGGCGAGTAGCCTAATGCTGCAGGCCTGCTAGCACAGGAGAAAAGGCTAAGAAACACTTACAGGTCTGGAGCTAATTCGGGGTGAGCCGTGCAATCAGGAGGCAGAGGCAGAGAAGCGGACCAGCTGAAACACCAAGGAATGGAACATCTTAAAATGTCCGGCTGAGTAGAACGCAGGGAGTGAATAACATACGCGGAGGAACACGCTGCCACATATGAAGGGGAATGTCCCGACAATCTCCTCCCTCAGCAGTGGCAAACAAATACTCCAAAAGCTAACGAGGAAAGAGATTGCCGGTGTGTAAATGCATGGGCCGAACTGATTGAGAACAGGTGTGTGAGAGCGCATGTGAATGAGAGTGAATGGAGCGTGTGTGTGTGTGTGTGTGTGTGTGTGTGTGTGTGTGTGTGTGTGTGTGTGTGTGTGTAACAGTGAGTGCAGCTGACAGAGCTTGACAGGAGGAGCGGGCGTGCCAGAGCTGTCAGAGGGAAAACTAGGACAAATCATAACAATGAGTCAGAACCGGCTTTGGCCTCCAAACCTGGATTCAAGACAGAGAACACTGTCAAAATACTAATAAACAGGACTAAGGAGGGGATCATAACCAACAGTGGAAATTAAATAGCAATTTCTAAAGAACATAAATGGGGCCATGATAATGAAGGTGAAACCCAAAGATACATGACAGACTAACCACAATGATGACAACTCAGGATAATGATAATAATGATAAGCACAAGAATGAACTCAACACGTGAGCCTGATCCTCTGATCAAGCTCAGACCCTAACAATTTGCATAAAACTGGAAAGGGTAACAAGGTAATCCAGCAAGACTTTATGTCAGGGGTCACCAACAAAAACTGCAAAAGGGCCAATAAGTCAGTCCTCCTCCCCAGCCGAGGTCCGAACTAGCTTCCCTCCACTACCTGCCTGTACACTGTAGGGTTCATTTTAAAATTCTTCTAAAATCGTTAAAATGGCCTTGTTCCACCTTACCTCACTAAGCTCCTTCATCCTTACACTCCTGCTGGGTCTCTCAGGTCCGCTGATCAGCTGCTCCTGGAGATACCAAAATCAAACAGGAAGCTCAGAGGGGACAGAGCTTTTTCTGTTGCTGCCCCTAACCTGTGGAACCATCTGCCTTTGTCCATCAGACAGGCCCCTTAACTGGCCAGTTGTAAAACTCATCTTAAAACCCATTTTTATTCTTTGGCTTTTGACCCAGTTTGAGACATCGATTTTACTTGTTTTTGTTGCTTTTATTGTATGACTATTGTCTATTTGTGGTGTATTGTATTTTTTTTGTTGTATTTTATTGTTTTAATGTCTTATGCTTTTATATTTTATTTATTGTTGATGTACAGCACTTTGTGTCAGCTGTGGTTGTTTTTAAGGTGCTTTATAAATAAAGGTGGATTGGAGTGGATTGAATAGGTGTGCGAATCTTTAGGCACCTCATGATTTGATTATGATTCAGAACTCCGACTTGATTCTGAAACAATTCTCAATGTATCTTGATGCTTTTTTTTTTTCTATTCAAGATTTTTCCCTCCCACTGTGTGACAACTTGGCCCTTTTAGAGTAAAGTATTTGCAGTGATCCATGAATTTACTTCCTTCTTTTATTAAAACAAGTGGAAGAGAAATCTGACACATGGTGGGCAGTAGTGACCTAATGGTTAGGGATGTGGACTGGTGAGCGGAAGGTCGCGGGTTCAGTCACTGGACCGGCAGGATTAGATATGGGTGGGGACAGATAACATAGCAGTGTTTTCCCCACCCTCCTTAACCCCACTGTGGTGCCCTTGAGCGAGGCCCTTAACCCTAACTGCTCCAGTGGAGCTGCTCAGTGGCCACAAGTCAGTCTGTGGTTGTACTGGGCAGCTTCCAGGTGTGAATGTGTAATTGTGTGAGTATGAACAGGGCATCCTTGAAAAAGAGAGGGTGTTTCTCAATGGAACTACCCTGTATAAATACAGGTTAAATAAAAAACACAGATAAATTTATCTCCAAATGTGCTTTTAAGAACTGTCATCATTTCATTGACATTCTTTCAGTAGACCACAGCTATCTCCAGTCAGGCCAATATCATTTAACTTGCTTTCACACATTAGTTTATTAAGCTCATGTTTAGCTGCTTTTAGCTCTATTTTAATTTTTAAACAAAAAAATATTAAAATGAATTCTTTGTTCAATTTCAAACAAAATGTAATATACAATTTTATAATACAGGAGAACACTAAATGTGTTTGTTGACTCCAAATAAATAGTTCTAAAATTACTAAAATCTGCAACTAAAATCCTAAAAATGTTTTACAGGAGAACACAAACTAAACTGTATTGCATTTAAGAAGAGATTAATATCTAAAATCTAAATTTCACAAAAAGTCCACCTCTGCACATTATTTTCAGTGCAGAAAAAACTGTTTCAAATTAAGACAAAAAAAATGGACGCAAAATATAATTCCAGGACACAAAATATAATTCCACACGTCAGAATTCCTCGACATTTTTTTTTATCTCAACAGTAAACTCTGTTACAGCATGGATGGAGCTGTAACTCCATGGTTACAGGGAGAGGAGAGGTGGAACCTTTTTATGTTCAGTAACACACGGAGCTTTCATAGAGTCTTTAAGTGATATTGGAAGTTACGAAAAGGACCTCCATACCAGCGACCTCACCTCTGCATCCCAGCATGGACTACTCTCGGCAGAATAGAGGAAGAAGCCCCGCAGCCCCAGGGTGGATGTCCTCGCTGTCGGCCTTGCGTGTGTGTGTGTGGGGGGGGGTGTTTGGGGTGGGGATGCAGCAAACCTGATTTTGCAACACAGTGAGTGACTCTCTGGAGCGGTTGGAGCCACAGAATCTCTGCAGGGAGTGGCGTTCATGGGACAGCAAAGACAGGAGTTTGTAGCAGGAGGAGAGTGCCCAAGGGATCGTGTCATAATCTGTCGGACGGTTGCCAATGCAGCAGTTCAGTTCCGCTTTTTCTACTTTTTTTTTCCCACCAAAATGAAACAGTCTCCCTTTTCCCAAGATTGTATCAAAAGGTTTCGGGGTCTGGACGGAGGACTCTTGGGGTCTGGATCCGGACCGGAGTCCACCAGTTGATGACCCCTGCTTTAGGTATTCACCAGTCCACAGTTATACAAATTGTGTACAAATGGAGGCAATTTATTACTGTGACAACTCTTCCAAGTGTCGGCCCATGGGTTGGACCCACAGCCTCGCTTTGAGTTATTTTTTGTTTTCTTTTATTTATTTCTTTTATTTTCTTATTATTATTTATTAGATCTGACTCTGATATCAGTTCTGATTTAGTATCATTATGATCATAGTTCAGTTTGGTCATTGTTTGTTATGGTCATGTCTCCCCTGTGATCCTCTGCTTTATGTCCTGTCTCCCTCTGTGTGTGTTAGCCCCACATCCGCCGGTCATTCCCGCTTGCCTCTTGTGTCAGTTGTCCATGATTAGTGATTTTTCCACCTGTCCCATGTTTCCTGATTGTGTTCTGGTAATCTGTATCTGCATTATTTAAAGGATGCAGCCCCTTTGTTTGGTACTGCATCATTAGTCATTATTTGGCGTCTAACTACGCTTCTGCCTGCCTTCCAAGTCCATGAGTTTTCTGCCTGTGAGTTTTGTTTGCCCTGCCAAGCTTCACTTGTTTTTCTTTCAGCTTCCAAGCTGCTTTTTGAGTTTATTAATAAAATGTTGAATGCTCGTTATGTATCTGGGTCCTGCTCTCTGCCCCGAGGGGCGAACCATGACAGAATGATGCAGCCGGTTATGGACACAGCAGGCAAGCCCGGCAGGAGGAGGAGGTGGAGCCGCAACGAGCGGGAGGTGGTGGCCGCTGTGGAGGATCTGGCAGCCACCGCTCTAAGCAGCTTTTGCCTGGAGGACGCTTGAGTTGCTGGGGGGGAGTAGCGAACTTGATGAAAGCTAGGCCGAGTTTGCACTCTCACTCCCAGATTCGGAGACTGGCGCTTCCTCTGCTACCTTCATTACCAGCTGTCCCCTTCTCGCCAGAGCCAGCTGTCCAGCCACCTGCTCTTTCTCTGGCAGAGTGGAGAGAGCTTCGCAGCTGCAAGTTGGCGTTCGGGGGCACCAGGTGGAAAGAAGATTCGAGGAGATCTGGACCATTAGCTGCAGCAGAGCAGGAACTCAGGCAAGTACCAGTTCATTTTTTAACATCAATAAATGATAGCTCTTTCCGGGTTCCCGGTGGGAGGGGTCAGTGGCGGCCATCTGCCACTGCTGCACTCTTACCACCCGCTTCTGCTGCTGCCTCCATCTCTCCATCCTCACCTGCTTCTTCCCCATCTGTTTGTGTGTTTTCGGAGTGTTTGCCAATTCTGGGTGGAAACCGGATTGTCTGGGAGGAGTGTGCTGTTCCAGAGGGCGCACTAGGAGTAGCTTCCTCCACACTGGTGCCACTGGATGCTGAGGTCTGCCAAATCGGGGTTGCAGCTTTAGAACCCCTGTGTGAGGATGACAGGGAGGAATAGGAGGAGCGTTGGCAGGCTGTGCTAGCCCAGGAGGAAATAATGTTGGACTAGAAGCCGTGGCTCCATCCAGAGCATGTGTCCCAGCTGGGTCGGATCCAGCTAGCTATGGACATTCCAGCTTCAGTACCTGCTCCACGGCCCCACCTAGCTCCAGTGCCTGCTCCACATCATTCCCCAGTTCCAGTGCCTGCTCCACTGTGCCACCCAGCTCCAGAACCTGCTCCACAGTGCCACCCAGCTCCAGTTCCTGCTCCGCGTCATTTCCGAGTTCCTGTACCTGCACCACATTGTTCTCCAGTTCCTGTACCTGCTCCACGTCATTCCCCAGTTCCTATACCTGCTCCATCTCACTCCCAAGTTCTTGTACCTACTCCACGTCGCTCACCAGTTCCTGTTCCTGTTCAGCCTGTTATCACCCCTGCCTCATCTGCCATTGTGCCTGGCCTGCTGGTTGCAGCAATCTTAGCTAATGAGTTTTCTTTCAACTCAAAGCTCAGTCACGGAGTTCCACAGGGATCTGTGCTAGGCCCTACGCTTTTTAGTTTATATATGCTTCCGTTAGGCAACATTATTAGAAAGCACTGTATACATTTTCATTGTTATGCAGATGACACACAATTACACCTGTCAGTGAAGCCAGATGATAGTAATCAATTAGCCAAGTTGGAAACCTGTCTTAAGGAAATCAAAGCTTGGATGACTTGTAATTTCCTGCTGTTAAATTCAGATAAGACTGAAGTCATTCTTGTTGGTCCAGAAAACCTTAGAAATACCTTTCCAAATCAAACTTTCAGTTTGGATGTAGTTACTCTTTCTCTTAATAGCTCTGTGAGGAACCTTGGAATCATTTTTGATCAAGATCTGTCTTTCAATTCACATATTAAATTTGTCTCTAAGACTGCCTTCTATCATTTGCGTAATATTGCCAAGATTAGGAGCATCTTGTCTCAGAGTGATGCTGAGAAACTGATCCACGCTTTTGTTAGCTCTAGATTGGATGATTGTAATTCTTTATTATCAGGTTGTCCTAAAACATCTTTAAAAAGTCTTCAGCTGATCCAAAATGCTCCAGCAAGAGTTTTAACAGGTACTAGAAAGAGAGATCATACAGTATATCTCTGGTTCTGGCCTCCCTTCATTGGCTTCCCATAGAGTTTAGAATTAAGTTTAAAATCCTTCTTCTTACTTACAAAGCTCTAGACAATCAGGCCCCTTTTTTTAAAAAAGATCTGATACTACCGTATTATCCCAACAGAGCACTATGCTCCCAAAATGCAGGATTACTTGTAATACCTAGAATCTCCAAAAGTACAATGGGAGGCAGAGCCTTCAGTTATCAAGCTCCTCTCCTGTGGAACCAGCTGCCAATCAGGATTCGGGAGTCAGACTCGATCTCTGTTTTTAAGAATAGGGTTAAAACCTTCCTTTTTGATATAGCCTACAATTAGGGAGGAATCATGTGTTTCTGAACCCTCCCTTAGTTATGCTGCTAATAGGTTTAGTCAGCCGGGGGACCTCCAATAATGCATTGGGCCTCACTCCTTTCTTCACTCTCAATGATTTTTTTTTTTTTTTTTTTTGCTGGTCATTAACATCTGTTTGTTCTTTCCCATAGATTGAGTCCCCTGCTGTTTGCTCTCTACATGCCTGTTCTTTTCATCTTCTCTATCCCCTCACCCCCCAGCCAGTCGCAGCAGATGACTGCCCCTCCCTGAGCCTGGTTCTGCTGGAGATTTCTTCCTGTTAAAAGGGAGTTTTTCCTCTCCACCGTCGCCAAGCGCTTGCTCACAGGGGATCGCCTGATTGCTGGGGTCTTTCTGCAACTGTGGGGGTTCCCCTACAGTTGAAAGTGCTATGAGATGACTGATGTTGTGAAATGGCACTATATAAATAGAGTTCAATTGAATTGAAATTGAATTGAATTAGCCTAGCTCTTAGCGGGGGGGGGGGGTACCGGTTGCTGCTGCCATCTGCTTCTGGGCCTCCTCCGCTGAGCTCCACTGCTGCCTGTTGTAGTGGCCCGGTTGTTTTTTCCTCCCCATCTGAGGTTGCTGGTCCGGGGATGGATCCCCAGACATTGGACTTGAGGACCTTCACTCCTTTTTATATGGTTTTGCCGATGGTCAGCTCAGCTCTGTTGTCCCAGAGGCCGAGGATTCTCTGACATGTGTTCCTGTGGCCAGAAAACCTCCATCATGTGCTCCTGAGGCTAGCGCTCACCTGTCATCTGCTACTATGATTAGAGTGCCTCAGTCATCAGTTTTGGAGTGAAAAGGCTCTCATGTTATGTTCACCAAGGCCTGAAGCTCGTGTATCATCTCCAGAGGTTAAAATGTCTTTGTTATCATCTCCTGAGTTTAAGGTGTCCATGTTATCTTCTCCAGAGATTAATATGTCCATGTCATCTTCTCCAAAGGTTAATTTGTCCATGTTATTATCTCCAGAGGTTAAAGTGTCCATGTCATCATCTCTGGAGGTTAAAGTGTCCATGTTGTCACCTCCAGAGGTTAAAGTTACTATGTTATCACCTCCCGAGGTTGAGGTGTCTATGTTATTACCTTCCGAGGTTACAATGTCCATGTCATCATCTCCTGAGGTTGAAATGGTTGTTACCATCAATGGTAACAACCATCATCGATGGACACTTTTGTTACCATCACCTGAGGTTGATGTTATGTTATATACACTACCTATGGCTGTGTAGTTGTGCATGTACATGTTGGACATATGCATATGTGATTTAACTAGTGTGCATGTATATGTTGGACATATGCATATGTGATTTAACCTCACGATGAAGGAGACGCAGAGTCTGAGCCCCCTGCGGAGGACAGCGAGAGAAGACATAGGTGTGGACAGAAGACTTCCTGACCTCTGAGGCTCGAGAGGAGAGAGGGGGGAGTAATGTAAATAAAGGGATGATGAATGTGAATAAAGGGATTATGATGGAGATGTGTGACCTCCCCTGCGAGGAAGATTCCTTTATGTGAGAATGTTTAAAAGGAGGACTTTGGTGTGTTTCCTCTCTTTGTTCGCTGCTCAAGAATGAGAGCAGACTGTGGGAATGATTGCTTGAAATAAACTTGAATTAAATGCAATTCAGTTTCGTTATTCAAGGCTCCCCACAATTGGTGACCGACGACGTTGAGAATGACCGGAGAAGGTCTCAGGGTCCCGGACTCACAGAGTTCAGTTCTGGTGAGCGCAGTGGTCGTCAAGCTGCCTGATTTCTGGCAGGATAACCCACGGTCATGGTTCCTGCAAGCGGAGTCGCAGTTCGCGTTCGCAGGAGTAACGGTGGATGACACTAAGTTCCACCATGTCATCGCTAAACTGGATAACAGCACAGCTCAGTGTGTGCAGAGCTTGGTGGAGCAGCCACCCGCGACCGGCAGGTACGACAAGCTGAAATCCACCCTCATTAAGTTTTTCACCCCCTCGGCCGAAGTGAGGGCGAGGAGGATCCTGTCTTTGCTAGACCAAGGAGGACACAGGCCGAGCGCCCTGATGGAGGAGATGATACAGCTGAGAGGGTCGGACAACGATCATTTCCTTTTCCAGTTCATCTTCCTCTCGAACCTCCCGACGCATGCGAGAAGCACGCTGGCCGGCAAGAAGTGTCACACCCTGGAGGAGTTCCAGGAGCTGGACCAGGAAGCAGATGGGATTCTGGACACCTGCGGCGGGCAAGCAACCACAGCGGCGACCCAAGACAGCGGGGAGCCAGAGGCGGCAGACCCAGGCTGGCCGACGACGGCGGCAGCACGGCCGCGACGAGGTGGAGCCAATTTATTTATTTAGCGAATGCAAAGTCCTTAAGCCAAGCAGTTGCCTCCTGGTTTGCTGTATGGAGGGTGTGTAATCCTCGTTCCAGTCTTTGGAGCGGGCAAGCCTCTATGATGTGTTCCATAGTTTGCTCCTCTCCACATGCGCACAGTGGGCTAGGGCTACTGCCCCATCTGTGAAGGCTGGCCAAGCAGGGGCCATGTCCAGTCCTGAAGCGATTGAGTGTAGACCACTGTCTCCTTGGGAGGTTGGTGCCCGGGACCTGTTGGTTGGGGTTTATCACCAGCTGTTTGTTTGGGACCTCCTTAGTCTCCCATTCCTCTTGCCAAGCTGTCTGGATGGTAAAGTCAGCTGGGGGAGGGTTTTTCCAAATCGGCCGTCTGGATGAAAGTCGGGCAGTGGGTGGGGTGTAGATATCTGCATGGATTGGTAAGTGAGGAAAATCTTTAACTTTTTGGAGCATCCTTTGAGTTAATGCTGCTCGCCGGATGTGTGGAGGGGCTATGTTTGACAGTACAGAGAGCCAGGGGAGTGGTGTTGAGCGGATTGTTCCAGTTATAGTTCTCATGGTTGAGTTGAGCTGGGTGTCTACATGGTGTGTGTAAGATGACCTGGACCAGACAGGGGCACAATATTCTGCTACAGAGTATGAAAGGGCCAGTGCTGAGGTGCGCAGGGTGGAGACTGCTGCCCCCCATTTTGCACCAGCGAGCTTGCAGAGCAGGTTGTTTCGTACTTTCACCTTAGCAGCCGTCCCCTTTAGATGTTCCTTGAAGGATAAGGTCCTATCAAGGGTCACTCCAAGATAAGTTGGATTTGGGGCATGCTTAAGCTTGAGTCCGCTCAGGTGGATGTTTAGTTCTCTGGCAGCTTTTGCATTGTGGAGATGAAATACACTGGAGACGGTTTTTGCTGGGCTTGGTTTTAGGCGCCAGATTTTGCAGAACTGGTCCAGTTTAGCAAGATCTTCCGTGAGCACCCGTTCCAGTGGTTCAAAGTCTGGTGCTTGGAATGCCAAACAGATGTCGTCTGCATAGATGAATTTGCGGGATTTTGTAGTAGGCAGGTCGTTTATGTAGAGGTTGAACAGAGTTGGAGCTAGAACTGAGCCTTGTGGGAGTCCATTTTTCTGCATTCTCCATGCACTTGTGTTCTGACTGAGGTGGACTCTGAACCTTCGGTTGGTCAGCAGGGTTTTTATAATTGCTGTTGCCCAAGCAGGGATCGCCTTTATAAGTTTCAGGAGGAGGCCTTTGTGCCAGACCGTATCATAGGCGGCTGTAAGATCGAGAAACACAGCCCCTGTCTTCAGTCTGCTCTCGAAGCCATTTTCAATGAAGGTGGTTAGGGCCAGTACTTGTTCTCCTGTACTGCGGTCCTTGCGGAAACCTGCTTGATCCACACTTAGAATACCCTCTATTTCTGGGGAAATGCGTTGCAGTATTAGGCGCTCCATGATTTTGTAAGGAACGCTGAGTAGGGAGATTGGGCGGTAGCTTGCTGGTAGTTTGTGGTCTTTGCCAGGTTTTGGGATGGCAATGACCTTTGCTGTCCGCCATTTCTTTGGGATCGAGTTCGTTTGTGTGATCCTTGTGTAGAATTGTGTCAACCAGGTTAGGGCTCGGGGGCCAAGATTTTTCATGAATTCTGGGAAGATGTTATCGTATCCTGCTGCCTTTCCACATTTCAGGCCCCGTAGGACTTTCTCTAGTTCAGCAGCTTCGAAGGGTTCAGGGTTCGTTTCCTCTACAGGCATTTTTTGGTGTTTTTTTAGCTCAGTTGTAACTGCTCTTCTGGTGTCTTTGTCTTGGGGTGCTTTGGCGATAGTCAGTAGGTGGGATGCAACTTGGTTGGGTGTGACGGATGCTCGGCTTTGGCTAGGGGGCTTCTGTGCAGCTCCTAGGCGACGGATGAGGCTCCAACATTTCCTGCTAGAGTGGGTAAAGCTCCGGTCAGCAACTGTCTCCTCCCATTTCTTTCGCCGGGCTGTATTTAGCGATTCAATGAGATGGTCTGCTATCTCTGGGTCCCCTGATGTTTGATAGGATTGTAGGAGGGTAGCACTTTCTCCGTCCAAACATGGGACATAGAGGGGTCGGTAGCCTCGTGGGATTGCAGTATGGGCAGCCTTGAAGATTGCGCTGCAGAAGCGGTTGTATGCTTCATCTACAGTGATGGTGTGGAGTGGGATGGTAACAACGCTCCGGTCCAGAGTTTCACTGAATTTCTTCCAGTTGGCTTTGCGGAAGTTCCAGCGCATCTTCCTTGGGCTGTATATGACTGGAAGTTGTAGGCCAATGTGTACAAGCAGGGGCCGGTGTTGGCTGTGTGGAAAATCATCAAGAATGAGGATCTGTGTAGGATATGGCTCCCCATTCAAAGAGCTGACCCAACACAGGTCAGGAGAATAGTCCTTCTTCCACCTAGCAGAGTGGAAGGTTCCTCTTTGTTTGGGGTCGTATATCAAAGCGAGGTCATTTCTGGATGCCCAGTCTGAAAGTGCCTCCCCATCACTGTCCACTGCTGGGTACCCCCAGTCAGGGTGATGGCTGTTAAAGTCCCCCACATAGATGGCAGGGTGGGGTAGGGTGGGTAAGACCTGCAGATCCCAGTTGGCATTAGGGGGCTTGTACACATTGACAATATGGAAGCCACCAATGATTATGGTGTCTGAGAAATGTGTTGTTATCAGGTGATTTGCTTCAACTATGTCAGAACGCACATAGGTGGCACGTCCATGTTTAGCATGTAGAACATAGCACAGGAGGTCAAAGCCTTTGATGGTGAAGCGGCCAGCTTCCTCTGTGCCAATATGAGTCTCTTGGAGGCAGATTACATCAATCGAATGTTGGAAGGCGAGGACTTCGATAAGGCTTCGCTTGGCTGCAGATAGGCCTTCAACGTTTAGTTGTAATATGCGAAGGGCAGATCCTACCACAAAGTGCTCTTGGGGCTGTTTGCTTTCGGCTTTAGGACTGTGACTAGGATTCTTCTTTGACTTGGCACGGAGGCGTCGTCTCTTCGAATTTAGTCTGCTGGTAGGATCATTAGCTTCCCCAGGCGAGCCCGGGTACTGGCGGAGGGCGCGACGAGAACGCTGATCCATTGCCCCCATTGGTGGAGCCAATGGTCCGGTGGCAGAGGCGCGGCCCCGACACAGCGGAGGAGAGGATCTCTGCTTTTACCATCGGAGGTTCGCTGATAGGGCACGCAGGTGTGTGCCGCCCTGCAACTTCAAGAGTTCGGGAAACGGCAAGACCGGGGGTCGCTAGCAGCTTCGACTCTCGGAGAAGGCAACAAGCTGCTCTACATCACGGATACGGGCTCCGGACGAGAGTTCCTCATAGACACCGGAGCCCAAGTGAGCTTCATCACCCCAACATACGCGGACCGGGTGGCTGGACCCCCTACGGCGGCAAATGGCTCGAGCATCAACACCTACGGGAAAAGGACCTTGCCTTTATGCTTACATGGCCGCACATATGAATGGACTTTTGTAATAGCGGCGGTGAGTTTCAACATGTTGGGCGCGGATTTTTTGTGCTCACACAATCTGTTAGTTGATCTTGCTAATAGACGGCTGGTAAATGCACTCTCTTTTTACTCTCTCCCCTGTGCAGCTCAAGTGTCCCCGCCACCAGTACAGACCCACGTCGCTACAGCAGGTGGTAAGTTTCACACACTCCTCACCCAATTTCCAGCACTCACTGTGCCCACTTTTTCAGCGACAGTCGCGAAACACGGGGTAAAACATTTTATCCCTACATCTGGTCCTCCCGTGTTTGCAAAAGCTCGGCGCTTGGATGCAGTTAAGCTCGCCATTGCGTGCGAGGAGTTCGCCAGCCTAGAGAGGCTGGGCATCGTTCGTAGGTCAAAAAGCCCGTGGGCTTCGCCGCTGCACATGGTACCAAAAGCCGATGGCTCCTGGAGACCGTGTGGCGATTACCGCAGGCTAAACAATGCTACGGCGCACGATCGTTATCCCATCCCGCACATTCAGGATTTTTCGGTGCACCTGGCGGGGGCGCGCATTTTTTCAAAGATTGATCTGGTTCGCGGCTATCACCAAGTCCCAGTCCAACCGGAGGACATTCCTAAAACAGCGGTAATAACCCCGTTCGGACTTTTCGAATTTTTACGCATGCCGTTTGGTCTCAAAGGGGCGGCACAAACGTTTCAGCAGATGATGGATGCCGTGTTACGCGATCTCCCTTTCGTGTTTGTGTACCTCGACGACATTTTGGTCGCGAGTACTTCAGAGGACGAACACGAAACGCACCTCACAGCAGTTTTTAGGAGGCTGGGAGAGCACGGCTTAATAATTAACCCAACCAAGTGCCAGTTCGGCGTCGAGCAGATCGATTTTTTGGGTCACCGCGTCTCCCCAGAGGGAGCGGTTCCGTTACCAGATAAAGTACGCGCGGTAGCGGATTTTCCCCGGCCACAAACGGTCAAATCACTGCAGGAATTCTTGGGGATGGTGAAATTTTATAACCGATTCCTGCCCCACGCAGCTCAAATCATGCAACCGTTATATGCCGCGCTCAAAAAGCAAAAACCAACCCAGGCGGTCGAATGGTCCCCGGAGCGGGAGCGCGCATTCACAGAGGTTAAAAAAGCCTTGGCTGACGCTGTGCTCCTGGCCCACCCAGACCCGGCAGCGCGTATCGCGCTGACGACAGACGCTTCAGATTTAGCCATAGGGGCCATTATTGAGCAACAGGTTGCCGGGGTTTGGCAGCCGTTGGCTTTCTTTAGCAAATCCTTAAGCGCGGCTGAGCGAAAATACAGCACGTTCGACAGAGAACTGTTGGCACTGCATTTGGCTATTCGTCATTTCCAGTTCTGGCTGGAAGGACGGTGCTTCACTGCTTATGTGGACCACAAGCCGCTCACATACGCCATGGCCAAAATTTCAGACCCGTGGTCAGGCAGGCAGCAGAGGCAGCTGGCCGCGATCTTGGAATTTACCACTGACATTAGGCACGTTGCGGGCAAATTCAATGTAGTAGCAGATTGTCTCTCGCGCGCGGTCACGACTCCACCACGCACAGAGGCAGAACGGGCCACCGTGACCCCACTGCAGGAGAGCGGCGCGGGGGCGCGCGCAGCCCCGGTGCACGTGGGTATAGATTACGCAGCCATGGCAGCGGACCAGGGGGCGGACGCAGACGTGCGTGCGCTCCAGTCTGGACCAACAGGGTTAAGGCTGGAGAGCAAGTGTTTACAAACCGGTATGCCCCCCCGATCTGCGACGTGTCGACAGGGTGCCCGCGTCCGGTGGTTCCGGCCGCGTGGCGCCGCCGTGTTTTTGACTCGGTCCACTCACTGGCACACCCGGGGGTGCGCGCGTCGGTGAAAATGGTAGCGGAAAAGTTTGTTTGGCCGTGCCTGCGCAAGCACGTGAAGGAATGGGCAAAAACCTGCATTTCCTGTCAACGGGCCAAAATTCACAAGCACACAAGAGCCCCGTTAGAACCGTTTCGCATTCCAGCCAGAAGGTTCGACCACGTGCACGTTGACCTCATGGGCCCCCTACCGACATCTCAGGGGTTCACGCATCTTTTGACAATGGTGGACTGAACCACACGTTGGCCAGAAGTGGTCCCGCTAGCGACGACCACGGCCGCGGAGGTGGCTCGCGTTTTTTTAACGGCTTGGGTGGCGCGCTTCGGGGTTCCGTCGGACATCACGCCCGATAGAGGACCTCAATTCGTCTCTGAGCTGTGGTCAGCGATGGCCAACGGCTTGGGAGCCAAAATTCACTGCACTACGGCTTACCACCCTCAGGCTAATGGTTTATGCGAGCGTTTTCATAGGTCTTTGAAGGCAGCACTCAGAGCATCGCTCACGGATGCAGATTGGGTAAATAAACTACCATGGGTTTTATTAGGGTTGCGTTCTGCACCCAAAGAAGACTTAGACGCCTCCCCAGCGGAGCTGGTATTCGCACAACCTCTTAGGCTGCCAGGCGAGTTTTTACCAGAGCACCCGGAGCCCCCACCTCTCCCGGCTCTGGGACCGTTAGTTGGCACGGGAGCAGACACGCTTCCGGGTCCGGTTCATCACGCTTTTCCACGAGTTTTCATCCCCAAGGCTTTGAAAAATGCCGAGTTCGTTTTTGTCAGGCGCGAAGCCCTAAAAGCAACACTCAAACCACCTTACGAAGGGCCATTTCGAGTGCTGGAGGCAGGTGATAAGCAATTTGTGCTAGATTTTGGAGACAGAAAAGAGACAGTCAGTATTGACAGACTAAAACCTGCTTTTGTCATGAAGGACGGGTCTGTACCGGTCGCAGTGGCGCCTTGACGAGGCAGGCCCCCGCAGGGGGCAAATAATCACTCTCTTCCTCAGTCAACAGAGCCTGAGCAGAAAGGCGCCACAGGCAAGGCGGGGCCAACTCACAGCAGATTCGGCAGACGGTTGAAGCCCAGGCGGCGCACAGACTGAATGTAGATGTTGATTATACAGTAGTCAGTAAGATGTTATTGAATTTTAGGGAATAGTCCGTTCTTCATCGTCTGGGGGGGGGGGGGGGGTTATATGGCTGTGTAGTTGTGCATGTACATGTTGGACATATGCATATGTGATTTAACTAGTGTGCATGTATATGTTGGACATATGCATATGTGATTTAACCTCACGATGAAGGAGACGCAGAGTCTGAGACCCCTGCGATGCAGAGTCTGAGCCCCCTGCGGAGGACAGCGAGAGAAGACATAGGTGTGGACAGAAGACTTCCTGACCTCTGAGGCTCGAGAGGAGAGAGGGGGGAGTAATGTAAATAAAGGGATGATGAATGTGAATAAAGGGATTATGATGGAGATGTGTGACCTCCCCTTGCGAGGGAGATTCCTTTATGTGAGAATGTTTAAAAGGAGGACTTTGGTGTGTTTCCTCTCTTTGTTCGCTGCTCAAGAATGAGAGCAGACTGTGGGAATGATTGCTTGAAATAAACTTGAATTAAATGCAATTCAGTTTCGTTATTCAAGGCTCCCCACACTACCGTTCAAAAGTTTGGGGTCACTTAGAAATTTCCTTATTTTTGAAAGAAAAGCACTTTTTTTCAATGAAGATAACTTTAAACTAATCAGAAATACACTCTATACATTGCTAATGTGGTAAATGACTATTCTAGCTGCAAATGTCTGGTTTTTGGTGCAATATCTACATAGGTGTATAGAGGCCCATTTCCAGCAACTATCACTCCAGTGTTCTAATGGTACAATGTGTTTGCTCATTGTGTCAGAAGGCTAATGGATGATTAGAAAACCCTTGTGCAATCATGTTAGGTCTGCAACGCTGTAATTGCTGAAAATGGAGGATTCTTTGACGAAAGCAAAGTTTGAAGGAAAAAATTATTATTTCAAATACAAATCATTATTTCTAACCTTGTCAATGTCTTGACTACTGTATATTTTCTATTCATTTTACAACTCATGGTGGTAAATAAGTGTGACTTTTCATGGAAAACACAAAATAATTGTCTGGGTGACCCCAAACTTTTGAACGGTAGTGTATGTTACTATCGCCCGAGTTTAAGGTTTCCATGTTACCATTTGAGTTTAAAATTCAGGAGTTATCCCCAGAGTATAACGAATCTACAGTCATGTGAAAAAATTTGGACATCCCTTTCAATATTCAGTTCTTTATTAAGAAATGTTCACCTATCTATGTCTAACCTTGTTTTTGTTTTTATTTGCATTTTTTATATTTATTTTAGCCATTGTAAGTGGGAATGAATGTGAGGGTGTCGTAAAAAAGATAAGGGGTGTCCTAATTTATTCCTCACTGTTTGTCTAGAATTACATTTTACAGAAAATTTTTTGGGGGGAAAGCCTTTAATTCATTTTTTATTGTTTAGTTGTATTATGTGAATATCCCAGTATTTTTAACATTGATATTAAATATCCATATGTCCAAATATGTTAAAAACACACACACACACACACACACACACACACACACACAGAGGCCTATACAGGTTGTTCTCTGGTCCGGTGGCTCTAGGGACTCTAGAAGACCACCCGACTCGCCTTGCTCTTTGGTCCAGTGGCCCTGGGACTTTGGCAGGCCACTCAACCCGTTTTTGGTTTTGGTTTGGGGCTGTGGACTTTGGGCACGCCCCATAAACTATGTTGTTTGGTTTTGGGCTCTGTGGGGCGGGGGGAGGATTTGTTTTGCCCCACCTGGCCTGGTACCCCCACCGCCCATAGTGAGAGGGTTTTTTCTTGGTGTTTTGTTTTGGTGTAACCTTTGGGGCATCTGGGAGCCGCCCCTTAAAAGGGGGGGTAATGTCAAGCTGTGGGTTGGACCCACTTTCGCTTTGAGTTATTTTGTGTTTTCTGTATTTATTAATGTTTATTAGATCTAAGTCTGTTCTCATTTCTGATTTAGTATCATTACAATCATAGTTCAGTTTGGTCATTGTTTGTTATGGTCATGTGTAACCCTTGCCTTATGTTAATTAGGTAAGGGAAATAATTAAGTGTAGACCAGTTGCTAGGTTCATAAGGGTTACAATAGGGAATTAAAGTGAGTGTGGAATGAAATAGCTGGAGGCAAGAAATGAGCAATAATGGTTGTTATTTATAGGGAAAAAGTGAGCAATATATACAGATAATTTACAACTATACAAATATAACAACGGCCGGTATGAAATAAAACCCCAAAGATGTCCTACTGAGCTCAGTGTTTGTTTGTCCTTTCGGTTTAGTCGTTTGACCAGTCAAGATATCTTGTATCTCCAGACTCAGGTTTCTTTTCCTTTTCCAAGGAGGCAGCTTGAGTTGTTACCACTTCAAGTGTTGTGCACTGGAGAGAGGAAGGATGTCCTTCAATCGAGATTGTGGTCAGATCTCGGTTCAATCTCAGTTCAGTCTCGGGTCAGGCTCGCCATCTCCACTCGGAGAGAATCCAGGATCCAGAAGGTTTTTGATCGGCAACCAAAAAAACCAAGAAGAGGTATCAGTGTGAACCAGACCGCTCACAGCCTCTCTCGTCCGCTCTCATATCGTGAAAGACCGACGACCAGCAGAGCGCCTCAGCACTTTGCTAGGAAGGCGGGACAAATATCACTCTTAACGAATGGAAAGACCCAGATCACCCAACGTGACCATGAAACGGGAATTTAAAAGTTGGATAACGAGGATCACACTTCCTCTTCCCAAAATAACCGTTTTTCAAAATAAAATCACACACTTTCATTAATACAAATGAAATGTGAGAAAAAGGCCCATTTTCTCAGCTGGGTTACACTCTCCCGCGCTAAATATCATGCACGTCCCGTTGCATGTGCAACCAAGACTGTCCATCGTCAGTATTGGTTGAGTTGTAATGTGATCATTTTCAGTATTGTCTCCATCCGGTATCATTTATGGTGGGAACTACGACGGTATCTGGTTATCTTCAAACCTCCGACTTTCGTTTCTCTTTTGGCTTTGTACTGAGTGTACTTTGTGAGTTTTGAGCTTTTGGTTCTGCAGTTAGTTTTACTAGTTGCGTTTGAATTTCTGCAACTTGTTTTGAGAGTTCTTGGAGTGGGTTTAACGTGATATTGTTCTCATTTTCACCCGAACTGCATTGCACAGTTTGCACGTGGGATTGTTGCAATTTGAGCATAGCAGGATCAATCAAGATTAATTCTACACTGGAGCGCCAAGTATCATAATCTAGCTCATAAGTTGGTCGGAGGTCTTTGCCAGAAAAAGCTCTGAGCTTTTGTGAAAACAGCTGCACGGAAAAATCTTCCGTTTTTACAATGTGCTCAACTACCACACGTTGCACTTCTGGGGGATTTAAATCATGTGCAGAAATGGTGGGCATACTTTGAGCTGGGGTGCTCGCAGTGTGATTCGACTGGTTAGTTGGCTGTGCACCTTGAATACTGGGCTCAGCTGCAGAAGGCTGAGGTTGAGGTTCATCTAAGAAAGCTTCAGGTAAGTTATCAGGTAACTTAACTTGCTCTGATTGATCATTTTCAGATTCTTTGATTGCCTCAGAAATCTGTAACATCATGTCTTTCAGGACATCTGCAAAATCTCTGCCACTCACCTTCGCTAGGTTTTTAATATCAGTGAGATGTAACTTGGTCATATCGCTCCTTACACGGTGCGTATAAACACTGGCAAGGGATTGTATCATATAGCTGGCTCCACTATCAGATACATGAGTACATGGCGATGGGTCAAGAGCTTCAAAAGCAATACCCGAGTGATACTCAAAAATAGCACTCTGGGAAAACTCAGACTTACTATCTGCTACTTTTATGACTCTTGAAATCGATCCATACTGTTTCAAAAACTCAGTCATTTCATCAAGTCGCTCATCTCCAGCAATTTCACTCACTATCACTGCATTTGGAATTTTCACAGATTCACGTTCAACAATATCCATTTTGGGTACGTTATAGGCTTGAAATAACGTAAGGGAGAGAAGAAAAAGGCTCCTGGCTGGGCTCGCCACTTCTTATTGTAACCCTTGCCTTATGTTAATTAGGTAAGGGAAATAACTAAGTGTAGACAAGTTGCTAGGTTCGTAAGGGTTACAATAGGGAATTAAAGTGAGTGTGGAATGAAATAGCTGGAGGCAAGAAATGAGCAATAATGGTTGTTATTTATAGGGAAAAAGTGAGCAATATATACAGATAATTTACAACTATACAAATATAACAACGGCCGGTATGAAATAAAACCCCAAAGATGTCCTACTGAGCTCAGTGTTTGTTTGTCCTTTCGGTTTAGTTGTTTGACCAGTCAAGATATCTTGTATCTCCAGACTCAGGTTTCTTTTCCTTTTCTAAAGCGGCAGCTTGAGTTGTTACCACTTCGAGTGTTGTGCACTGGAGAGAGGAAGGATGTCCTTCAATCGAGATCGTGGTCAGATCTCGGTTCAATCTCGGTTCAGTCTCGGGTCAGGCTCACCATCTCCATTCGGAGAGAATCCAGGATCCAGAAGGTTTTTGATCGGCAACCAAAAAAACCAAGAAGAGGTATCAGTGTGAACCAGACCGCTCACAGCTTCTCTCGTCCACTCTCATATCGTGAAAGAGCACTTTGCTCGGAAGGAGGGACTAATATCGCTCTTAACGAATGGAAAGACCCAGATCATTCAACGTGACCATGAAACGGGAATTTAAAAGTTGGATAACGAGGATCACACTTCCTCTTCCCAAAATAACCGTTTTTCAAAATAAAATCACACACTTTCATTAATACAAATGAAATCTGAGAAAAAGGCCCATTTTCTCAGCTGGGTTACACATGTCTCCCCTGTGATCCTCTGCTTCATGTCCTGTCTCCCTCTGTGTGTGTGCCCCGCATCCTCCTGTCATTCCCTCTTGCCTCTTGTGTCAGCTGTCCGTGATTATTGATTTCTCCACTTGTCCCATGTTTCCTGATTGTGTTCTGGTAATCTGTGTCTGCATTATTGAAAGGATGCAACCCGTCTGTTTGCTACTGCATCATTAGTCATTAGTCATTAGTCATTATTTGGCATCTAACCATGCTTCTACCTGCCTTCCAAGTCCATGAGTTTTCTGCCTGTGAGTTTTGCCTGCCCTGCTAAGCCTTGCCCGTTTTTGTTTCAGCTTCTGAGCTGGTTTTTGAGTTTATTAATAAAATGTTGAATGCTCGTTACACATCTGGGTCCTGCTTTTGTTATAAATTGCCCTTTTCAAGGGCTATTGAAGGACACCAAACACACACTGTGGTTTCTGCACATTTATTAACATAAAAGATGAATGATACACAGAACACTTAACCCAATGAGTGTGTGAATTTGCGTGCCCCTAGTGGCAGAGCGTGGCGCTGCGCCTGTCATCTCACTCTGACATGATCGGCTCCATTCAGGATTTGTACTGATCTGCCAGTTTCAGAAGGTGGCAGACATCCATTGGAGGACTCAATGGATGACACATAATACACCAAAGAAGAAGAGCTCCTCATTTCCTTTTCCTGTTTTTAGCATTTTCGCTCAGAAAGCTAATATGGCCGCAATCGGTCATTGTCACCGTCACTTAGTCGGCTTTGTACGCGGAAAATAGCCGCACGATGCAAACGAAATTTATGTGGGATAATCAAAAGACTTTGTAGATGTGGTAGAGAGCGTAAATGGTCGACAGAACACAAAATAATGACCACGATGGGTGAAAATGCAGCGACCGCGGTAGTGAGTGAGTCCCCTTAGAAGCTGGTAAGTGAGGAATTTCTGTGGAGTTTTTTTATATTGTACTGTTTTCTTGTTCATATACTTTGAAGATAAGATGATGAGGTACCTCTGTACAAAAAACAGTGTCAAAAGACTGAACCATTCTTTGCATAAATACGTCCAAAGTCCAGTTTTGACTGAGTTATGGAATTTAAAGAGGTGCCACGACATTATGCAAATTAGATGTGTAAATTTATTCCTATCTGAAACTTTGGATCATATTTTACATCTTTCTAATTGACAGTAAGCCATTATCTCTTACCACTTTCAAGTTATAGCCTTGGAAATCTGAACTATTTTATTGACAAAAAATATTTACCACTCTTGACCACTAGGGGTTATGTCGCAATTCAGCGACAAACACACTCAAAAGGTTAACATACAAATAAGAAACTAAACAAGTGCTGGAGGAGACCTAGGCTCAATGCACAGGAGGACAGAAGCCTGGGGACGCCAGGAAAAGGGGCAGATTCCTAGCCGGAGTGCACCCGACAGGAAGCTCACGGCTGGAAATAAAAGGGAAAAATTAACCTGGCGGAGCACACCTGTTCTCCTCTGACAGTGGCACAAATACACTCAGAGCGGGAGCGGGACACGGCATCTGAGGACGGCAGTGATAGAAGGACACGACAACAGAGAACGGTTGTTGTGCCCTTTTATATCGTTACATATTAAGTGACAGGTGGGGATGCATGAGTGGAGAAAATAACAGAATGAATGACAGCTGTGCAGCTCCGAACAGTTTGACAGCTGGGAGCTCCATAGCACTGTCAAAATAAAGCACAATCCGGAAAATGTAAACATACTACAAATACAAAATGACAATAACTGGACAAAATATCAGAGAAGCAGACAGAAACAGAATAAACTTAAACTGGAGACTGGGCACAGCGCCCATCCGTGCCCAGGAGCATGACAGCTTTCTGCCCCGAGGGGTGAACCATGACACCTAGAAGCACCCAGCTAAGTTGATTCCAAAGGCACAATGAGCACAAAGCACATGAGCAATGAGAAGAATGTAGAAGAACAGCAAAAGGCTTAAAGGAATCACTGGAACTGGTTAACATTGCTGTTCATGAGTCCACCATACAGTGTATGCAAATCATCATCACTCTTGTCGTCAAACACACTGGTTTCTGTTGATTTACAAAATCTTAATTGGCAAAACCCCGTCATATGTTCACTCATTACTCAATTTCAATAACATTAGCCATTCCCTCCGTTTGAGTAGCTACATCAGTTTGCTTTGTTCCCAAAGTCCGCACTACTTTTGGGTTTTCAATTTTCTGTTGCAGACGACTGAATCATTTGCAACAAAAACTAAAGCTCAACTTTTTTATACCACTCTCACCCTCTATAAAATTGGTAAGGGAAATAATCTGTGATTGTTGTACTTGCTTTTAGCTTTAGTTAATTTCACTATTTCTGTATATCACAGTACAATCCGTTTTAGGTGGTATGATATTGTATTGTTTGTTTCGTATGCATTTCTTTTTGTTTGCCCTTTTTTATACTGCTTCTTGGCAAGATCATCATTGGAAATGAGAATTACTTCTCAACTGACCAACCTGGTTAAATAAAGATTAAGTAAAATAAAAATGACAGGCATGGTGTCCACAGCAGGACACCACAGAAGAAGCCACTACTTTCCAAAAAAAAACCTCAGTACATGCCTGAAGTTTGCCAAAGAGCACCTCGACACTCCACAACGCAACTGGGAAAATATTTTGTGGGCTGATGAAACTAGGGTTGAATTGTTCAGGAAGAACATGCAGTGCTATGCATGGCCTAAAAAGGGCACCTCATACCAACAGGAAAACATCATCCCATTGGTGAAATATGGTGGGAAGAGCATCATGATTTGGGGCTCCTTTGCTGCCGCTGGGCCTGAACCGCTTGCCATCATCGAGGAGAAAATGAATTCTCAAGTTTATCAAGGTATCCTACAGAATAATGTCAGGGTTGCTGTCTACCAGATGAAGCTCAGTAGAAGTTGGGTGATAGAACAGGATGACAGCTCTAAAAATCAAAGTAAATCAAAGTAGAGCATCTGCCCCACATCCGGGAGGCAGGGGTTCAAATCCCGGCCGGGTCATGCCGAAGACCATATAAAAGCGGAACTTCCTGCCGTCCAGCTTGATGCTCAGCAATAATGGAATGGAGGAGGGAAATCTGTGGCGGCGCCTTGCATGGCAGCGGCCCTCTGATTCTACACATGGGGTGTGTGTGATTAACACTGTAGATAGGAAAAACACAATTTCGTTCTACTGTACATAATTGGTTGTATGGTTGAATGACAATAAAGGATGATTTAATTTAAAAACCTACAAGAATGGCTTAACAGGAAAAAAAAAAAAAAAAAAGAAAATCCACCTTTTGTAGTGGCCCAGTCAGAATTCAGACCTGAATCCAATAGAGATGCTGTAGAATAACCTCGAGAGCTGTTCACACCAGACATCGTAAGAATATGGCTGAGCTGAAGCAGTTCTATTTGGAAGAATGGTTCAAAATTCCTCCTGAACAGTGTGCAGGTCTGATCAGCAGCTACCAGAAGCGTTTGTTGTAGGTTATTGCTGCCAACTTACTCTTCCACCAGCACTGTAAATGTTTAATGGATGTGTCCAATAAAGAAATGAAATATTAAAATTGGTCATGTGGTATTAAGATAAGCACATTTTGTTTGTCTATACTTGGGACTTTGATGCAAATTAGATCACATTTTATGACTAACATGGGATTACACTTACACCCAGGAGCAGACACGGAAGACAACATCTACAGTGAGTGTAACAATAATCTTTTTTTACAATAATAGTGCAAAAGTGCATGAAATGGGGGTCTGGCAACCCTGTGGGGAAAAGAGCAAAGAAAGGGGTGAGCTCACATAAAAAACAATAAGGAAATTAATATTGATTTTGAGCTTACAAGTTCCTCTTGGTGGAGACAGAGGGAAACAACAGATGATCCTCTAATGAAGCGGGACCAGGACGCAGGGAGTGAATGCTTCAGTGAAAGTTAATGGATGAGGGGAACAGGCTGGCCAGGCCTTAACGCTGGGAAGAGAGTAATAATGTTGAAGAGGGTAATTTGGTTGTAAGTCAACTTACTTGTACACAGTGAGGGGGATGTGCACAATCCAGGTGCAATCAATGCAACTTCTCAGGCAGTATTCAGAGTCCAGGGCAAGCAGAGATCAGAGCACGGTAGGAGACACAGAGCAGGCAAACAAAATCCAAGGCCGAGGCAGGCTCAGGGTCAAAGTCAGGCACAGGTCAGAGCTGGACAAGATAAAGCACAAGGTTAACAGATTCAAAAATACAGGGCGGGATACTTGCTGGGTTTTTTTTTTTGTTACTTATTTGTACCCGTAGGTAGATTTGGTTTGCAGTCTGGTGACAAGCCACCGGCTGCTGGTCGCTGCGTGCGCGAGCGCCCTAAACCTACATGTTTTTGGTATGCGGGAGGAAACCGGAGAAATCCCGGAGTAAACCCACGCAACACGGGGAGAACATGCAAACTCCACACAGCTCACTGTTGGTCGGGGGCTGGGATCGAACCCACGATCTCATGATCCCCGCGACCCCCCGGCCGAGGGTAAAACTGTGCTGCCACAGTGCTAAACCACTGCGCCACCGTGCAGCCGGAGTGAGAGTGTCCAATTTATACTGCCTCATAAATTGGCTGCAGGTGGTGCATGCAACTGTGGGAGAGCTGCCCAATCAGCAGGCAGGCAGGCAGGATGGGCAGGAACCCTTACAATGACCAATTAATTCCAAAGGGGTCACACACTTTTTCTTGCCACTGTATTGTGTTGATAACTTTAAAACACAATGGAACTGGGAAGATGTAGTGTAATGCCATGTGAAAGAACAGGCAGGTACAAGACATACAGTGTTGACAGATGGGAAATGTTGAAGTATCACACCATCATCTTAAAATTATCGTATTTTGAGGAAAATTATTGTACACACCCAGTTTTCATTCTGACATGACTCAGGACAGTCTGCTTCAGTAACACATTATCACAGCTCATGCATATTACAGCCTATAACGCAGTTTTACCTTTAAATAATCTAACAGATCGGTTGAAGAAAAATCACCTCTACCTGTGTGGAGTACAGGATGAGCCCCTGGCCTGCACTGGACATCCCAGAATATCAGTCATACTTAACTATCTTCTATATGCACTGTACCTTACAGACTAACTGGTACCGGTACCTCACATTTCACTCTGCTCCTGATAGTCCTTCTTTGTGCAATGGGATGATTCATGTGTTTATACGGGTCATCATCATATATTAAGCTATGATGTATATAGGTTCTATAGTCGTGTTAGTTTCTTTTACTTTCCACGGGTAATCCCTTTGTCTGTCGTGTGTGTTTCTGTTGTTTGGCTGTCAACTGTCATGCTGCTGTTACACTGTAATTTCCCAGTTTGGGATCAATAAAGTACATCTATCTATCTATCTATCCATCTATCTATCTATCTATCTATCTATCTATCTATCTACATGGCTTCTGTTGAATCATCACATATTAAGGTCTTGCCTCATAAATATTTTGAGAAGTACCCCGTTCATACATTAGAAATAAACATCAAAATCAATCTGTTGTATAGTTCAAGATGCTCTTATTTGTGAAGTACGGTGTAGTGGTGCCCACTTCCATTTCCGCCACTACACTGTGCCTATAAATAGCAGCAGGCAGGGAAGCTGGGTCTCTTTGCCAATACCCCTGCCTGGAGGTTGTAGTGTGGAGTTTGGGACTACAATAAAGCTAAGTTCAGCTCTGCACCTGGCCTCATTATTCATAGTCTATTTACAGACAACATTTTGGCAACGAGGAGAAACTATGGAAGCATGTGTGTCTACAATTCGGCCCTTCCTGGAGCTTCCGGGCGAGCCGCCTGTTCCCTGGCCAAGATGGTATGCTGCCTTCGAGACATACATCGTGGTGCTAAATCTGGGCAAGATGGACAAGCTGAGGGCACGCGCCCTACTGGTGCACAATTTGGGAATTGAAGGCCAACAGATACTGAGCACACTTGGTGATTCACACAAGTTCGAGGACATGGTCAAGCTGACAGCGAGCCATTTTCGTGCCCTGGACAATGTCATTGTCCAAAGGATCAAGTTTCGGCAGCGCCGCCATCAGGTGGGCAACCCTATCCAGCGGTTCATCGCCGACCTGAAACTACTGGCTAGTGAGTGTCATTTTGGGCCACTGGAGGAGGAGATGGTTTGCAACCAGCTGGCGGAGCACACCAACAACGCTACGGTATGGACGAAGCTGCTCACAGTGACAGGTGACTTGACGCTAGCTAGGGCCATTGAGTTAGCTCTCCAGTTGGAAACAGCGAACAAGCTAGCTCTAGAGCTGAGTGAGCGTCTGTCACGACGTCAGCTGGAGTTTCCCGCTGCGACACAAGTAACGGACCCAGACAGCGATAACAGTGTGGAGGACGATGTTGCAGAGGCCAATGCTACAAAATTTAGGTCTGCCCCAGGGAAACCCATGTGTTTGGGTTGTGGGTCCGTGAAGCACCACTTCAAGGCCAGGGTCTGCCCAATGAGAGGGAAGCGCTGCGGCAAGTGTGGATGCTTGAACCACTATGCGAGGGTGTGCTGTAGGTCCGAGCAAGACAGCCTACAAAGGGAATCAACCCCCCCCCCTTCCAGCCCGACAATTGTCCACGCGGTGTCTCCGAGTTCCAAAGGGTTCACATTTTGCACAGTCGAGCTGGATGGTGTGGAGGTGCTGCTGCTGATCAACACGGGGTCAGAGGGTTCTCTGCTGAACTGGGCTACGGTGAGAACATTCTTTTCAAACTTTAGAATTGCAGGAGACCCGGTGCTGCTCTATGGTTACGGAGGTGGACGGCTGTGCACGGTTGGAACGCTGGTGCTGATAGCGCGGTACAAGTCAGCGGAGATGGCTGACCTCAAGTTCATCGTAACAGCCCGAGGCGACAGCATCATGGGGTGTGACCTATTTTATGGTCTGGGGTCCGCCATTAAGAGCGGCACTGGGGAGGAGTGGTCTGGTTGTGGACTGTGGAACCAGCCAGTTCCGATTGTCCCACACTGCTTCCGGAGGACAATGCGGTGTGGGACGAGGAGTTACCGAGCGCCCTGGAGGTTGAGCAGGGCACAGGAGGGCCTCAGTGACGGTAAGGTGCTGCGTTGACAAGCAATGCCGAGAAGCTAGCTCCAGTTGTTCCCGGAGCTTGGCTAAAGTTGGCCGGAATAAGTACAAAAAAAAAAAATGGCAACAGCTGCAGCGGATTTAAAAGAGGTCGGGGCCAGACCATCAGGCACGGAGAAACCGCATTTCTAGCAGCAATACTGCAAGCCAAGCAAAGCCCCTCTGGGAGTCACGGATCTGGTTGGGGCTCATGAGGAGGGACAACCACGGCGAGTGCGGACCAAGCGACAGTCTGAAGATCACTAGGGGCGGCTGCACATCATGGCTAAACAAGGCGCTGCCTATTTTCAACTGTCGGACGGTTCGTGGAGGCACGCCAATGAGCTGCGGCGCTCCCGGGAGGATAATCCAGGTGGCAGGCCCGGACAAGAGGGATGCCCAACAGCGAGGAAGAGGAGACACATACATCCTTGTTTATGCAATCAGCTGGGGCCCAGGAGGCATGCCGCCTCCAGGAGTGGACTTACAGAGAGATGGTCGGGGGGCCCCACAGGCCAGTTCCTCCCATACCTAGCCGTGTGAACTGTGAGTCTGTATATATATGACTGAGTGAAAAGGGTTATAATAGTGTGTGGGTTTTTTTCTGATAAGGGGTTTGAGGTGACACAGAGATAATAATCATCATCATCATCATCATCATCATAGCAGTCTGTCGTGGGTTTCATTTAGGTCTGATCAGATTCCTCCACACAGCTCTGTCCTTAGCCTTCCACTGCCAGGAACTCCTGTCTATGTCCAACTTCTTCAAGTTTCTTTTTACAGTGTCTTTAAATCTGAGCCTTGGTCTACCCTGATTGCGTTTGCCCTTGCATAACTGTGAGTAGAGTGGCTCCCAAGGGAGACACTGGTGGTCCATCCTCTCAACATGTCCGAGCCATCTCAGGTTCATCTGTATTAGCATGTCCTCCATTGATGGTAGACCAGCTCATTTCAACACCTCTATGTAATAATGGGAAAACCGGAGTTCTAATGTTGTGATATTAGTGGTTTTGCAGTTGTTCTGAAACAATACGTGTGCATGTGTTTAACAAAAAAAAAGAGTGTTTTTGTTGTGCGTGTAACTGTATGTAGTTCTGGAGATTATTTTATGTGTTTTGTTTGGTTTAGGAAACACGGCAGTGATTTTGGGTTATTATTGCACTATAATTATTCATTTTAAAGGTGGTCGAATAATCCACCTCGCTGTGTGGGGGATAGACGGTAGTCCACCCCCCCCCCCTAGTTTTAGTTTGTTGTATGAATGTGATAGGCCCTTTAGTTATTACAGTTTAGTTTTTGTGTATGATTCGGGTCCTAAATTGAGGAGGGTCTCAACTGTGTGTGTTTTGGACTTTTCTCTTGGTGGTGGTGGTGGGGGGGGGGTTGTATAGTTCAAGATTCTCTTATTTGTGAAGTACGGTGTAGTGGTGCCCACTTCCGTTTCCGCCACTATACCGTGCCTATAAATAGCAGCAGGCAGGGAAGGTGAGTCTCTTTGCCAATACCCCTGCCTGGAGATTGTAGTGTGGAGTTTGGGACTACAATAAAGCTAAGTTCAGTCATGCACCTGGCCTCATTAATAAGATAAGATAAGATAAGATAAGATAAGCCTTTATTAGTCCCACAACGGGGAAATTCCAGGATTGCAACAGCACAGGGATAGCAACACTCAGAGCAACAATCAGAAGGCAAGAAAAAAAACAAGCAAGCAAGAGCAGCTAATATACATATGTACATATTACTATAAGATATACAGTATATATATACACACACACACACACACACACACACACAGTGCAGAGCATTGTAGCTGGATGGAATAAATATATGAATATATGAACACACAGTGCAGAGCATTGTAGCTAGATGGAATAAATATGTAAATATATAAACACCCACAGTACGGAGCATTGCAGCTAGGTGGAATAAATATGCAAGTATATAAACACACACAGTGCGGAGCAATGTAGCTAGATGGAATAATATGTAGATATATAAAAACACAGTGCGGACCATTGTAGCTAGATGGAATAAATATATAGATATATAAATATAAACACACCCAGTGCTGAGCATTGTAGCTAGATGGAATAAATATGTAAATATATAAACACACACAGTGCAGAGCATTGTTGCTAGATGGGATGAAACAGCATAACCGACTACTTAGTTATCCTACATGGTATGATTATGTGCCCATACATATTCTCACCCTCCATAGCAACCGGTATGTTCCTAGTTGTATGCCGGAGAGGACCATTGTGTAAGTCTATTGCATCTTTTGCATTCAAAAAACTATTAGTTTGTTACGTCTTTTTGCTATCTCTGCGAGCAGCCCTGCTTAGGTTGTACAGTCTGACAGCCGTTGGTAGGAAGGACCTACGAAACCTCTCGGTTGTGCACCTGGGATGATGTAGTCTGCTGCTAAATGAGCTCCTCAGTGCATCCAGTATGTCCTGCATAGGGTGGAACTCGGACTCCAGCAGAGATGACAGTTTAGCCACCGTCCTTCTCTCTCCTATCTCCTCCATCGGATCAAGGCGCTGCCCCAGGACAGAGCTAGCTTTCTTAATCAGTTTGTTCAGTCTCTTCCTATCGGCTGCAGTAACGCCACTGCCCCAGCAGACCACTCCAAAAGTGATGGCTGATGCCACCACCGTGTCATAGAATGACTTCAGCAGCGCCCCTTGTACACCAAAAGACCTGAGTCTCCTCAGCAGGAACAGCCTGCGCTGTCCCTTCTTGTAGAGTGCGTCAGTATTGTGTGACCAGTCTAGTTTATTGTTCAGATGAACACCCAGGTACTTATAGGATGTCACCATCTCGATGTCTGTTCCCTGTATATTTACTGGTGCTGTGAGGGGCTGCCCATGCCTGCGGCAGTCCACCACCAGCTCCTTAGTTTTCCTCGCGTTGATCTGGAGGCAGTTCCGATGGCACCAGTCCACGAAGTCCTGGATAAGCCCTCTGTACTCAGCTTCATCTCCGTTGGAGATGAGACCAACGATCGCAGAGTCATCAGAGAACTTCTGTAGATGGCAGTGTGTTGTGTTGTGTGAGAAGTCCGCAGTATAAAGAGTGAACAGGAAGGGAGCCAGCACTGTTCCCTGGGGGACCCCCGTGCTACTGATGATCGTGTCGGAAACACAGTCCCGGGTTCTCACAAACTGAGGCCGGTTCGTGAGGTAGTCCAGGATCCATGATGACAGGTGCTGGTCCACCCCTGCGCGCAGCAGCTTGTCCTTCAGGATCATCGGTTGGATGGTGTTGAAAGCACTGGAGAAGTCAAAGAACATGATCCTCACCATATTCCCGGGCTTCTCCAGGTGGGACAGAGAACAGTGAAGGAGGAAGATCACCGCATCCTCCACCCCAATGCCATGCTGGTAGGCGAACTGGAGTGGATCCATCGCTGGTTCCACCAGGGGGCGGAGATGAGCAAGGAGCAGTCTCTCCAGGGTCTTCATCAAGTGGGACGTCAAGGCCACCGGTCTGTAGCTGTTCAGGTCTTTGGGGTGGGAAGTTTTTGGTACAGGTACCACACAAGATGTTTTCCACAGCTGTGGTACCCTCCCCAGTTTCAGGCTCATGTTGAAGATATACGTCACAATCCCACACAGCTGGTCTGCACAGGACTTGAGGAGCTTTGCACTGATGCCGTCCGGTCCCGACGCCTTCCTCGCCTTGATCTTCCTCAGCTCCGTCCTCACCTGGGTCTTGGTCAGGGTCAGGATGGGGGGCTGTGTGTTGGGAGTGGGGGGGGTGTCGGTGGAGTGGGGAGTGGGCAGCAGGACTTGATTTCTTAGAGGCAGCAGTGGTTGTTGTGCAGACAGGGGGGAGGGCGGTTGGTCAAATCTATTGAAAAACAGATTCAGGTTGTTCGCCCACTCCCTGCCCCCCGTGGCCTGGGGGGAGGTATTCTGGAGCCCCGAGATGGTTTTGAGGTTTCTCCAGACCCCGCTGATGTCGCTCTGTTGCAGCTTGTCCTCCATCTTCTTCCTGAAGCTGTCCTTGCCTTCTCTGATCTTTCTCCTCAGCTCCCTCTGTACGGACTTCAGCATCTCCCTGTTCCCCGACCTGAAGATCCTCTTCTTCTCTCTCAGAAGTGTTTTTATCTCAGGGTTGATCCAGGGTTTGTTGTTTGAGTGACGCCGTATGGTCTTGGTGGGAACTGATTTGTCCACACAGAAGCTGAGGTAGCCCGTGAAGGTGTGAATGAGGCCATCGATGTCCTCACCATGTGGATCGCAGGGCTGCTTCCAGGCGGTGGCTTCAAAACAGTCCTTTAGAGTGTCCATTGTCTCCTCAGACCATAACTCCACAGTGTGCATGGCCGGAGGTTGTCTGTGCACTAGGGGTTTGTACACCGGCCGGAGATGAACCAATCATAGTCTATTTACAGACATAACACAATCCACCGAAACTACTACTAAAATGCCTCTGATATTTGAAGTAGAAACCTGTTTCACAGTTTTATTGAGAACCACAGCCTAGTGACATTTTTGCAGACATTTGCACAATGCAACAGCGACAGAAAGCTTTAGTGCTAATGCCGAAAACAGGAACCACCCAGTAAAACTGGGGTCTGTTTACCCGCCATTTGTTTCTCAACCTGCTGATGTTGCTTACATGTTGAATCTGTTGTGCCTGCATTAGTGCTGTAACATACGCAAACAATTCAATTGAGTGTACTAGTTTTTTATGGGTAAACCCACTGTATGAATTACTCACCGGAACTGTACTGGAAGCCAGGGATCACCAGCTGATTCACCCCCCTGAGCAGCGAACGAGCCCGGCCTACTTGATTCAGCTGACTCTCAGTTCAGTGAGTGGTAGACAGTTGAAGCTCCAGTACAGCACTGAGTGATCCGGTGTACAACTATTTCTAATGGATTTTTTTAGCTTGACTCAATACGTTTCAGCAAACTGTGGATCCCATCACTAACCTCCATCTGAGGCCACTTCTCTGCTGCCACGACGCAAGTCTTCCATCTTCTTGTCATCGTCAACCTTTGACCGGCAGAAAAGATAGATTCTGATGCAGGACTACAGTTAAACTGGGTTTATTTTCTCAAAAACAAAATAATAACCAGCACGGGGGCTGAACATAAAGCGAGCCATGAAAGGCTGAAACTCATACAGATACAGGACAGCAAAATCATGGGAACGGGAGTCAGAGGGATATCCACGGTATGAAGCCACACAAAATGAATGCAAAGCAGGACATAAATAGGGGGACAGATAATCAGGGGAAACATGAGACAGCTGGGGAAAATAATCAGAGCTTAAACAGCAACACATGAGGAGAAATGGCTATGTCTATGGAAGGCATGAGGGACTGAGGATGATAGAAAAAGGAGTACAGGGAACACACACAAGACTTGCACAGATGACCAAGGCGGGACACAGAACAACAATTGGTAATGGGGGCCACAAGCCAAACTGAGAACCGGGGAAGACAATAACAATCACAGAGGGCCCAGGAGAGACACAGAAGGCAAAATACAGGCAAACAATCACTATAAAATTCAAGAAATTTTGTCTGTCTGTCTGTCTGTCTGTCACGATCATAGGACTCGCTATGACATCATCAAAAGATCAAAAGCAGCCATCATATGACTCGCTATAACATTAGCAAAAGATCAAAGGCAGGCATCATACTCACTATGACATCATCAAAAGATCAAAGGCAGGCACCATACACTCGCTATGATATTATCAAAGATCAAAGGCAGGCATAACTAAAAGTTTGGCATCAAAGGCAGGCATCACTGAATGAGTAGTGACATGCTTGCTTACAACTGCTTTCTACAGGCATGCAGAAATATTTGCTTATTCTTGGTTTCTACGGGCATGCATGGGTATGCACTAGTAATAATAAACAGGACTAGGACCAAGCCTAGGCCATCACAGTACCCCCTTTAAGGGAGAATTCCAGTTGCCCAAAACAAAATAAAGAACACCCCAGTTGGGCGGGAGGAGGGGGACAAAGGCACAGCGGGCAAAACAAGGACAAAACACAACAGAAAAATGTTCATCAGATGGTCGGCCAAAGACCAAAGATCACCAACAGGAGGAATATGGCGCATCTGGTGGCCTACCAAAAGTCCATGGACCACCAGACAGAGAAACATGGTGCGTCCAGTGACCTACCAGAGTCCAAAGGCCACCAGACTGGGGAGCAAAGTGGGTCAGGGGGCCTACCCAAGTCCTTGGGCCACCTAACGGATGACCACGGGGTGTTGAGTGGTCTACCAAAGTCCATGGGCCACCTGACCGATGAACACGGTGGTTGGATGACCTATCAAAGTCCATGGGCCCCCAGGGGAGAGAAAACATAGGAGCTTTCTGCTCTGAAAATAACATCATAAAGCCCTTGAACTTGGGAGATATCATCATAGCTATGTTTTCATGTGTTTGTCTGATACTGAAGTAGCACAGAAATACAGGCCTGGGTGGTATGTTAATCCTTTTTTCAATTATGGGATGAATCACAGTGCTGGTTCTCAGAGCTGTTAATATGATCACTGTGCTATCTCCTGTGCTAACTCAGGAGATAGCACAGGAGCATCTTGCACAGGAGACAACATAGAAACTTTAAATTCAAGAGATAACATGGGAGGTTTTTGCCCTGAAGAAAACATTATGGGAGCCTTTTGCTCAAAGGATAACAGGAGCTTTTTCTTCTTCTTCTTCTTTTAGATTTGATTGGCGGTTGGTAACAAGCTTACAGGTGCATTACCGCCACGTACTTCACTCTGTTTGCTCTGAAGATAACATCATGGGAGCCTTTTGCTCTGAAGATAACAACATAGGAGCTTTTTGCTCTGAAGATAACATGGGAGCCTTTTGCTCTGAAAATAACAACATAGGAGCTTTTTTGCTTCGAAGACAAAGATAACAACACAGGAGCTTTCTGCTCTGAAGATGAAGATAACAACACGGGAGCTTTCTGCTCCAAAGATGAAGATAGCAACATGGGTGCTTATTGTTTTGAAGATAGTACCTGAGGGAGCCTTCATCGCAGGGGTGTTAGGCTCAGGGACCAGTAGCTGCAGAGCTCTGACCTCAGGAACACATGGTTGAGGCCCACTGGTCTCTGAAATGATGGGTGGAGGCTCACCAGCCTCTGGGACTGAAGGTTGGGGTGCGCTGGTCGGGTTGAGATGGCAGGGATCAAAATGTGCTCATCCATCCCTGACACAGCCACCTCAGACAAAGAGGAAGAAGTACAGGTCCTAATCTGCTCCATAACACAACCACCAGCAGAAGAGCTCAAGAGGGAGAGGTCAGAGGCAGATGAGAAATGCAACTGGGTCTCTCCTTCAGGAGCAAGACAGGATCTCTCTAAACTAGGTGCAGAAGAAATAAAGAGGACTTGCCTTAACTCCTGATCCTCCACTGGCGAGGGTCCTGATGGCACCGTTGCTGGTAGAGCATCAGACATGGACATAGGAAATGGACTACGTAGTGGAGCTGACAATGGAGGCATAGAGCGACGTGGGGCCGGAACTGGAGGCACAGAACGATGTGGAGCCAGCACTGGAGGCACAGAGTGATGTGGAGCCGGAACTGGAGGCACAGAGCAACGTGAAGCCGGAGCTGGAGGCATGATGACAGGCAAAACAGCAGATGAGGCAGTCGGAAGCTAAGCAGCAGGCGCTGATGCTGTGGAGGAGAGGAGAACAGCAGCAACAAACAAGGAAGAAGAAGAAAGTGATGGGACAGCTGATGAAGAGCTCAGGAGCGAAGAGAGGGCTGCTGCAGAATTTTTTTGAAGCAGCAAAGGAGCAGCTGCATCTTCAACCAGCTGGTTCCAACCCAACAGGGGCACATACTCCAGGAGAAGCCATAGTTTATAGTCCAATATTAATTCAGTTTGTGCAAGCAAAACCTGCTGGCACTCCTCCTGCTCCTTCTCATCAACAGAAAACTGGGGCCCCAATGCAGCAAACCCAATCTGACAGCCAGCATAGGCATGGAGGCAGCAGGCAGAGGAGTAACATGTGATGATGGAGCTACGCGAGCTGAAGCACGGCTTGGAGATGGTCTCGTAGCCGAATGAGAAGCAGAGGACGTCTGTACCCGGGGGCATGTCCCAGCTGGCGCAGATACAGGGGAAAAAGAGCTTCTCACCAATGGCTGGAGCAACCATTGCATACAGGGAACGGTGGAGAGGAGCCTGGGCAGTCCTGGTTTGGTCCACAGGCTGGGGAAAGCATCTATCAGCTCAACCGTACCATCCAGGTATCATAGGGCTTCCTCAGGAGTGCGGGAGGCCTGGGCATCACCGATAAAGTCCTCTATCAGGCTTGCAACCCAACACTCCTCCCCATCCAAGCCAAAAACACTGAGGTCCATGCCCACAGAGTCAACTGGTGGCGTCATTCTGTCATGGGCAACTTCTGACCGGCAGAAAAGACAGACTCTGACACAGGCAGGATTACAGTTAAACTGGGTTTATTTTCCCCAAAACATAAAATAATAACCAGCACGGGGGGGCTGAACATAAAGCGAGCCGTGAATAGCTGAAACTCACAGATACAGGACAGCAAAATCACAGGAACAGGAGTCAGAGTGATATCTACAGTATGACGCCACACAAAATGAACGCAAAGCAGAACATAAACAGGGAGACAGATAATCAGGGGAAACACGGGACAGCTGGGGAAAATAATGAGAGCTTAAACAGCAACACATGAGGAGAAATGGCTATGACTACGGAAGACATGAGGGACTGAGGATGATAGGAAAAGGAGTACAGGGAACACACACGATACTTGCTCAGGTGACCAAGGCAGGACACAGAACAACAATGAATGAATGAATGAATGAATGAATGAATGAATGAATGAATTTATTTCGGATAGTACATTACAGGTTAAAAGAAACTGTATAATATAACAACAAGGTCAAATTAGACAAAGACTCCTTCTACTATACAATTCCACGTGAGTTATCCGAAATGGGTGATGGCTGAAGCCGCAGCTTATATTGCCCACCCATATTCCATCCAAGAATTCAAAGGAGAAAAAAGAGAAAACAAGACAAGAGCGATTACAATTTAAAACAAGGCTAAGACAAAATATGACTGAGAGAAAAAGAAAACTGAGCTAGTCTAAGTTAAGCGGTTACTATTCAAAAACAAATCTAAGACATAGTGTCACAGAGAAAAAAGAAAAACTAAGCTATAACACAACACAGGCTGGAAATGTCAATCCTTATGTGAGTTTACATGTCGTCTTGTAAATATGTTTGGAGTATTTCTTCCTTTAGTTTTTGTTTAAATTGTCCAAGCTTTGTACATGATTTTAATTCAGGTCCAAAATCGTTCCATAATCTGACACCTTGCACTGAAATACAGTGTTGCTTGGTAGTTGTTCTCACTGTAGGCTTTTGAAATATACATGTTCCTCTGAAGTGATATCGTTTCTCCCTTGTTTGGAACAACTTTTGGATATTTGCGGGCAGTGATAGATTCTTCACTTTGAACATTATTATTGCGGTTTTAAAGTCGATCAGATCTTTCAACTTGAGAGTTTTTTGTTTAAGAAAAAGTGGGTTTGTTGGTTCCCTGTAAGCTGCTTTGTTGATTATTCTAATAGCTCTCTTTTGAAGCATAAAGAGTGGATATATGTTTGTTTTATATGTATTTCCCCATACTTCATTACAATATGTCATGTATGGGAGTATTAATGAATGATACAAGGTGTATAGTGTGGGTTGATTCAGCAAATTTTTCACTCTGTGTAATATTGCAATTGATTTGGATACTTTACCTTTTATATAATTAATATGTGGCTTCCAACACAGTTTGTTATCAATTATTACTCCAAGGAATTTAGTTTCGGATACCCTTTCAATCTCTACACCATTTACACTGAGTTTGGGTACTGGGTAGTTGTGATGGTTGTTAAAGACTATAAATTTTGTCTTGCTTAAATTGAGCGTTAATTTGTTTGAATCAAACCACAGTTTCAGCTTTCCTAATTCCTTTCCGAGTGTATCCAGAAGTTGTTCCAAGTTGTTTCCACTGCATAGCAGGTTAGTGTCATCAGCAAACAATATTAAGTCCATTTTTTCTGAAACTTTACATATATCATTTATATACATATTGAATAATAATGGTCCCAAAACTGAACCCTGTGGGACTCCACAGGTGACCTTCAGTAGCTCTGAGTTTTTGTTGTTAACACATACAAACTGATATCTATTCTTTAAGTAACTTCTTAACCAGGACAGTGCTACCCCTCTGATACCACAATTTTGTAGTTTCTTTAATAATAGATTGTGATCTACTGTATCAAATGCTTTTTTAAGATCCAGGAATACTCCAACTGAATACTCTTTATTTTCAATGGCTGTTGATATTTTTTCTGTAAATTCCATTAAGGCATATGCTGTTGTCCTTTTGTGTCTGAACCCATATTGCTGCTCACACAATAAATCATTCTTCAGTATGAAGTTGTCAATTCTCTCATAGAATATTTTTTCAAGTATCTTGGAAAATTGCGGTAATAGTGAAATTGGTCTGTAGTTGGAGAGTTCCCCTCTGTCGCCTGTCTTGTAAATTGGAATTACTTTAGCTATTTTCATTGCATTGGGAAATATACCTGATTGGAGAGACAGGTTACAGATATACGTCAGTGGTTTCACTATGCATTCGATAACAGTTTTGACTAGTAGCATATCAATACCATCACAGTCAGTAGATGTTTTACTTTTGAACGATTTAACAATTTCAATGACCTCTCTTTCGTCTGTGTTCTTTATGAAGATGGTGTCTTTTACAGCAGTGTTATTGCATATTGAATCACCTGTTGGCACCGTAGTGGGTATTTCTCGGGCCAGTTTAGGGCCAATGTTAACAAAAAAATTATTAAATTCATCTGCAGGTGAAGCTATATTCACATTCGGAGTCGATTTATTATTTTTTGGAGTGTTAGTTGGGTAGCTGGTATTTCTGCTTTTAATTCCAAGGATACTGTTGATTATTGTCCATGTATTTTTAATATTGTCTTTGTTTTTTTCCAGTTCTTTACTGTAATAGTCTCTTTTACTACATCTTATTATATATGTTAACTTATTTTTGTATGTTTTATACCGCTGCTCTGCTTCTTTTGTCCTTTTCTTTATGAAAGCTTTATATAATAAATTTTTCTTTTTACACGCCTTTTGTAGTCCTTTGGTTAGCCATGGTTTGTCAGTAAATTTGTGTTTAAGCTTTTTTTTAACTAATGGGCAGTTTTTTTCATAAAGAGTGGTTACAATGTTTGTAAATGTGTCATAGGCTTCATTTACATCTGATACATAGACTTCTGTCCAGTCTTGCTTCAGCAAGTCCTCTTTAAAAGAACTGATTGCGTTTGGTGATTTGTGTCTGAACGATTTTGAGATTTTTTCTGGGTTGGGCCCCGTGTGGCCATGGATAAGTGCAAAGATTGGCAAGTGGTCGCTTATATCATTTATCAATAATCCACTTTCTATTTTCTTGTCGAGAACATTGACAAACAGGTTGTCAATAAGTGTAGCAGAGTGAGCTGTGATTCTACTGGGATGTGTTATTGTGGGATATAGACTCATGCTGTACATAGAGTTCATGAACTCTGTAACTACATTTTGTTGATGTGGATTAAGTAGGTCAATATTGAAATCTCCACAAATTGCTACCATTTTCTTACTAGTAATATTATTGTACAGCTCGACTAATTTATCTCTGAATGTCTCAATGCAAGTTCCCGGCGTTCTGTATATGCAGCTTATGATTAGATTTTTTGTTTTGTCTAGGTCAATCTCAACAGTAACACATTCCAGAATCCCTGGTAGTGCTAAGGACATTTCATTTACAAGCTTACATCTATATAGGTCATCAATATACAGTGCAACACCACCACCCTTTTTTTGAGATCTGTTAATGTTAAACATCTGATATCCCTCTATTGCCATCAGGGGAGCCTGGTCTGCATTAAGCCAGGTTTCAGAGACTGCTATAGCTGTGAATTTTCTGTTTAGCTGTTTTAAATAGTCCTGAATCTGTGAGAAGTTTTTGTTAAGACTTCTGCTATTGAAGTGTATTATTGACAGTTTACCATCTAATTGCACTTGACTTTTGAATTGCTTTTCAGTGTACAACAATTGGTAATGGGGACCACATGACAAACTGAGAACAGGAGAAGACAGTAAAAATCATAGAGGACCCAGGGGAGACACAGAAGGCAGAAAACAGGCAAATAATAATCACTCTATATGTAATTCAAGAAATCTCTTGTCTGACACAATGTCACGATGTCACTATCATAGGACTTTGTGTTGCCATGGTAACCATGTCAAAGATCAAAGGTGGGCATCACTCACAATCATAGGACTTGCTAAAAGATCATAGGACCTGCTATGATGTCATCAAAGATCAAAGACAAGCTTCACTCACGTTCATAGGACTCGCTATGACATCATCAAAGATCAAAGGCAGGCATCACTGAACAAGGGGTGACGTCAAAGATCAAAGGCAGGTCTCTGTCTGTCTGTCTGTCACGATCTCACAATGTCACAATCATAGGGCTCACAAAAAGATCATAGGACTCGCTATGAGATGAAAGGCAGGCATCACTCACGATCATAGGACTCACAATGACATCATCAAAGATCAAAGGCAGGCATCACTGAGCGAGTGGTGACGTCAAAGATCAAAGGCAGGTTTCACCATGGTTACTGTTGCCATGACAACAGTAACTTTCTACGGGCACTCAGAAATGTTTGCTGACACTTGCTTTCTATGAGCATGCACGGGCATGCACAGGTATTTAATTAAATAAAAGAACTTCAAAGTTGAAGAAAAAAAAATTCTCAAGCAAAATAGAAGTTCTCCTGTCTGAGATCCAAAAAATTTTTAAAAATTACTAAAGTAGCATCAGCTTTAGCTGAAATGTGGGCATGATCCTAAGACCCAGGCCAGACCATGATACTTTTCTATGGAGCCCGTGCATGTGAGATGATGCATAAAAACAAGTGTAGTATGTATGTGCAGGATCCATACCCTGATTGTGTTTGCTAATGTATTAACTTAGCCATGTAATGGGGTCAAATTACTGGTCAAACATCATACAGAGGACAAAACTATCATACGTCTGGCAACACTAAAGAGATGACATGAGAAGAAAAGAGAAAAAAGTTTGTGGATGTGGATTATAACTCATCCATCCATCTTCTACAGCTTAATCTTTTTCGGGTTGTGGGGGGGTGGAGAGGTGCTGGAGCCTATCCCAGCGTCTTTGAGCAAGAGGCAGGGTACACCCTGGACAGATCACCAGTCCATCACAGGGCCTCATTTATAACTGTTATTTTTTTTTTCCCACAATATTTTTATTGAACCTTTTTTAACAAACATGACACAAGCAATCTAGCACTAACACTAAAGCAATTCAAAAATAAAATTAAATTAAAAAAATACTAAAAAACACCAACAACCATTAACAAAAGCAAGTCAAACAATGCTCCTCTGTTTAGTCTAGGTAATCTATTACATAAGTATACATATTATATATTCACCAATTTGGAATTTACAAGGTCCACACACATCATTCACCTTCTTCTTCAGAAGTTATGTTTAATTTCTTTACATAATCAATGAAAGGTCTCCATATATTCTCAAACACATTTTCCTTTGATTTCAGTATGTATGTTATTCTTTCTAGTGGAAGGTTTGTTAGCATCTGTCTTAACCACTGAGTCACATCTGGTCTATGAGTCTTTTTCCACAATAGTGCAATACATTTTTTGGCATTAAGCAAACTGAGGTCTATGAATGTTCTTTCACTCTTATTAAAATTGTGCTTTTCTGGATACAGACCCAACAAAAACAATTTAGGATTCAATATGAATTGTTTTGAAATTATTTTTTCAATTGTTACCCTCACCTCTTCCCAAAACATTCTAATTTTACTACATTCCCATAAACAATGAAATAGGGTTCCTTTACTTTCCATACATTTTGTGCACATATCTGGTATGTTTCTGTTATATCTATTTAACTCCACCAGTGTAACATACATCCGCATTAACCATTTAAAATGAATCAATTTAAGACGTACATTTATTGATTTGGTTTGAGCTTCTGTGCAAGCCAATTCCCATTGTTCCTCTGAAATTTCAATTTGCAGGTCTTCTTTCCAATAATTCATTCTTTTCTGTGAGTTTTCACTTGAGGTTAGTGTCAATGAGTTATAAAACTCTGAAATAATACCCTTTCTCTTACTATCTTTCGTCAAAATTTTTTCCAAGGATGAATAAGTAGGTCGGGCGAGAACATTATTTTGATTTGATCGAATAAAATTCCTAAGCTGAAGATATTTAAAAAAATGTGTTCCATTAAGATTAAATTTGACCCTCAGTTCTTCAAAAGACATTATGTTATCTGAACGGGACAAATATAAGTCTTGAATCTTTTGAATCCCTTTTAAATTCCATAATTTAAATACAGCATCCGCTCTCCCTGGTGTAAAATATTGATTACCCCATATTGGGCTAAATTGTGACAATAAGTGTGGTTCTTTTAAATATTTTTTTGATTTCACACCCTATTTTGATCATGTGCTTTACAATAGGATTTTTAACTTGTTTCTGTAATTTTTTAGCCGGGTCTGAGTATATGAATAAGGGAAGAGGTAAAGGTAAATTGTGTGATTCCATTTCAATCCAGTGAGGGAGATCATTTGATGAAAAATAATATGTCATAGACCTCAGTTGTGCTGACCAGTAATACAACAAAAAGTTTGGACATTTCAGACCTCCACGATCAAATGGTAAATATAGTAAGGACAGACGTAATCTACCCTTCCTATTGTTCCATATAAATTCCACTAACTTTTTTTTAATTCTAGAGAATAGATCAGAAGGTGGTGGTAAAGGAATGTATTGAAATAAATATAGTATTTTGGGTAAGATATTACTTTTAAGTATATTAATTCTCCCGATCATCGACATTGGTAGCGACATCCATCTCTGAAGCAACTCATTAATATCTGTCATTAAGGCTTCATAGTTGGCACTGGCGACTGATTCTAACTTAGGCACAATTTGAATTCCTAAATATTTAAACTGATTTACAACATTGAATTGATTTACCTCAGGAGCTGGGTGATTTCTCTGGGTCTCATTTAGCATTAATATTGAAGATTTAGTTTTATTTATTTTATATCCTGATATTTCCCCCAAAGTTCTTTATTAAATTTAACAAGGTCGGAATTGATTTTTTAAGATTCGACATAAACAAAATTATGTCATCAGCATACAGGGAGATTTTATGTTCTGTTGGTCCTACTTTAATTCCATATATTTGTGGATGTAAACGTACTGCCATCGCTAAAGGTTCAATTGCCATAGTGAACAGTAAAGGTGAAAGTGGACAACCTTGTCGACATCCTCTATTGATTTTTATTGATTTTGAGATATTGCTATTTGTTAGGATTTCTGCTGTAGCATTATTGTATATTATCTGAACCCATTTTATGAAATTATTTCCAAGTCCAAACCTTTGTAGGACTTCAAAAAGAAAGGGCCGTTCGACCCTATCAAAGGCCTTTTCAGCGTCCAATGATAGGAGAGCTGTATCCGGTGCTTCTTTATTAGAATAAATAATATTAAATAGTCTTCTTACATTATGGAAGCCTTGTCTTCCCATTATAAAGCCATTCTGATCTCGGTTAATAATATTTGGTAATATTTCTTGTAGTCGTCTTACTAAAATTTTACAGATTATCTTAAGGTCAGCATTTAATAGGCTTATTGGTCTCATGTTTTCACATTTATTAGAGGGTTTACCTGGTTTTGACAACAGTATAATTAAGGCATTATTCATGTATGGTGGTAAATTACTATTTTGAAATGCTTCTAAAACCATTTCCAAAAATGGTTTTATTAATTTATTCTTAAATTTTTTATAGAGGTCAACTGGAAGACCATCAGGTCCCGCACTTTTTCCTGATTTCATATTATCAATGGCTAGCCCATCTTCTTCTTGACTAATTTTTGACTCCAGTATCTCCCTATTTTCATTTGGAATACATGGTATAGATAATCCGTCCAAAAACCCATTTAGTTTTGTTAAGTCAGTTTCATTTTTTGTATCATATAATTTTTCATAATAATCTCTAAAAGCACTATTAATTTCTAAAGGATCTACAACTGCCTGTCCATTACTTATAATACTGGTAATTGGTGTTTTAAATTCTAATTGTTTAATCTGCCATGCCAATAATTTTCCTGATTTTTCTCCTTGTTCATAAAAGGTTTGCTTCAATCTTAGAAGACTCGAGGCAGCTCTATTCGCTGATTTTTTGTCATATTCAGCTCTCAGGATCAGTAATTTGTTCTCTAATTTTGGATTATTTCCTGCATACACCTTTTCTTGAAGAATTTTTATTTTACGTTCCAATTGGACTCTCTCCTCTCGAGTCTTCCTAGATTTTGAACCTGTGTAACTAATAATATGCCCCTAATAAAAGTTTTGAAAGCCTCCCACTTTATACATGCTGATGTTTGTGTAGTATTGATATCAAAGAACTCATCTATCTGTTTTTCTATGTACTTAACAAATTCCTCATCCTGAAGCCATTTATGCTGAAATTGCCACCTACCTGGAACCTTTGTCAATTTCTTATCTACATATATTAGACAGCAGGGTGCGTGATCAGATATCACGATGTTATCATAGAAACAATTTTGAATCTTGGACCTTAATTCTGTGGAGATCAAAAAATAGTCAATACATGAAAATGTCTTGTAGGTATTAGAATAGCAAGAATAGGCTTTGACTTGTGGTTTCATTTCTCTCCATATATCTAGCAATCTCAATTCTTTCATAAAATGATTAATGGTCATCCTACATCCATTGTGCGTACAGTCCTGTCCTGTTGATCTATCTATACTCGGATTCAATGTACAATTAAAATCCCCTGCTATTATATGTTGCCCTGTGAGTGATGCTAAAGTAAGAAATAAATTAACGAAGAAGTTTTGATCATCTATATTGGGACCATATATGTTCACCAGATTTATATTTACTAATAACAAAGATCCTTGTATGATTAGATATCTTCCCAATTTATCTCCAATTACATTTTTCACTTGAAATGGAACTGTTTTATGTATGAGAGTCATAACTCCCCTGGCTCGGGATGAAAATGATGAGGTGAACACACTTCCCTGCCATCTTCTCCTTATTCTTTTTACATCCTCCTCTATTAGATGAGTTTCTTGTAAAAACACAATTTTTGAACCTATATCTTTTATTTTATTCAAACCTTGTTTAAGTTTTTTTAGATTTTGTAGACCTCTGCAATTCCATGATGTTAAATTAAGATTAACGCTTTGGTCTATGATCGATAAAGAGTTTGAGATTACCTTGCAAAATAAGCATGCTCATACAAAGAAGCAAAAACATGGATGGTTGAACATTCATCCCACAAACTACACAAAAACAAATTCCCCCTCCCCACATTCGTGGTAATCCCCCCAAAATCAAAAAAAAAAAAAAAATTCCATCTCCCGTTATAGCCAGTGACTGCTCCTCACCCGCGAGGTTCAGTCAAACCACTCACTCTTTCCTCCTCTCAATCACCCTGTCTCTGCTACTTTTAATGACATGACAATAACTCTCTTCTTTAGTTTTTCCAACTTAACTCCAAAATTTTATAGCAACTTTGTACATCATAGCTTTTTTTTATATTATATAATACAATCTATATGTTGTAGACATGCTATATGTTTCAGATCAGTCAGATACTTGTACACATGCTTAAATATTCTACCTTTATATCTTGTTCTTGCTTCATGCTTAGCTCCCGCCAGTCTCTCCTTGGATCTGTTTAATGAGCTCCTGCGCCTCCTGAGGGGTCATGAAGATATGGGTTCTCCCTTCATATGTGACCAGCAGTCTTGCCGGATAAATCACCCCGTGACGAATCCCGAGGCTGCGCAGCTCTTTACGGGCGGGGTCAAACTGTTTCCTTAATTGTTGGATTCCTGTGGCCAAATCTGGGTAGAACCGCACCTGATGATCCTGGTATTTGATTTCTCCTTTTGTACTCGCTGCGTTGGAGACCGTCATCTTGTCTCTGTAGCTGAGGAACTTCATAATCAGCGTCCTCGGTGGTGTCTTCTTATCTCTCGGTGGGCCGATTCGGTGTGTGTCCTCCAAGACGACCGATGACTGTAGATCTGCATTGTTCAGCGCCTCTGGAATCCACTTTTCCAAAAAGGAACATGCATCCTGTCCCTCCGTATCCTCCGGGAGGCCCACCAGCCTTAAATTATTCCGTCTCGACCGGGATTCTAAGTCCAGGATGTTATCTTCCAGACGTTTATTTTTTAATTCCAATGTTTGGACCTTTAATTGTAGGCTGGTGACGTCATCTACAGCGTTGGAGATCCGGAGCTCTGCCTGCGAAACTCGTTCCATACAGTCACTTATTTCTTTTCTCATGCCTTCTATCGCTGCTATAATCCCATCAAACTTAGACGAAAAGTCTGCTCTCATAGCGCTGATAGCAGCAAGGACCGCATTCGTTCCTTCGGCAGTCACCGCCCCACCGCTAGCTCCGTCCTCAGCCATGGACCCTGGAGATTTTCCTGCTTCGTCACTAGCGTGGAAGTCTGTTAACTTAGATTGTCTCGACGAATCAGATTTTCCTCCGCCTGGTTTCACAGCCTTGGTTTTTACCATATCCGCGCCTAAACGCTAGGATAGGTTTTTGCTCCAATTGAGAGAGTTTTAGCCTATTTTTTATTATTAGGAGCAGAGCAGAGTGAAGCACGTCTTCCTACGTGGCCGCCATAACCGGAAGTCATAACTGTTATTTTAATTTTTTTCTGGCTTTTTTTTTGTTGATATTCTGTCTCTCTGTTAAAAAAAAAAAACCTACCATAAAAATTATGGACTGTTCATTTCTTTGTAAGGGGGTAAACTTACAAATTCAGCAGGGGATCAAATGATTATTTCCCTCGCTGTCTTAGTGTGAAGAGCCTGCCTCTGGGCTAATCAACTGCTCACTATGAATTTATTTAAACATAAATTGGGCCTCTCTGTTGCCGCAGTTACCAGGATACATCCTCGCATCCCTACTGCTGTTGCCCTCCCCCCAGAGGACGAGCAGCTCTGACCATACACACATGTAGGGTTTCTCGTTATAGCCATGGTAGCTGAGCCTGTTGGCTGTTGCTTGGTAACAGCTGATTTGGAGCCAACTGAGGGTGTTACTCCTTTTTGTTTTCCAAGTTAAAGCCGCTGTAGGCTACTTTGAAGAGTAAAGTTTAAAAGTCTACACACATACTGAACACCTACTTCAGGGCACTGCAGTTTCACAACCCCCCTTGGATTAATATACACCAACATGACATGCAAAGGCTGTTTCTTGGTTAAAAAACTAGTGATTCAATTAGAGCCCCAGGAAAACTAAGAATTAGTACATCAGCACTGCTTTTGAGTTACTGTGATGCTGCTCTTTAGCCGTGTCTTAATAGACACATATATTTTAAATGGTCAGTGCTCACATTTTATTCTACATCTCCTGATGACTACTACTGAACAGTATTGAGGGAACATATCTGACCCTTTTCTTGGCTTAGATCCTGTACAATAAATGGTAAATGGCGTTCACTCATATAGCACTTTTTCTCATCTGTAGATGACCAAAGCAGTTTATGAATCCTGCTATCCACCCATTCACACTAATGGTGGCAGAGCTGCACAGGTGCTGGCCTGATCCACCAGGAGCAACTGGGGGTTCAGTGTCTTGCTCAAGGACACTTCGACATACAGACTGCAGACAGAGCAGGAATTGACCCCTTGACCCTCCGATCAGTAGTCAGCCACACTACACCTGTGCCACAGCCGCCCCCAAAGGGAAATTGTAATAAAATTTTCACAGCTTAAGTGCTTTTGCACATCAATTTGAGCATGTGGAGTGGCTACCAGTGGGAAAAAAAATTAGGCATCTATGTTCCCAGCTGGTTGATTAATCCACAGTTGATAATATACAGCTGTGCTCATAAGTTTACATACCCTGGTGGAATTTGTCTTTTTTTTTTGGGGGGGGGCATTTTTCAGAGAATATGAATGATAATACAAAAACTTTTCTTTCACTCATAGTTAGTGGTTTAGTTTAGTTTAGTTTATTGGTTTATTTGTCAGGGCCCATGTACAGAAAAAACATTAAACACAGGGTAAAGATGCTCTGTACCAGATTATAGCATTCTCACTAATTTCCATTTGTAGTCCCTGAGGCAGGTAGGAAGCTATTATAAGAAAAACAGCATATATGGAAAGCAATTGAGGTCGGGTTTCAGAAACTGTTGTCCCTGAAACAAGCAGGGAGTAAGTTTAAAAGGTAAAAAGAAAAGAGAAATGGCACACATACACGTTGGGTGAAGCCATTTATTATCAAACAATTGTGTTTGCTCTTTTTAAATCATAATGACAACAGAAACTACCCTAGAAGTTTTGGCCTGATAACATACACACAAGTTGACACACACGGGTTTAAATGGCTACTAAAGATAACCATCCTCACCTGTGATCTGTTTGCTTGTAGTCAGTGTGTGTGTATAAAAAGTCAGTGAGTTTCTGGGCTCCTGACAGACCCCTGAATGTTTCATCCAGTGCTGCAGTAACATTGCTGGATTCTGAGCCATGTGGAAAGCAAAAGAATTACGGTGGGGAAAATATTGAACACGTCACCATTTTAACCATTAAACATATTTCTGATGGAGCCACTGACCTGACATTTTTACCAGACATCAGTAACAACCCAAGTGATCCATACATACAAAGAAATCAAGGCAACTGTGTTCACAAAACGTTATATTTAATAAACTGGAATGACACAGGGAATAAGAATTGAACACATGAAGAAAGAGGTGGAAAAAGGCACAGAAAGCCAAAAACCAGATGAAATCCATCAGAATTTAGGAAGCCATTCCATCCTCTATCAGTGCAAAATAATTTCAGCTGGTTAAGTCCTGACTGGGCCTTTAAAAAGGTCTGTGAATATCAGATTGTCACACCACAAAGAACTCATGTTGGGTAGAAGCAAAGGGCTCTCTCTAGACCTTCACAACCTTATTGTTGCAAAACATAATGATGGCATTGGTTACAGGTGTATTTCTAAACTTCTGAATATTCCAGTGAGCACTGTAGAAGAATTTATTAACAAGAGGGACTTTTATTGGTAAAGTGTCATGATTCAGACCGGGGTTAGACTCATACACAGAGCTGCCAGAACAATCACTCAGACTCCAATAAAAGCTTCACAGTTTTATTGAAAAGGCAAAACAGAAAACAAAATGCAATAAAATAAAATGCAAAACTAAAAAAAACGAAACACAAAAAAAGCCAACTTAAATGTCAATCAAGACAGGTGTCCCCTGGAGTGCACATAGCCTACAGGAGAGCGCAGACAGAGGTGATGAGGTACAGATTCCCCAAAAGGAGAATAATGCAGGAAAGCACGCTTACTGTTTGAGCAGAGGGGCCCTGCAGGGAACTCCAACAAGGACCCGGGACAGGTGGAAGGCAGGACCTGGGTGGACGTGATGATCTTCCTGGTCAGGTGAGCATGATCAGCTCCGGGAAACACACCTGCGGATGGCAGCAACCTGAGGAACAGGAGACACAAGGAATAAGTGCAGGGGTACAAGATAATGAGACAAACTTGATTAGACTGAGGCTGCAAACCCAGACGATCCAGCAATGAACTCCCCTCACACTGGGCCTAAATACCCTGGCTCATCAGATGCAGCAAGTGGGCAATCATGCAGGTGTGCTCGATCTCCTGCAGTGGGAAATCAGGAACAGAAGGGAAGGGGGAGCACGCTCACCCAACCATCACAGTGCCCCCCCCCTCAAAGGGACACCCCCCAGTGTCCCACTGGGCAGACGTCGATGGGTACGATGAAAGGCCCGAATCCTCCACTTGTCCAGGATGTATGATCCCAGGATCCACAACCCCTCCTCCGGACCATATCCTTCCCAGTGGACGAGGTATTAACGTCCTCACCCCCGACGGCACATATCCAGGATCCTCTCCACCGTGAATGTCGTCTGGCCGTCAATGATCCGGGGGGGGGGGGGGTGAGTCTGAAGGAGGAAGGAGGGGACTGGCAGAGAGGGGCTTAATCTGAGAGACATGGAACGTGGGATGGATGCGCATAAAGGGTGGCAAGTCCAACCAAACAGTGACATCATTGATCAACCACTTGATGGTAAAGGGCCCCAGAAAGCAGGGGGAGGACAGCTTCCTGGATTCCGTCTTCAGTGGGATCTGGTCGGTGGACAGCCAAACCCTCTGTCCCACCGTGTACTTTGGCACTGGTGCCCACTTGCGGTCTGCAAACTGCCTGTTGTGCTCTGTAGAGCGAAGGAGGGCAGCCCTCATGGCCCTCCACAGATGGCAGCACCGGCGTGCATGGGCACAGATGGGACGGCAAGGCCCCTCTCCACTATGGGCAGCAACGGTGGAGTGTAACCCATCAATGCCTCGAATGGCGTAAGCCCATTGGAAGAGGAGGTCACTGAGTACAATGCATATTCCACCCAGATCAAGTGAGAACTCCAGGCGGTGGGGTTGGAGGATGCTACACATCGTATGGTGGCCTCCAGAGACTGTTTGGCACCATCAGCCTGACCATTGCTCTGAGGGTGGTATCCTAACGTCAGACTGGCAGAAGAACCCAAGAAACGACAGAATGCCTTCCACACCTGGGATGTGAACTGGGGACCCTGGTCCGAGATGATGTCAATGGGAATACCGTGCAACTGGATGACATGCTGAGTCAGCAGGTCGGCAGTCTCCGTGGCACATGGTAACATCGGGAGAGGGACGAGGTGGATGGCCTTGGAAAAATGGTTGGCAACGGTGAGGATGACGGTATTCCCCTGGGATGGAGGGAGGCCCGTAACAAAGTCCAATGAAATGTGAGACCAAGGGCGACCCGGCACCGGGAGGGGATGGAGGAGACCCACAGGAAGGGAGGAGTCAGACTTATTTTCAGAGCAGATGTAACAAGCTTTAATGTACTCCCGCACATCCCTCCCAAGTGTGGGCCAGCCACCAAAACACTGCAAAACAAGTCTGTGGTTCTGGAGATGCCGGGATGACAGGCAAAAAAGCTGGTATGCCCCGACTGGATTACTTCTTGGTTCCAATGACTGTGCCTGCCGGACCCTCTGCTCAATCTCCCACTGAAGTGTCCCAAGAAAGCAGGAAGGGGGAAGAATAGTCTCCGGGGGAGGCACAGCAGCTGTGGAGGAGGAGGAGTCGGGAGAAAACTGGCGTGAGAGAGCATCAGCCTTGGCATTACGGGACCCTGGTCCGTACGAGATGGATAAATTGAACCTATCAAAGAATAGGCCCCACAGAGCCTGTCGAGAATTCGACCGTCTGGCCAACCGAAGGTATTCTAAATTTTTATGGTCGGTCCAGACCATGACCGGTTGGCTAACTCCCTCCAGCCAGTGTCTCCATTCCTCCAACGCCAGCTTAATGGCCAACTGTTCGTGGTCCCCAAAAGCGTAATTCCTCTCGGCTGGAGTTAACTGCCGAAAAAAATATGTGCACGGATGGAGCTTCTGATCGGAGGAGGAGCACTGGGAGAGGACAGCGCCCACCCCCGAATCAGAAGCATCCACCTCAACCACAAACTGTGCTGCGGGATCCACCTGCACCAGGACACGCCCATTGGTGAATAGGCCTTTAAGATCGCAAAAGCTCGTTCAGCAGTCTCGGACCACTTGAACATGCTTTTGGTCAACGTCAACTGCGTAAGCGGTTGTGCCACGCTGCTATAATCCTGGGTGAATTAGAGGTAGAAGTTGACAAAGCCCAGGAAGCAGTGGAGATCCTTCCTGGACTGGGGGGTAGGCCAGTCTACAACCACTTTAATTTTCACCAGATCAACCTTTACCGTGATCTCGGCGATGATGAACCCCAAAAACAAAGTTGAGCCAGTGGAAAATTCGCGCTTCTCAGCTTTTACAAAAAGCTGGTTCTCCAGCAACCACTACAGGACAGATCAGACGTGGACAACATGCTCCCCCAGGGTGTGAGAAAAAATCAAAATATTGTCCAAATACACAAACACAAACTGGTTCACCATGTCTCGTAGGACATCGTTAATTAACTGCTGGAAGATGGCAGGGGCGTGGTTCGGCCTGAATGACATGACCAAATATTCAAAATGGCCCAAAGGTGTCTTAAACGCCGTCTTCCGCTCATCCCCCTCCTGAATGCGGACTAAGTGATACGCATTGCGGAGGTCAAGCTTGGTGAAAAAACGCGACTGTTGGAGTAGCTCAAACGCCGAATTGATAAGCGGCAGCAGATACTTATCGCGGGTAATCGCGTTAAGCTCACGGTAATTAATGCACGGCCACAGAGACCCATCCTTCTTCCCAACAAAAAACAGCCCGTGCCGAGGGGAGCAGATGCCAGACGAATTATGCCGGCGCTCAGGGAGTCTTTTATGTAGGTCTCTATCACCTCCCTCTCCGGCCCAGATAAACTGTAGAGCCAGCTGGATTGCAGCCACACACCCGGGAGGAGGTAAATAGCACAGTCGTAGTCCCCGTGAGGTGGTAAAGATAGGGCTCTAGACTTGCTAAAGACCTCCCTTAAGTCATGATAAACCTTGGGCACAGAGCTGAAATCCACTGGCTCAGCTGAAGGGGAGGAAAGCGGAAGCGAAGGCAAGCATGCGGCCAACTGGAGACACAACAAGAGATAGAAAGGGCTCCAGGATGAAATGGAGCCCTGACTCCAGTTAATGATGGGGTTGTGAATATGGAGCCATGGATACCCCAGGATCACAGGGGTGTTAGACTGGAGCAGGACGTAAAACTGAATAACCTCGCGGTGGTTACCAGACAGAATGACCGAAATGGGCTCAGTCTGCTCAGTAATCACCACAATGGTGCTGCCAGAAACTGCCGAGACAGATAAAGATGTCAGGACATTCCTGGTAGGTAGCTTTAATTTCTGCACTATGGCTTGTTGAATAAAATTTTGCTCCGCCCCCGAATCAACCAGGGTGGAGGTTTTGAACTCAGACCCGATAACTGAATAAGGGCTGAAAGTTTAAAACAGTTGGGAGGATTTTGCGAGGACCCTCCCGCCAGACCCCCCACCGTTATCGATGGGCCGGGTCTTTTGGCCTCATGGGACATTTCAAAATAGCGTGACATTTGATCCCAGGTAGCAACAGCTACCTGGGATCCCCACAGTAGAAAAATGCCCCTTCCTTTCCTCGACGCTGATGCTCCTCCTGAGACAGATGGGACCTGCCAAGTGCCATTGTCCTGGAGGAGGCCTGTGCAGTGGCACCAAGGGGTGGGGCGGCCGGTCTGGAAGTGAGCGGAGGGACAGTTGTCCTCCGATCCCTTGCTCGCTCCCTAAACTGGTTGTCAAGGGCCACGGCCTGTGCGATGAGCTCATCCAAGGAGGAAGGAGATGGATGGATAGCCAGCTCATCACGGAGATGTGAATTCAGACTCAAGAGGAGTGCGCTGCGTAAGGCAACATCGTTCTGGCCGGAGTCTGCCGCAACGACCCAGAACTTGGTAGTGAAATCGGCCACAGACCGATCCCCCTGCCGAAGCCCTATGAGCATGCTAACAATATTCCCCTCACTCTCTGTATGGTTGAAAGCCCCAGAGAGCTATCACACAAACCACTCGAACGAATAAAGGGGTCCATCCTGGCTGCTCAAGATGGACTGAACCCACTTGAGCGCCCGACCCTGCAACAACAAGGTCATAAAGTGTATCTTGGACACATCATCCTTATATTTCCCCTCCACCTGCTGGAAATACAAACGGCAGTCAAGCAGGAACCCCCTGCAACCCCCCACCTCCCCCCATAGGGGGCAGGTGTGGGAACAGAGATGTTCCTGCGGCTAGAAACGTCTGCCGGGGCAGCAGATGCAGAGGAAGGTGCCGCACCAGGAAGCCGACACAGGTGCTCGGTTGCTGTCGCCAATTGCTGAGTGACTGTTTGCAACTGCTCAGAAAGAAATGTGACCTGGAGCTCCATGGCACTCAAATGCTCAAGTGCTGATTGTTCGCCTGGCGAAGTGCTCGCTGAGCCTTGATACTGGCTGGATTGTTATGTCATGATTCAAACTAGGGTTAGACTCAAATGCAGAGCTGCCAGAACAATCACTCAGACTCCAATAAAAGTTTCACAGTTTTATTGAAAAGGCAAAATAGAAAATAAAGTGCAAAACTAAAGAAAACGAAACACAAAAACGCCAACTTAAATTTCAGTCAAGACAGGTGTCCCCTGGAGCACACGTAGCCTACGGGAGAGAACAGACAAAGGCGATGAGGGACAGATTCCCCGAAGGGAGAATAAGGCAGGAAAGCACGCTTACTTTTTGAGCAGTGGGGCCCGGCAGGGAACTCCAACAAGGGCCCAGGACAGGCGGAAGGCAGGACCTGGGTGGACATAATGATCTTCCTGGTCAGGCGAGCATGAGCAGCTCTGGGAAACACACCTGCAGGTGGCAGCAACCTGAGGAACAGGAGACACAAGGAATAAGTGCAGGGGTACAAGATAATGAGACAAACTTGACTAGACTGAGGCTGCAAACCCAGACGATCCAGCGATGTATCTTTTTGGTTAATAGTATAGTAATTCATTTCATTAATTTAGTTTAAAAATTTGAGAAAAACACTTGATAATATTGTTGTGTTTCAGATATACTGAATTTATTCATTCATGTGTTTTCTCTAACTACCTTTGACCACACGGTGGCAGTAGCGTTCAAGCTAAGGTTAAATTGAGCCTTTAGAGCCAGAGAAAAAAGCAGATAGAGTGGCTTAGTAGCTCACAGCTCACTGCTAGTTAAAACAATGATGACAGTTTATGTCGTGCAGTTGTCCTATAAGAATGTACAGACCATTATTAAACAGTTAAAGCGAGAAGAAGGTTGTTCAGTCATTTGATAGTGGCTTAAGCTAAGCTCCCACAACAATGGCCTCCCCTCACGCTGGGCCTAAATACCCTGGGTCATCAGATGCAGCAGGTGGACCATCACGCAGGTGTGCTCATTCTCCCACAGCGGGAAACCAGGAACAGGAGGGGAGGGGAAGCCCGCTCGCCCGACCATCACATAAAGTTAAAATCCATGACAATGTTTATAAGATGTGACTGAGCATTTTAGCAGTTGCATCCTCATGACCAATCCCTGTCCTATAAGTGAACTGCATATTATCTAAATGACTAAACCTTTCTTAACAACTTGTTGTTAATCAGTGTCTAAAATTATTTCATTATTAGGGAGATAACACCACTGGTCTGAAGTCCTTTAACCTTTTTGGTGTTTTTATTTTTGGCACATGTCACAATCTGAGTGCGGGGGGCTTCCACCGAGCTCAGTCTTTTTGCCTTTTTTCATATTTGTATAGTGTTGTAGTTTTGAGTTGCAATTCCTGTTATTTTATCCTTGGTTGATTTGTCACATTCTGTATTGTTTCTTAGTATGATGTATTTTTCTGTTTACATTCATTATAGTTTTGTTATGTACATTTTATGAGGTTACTTATCTTTACTTGCCATCTCATTATATTTTTATTCTGTTGTGTTCTCCCTCTGGGTTGACAGCTGTCAGGGGAGCTGCTGGATTTTTGCTCCATGTGGGCGGTGTCTCTGTCAGCTGTCAGCTGGTCCAAATTATGAATCATTGTTACCTTCTGCCCGCTCATGTGACCCACTCCTGTCATTACTTGTGTGATTTGTTTCTGACCCTATTTAAGGGTGGTTATTTTCATTTCTCCTTGGCACAGTCTTCAGTTTCTCCTTCCTCGACTCCACCAGAACGCAACCCTTGTTCTGGTGCATTTCCTCCGTTAGTTTGCTTGTATGTCAGTTTGGATTTTTTGTTAGAGTACTGTTTGGACTTTGTGTTTTGTTGTTTTCAATAAATCTCACAAACTGCAGTCCAGCGCCTGGGTCTCTCCTCTCTGCCCCAAAGGGCAATTCATGACAGAGGACTGCAGCCAGTAAGATATCCAGCTGCTGTGGTTTGTGGGTTTTTGTTTTTTGTTTCACCCACCTGTTTGTGGAGCTCATTATGCCCCCAGTACGCCGACCTCCAGCAATCAAAGGGAGATCAGCAGCTGGATCCCCGAGCCTGGAGGAGGAATGGAATTCATCCAGGGCTTTGTGGATGAAGCCCTCGCCTCCTGCAGCCCAAAGAATATCTGGGAGAAGGTGAATTCGGCGACCAATATAATCGAGGCGCACCCTGGGTTGTGGAGGTACCCCCAGTTCGCGGAGCTCCTGGCTACGCTCTCCGTCCTGCAGCAGTCTTTCCCCGGGCTGACGTGGAGGCCACCTCCAGCGAGCCCGAAGACAATGCGGAAGCGCGCTCCGCGGCAGATGCCCTGCTCCACCTCTAGTTCACCTATTTCTCCTACTCCTGCTTCATCCGCTCCATGACACCGCCATCCAGCTCCGGACCACCGCAGGAATAACTCGCCTCTCAGGCAGCAGTTTCCCCTTCGCCAAGGCAGAAGACTCCCGTAGCAGTACCCTACTTGTGTTTTTCCTCTTCGGCTGTTTCGTCAGCTTCTTCCTTCTCCGCAGCTGCTGTTTCTCACTTCTCCTTGACGTTCCCTCCCATTGAGAGGTCGGCTGCTTCCTCCCCGGCTCTGCCCGTTGCTGTGGCTGTAGGGCCAGCTCCTCAAGGGTTCCCTGGGATGCCCTCTTCTACTGAAGTCACGGAGAGGGCTGATTCCCAACCTGCTGCAGCAGAAGATGTCACAGCCCAGGAGTTCAGGCAAGTGGTTTTTCTACCTCATTCAATCAAGCATAAATTATCTTGCCTGACTGTTGACGGTGGGGCTCAGATTAGGCAGTCCTCTGAGTCCTCACCATCTCCTGCAGCTCTAGACTGTTCACCTGCTCTCTCCGTGTCTCCTCCTTTCCCTCTGATTGTCCGCTGGCCGCAGGATTGAGCCGCTGGACGATGGAGGAGCCTGTGGCTCTGGAGGACCTGGTCCCAGCCCCACAACCACAGTCTGGATGGAGGGAGAGCGCTGCAACCGAGCTGAAGCCCGTGAAGACAATGGGGCATCCCCTGGCCTCAGCAGAACAGGATCCAGCGCCAGCAGGGATCCAACCTCCTGTGTCCACATCGGGCGAGCCACCTGCGTGGGTCACATCGCTGGGAGTTCCCAGGACTGCATCCACCACCATGCCTGCTGGACCTCCAGAGGGCCAGGCCTGAGAAACCATCGCCTGGAACAACGGAGTCCTGGACAGCGGTGGAGCTTGAGATCAGGCAAGTGCTCTCCTTTGTCTTTATTGTTTCTATTTTTGAGAGATCTTGCCTGGTTCTTGGTGGGGGGAGTCAGGTGCACCTGAGCTCACCTTATCGGGCTCCACTGCTGTCGGTGACCCTGACCCTGTTTTTCTGCCTGTCCTGTCCGAGCTTTCCCCCAGGGTCACCGAAGATCATCCAGCTCTGCCAGAGGTCTCCGTGGGTTTGGGCTCACTGCCTGAGGTCTTCGTGGGTCCAACTTCTCCTGCTGAGGTCATCGCGGGAGCTCCGTCCCAGCCTGGGGCCTCCGTGGGTGCTGCTCCCCTTTCAGCCTAGGTCGTTGTGGGTGCTCTGTCCCAGTCCGAGACTTCCGAGGGTGCTGCATCCCCATCAGTTGAGGTCTTCGTGAGTGCTTCATCCCAGCCCGGAACCTTCGTGGGTGCAGCTCCTCCTCAGTCTGGGTCCACCAAGGGTGCAGCTCTGACCCAGTCCGAGTCCACCAAAGGTGCAGCTCTGTCCCAGCCTGGGACCCCCGTGGGTGCAGCTCCTCTTCAGGCCAGGTGTCCGTGGGTGTGGTGTCCCAGTTGGGGACCGTCATGGGTGCTGCGCTCCAGTGTGGGTCTGCCGTGGGCGTTACGCTCCAGCCCAGGGTCCATTGTGGGTGCAGCTATGGCCCAGACTGGGTCCACCAAGAGTGCAGCTATGGTCCAGTCCGGGTCCACCGAGGGTGCAGCTATGTCCCAGGCCGGGCCCACCGCGGGTGCAACCTCACTCCAGCCTGGAGCCACCGCGGGTGCTGCTTTGCTGCAGCCCGGGGCCACTGCTGGTGGTATTATATCCCAGTCTGGGACTACCGAGGGTGCTACAGGCCAGTCTGACACCGTTGTGGTTCCCCCTTTTCTGCCAAATGCCATCGTGGTTCCCCCTCCTCCACTTGACGTCGTTGTGGTTCCCCCTATTCCTCCATCCTCCTCATCTCTGGTTGTCCCGGTTGGGCGCCCGCCCCCGGACCACTTTTTCTGTGTTGGTGGTTAAAGAACTCTGGCCAACTGCCTGACAGACTGTGCCGTTGGGTGGCTCATATTCTCTGCCAGGCTACCCGACTCTTACCACCTTGCCGTCTGCCAGGCCTGGGCTTCAGCCAGCCACCAGAACAGTCTAGCTCCTTGGTCTAGGGGGCCTAGGTGCCTGGTTCTGTGTGGGTCTTGAGCGGTGCTTTTGTTTTCTTTTTGTTGTTTCCTCTTAGTCTGGGCTTTGCTGGGATGTTTGTTTGTTTTTTCTGAAAGTTTTTCTTATTTTCTGTGGTTTGTTTCAGTCCCTCCTGGGCCCCTCTCCTTCCGCCCGGGGTGGAGTTGTTTTCTTGTTGGGGTGGGGGTTTTTTTTGTGTGTGTGTGTGTGGGGGTCTTTTCTTTCGATGTTGCCGGGCTGTGTGGTATCCATCCCTGGGGAAGGGGGGGGGGGGGGTTCTGTCACAATCTGAGCATGGGGGGATTCCACCAAGCTCAGTCTTTTTGCCTTTTTTCATTTTTTATTCTGTTGTATTCTCCCTCTGGGTTGACAGCTGTCAGGGGAGCTTCCAGTTTTTTTGCTCTGTGTGGGCAGTGTCTCTGTCAGCTGTCAGCCCATTCTCTCCCCTCTCATTGCTCCCAGCTGGTCCAAATTATGAATCATTGTTACCTTCTGCCCACTCACGTGACCCACACCTGTCATTACTTGTGTGATTTGTTTCTGACCCTATTTAAGGGCGGTTATTTTCATTTCTCCTTGCCGCAGTCTTGAGTTTCTCCTTGCTCAATTCCACCAGAACACAGCCCTTGTTCTGGTGCATTTCCTCCGTAAGTTTGCTTGTACGTCAGTTTGGATTTTTTGTTGGAGCACTGTTTGGACTTTGTGTTTTGTTGTTTTCAATAAATCTCACAAGCTGCAGTTCAGCGCGTGGGTCTCTCTTCTCTGCCCCGAGGAGCAGTTCATGACAGCACAGGAACAATAACCAACTGTTTCTATAAAGCAGGAACTCTTTGGTGCTCTAAAGACCGATTGAACATGTAGCAGAAGATACCCCTCAGCTGTCCTGCACAGGATTTGAAAAGCTTCCCTGAAATATTATCAGGCCCAGCGCTCTGCCTGGTTTTAGTGAAGCTGAATGTTTTGACACTGTAAATAGCAAACTTCCAATTTGCAGTAAAATTCACATCTTCAGAAATTATGGAAGGATGGTCCTGTGTATGTTTGCAATTATCATAATTATCAAATTTTAAATAAAAGTCATTTGGAGCACTTGCTAAATCAAAATTATTTTTAAAACCATCAAGTTTAACATGTTTCCTCTCTACAACTGACCTGCTATTATTCTCATGTCATCACATGCAGGTTTTAAGTTTTTACTTTTAAATTTTTCTTCAATTTCCTCTGTATATCTAAGCTTCACTGTCTTTATACCTCCTCTAAGTTTTCTTTATTATTACACTTTGCTCTGTGGCTGAGCCTTCCAAGAAGGCCTTTTGTTTCTTATTTATGAGCGTCTTCAAATTTTTTGATTTATAGAATAAGGAACACTTTCACTTTTAAGGGAATAATGGAGTCCTGGCAGAAAGAATTTTAAGCAGATACTACATCAACCAGTTTATCAGTAGTACTTGACATGTCCTTAAAAACACTCCAATCCAGACATTCAAAGCACCCTTAAAGTTCCTTTACAGCATCATTTGAACAGACTGTCACATTTTTAGTGTGTAATTTACCCTTCTTCAAGGGTGATTAAAAACAGGTATGAAATTATGATCAGATGATCCAATAGGTGGTAAAACAACAGAGTTACAAGCTCCTTCCGCCAGTACATAGAATAAGTCCAAGATCCGATTGTGACAAGTTGGGCAGGATACATATTGACAAAAACACCATCCACCCACTGATTCCAGCTTGTGGTTGTTAAAATCACCCACTAAAATGCAGGGTTCATCCTGTGTTTCAGACTGCAGTTTCTGTAATACTGTATAAATAGTATCTTTTTGGGTTAGGTTTAGTTTCAATATCCACCACCGGGAGGAATATCTGATGGAATTCCCGGTGGGGGGGGGGGGGGTGCACAGACATAGACAGTAGTCCAGCATCCTGAGTCCACACCTGGTCCTTCACTGTAAAGTTTTTACACCATTGCTGGTTAATATATAAACAGACCTTGGCATTTCCCCATTGCCCTGCAGTCTCTATCAAGCCAAACAGAAGCACCAAAACCGCTGATTTCCAGATTAGCATCTGCAGCAGCATTCATAAGCCATGCCTCCATGAAAGCCAACATGCATGCATTTCTAAAGCTTTCTGAATAATAAAGCATTATCCTGAATCTCATCCATTTTATTATTAACACGTTGTACATGTGCCAGGATGACAGAAGGTAAAGGAATGCGACAGTTTTTTTACATCTCAGTCTTACACCAGTGTCTACCATTGTCATGATTGAATACCAGAGAGGCTCAAATGCAGAGCAAAGCACACCAGATGAACATTCAGACTCAGGTGGAAAATTTTACACAACTTAAATGAAAAACAAAAGACACAACCACGCTAACTTAATAAACATATAAAAACACGCACAAATAAACAACAATGCAAAATAGACGCCAACTTAAACACACAAAAACCAGGAGCACGCTGGAGCCGCACGCAGCCTGAAATAGAAGAAAAAGAGAAAGGATTAATAACAAAGATAACCAGGGAGAAGAAAGGTGAGAGGGAAGAGAGGGTTACTATACAAGCAGAGGGCCCAGCAGTGAATTCCAGCGTGGAACACAGTAGGGAGATGACAGGATGACAAATGGATGGGCAGACCAGGGTGGAGATGATGTTGTCTTGAAGATGAATAGTTCAGGTGCGTAGCCCCAGAGACACACTGCTGAGGTGGCAGCAAACCTAAGGAGGAGCGGACATGAGAAGGTAAGACAACAAGAAAACAAGATTTGCCAAACAACATTAACTGGGGTTGTTAGTGGCAGCAATACCCAGCGGTCCAGCAGAGAAGCATTCACACATTGGCTCTTTTATGCGCTGGTAAACCAGGAAGCAACAGGTGTGTCCAATCACGCAGGTCCATTGATGAGCTCCAGAGCTGGGAACAGACAGGAGGGGAGGGGGTGCATGCCCAGCTGATCATCACAACCCTGTTTCCGCACTTTCGTGCTGTACAAACTAGCAGTTTATGAGGGAAAAAATTGGTAAGTTTGATTTTTTTTTTTTAACTTTTTAATTTACAAGAAAAAAGCTAATTTGAGAAAAAAAATGCAAGTTCATTGGAAAAGTTTGAACTCTATAAGATAAGTTACAAATTTACAAAAAAAAAGTCAAATTTGAGAGAAAATGCAAATTTAAGTGGGGATAAAAGTCAATTTTTTGAGACAAAAGCAGCAAATTTACAAGAAAGAAGTAGCAAATTTCAGAAAATAAATTAATTTCACTACAGTGAAAGAGTAGTAAAAATGAAAAGACATGCAAAAGTAAAACTTCATGACTGTAGAATGAAGGGATGCATTAAGTAAATGAGGTAAATGTAAATTATGTGTTTAAAGCCTACATGTTATCATCCCACGGTGCAGTTTACTTTCTGCAATAAAAAAACTAATGTGAAAAAAATTAATACATTTAATGCTTTTCATACCCTTGAGAACATGGGAATACTGAAGCAATAGCCCTCTACGAATGCTACACAAAAACAACACATTAACGACATTTGGAAACATAAGCTCTTTAAGTCACACTGACCACCTCTAGCCTCTATGAATACTACACACAACATTATGTAATGCCAATATTGTCGCACATAGTGTGCTGTCAGGGAAAGGGACCAATTATATGAAAGGCCATCCTATTCAAACCATGCAACAACATATAGTTACATTTCTGGAGAGGTGCATATCAGGTCAACATAATAAGCTATATACAGTATTCATTGCAGCCCAGCTGAGCTCTGGGAAAAGCAGATTCCTCAGCAAATCCTTGATATCAATGCTGTAGTATCATCAGGATTAAACACTGCATGCCGTATTCATAAGAGTATTGCTACTCTGCATCTAGGTATCAGTGCATCGACGCAAGTGTCAAGTATTACGATGTCACATCAAATTAATCTTTTGCCCCATCCATAGTACCATCTAATGTACTGAAAAGTCAACTGGTTTTTATTACTCTGGTATCTAAATAGGTAAGTTTGTCTTTGTAACTTTTATTAATAATTTTTAATGGTAAAATGGTAAATGGTAAATGGTGTTCACTTATATAACGCTTTTTCTCATCTCTGGATGACCAAAGCACTTTACAGATCCTGTTATCCACCTATTCACACACACATTCACACACTGATGGCGGCAGAGCTGCCATACATACACAGGCGCGAGCCTAGCCACCAGGAGCAACTGAGGGTTCAGTGTCTTGCTCAAGGACACTTCGACATGCAGACTGCAGACAGAGCGGAAATCGAACCGATCCATAATAACCCCATAATAAAGTATTACGATACGTTGTCTCTGAATCGATGCAGCATCACCACCACCACAAAGTATCACAATATATCAATGCATCACTTTTTTTCTGCTACCCTTAGTATTTAGTAACTGAATAAAAATTTGAATAATTCACCTGGCACAGTAAAAAAAAAAAACAACATACAGCAATAATAAATACATTATTTAAACTAAAATATAGTTCAGAGGAGTTGTATATGACTAAATTCTCATCTAAACTAAGAAACTAAGAAAAAGATACTGAGTAGCATGAGGGTGTTGTTTGTCTCTCTGTGTTTCTTTTTTTAATACAAAATACAACGACTAATTCTGTATCAATTTGCCTAAATTCAGCCTGAGCCTGAAGCTGGGGAGGGTACCACAGCTGTGGAAAACATCCTGTGTGTTACCCGTACTGAAGACTCCACACCCCAAGGACCTGAACAGCTACAGACCAGTGGCCCTCACATCACACCTGATGGAGACCCTGGAGAGGCTGCTCCCCACCCACCTCTACCCTCTGGTTGGACCAGCAATAGGCCCACTTCAGTTTGCCTACCAGCATGGCATCGGGGTGGAGGACGCAGTGATCTTCCTCCTACATCATTCCCTGTACCACCTGGAGAAGTCTGGGAGCACTGTGAGGATCATGTTCTATGATTTCTCCAGTGTTTTCAGCACCATCCAACCAGTGATCCTGAGGGACAAGCTACTGTGTGCAGGGGTGGACAAGCACCTGTTATTGTGGATCCTGGACTACCTCACAGACCAACCACAGTTTGTGAGGACTCAGGACTGCGTGTCTGACACCACCATTTGCAGTACGGGGGCCCCCCAGGAAACAGTTCTGACTCCCTTCCTGTTCACCCTCTACACTGCTGACTTTTCACACAACACACCACACTGCCATCTACAGAAGCTCTCTGATGACTCTTTGATCGTCGGCCCCATCTCCGATGGGGATGATGGGGAGTACAGAGGACTTATCCAGGACTTTGTTGACTGGTGCCTGCGGAACTGCCTCCAGATCAATACGAAGAAAACCACGGAACTGGTGGTGGACTGCCACAGGCATGGACGGCTCTCCACAGCACCGGTAAACATCCAGGGAACAGACACTGAGATGGTGACATCTTACAAGTACCTGGGTGTTCACCTGAACAATAAACTGGACAGGTCACACAACACTAACACGCTCTACAAGAAGGGGCAGCGCAGTACCTCCTGAGGAGACAGGTCTTTTGGAGTGCAAGGGGCACTCCTGAAGACCTTCTACGATTCTGTGGTGGCATCAGCCATCACATTTGGAGTGGTCTGCTGGGGCAGCGGCATCACTGCAACCGACAGGAAGAGACTGAACAGGCTGATCAAAAAAAGCTAGCTCTGTAGTGGGGCAAAGCCTCAACCCAGTGGAGGAGATAGGAGAGAGGAGCATAGTGGCTAAGCTGTCATCTCTGCTGGAGTTTGAGTCCCACCCCATGCAGGACAAGCTGAATGTACTGAGGAGCTCATTTAGTGGTAGGCTGTGCCATCCTAAGTGCTCGAGGGAGAGGGTCCGCAGGTCCTTCCTACCTACGGCTGTCAGACTTTATAATCTAACTGCTGCTGCTCATAGAGGCCGTATTAAAGGTCACAACTTTGTACAATAGAGATCGTCCCCTCCAATACACAACTAAGACAATTACAATTATCGAGGGTGGAAACAACGCTGTTGATTTAAATGTGAAATATACTGTCTGCGTCCATATTTATATTTTACTGAGTAATTTAACTAAGTGTAAAGCTGTTGATACCATCTAGCTGCAATGCTCCTACATTGTGTATATAACTGTGTACATACAGTATGTGTGGTGATCCAAGCTGTGTGTTGTTTGTCGCTCCTCTCATTAATTATGTTTCACAGCTGTGGTTTCATCCACACCTGCGCTCCTTAATTAAGCAGCCTTTATATGGAGTGGGGCCTTCCACTCCTGCACGGAGACGTCTACGCTCACATGCAATCAGAGTGCTCCTTTACACTTGTGCTACCTTTTCATCTCCAGCCTTGGACCTCGCTTCTGATCCGGCATACCGTAAGGTACCTCTCAGTTTGTACTCACCTCCCTGCATCTCCCTTCCACTTGTCTTGGATTACCTGTGTACAGGTGGACCTTCTCCTTGGCGGTGGCACCTCTCCTGGTGGCAGACTTGGATCCTTTCCCAGGGCCAGCGCCTCCTCATTCCCGCCGGCATCCTGTAAGTGCCTTTAATCATCAGACTGAATGTTTCCCTTTTCCCTCAGCTGAGGAATTCCCCTGGCATCTCGCACTGTATATACCTGCACCAGCACCTCTTCACTTCACCGGGACCACGGCAACCAGGACAGAATGTGGCCACTGGTTGTTTCATTCCAACCGCTCCTCGACCTGTAAGATTATAATTAACTCCACATTATTCCACTGTGTGCCACAAATAACTCACAACTCCTTCTCTCTCTCCTCTGCAGGGTTGCCAGACTCCTCCCGCTCTGCACTTACACACACTCACACTCAATAAAGATTATTGCTATTATAGCCGAGTCTATAGTCTGCTTCTGGGTCTATTACTAAACCATGTCAATAAGTATATTTATTTACAGCTTTGGCTAACCAATTCTTATCTTATCATCTTATTCACTGTTGCTCTGAGTTCTGCTATCCCGTGTTGCTGCAATTTCCCCATTGTGGGACTAATAAACGCTTATCTTATTTTATCTTATGTTGGAAAATTATTTTGACTTGTACTGTAGTTTACTGTTTAACTTGATTCCAGATCCTCCACAGCACAGATACAGTAAATGATGCAAAACACTGGTAATCTTGCAGATACGAAATGCAAATAATTACACAAGCAGCATTGTGTTTCATAACAGCATTGGTTGCAGACAGAAGAAATTGGTTTTGGATAGATAAACAGACTTAGAGAGTGCGGTGAATCTTGGCACAAGAACCATAATGCGACAGGTGCAACAGCCCCCACAACATTTAGATGACACATCAATTTCCCCCCATGCTCATTAATACCAATGAAACAGAATGCAAACATTGCATTAAAAATGACTAATGAGGGCGATGAAATGAAAAACTGGTCATCCCTGTTCATCTGGGCCTTAAACACCTCCAAACTCATCCATTCATCCCACTCCTCCACCTAAACTCCCATCCATCTGCCCATCCATCGATCCAATCAGCAGATCCTCTGTATCTTCACACCCACCACCCTCACCCATCTGGCCGTCCCTCCATCCATCAGCTGCTACTTTAACTGTTCTGATGGCTTTTCTGCCTCTGTTGCAGTTAATGACCCTCTCCCCCTCGTTTCCCATGTCTGTTTGCTGCTTGTGTGTGTGTGTGTGTGTGTGTGTGTGTGTGTGTGTGTGTGTGTGTGTGTGTGTGTGTGTGTGTGTGTGTGTGTGTGAGAGCGCGTGTGCATGTCCATGCGTGTGTGTGTGTGTGTGTGTGCCTGCGCGCACGAGCGAGCACATACGTGTGGTCTGACTGATGGCTGACCTGTGTGTTGGACCATGACAAGGTCTCTAAAGATGGGAGGTAAAGTGAAAACAAAGGAGGGAATGAGCCAGCCAAGACGGATAGAGGCCATGCACTAAGTTTGGATTGTGTGTGTGTGTGTGTTTGGATTGTGTGTGTGTGTGTGTTGGGAGGTTGTAGGAAAGGGTCAGGGCAATTTGCAACTCACTGAATAGCAACAAGCCTTCCCTGATGGATGGGTTGAGGGGGTCGTCGGTGTGTGTGTGTGTGTGTGTGTGTGTGTGTGTGTGTGTGTGTGTGTGTGTGTGTGTGTGTGTGTGTGTGTGTGTGTGTGTGTGTGGGAGGAGTAGAAACCGTTGGTACCTAAGTACAAATGCTCTGCAACTAGTTCCATACTGATACAGATGTTCTCACCTAGGTGTTTAATTTCCTCTGCTCATACCATCCTCACACTTCCAGATATGGAGCTCAATTTGCTTTTTTATTATAGAAAAGACATAGTTGAGATCAGAGATGTTCATAAGTTATCTTTTACATGTCTAAGTCCATTCTCAATTCTTGAAGCTCAAGTCAAGTCATTTTATGGTTCATTCATTCATCTTCTACCGCTTAATCCTTTTCGGGTCACAGGGGGGCTGGAGTCTATCCCAGCACTTTTCAAAAAGCATAGTTACAAAGTACTTCACAAGATAAGAAATTAAGCTGCAGCTTCAGTGTCAATCTCAATCCATCTGTATGGTATATCACAACCAGAGAAGGTTTAGTACCAGAAAAGACAATAAAACAGTGAACATAATAAAACATACAAGCACACAGTCAGATGTTCATTCCTGAGGACACACAACTATACGCACACATTTTTAAAAGTAATCAAAAATAATGGGTGAAAGATTAAGGAAACTCTAACCTACAAAAGTGAATTTTCAGCAGTTTTTTTTTTAAAAACAAAATATGGATTCAACCAACCAAGGCTGTTCCACAATTTTGACGCAATAACCTCAAAGGTGTGATCACCTCTAGTTGAGTGTGGGACAGATAGGAGACCCTTATAAGATGAACGAGGGAGCAGTTGCTATTGTAAATGGTAAATGGTGTTCACTTACAGTGGTGTGAAAAAGTGTTTGCCCCTTTCTCATTTTTTGTGTGTTTGTCACACTTAAATGTTTCAGATCATCAAACAAATTTAAATATTTGACAAAAATAACACAAGTAAACACAAAATGCAGTTTTTAAATGAAGGTGTTTATCATTAAGGGTAAAAAAAAATCCAAACCTACAGACGTGGACAAAATTGTTGGTACCCCTCTGTTAATGAAAGAAAAACCCACAATGGTCACAGAAATAACTGGAATCTGACAAAAGTGGTAATGCTGGACTATCACAAGCAGCGAGTGATTTACGGCAAGCGAAGGCAGACACTGAGAGGTAACTAACGTGTGTTCTCAGCCACAGCTGCACATAGACTGAACACAATTACTTAAAATTCACTGTGTTATGAATAACACAGAACAAAATGCATCACATTTTACACTGACTGGATAATCCACAGTTCCCAGTAAAGTAGGGTGTATAAATAAGCTTTTCAGAAAACACATCCTTCTGATATTTATCAGTGAACAGTAGAAAACCATGGGGGTTTATTCTTCACACAATGACGGGCTGACTCCTTAACTGGAGTCCACTTAGCAGCATGCTGATTAGCATTTAGCACTATTGTTAGCTTAATCATGGTTAGCATTTAGCTTTAGAATAAACAATGATTCTGTCCTTTAACAACACATGACATCATATCACCTCAAGAAAATACAGAATAACATACGTAAATATGGAGGAACACAAATATGGAGGAACACAAGTTCTAACCTAGCAGGAGAATATCACAAGCAGCGGGTGATTTATGGCAAGCAAAGGCAGACAGTGAGAGGTAACTAACTTGTGTTCTCAGCTGCAGCTGCATATAGACTAAACCCCGCCAATCACAATCACTCCTGCCAGTGTTTCCACAGGTGACCATCATGAAACAGCTGCAAAACGGTTACTATGGCAACATTTAAAGTGACAGTGTACTACCAACACAACCCCCCCCCAAAAAAAAAAACAACAAACAAACCTAACACTGGGTTACATTTTGACATTGTGCAGCTCCGGAGCTCAGGAAACAGCATGCGCTGGGATCTTGTAACAGTCATAATCGCCCATCATTTTAATTATATGATGATCACACACTAGGTTTTTTTTTTATTCCATCCACACTCTCGTTTTAATTGTGGACTTACCATTGGAGTCTACAGATTAAGCATTAATGTAGGTGTCATGAATGGCCCCTCCGTGGCATCAAGACAGACCCATGCGCTGGACTGCAGTAGTGCCATTTAATGAAAGAACATACAAAACAGTGCAGAGAACAAAAATACAAACTAGGGTAACTTACAGAAAAAGGCACTCCAGAGCCGGAATCGCTCTGGAGGAGATGAGGAGATTACATAGAGGAATGAAGTCCATTCAAATCACATCAGATTAAGACTGCCGTAGTGAAAGAATTGCCCGGCAGTCATTAAATAGGAGTCAAATAATTGAGCAGCAGGTACGAGCAGGTGAGCGGGCAGGTGACCTAATTACCCAACTACTCACAGCTGAGATGGCTGAGGAGCAGACAGTGAGAAGCTGGTGAGAGTGTCTGGGAAGGAAGGAAGGGACTCGTGTCACAAAACCAAAAAATATACAGAGAAACAGACAAAATAATCATAATAGACATAAAATACTCGCTAAAATACACGCTACACCAGACCCCTGGGCCCCCTAGGCCAAAGAACTAGACAGTCCGGGTTGCCAGCCGAAGTCCCAGGCCAGACAGACGGCAAGGTGGTATGAGTCAGGTAGCCTGCTGGAGAATATGGGCCACCCAACCCAGCGGCTCAGTCTATCGGCCAGCCAGCCAGAGTTCTTAAGACTGGAGGGGTGACCCAGGAGGTGGCTCCCCCCATGGGGAGGCCCGATGAAGGGATGAAGGGCCGAAGGGGGGGGGGATCATGACAGTGTCTGGTGGCATAGGAGAACCCACGACGGCGTCTGGCAGCGGAGGGGGAACCATGACGGTGTCAGGCAGAGGAGGACAAGCCTCGACCCCCTCAGTGGTCCTGGGCTGACACATGGTAGCACCCACAGAGGTCCCGGGCTGGGACCTAGCTGCACCCGCGGTGGCTCCGGGCTGGAGCAAGGCAGCACCCGTGGCGGCTCTGGGCTGTAGCATTGCAGCACCCACGGTGGCTCCGGGCTGAAGTATTTCAGCACCCACAGTGGCTCTGGGCTGGAGCGTGACTGCACCTGTGGTGGGCCCGAAATGAGCCAATGCTGTACCCATGGTGGAAGCGGACTGGACCAATGTTGCACCCACTGTGGGCCCGGACTGGGCCAATGCTGCACCCATGGTGGACCCCGGGCTGGGGCGTAGTGCCCATGGCGACCCATACATGCAGCACCCATGTTGGATTTATGCTGGGGTGCAGCACCCACAAGGGTCCTCGACCGGGACACAGCACCCACGGAGACTCGGACCGAGGAGGGGAAACCCAGACAACAGCCTTGGGCAGAGGGGGAGCTGCACCCATTGAGGTCCCGAGCTGGGACGGGACATCCTTGATGACTTTGGTGGGAGAAGCTGGACCCACAACCTACGGCGGCAAGCCTGGACCCATGGAAACATCTGGTACAGGTGGATCTTCCCCGGCAACCCTGGAAGAAGGCTCAGAAAAAACAGGCAGAGGGACAGGGTCAGGGTCACCAGTAGCAGTGGAGCTTGGTGAGGTGAGCTCAGACGCAGCGGGTGGCTGCACCCAGCTCTCCTCATCAAGAGCCAGGCAAGATCTCTCCAAAACTGAGACAAGAAAAACAAAGGAGAGCACTTGCCTGAGCTCGAGGTCCACCGCCATCCAGGACTCCATTCAGCCAAGCGATGGTTCTCAGGGCTCGGCCCTCTGGAGGTCCAGCTCCAACTCTGCTGCAACGACCCCTGCAGCAGGCGTGGTGGTTGGTGCAGTCTCGGTGCCCCCGGTCAAAATTACCCACGCTGGTGACTCGTCCGGCGTGGAAGCTGGGGGTTGGCTTACCGCTGCCACTGGAACTAGGTCCTCCAGGACCACGGGCTCCTCAAACATCCGTTGGTTGAGTTCTGGAGCCGGCAGACACTCAGGGGCGAGAGGAGGAGACACAGAGTGGGCCAATGAGAAGTTGGTAGCTGCAGCAGGTGGTGAGAGCTCAGGGGACTGCATACCCTGAGCCTCACTACCGGGAATCAGACAAGGCATATCATTATAGAATGAAGGAGAATGAAATGACACTTGCCTGTTTTCCCATTGATTGATGTTGCCTGCTGCAGCTGGTGTAATGTCATCCCTCTCCGTGGCTACGAGTGAGATGGGCCCCTCGGATGATTGTGGAGGAGCCGCCCCTGTCGTCACGGAGACGGACGGAACCGGGGAAAAAATGGAGGACCTCTCGGCAGCAGGAGAGGACGTCGAAGTAGAGCGGAGAACAGCAGCTTCAGGCCGGGAAAAAGCTGATGATCCAGCCGAAAAAGAGAGGGAGGTAGGCTGAACTGCTGAGGGGAGCTTCTGCTTCAGTGTAGAGGAAATTGCTGCTGGAGAGGCAGGAGAACTCCTCTGGCTGTCCGGAGTGGGATGACGGTGTTGTGGTGGAGCTGGAGCTGATGAACTGGAAGAGGGGAAAGACTTCTGCCGAGGTCAGCACCTCCGTGACGGCTTCGGTCCAGCCGGAGGCAACCCCATCATCAGCCCGGGGAATGATCGCTGAAGCATGGTGACCATGGACAGCAGTCCTGCATATTGAGGATATTTCCAGAGGCCGGGGTGTGCCTCCAGAATCCCCACCACTCCAATCACACTTTCCCAGGACTTCTTGGGTCCGTGAGTGGCGAAAGCTTCATCCACAAAACTCTGGATAAACTCCACTGCCCACTCCTCTTCCAGGCTTGGAGATCCTGCGGCCAATCTTCCTTTATTTGTGTGAGACTGGCAAGCAGGGGACATGATGAACTCCGATGAACAGGTGAGTGGGAAAACACAAAAGGGCAAACTACACTACTGCAGCAGCCGGGTTTTATTTACTGGTGGCAGTCTTCTGTCATGAATGGCCCCTCTGGGGCATAAAAATAGACCCACGCACTGGACTGCAGTAGTGCCATTTAATGAAAGAACAGTGCAGAGAACAAAAATACAAACTAGGGTAACTTACAGAAAAAGGCACAACAGAGCCGGAATCACTCTGGAGGAGATGAGGAGATTACACAGAGGAATTAAGTCAATTCAAATCACATCAGATTAAGACTGCCGCAGTGAAAGAATTGCCCGGCAGTCATTAAATAGGAGGCAAATAATTGAGCAGCAAGTGCGAGTAGGTGAGCGGGCAGGTGACCTAATTACCCAACTACTCACAGCTGAGATGGCTAAGGAGCAGACAGTGAGTAGCTGGTGGGAGTGTCTGGGAAGGAAGGAAGGAAGGAAGGAAGGAAGGAAGGGACTTGTGTCACAAAACCAAAAAATATACAGAGAAACAGACAAAATAATCATAATAGACATAAAATACTCGGAAATAAATTAAGAGTCTGAACTGGTTAAGACACCGTGCTCAGACTCATAACAGTAGGATTTTTTTTAGGGGAATGAATGAATGAACATGGAGCATGTGTGCCAGTGTGTTCCAATGTGATGCGCGGCACACCGGGGGGGGGAATTTTTCTTTTCATCACAGACTTATTAGGCATTAATGTGTTTATTTTTAGGGGAATAAATGAATGAACAAGGAGTGTGCAACGTTTTACTTTTCACTAACTCCCCAGAGAGACAGAAGATGTGTCCACATCTGCGTCGGCTGTGTGCCCTGGGTTTCCAGCCCAGCAAGCTCCCTGACAGCCACCTGTCAGCACCCTGCAGAGTCTGCTGGGAGCGGGCTCGCTTCATGGTGGGGGCCAGAGGTGGACAGGAAGCTGCGTCAGATTGCCTCCTTCCTTCTCATCTAGGACGGATGGGGTCCGGCGAAAGCAACAGGAGAGGAAGCACTCCATCTCCACACAGCCAGGAGCAGCTTCCACGCTATCGTTAAAGAAAGTTTATGAAAGTTTGCACAGGCATCATCCTCTTTTCTTCATGTCTGTGTTGCATCCATGCGCACATTAAACAATTCAGCTGATTTTTTTTTCAGCCCATTCTTCACCGTTTGCTCTTTTTAACATAACTAACTGGGCATCAACTGTGATTGATGTCTTCCTGATTAGCAAGCAGCATTACTATCGCGTGCATTTTGGCTCACACACATGAGCTTTGGTCAGTGCAAAACCCGTCTTAAACCATCATGATCACATGATCACAATTTAGATAATGCACCCTTTGCATTAAAGCATGGGTGTCCAATCACGTGCCATGGAGGGCCAAGGACCTGCAGGTTTTCTCTTCTACCCAGTCTCTTCAGCAGGGGTTTTCACTTATCAGCAATCAGTGGGAAGAAATCCAGTGAAATCTGTTGCTGAAGATACTGGTTGGAGGTAAAACCTGCAGGGTCTTGGCCCTCTATGGCACATGATTGGACACCCCTGCATTAAAGGATGGGAAGGAGCGTGTCATGCTCTGAGCTCAGATTTCCTCTGAGCTCAGACCCTTACTTTATGTTTCAGTATTATTTATCTGTAAAGTCTGTTTTTGGTTGTGTTCTGTACTTGTGTTTTGGTTTACTTACTTGTTTCTTGTCAGAGCTCTGCTCTCATCTCACTGACACACTTACCAGCTGAGTGCTGTGCTTCAGGTTTCCTCAGCTGCAATCAGGTGGTAATTAGATCACCCTGCCACTTGCACTTGCAGCTTGTTAGTACCCCACTATTTATTTGTCTGCTGCACTCTCCTCCAGTGCTGCAGCCAACCATGATGTTTGGACTGGACTAATTTCCCGGGTTTCAGTCATCCCTTCCAGTCCTCCAGGGAGATCCAGCCCTGGAGGTATTCATCTGTGTAAGTTTTCTGTTGCCTTTTTTGTATGTGTCTACACAATTATTGTTTGTGGACTGTTATGCTTTTCTGTTAATAAATGCTCCTCACTGCAGTTAAAGCACTTGAGTTTGTCTTTTGCCCTGGAAGGGTTTTGTCTCCCCTGCCTCAGGGAGGCAGGAATTCATGACAGATGGCTGCCGCCAGTTGAATAACTCAGCTTCTTCAGTGAGGCATTTTTTCACTTTTTTGTGTTTTTTTTTTTTTCCACTCACCTGCACGTTGAAGCTCACCATGTCCCCGGCTCACCGATCCAACACACACACCAGGGTCTCCCACATTGGAGGAGGAATGGGCAGCTGACTTTATCCAGAGTTTCGTGGATGAAGCACTCGCCGCCCATGGTCCCAAGAAAATCTGGGAGAGTGTTAATGGAGCTGTGGGCATCGTGGAGGCACATCTTGGCCTCTGGAGATCTCCCCAATATGCGCAACTCCTGTCCACGGTCTTCGCGCTTCAGCGCTCTTTTCCCAGACTGACATTTGGGGCGTCTCCTGCTGGACCGAAGTCGTCATGGAGGCGCTTTCCTCAGCGGACGTCCATCTCCTCTCCGGACTGTTTTACTCCAGTGCTAGGGTGTGCATCGCTAACACCATTGAGGTGGCAGTGTCGTCCTGCTCTGGACCACTGGAGGAAGAACCTCACCTCTCCTGCAGCCTCTTCCCGAACACCGAGCCCATCTATTCCCGCAGCAGATCCTCACTTCACTTTTTTCCCGTCGGCAGTTCCGTCTGCTATTCCTGCTGCGAGGCCACTCCTTTCAGTGTCTCTCCCCGCTGACGAGGGGTGTTTTATTTTTCCACCGGTTACTCCCATTCCAGTGGCTACAAGGGCGGTTCCTCAACAATCCACAGAGGGGCCCAAGACCACTTAAGCCACACAGAGGGATGACGCTCAACTTACAGCAGCAGATAACATCAAGATCCGGGAAAACAGGCAAGTTTTATTTCATTCTACACCTACCATTCAAAAGTTTGGGGTCACCCAGACAATTTTGTGTTTTCCATGAAAAGTCACACTTTTATTTACCACCATGAGTTGTAAAATGAATAGAAAATATAGTCAAGACATTGACAAGGTTAGAAATAATGATTTGTATTTGAAATAATAATTTTTTCCTTCAGACTTTGCTTTCGTCAAAGAATCCTCCATTTGCAGGAATTACAGCATTGCAGACCTTTGGCATTGTAGCTGTTAATTTGTTGAGGTAATATGGAGAATTCTGACGCAATGAGCAAACACATTGTACTATTAAAACACTGGAGTGATAATTGCTGGAAATGGGCCTCTATACACCTATGTAGATATTGCACAAAAAACCAGACATCTGCAGCTAGAATAGTCATTTACCACATTAGCAATGTACAGAGTGTATTTCTGATTAGTTTAAAGTTATCTTCATTGAAAAAAAACAGTGCTTTTCTTTCAAAAATAAGGAAATTTCTAAGTGACCCCAAACGTTCGAACGGTAGTGTACCTCTATTCATGATGAAGTGTCTTGCCTGATTCCCGGTAGGGAGACTCAGGGAGAACAGTCTCCTGAGCTCTCCCCACCTGCTGCTATAATGAACTGTCCACCTACCTTCTCTGTGTCTCCTCCTTCTCCTGAGTGCCTGCTGGCTCCAGCTCCACGCAGACAGAAGCATCCCACCTCAGATCATCGGAGGGTCTCTTCGACCGCTTCAGCAGCCCCTCCCCTGGCACCGAAGCAGAAGCCTCCCATACCGGTGCAGCCTTCGGTTCTTTTTTCCCTGGCTGTTCTGTCAGCTATCCTCCGCCCTGTACTGGCTTCTCCGTGCCTCCCTTTGTTGCGCTCTTTCGCTGCTGAGAGGTCTTCCACCTTTTTTTTTTTATTTATCTTTTGTTCATATGAAAGACAAAAAATAAAATAGAAAGATGTCTTTACCTTCTTTACATGTTTCAACTGCACTGCAGCCTTCGTCAGAAGAGTCAGCTGATTGCTGCCAGGTGACATTTATCAGCTGATTTTCGTAGGCGGGGCCAGCGCAGTAGATCTGTCGGATCCACTGAGCCGGCCCCACCTCCCGCTGTCAGATGGTCTCTGGAGAATGTGGTCCCAGGTGTGGGAAAGCATAAAGGCTCCCTCATCTCGGTTCATGGTGTCTTTTCCCCGCTTCCTGATCTCTATGGCCTCCTTGATCCAGCGTTTGTGTCTGTTGCTCTCCGATCCAATAATTTTTGTGTTGTCCCAGTCCATGATGTGATTATTTCTTTTGCAGTGATCTGATATTGCTGATTTTAATGTTTCTTGTTCTGCCTTTTCTTTTTGTGATCTTGTGAGTCGTCCTTGTGTTTCCTTCTCACATTCCTTCTGGTGTTCTTTTTTTCTTGTGGTGAATAATCTTCCAGTTTCTCCAGTGTAGGTTCTGTTGCATGATCTGCATGATATTTCATATATTATATTGCATTTACTGTCTTGTTCTATTCTGTCCTTGGGGTGTACTAACAACTGTCTTAATTTTTTGTGTGGTTTGACTGCTGTGTTTATTTTGTATTTTTTCATGATCCTTTGAATTGATTCCGTGGGAATTGAATTGGTTCCGTAGGTCTTCCACCTGTTCCCCGACGCCGCCCACTTCCACGTCGGCAGAGCTGGCTCCTCCACAATCCAATGAGAGAATTAGGATCACCAATGACACAGAGAGGGATGACTGCCGGTCACCTGCAGCTGTTAACATCAAATACCGGGATGACAGGCAAGTGTTTTTTCATTCTATTCAGCGTTATAATGATAAACCTTTGTCTCCTGGGAGAGAGGCTCAGTTTCAACAGTCTGCTGGGCTCTCTCATCCAGGTGCAGCTATTAACTCTTGTCCTACGATCTCCATGTCTCCCCCATCTTTTCCTGAGTGTCCACCAGTCCCTGAACAGAGCCGTCAGACAGTGGAGGAGCCAGTGGCCCTGGAGGACCCAGCTCAAGAGCCTGCACGGAGCCAACCCCAGCTTCCTCGCCGGATCAGTTCCCAGCATTGGAGTCTTCGTCTGGGGGCACTAGGACTGCTGTTTCCATTATGCAGAAGCCACCACAGCAGAGTGGGAGCCAGAGCTGGACCTCCTAGAGGCCGGGCCTGAGACGTCATCGCCAGGATTGATGGAGTCCTGGACAGCGGTGGAGTTCAAGCTCAGGCAAGTAATCTCTCTTGTGTTTCTTATGTCTGTTTTGGAGAGATCTTGCTTGGCTCTTGGTGAAGAGAGTTCGATGCAAGCCTCAGCGGCAGCTGAATTCATTTCACCAGGCTCCGCCACTGCCAGCGACCCTAACCACATTTCTTCTCCTGTTATTCCTGAGCCTTCTCCTAGGATTGCTGGAGAGGATCCACCATCGCCAGGGGTCCCCGTGGGTCCGGTTCAACCAGTGGATGACGCCGTGTGTCCAGGCTTCCCTGCTGATGTCATCCCGGATGCAGCTCCTCCCCTGCCCCAGGCTGTCACGTGGGTTCCTCCACAGGCTGAGTCTCTGTGGGTGCGGCGTCCAGGTCTGGGACCTTCGTGGGGGCTGTGTCCCAGTGTTAGCCAGACGTGGGTGCTGCGCTCCTGCATGGACCTGTCATGGGCTCTACTCTCCGGCCTGGGTTCCACCGAGGGCGCAGCGTTGACCCAGCCGGGGTCCACCAAGGGTGCTGCAGTGCTCCAGCCCGGAGATACCGAGGGTGCTGCAATGCTCCAGCCCGGGGCCATTGAGGGTGCTGCCGGCTAGCCTGAGGACACCGAGGCCTCTCTTCGCTGCCAGACACTGTCGGGGTTTCTCTTCCTTCTCTGCCGGACACCGTCGTGGCCCCCCTTCCTTCTTATCTAGACATCGTCGTGGTCCCTCTTCCTCCGCCACCAGAAGTCATCATGGTTCCCACCCTCCGGCCCTGCTTTCCATCCTTGGGTCTTCCTGTTGGGCAACCGCCTCCTGGATCATCTCTGCAGCCCTAGTGGCTTAAAATCTCAGGCCGGCCACCTGATGGACTAAGTCTGTGGGTCGGGCGGCCCATTTTCTCCGGCAGGCCACCGGACTCTTTTCATCTGGCCGTCCAGCTGGTTTGGGACTTCGGTAGGCCACCTGATTGCTTGCACCTCACCGTCCATTGGGCCTTGGACTCTGGTTGGCCTCCCGAACTCTGGTGCTCTGGGACTCTGGGGGTTTCTGGGGTCTGTCTGAGTGCAGGTGTGGGTGATGTTCTGTGTCATTTTTGCCCTCCTTAGCCTGTTCCCCCTTCCTCCCACCCGGGGTAGTGTTTTGGTTGTATTTCTCTATGGGGGGGGGGGTTGTTGTGTCTGGTCTCCACCCCTCAAGGGAGAGACTCTGTCATATTCTGAGCTCAGATTTCCTCTGAGCTCAGACCCTTACTTTATGTTTCAGAATTATTTATCTGTAAAGTCTGTTTTTGGTTGTGTTCTGTACTTGTGTTTTGGTTTACTTACTTGTTTCTTGTCAGAGCTCTGCTCTCATCTCACTGACACATTTACCAGTTCATTGCTGTGCTTCAGGTTTCCTCAGCTGCAATCAGTTGGTAATTAGATCACCCTGCCACTTGCACCTGCAGCTCGTTAGTGCCCCACTATTTATTTGTCTGCTGCACTCTCCTCCAGTGCGGCAGCCAACCATGATGTTTGGACTGGACTAATTTCCCGGGTTTCAGTCATCCCTTCCAGTCCTCCAGGGAGATCCAGCCCTGGAGGTATTCATCTCTGTAAGTTTTGTGTTGCCTTTTTTATATGTGTCTACACAATTATTGTTTGTGGACTGTTATGCTTTTCTGTTAATAAATGCTCCTCACTCCAGTTAAAGCACTTGAGTTTGTCTTTTTCCCTGGAAGGGTTTTGTCTCCCCTGCCCCAGGGAGGCAGGAATTCATGACAGAGCTCTTTGGATTGGATTATCCAAAACACATCTCTGAATGATTAGACCGGCCTTTTTGCGTCATGCGCCGGTCTACGCTGTTGTGATAAGGAAAAGAACTTGGAAACACCCATAAACACATTCTGCGTCAGTGACAACTGATCAACTGACCTCGTTGTTGTAATACGGCCCTTGATGCAATACATGTAACCATGGAGGTTTTAATGTGTTTTTTTTTCATATATCTGATATAATTTCTAAAATGAACTGGATTAAGCATTTTATTAAAAACAAAGATAAAAAAAGTATTTGATTCAAAATTTTTATGTTGTTAATTAAAAACTGGTGGAACAGTTTTTGCTGAAATGCATTTATTGCATAAATAGTCTTCCAATTCATATTGGCTTTACATGTACAAACATCATTTTTCTCCACACAAACAGACCATTTGGATCAACAGATCTATAAATTAGAAAAAAATAAATCGATTTTTTTTTAATGACAGTTGAGTTGAAAATAATTTTTAGTCATGTTACAACTGTTAAAAAGGTCAGGAATTGACTTATGGTGACGTTTTATAAAGTCTTGTATTTGCATGTATTTTGACTGGAATTATTTAGGGTTCTCATAAAGTTTTTACAAATAATCTGGAAATAAAGGAAGATGGTGCTGCCAGAAGTGGAACTTTTTCCACTTTGCTGCGCTGCAGTTTTACTCCACCCCTGCAGAAACATGAAGATCTGGTTACACCTTCAAGTCAGATGAAGTCATCTGCAGTTACTGTCCAGGGTTACCCAGGGTTTACTGCTCAACGCCTGATGATGTCACTTCCTGCAAAGCCACCGAAAACTGTCCCTATTAGTCTTTTTTGTATTGTGGGTGCGTGTGTGTGTTGGCTTTGGTCCTCTATTAATCCTGCTCAGTCTGACATTAAGTGTTGTTCAGTTTGAAAAATGAATTACCCTGCAGGGCGGGTAACACATTCATTTATCACCATCTCTCTTATGGTCTCTCTCTCTCACACACGCGCACGCACACACACACACACACACACACACACACACACACACACACACACACACACACGTGCACACAATGTTTTCAGATGTCTATCTGCAGTATTTTCCTGTCATTGTGTTGCGGCAGCCCCAGCCGTCCTGCGGTAAGATGGCTTCCAACCAACACTTTTCATCTTGAGCTGAGCACATATAAGCCTGGGTAAGAATCAATTTTTCTTGCGCTGGACTTTCACTTTTATTGATCAGCGGTTCTGAAATAGACACTGAGGCACAGGAGAGTGCATTTTAGCCCCTGTGTTACCAATTTGTATCCGCTGGGAATATATTAAAATCCGCTTTAAAAGGAAATCAAAACATCTGTATACTGTATTATGTAAGCTGCGCATGCTTATCCCAGCATCTCAGTTTCAATTTGAAGATGCTACAGTCCCTACATGGATTGTCAGTTCATAGCAGGAAGATACAGACTAGGAATGCCGGTCATGTGCCGTGGAGGGCCAAGACCCTGCAGGTTTTTTCCCCAACCAGTCACTAAAACCGGTGTTTTCACTGATCAGCAATCAATGAGAAGGAATTCACTGAAATCACCTGTTGAAGCACCTGGCTGGAGAGAAAACCTGCAGGATCCTGGCCCTAAATGGCACATGATTGGACATACACTGACAACCAATCTTACATCTTATCTTATCCACACCTTTATTCAGGATAGAATAAACTTAGAATAATAAGTTAACTAATATACATGTTTTTGAACCATGGGAGGGAATCCACACAGGCAAACTCATTATTATTTTGTCTGTATATCATTTTTCAAGACTTATTGACCACTCAAAGCATTTCTTACTATTTACCCACATTCTAAACACCAGTGCTGGAGGACTCGAGTCAAGGACGGATTTGAGGCCGGTTTAGCCCGGCCTCAGCCTCAGAGGGTAAGGACTCGGTCTCGTCCTCAGTCTCAAGACCTATGACCTCGGTAACTCAGCCAAAGCTGGCTTGAGGCCATGCAATTTCAGCATTATTATTTTATTTTTCAAGATTCAATTCTCCTTAAATGATTTTCAGATATTACTTTTTGATGAATATAAATCAAAATCCACCTCGTAATTTCGGGAAATGTAACATTGCTCATAATCTGACAATGTGCCCCCCTCCCCCCATCCCCCTGGCTGCCGAAGATTTGGTATCACCCAGCCTGTTCTTTCCTGGCTCATCTCTGGGAGTCACTGACTAAACCAGGTTTGATAGTTCCAAAAATGAACGTTACATTCCTCATTATAGCAAAAACATTTATATTTTTTCTTCAGCAAAGCCCCTCATACCATGAGTGTCCTGCCCCTTCCCTGACAGGTGTGTGCCGGTGTCTCTGCATGCTGCTCCCTGAATTCTGGAGGCGCCTTTCTTGTATCCCAACTTGCGGGTGTGCTCTGACCATTTTGTAATAGGGTTATAGAAATAATTGACTAATAATATTGTTGAAGAGTCTGTGATGCCATATGGACATTTTTACAGATTCACCTGCTCTCTGTTCTGATCAGCTCAGCTGCTGCCGGCAGCATGGCCACATAGACATTCAGAGAGCTCAACACACGTACTTATTTGTGTAACGGGACTGTCAGAACCAACTTAAGTGTAACGCTTTCAAGCTGCAGGATATTATGAAGATCCAAATCGCTGTTTAGCCCTCCTTGCCATGTTTTTGCCTTTGATTGCAGTCTGTACCATCAGCTGTCCACACAGACAAGACAGAAAATGATGGAGTAGTAACCCAAGATATCTTGTTCTGATGCCAAAATGCAGTGGCGGACCGTGTATTTTACAACTAGGCCTTCACTGGTGATCTACCCGATTTAAGTGCCATTCATACCAACCACCATAAAAGTAGCTTATAACGCCATCCACACAAAGCATATTAAAGGTATCTTTAACTATAAAATTATAGTTTTAAAAATCTTTACTTTTTCGTTGTAGAGCTTCATTTCCCTGCGCACATGTTCATTGAGGTGCAGATCCATTCTTTTTTCCCCAAAGGTTTAATAGTACTGTTGCTTGTAAGTGTCCAGCTGGCGTCTCACTGCTGCCTTGGTCAAGGCCCTGTCACACCTAGACAATTTAGGCAGTGTTTGCAAAACGAATGGAAAAATCTGGAGAATACACTGGCATACGTCAAATCAGTTATGGTTAAGTTTTGTATAAGCTGAGCATGCTGAAGAATGCTGGTATACAGTGTTGCTTGGCGAGATCCTGTGAAAATTCCGATGTATCCAGCGTATGGCTGATATGTCTGGCATTCATGGAGCAAAGGTTGTAGGGAAGTTATGCGTTCATTTACACACGTTACCTGTCAGCAACTCAGTTACTCAAAAGTCAAAATACATCAAGATTAATGTCTAGCGTACCCAAAAATTATTTCCAACATGTGAGTAACGTTCTTTGACCTATGTGTAACTTACTGAATGGGTTTCTAAGTTACAGCTACCCTATAATGGCGTTTTGGCAGCACTGGTTCACAGGAAAAACCCATACAGAGCTCTGCCTGCAGCGCATACTCACACACACACACACGCACACACACACACACAGAGCTAAAGACACATACTTGTTCGCATAACAGGACCTGTCGGGGATATATCTGAGCACTTCCAAGCTACAGGATAATGATCCAAATCACTGTTTAGCCCTCCCCCATGTGTCTTTTTACCTTTGACGGAAGTCTGTTCCATCAGCTGCCCAGTATTGTTCTGATAGATATGCCAAAATGTCAGAACACCGGAGGAGATGGATCCAATCAGCTGATTGCCTGAAGCGCAGAGCGCAGCTGTTTTCCATGGTAAATCACACTTTGTTGGCTGTGCCTCCAAGCAAAAGCACACACCATGCATTATCTTGGGGGTTTTTTCACTTTATTGAAAATTAACCTTTTTACCACCATCAGTTTCGTGTGCCTTTGAGCCAGGTTGTGACAACTGTCATCTAATGTTCCTGACACGTCACATCAGCTGTTTTAGGCGTGACCGACCTGACAGATTTGACAGCTCTGTCAGGTTGGTCACGCCCCCTGCCGTGGTCTTTGGAGGGGAGAATCATCTCAATTCAATCCATCCAGGTGGATGCTCTCAATTTCCCCTCTGGGGATCAATGAAGAATACAAAATCAAAAAAAAAAAAATCTCTCACATCTAGGATTGATGGATTGGGAGGCAACAGCAGTTTGGCATGAATGCGCTATGCAGAAGTTAAACTATTGTTGCACATAAGTTGTGAATGTCAGCAACACACTAAGCATTAATTGGTTTAAGTTACTTATAAGTTATGGAAATATTCTATGTAAGTTACTAATACGTTATGTATACAGTGGAGTGAAAAAGTGTTTGCTCCCTTCCTGATTTCTCATTTTTTTTTGTATGTTTGTCATACTTAAATGTTTCAGATCATCAAACAAATTTAAATATTAGACAAAGATAACACAAGTAAACACAAAATGCAGTTTTTAAATGAAGGTGTTTATTATTAAAGGGATCAAAATCCAAACCTACATGGCCCTGTGAAAAAGTTATTGCCAACTAAACCTAATAACTGGCTGGGCCACCCTTAGCAGCAACAACTGCAATCAAGTGTTTGCAATAACTGGCAATGGGTGTTTTACAGCGCTGTGGAGGAATTTTGGCCCACTCATCTTTGCAGAATTGTTGTAATTCAGCCACATTGGAGGGTTTTCAAGGATGAACTGCATTTTTAAGGTCATGCCAACTCATCTCAGTTGGATTCAGGTCAGGACTTCGACGAGGCCACTCCAAAGTCTTCATTTTATTTTTCTTAAGCCATTCAGAGGTGGACTTGCTGGTGTGTTTTCAATCATTGTCCTGCTGCAGAACCCAAGTGTGCTTCAGCTTGAGGTCATGAACAGATGACCAGACATTCTCCTTTAGGATTTTTTGGTAGACAGCAGAATTCATGATTCCATTTACTACAGCAGGTCTTCCAGGTCCTGAAGCAGCAAAACAGCCCCAGACCATCACACTACCACCACCACATTTTACTGTTGGTATGATGTTCCTTTTCTGAAATGCTGTGTTACTTTTACGCTGGATGTAATGGGACACACACCTTCCAGAAAGTTCAACTTTTGTCTCGTCAGTCCACGGAGTATTTTCCCAAAAGTCTTGGGGATCACCAAAATGTTTTCTGGCAAAACTAAGATGAGCCTTTATGTTCTTTTTGCTCAACAGTGGTTTTTGTCTTGGAACTCTGCCATGCAGGCCATTTTTGCCCAGTCTCTTTCTTATGGTGGGATCATGAACACTGACCTTAACTGAGGCAAGTGAGGCCTGCAGTTCTTTGGATGTTGTTGTGGGGTCTTTTGTGAGCTCTTGAATGAGTCATCACTGCACTCTTGGGGTAATTTTGGTCAGCCAGCCACTGCTGGGAAGGTTCACCAATTCAATTCAATTCAATTCAATTCAGCTTTATTTATATAAAGCTAACCACTGCACGGTGGCGCAGTGGTTAGCACTGTGGCAGCACAGTTTACCCTCGGCCGGGGGATCGCGGGAATCATGAGATCGTGGGTTCAATCCCTGCCCCCGGCCAACAGTGATCTGTGTGGAGTTTGCATGTTCTCCCCGTGTTTGCGTGGGTTTACTCCGGGATTTCTCCGGTTTCCTCCCACATGCAAAAAACATGCAGGTTAGGGAGTTAAGGGGCGCTTGCGCACGCAGCGACCGGCAGCTGGTGGCTTTTTTTTTTTTTTTTTTTTTTTTTTGTTACTTATTTGTACCCGTAGGTAGACTTGGTTTGCAGTCTGGTGACAAGCCACTGGCTGCTGGTCGCTGCGTGCGCGAGCGCCCTAAACCTACATGTTTTTGGTATGCGGGAGGAAACCGGAGAAATCCCGGAGTAAACCCGCGCAACACGGGGAGAACATGCAAACTCCTCACAGCTCACTGTTGGTCGGGGGCTGGGATCGAACCCACGATCTCATGATCCCCGCGATCCCCCGGCCGAGGGTAAAACTGTGCTGCCACAGTGCTAAACCACTGCGCCACCGTGCAGCCGGCTTGTCACCGGACTGCAGAACAAATCTACCTACGGTTACAAAATAAGTCCCAAAAAAAAATGTAGCACCACATCACAACAAAGGTCATCTCATAGCGCTACAAAATGCAGAGAAAACCCCACAATTTCAGAAAGACCCAGCAATCAGACGATCCCCTGTGAGCAAGCACTTAGTGACAGTGGAGAGGAAAAACTCCCATTTAACAGGAAGAAACCTCTAGCAGGCTCATGGAGGGGCAGTCATCTTCTGCGACTGGCTGGGGGTGAGGGGATAGAGAGGATGAAAAAAACAGAGATAAAAAACATGAAACAGTGAAAAACCAAGTACATTATTGGCGGTCATCCAGCAGTCTGAATCTATTAACAGCAGAACAGAAGCGGGGTTAAGAGACACGAAACCCCTCCCTAATCATAGGCTATATTGAAAAGGAAGGATTTTACCCTGTTCTTAAAAACAGAGACCGAGTCTGACTCCTGGACCCAGAGTGGTAACTGGTTCCACAGAGAAGGAACTTGTGGAGATTCTGGGTACCACAAGCAATCCAGCATTTCGGGAGTGTAGAGCTCTATTAGGATGATAGGGTAATATCAGATCTTTTATATATAAGGGGGCCTGATTATTAACCCCTTGCACTCTGGTCAATTTCCCTAAAAACGCCAAAAAATAACGTACCCAAAGTAAATCAAAAGCTGTTCTTCAACCCTTTGCAGCATCTTCATGGGGTTGGTCTCATTTAAAAGAAAACACTTTGAATTTTTTGGTAAAACAGTCATAATCTCTCTAAGTGCTCCTGCCACTGAGTAACAGTCATCTAAACATACTGAACTTGAAGAAAATAAATTTCGCCTGGGTGTTTTTTTGGATACAAATGCTTGCAAATAACACACAGCTTCAGATCCGGGCTGGAAAATGCAACAGAAATGTAGAACCAAGTGTTATCCAGCTGAGGTCAAAATTTTGTAACAATACCACAAAAAATGAATACATTACACAGCTTTGTTCTCAAGTAGTTCCCAGGCGTTTTTGAACTGTGCCAAATTGTGCCAAATGGCACAGTTTGGAAAAACGTCTGTAACTTTTGAATTATTCAATATAGAAGCTTCATCTTGGGCTCTAATGAAAGGTGACACTCAGGGCTGTGTGTGTGTGTGGGGGGGTTGTTTATTCATTCATTCATGAATGAATGAACAAACAAGCCCCCACACACAAAGAAGCATGCCACGTAAAAAAATGTGTGGCTTTTTTTTACAAGAAAAAATAACCTACAGTGCACTAAAAATTATTCTAAAATATTTGTAATGTAGAAGATAACAACTCCCACCCCCCCACCCCACCCCCCACTACAGAGGACGGACATCGGCCATCGCTACATGACAGAACAGTCATGTGGCGATGTGGCGACCACGGCGCACAGTCCGCGCGGTCCCCGTGCCCCCCCCCCCGCTACAGAAGAGTAGTGGGGGGGGGGGCGTTCACGGTCCGGACGCGGCGCATTTACCGATCGGTCAAAATTCGTTTTTGATTACAATTTTCAGTGATAAAGAATAATTTAGCTTATAACACTTACCTGTCCACAACAGTATGTGGACGATCTATGATGACCATGGAAGTGAATCCTAAACGTCTACTCTGCTGGGACAGCACCGCCTGTGGTTGAACAGGCCGATGCGCGAATGGCAGTCCCTGTCACACAGGTCGCACTTGTGGGTGGTCTCCGTGCTGCTGGGTCTGTGGCGGTTCTTCCTGCGGGTCCTTTTTTCATCTGCTGCAGCAGTCAGTCTCTCTTCACCCAGCCTTACACAAAACAGCTTTCGAACTTCTGTGCTTCAATTGGCTGGCTGTATTCACAGCCGTTGGTAGGCGGGTCCTTCTTGCTAGGTTTTCAGTCATTGGTTCTTCAAGGTTTCAGAAACCCAATTCAAGATTCTTATTAGTCGAATGAGAGGTCAATCACATCTAAACCAATCAAAGCACTCCTTTGGCTTTCTGTTCGCGGCTGTGTCTGTAGTGGAAGAACGGAAATGCAGCTTTTTTTTTCAGTGCCTCCTAGGACACAGCACCCTCGTGCGCACTCGTGCACCCTCGTGCGCTCTAGGACGCAGAGACGTGCCCACCCGCGGTACACCGGAGTGCAAGAGGTTAAGAGCTTTGAAAGTGAGAAGAAGGATTTTAAACTTAATTCTAAACTCTATGGGAAGCCAATGAAGGGAGGACAAAACCGGAGAGATATGATATCTCTTTCTAGAACCAGTTAAAACTCTTGCAGCAGCATTTTGGATCAACTGACGACTTTTTAAGGATATTCTGGGACAACCTGATAATAACAAGTTACAATAATGTAGTCGAGAGCTGACAAAGGCGTGGATCAGTTTCTCAGCATCATTCAGAGACAAGATGCTCCTAATCTTGGCGATATTGCGCAGATGATAGAAGCCAGTCTTAGAAACAAATTTAATATATCAATTAAAGGACAGATCTTGATCAAAAATAACTCCATGGTTCCACACAGAACTATTCAGAGTGAGAGTGGTGGCATCCAAATTAAGAGTATGATTTGGAAAGGAATTTCTAAGGTTTTTTGGGCCAACAAGAATGACTTCAGTCTTATCTGAGTTTAGTAGCAGAAAATTACAAGTCATCCAGGCTTTGATTTCTTTAAGACAGGCATCTAATTTGGCTAATTGATTGCAATCATCGGGCTTCACTGACAGGTATAGTTGTGTGTCGTCTGTGTAACAATGAAAATGTATACAGTGCTTTCTAATGATATTGCCTAACGGAAGCATATATAAACTAAAAAGAGTAAGGCCTAACACAGATCCCTGTGGAACTCGGTGACTGAGCTTAGAGTTGGATGAAAATTCATCACTGATGTGAACAAACTGAAGTCTATCGGTAGCACGGGGGCCCCCCAGGGAACGGTTTTGGCTCCCTTCCTGTTTACCCTTTATACTGCGGACTTCTCACACAACACAACACACTGCCATCTACAGAAGTTCTCTGACGACTCTGCAATCGTCGGCCTCATCCCCAACGGAGATGAAGCTGAGTACAGAGGACTTATCCAGGACTTCATGGACTGGTGCCATAGGAACTGCCTCCAGATCAACGCGAGGAAAACTAAGGAGCTGGTGGTGGACTGCCGCAGGCAAGGACAACCCCTCACAGCACCAGTAAACATACAGGGAACAGACATCGAGATCATCCTACAAGTACCTGGGTGTTCATCTGAACAATAAACTGGACTGGTCACACAATACCGACGCACTCTACAAGAAGGGACAGCGCAGGCTGTTTCTACTGAGGAGACTCAGGTCTTTTGGTGTACAAGGGGCACTGCTGAAGACATTCTATGACACGGTGGTGGCATCAGCCATCCCTTTTGGAGTGGTCTGCTGGGGCAGTGGCATTACAGCAGCCGATAGGAAGAGACTGAACAAACTGATCAAGAAAGCTAGCTCTGTCCTGGGGCAGCGCCCTGACCCAGTGGAGGAGATGGGAGAGAGAAGGATGGTAGCTAAACTGTCATTTCTGCTGGAGTCCGAGTCCCACCCTATGCAGGACATCATGAACACACTGAGGAGTTCGTTTAGCAGCAGACTACATCATCCTAGGTGCGTAACAGAGAGATTTCGCAGGTCCTTCCTACCTACGGCAGTCAGACTGTATAACCTAAGCAGGGCTGCTCCCAGGGATAGCAAAAAAAACGTGATGACCTAATAGAGTGGTCCCCTCCAGTATATACAACTAGGACAGTATCGGTCGCTACGGAGAGTGACAATATGTATGGGTACATATTCATACTATGTAGGATAACTAAGTAGACGGTTATGCTGTTTATTCCATCTCACTACAATGCTCCGCACTTTGTATATATATTTATATATTGATGTGTATGTATGTATATCCACTGCTCTTATTTATATCTTCCGTATCTTCTAATTATTGCTCTGAGTGTTGCTATCCCTGTGCTGTTGCAATCCTGGAATTTCCCCATTGTGGGACTAATAAAGGCTTATCTTATCTTATCTTATCTTATTAAAATTTCTTTGATCTCAGACATTTAAGTGTGACATACGAAAAAAAAAAAAAGGAGAAATCAGAAACACTTTTTCACACCACTGTATGCCCAAGTTGTTATGGATATGTGATGCATATGGCCAAAAGTGAAAATTTCGGCGTATCCCAGCATTTTAGACCAATTTTTTATACGTTTGGTAAACGCTGCTTAAATCGTCATGGTGTGACAGACAGCTCACTTTGCAAACTCTGTCTGGCTTCAAGTATCTACTCGATCAGTTCAAACAACAGGCATTCCCAGCAAGATAATTTGCAGCACTGCTCAGAGCCTGTAATCCAAGGATACCACTCATTGCTGATATGGAAGTGATGGACAAATCTTTTCCTCGGCTGAGACGGACCTGCTAACTTCGGGGTGCTCTCTCTCTCGCTCTCTCTCTCTCTCTGAGTGGGTGTGGTCGTGAGTGCGAGCTGAGAGCGTGTGACAGCGTGAGTGAATTATTTCAAACTTTTCTCTATCTTTTGGTGTTTAAGGTGTTTTTTTGTTAAATAATCTTAATTTTTGTTGTCTTCTGTAGCTGGGGTGGGGTAGGCGTTTTGGGAGGGGGGTTTCTGCTGCCAGCTCTGCTGGTCAGCATGGTTTTGGAGCGAGGCTCCGGTTTTGAGCAGCTGACACGCCGGCATGCTGTCAAACTGACACCGGCTGTCAGCTGCTCGGTGGAGGAATGTAGTCTGGCTGTGGGGGAGCTGGTCGGTTATGAAAGTGTTAGATCAGCTTCGAGAATGAATAGTGCCGTGGTGATTTTCCTCGATAGTGTGGAAAAAGTTAACCGGGTAGTGGAGAGCGGGGTTGTGATTAAAGACACACTGGTTCCTGTTCTGTCTCTGGTGAATCCCGCGAAGAGAATTACCATCTCAAATGTCCCACCATTTTTAAAGAACGAGCTGTTGGAGAAGGAGCTGTCGAGACACGGGCAGCTTTTGTCCCCCATTAAGCACATCCCTCTCGGTTGTAAGTCCCCGTGTTTAAAGCATGTCATGTCTTTTAGGCGACAGGTGCTCATGATTTTAAAGAATAGCGAGGAAAGCCTCAACCTCGTGTTTAAATACCGGATTGACGGCTTTGATTATACCATCCACGTCACCTCCGATAATATGAAGTGTTTCGGCTGCGGAATGGAGGGACACTTGATTCGATCATGCCCTCAGGGAGTGGGGGGTGATCACTCGGGGAGGGCGCTAGTGCGGCCTCGGGGCCGTCTGGCAGCGGAGCGGCTTTGCCGCCCTCCGAGGCTGCCGTCGGGCGTTTCGGCCAGAGCCGCAGGGCCGTCTGGCGGCGGCGCTTCGGCCGAGGCCGCGAGGCTGTCTGGCGGCGGGGCGGCTTTGCCGCCCTCCGCAGCCGGCCTGTCGATCATAACTGAAACAGCAACAACAGTTAAAGCACATCGCGGGGCTGCTGCACAGACCAACATTGCAGACAAGGGTGATATTACCGAGAGGGATCACGCTGAGGGTCAGACAGAGGAGCCGAATGAGGCCCAGGTAGATGGTGGGACCAGAAAGATGAATATAAAAGCACAGCACAGGGTGAGCGAAAGACAGGAAGAGACAGCTACCAGGGTGGCTGAGTCAGTGTTGGAGGATGAGGATGACATCGAATTAGATGAAGAGTTATGTAAAACCTCCATCAAGCGGAAGAATTTGGAAACCAAACAGCAGAGGAGCAAAGTAAAAAGGGTTGTTAAAGACAGTTCTGAGGTTTCTCTATCTCAGCCAGATTCTTATGCTGGGTCTGAGATAGAGAGTGATGGTGAAAGCAGTGATGATGTGGCCAGTGGAGGCGGTTACCCCTTCACAAAAATACAGAAGTTTTTGCAGGACACTAAGGGGGTCAGAATGGTTAAAGTTGAAAGCTTCTTCCCTGATCTAAAACGTTTTGTTGACTCTGCTCGGGTCTACATGAAAAATAGGGGAGAGCTTGAGCAGGAAAGTTTCACTGATCAGGAGATCTACAGACTAAAAAAGCTTGTGCTAAAAGTTAAGAACCAAATTGCCCAGGATGATTAGTCTTTTTTCGCTCATTCTTTCTTTTCTGTTTTTATATTGGCTTTGCCCTCTTATATACATGTGTAGTTTTAATTTTGGCACACTCAACATCAATGGGGCAAGAGAAATGTCCAAGCGAGCGAGTGTTTTTACTCTTGCAGAATGCAAGAAAATTAATGTTCTGTTTGTTCAGGAGACTCATAGTTCTGAGGACAATGCTGCTGACTGGAGGAGGGAATTTCGGGGTGAAATTATTCTTAGTCATAGAAGCAGCAAATGTGGTGGAGTGGGTATTTTATTTTCTCGAGATTTTATTCCACTTTCTTATGACATTGATGAGATAATTGCAGACCACATTTTAAAAGTTCGAGCTGTTTTTGAGAATGTGAAAGTTGTTTTTATAAATGTGTATGCTCCAACCGTAGGCACAGAAAGATTGGCCTTTTTAAATATTTTAGATAACACGATCAAAAATTGCAGTAATGATGACTTTTTATTTGTGGGAGGTGATTTTAATTGTACAGAAAATCCTCTTATGGATAGGAATCACCCAGAGCCACATGCTGCATCCAACAGAGTTTTAAAAGGTTTCATAGAAGCTCATGATCTGTGTGATGTGTGGAGGAATTTTCATGGCAAGGCTAGACAGTACACGTGGAGCCATAGAAAGGACAATATTTTGTCCTTAGCTAGACTGGATAGGGTTTACAGTTTTAAGCACCATTTTAGCATTTTTAAAAGTGCTTTTATAGTCCCTGTTGGCTTCACAGATCATTCCCTGGTTCAGTGTTGTGTTTTTATCAAGAATATAAAGTGCAGTAGTGCATACTGGCATTTTAACACGTCACTTTTATTGGATAACAGTTTTAAAACTGCTTTTATGTTTTTTTGGAGTAATTTTAAATTAACAAAATCAAATTTTAGTTCTTTGCAGCAGTGGTGGGATGTAGGGAAGAGCCAAATAAAGAATCTGTGCCTACAGTATACTCGCAATGTCTCTGGAGACTTGGCCAGGTCTGTCAGGGACCTGGAGAGAGAAGTAGTGGAGCTGCAGTCTTTGGCAGGCTCCACAGGAGAAAGAGGACATTTTGAGGCCCTCAATGGCAAAAAGTCTGTTTTAACTGACCTACTGGGAGTGGCTGCCAGGGGCGCTGTGGTACGCAGTAGGTTCCAGAACATCGCACTAATGGACGCTCCATCTCATTTTTTCTTTGGTCTGGAGAGGAAGAATGGTCAGAGGAGGATGATCCACTCTCTCAGCTCCGAGGACGGGCGGCCGATCCATGAGTCTGCGGAGATCCGTCGCTTTGCAGTTGCTTTCTACAAGGATCTCTTTAAGAAAGAATTTGTTGAGAATCCACATGCGCTGAGTCATTTTTTGACGGACTTGCCAAAGGTGATGGCTAGCGTGAATGCGGAGCTGGAGAGCGGGATCACTCTGCAAGAACTGGCAGTGGCTGTCCAGTCTCTTCAGTGTGGAAAAGCCCCAGGGATAGATGGCCTACCAGCGGAGTTCTACAAGGCGTTCTGGTCTGAGATCTGTGAGGACTTGCTGGAAGTACTGTCTGACAGTCTGCGGAAGGGTCACCTGCCCCTAAGTTGTAGGAGAGCAGTCCTCACCCTCCTTCCAAAAAAAGGCGACTTGAAAGACATTAAGAACTGGCGTCCGGTGGCCCTCCTCTGTACTGACTACAAAATTCTCTCCAAAGTGTTGGCTACCAGACTGAGGAAGGCGATGGAGCAGGTCATACATGTAGACCAGACCTACTGTGTACCTGGTAGGTTGGTTACAGACAACATTTTTTTAATTCGTGATGTTTTGGACCTCTCCAGCTCATTGGTCAAAGATCTTGGTCTTATTTCAATAGACCAAGAAAAGGCGTTTGACCGAGTTGAACATCCATACCTTTGGCAGACATTAGAGGCCTTTGGTTTCAGCTCAGGGTTCATCGTCATGATCCAGGCTTTGTATAGAGACATTGAGAGTATTTTTAAGATTAATGGTGGTTTGAGTGCTCCTTTCAAAGTTGAGAGGGGTGTCCGACAGGGCTGCCCCCTCTCAGGTATGCTGTACTCTCTTGCCATTGAGCCCCTCCTTTGTAAACTAAGGCAAGGCCTCACTGGTTTTAAAGTCCCCAACTCTGACTCTGTTTTTAAAGTGTCTGCATATGCTGATGACGTTGTTGTTTTTACAAGAAATCAAAATGATGTAGACTACCTTTTAAGAACTGTCAATCTTTTTGGTGAGTGCTCCTCAGCGAGAGTGAATTGGGGTAAGAGTGAAGCTGTTGTGGTGGGGGGGAGACCACAAAAAATTGCCCTACCTGGTGGCCTCTCGTGGACACAGGGTGGTTTTAAATATCTTGGTGTGTTTTTAGGAAATCAGACTTTTACTGAGAAAAATTGGGAGTGTTTTTTAGAAAAAACTGAAGGAAGACTAAAAAAATGGAAATGGATTCTGCTAAACTTGTCCTTCAGAGGTCGTGTTTTAATTATCAACAACTTGATTGCTTCAATGCTGTGGCATCGACTGTCTTGTCTGGACCCTCCACCCAATTTGCTGGCCAGAGTGCAATCTATAGTCGTGGACTTTTTCTGGGACCGTCTTCACTGGGTTCCACAGAGTATCCTGTTTTTACCGAGGGAAGAAGGTGGTCAAGGGCTCATCCATCTGGCCAGCAGGGGGGCTGTCTTTCGCCTGCAGTTCATTCAGCGACTGCTGAGTGGCCCCCTTGACCTTGTGTGGAGACCTATTGCCAGGGCTGTCCTGGCTCGCTGTGGAGGGCTTGGACTAGAGGAGTCGCTGCTTTTAATGGATTTAAGGGGCCAAAAACTCCCAGAACTTCCCCAGTTTTACCAAAGTGCTTTTAAAATCTGGGGACTTTTTAAAAAGAACTCTCCCCAAGCTTCCTTGCCGCCTTTCTGGCTTTTAAAGGAACCACTTGTGTTCGGGACCCGTTTTGATGTGGGCAATGTTTTAGGACCTTCTGTTTTAAAAAAGTTTATTTTTGCAAAGGTCACAACGCTGGGACACTTGGTAAATTTATGTGGTCCTAACTTGGACAATGCTGTTGCCCTGTGCTCGGCTCTTGGCGTCTCTTCAGTTAGAGTTATAATGAACTTGTTGAAAGATTGGAGAGACTGCCTGTCTGCAGAAGAACACTCTGCTATTGTTTTACACTGCGAAAACTCTGTACAAACTGCTGATGAACCTTTTCCTTTTAGTATTTTATCTCCTGATTTTAAAGATGGCACTGGTGTGTTTTTAAACTCTGAGCACATTAACATTTGTGACTCTCCTGGTAAAAAAATGTATGGACTTTTGGTGAAAATTCTAAATGTGAATAAGTTAAAAGGTCGAGCTGATACACCATGGAGGAAACACTTGGGTCTGGGTCCAGAGGTGAGGCCTGCCTGGAGAGCACTCTATAAACCACCATTAACTAAGAAGGTTGGAGACCTACAATGGCGAGTTTTACATGGTGCTGTGGCTGTAAATGCTTTTATCTCTCTTTTAAACCCAAATGTTGTTGAGGTTTGTCCATTTTGTCCTCAGAAAGAAACTGTGTTCCATTGTTTTCTGGACTGTAACAGACTGCAATCGTTGTTTGTTTTTTGGGGGAAACTGTTTTATCTGTTTGGAGAAGTCTTTTCCCAGCAGATTTTTATCTTGGGCTTTCCATATAGACTGAGGACTAAGAAAAAGAGTGAACTCTTAAATTTCATCCTGGGTCAGGCTAAAATGGCTATTTATGTTAGTAGGAAAAGAAAAATTGAACAACTGCTGGATTGTAATGTAAAAGACATACTGGTTGGCATGATTAAGGCTTGAATAGTGATTGATTACAATTACTATCATCTGATGCAGAATGTTGAAACCTTTGAGGCTATGTGGTGCTTTAAGCACATCCTGTGTTGTGTTAAGGAGGGGAAAATTACCTATGGTATAATCCTGATGTAAGAAGCAAGTTTTTTGTTTTAGTTTTCCTTGTTTGGTTACTTGTGTCTTTGATTTCTTGTCAGTGAGACATTTTTCTTTTCCATTGCTTCTTTTAGTTGTTGTGTTTTTCTGTTGAATTTGTGACAATAAAGGTGTGTTGAAAAATCAAAAATCTCTCTCTCTCTCTCTCTCTCTCTCTCTCTCTCTCTCTCATGCGCATGCGTGAGCGTTTGTGGGAGCAGGGGTGTGGAGTGGTGTCGAGTGAGTACTTTAAACTTTGTTTTTTCTAACTTTTCTCTATCGTGTGTGTTTGAGGTGTGTGTGTTTAATATAGTGGGTTGAGTGTGTGTGTGCTGGGGTGTGAGTGTTGGTGTGAGTGTGTCGGGGAACGGTAGCTTCTGCTGCCTGTTTTTCCCGGCCGGCCATCATGTCGGTGATTGATGGTGGTGTGGAGTTTGAGCGCTTGACCCGGCGTCATGGTGTGAGAATCCTCCCGACAGTTCCCTGTTCTGTGGAGGAGGCCAGCCTCGCTGTAGGACAAGTGGTTGGGCATGACGGTATAAAACCAGCATCGAGGATGAACAGCGCAATTGTGATCTTTCTGGATTCGACTGAAAAAGCTGATCAGGTGGTGGCACAGGGAGTGGTCATAAATGACACTTTTACTCCCGTTTTACCGCTGGCGAACCCGTCTAGGAGGATCACCATCTCAAACGCTCCTCCTTTCGTTAAAAATGATCAGCTGATAAGAGAGTTGTCCCGTTTTGGCCAGGTTGTTTCCCCTATCAGAATGGTCTCTCTGGGTAGTAAGTCCCCCCTGCTGAAGCATGTTGTATGTCACAGGAGGCAGTGTTTCATGGTGTTGAAAGACAGCTCTGCTGAACTGAACGCGTCTTTTAATTTCAGGATTGACGGCTTTAGCTACTTGGTGTTTGCAACATCTGAAACCATGAGGTGTTTTGCGTGTGGTGCAGAAGGCCATCTTATTAGGTCATGTCCTGAGAAGGTGAACACAAAGAGCACTGGCGGTAAGAAAGGTGACGCCGCTGTTTCTGGTGGTCCGGAGGGTAGCGCTACATGTGGTGCGGCAGATGCCGCTGTGGCGCCGCGGCTGCGGCGGGCGCGGTAGTTGTCCCCCCAAACAGTGATGGTGGGGAATTTCTGTCTGGCGGCAGCTCTGATCATTGTGACGAGCCTGTCACCCGGAGTGAAGAGGTGGAGGGTGTAAGTAAGAGTGCAGTTAAACGAAGGAACGTGGATGAACAGACTTTGCAGGTGGGGGAGGAGCGGTTTGAGGCTGTAGCGGACACACAGAGCAAAAACTGCATGACAAACGTTGCAGTTCACGAAGAAATGCAGGAATGTAGTTTTGTTGAAGAGGATCCTTTTAAAGCTGCACAAAAAAGAAAAAGTGCTGAAAACTTGCAGAGCTCTGCTAAATCTAGTAGGGTTGGGGATTTAGATTTACTGGATGAGAGCGCTTCTGACGAAAGTGGAGCTGAGTCTGAACTGATGCAGACGCAGGAGGAGCAAGGCTCCTATTGTTTTGCCAAGATTAGGAAGTTTCTCCAGGTGACTAAGGGGAGCAGAGCTGTGAAAGTGGAAAATTACTTTCCAGATCTGGAGTTATTTGTGGCATCAGCTCGCAAATTTATGAAACTGAATGATGGGAATGAGACTTTCACTGATCTGGAAATTTATCGTTTAAAGAAACTGGTTGTTAAACTGAAATCGCAAATTACTAACAGTCATGTTGACTCTTAGTTTGTTTCTTCCCTTTTATGCTATGTGTGTGTTTTTTTACTGTACCCTATTTTTATCCTTTTTAATGCCCCACCTTAGAATTGGCACTCTTAATATTAATGGGGCCAGGGATGATGTAAAAAGGGCCTCTTTATACAAGCTTTTTAATTTAAAGAAACTTGACGTGCTGATGGTCCAGGAGACTCACAGCACTGTGGACATTGAGAGCCATTGGAGAAAAGAGTGGGATGGCTGCATTTTTTTTAGCCACAAATCCAATAGCAGTGGGGGGGTGGCTGTACTTTTCTCTAGGGGTTGTGTGCCTGTCTCTTATGAGGTAGAAGAGGTGGTGAAAGGTCATTTCCTCTTATTAAAGGCACAGTTTGAAAACGTGAACTTTGTTTTTATTAACGTGTATGTGCCAACACAGAGAGCAGAGAGGATCAGGGTCCTTGACGTGCTTTCGGATACGGTTAGGTCCTGTGATCCAAATAGTTTTTTATTTCTGGGGGGTGATTTTAACTGTACATTAAACCACAGACTAGACAGGAACCATCAGGAGCCTCACCCTGCTTCTGCCAATAGGCTGAGGGAACTGGTGAAAACACATGAAATGGCCGATGTGTGGAGATCACATCATGGGGACCAGAGGCAGTACACCTGGAGCCATGTCAAAGATAACCTTTTATCTATGGCTAGGTTAGACCGTTTTTATGGTTTTAAACATCAAATGAGTGTTTTTAAAAATAGTTGTATCTGTCCTGTTGGTTTCACTGATCACTGCCTGCTGTTTTGTTCTGTGTTTATTGAAAATGTAAAGTGTAAGAGTGCTTTTTGGCATTTTAACAATACACTTTTAAATGATGTGCTTTTTAAAGAGGTTTTTCATGATGTATGGAAGTCACACAGGGAACAAAAACCCTCTTTTAGTTCTTTCCAATTGTGGTGGGATTTTGGTAAGGCCCAGATAAAACAACTCTGCCAACAGTACACTCAAAATGTCACTCGTAGCTTGACCCAATCCTTGAAAGTTCTGGAGACTGAGGTGGTAGAACTAGAGGAGTTGCTCAGTTCTACAGGAAAACAAGAGCACTTAGAGGCTCTCAAGTCAAAAAGGTCAGCCTTGGCTAGCTTGCTAGGGGTCACCGCACAGGGTGCTCTGGTCCGCTCACGCTACATGGATGTAGCTCTGATGGACTCGCCCTCCCAGTACTTTTTTGGACTGGAGGGGAAAAATGGACAGAGAAAGCTTATTCACTCCTTGTTGGGCGATGACGGGAGAACAATCTCCACAGCAGCAGAGATCAGGAAGTACGCTGCTAGCTTTTACAGTGAATTGTTTAGAGCAGAGTGGAGGGAGGACACGTCACTGGGCCAGGTCTTCCTTGATGGTCTTCCAGTGCTCTCAGAGGACCTTGTTGCTGGTTTGGATGCTCCACTGTCTCTGTCTGAGCTGCATACGGCGCTAATGAGCCTCCAGAATGGAAAATCACCAGGCATAGATGGTCTCTCTGTGGACTTTTTTAAGGAATTCTGGCCCCTGCTTGGTCCAGACCTGCTGGAGGTTCTCCAGGATAGCTTGGAAAGGGGGACCCTACCCACGACCTGCAGGAGGGCCATCATCACACTGTTGCCGAAAAAGGGGGACCTCCAGAGCCTAAAGAACTGGAGGCCAGTCTCTCTGCTCTGCACAGACTATAAGATTCTCTCAAAAGCTCTGGCCCGAAGACTGAGAAAGGTGATGAGCGAGCTCATTCATGTAGACCAGACTTACTGTGTGCCTGGCAGGCTGATTAGTGACAACGTCACTTTAATTCGGGATGTTTTGGAGGTCTCTGGTTCATTGGCGGTAGAAACTGGTTTGATTTCAATTGACCAGGAAAAGGCGTTTGACCGGGTTGAACACCAATATTTATGGACAGTTTTAGCTGCTTTTGGGTTCAGCCCAGGCTTCATAGCCAGGATACGGGTCTTGTACAGTGACATTGAGAGTGTGCTGAAGATAAATGGGGGCCTGTCTGCCCCTTTAAAAGTCCAGAGGGGGGTTCGGCAGGGCTGCCCTCTCTCAGGGATGCTGTACTCCCTCGCCATAGAACCTTTGCTTCACTGCCTGAGAAGGAACCTATCAGGAGTTACTTTTCCTGGCTGTGACACCACGTTCAAGCTGTTGGCCTATGCAGATGATGTAGTCATTCTGCTAAACAAGCAGAGTGACATTGACGTTCTGGTTAGGAGTGTCAATCTTTTTGGCCAACTTTCCTCTGCAAAGATAAACTGGGGAAAAAGCGAGGCTCTGATGGTGGGGGAGAAACTAGAAAATCAGCTTACGCTGCCGGGTGGGCTGATTTGGAAAAAAGGAGGGTTTAAGTATCTTGGTGTCTTTATTGGAAATCAGCAGTTTGAGCAAAAAAATTGGGATGGGGTCATAGAGAAAATTAACGGGAGGCTAAACAAGTGGAAGTGGCTAATGCCAAGAATATCTTTTAGAGGGAGAGTGCTCATTTTAAATAATCTTGTTTCCTCATCCCTGTGGCACTGCCTCATGTGCATGGACCCCCCTGCTGGTTTGTTGTCAAAAATTCAGTCTGTTTTGGTGGACTTTTTTTGGGGGGGTGGACTCCACTGGGTCCCTCAAGCCCTGTTATTTCTTCCCAAAGAGGAGGGGGGGCAAGGAGTGATTCATTTAGCTAGTAGAGGTGCTGCTTTTAGACTGACTTTCATACAGAGACTGCTGACGGGCTCCCAGGACCTGGTATGAAGGCCTTTGGCCTGTGTTATTTTACAGAGAGTCCTTGGGCTTGGGCTAGACCTCCCTGTGTTTTTAATGGATTTTAAGAACTCTAATGCACTGTCTTTGCCCAGTTTTTACCGTAGTCTCTTTTCAGTGTGGACTCTTTTTAAAAAACAAAGAGGGCCATGCGATTCCCTTTACTGGTTGTTGAGGGAGCCGCTGGTTTTTGGTGGTCGCCTTGGTGTCCTGCCGGGAGTTGGAAGGACCTTCCTTGATAGGCTGTGTTCCAGGAACGTTCTCACTCTGAAGCAAGTGGTGGAACTGGCTGGTCCTGGCCTCAACAACGCCTCAGCTTTAGCAGCTCATCTTGGTGTCAGGTCAAATCGTTTCATCGATGGTCTTCTTGCACACTGGAAACAGGAGCTTCATGGACTTGAGCACTCCCTACTCTTGGACTTTAGCAATGGCACGCTGCAGCCGGAAAGCACGGACCCCTTTCCCTCTCTCACGCTCTATATGGACTTTGATGTCACTCCTTGCTCCTTACTGGCATTCTGTGCTCCCACTGGTGTGGACTTTGGAGGAGCCAGTGGTAAGGCACTCTACAGACTGGTGGTGATGGCACTCAACAAGGACAGATTGAACACCTGTGTGGACACTCCTTGGAGAGCCTATTTTAGACTAGGAAAAGGGCATCGGCCTGCCTGGAGGGCTCTTTATAAAGCCCCTCTCCCTAAGAGGCATGGAGACTTACAGTGGAGGGTCCTGCATGGTATTATAGCTGTCAACGCTTTTGTTTCTGTGATTAACAGCAGTGTCAGTGATCAGTGTGTTTTTTGTTCCTCTAGGGAGACAGTTTTTCATTGTTTTATTGAATGTCAGTGCCTGAGTGGCCTCTTTGAACTTCTCACAGAACTTTTTCACATTTTTAAGGAAGTTTTCTCTAAGCAGGTTTTCATTTGTGGTTTTATGTACAATCGTCGTTTTAAGCAGAAGTGTCAACTACTGAACTTTGTTTTAGGGCAGGCAAAGTTGGCTATCTATGTAAGCCGGAGAAGAAAACTTGAAAATGTTGAGAATGATGTTGATGTCAAAATTTTATTTGTGAGGCTACTTAAAGCCAGAATCAGGCTGGACTTTCAGTTTTTTATGGGGAATGGGGATATGGAAGGTTTCAGGACCCTCTGGTCCCTGGAGAATGTCCTCTGTTCAGTTCGTGATGGACAGCTTTTTTGGGGGCGTCTTTTGGGGGAATAATTTTCTGTGTAATATAGCATGACATAGAATTTGTATTGAATGATGGACAAGTGTGTTTATTAAAGATCCTTTAAAAATCAAATCTCTCTCTCTCTCTCTCTCTCTCTCTCTCTCTCTCTCTCTCTCTCTCTCTCTCTCTCTCTCTCTCTCTCTCTCTCTCTCTCTCTCTCTCTCTCTCCTTTCCATTAGTCAGGTCTAATACTTTAGTTACACACCCAAAACCAACACCCACACACACACCGTTGATCGTACATTCTAGAAGACAGTGACGTGAACAGAGGATGGCCTGTTCACGTCAGAGTTAAATTGGCCAATCAGACAGTCACATACAAGCCCATCCTATTGTACAGGGTTGGTCTAACCAATCCGAGAAGATTAATGTAAGTTGCAACCTGAAGTCGCGGTCAGTCTGACGATGTTCCTAAGGGGACTGCATCACACTGAACCAGCACTGCTTGCTTTACATGTGACTTCTAAATAAATGTTACATCTTTGAATTGAAGAATTCTCTGGCTTGTTCTTGGATCTTTCAATCAAAGAATCGGGTTTCTAACAACATCTAGCAAGTTGATTTTAAACACAGGTCTTCCTCAAGGTTGTGTTTTATCCCCGGTTTTGTTCTCTGTGTACACAAATAGCATCTCCTGTGGCAGTGAAGGAGTAACTCTTCTTAAATATGAAGATGACATGGCCTTGGTGGCTCATCTGACAGACAGTACTGCACTGACCTGCTATCAGCAGGCAGTCAAAGATCTAGCTCAGACTTTTAATCAAAACTCTCTGTCATGGCGGCAGCTGGGCCGTCATTAACTTCAGCTGTGCACACACCTGCCATCGATAACCAGCAGGCTTTAAAAGCCAGTGTCTCTGACTGCTCTGCACAGAGTTGTCTGTCGTCTTCGCCACGCATCGCATCAAGGACACGACCTCAAGCCAGAGCTGGAACCAAGTCATCTTGTCAAGCCACGTCACGTAAGCAACAGCAATTCTCACCCTGTCAGTGATATCCCCTGTGCACAGGTGGACCTCCCTGGTGGCGGACTCACCTCCCCAGATAACGGGACGTTACCTCCTCCTCCTCGGATCTCCTCCTCCCCTTCTCAGCGCCAAGCATCACCTGCACCAAACCACATCAAGGCATGGAGCCGATAGGACTCTCGCAGCGGCACCTGCAAGTAAGCAGCACAAAACTCAGTTTCCCGTTCTTACAAACTGCAGTAACATCCTGTGCTTGTGTGTTCCAGGGTTGCCAGGTCGCAGCAAGATCCGCTCAGCTCCAGCTGCCAGACAACTATGCACTCACTCACACATTCACACACTCACAACTCTACACTGAGTTAATAAATAATTGTCAAATCAATCTACTCGTGTCAGCGACTGTCTCCTGGGTTAAGCAATCATGTCACTCTCTGGAGTTAAACACAGCAAAGACTAAGGAGTTGTGCTGTGGGAGCAAAGAGAAAATTTCAGCTACTCTCTTTACACCACTCAGTATCCAGTTCAGACTATTGCGCAAGTTAAAGTTTTTAAATATTTGGGAATAGAGATGAACTGCAGCCTGTCTTTTGCACACCATGTTGACTTTGTTTATAAAAAAGCACAACAACGCCTCCACCTGTTGAGGAAACTGAGGACTTTTTTTTTAACTCTGGTTTACACTTCATTAATTGAATCCATTCTCACTTTTATTTCATCCTGGTACAACTCCCTTTTCATCAAGCACAAAACAAAGCTGTCCCATTAGTTAATCAGGCTAGCAAAATCATTGGCTCACCACAGACACCACTGTCTAAACTGTATCAGCGCTCTGTGATCAGGAAAGCCACCCTGATCACAGAGAACCCATCTCACCCCCTTATCACTCTTTTCAATTACTGCCATCAGGCAGACGATATAAAGTTCCATTGGCCCATAAAAACATTTACAAGAAATCATTTATTCCTTCTGTAGTAACAATCCTGAACAAAATCAAATAGTTATCATACTTCAGTTAGCTATCAATATTAGTTATCAGCATTTATCTATTAATCACTATTGATTTTTAATAGTTATTAATATTTTCTGCCACATGATTTTATTTGCTGTTTCCTTTTCAGCTATGTTTACTCTTTTAAACTGTTTTTATCCTGTGAGTCTGAACATGTCTTCAAGAGTATTGAATGTGTTACAGGTACATCTCAAAAAATTAGAATATCATGAAAAAGTTCCATATTTTTTTGTCACTCATTTCAGAAAGTGAAACCCATATATTATATAGATTCATTACACAGAGACTGATATATTTCAAGTGTTTATTTATTTTAATTTTGACGATTATGGCTTACAGACCATGAAAACCCCAAATTCAGTTTCTCGAAAAATTTGAATATTACATAAAATGAATTAAAAAAAAATAGTTTTTTAATACAAATGTGGACCGACTGAAAAGTATGTCCATGTACACACTCAATATTTGGTCGGGGCTCCTTTTGGATTAATTACTGTATCAATGTGGCGTGGCATGGAGGTGATCAGCCTGTGGCACTGCTGAGGTGTTATGAAGGTCCAGGTTGCTTTGATAGTGACCTTCAGCTCATCTGCATTGTTGGGTCTGGTGTCTCTCATCTTCCTCTTGACAATCTTCCATAGATTCTCTATGGGATTTAGTTCAAACACAAACACAGTGATGCCATGGTCATTAAACCAGGTTTTGATACTTTTGATACCAGGTTTTGATACTTTTGCCAGTGTTGGGGGGGTGGGGGGGTTCCCAAGTCCTGCTGGAAAATGAAATCAGCTTCTCCATAAAGCTTGTCAGCAAAGGGAAGCATAAAGTGTTCTTAAATTTCCTGGTAGACGACTGCGCTGGCTTTGGTCTTGATAAAACACAGTGGAAAAACACCAGCAGATGACCTCTGTTCAGATAAAAGTAAATTGTGCATTTCTTTTGGAAATCAAAGTCCCAGAGTCTGGAGAAAGAGCAGAGAGGCACAGAATCTAAGTTGCTTGAGGTTTAGTGTGAAGTTTCCAGAGTCAGTGATGATTTGAGGAACCATGTCATCTGCTGGTGTTTTTCCACTGTGTTGTCTACCAGGAAATTTTAGAGCACTTCAAGCTTCCCTCTGCTGACAAGCTTTATGGAGAAGCTGATTTCATTTTCCAGCATGACTTGGCACCCCCCCCCCCCCCACACACACACACTGCCAAGAGTATCAAAACCTGGTTTAATGGCCATGGCATCGCTGTGCTTGATTGGCCAGCAAACTCTCCTGACCTAAACCCCATAGAGAATCTACAGAGTATTGTCAAGAGGAAGATGAGCCACCAGACCCAACAATGCAGATGAGCTGAAGGTCACTATCAAAGCAACCTAGACCTTCATCACACCTCAGCAGTGCCACAGGCTGATCACCTCCATGCCACGCCACACTGATGCAGTAATTAATCCAAAAGGAGCCCTGACCAAGTATTGAGTGTGGACATGGACATGTTTTTCAGTCTGTCCATATTTGTATTAAAAAACTATTTTTTTAATTAATCTTATGTAATATTCTAATTTTTTGAGAAACTGAATTTGGGGTTTTCATGGGCTGTAAGCCATAATCATCAAAATTAAAATAAATAAACACTTGAAATATAGCAGTATCTGTGTAATGAATCTATACAATATATGGGTTTCACTTTCTGAAATGAGTGACAAATAATATTGAACTTTTTCATGATATTCTAATTTTTTGAGATGTACCTGTATATTGTTGTGGCCATGTCAAAGGAGTTCCAAGGTTGTCATAGCCAGGAGCGGCACTAGGGTTAAGCTCCCAGTGCTCATAAAATGCTCCTTATGGCGTGCGTCTCGAAAAGCCTCTGACAACTAAGTCCAACTCCTAGCCTGCCCGTGTGGTTTAGTCTCTAAGCCCAGCGGAACTGCTTTTACTAATAGGAGAAGGGGCGAGGGCGGATCTCTGGCGCCTTAAAACCAGATGCTTCGGGTAGATGGTGGCTCGTCAACCTGGGAAGGTAGCCCATCTAGGGGAAGGTAAACCCTGATTTCAAACCTCCGCTGCCTTGCAGCATACCCGGTCACGGGAAAGGCTTCGGGAGTCAACCCTGAGGAAAAATCCGGAGTCGGAGCCCCTAAGGCAGTTCTATGTTGTGCTCAACATCGTTCTGGCAGCTCCTGCAACGGCGCTGGTGCCAAACTGTAGCAGCCCTGCTGTTCCTTTGGATTCATCAGTGACGTGGAGAGGGGGGACATGCTGCATGGGCAACATCTTGTCCTCCATATCTTCCTGCCCAGGCTTGAATCCTACCAACGCCAACGCTGGAAGGTAGAACACCAGATCACTGGAGAGGACACTCCAGCTTCGCCTTTGGCGTAGACAAAACACGGGGAATGACAGTTACCGGTTATAAGCCACCGCTCAATTGGCATAGAGTGCGGCACCAGGGGTTGTTCCCGATGGTGGGAGGGATCATTGGATCTCACTGGACAGCTACCGCCCGCCTCAAGCTGGGCAGCCCCCAGCCAATAAGGTGTTGTCCCGCCACAGCTTGCTTTCCTCATTGGGTGCATGGGGATGAGGAGAAGTCCGAACAGCAGGCTGAGAACCTTCGCACCAGGCAAGACAATAAAACAAAAGAGACCAACTTTAAAACTGGGAACTTGGAATGTCCGCACTATGATGACAGGACTCGCTGCTAACCTCAAGGACATCAACGACACCAGGAAGACTGCCATCATCAATAATGAGCTGAAGAGACTGGGAGTGGATATCGCCACTCTCCAGGAAACACGGTTGGCTGACGCAGGCACACTGAAAGAGAAGGACTACACGTTCTACTGGCAGGGAAAGGGCAGTGACGAACACAGGGAACACAGAGTGGGCTTCGCAGTGAAGAACACCTTGCTGAAGATGGTGGAACCGAGCAGCACTGGCTCTGCACGACTCCTCACCATCTGCCTGAACACCACTCAAGGCCCAGTCACCCTCGTCAGTGTGTATGCCCCAACACTGACAGCCACACCAGAGGCAAAAGACGAGTTCTACGAGAATCTCGCAACAACTGTCAGGACCATCCCCAACTCTGAACAACTCATTCTCCTTGGAGACTTCAATGCCAGAGTGGGTGCTGACCACGACTCCTGGCCCTCCTGTCTTGGACCTTTTGGCGTGGGCAGAATGAATGACAACAGACAGCGGCTGCTCGAGTTCTGCACATATCACGATCTGTGCATCACAAACTCGTTCTTCAAGACCAAGCCCCAACACAAGGTTTCCTGCCAACATCCACGCTCAAAGCACTGGCACCAGCTGGACTTGATCCTGACCAGGCGCACCTCACTGAAGAACGTGCTAATCACCCGTTCGTTCCAGAGTGCAGATTGCGACACAGACCATTCATTGGTGTGTTGCAAGGTCAAGCTGCAGCTGAAGAAATTCCATCGTGCTAGACAGCCTGGAAAGGCACGGATTGACACCAGCAAGATGGCTCAACCAGAACTTGTTGAGCAGTTTGCCTCCACCTTTGAGAAGAAACTTGGTGTACCACAAGAAGGAGAATCTGCAAAGCAGAAGTGGGAAGAGCTGCGAAACACCATCCACCGCACAGCCTTGGCTACCTTTGGGAGGAAGACCTCGAAGTCACAGGACTGGTTTGATGCCAAGTTGACCAAGATGACCCCCGTCATTGAAGCCAAGCGCTCAGCACTTGCTGAGTACAAGAAGTACCCAAACGAGAAGAATCTCCAGATTCTCAGGGCTGCGAGAAGCAAAGTTCAGCAGACTGCTCAGCGCTGTGCCAACGAGTACTGGACTCAGCTCAGCCAAGACATTCAAACCGCTGCCATAACAGGGAACATCCGTGGTATGTACGATGGCATCAAGAAAGCACTTGGTCCGGCTCAGAGCAAGACGGCCCCCCTCAAATCCTCCACTGGAGTGATAATCACAGAAAAGAACAAGCAGATGGAGAGATGGGTGGAACACTACTCCGACCTCTACTCCAGAGAGAACACCGTGACACCGTCAGCCCTTGATGCCATCGACTGCCTGCCATCCATGGACGAACTTGACGCCGAGCCAACCATCGACGAACTCAGCAAGGCCATTGATAGCTTGGCCGCTGGCAAGGCACCCGGCAACGACAGCATACCCCCTGACCCGATCAAGCACTGCAAGACCGCCCTACTGCTGCCATTGCATGACGTCCTCTGCCAGTGTTGGAAGGAAGGTGCCGTACCACAGGACATGAGGGACGCCAAGATCATCACCCTCTACAAAAACAAAGGGGAGAGAAGCGACTGCAACAACTACAGGGGCATCTCCCTGCTCAGCGTTGTTGGCAAAGTCTACGCACGAGTTGTTCTCGTTCGTCTACAGAAGCTTGCTGAACGTGTCTACCCCGAGTCTCAGTGTGGCTTCCGCGCTGCGCGATCGACGGTAGACATGATATTCTCCATCCGCCAACTCCAGGAGAAATGCAGAGAACAGAACATGCCCCTGTACGTCACCTTCATCGACCTCACCAAAGCGTTCGATTTGGTCAGCAGAGAGGGCCTTTTCAAGATCCTGCCAAAGATAGGATGCCCACCAAAGTTGCAAAGCCTCATCGAATCGTTTCACACCAACATGCAGGGGATAGTGCAGCACGATGGCAACGTCTCAGAGCCATTCAACATACGCAGCGGAGTGAAACAGGGCTGTGTACTTGCGCCAACCCTCTTTGGGATTTTCTTTGCTATGCTCCTGAGGCATGCCTTCAGCACAGCAACAGAGGGAATCTACCTGCACACAAGATCTGACGGTAGGCTTTTCAACGTCGCCTGCCTGAAAGCCAGAACCAAAGTACGCGAGGCTTTAATCAGAGACATGCTGCTCGCAGACGACGCTGCAGTCGCAACCCACACACAGCAGGAGCTTCAGACCCTGATGGACTGCTTCTCCCAGGCATGCAAGGACTTCGGGCTTACCATCAGCCTGAAGAAGACTAACGTCTTGGTGCAAGGCACGGAAGCACCACCAACCATCACCATCGACGACTACGAGCTGGAGGTCGTGAATCAGTTCACGTACCTGGGGTCCACGATCAGCAACAACCTCTTCCTTGATACAGAGATCAACAAGAGGATTGGAAAATCAGCCTTCACACTCGCTCGCCTCACCACACGAGTGTGGGAGAATCCCAAACTCTCTGTCAAGACGAAGATGGCAGTGTACAACGCCTGCGTCATCAGCACAGTGCTCTATGGGAGTGATACGTGGACAACATACACCCGGCAGGAAAAGAGACTGAACTCCTTCCACTTGCACTGCATTCGCCACATCCTGGACATATCCTGGCAGGACAAAGTGCCCAACACAGAAGTTCTGTCCCGCGCCAGCCTTCCCTCCATGTTCACTCTACTTAGGCAGCGCAGGCTCCGCTGGCTAGGCCACGTTCACCGTATGGAGGATGGCAGAATCCCAAAAGACGTCCTCTACGGAGAACTGGCAACTGGCAGGAGAGACGTTGGCCGCCCACGGCTGCGCTTTAGAGACGTCTGCAAGAGAGACATGAAGGCCCTGGAGATCAACACAGAGCGCTGGGAGGACCTTGCAATGGACCACTCCAAATGGAGAGGCACCCTGACCAGACAGCTCAAGGCGGGTGAAGAGAGACTGACTGCTGCAGCAGATGAAAAAAGGATCCGCAGGAAGAACCGCCACAGACCCAGCAGCACGGAGACCACCCACAAGTGTGACCTGTGTGACAGGGACTGCCATTCACGCATCGGCCTGTTCAGCCATCGGCCTGTTCTCTTCCATGTTCATCATAGACCGACGGAGGCCAACGATGTCAAAGGAGAATTTCTGTTACTGACTAGGACAGACAATAAAGCTATCTATCTATCTATCTATCTATCTATCTATCTATCTATCTATCTATCTATCTATCTATCTATCTATATTGTAGCTGCTTAAGTAAGTCCTTGCACTGGCGTTTTGCTAGCAAGGATTCTCTGCAATGTGGGTGGAGGAGTCTAACTATCCAATCAAAAGATGTGAAAATGCCGACGTTCTTGAATGTCTTCTCTGCGTACCCCTGGACGTACAGAAGACACCTGATTGGTTAAAGCAACATGATAAGTTTAACAGTTAATTTAACCTACAGAGCACACTGTTAATTCCTGAAGGCCCAAGGCAAATTTGTTTGACCCTGGCAACACAGATGGCTGAAATATGATTGGACAAAAAAAAACTCTACATGCATTACACTGCTGGAAGGAGTGCAACCAAGAGAAAAGCTACAAAATGAAGAGAATAGACTATTGGGAATAATTTAATACATCCTTATGGAACAAATATAAGAATGTAGGTTGTAAATGTAATTGCGATAGTGTTTAGGCCAGCAGAGAAGGCTTTGCTGGCCCTGAGGGTCCACCACTGCCAAAATGTCGGAACACCGGCTAATTAGCCTTTGGCTTTGAGGATTATTACAAGTACCTGAAAGTCTACAAATCAACTATATAATAATGATTAGACACCAAGACAATGATGTCTAACTTCATCTGAAAGCACCTGGACAAGTGAGTGTGCTGAAACTAGCCTTTAGCTCATGCTAATTCAAATTAGATCACATATCAAAAAAACTGAGAGAAAAAAACAAAGAAAAGCAAACAGGAAAAATTAAGTTGAGGGCTTTGTGAATAATTCATGGTCTGATATATGGATAAACATGCATGGTAAGATAATATTTTACAGGTTTTTTTTATAAATATAATATAATATTTATATATTTATATAATAATATAATTATATTTTTTATAAATAATATTTTTCTCAATTTTTACATGTTTAACATTTAAAAAAAAACACATCAAGTGCTTTGGCCCCAGTTTTATAGCATTTAAGTATTTTGTGTAAAGCTTTACAAAATATTTGCAAGAGAACAATCCGATTTTTTTCTACTTTTTCAGTCCCCAAAAATCAGAAGTTTTGCTTACCTTGGTTACAAACACACAAAGGCTGTTGATTTCACACACTGCCATGTCTCAGACCCAGCCACTGTCAAACTGGGGCTGCACGGTGGCGCAGTGGTTAGCACTGCGGAAGCACAGTTTACCCTTGGCCAGGGGATCGTGGGGATTGTGGGTTCGATCCCAGCCCCCGACCAACAGTGATCTGTGTGGAGTTTGCATATTCTCCCCGTGTATGCATGGGTTTACCCCGGGATTTCTCCGGTTTCCTCCCACATGCCAAAAACATGCAGGTTAGGTTAATTGGAGACTCTAAAGTGGCCCTAGGTGTGAATGTGTGTGTGAATGGTTAAGGGATAGCGCCGTATCGTGGCTGCTTCATCCATCCAGGTGGTGGATGACCCTTAATTTCCCCTCTGGGGATCAATAAAGTATACTAAATCTAAAAAAAAAAAAAAACTGGTTGTAAGCTTCTAGACCTTTGTAGGATCTTAGTTGTTTAAGAGTGTAAGCTCTGGTACTGTACAGTAATAAATTAAAGATGTTTGGATAGGTGATACTACCCTACTTCTCCATATCTTTTGACCAGTTTTGCTTTGGAATGAGATGGGGGCATGCTTCTTTGAGTTGTTTCGACTATTTTGATAATTTCTGAGAAATGATCAGCTTTTCTCTCTCAAGCAGATTTGGTCTTTATGTTGTGTTAATGACAGGGTGTGGTGTGCTGTGTTCATGTCTCTGCAGGCTGGATAACTGTTATCCTTCTAGCTGACTAAGTTACAAACCTGTCCTTAGTTCATCGACTTGGTCAGAAATAGCCACAGTGAAGTGGTGATATAATATATTAATGAATAAGCATTAGTCATTTCAGAAAAAATGTGTTAATCACCACAATTGATTAATAACAAAATAAAATGAGTTAAGAATAATGGTGTTTAATCACAGGTGACCTAATCAAGCCTCATCCACCTTCAATGGCTGCATTAACCCCAGTTGATGCTGCTAAAAGGGAGGACAGGAAAAACATTTTACATCTTTCCAAGTTTTTTGATGTGGGAAAATCTAGTATGATTTATATCCTCCAAAACTGTCAGTGAAGTAGCTCTTTTAAACCATTTGAATAATAATTGCACACCAGCGTATTTAAGGGCCAGTGCGTGAAGAGTTCTCCATTGGATCACTGGGTTTGTGCCGCCTTTCAACAGCAATTCTTGTTGTTTGGCAAAATTATTATTCCCTTCAGTTGTCTTACCTTTTTGTCCTCCTGTTCTCACAGGTTTGCTGCCCCTCCAGTGGTGCGTCTCCGGAGCTGTGTTTGCTCGCTCACCTAAATCATCTACCTCCAAGACAACGGCTTCTCCACCCAGGTCCTCCAGTCACTCCTCTTCCTTCTCTGCCGTCATTAACTCACCGTCTCTTCTCCCACCCCGTAGTCACTGCCGGGCTCTCTGCCAGTACCGCAAGATCAATATCCTCTGTAGTTATTTTCCAGTACGCCATATCCTTTTTTAATCCTTCCTCTCCTCTCTTTCCCTCCTAGGCCGCCTGTGACTCCAGCGTGCAACTATTTTCTTGTATGTAGTTTGGCTTCTTGGTTGCGGGTTTCATTAGTAGTGGTATGTGTATATTCATTAAGTTAGCATATTTTGTATAGGGTTTGGGTTTTCATTAAAGTGGTGTAACTTTTCATCTGCAGCTGTGTGTTCTTCTGAAGTGGTTGCCTTGTATTTAAGCCTCCTCAAAATCCCAAATCATGACACCAATAATGTTAAACCCAAAGTTACACCCTTGTCGCTACCTCTATCTCGTTTATTGCTGGCTTTCCCATAGACTGCTATCATCTGCACTCATAAGATTTGGCTGAGGCAGATTAATCTTTTTGCTTGTTGATTCACTCACAATGTAAACATGCATGCGGTAACAGTATGCATAATGCTTTGTATTACGCACCACACTACTTTGTCGCTACTCTGGCTGCGCTTAGCACATACACATGTAGCATATGCATACATGACCTCCACAAGTACTAGTTGATGTACATGTACAGTGTAGTGCCATTCATGTACTAGTACATGCACATTCTTCTTCTTTTTCTTTTAGATTTGATTGGCAGTTGGCAACCAGCCTAAGGGTGCATTACCGCCACTGACTTGATTACCATCACTCTATATCTTTGCACAAGGAGTTCCAACCAGGAGCTCCAAGCAACTCCCCACGCCCAAAAAAACCATCCATCCCTGGACTGCGCCCTAGGAGCAGCTGAAGAGTTCCCGGTCCTCATGACAGATTCATCTTTTCGCTTGTCGATTCACTATACATGTACATGTACAGTACAAGTACATGTACAGACTAGCAAGTTTTAGCAGAACATGCATTAGTACATGTATCTGCTTACTATGCAAGCACGCTTGCGGTACAGTACATGGTGCATAATGCAAAAACATTTTGCACTACTTTGCTGGTACACAAGCTGCGCTTAGCTCATGCATACATTATGCAATGCATGCATACATGACCTGTGCAAGTTGTACCTTGTTGTGCAGTACACGCCTGACATTGACGTTTCTTGCACAAGTTATTGCTACACTGCTTCTTATCAAGAAAAAAGCATACATCGACGAGTCAATTATGTCTTCCAAATTGCAAATCGTTCAGTTTGGATTCACCGATCATGAGGAGTACGAGGAGAAAGGAAGATCGAAACAAAGGGTGAAATGCAAATTTTGCAAAGCACTTTGAAGTTGGCCTCTGAAATCAGTCCTGGGAGCAACGCGATATTTTCTAACGTGTTACCGTAATGCCACTACTTTTGCAGTAACGTGCTGTGTAACAAAATTATTGTTTAAAAATTCAGTAATGCGTTACAATTACTGAAATTTGATCAGATGCATTACTTGCATTACGCTTTTTTTTATTAACATGGATAGATATTTTTAGCACAAATAAATACAAACTGACCCTATGTAGCTGATGCAGCCGTCAGTCAAGAGCCTGTTCACTGCTGCAGCCGGCAGCCATATTTTGGAGCTTGCTCCTGCTCGGAAAAGATGAAGCTGCTTTGTTTTTGTGAAAATGGACAGATTATGTTTCCTTTGTTGCGGGGACAAAAGCATATTGGTGGGCCGTGTAAGACCGACTGCAATCTTCGGAAGCGCCTGAGAACCGCAACAAGATCAAACAAAGCTAGTGCTATGCTATGCTAACAACACTGCTAACAACACTGCTAACAACACCGGCTGGATTTCAAACATAGGTATGCATCTGGACTAGGGCTGTGTGATATGATGATATATATCAGATGGCAATATAAAAACTTCTGTTGTTTCATAGAATACTTTATTGTTTATATCGTTATTTAAAATGTACATACTCCCGTTTATTCAGTAAAGCTCCTCACCACTACTTGTCAGCACCTCGTCTCTCCTTTGCAGTGCACACAGGGGAACAGGTGTGTCATAGGTGGCTAGGCTTCAGTCCGGTGGATGTTAATGCTAACAGCAAACTACCGGTTCAGATAGCTGCTAGTCCTGTTTGCCAGGGATGTGGGACCATTGTTCATCGACCTGCATAAGAGAGGATAGTTTGCTAACCTTGTTTTAATAAGAGGTAAGTATAACATAGAAAATTGTACCTTGGGGGTTGCCATAGCCTGGTCTGAGAGGATGGTGGGGGGGGGGGGGTTGATGTCAGGCAGGTTATGGCTGGGCATATAAATATGACAGTTCTTGTGAGTAATAAAAGGGAATGTTCCTTCCAGCTCTCCTCTGGTTTGTGGTTATTTTAGGACATAACAATTGGTGAAGAGGATAATAATGGCGGCGTGCATTGGGCACATGCCTGTATTTCTGGAACACCCAGGTTTACCGGCCGTGTCATGGCCTCATTGGAAAAAGAGTTTTGAGGCGTTCGTGACAGCAGTGGGCCTGAACTCAGCCAGTGAGGAAAGGCAGAAGAGTGTTTTACTCCATCACCTCTGCACCAAGGGATAGAGGATCGCTTTGGTCAGTGCCGGGATGTCTCGCTGGAGGAGTGCATGAGGGTGTTGGACGGAGCGTTTGGCGACCCCTCCACGGTCTCAGGGAGCAGAAGGGAATCCTTCCAGAGACAGCAACAGAAGGGTGAGTCACTAAGCTCTTTTCTGCTGGAACTTCTTAGCCTGGCACGTAAGAGTAACATTGGGCCACAGGCTTTTGGACTGGTTAAGGACAGGTTAGCGCATGGCGCTAGATGCTCGCAGTTAGCAGCTAAGTTGCTGTTAGCCACGGAGTTGACATCATGGGAGGAAGTGCTGGAGTTGGCAAGGAAAGAAGACTCGGTGACCCAGTTGGAGCAGAGGGCTGAGGCTAGCCAGGGGTCACCCAAGCACAGTTTCCTGCCGAACACAGAAGTTGGCACGCTGTTGCAGCAGCGTAGTGGAGGCAGGAAAAAGAGAAAAAAGAAGAAGAGGCGAGCGGCCTTGTGGGTGGGAAGACCCAGCGGCCCAGCTCAGGTTCACGCTGCAACGATGGGGAAAGGCCTGCTGAAGTGGTACATCGTCCAACTGGACGGAGTAGACATATCACTTATGGTGGACTCGGGGGCCGGGAGGTCTATCCTGATCCTTCCAACCCTGCGGCGTCTGTTCCCCGCGAAACACATTAAGGGTGGAAAAGTGAGACTTTTTGGCTACGGCCATGCATATATCGAAATGGCGGGCATGGCGGACTTCAAGGTGACCTGCGGGTCAAAGAGGGTCCCTAACTTTACGTTTCAAGTGGCGCGCCAGGGGACCGACCTGCTGGGGGTTGACCTGTTGGGACAGTTAGGGTTTTCCAAAATGGACCCTGAAGGCTCGCGGGTGCTGTCTGTGGGTGTGGACTGGCCGAATCTATTTGTGGGTTGAGGCCACATTGACGCATTTTATCACCGGCCTCTGGTGAATGAGAGCATCACACCAAAGATTCAACTGTTGAGGCGCCTCCCACTGGCGCTGCGGGCTGAGGTGTCAGCAGAGCTGAATAGACTGTTGGAGGCGGGTGTCCTCGAGAAGGCCAACGCTTCCCCGTGGATTTCAAATCTCATGGTGGTGAAGAAGAAAGGGGGAGCATTAGGCCTTGCATCGCCCTCAGAGTGGTGAATAAGGCGGTTGTCCCGGATAAGTACCCGCTGCCTACTATCTCTTAGAAAAGCTAGAACGAGTTATTACTCTGCATTAATAGAAGAGAACAAGAATAATCCCAGGTTTCTTTTCAGCACTGTAGCCAGGTTGACAAAGAGTCAGGACTCTGTCAATCCTAGCATTCCCTTAGAGCACAGGTGTCAAACTCATTCCATGGAGGGCGAAGACCCTGCAGGTTTTACCTCCACCCAGTGTCTTCAACAGGTGATTTCACTGAATTTCTTCCAACTGATTGCTGATCAGTGAAAACACCTGCTGATGACACTGGGTAGAAGCAAAACATGTAGGGTCTTGGCCCTCCATGGAATGAATTTGACACCCCTGCCTTAGAGCTTACTAGTCAGGACTTTATGAACTTTTTCAATAATAAAATTTCATCTATCAGAGATAAAATCAATCAGATTCTTCCCACAGTTAACTTAAATACTGTAACTACTACAACTCCTTCAATTGATGTCTGTCTTGATGAGTTTACTCCAATCGACCTTTGTGAGTTTTTAGACCCTATTCCTACCAGGTTATTTAAAGAAGTCTTCTCACTTATTGGTAGCTTTATTCTTCATATAATCAATTCTTCATTAACTTTAGGCCATGTACCGCAGGCTTTTAAAATGGCTGTAATTAAACCCTTATTCAAAAAGCCAACGCTAGATCCAGGAGCTTTAGCTAACTATAGACCAATCTCTAATCTCCCTTTCATTTCAAAAATCTTAGAAAGAGTTGTTGCTACGCAATTATTTGACCACCTGCAGGGAAATGGTTTACTTGAAGAGTTTCAATCTGGGTTTAGAATCCATCATAGTACTGAAACAGCCTTAGCGAAGGTCACTAACGACCTCCTCATCGCATCTGATAATGGACTGGTTTCTGTACTTGTTCTTTTAGACCTTAGTGCAGCTTTTGATACTATTGATCATAATATTCTACTTGATAGATTAGAACACTATGTTGGACTTAATGGAACTTTGTTGCAGTGGTTTAGATCTTATTTATCTGATAGGTTCCAGTTTGTTCATGTGAATAATGAGTTTTCTTTCAACTCAAAGCTTAGTCATGGAGTTCCACAGGGATCTGTGCTAGGCCCTACTCTTTTTAGTTTATATATGCTTCCGTTAGGCAACATTATTAGAAAGCACTGTATACATTTTCATTGTTATGCAGATGACACACAATAATAGAGGGTTAGTATTAATGAAAGCGCTTTGAGTGGTCTTTGTGACTAGAAAAGCGCTATATAAGTGCAGGTTAGTTAGTTAGTTAGTTAGTTATACCTGTCAATGAAGCCAGATGATAGTAGTCAATTAGCCAAGTTAGAAGCCTGTCTTAAGGAAATCAAAGCTTGGATGACTTGTAATTTCCTGCTATTAAATTCAGATAAGACTGAAGTCATTCTTGTTGGTCAAAAAAAACCTTAGAAATACCTTTCCAAATCAAACTTTCAGTTTGGATACGGTTACTCTTTCTCTTAATAGCTCTGTGAGGAACCTTGGAGTTATTTTTGATCAAGATCTGTCCTTCAATTCACATATTAAATTTGTTTCTAAGACTGCCTTCTATCATTTGCGTAATATTGCCAAGATTAGGAGCATCTTGTCTCAGAGTGATACTGAGGAACTGATCCACGCTTTTGTTAGCTCGAGATTAGATTATTGTAATTCTTTATTATCAGGGTGTCCTAAAACATCTTTAAAAAGTCTTCAGCCGATCCAAAATGCTGCAGCAAGAGTTTTAACAGGTACTAGAAAGAGAGATCATATCTCTCCGGTTCTGGCCTCTTCATTGGCTTCCCATAGAGTTTAGAATTAAGTTTAAAATCCTTCTTCTTACTTACAAAGCTCTAAACAATCAGGCTCCTTTTTATTTAAAAGATCTGATACTACCGTATTATCCTAACAGAGCACTACGCTCCCAAAATGCAGGATTACTTGTAATACCTAGAATCTCCAAAAGTACAATGGGAGGCAGAGCCTTCAGTTATCAAGCTCCTCTCCTGTGGAACCAGCTGCCAATCTGGATTCGGGAGTCAGACTCTATCTCTGTTTTTAAGAATAGGGCTAAAACCTACCTTTTTGAAATAGCCTACAATTAGGGAGGGATCATGTGTTTCTGAACCCTCCCTTAGTTATGCTGCTAATAGGTTTAGTCAGCCGGGGGACCTCCAGTAATGCACTGGGCCTCACTCCTTTCTTCACTCTCAATGAAATTTTTTTTTTTTTTTTTTTTTGCTGGTCATTAACATCTGTTTGTTCTCTCCCATAGATTGAGTCCCCATCATGCTGTTTGCTCTCTACATGTCTGTTCTTTTCATCTTGTCTATCCCCTCACCCCCCAGCCAGTCACAGCAGATGACTGCCCCTCCCTGAGCCTGGTTCTGCTGGAGGTTTCTTTCTGTTAAAAGGGAGTTTTTCCTCTCCACCGTCGCCAAGTGCTTGCTCACAGGGGATCGCCTGATTGCTGGGGTCTTTCTGCAACTGTGGGGGTTCTCCCTACAGTTGATAGTGCTATGAGATGACTGTTGTTGTGAAATGGCGCTATATAAATAAAGTTGAATTGAATTGATTTGAATTATGGAGGAACTGACTGCGACATTCAGTGGGGCGAAAGTTTTTTCAAAGTTGGACCTGCGGCAGGGCTACCTGCAGGTGCCATTACACCCGGACAGCAGGGACCTCACCACCTTCGTGGCGCACATGGGGGTGTTCCGGTATACCAGGATGCCGGACAGCAGCAGATATGGCATTTGTGCAAATTGTTGCAGTTTAAATGCAGAGACATACAGCAGCAAATGTATTACTGTTGGTGTGCCAGTCTTTCTGTGCCAACAGCTAAGGTAGTTATTGTGCGGGTAAGTGCATTATGGTCCTGGGGAACCATAGGGGACAATGGATGGAGAGCAGCAGCGATGGCATCTTCTGTGGATCTGTTTGACCTGTATGCAAACTGAGATGGGTCATGGGAGGGAGGCAGGATAAACTTGATGTTCTGCATGACCAGCCACTCGAAGCACTTCATTATAATGGAGGTCAGTATTACCGTCCGGTAATCATTGTAGCTGGATGGGACTGGCTTTTTTGGGACTGGTATTACGTATGGTGGCAGTTTTGAAACATGTGGGGACAACAGCTTGAGTGTGGGAGATGCTGAAGATGTCGACCAGGACATTCTTGAGCTCCTCTGCACAGTCCTTCAGGACGCGGCCCGGTATGTTGTCTGGACCAGCTGCCTTGCGTGGGTTGATCCTGCAGAGGGTCCTCTTCATGCTAGCTGGATCCAGATTCATGGCCTGCTCGTCTGGAGGAGGAGTGGGCTTCTGTGCTGATGTGCTGTTTTGTGCTTCAAAACAGCCGAAGAAGTCATTTAGGTTGTTGAGCAGTGTGGTGTCACTCACACAGGGCTGAGGTGGAGGTTTGTAGTCAGTGAGGGTCTGTATGCCACACCAGAGGGAACTTACATCTCTGGTGTTGCTGAAGTGGCCAGATATTTTCTTACTGTACTGTTGTTTTGCCTCCTTGATGCCATGGGACAGGTTGGTCCTAGCTGTTGTTAGTCCTGCAGTGTTGCCAGCCCTGAAGGCTGCGTCCTGAGCCCTCAGGAGTCTGTGGACCTCTGCTGTCATCCATGGTTTCTGGTTAGTATGAACAGTGATGGTTTTGCAGTGAGTGACGTCATCAGTGCATTTTGTTATGTATGCTACAACAACCTCAGTGTACTCCTCTACGTTTCTGTGTCCATTGTGAGTGGCTGCGTGCTTGAAAGTGTCCCAGTCTGTTGTGCTGAAGCAGTCTTTTCAGAGCATTAGAGGCTCCCTCTGGCCACACGCGTACCTGCTTTTTTGTTGGTCTGATTGTTTTCATTCTGGGTTTGTATGCCAGCCTTAACAAGATGAAGATGGCGGCATGATCGATCAGAGAGACCCGGGGGAAGGGGGGGGAGGCTCTGTATGCTTTCTTGTGAGTTATGTACACCAGGTCCAGCAAATTATCTCCTCTTGTTGGAAAGTCTACATGTGGTGTAGATTTGGTAGGAGGGCCTTTAAATCTGCATGGTTGAAGTCTCCTACTATAATGAGGAATCTGTCTGAATGCACTGTTTGTGTCTCACTGATGGCCTGATAGAGTTCTTTTAGTGCTTTACTTCTCTCGCTACTGCCGGTGGGCAGGGCGTATACTGCGGCTAGTAGGACAGATGAAAATTCTCTCGGAATGTAAAAGGGTTGGCACTTGATGATCATAAACTCCGCTAATGGAGAAGAGTGTTTGTGTACAACAGTGGCATCTCTGCACCAGGCGCCACTGATGTAAACACACACGCCACCACCCCGGGTTTTCCCTCCTTCCGTGAGCACTCTGTTGCTGCGGTATAATTTTAGCCCAGCTAACTGAATGGCAGAGTCCGGTATAATTGTCATTTAACGACGTTTCCGTAAAGATAAAAACACAGCAGTTTCGCGCCATAAAAATTATGAACAGGACTGGTGACAAAGGGCAGCCCTAGCAGAGTCCAACTCTCACTGGAAATGAGTTTGACTGGGTGTTGGCAATACAAACCAAACTATTGCAACGGTCATGTAGGGACCGGATAGCTCGTAACAATGAGCTTGATGCCCCATACTCCCGCAGCACCCCCCCCCCACAAGAGACCACGAGGGGTGCAGTCGAGTGCTTTCTCCAAGTCCACAAAACACATGTGAACTGGTTGGGCAAACTCCCATGATCTCTCAAGGACTCTCAAGAAGGTTCAGAGCTGGTCTGATGTGCCACAGCCAGGACGAAAACCATATTGCTCCTCCTGAATCTGAGGTTCAACCAGCGGTTGGACTCTCCTCTCCAGTACCCTGGCAGCTAATTATTAGCTAATTATTGTTTATTGGGTTTTCACAAAATTGATTTAGACCGATGAAACATAGAGCCATTTAGTGAAAACTAAGGTTAGAATGACAGCAAACTGTTTGCACATAACTCTTACAACTGGTCTAAAGCAATTGTAAATTTTGTTTGTACCTGTATGAAATTTCAAAATACTAAAAAATTTATACATGCCACAACTTAATTTAAAGCAATGACACGTCATGTTTGCTAACAAATCTGTTAGTACACATGAGGCCCTTTTCCACTAGCCCCGCTTAGCCCAACACGTTACGCCTCAGCCCGCGTTTGTAGCTTTTTCCACTAGCCCCAGCACGGTTTAACAGGCGCTATTTTCGTGCCTGATCGAGGGCAGGGTACAACCATGCTGAGTCGTGCCGAGATGTGATGTCAACAGACTGGTCGCCGCTGATTGGTCAGGTCGTAACGTCACGAAAGCGACCGTCTTCTGATGAATCTACACGACCGCCATTTGCAATATTTCACGGACTAACTCGGTCACGGAGTAAATACGATATTAATACAGACAGCATTGTAGGTTTTGCGGAAATCTACACCGTGGTCCAACGAAGAGGTGCGGAGTTTTCTCTGCTTGGTGGCAGATCCACAGTGAGAGGAGCGACCCGCACCGATACAGATGCAGCCCAGCATAGAACCGGACTACAGACAAGCTGAAGACGAACGTGAGAGAACCATCGATTGTGAGTGATTTGTAATAATGTGCATCTGTTCGCTTATTTATCCTGTTGGTGGTAAGCTCACTTTTTTTGAGCCATGCAGCGCCATCCTGTGCTGGCTAACGAGTGTTAGCTAGTAGCTAGTAGCCAACTGCTGATTCACGCTTGTTTTGTCCTAAGTATTTGCTTGTGAGAGCAAAACGATGGAATATGTTAATCCTGGTTAAAGTCCTGGTTTGTGTACGTATTGCACTTTGGTGCTGCTCATTAAATTGTGTGCAATTTAATGCTAGAATGTGTTTCCACATGCCAGGGTTTAGCCTCCCTCAGTGTTTATATTGTAGATACAGGTCAAATGGACCACAGGAGCCGAAATCTCGACATATTAAAAGTGCTCTTTCAAACCAGTGATTTATAAAGTCATTCATATAATTTTCTAAAGCGTCAGAATAGACCCACACACCTATTCTGTGGATTTTCCATAGAAGGTGTTGGAAGAGTGTTGTTGTGCTGTTCCACCATAAATCCCTGGACTGATAATGTACTTGTACCTGTACAGAGTGGATCCTGTGGTGCTTGTCAGGGAAACAAAGCATTTTTGTCACGTCCCACCACTGACTTTCACAAGTGTATTTCCCTAACACAGGTACATCTCCAAAAATTAGAATGTCATGAAAAAATTCAATATTTTTTGTCACTCATTTCAGAAAGAGAAATCCGTATATTATATAGATTCATTACACAGACAGTGATATATTTCAAGCGTTTATTTATTTTAATTTGGATGATTATGGCTTACAGCCCCTGAAAACCCCAAATTCAATTTGGCAAAAAAATTAGAATATTACATAAAATTAACGTTAAAAAATAGTTTTTAAATATAAATCTTGGCCGCTGAGGTGTTGGTTAATATGGGCTGTAGCCGTAATCATCAATATTAAAATAAACACTTTCAATATATCACTGTCCCTGTAATGAATCTATATATGGGTTTCACTTTCTGAAATGAGTGACAAAAATATTGAATTTTTTCATGATATTCTAATTTTTGAGATGTGCCTGTATAAGTGTTGAACTTGCTTGAACCTAACCACCATACATTTCTGTCGTTCGTCTAGGCAAGAGGAAAGCAGGCGCCCCACAACGGACCTCGCCACTGTGGAAAGTACTGAAATCCTTTGCTTTTATAGGTAAAGTGTCAAAACCAAAGTAGCACAACCAAACTAGCACAATTTCCACTTAATATAAAAGGGACTGAACTGAGATTTATTTGATTGTGTGAATATTAATTACAGAATAATTGAAAATGACTGGCACATCAACTGTAAAATAAACCGCTTGTTAATGTATTTATTTTTTTGTCAGATCACTTGTGTGATCCTTTGTGAGTTATGTTCATAACTGTATGTTTTGGCGAATGTGAGTTGTTCAGTCGTCAATATAATTTAGTTTATATGTGTAGTTTATAGTCTATCATCAATAAACTCATGCAGTAACAGGACACATTACAAATATTTGAGACCCATTGTAGTGCTTCCTTTTATATTTTAGCAATACAAGTACAAAACACCGCCCACACTTGAAACCAGGGCAAGAAGAGACACTTTTACAGACAAGACAAACTTTTATTGATAAAAACTTCATATTTTGACTGAGCGACTCCATACTCGGTGATGCACACCTTCAGTTAAAGTACTAGATTCCATTCAAGTGAATGTATTAATTCATTCTGATTGCTGAGGCCACAGTAAAGCAGATGATTTTAAATGTAACCCAGCCCTTGTAAAATCTACTGAAGCGCAGCTACATGAAAATTGTGGTTAAATACAACAACGAAATACTTTATTGTCACATTCAAATTGTAATCGCTCCTGTTTTGTTTTTCTTTTGAATTCTTGGATGGAATATGGTGGGCAATATAAGCTGCAGCTTCAGCCATCGCCCATTTCAGATAACCTATGTTGAACTGTATAATCAGAGGAGTTATTGTTTAATTCGACCTTGTTAGATTTTTTTCCCCTTTGTTATATTATTCTATTTTCTTTTAATCTTTACTTTTAATCAATCTGAAATAAAGATTCATTCATTCATTCATTCACATTCCACCACTGGCTTTTAGCAACAAGTGTATTTCCCATATATGTTTTAAACTTGCTTTAATTAACCACCACCCGTTTGTCTTTTGTCTAGGCAAGAGGGAAACTGTCCACCCCAACCGGACCTTGCCTCACTATTTACAGAGATGCAGGCTGAAGATCTGCTGAACCAGGACCAGTACGAGGGGCCGATCCAGTTGCTTCTCAGTGAGGCAGCGTGGCTGGCGTGTGTGACCCATTCCAGTTTCTTTTTCTTTTTTTTTACAGTTTGAATTTTGCACATTCTGAATAATCTGGAATTTGCTGCTGATTGTAATAAACAATTTAGTGACTTATGTGTTTGCATCATGATTTTCTATTTTGTCTGTTAAGACACCGGTGGGAAAAGAGTAAACTGTACAAAGGATTTATCGGTGACCTTGAAAATAATGGCTCATTTTTAAGAAAAAAGTAACCAAAACAATTATTAACTGAAGACTGTATTGTTGGATGTGCCACCGCACAAGCCCCTGCATACTTTAGTGACAGTACCAGTATATGGAGGAATTCTGGGTCATATTATCATCTGCTCTTCATCATAATGGGTTTGGGCGGGGGTGTCTAGTCATGTGCCATGGAGGGCCAAGACCCTGCAGGGTTTACCTCCAACCAGTGTCTTCAACAGCAGATTCCACTGAACTTCTCCCACTGACTGCTGATCAGTGAGAACACCTGCTGAAGAGACTGGGTAGAAGAGAACCTGCAGGGTCTTGGCCCCCCATGACACATGATTGGAAGCCCCCGGATTAGGGTTTAATGGGATTTAACATTTTAACACAAACTGCTTTATGGTTCATAATTCTGTTGACAGACTTACGCCAAACCAAAAGTGATTTCTCAAACTGCTGGATTGTTCTTAGACAGCTTTTCCAATCTTTTAGTATTTAATTTGTGCCACATGGCGGTAACCTTCACATATAAAAAAGAGACATCTGCAAAAACTTCAGAGGTTTATTGTCAGTGCAATTCCCAGTGCAATACTACATGAATGCATGTATAGTACATTGTTGATGCAGAGAATATATATTTCTACAGTACATGTATCTAGTAAATCAAATATTTTCCATGTAACCTTGTGACTGCATTATTTTAATTGCTTTTAATCCTAGATCAAGTTTGTTTTGGCCTAAAATGCATCATAACTGTCAAATATATCTTATTATACGTAACTCAGTACTGTTTACTTTTTGAATATATATTTTGTGGCTAATATAGTTATTAACATGGCGATCAAGTTGTGTCAGCTGATCATTTTTTGCTATGACACCACCTCAGACTCAGTACTGCTGCAGCAGGTACATCCATGATGTCTCAACAGTCTCTCCATGATTTTCACGCAGATCAGAGCAATTTTTTGTGCAGGAAATAAACGTTTCTACAGACATTCTCAAGCTCTACAACCACTGATCATTGTTGAAGCTGGGGTGACATCAGTGACAGGCTGTGTTGACATCAGTGACAGGCTGTGTTGAACGCCCAGACCGACCGTTTGAAGTGGTAATTTCCCCACAACAGAGCCATCTGAAACACACACACACAGCGTACATATTTTAGTACCTAACAGCGATAAATTGCAGACATTACAGTGTAGTACGACGTACTTATAGCAAACTAGCATTGGCAACATTAGCTTACCGTCATATATGACCTAGTTTGTATCCTCACGTCTTCGGCTCTTCCAGAAGCTGCAGAACTATTCCAGAGAGTTTTGTCTCGCTGCCTGTACCCTTGTCTGGCGGTCCTTTTTGGCATTTACGGTGAAAAAAGCCACAGACCGAGGAGTCGCCTTGTACAGCCGCCATGATGCATGTGTTATGTTTTGCTTGGGTCGCATGTTTTACGTCACGGGAGTGTGGCACCGCCTTGCTGTAAAAAAAAATCCCGCCCACCCCAGCTTAACCCCGCTTTACCCGGCTGCTATGGAGACACAACCGAGGCCGAACCGTGTCGTTGCGAATCGAGACGTGGCGAGGTGAGCTGGGCTAGTGGAAAAGTGCCTATGGTTTTTGCATGAGGTCCGATGCTTGTGTGTTGTCAGCACGGTATCCAAATGCTACTTTCAAATAACTTTGAGCTATACTGGGCAGCACGGTGGTGCAGTGGTTAGCACTGTTGCCTTACAGCTAGAAGGTTCCTGGTTTGAATCCCAAGGCTGGCAGGGGTTGGAACCTTTCTGTGTGGAGTTTGCATGTTCTCCCTGTGCTGCGTGGGTTTACTCCGGGGGCTCCAGTTTCCTCCCACAATCCAAAGACATGCATGTTAGGTTAATTGGCTGTTCTAAATTGTCCCTAGATATCTGTTTCCCATAGGCCCTTAGAATAGAGGGTTAGTACTAGTGAAAGCGCTTTGAGTGGTCTTTGTGACTAGAAAAGTGCTATATAAGTGTAGGTTAGTTAGTTAGTTAGTTAGTATATGGTCAGTTTTCACTAATTGAAAACCTTAACAGGTGAGATTTCTTCACTTACTGAATTTTGGTCTGTGTCATGTTTTGTGTGTTGGGTACAATTTTTTGTTGCATGCAGAAAGGGATTAACTCCAAAGCTCCAATCCCAATGGGCCCTGCAATGCCAGTCTGTTGGGTTGTAGCCTAAACAGACGTTACAAGCCAAGTGGTTCTTAGTTCAGGGGTGGGTTTTCCCAGAAGAGTCAAAGCTGTTATAGCTGCAAAGGGTGGCTTTCTACAAGGTTTAGGAATGTGTTTATGGAAGTTTTTGACCAATCTTCCAGAAGCACATTTTTGAGGTCAGACACTGATGTAGGATGAGAAGGCCTAGCTCACAATCTTTGCTCTAATTCATTCCAAAGGTGTTCTCCTGGGTTAGGATCAGGGCTCTGTGCAGGCCAGTCAAGTTCCTCTATACCAAACTTGCTCATCCATGTCTTTATGAACCTTGCTTTGTCCATTGGTATCCATCCATTTGGAGAGGTGTCCCAATATTTTTGACAATATAGTGTAACTCCTGGAATAATTAGGACACACAAACCCCTCCACCATGATAAGGTGATGATCCACAAAGGGGTTAAACCCATTCTTTCATCAAGAAATCATTCCACATGTTGGTGGGTTTCATACATCAGTCAGAATTTGCATTCTTTGTTTTTTGTGTGTTTTTTTTTTTTTTTTTCCAGATACAGAACTAAATATAGGGAAGAAAACTTACAGGGCAAGCACCTGCATTATCAACTAATTTGCTGCTATACAAAGGTTGTTTGAACAGAATTGTATCAAGTCAGAGTGATCAAAAAAGTAGATCTGTGTTACTTCTTCCTACTAAGATTTACTTCTTACTACTCCTTTTTGGACTAACAGTAACATGGTGTTTTGGTATGGGCTAAAATGTATAATGCTTCTTTCATTTTGTTTTGTATGCATGTTCCAAATAAATGTTCTAAACTAAACTAAACTTAAAATGCATCTTGTATTAACAGCTTTGATACTAAGTCAAGAAACAGATATCCATTTATTGCAATTGTGTTTGGAATCATTCAGTCATTGCCATTCAGTTTGAAGACTGCTGGCAAATTACAAAAAAAGACACCTTTGTAATGTATTCATCATTCAATATTTAAACTGCTTCACCATCCAGATACATCAAAGGTTAATTGGAAAGCCAGAGACTGCTTATGATCGTACTTTGTGTTGAGAAGGCCCAGTCTGATTCAGGAACTTTATGGATTGAACCAGGCAGCAAGTATTTAACAGACTCCGCAGTGCTGTTAAAGAGTCCAGAGCGCAGGGCCATTTGTCTTATTGTCGATGGAATTGACAGCTTCTGAGCCTGCTGGGAACCCGAAGAGAAAGTCAACACTCCACAGTAAAGAGGATTTATGTTCAAATAGTGTTTTCTAACTAATTGGAAAGCTGAAGTGTCGAAACTGGACCTCTACTGTGTTTTCTTCTGTTTAAATTAGGGTGAGTCTCTTAGTACACATAATTACTTTTTTCTTTTTAAATGCATTAAAACAGTGGATGGTAATCCTTGTAATAAGTATTTGATTTCCTACAATTTTGCTGAGCATATGAGTTTTTCCGCACTCGCAATGTGTCCAGCCTTGAGGTGGATGAGTTCCAATAGAGCCACATGGGCCCACCCTTCAGTGGGCTCACCACCTTCAGGAGGGATCATAGGGGGTCCAGTGCTATGTGGATCAGGTGGCGGTTGAAGGCAGAGAAACTAGCTTTTGGAAAGTGGAATGTTACCTCTCTCATGGGTGAGGAGCTTGAATTGGTGAACAAGGTTGAGAGATACCGGCTAGATGTAGTTGGCCTCACCTCAAGGTACAGCTCCAGTTTTGGAACCAGACTCCTCGAGGTTGATCTACTCTGGAGTTGAGAAGGGGTGAGTATTCTTGTATCACCTATCTTGCTACTGCTATATAGAAAGCCTAAAGGTGCATTCAGACCAAATACAAACGGGCAAATTTTTCTCTTGGCACGATTACATTTTAATTCAATGTAAACACGCAAATAGACATGAATTCACCATCTGAGTGAGTTGCAGACATGGGAAGTTGCCTTTATAACGTCTGCAGCTGTGTTCAACTTGTTGTGGAAATTCCCAAAACACTGTCATGCTTAGGTTTACATTATCAGATGGGGTCTCACCTGAAAAAATTGTCCCTGCCTAGAAAATTTCACCTGGATAATGGGTTGTGACAGTCTTCTTCTTCTTCTTCTTCTTCTTGCTGCTCCCTTTAGGGGTCACCACAGTGGATCATCTGTCTCCATCTCACCCCATGCCTTGCATCTTCCTCTGTAACACCGACCCTCTCCATGTCCTCCTTCACTACATCCATGAATCTTCTCTGTGGTCTTCCTCTTTTCCTCCTGCCTACTAGTTCCATCTTCAACATCCTTTGTCCAATATATCCACTGTCCCTCCTCTGCACATGTACAAACCATCTCAGCCTTGCCTTTCTTACTTTGTTTCCAAACTGCTCAACCTAACTTGTACTTCTGATGTACTCATTTCTAATCTTATCCCTCCTAATTGCTCCCTGTGAAAATCTTAGCATCTTCAACTCTGTCACCTCCAGCTTCATTTCCTGTCTTTTTGTCAGCACCACCATCTCCAAACCATACATCATTACAGGTCTCACTACCGTTTTGTCAAGCTTCCCTTTCACTCTTGCTGCTAAGCTTCAATCACAAATCACCCCGACACTCGTCCCCACCCACTCCACCCTGCCTGCACTCTCTTCACCTTTCTTGTGCACTTTCCATTGCTTTGGATGGTTGACCCCGGGTATTAAATTTTCACCACCTCTACTCCTTCCATCTTCACCATTACACCTGTATGCTTCTCATTCACACTCATGTATTCTGTCTTGCTTCCACTGACTTTCATTCCTCTTCTCTCCAGAGCATACCTCCACCTCTTCAGGTTCTCTTCCACTTGCTCCCTACTCTCACTGGGTTGTCGGGGGGGGGGGCGGAGGGGTAGTACCTTAGTAGGAGGACAGGCGCCCTGTTCCTTCGGGTGATTCGAATACCCTGGTCCCCACGCCCACCCCAGCTCGTACGTATGGCTCCTCGTAGCTGCCGTGGGCACAGTAGCGGCCACAACCCGGGCAACGGCGTCGTCTCGCCGGCTAAACTACGTACAGGTACCCAGCATAGAGGACCTCGCTGGGGAATGGGGGAACATCTGTCCTTCCCCTGTTGTACCCTCGAGTCATGTGTTAAATGATCAGCTTTTGCAACAGCTGTGAGGGCAGTCCTTGGAATGAGGATCCTGGTCAGTTGCTGCGTCTGCCCCAGTGGCTGCACGTTGCAGTTTCCGCCCCTACTGCCGAAGCTGGGTGTCAGGAAGAGAGGGTGGCCTTGGGCTTGTATACTCCACCGCCATCATAATCATCAGGTGCAGGTGTCTTCTTTTGGCTGCTGCTTTACTTACCATCAGTATCATTATCACATGCATAGAAGTCCTGTGGCAAGGAATGAGGTGGCAACGGGGGCAGGAAGAGGATGCTTCTGGGAGCCTCTAGTCACGTCTCCCCACGCATGGTGGTCCAGGTGTGATGGTCGCTCTGGTGCCCACCCGGAGCAATGGCCCAGTTCGTATCCTGCCCGGATGACAAGGCAGCCCTTTTTAGGGATAGCACTGCCTTCTCCAGATGGAGAGAGGGGGAGAAAAGGACCTCTAAAGAAAGCTTGCTCCATTTTTGGCTTGCTCGCTAGCCGCGGCGGGCTGGTCATCCACATCTGCGGTCGAAAAATGAAAGAGATGAAGAAAGTGAAAAACACAATAAACATAGCCACTTGGAATGTCTGTACCCTCCAAGACAGTGACAACAGCCTGCGACATCGGACAGCCATTGTTGCACAAGAATTACTCCGCTACGACATCGCAATAGCTGCCCTTAGTGAGACTCGGTTGCCTGACTCGACAGAGATCACTGAGCATGGGTCTGGCTACACGTTCTATTGCAGTGGGCGCCCGATTGATGAGGCACGACAGTCAGGAGTTGGCTTCGCCATCAAGACATGTTACGTCAACCTGCTTGACTCTCTACCGCATGGGGTCAGTGATCGACTTATGGTGCTCCACCTGAAGCTTGATACTGGGTACATAGCATGCATTAGTGCGTATGCACCAACTATGACACACACAGACGAGAGCAAGGAACAGTTCTATGAGCAATTACACCGTGTTATTCAAGCCACTCCTCATACTGACAAGTTGGTGGTCCTAGGGGACTTCAACGCTCGCGTGGGAGCCTCATGGACCACCTGGGAGAATGTTATTGGCCACCATGGTGTTGGAAAGGAGAATTCCAACGGCACCTTGCTCCGTTCTTCCAACAGGCGAACAAACTGAAATCCACATGGATGCACCCACGTTCAGGCCATTGACATCAGATTGACTTTGTCATTACACGACAGTGGGACATCAAGGATGTGCACCTTACTAGAGCAATGAGGGGAACAACATGTCTCTCAGACCACCGGTTGTTGCGGTCAAGAGTCGCGTTCTCCTTTAAGCCCCCATGGCGTAGGGTCCGGAAGACACCTGTGAAGAGGCTCAACGTGGCCAAGCTTGGCTCACTGGATACCAGGACCCAACTGAAGCAGCAACTTGTCACGAAAGTTACTGACTTTGACGATGCCCTTTTTGAGACTGTTGACAGCCATTGGACATTACTTCGTGATAATATCCATGAAGTGGCGGAGGAAGTGCTCGGCTTCATCAAACGCAAGCATTGGGATTGGTTCGATGAAAATGATGTAGCAGCCATCCAATTGTTGGACCGTCTTCACTGTGCCCATCTTGAGTATGTGAATGATAAGAGCTCAATTGCAAAGAAGGACACCTACCACCATGTCCGGCAGACAATGCAGGTTTCGCTGCGTAGTATGATAGACCAGTGGTGGATTGCTAGAGCTGAAGACCTTCAGGAAGCTGCTGACAAGAACGACGTGAAAGCGTTCTACGATGGCCTGAAGGCGGTCTACGGTCTGACATCACAGGGCAGTACACCAGTGTAGTCTTTGGATGGTCAGACGCTCATAAGGGAGCCGGCTCTCATCCTGGAGCGTTGGGTGGAACACTTTAATGGTGTCCTGAATTGCAAATCTGTAATCTCTGATGAAGCCATCGCACATCTTCCTCAGAGACGTATCATGGAGGAGCTGAATGTCCCACCGACAGTTACTGAGATTAAAGATGCCATCAAACAGACGTCTAGTGGTAAGGTAGCTGGTGGAGATGGTATCCCACCGGAGATCTATAAGTGTGGTGGTAGCATCATCGTCGCCCGTCTCGCCCAGTTATTTGCGACCATATGGGAGCAGAAGGCGGTTCCACAAGACTTCAAGCATGCAATGAGTGTTCACTTGTACAAGCATAAGGGAAACCGCCACTGCTGCCATAACCACAGAGGAATATCGCTCCTCACCATCGCTGGTAAGATTCTAGCATGTGTGATCATAAACCACCTCAATCACTATGTTGTCGACAACATCATTCCCGAGAGTCAGTGCGGCTTTCGAGCAGGACGAGGCACCATTGACATGAAGTTTGCAGCCAGACAAATACAAGAGAAGTGCCGAGAACAAAATTGTGATTTGTTCAGTGTTCGTAGACCTGACTAAGGCCTTCGACTCTGTTGGGAGCGAGGGCCTGTGGAAGCTGCTCGCCAGGGTTGGGTGCCCTTTTAAGATCGTCAGTGTCATCCGCTCATTCCATGATGGCATGGTCGGGCGGGTGGTTGAGAGTGGTTTAATCTCCGATCCATTCCCTATCATCAATGGCACTAAGCAGGAGTGTGTTATGGCCCCGCTGCTCTTTAGTATCGTCTTCGCTGCAATGCTCCTTGATGCCTTCAAGGACTGTGACAGGGGTGTAAGGATCCGGTTTTGCACTGACAGCAATGTATTCAACTTGCAATGTTTAAAGGCTAAAACAAAGACGTCATGCATGATGCTGTGAGATCTTCTCTATGCCAATGACTGCGCACTCATCGCTCACACTCTTGAAGATGCACAGTTCATCGTTGACCAGTTTTCTAGAGTAATGAATCGTTATGGACTCACTATAAGTATCAAGAAGACAAAGGTTTTACATCAACCTCGTCCTGGTACGCTCCCAATAAATCCTGTTATTACCATCGGTGGTGAACCCCTCAAGGCAGTTGACAAGTTCTGCTACCTGGGGGGCACCATTTCGCAGAATGCTAAGATTGATGATGAAGTTACCCACCACATCAGCAAGGCTAGCGCATCCTATGGATGCCTACAGCATCGTCTATGGTCGAAGCGTGGCATTCGTGTAAGCACCAAGTTCAAGGTCTATCGCACCATTGTTCTATCTACACTTCTCTATGGGTGCGAGTCATGGACAACCTATCGCCCCCATGTGAAGAAACTTGAACAGTTTCACATGCGGTATTTAAGGAAGCTGTGTGGAATCATGTGGCGAGACAAAGTTGCCAATACAGAAGTCCTCCGCTGGTGCAATATCACCAGCATCGAGTCATTCATCATATGTTCCCAGTTGCGCTGGACCAGTCACGTTGTTCGGATGACAGCTCAGCGCATTCCTAAAAGCTGGCCAGTTGGACGAAGAGCGGAGATCACGGGGCGGTCAGTGGAAGCGGTATAAAGATGTGCTCAAAGCCTCACTCAAGTCATGTGGGATTGATCCTATGACATGGGAGATGCAGGCCAAGAACCGTCCCCTTTGGCTAAAGATCTGCCATGAAGGTGTTGACCTCTTCGAGAGAGAGAGAACTGCCCGTTTTGATGCCCGCCATAAAGCATGTCATGGAGCCACCCAGCAACAGAGACGTCTACAGCAGTTGGTGTCATCCACTCAGCCAATTATGTTCATCTGTCCCGATTGCGATATGCTATGTGCTTCACGCATCGGCCTCATCAGTCATCACCGTCACAAGCACCCCCTTACAATTTAATGCAGCCAGAAGGTGGGAGAGCTGTCATTGGCGACGGCTCAATCCATCATCACTCTCACTGCAGCTCATAATGTAATCGGCAACTATCATGGTCTACGGAGACTCCTGCCTGACCTCGTCTGTCAGCCTATCCATCTAACTTCCAACTTCCTCATACAGTACCACCCTTCCTCTCTTGGTACCCTATCATATGCTTTGTCTAGATCCACAAAGACACAGTGCAACTCCTTCTGACCTTCTCTATACCTCTCCATCAGCACTCTTAGAGCAAACATTATATCTGTAGTACTCTTTCTTGGCATGAAACCATACTGCTGTTCACTGATTGTCACCTCTGCTCTTAACCTAGCTTCAACAACTCTTTCCCATATCTTCATAGTGTGGCTGATCAACTTTATGCCTCTGTAGTTACTACAGCTCTGACCATCACCTTTGTTGTTGAAAATTGGTACCAAAACACTTCTGCACTGCTTAGACACCCTCTCACTCTCATCTCATCTCACATACTGCATTACAGTGTGATATGGGAATTGCACAATGGTAGACAGGGAGAGGTTGCAGAGGGTAGTAAAGGCAGCACAGAAGATCATCGGCCGCCCTCTCCCTTCCCTGACAGACATTTACACCGCCTGCTGCCTTAGGAGAGCACAATACATCATCAAGGACATCTACCACCCTGGAGCTGACCTGTTTGACCTGCTGCCCTCAGGGAGGCACTACAGGTGCATCAGAGCCAGGACAAATAGACTTAAGAACAGTTTTTTTCCAAAAGCCATCATGGCTCTGAATTCTCAGTCCAACCCTCCCTGACCCTCTCAGTATACCTCTAAACACATCACTGTGTAATTGACATTTACGGTCCAGAATTCTGTGCAGTCTTTTTAATATTTTTATTTTTATATTGCATATATAACGCATTTTATCTTAGATTACGTACATTGTACACATTATACATTATTTATTGCAGGAATTTATTGTTTTTATGCTTTTTATTTTTCTCTTTTACATATGTTGCACTGAAGGAGATGCTTAAATCTCATTGTACATTTGTTTGTATGACAATAAAGGCTATCTATCTATCTACAACTCACTATATGCCTTTTACTGTCATGACTCGCCGCTCATCAGCGGCGCCAGCTGTGCGCACACCTGCGCCTCGTCAGCGGCGAGGGATTTAAGCCGCCTTGCCCTGGGCTTCGGCCTGAAGCCGTCTGTTCTCATCGGCATCTCTTGCTGCAAGGAACCCCCTTCATCAAGCAAGATTCTACGTAAGCATCTCTTACCTTTTCCTCCCAGCCTTCTCCCCTGTGCACAGGTGGATTTCCCGGCGGCGGACAACGTTCCCTTGCCACCATCTCCTCGCTGTTGCTTCAGGCACTCCAGGTCGCTGTCTACCGGGCTACGCCCTTGCTTAACGCCACCCACCTGCCCAGACCAAGTAAGCCAGCTGTCACTATTATTATCTCCTGTATTGGTGTGGTGCCCGTTACCCTTCTCCCTCTGCTTCTCCCATAGGGTTGTCCGGCTGAACGGCTTCCTGCCCCCGTGCCTGACGCAGACGCCACCACCAATACATTTCTCATCTCACAGACACGCAGTCATACACTCTTGTTGTTAATAAAGCTATTGGATCTACTCTGAGCCTGCGTGTGTGTCTCCTAAGCCGTGCATTATGTCAGTATGGCTTCAGCAGAGCGGCTCGGCAGACAGCGGGCTCGCACGCCGACTTTCCACCCTCGAGGCTCGGGTGGATCTAATAGCCCACCAACAACAACCTCAATCAATTATGCACTATTACTAACCGATTAGACCGTCTGGACCATCAACAGCTGTTCCCCCCGGCTCGTCTGGGTGGCGCAGCTCCTGCTGCTCCAGCGGCCTTTCAGCCTGCTCCGGGTGCACCGGCACAACTCACACCTTTTCCGACCCCCGCCCGCTTTAGCGGTAAGCTCGGTGGAGTGCGGGGGTTTATCATGCAGTGTGAGTCTGTGTTCCACCGCGTCCCCGGAGACTTTCCCTCAGACCATAGCCGGATTGGCTACATAGGAAATCTCTTGGAGGGTCGAGCGCTTACCTGGGCTTACGCCGTAATGGCGAAGCCCAGCTACGCCACCCTCACCTACGGCCAGTTCGTGAGACTGTTCCTGGAAGTGTTTGATCATTCGCGTACAGAGAGCGTTCAGGTCGATTGTCTTCTCAGCCTTCAGCAGGGAAGCCGATTGGCCGCTGATTACGCGATCAACTTCCTGGTTGCTGCAGAGGAGGTTGGCTGGGGAGAGCGTTCGCTCTGCGGCATCTTCCTCCGCAGTCTCAGCGCTGGTCTGAGGGATGAACTGGCTGGACGGGATATCCCGGAGACGTTAGCGGAGCTGACTTCTCTTGCCATCAGCTTGGATAACAGGCTGCACGAGCGTGCCTCGGAGCGGAGGTCTTCCTCTCGCCCTCGAGGGGCCTCGGCGCGCCCGTCCCAAGCTCGCCCCCTGGCGTTGCCGCCACCGGAGTTCTCCGAGGAGTCGGAGCCGATGGTGACAGGCTGGACAAAGCTTCCCCCAGTGGAGAAAAAACGCCGCCGTGAGTTGGGCCTCTGCATGTATTGCGGGGGCAGCCAGCACACGGTGGAGCATTGTCCAGAAAAGCCAAATGGGGAGGTCCGCGAGTGACTGTAGGGGGCCTTGCGGACGCTAATCGGTTAACTCCCCTCACTCAATTAACGCTGCCCATCCGATTCTGTCACAATCCCACAGGGCACCTCTCCCATGCACTGGTGGATTCAGGCGCGGAGGGTAGCTTCATTTCACAGAGCCTGGCAACCCGATTGGGCATCCGTTGCCACCCTCTCAAGTCTCCTCTCTCCCTAGTAAATCTCTCCCGTGTCTCCCTGGGAAAAGTAACACACCGGACGACCCCTGTCCCAGTAATTATCTCAGGAAATCATCAGGAGGATATCACCTTCTACGTCCTACCATCTTCAGTAACACCTGTGATTCTTGGATACCCTTGGCTCCGCCTCCACAATCCTGTCCTGGACTGGAGGACCGGCAGAGTGTCCGCTTGGAGCTCATTCTGCATGGGTACCTGCCTCCAATCCGCTGCCTGTGCCCCGTCCTCTCCTCTCACTCCCAAGGACGCCGCGCCTCCGGATCTCACCCTGGTGCCCTCGGAGTTCCACGACCTGGGCATGGTCTTCAGCAAATCCAAAACGATGTCCCTTCCTCCACACTGGCCCTACGACTGCACTATTAACATCCGCCAGGGGGCACCCTTACCCTCGGGACGTCTCTACAGCCTGTCAGCACCGGAGAAGGAGGCGATGAACACCTATTTGAAGGAGTCGCTGAGTGCTGGAATCATCCGCCCCTCATCATCTCCATTAGGCGCAGGGTTCTTCTTCGTGGGCAAGAAGGACGGCTCCCTTCGTCCTTGTATTGACTACCGTGCCCTCAATGACATCATGGAGATGGACCGCTACACCTTGCCCCTAATGGACACCGCCTTCCACTCCCTCCAGGGGGCAACTTGGTTCACTAAGCTGGATCTTCGCAGCGTATACCACCTCATCCGGATCCGGGAGGGAGACGAGTGGAAGACAGCCTTCCGTACCCCGAACGGTCATTTCGAATACCTGGTTATGCCGTTCGGGTTGACCAACGCTCCATCCGTCTTTCAGCGCCTTATTAATGACGTCCTCCGGGATTTCATCGGCCTGTTCGTGTTCGTCTACCTGGATGATATCCTCATCTTCTCCAGATCCAGGGACGAGCACCGGGTCCATGTGAGGCAGGTCCTTCAGAGGCTGCTGGAGAACAGGTTATATGTTAAAGCGGAAAAATGTGAATTCTACGCCAAGACTACATCCTTCCTGGGGTTCGTCATCTCTCATGACCAGGTGCTCCCGGACCCAGCGAAGGTTAAAGCGGTGGTAGAGTGGCCCACTCCTACATCTAGGAAGCAGGTACAACAGTTTATTGGGTTTGCCAATTTCTACCGCCGCTTCGTCCCAAATTTTGGAGCCATCGTCGGTCCCCTGACCCGCCTCACCTCCCCTAAGACCCCGTTCCGGTGGACTGAAGAGGCCGCAGCTGCTTTCCAGGCGCTGAAGGCGGAGTTTTCCTCCTCCCGGGTTCTCAGCCAAGTCGACCCCGCGCTGCAATGCATCGTCGAGGTGGACGCTTCGGACACGGGGGTGGGGGCGGTGTTGTCCCAGCGGTCGCCTGTCAACAGGGCCAAACGGCCCTGCACCTTCTTCTCTCGGCGCTTGTCCCCGGCGGAACGTAATTACGATGTGGGGGACAGAGAGCTCCTCGCCATCAAGCTCGCGCTTCAGGAGTGGCGCCACTGGCTGGAGGGGGCTGCCCTGCTGTTTGTGGTACTTACCGATTACAAGAACTTGGAATATTTAAGATCTGCCAAACGTCTGAATGCCCGCCAGGCGCGTTGGTCCTTGTTCTTCGCCAGGTTTTGCTTTAACATCACCTTCAGGCCTGGCTCCAAAAACGGCCTGCCCGACGCCCTCTCTAGGCAATTTGCCCCTGAGGCGTCAGAAGACCCTGTCCACACCATCTTGCCCAGGTCGTGCGTTGTGGGGGCTGTCTCGTGGGACATCGAGAGCAAGATCCGGAAGGCGCAGGAATTGGAACCGGACCCTGGCGGCGGTCCGGAGGGGAGGCTTTTTGTGCCGTCCACTGTCCGGGGGGAGGTTATCCACTGGCTTCTTACATCTAAGCTCACCTGCCATCCTGGGTCCTCTCAGATGATCGACCTCCTCCAACGTTCCTTCTGGTGGCCGGGTCTGCGGAGGGACGCTGCCCGCTACGCCCAGGCCTGCCCCGTCTGTGCCACCAGCAAATCATGTAACGCTCCCCCCGCGGGCCTGCTCCAGCCCCTGCCCGTCCCTGGTAGGCCCTGGTCTCATATCGCCCTAGACTTTGTCACCGGTCTCCCTGTCTCCAACACCTTCGACACAGTCCTGACCATCGTTGATCGTTTCTCCAAGGCTGCTCACTTCGTGCCATTATGGGGGCTCCCTTCTGCCTTGGAGACGGCGGACCTCCTCATCCAACACGTGGTCAGGCTGCACAGGATTCCGGTAGACGTGGTTTCGGACCGAGGCCCCCAGTTTGCCTCGGACGTCTGGAGGTCTTTCTGCAACGCCCTGGGAGCCAAGGTAAGCCTCTCCTCCGGCCATCACCCCCAATCCAACGGGCAGTGTGAGCGGACCAATCAGGAGCTGGAGGCTGTGCTCCGCTGCGTCACTGCATCCAAGCCTGCGTCCTGGAGCACACACCTCGCCTGGGTGGAATACGCCCATAACACCGCCCGCTCTTCTGCCACCGGGATGTCCCCATTCAAGGCATCTCTTGGCTACGATCCTCCTCTGTTCCCTACGCAGGACAGCGAGTTGACTGTCCCCTCAGTCCGGGCGCACCTCAGGCGATGCTGCTCCATTTGGTCTTCTGCGCGCAGCGCACTTTTACGCACGGCGGAGCGCAACAAATCCACGGCGGACTGGCACAGGAGACCTGCCCCTGCCTACCAGGTAGGCCAACGAGTCTACGTGTCCACTCAGGACGTCTGTTTAAAGGGTGAGAGGAGAAAGCTGGCCCAACGGTTCATGGGCCCATTCCCCATCACCAAGATCATCAACCCGGTGGCTGTGCGTGTGGCTATCCCCCCCTCCCTCCACATCCATCCCACCTTCCACGTCTCCAAGGTGAAACTGGCGGTCTCCGACCCCCTTTGCCCTCCCCCTTCAGCGCAGCCCGCGCCCCGGATGATAGATGGCCATCCGGCCTGGACAGTCTCCACCATCCTGGACTCCCGGCGCCGGGGTCGCGGGTTGCAGTACTTAGTGGATTGGGAGGGCTACGGACCTGAATGGAGACAATAGGTGCGCTCCTCGTTTGTGTTGGATCCGTCCCTCATCGCTGAGTTCCACCGAGCGCACCCGGAGAAACCATCGCCAGGAGGCGCTGCTAGAGGGGGGAGTACTGTCACGACTCGCCGCTCATCAGCGGCGCCAGCTGTGCGCACACCTGTGCCTCGTCAGCGGCGAGGGATTTAAGCCGCCTTGCCCTGGGCTTCGGCCTGAAGCCGTCTGTTCTCATCGGCATCTCTTGCTGCAAGGAACCCCCTTCATCAAGCAAGATTCTACGTAAGCATCTCTTACCTTTTCCTCCCAGCCTTCTCCCCTGTGCACAGGTGGATTTCCCGGCGGCGGACAACGTTCCCTTGCCACCATCTCCTCGCTGTTGCTTCAGGCGCTCCAGGTCGCTGTCTACCGGGCTACGCCCTTGCTTAACGCCACCCACCTGCCCAGACCAAGTAAGCCAGCTGTCACTATTATTATCTCCTGTATTGGTGTGGTGCCCGTTACCCTTCTCCCTCTGCTTCTCCCATAGGGTTGTCCGGTCGAACGGTTTCCTGCCCCCGTGCCTGACGCAGACGCCACCACCAATACATTTCTCATCTCACAGACACGCAGTCATACACTCTTGTTGTTAATAAAGCTATTGGATCTACTCTGAGCCTGCGTGTGTGTCTTCTGAGCCATGCATTATGTCATTTACTTTGCCTTTGCCACCTCTCTCTTTGCCATGTGCCTAGGTTCCAAATACTCCTGTCTTTCTTCATCTCCCTGCCTATTCCACTTTTCCTTTGCTAACCTCTTCCTTTAAATACTTTTCTGTACCTCCTCATTCCACCACCAAGTCTCCTTGTCTTTCTTCCTCCGTCTTGTCTTGTCTTCTTCCTCTGTGGATACACCACATTCCACTTTCTACCCATTTCCCTCAATACTTTTGCTGTACTTTCCCAGTCATCTGGCAATTATTCCCTACTACCCAGAGCCTGGATCAACTTCTTCCTGAATTCAATGTCATGAACTGGATCTGGACTTTCTCCAAACCCAGCTTCATGGCGTTGTGGCTGTATTTTCTCCTGCCTTATGTTTGGTGCCTGTTGTCTGCCAGTCTATGTTTAGGTCTCCTCTCACTCATTTTGTGATAGGCAGCTGTCAGGGAGCTTTCCAGGGTTGCCCTGCCCCCTGTCAGCTGACAGCCACGCCTCCCTCTGCCGTCTGTGCTTGACAGCTGAATTTCATTATTGTCTGTGTTTACCACTCAGTCCAATCAACACTCGCACGCACACTCACACATACACACACACTTACTTGTATCCACACACTCACACACACCTGTGCCCACTCAGCTCATCCACATTCACACTCACACCCACATACACACACTCTCGCACCTGTAATTAGTCTGCTTGTTTTGTTGGGATTATTTAAGCTCTGTCTGGTCATTTGTACCTCGCTGGTTCATTGGATTGTCAACCTCCAATCTGACTCTTGTAAGTACTGTTTCTCCCATTCCGCAGTCATGACTGGGAATGCTTTGGGTCATCTCTATCATCCCCCCGCTCTGCAGCCACGTCTGAGAGTGCTTTGGGTCTCATCCACTCACTCTCCAATGAACTGTTGGGTAGTTATGTTTGTTCACTGTTCACCTGCTCTGTTCACTCATTGAAGTTTAAGTTCTTGCTTATCTGTCATATAAATATGCACAGCAATCTCCTGTGTTTGGGTTTTTGTCTCTCTTGTCCATGCTGGGCAGGAAATCATGACACTCAATGTGACCTTCTTCCTTCTGTAACTTTCCCTACTTAATCTTTGGCTCTGCCTTCACTCTCTTCCTCTTCTTGCTTTCTAAAATCATCCTACAGACTGCCATCTGATGCTGTCTAGCTACATTCTCCCCTGCCACCACCTTGCAGTCTCCTATCTCTTTCAGATTTCTCCTTCTTCATAAGATGCAGTCCACCTGTGTGCACCTTCCTCCACTCTTGTAAGTCACCCTATGTTCCTCTCTCTTCTTAAAGGATGTGTTCACCACAGCTATTTCCATCCTTTTAGCAAAATCCACAACCATCTGTCCTTCCACATTTCTCTTCTTAAGACCATACCTACCCAGAACCTTCTCATCACCTTTGTTCCCTTCACCTACATGTCCATTAAAGTCCGCTCCAATCACCACTCTCTCCCCCCTGGGAACACTCTCTGCCACTTCATTCAACGTACTCCAGAATTCCTTTCTCCTCTACCTGACATCCAACTTGTGGGGTATACGCCCTGACAACATTCAACATCACACCTTTGACTTCTAGCTTCAAACTCATGATTCTGTCTGACTCCCTCTTTACCTCCTAAACACTTTTCACATACTCTTCCTTCAAGATTACCCCTACATCATTTCTCTTTCTATCTACACCATGGTAGAACAGTTTAAATCCACCTCCAATGCTCCTAGCCTTGCTTCCCTTCCATCTGGTTTCTTGAACACACAGTATATCTGCCTTTCTTCTCTCCATCATATCAACTAACTCTCTGCCTTTACCCGTCATAGTCCCTACATTTAATGTCCCTACTCTCACCTCCACACTTCTACCTGTGTGTGAAAAACTCTGACACTCCGATTCAGCTGCAGACCTCCCGCTCCATCTGTCGCCAGGTGAGTGTCAGTCTCATTTTCAAACTCATTTGCTCTCCAATGTTGATACAGTACTTTTACTCTGGTTATAGCAGAATCTCAGGGCCATTACTAGCAAGCACTATCCCTTGGACATGAATGTGCAAATGTGCGAGATTCGTGTGTGCTTGCCTCTTTTCACTGACTTTGTATGCATTGTGATGCATGAAAAATTCACTTCGTGTTTGGTCTGAATGCACCTTATGTGACACCACCTCTACTTCCGCATATGGGACCTTTGAAAAAAATTTCCATTGACGTGAATAACAAGAGCAAAATTATCTTTCAATCCAATCGAATTTTGCCACGAGTCACACATATGATGTTTGTCAATTTAAAAGATAATTTGCCCATGTAATTAAAGTTGTAGGCTATCATCTAATAAAAGAGTAATATTTAGTTTTTTAAACTGTTTAGTGAACTACAGCTCCTTGTCTCAAACTTGAGAAAGAAGCGTAGTCACAAGCCCCTGGTTCACCACCAACCTGTGCATGTTTCTAACAGATTTTCCCTGCTCAGCGACACACCTGCTGAAGAAAAAACTCTGATCATTGGTGACTCTGTAGTCAGAAACGTGAACTTAGATACTCCAGCAGCCATAGTCAAATGCATTCCAGGGCCATAGCAGGTGACACTGAGTCACATTTGAAAATGTTGCCTTTATCATAAATTCTCCACGATTGTTATCCACACTGGCATTAACCACATTGGACTTTGGCAGTCGGAAGTCACAAAACTTAACGTGGAATCGGTGTATAGCTTTGCCAAAACGATGTCGGCTCCTGTAGTATTCTCTTGGCCCCTCCCCAACCTGACCAGTCATGACACGTTTAGCCGTGTGTCATCCTTCAACCGCTGGCTGTCTGTGTAGTGTCCAGCAAACGATGTGGGCTATATAGACAATTGGAACTTGTTTGGGGGAAAACCTGGTCTTGTTAGGCGAAATGGTGTCCATCCCAACTTGGATATCTACTCTGTTAGATATTACAAGGGGTGTTGCCTGTAACTTATTGGCAGTAAGTTACTGTAATTTAGAATTGCAGTACTATACTGTAATTCAGTTACAGTATAGTATTGTAATTGAAAACAATACAACGATGGTTCCTTCTTTAAATGAAGGCTTATTAATCTAAATATCATCATCAACAATACAAAAAGGATAAATGACTTTGAATTAAAATCTCCTTGTACAGACTACTGATTGATTTTTTTTTTTTAAAAATGTGCACTAAAGCCATTACAGTAGGCTAAATACAGAAAAACTGTATTTTCAGAGTACTGTAATGTGCAGTAAATGACTGGATGTTACAGCTGAATTAAACAAAAATTCCCTTAATGCAACAGAAATTACAGTAACTCCATGGAAAAACATCCGGAGTGGTGGCCTAGGTGGCATAGAGCATCCGCCCCACACCTGAAAAGCTTGGGTTCAAATCACGGCCGAGTCATGCCAAAGACCATATAAAAGTGGAACTTCCTGCCGTCCAGCTTGGTGCTCAGCAATAATGGAATGGAGGAGGGAATTTATGGTGGCACCTTGCATGGCAGCGACCCCTCTGATTCTAGATGTGATTAACATTGTAGATAAGAGAAACGTAATTTTGTTCTACTGTATATGATTGGCTGTATGGATTGAATGACAATAAAGTTGGCTTTACAGTAGCAAACTTGGTGAAATATGGTATGCAACTGTAGAAATTACAGCCATGTCTAAGAGTTTAGCAATCTGGCATCATTTTTGGCCAAAGTTCTAAAGCCTTGACTACTCAGAGTTGGGACCAGGAAGCAGAGTCACAGTCTTACACGCCTCTCTGCAACTTTTCTCCATCAGCCACCCTTCAACTTAGCCTCTGTCTTGCTCATCAGAGAAGACTCTTTCCTCACTCTAAATTAAATAAAAATATAATACATACGCATCATAAAGTAATTAACCCAAAAGTTGATAAAATCCAAATTAAACATATACATAGGCTGTAAATCTAATGACTTGGCCTCTGTTCCTCCTCATAATTTGTGGTTTGTTAAATATTAGATCTCTAACTTTCAAGCCTCTGTTAGTCCATGATCTGTTAATTGATCATCAGATTGATTGACTATCCCTTACAGAGACTAGGTTAGGGCAAGAGGATTTATGTTGGTTTAAATGAATCAACTCCCTCTTGTTATGTAAACTGTCAAAATCCTAGAAGTAGTAGGAGGAGGAGTAGCAATGATTTAACATTCTGAATTACTTAAGCAATATTACATGAGAGGGAGTGTGGTATCAATGAAGTAGGGCTGGGCAATACAACCAATATATTCATTATATTGATACATTCTACTATGCGAAATACAAAAATATCTTTATTGCTGATCTCAATCAATTTCACAGCTGTCAGCTTCTCTCTCCTCTCACACAGAGAGAGATCTTTCTTCAGTTGTGCCTCTTTATTTATAGTTGTGTGTTAGTTTTATTTTACAATAAACTGGTGAACTTTTACAACTGAGACTGAGTCTCTCTCTCATCTCTCATCTCAATCTGAGCAGCTCTGCATTTGAGCCTCACTGACACTGAATCATGACAGAACGATCCAGCCAGGATCGAGGCTCAGTGGGCACACAGCCAGGCGAACAGTCAGCGCTCTCGTGCTTGGATGCCACGGAGCACCAGGTCATGTATATCTTTCTGAACAGCTCCAAACCATCACCCAGCAACTGGCGACCGTTACCGAGCATCTGTGTCGGCTTCCTGGTGCAGCGCCTCCTTATAGTTGTAATATTTCTGCCTTCCAGGCAGAAGAGAGTAAAAGGAAGGACTCAGGGTTGCAGGCAGGAACATGGTGCAATAATGATTTATTTACTCAAGTAAGGACCGAATAAACAACAGCACAAGGGCTGAAAACAAAACATAACCAGCAGGCAAAACTCACAAGGAATATAACTAGACACAGGGAAACACAGGAAAGAACGACTGGGAAACAACAACGATGACACCGGACAGAGCACAAGCACAAACTGACATAAATAGGGAGGTTGTAGGGAGCTTGAAATGAAGAAGCGATGTGATTTTATAAATCAAGTTTTATTATCAGCTTCCAGTCCCTAACATGTCTCATCTAGATGCAGAAGCAGAATGAAGAGGCTGAGCGCAGTCAGACCTTCATACTTATACCCACACTCAACAAAAGACATTGCATATCAAAGCTGACATCCCGCATTAGCGTAATCCCTCTCCATTGTCCTCTCTCTCCTCCACCTGACCCTGGGGGGTCAGGAAGTTCGATCAGGTCTCCACCGCTGCGACTCCATCTGCTCCTTGATCTTCGCCAGTGGTCGAGACCTCTTGTCCTGCTCTGAGACGTGAGGTCATTCCACATATGCAATCTCTAAACATTCCACTTATGTCTATACATATGTAGGTATGGATATATGAATAATATAAGCCACAGCACCCCCCCCCCAAACGTCTAAGAAAAGGACAATCAAATTAAGTTTACAGCTTAAGATAACATCCATGACATATTATACCGTTATACATCTCAACAGGAAACAGGAAAAATATCTTCAGCAGTCATGCTAACCTTCAAGTTATGCAGCATGATCCTGTTAAAAATTCAGTGGTAACAACCGCAGTATAGTTAATGTCACAAGTTAGCCTTAAAACTGCACGGCATAATCCGACAACATAGTTAACAACTCTTTGTCAATTTTACATCAGTCTATGTGTCGTCTGGGTTTTAATCTTCTCCCGAATCTGCTGTAGGCCCGCTTTGGCGTCCTGGCGGGACCATCCTGTAAGGGATCTGCAGCTTGGGGAGGAGAGTGGTTATTTGTTCCCTGCAGGGGGGCTGAGTCTTTTTTCTTGGGGGGTCTACCCCGCCGAGGTGCTCTCGCCACCCGTGCAGGCTCATCGCTCAACAAGAAAGCAGGTTTAAGTCTGTCAATGCTGACTGTTTCTTTTCTGTCCCCTAAATCAAGCACAAAATGCTTATCACCAGGTTCCAGCACTCTGTATGGTCCATCGTATGGAGGGCGGAGGGTTGGTTTTAAAGCTTCGTGTCTAACAAAAACGAACTCGGCGTTTTTCAAAGCTTGGGGGACAAAAACCCGCGGAAAAGAGTGATGTACGGGTCCGGGGAGCGTGTCCGGTCCCGTGCTGCTTAGGGGCCTCAGGGCTCGTAGGTGCCCGGGCTCTGGATGTTCTGGTAAGAACTCACCTGGGAGCCTGAGAGGTTGTGCAAAAACTAATTCTGCCGGGGAGGCGTCTAGATCCTCCTTAGGCGCAGAACGCAACCCTAATAAAACCCAGGGAAGTTTATTCACCCAATCTGTATCCGTTAGTGAGGCCCTGAGGGCGGCCTTTAAAGACCTATGAAAACGCTCGCAGAACCCATTATCCTGAGGGTGATACGCGGTGGTGCGATGAATTGTCGCCCCTAAGCTGCTGGCCACAGCTCTGAGACAAATTGAGGCCCCCTATCGGACGTGATGTCCGATGGGACGCCGAAACGCGCCACCCAGTTTGTTAAAAAAACGCGAGCGACTTCCGCGGCTGTGGTTGACGCCAGCGGGACCGCCTCCGGCCAGCGTGTGGTACGGTCTACCTTTGTTAACAGGTGTATGAACCCTTGCGACAACGGTAGTGGGCCCACGAGGTCGACGTGTACGTGGTCAAACCTCCTGGCTGGAATTCGGAAAGGTTCTAGAGGAGCTTTTGTGTGTTTGTGTATTTTGGCGCGTTGGCAAGACATGCAAGTCTTTGCCCATTCCTTTACATTTTTACGCAGGCCCGGCCAAACAAACTTCTCCGCGACCATTTTAACCGAGGCGCGCACCCCTGGGTGCGCGAGGGAGTGAATCGAGTCAAAAATGCGGCGGCACCACGCGGCTGGAGCTACCGGGCGAGGCCGGCCCGTTGACACGTCGCAGATTAGGGGGGGAACACCGTCACGCAAACCCCTTTCCTCCAGTCTTAACCCTGTTGGTCCAGACTGGAGCGCGCACACGTCCGCGTCACTGCTTTGTTCCGCTGCCATGGCCGCGTAATCTATCCCTACGTGGATTGGGGCCGCATACGCGTCCACGTTGGCCATGAGTTCTGCGGCTGCGGTAGTATAATCTGCTTCTTCGCGCTCTGACGATGTCACAGCGTGGGAGAGGCAGTCTGCTACCACATTAAGCTTGCCTGCCACATGTCGAATATCTGTGGTGAACTCTGAAATTGCAGCTAGCTGTCTTTGTTGCCTGCCTGACCATGGTTCTGAAATTTTAGCCATCGCAAAAGTGAGTGGTTTGTGGTCTACAAAAGCCGTGAAACGCCGCCCTTCCAGCCAGAACTGGAAGTGGCGGATGGATAAATGAAGCACTAGCAGCAACCTGTCAAATGTGCTGTATTTGCGCTCGGTTTGGTTTAAGGATTTACTAAAAAATGCTAACGGTTGCCAGGTTCCGCCAACATGTTGTTCCACGACTGCCCCTATGGCCAGGTCTGAAGCGTCTGTGGTTAACGCTATGCGGGCCGAGGGATCGGGGTGAACCAACGATGTGGCATTTGCTAGTGCACTTTTTACTTCCGCGAAGGCGCATTCCCGCTCCGGGGTCCATTCGACCGCGTTGGAGGGCTTTTGTTTTCTGAGCGCGGCATATAGGGCTGCATGAGTTGAGCTGCGCAGGGGAGGAAACGGTTGTAAAAATTCACCATTCCTAAAAATTCTTGTAGCGATCTGACCGTTTGTGGTCGTGGGAAATTTGCTACCGCGCGCACTTTGTCCGGCAATGGAACTGCCCCCTCTGGTGAAACTCTGTGTCCCAAAAAATCAATTTGTGACACACCGAATCGGCATTTGGCTGGGTTGATTATTAACCCGTGCTCTTCTAGTCTCTGAAAAACTGTAGCGAGGTGTTGTTCGTGTTCTTCCTCTGACGAGCTGGCTACCAGAATATCATCGAGGTAGACGAACACGAAGGGGAGGTCGCGTAATACCGCATCCATCATACGCTGAAAAGTTTGAGCAGCGCCTTTGAGGCCAAACGGCATTCGCAAAAATTCAAAAAGACCAAAAGGGGTTATTACAGCCGTTTTAGGAACGTCCTCCGGTCGAACCGGAACTTGGTGGTAACCGCGGACCAGGTCTATTTTAGAAAAAATGCGCGCACCCGCCAGATGTAGTGAAAAATCTTGGATGTGAGGGATTGGGTAGCGGTCATGCGCTGTCGCATTGTTTAATCTGCGGTAATCTCCGCAAGGTCTCCAAGAACCGTCGGTTTTTGGGACCATATGTAGTGGTGATGCCCAAGGGCTTTTCGAGCGCCGAATAATGCCCAATTTTTCCAGGCTGGCAAACTCGTTGCGTGCTATGGCGAGCTTGGTCGCGTCTAAGCGCCGAGCTTTGGCAAAAACAGGTGGGCCTGTTGTGGGTTCAACCCCGTGTTTCGCTACTGTTGCTGAAAATTTGGGAACTGTGAGTGCTGGAAATTGGGTGAGGAGTTGGTCAAACTTACCTCCTGCTGCAGTGACGCTGGCCTGCACGGGTGGTGGAGAGACTCGAGCTGAGCAGGGGGATAGAAGAAAATGATAGTGCATTAACCAAGCGTCTATTTGCAAGATCGACTAACAACCCATGTGCACACAAGAAATCAGCGCCCAACAAGTTAAAACTCACCGCCGCTATAATAAATGTCCACCTATAGTTGCGGCCGTGAATGGACAGAGGTAGGTTTCTTTCACCGAACGTGTCGATGATCGAGCCGTTAGCTGCCATCGCTCCGTTTCCACGGGGTCCCATTGCCCGGTCTGCATTGGACGGGGTGATGAAGCTCACCTGAGCTCCAGTGTCGATGAGGAACTGTCTCCCGGAGCGTCCGTCAGTCACGTAGAGCAGCTTGTTTGTCTCGCCGAGAGCCGTAGCTGCTGACGGTTCCCGGCTTTTGACGTTTCCTGAGCTGTTGAAATTGCAGGGGGGCACGCATTTGTACGCCCTCTCGGCGAAATGTTGATGATAATAGCAGAGGTCGTTCCGCTTGCTGCGCCTTGGTCGCGTCGCTGCCATGGTGGGCGGGCTCTGCTCTGTTGTCTGCGGTTCTCCGCTGCTCTGGGCTCCCGCGCCGAGATCTGCAGATGCTGCTGTGGCCATCTGTTCGCCACAGGAGTTGATGAGCCGCTGCGCTTCTCGGGCCAGCGCGCGGAAGTCCTGCTGGGTGCTGCACCGCATGTTGGCCAGGGTCCCTCTCATGTGCGACGGCAGAGTGCTGAGGAATATATGTTGAAAGAGGAAGTTGTTATTGTCTGCCTCCCTCAGCTGCAGCATGTCCTCCATGAGGGCCATCGGTCTGTGTCCTCTGTGGCCGTAAATCGCCAGAATCCTCCCCGCTCTTTCCTCGGCTGAAGGGACGAAGCTCTCGATGAGGGTCGCCTTCAGTTCTTTGTATTTGTCATGGGCGGGCGGTTGTTGTATCACGCTAAGCGCGCATCTTGATGTGGCGGCATCGAGTCTGGCGACGATGTGGTAAAATTTTGTTTCCTCCGCCGTTATCCCCGCCAGTGCAAACTGAGCCTCAGCTTGCTGGAACCACGAGCTCGGGTCGTTTTGCCAGAACTCTGGGAGTTTGACGGTGACGGCGCTTGCCTGGGCCGTCTCTGATGTGTCTGCAGGGCGAGAACGCCTTTCTTCCGTTCTCGCGGCGGAGCTGGGGACGGTGCTCGGTTGAGCCCTCTCTGATGATTCTGCTGTGGGGGAACGTCTTCCATCCGTTCCCCTGTCTGCGTTGGCGACGGTGCTTGCCTGGGTCGCCTCTGATGAGCTTGTAGCGGGAGAACGTCTTTGGTCCATCCTCACGTCTGGTCACCAATGTAGGGACCTTGAAATGAAGAAGCGATGTGATTTTATAAATCAAGTTTTATTATCAGCTTCCAGTCCCTAACATGTCTCATCTAGATGCAGAAGCAGAATGAAGAGGCTGAGCGCAGTCAGACCTTCATACTTATACCCACACTCAACAAAAGACATTGCATATCAAAGCTGACATCCCGCATTAGCGTAATCCCTCTCCATTGTCCTCTCTCTCCTCCACCTGACCCTGGGGGGTCAGGAAGTTCGATCAGGTCTCCACCGCTGCGACTCCGTCTGCTCCTTGATTTCGCCAGTGGTCGAGACCTCTTGTCCTGCTCTGAGACGTGAGGTCATTCCACATATGCAATCTCTAAACATTCCACTTATGTCTATACATATGTAGGTATGGATATATGAATAATATAAGCCACAGAGGTTACTGATTACAACTGCCACACAGGTTGGAACAATTAAGGGCTAAACAGTAGCACACATGAGGAAATGGCTATGGGTATGGAAACATGAGGAGCTGGGGACAATAGAGAGCCAAGTACACACACCAGATGTCAGGGCGTGGGTTGAGTCTTATGTCGTCAGTTCCTGTCAGTATTCGTACATCTGTAAAGCATAGACTCAACCCACGTCCTCGCATTGGGTTTATGTTATATTTCTTTTATTTATCTTTAGAAGAAATTTGGTTTTATTCATGCAAGAATAATCTTACAATTTTAACTTTGTGTACAATTCAGCGCTGTTACCTCAAACAATTTCCTCTCGGTAACTTTTATCATTGCTGTTCTGCATGAAATAGCTAGATTCACAGCTTCACAAATGAAGTTAAAGAAAAAAAATGGTTAATTCAGATTATTCCGCCGGAAATTTTCGCTGATTAAGTTGAATTAACGAAAGACGAATCGGATTTCTTCACGATCCTGCCTCTCTAGGCCTTTTTCTTAATTAATTCAGCATATGATAATGCTTTTTGAATTTTTAGCATGCTTTTTTTTAAAAAAAAAAAATTACTGTGATAAGGATAGGGGAAGTGGGCCAAATTCCCTCCTCCCCCTCATGATCAGCATATTATATTTATATTATATTAGCATTATATTTAGCATAAAGGGTATAATCACATTTGTGGAACCAATGAAACCTTAGTGAGAATTTGTAACTGTGATGAAAATGGAGACTGAAATAACTGTAACCAAAATATGAAGAAAATTGGACGCAATTTTATGAGAACAATGATAAACGCTGATTACATGAAAAAAAGAAAGTATGGGTTATTCTAAAAAGAAAAAAGTGGAGGTTAATGAAAAAAGGGATACAATTTCTCCTTAATTCTATAGCTGTGATCAGAGTTATGAACTAGTTTAAAACCTGAGACAAATTATGACATACTTTAAGGTGATGAAAATCGCATTAACTCAGCAGATGAAACAAGGGATCTGGCTCACATGACCCGTGGCATTGGCTTTTCAGCTGGATCCTTTGCTGAAGCTTTATTCGATGACGGTACCGGAGAATATCTGCCAGCAGATATTTCTTCGCAGGGGCAACAGTCAGGAGCTGAGATCCAGTGACGATGATGAGAGGCTACTGGCCGCTGAAGCGGTATGTCATATGGACAACATGAGAATTTTTCAGCAGCTTTCTTGGGTCCAGATACTATGGAGATTGTTCAAAGTCACAGAATCGAAGAGATAAAAATAAAAAGTGAATTAAGCCACGAAATCCGAGCTCTTCCGATGTAGTGGTGATTGGCAAAAGCAGCTTCCAGTGTGAGTAAGAAAAAACAACACGATCAGTCCACTTTAAACACAGTGAGTTTAAGAAATGATTAGAAAAAGCTTAGCAACTTATAAAATAGGAGAAAAAAAGAACGTCTTAGAGAACAGAGTTTCACTCCATATAGAAGATGAGCTCAAAAACAGAAGAAAAAGATTTTTTTTCAGACACTTACAGAAGAGAGAATTTGAAGCAGACACATAACTGAAAACAGAACTCTAAGCTTATCCCTTAAAGTGTGGATTTTTTTTTCAAGGGAAAAACCTGATTGACATGAAAGGGAACCAATTGTCTCCTATCGTGGGAGATTTGAATGGGCTATGGTCCAGTAAAGAAAGAGGCTCTTTGTCTGTAACTGACCAATAAAATGAAAGGGGGCATCATCCATCCAAGACTGGCTGGTGATTGGGTGAGACCAGTCAGATGACTTGCATATGCTTTCAGGAGACATGAACACATTAATTTGAATTTCATATTTTCTACAAATATATGTAAGCTAACTTCAGTGATTCATAACTAATTTCCATTACTACTTCCAGTGAGCATGCACTTTCATAAGCTTGTCCTTCTTCTGAGGAGTTACCTGGCAGATGACATGACCTTTAACACCAACACCACAGCCATTATTAAAAAGGCTCATCAGCGACTCTACCCTCTCCGGTGGCTAAAAAAGGCAGGTCTTCCCACTCAGCTCCTCACCACTTTTTACAGAGGCACCCTGGAATCTGTCCTTTCATATGGTCAGACTACCTGGTTTGGGAATTGCACAGCTTTAGAGAAGCACCAGCTGAATAGGGTTGTAAAAACAGCCAGTAAGATCATTGGTGTTCCCCTCCTCTCCTTGGAGGAGATTTACAATAAACGCTGTGCTAACAGGGCTGTTAACATCATTAAAGACTACGACCATCCTTCCCACAGTTTGTTTTCTCTTCTGCCCTCAGGGAAGAGGTACAGGTGTCTTCAGGCCAGGCCAGCCAGAATGTTGAACAGTTTTTCCACATGCAGTCAGGATTATAAATGGGCTGTGCCTTGTTCCCCTGCCAATTGCTTTTCCTACCCCTCACCTCTGCTAAACTTGTATATGTATTCTGTTCGGTTGGGCTGACCATAGTGTTTAACTGATATGTTATAGTTGTTGATGTATTGTTGTATTTTATTTTTATGCTGTTGTTTTTAAACTTATTCTCTATGTATATTGTGGTACTGTGTTATGCTGGGGGATCATAATTTTGTTTTTTATGTCCATGCACATACTAAATGACAAAGAAATTTTCAATCTTAAATCTTGAATCTTCTATAATGATCATGCATTGGAATAAGGTTCGTTCAAGCATTTTCAAAATGCAGTACATTTAACCCAATGATTAATGAAACATTTCAAACCAGAATGGTATGTCAGAGTCCCTCTTGACTTTCCAGGGTGTCCTGAAAAAGAAAATCTTTTGAAAATTGAGAGTTTTTGTTAGAAGGATGTCATTTCCATTCAGTAAATACAGTTCAGCTTGCAGAAGTAATGCAAACATATTCTGGAGCTGTCCAAAAGGGGGCAATGTTGGGCTTTGGATAAATTCCTAGGAAGACTTTAGGAATTTGTTGATAGCTGGAGAATGTCACAACAGTCCTAGGAACATAAAACTGTCTGGTTGAGGAGTGTTCTTCTTGAATTTATGATCACAGTCTTATCCATTCCTGGCATGAACAGGATCCTTTATCGTCCCTTTTACCACTGAATGTGTTTTCAAGCTGTGATCCTTAGGTGAAGAACAACAATTCCTGACCAGACTTTTGGGTGAAACAATTTCTTTAAAGTGAAGAGTGATTTTATAGATTGGAACCAAAGGGGTTGATGCTGCATATCATTGTTTGTTGGCTCCATGATTCTGTTCCCAGTGCTATTTAGTATTATTTATGATTTGGCTTCTGTTCTGTCATTGTGTGTTATGGTCATGTCTCCCCTGATCCCCTGCATATGTTTTGTCTCCCTCTGTGTGTGCTAACCCCCGCCTCCTTCTCTCAGCCGTTTGTGATTATTGATTTCTCCACCTGTCCCATGTTTCCTGATTGTGCTCCATTCATTATTGTCTGCATTATTCAAAGGACACAGCCCCTCTGTTTGGCGCTGTGTCATTTGTCTGTTTGGCGTCTCACACACGCTTCTGCCTACCTTCAAAGCCCGTGAGTTTTCTTGTTTGTTTAGCCAAGCCTGTTTAAACTTTTGTGTTTCAGCTCCCGAGTTGACTTTTGTGTTTTGTTTAATAAATTATGTTAAAAGCTCGTTATGCATCTCTGCCTCGAGGGGAGAACTTTGACGCCAGACCACAAAAATTACAATAGAGACAAACAAGGGATGAGCACAGTGGACCAGAAGACATATAATGCAAATAATAGTAATAATAATACTAATAATAACAATAATAATAATGAGAACAAAGACCAAAATGAACATAAAGTATGGGCACAGTTCCTGGCCATGCCCCGACCATGACAACTGTCCAATCAAATTGCTCAGCCAAAACTAACTGTTGTATAATAGTTAATATGGGCTGCACGGTGGCGCAGTGGTTAGCGCCGTGGCAGCACAGTTTTACCCTCGGCCGGGGGATCGCGGAGATCGTGGGTTCGATCCCTGCCCCCGGCCAACAGTGATCTGTGTGGAGTTTGCATGTTCTCCCCGTGTTTGCGTGGGTTTACTCCGGGATTTCTCCGGTTTCCTCCCACATGCCAAAAACATGCAGGTTAGGGAGTTAAGGGGCGCTTGCGCACGCAGCGACCGGCAGCTGGTGGCTTGTCACCGGACTGCAGAACAAATCTACCTATGGGTACAAAATAAGTCCAAAAAAAAAAAAAAAAAAACATGTTATAATTCCTTTGAGGGGCTGGTCCTCAGTATTGGGCATTTTAGCAATTTTAGGTTAAAACTCATTTTATTTGATGTAGTTTATCATCATTCCATAGTTTACTCAGAGCTCTTATCTGAATTTGAAAAGTTTTCATCTGATTTAGTGCTTAAATCGGATAGAATAATTATATTAGGGGACTTTAATATACAGTACATCTAAGTGTAGATAGTGATAGCCTTAAAATAACATTTAATGCCATATTAGAGTCAATGGGGTTTTCCCAGAATGTACGAAGCTCTATCTATTATCTCCACCACACTTTGTACCTTGTGCTGACATACAGAATACCATAGAAATTGAGAATTTGGTAGTGTCTCCTCTTAACCATGTATTGTGAGACCATTATCTATTAACATGAAAAATATTACTACAGTAGATGTCTCTCAGATGATGCTGTTACCAAATTTAAACAGATGGTTTCCTCAGTGCCATCTGTTAACACAACTGAGATAAATTATGAAGATTTTATTCCTTCTGTAGTTGATAGCATGGTAGATCATGTTACAGCCTCTCTGCATCAGACTCTAGACATGGTGGCTCCTTTAAAAAAGAAAAAGTCTCAGCAGAGATTTGACTCCTCGGTTCAACACAGAAACTCACAGCTTAAAACAGAAAACTTGTCTATTAGAAAGAAAATGGTGCTCCACTGAATTAGATTAAAATTATTTAGCTTGGGGAAATCTACTTCTAATTTATAAAAAAAAAGTTCTTAGGAGAGCCAGAGCAACTTATTATTCTGCATTAATTGAAGCGAATAAGAATAATTGGGTGGCACAGTGGTTAGCACAGTGGCAGCACAGTAAGATGGTCGTGGGTTCAATCCCTGACCATCAGTGACCCTTCTGTATGGAGTTTGCATGTTCTCCCTATGTCTGTGTGGGTTTACACCCCGGATACTCCAGTTTCCTCCCACAGGCCAAAAACATGCAAGTTAGCAGACAGTGACCGATTAGACTGCCCATGATCAGTATTGCAATAACAGACAGCAGCAGGTATGGCATTTGTGCAAATGGTTGCAGTAAGGTGCAGAGACATACATCAGCGGATGTATTACTGTTGGTGTGCCAGTCTTTCTGTGTCAACAGCTGAGGTAGTTATTGTGTGGGTGAGTGTGTTACAGTCCGGGGGGGAGTGGACAGAGTTCAGGGTCCTGATGGCCTGGTGAACAAAGCTGTTTAGCAGTCTTGTGGAGGGGGTCTGATCTTGTACCATCTGATAATGGACTTGTTTCTGGACTTGTCCTTTTAGACCTTAGTGCAGCTTTTGATACTATTGATTAGAGTATTTTACTTGATAGATTAGAATACCTTGTTGGACTTAAAGGAACTTCTTTGCAGTGGTTTGAATCATATTTATCCAATAGGTTCCAGTTTGTTCATATCAATAATGAGTTTCACATCAAATTCAAACCTCAGTCCCGAATTTCCACAGGGCTCTGTGTTAGGTCACATTCTTTTTAGTTTATATATACTTCTGTAGCCCATGTATTTTTGCCTACATATGCATAAGCATTAAGGGGATGCTGGAGATTGCATGTGTGGATTGACTTCACGTCCTGAATGGAACAATATGTCTGGACCACCTGCGGTTAACAACAAGAGGACGGAGGTACGGCGACAAGGGACTGAAAGGACTTCCCGACCTCCTGGGAGACAGGTGGAAGACTGAGAGACTGGAGGGGGAGTCAGTGTCAATAGGGGGTTTTGACAGGGATATGTGATTCTTCCTTTGTGTGAGAGGTATAAATGTGAAGGTCTGATGTAGCTCTCCCCCTTTTGTTCCTGAGAGAAGGCTGGGGATGAAGTGCTTGAATAAAACCTGAATTAAGAACCAATTCAGCTTCGTTATTTCACGCTCCCCACATTGGTGACCAGTGACGTGTGAGAATGCTTGGAAATGCTCTCCACAATCAGGACACATTGGAGTCTGCCCTAGCGAGCGCCATCGCTGTCAAACTGCCGGAATTCTGGCAGGAGAACCCAGACTCGTGGTTCCCCAGGCGCAGGCACAGTTCACGCTCGCAGGCATAACGGCGGATGACACTAAGTTCTACCATGTCATCGCTAGACTCGACAACTGCACAGCTCCTGGCTATGGTCAACCAAGGAGATCACAGGCCAGTCGCCCTGATGGAAGACATGCTGCAGCTGAGGGGGTCAGACGACGACGATTTCCTCTTTAAGTACATCTTCCTGACCAACCTCCCGACGCATATGAGAGGAACGCTGTCCAGCATGCGTTGTGACACCCAGCAGGATTTCCGTGACCTGGCCCAAGAGGTGCAGAGGCTCCTCAGCTCCTGCGGCGAGCAGACGACCGTGGCGGCGACCCGAGGCAGCGACGAGCCAGAGACAGCCGAGCCGAGCCTACCATCGATGGCAGCGGCGCGGCCCCAAAGCGGCGGAGGTGATGGTCCAGCGGCAGAGGCGTGGCCCCGACGCAGCGGAGGAGAGGATCTCTGCTTTTATCATCGGCGGTTCGCAGAGAGGGCGCACAGGTGTGTGCCACCGTGCAACTTCAAGAAGTCGGGAAACGGCAGGACCGGGAATCGTTAGCAGCTTCGGCTCTCGGCGAAAGAAATAAGCTGCTATACATCACAGATACGAGCTCCGGGCGGCAGTTCCTTATAGACACCGGAGCTCAAGTGAGTTTCATCACCCCAACCTATGCTGACCGGGTGGCTGGCCCCCGTGGAAACGGGGCAACGGCGGCGAACGGCTCGAGCATCAACACCTACGGGGAAAGGACTTTGTCTCTGTCCTTACATGGTCGCACTTATGAATGGACTTTTGTCATAGCGGCGGTGAGTTTCAACATGTTAGGTGCTGATTTTCTGTGCTCACATGGTTTGTTAGTTGATCTTGCCAATAGGCGGCTGGTAAATGCATTCTCTTTTTACTCTATTCCCTGTGCAGCTCAAGTGTCCCCGCCACCAGTGCAGACCAACGTCGCCACAGCAGGTGGTAAGTTTAACACAATACTCACCCAGTTTCCAGCACTCACGATTCCCACATTTTCGGCAACAGTTGCGAAACACGGGGTGGAGCAATTTATCACTACAACTGGCCCCCCGTCTTCGCGAAAGCTCGGCGCCTGGACGCTGCTAAACTCTCCATGGCGCGCGAGGAGTTCGCCAGCCTAGAGAGGCTGGGCATTATTCGCCGTTCGAAAAGCCCATGGGCTTCGTCGCTGTATATGGTCCCGAAAGCCAACGGCTCCTGGAGACCTTGCAGTGATTACCGCAGGCTAAACAACGCCACGGCACACGATCGCTACCCCATCCCACACATCCAGGATTTTTCAGTGCATTTAGCGGGGGCGCGCATTTTTTCTAAAATAGACCTGGTTCGTGGCTACCATCAGGTTCCAGTCCGGCCGGAGGGCATTCCTAAAACAGCGGTTATAACCCCTTTTGGACTTTTTGAGTTTTTGCACATGCCGTTTGGCCTCAAAGGCGCTGCACAAACATTCCAACGCATGATGGATGCCGTGTTACGCGATCTCCCATTCGTGTTCGTTTACCTCGACGACATTTTGGTCGCCAGTACTTCAGAGGAAGAACACGAAAAACACCTCACTGTGGTTTTTTGGAGGTTGGGAGAGCACGGCTTAATAATTAATCCAGCCAAGTGCCAGTATGGCGTTGCGCAGATCGATTTTTTGGGCCACCGCGTGTCCCCAGAAGGGGCAATTCCGCTGCCGGATAAGGTGCGCGCAGTAGCAGATTTTCCCCGACCACAAACGGTCAAATCATTGCAGGAATTTTTAGGAATGGTAAATTTTTATAACCGTTTCCTACCCCACGCAGCGCAGCTCATGCAGCCATTATACGCCGTGCTTAGAAAGCAAAAACCCTCCAATACAATCGAGTGGTCCCCGGAGCGGGACCGCGCGTTCACGGAGGTAAAAAAAGCCTTGGCTGAAGCCACGCTTCTAGCTCATCCGGACCCATCGGCCCACATCGCGCTAACTACCAACGCATCAGATTCGGCCATAGGGGCAGTTATAGAGCAGCACGTTGCCGGTGTTTGGCAGCCGTTGGCATTCTTCAGCAAATCCTTGAGCGAAGCTGAGCAGAAATACAGCACGTTTGACAGAGAGCTGTTAGCGCTCCATTTGGCCATCCGCCATTTCCAGTTCTGGCTGGAAGGTCGGCGTTTCACCGCTTTTGTTGACCATAAGCCGCTCACTTTCGCAATGTCCAAAATTTCAGATCCGTGGTCGGGCCGGCAGCAGAGGCAGCTGGCCGCAATTTCGGAATTTACCACTGATATTCAGCACGTAGCGGGTAAACTCAACGTAGTAGCAGACTGCCTCTCTCGCGTGGCCACAGCACCGGCGCGCGCAGGGGCAGATTATACTACGGCAGCCGCGAAGCAAAATAGCAGTGCGGAAGCGCACGCAGCCCCAGTTCACGTGGGGATAGATTACGCAGCCATGGCAGCGGAGCAGGGCAGAGATGCGGACCTGCGCGCGCTCCAGTCTGGACCAACAGGGTTAAGGCTGGAGAGCAGGTGTTTACAAACCAGTACGCCCCCCCCTAATCCGCGATGTGTCAACCGGGCGGCCACGCCCGGTAGTTCCGGCCGCGTGGCGCCGCCGCGTTTTTGACTCGGTTCACTCCCTGGCACACCCAGGGGTGCGCGCTTCTGTGAAAATGGTAGCGGAGAAGTTTGTTTGGCCGTGCCTGCGCAAGCACGTTAAAGAGTGGGCAAGGACCTGGAAGGCTTGTCAGAGGGCCAAAATTCATAAGCACACAAGAGCCCCTTTAGAACCGTTCCACATTCCGGCCAAGAGATTCGATCATGTGCACGTCGACTTCGTGGGCCCCCTACCGTCGTCGCAGGGGTTCACACATCTTTTGACAATGGTGGACCGAACCACGCGCTGGCCGGAAGTGGTCCCACTGGCATCGACCACGGCCGCAGAGGTGGCTCGCGTTTTTTTGACGGCCTGGGTAGCGCGTTTCGGGGTCCCGTCGGATATTACGTCCGACAGAGGGCCTCAATTTGTCTCTGAGCTGTGGTCAGCGATGGCCAGCAGCTTAGGAGCGAAAATTCACCGCACTACCGCTTATCATCCTCAGGCTAATGGTTTGTGCGAGCGTTTTCATAGGTCTTTGAAGGCAGCCCTCAGAGCGTCGCTTACGGATGCAGATTGGGTAAACAAACTACCATGGGTTTTATTAGGGTTGCGTTCTGCGCCTAAGGAGGATTTAAATGCCTCCCCAGCGGAGTTAGTTTTTGCACAACCTCTCAGGCTGCCCGGTGAGTTTCTACCAGAGCATCCGGAACCGGGACGCCTCCCGGCTCTTGGACCACCAATCGGCACGGGAGCGGACATGCTCCCGGACCCCGTTCATCACACTTTTCCGCGTGTTTTTGTTCCCAAAGCTTTAAAAAATGCTGAGTTTGTTTTTGTCAGGCATGAGGCTCTAAGAACAACCCTCCGACCGCCATATGATGGGCCATATAGGGTGCTGGAGACAGGTGATAAGCATTTTGTGCTAGATTTGGGAGACAAAAAAGAGACAGTCAGTATTGACAGACTAAAGCCTGCTTTTGTGATGAACGACGAGTCTGTACGGGTAGCGAGGGCACCTCGACGTGGCAGACCCCCCAGGGAACGCGTCCCGGAGTCCCCACAGAGATCAAATAACCACTCTCTTCCTCAGTCAGCAGATTCTTTGCAGGACGGCGCCGCAGGGACGCCGAGACCTGCTTACAGCAGATTCGGAAGACGGTTGAAGCCCAGACGGCGTACAGACTGACTGTTTGATGTTTGATGTTTGATGTGATCATGTGGTATAGACGATGCTATTGATGTTATCACTGATTTTTGATGTGGTCATGTGGTATAGACTGTGCTGTTGATATTAACATGTTCTCTGAATTTTAATATATTGTCCATTCTTCGACGTTTGGGGCGGGGGTTATGTAGCCCATGTATTTTTGCCTACATATGCATAAGCATTAAGGGGATGCTGGAGATTGCATGTGTGGATTGACTTCACGTCCTGAATGGAACAATATGTCTGGACCACCTGCGGTTAACAACAAGAGGATGGAGGTACGGCGACAAGGGACTGAAAGGACTTCCCGACCTCCTGGGAAACATGTGGAAGACTGAGAGACTGGAGGGGGAGTCAATGTCAATACGGGGTTTTGACAGGGATATGTGATTCTTCCTTTGTGTGAGAGGTATAAATGTGAAGGTCTGATGCAGCTCTCCCTCTTTTGTTCCTGAGAGAAGGCTGGGGATGAAGTGCTTGAATAAAACCTGAATTAAGAACCAATTCAGCTTCCTTATTTCACGCTCCTCACAACTTCCCTTAATATTTCGGTAATGTTATCAGAAAGCATTGCATAAATTTGCATTGTTGTGTGGATGACACACAATTATATTTGTCAATGAAGCCAGATGACAGCAGTCAATTAACTAAATTAGAGGCAGGTACTTAAGGAAATCAGAAGTTGGATAACTTGTAATTTCTTACTATTAAATTCAGATAAGATTGAAGGCATTCTAATTGGTCCAAAAAACCTTAGAAATCCTTTCCAAAATCAGCCACTTAGGGTCCTATTTTGACTATCATCCACATACTTGTCCACCAGACTTTCCGCCGTACGGCAGTATTTTTGTTAGTTTCTGTCAGCACATTGTCTGTTTTTTACACTTTGCATCATGCCCTCTAATTACCAGTAAACAGTGCGCCCCCTGTGTGCTGGGAGGTGGAGGTTCACTTCAAAGAGGTGTGGCGGAACACAGTCTAATACGCACTAGTATTACAGTGCATGTCATGACAATCTGCTTTTGATCAGGAAAAAGTAGGTCTATCGTCAGAAGTGCATTGTTTAGTGCTATTTCGGTGATGTGTTTTGAAATCGCGCAGCTCCGGAGCTCACGAGGAAACAGCATGCACTGGGATGTTCTATTATTTTAATGGAGAGAGTTGTAACAGTCATCATACAATCGTCCGTCATTTTAATTATATGATGATCACACACTAGTGTTTTTTTTTATTCCATCCACACTTTCATTTTAATTGCAGACTTACCATTGGAGTCTATAGATTAGGTATTAATGTATAATTCTTTTTTAGGGGAATGAATGAATGAACAGGGAGCATGTGTGCGTCCCAGTGTGATGTGCAACGCACGGGGTGAGACGTGTCAGTCTGAAGATTTTTATTCCTTCGCTGTTTTTGTATTCATCACGGCCTTATTAGTCATTAATGTGTTTATTTTTAGGGGAATAAGTGAATAAACAAGGAGTGTGTGGCGTTTTGCTTTTCACTGTAACTACCCAGAGAGACATGAGATGCGTCCACATCTGCTTCGGCCATACGCCCCGGGTTTCATAGGGTCTAGCAATTCTCCACCAGCAAGCTCTCTGACTGCCTACCATCAGGGGCCGGCAGAGGCCACCAAGAGCGGCCTCGCTTCGGGGTGGAGGTCAGCAGTGGATGGGAAGCCGTGCCAGAGCTCCTCTTTCCCTCCCACCCAGGAGGGACTGAGACAGAGAGCCGCAAGCCTTGGCAGACCCCTGCACGAGATGGGGGAAACCCTTGGTCAGCGAAAGCAACAGGAGAGGTTGCATTTCATCTCCCCACAGGCTGGGAGCGACTTCCACGCCATTGTTAATGAAAGTTTATGAAAGTTTGCACAGGCATCATCCTCTTTCCCTGAAGCTTCAAACCCATTCATGTCTGTGTGTTGCATTCTGTGTGCACAACATTAAACCATTCAACTGATTTTTCAGTCCAGCATTCTTCCACATTTGTTCTTTCTAAAATAACTAACTGGTAATCAACTGTGAGTGATGTCTTCCTTATTACCAAGCAGCATTACTATTGTGTGCATTTTGGCTCACACGCACAGGCTTTGGTCAGCGCAAAACCCTTCTTTAACTGTCATGATCACACTTCACTTTGGATAATGCACCTCTTTGCATAAAAGGGATGGGCAGAAACGCTTTGGATTGGATTATCCAAAACACACCTCTGAATAATTAGACTGGGCTCTTTGCATCATGTGCCTGGCGGAAAGCTCGTTTGCCTGTTGCAATAAGGAAATGAACTTGGAAATGCCCATAAACATGTTTTGTGGCAGTGACAACTGACTATCTGACCACATCGTTGTAATACGGCCCTTAGTTTGGATGAGTTTACTCTATCTCCTAACAGTTCTGTGAGGAACTTTGGAGTCATTTCTGATCAAGATTTGTCCTTTAATTCACATATTAAACTTATTTCTAGGACTGTTTTTTATCATTTGCTTAATATTGCCAAGATTAGGAACATCTTCAAGGTCCAGAGGCTTTATTAAAGGTTCAAAGGCTTTGTTATCATGTGCACAGTTAAGAAATGCAACATTTCTTGAGCAATGAAATTCTTACTCTGCTCTCCGAACGAATGCCAAGGTAATAAATACACATCAGTACTAATAAAGGTAATAAACACACAATAATACTAAATACTAATACTAATAATACTAACAAATACACATTAAAAGCAATTAGGACAGTTAAAGCAGTTAAAACTAGAGGAAACAAGAAGAATGAAAATTGGAAATTCACTGAATGACTATAACATGACCCTGAGTAGTGTAAAATTCACTGAATGAGTATGACTTGCCTCTGATAATACCCAATAGACTGTACAATGGTAATTTTAATATCAGAGATGATATGAACCTAAGATGGCATGAAACTATGTACAATGTGCAAATGAGCAATGTACAAATTAGTACCCAGTATGAGAATTTCTCTGTGTAAAGCCGTGTGCCCTGATAATACCCAGTAGACTGTACAATGATAATTTAGCAGCAGAGATGACATGGACATGAGGCGGGGTGAGACTATGTACAATGTGCTAATGAGTAACGTGCAAATCTAGCATCCAGTGTGTGATTTCCTATTTGCAAAGCTGTATCTGGAGTTTTGTTATTTATTCAGGAGTCTGATGGCAATGGGAAAGAAGTAGTTTTTTAGTCTGGATGTCCTGCATTTCACACTTCTGTACCTCCGGCCTGAGGGTAGAAGTGTGAACATTCTGTGCTGGGGATGGGTGGGGTCCTGGAGGATGGCGGCAGCTCTCCTTTAGACTCTGCGGTGGTAGATGCTCTGCAGAGAAGGGAATGGAGTTCTGATGATCTTCTCCGCTGTCTTCACCAGTGTCTGCAGGCATCTGCAGTCCAAAGCAGTAGTGCTGCTGTACCACACAGTGATGCAGTTGGTCAAGATGGTCTCGATGATGCAGCTGTAGAAGTTGTTGAGGATCTTGGGGGACATGCCAAACTCCCTCAGCCTCCTCAGAAAGTGCAGCCACTGTTGAGCTCTCTTAACCAGCTCTGTGGTGTTAAGTGCCCACATAAGGTCCTCGCTGATGTGGATGCCCAGGTATTTAAAGCTGCTCACTCTCTCCACCTCAAGCTCCCGGATGAACAGCAGCTGATAAGGTCTTCTCCCCTTCCTCCTGTCCACTATCATCTCCTTTGTCTTGTCCGTGTTGAGGGTGAGGTTGTTGTCCTCACACCATGACACCAGGCTGGCCACCACCCTCCTGTAGGATGCTTCATCACCACCAGTGATGCGTCCTATCACTGCTGTATCATCCATGAACTTTAACATGACATTGTCCTTGTGGGAGGCGACACAGTCATGGGTGAAGAGGCTATAGAGGATGGGGCTGAGAACACAACCCTGTGGGACACCTGTATTTGTGATGATGCTGGCTGAGGTCCTGTTACCCATCCTGACACACTGAGGCCTGCCAGTCAGAAAGTCCAGTAGCCAGTCACAGAGGGTGGGGTGTAGGTCAAGTGAAGACAGTTTGTAGGTGAGTTTGTGGGGGATGACCGTGTTGAAGGTGGAGCCGTAGTCAACAAAGAGCATCCTGATAAAGGCGTCTTTATCTTCCAGGTGGGAGAGAGAATGATGGAGTGCAGCAGCAATGGCATCTGAGGTGGACCTGTTGGGCCAGTAAGCATACTGCAGGGGATCCAGGTATCTGGTATGCTGTCCTGAATGAGGGCCAGCACCACTCTCTCAAAGCATTTCATGATGATTGGAGTGAGTGCTACTGGCCCGTAATCATTCAGACAGGTTGGCGGGCTCTTTTTGGGGAGGGGGACGATGGTTGTGGTTTTGAAGCAGGAGGGGACTATGTTCTGGTTGAGGTAGAGGTTAAAGATGGATGTGAGAACATCAGTCAGCTTAGCAGCAAATGCTCTGAGAGCCCACCCAGGGATGTTGTCTGGTCCCGATGCCTTGCGGAGGTTGATATTCCTCAGTGCTTTGTTTACCTGGCCTGATGAGACTTTTAGTGGAGGGGGAGGGTGCTTGTGTGTGTGTGTCTCCTCTCTGCACTGTAGCTGGAAGTCTCAAAGCGGGTGTAAAAGATTTTGAGATAATCTGGCAGGCTGTCTGTGGAGCTAGTGGTGTTGCTGGTGGTTCTCTTGTAGTGCTGCAGGCCTTGCCACATGTGCCCAGGGTCAGGAGTGGAGTAGAGGCTGTCCAGCTTTTCTTTGTAGTGCCTTTTGGCTGTTGTTATAGGTTCCTCAGTCCATACTTTGCAGCTTTGTACTCGGCCTCATTGCCTAATTTAAATGCAAGAGCGCGAGCATGCAGCATCTAACGTACCTGACTGTTTATCCAGGGCTTCTGGTTGGGGAACTTCCTGACTTGTATGATGGGTACAATGGTATCAACACAAGTACTAATGTACCCAGTCACATGTTCAGCATAGTCCTCTGTGTTTACAGAAGAGTCCTCCTGGGTGGCTGCAGCTTTAAACACATCCAAGTCTGTCCGGGCAAAACAGTCTGCAGGGTGCTCTCAGCCTCTGGAGTCCAGCATTTAATTTGTTTAAAAACAGGGCTTGTTTGTTTCAGCTTTTGTCTGTAGGCTGGGTACATAAACAGGGAGATGTGATCTGACTGTCCAAAGTGGGGGCGGGGTGCCGCTCTGCATGCACCACGTATGTTGGTGTAAACATGGTCCAGTGTGCTTTTCTCGTGGGCGGGAATGTCCACATGTTGGTAATATTTGGGAAGTACAGTCCGTAAATTGCACTGGTTAAAGTCACCAGCAACAATAAAAACAGTGACGGGATGAGATGTCTCTAATGTGCTGATGACGTCATGGAGTTCGCAGAGCGCTGCTGTGTAGTTAACTCGTAGGGAAATGTAAACAATGGGCAAAAACACAGTGACAAATTCCCTCGGTAAATAATAGGGACGGCATTTCAGCAGTAAAAACTCCACATCAGGCGAACAGTGCTTGTAAATAATTTGTACATCTCCACAGCACAAGTTGTTTATAAACACACACACGCCCCCCCCCCATCTTACCCGCGGCTGATGGCTGGTCTGCCCGATGTACGGAGTGGGTCTGTAGCTGAATGGCACACTCGGGGACTTTGTCTGACAGCCAGGTCTCACAGAAAATTAGAGCGCAGCGCTCTCTTATCTCCCGCTGGTCTTCAAGCATTACTCTTAGCTCATCCAGTTTGTTTTCCAGAGACCATACGTTGGCTAGCAGGAGGCTAGGTAGTAGTGGGCAGCTAGCATGAGCTCTTAGCCTAGCATGGAGTCTCCCCCTCTTGCCTTGCGTGCAGCACCATTTCCGAAGCGCTCTCTTGGGATCAGCATGCTCACGCGGGCTCGGTGCTTCAGGGCCTTCCTGGAGGTGGTGGTGATCGCTGTGGGTGTGGACAATGTATTGCAGTTTGGGTGGTATAAAGCCAGTAAATTCCGTATGGCTGCTTGTCTTGGCAATGTCCAGCAATGCCTGTCAGTTGTATGTTAGCAGTGCGTGACGTATATGCACTGCAGAAAGAGCAACAAACAACCAAAAAAGAAGAAAAAGCCAGCATTTGAGAACGGAGCGAGCAAACACGTCTGCCTCAGGAGGCACCATGATGCATCTTGTCTCAGAGTAAGAACATGTAAGAGCAACGTAAGAACTATGCAAGATATTGGCCGTAATTATGCCTCAAGAACACCTTAAGAATCCCCGTTCATACAGAGATCTGTACAACATGCGTAAAGTGGTAGTGAGGCACTCATAAGGCAAAAGAATGTCATTCGTGCGGCATTTGTGCCACCAAAATGTGCCAAAAGCCATAAGATCTTCCTACCAATGAAGACTGCTTCATGATACACCTCTGCTGTCCGTGTACGTGTAACCAGAAACCTCGTGTGATGAAATTTACGTCATCGTCTCCACTCCGCTAGTGTCTGGAGTGCTCAACTGTGGACGACTGCGTGCAGCCCAAATTTCGTGACCGCACCGCCTGCCCACGACCTGAACGTGCTGAAAAGCACATCCCATTCATGAGGTGGTGATATTAACACAGCATACATCAGTAGAGGAAGAAGACAATGAGGAGCCAGAAAACGAAAATAAAAACATACATGAATCATATATACATACTTTCTTTCACAGCGGCAGCAGCATCTTCATGGAAAAGGAGTGAAAACTGGGGAGTCAAACAGCAGAAATGGACTCTATATTTGAAGAGAAACTTTGTGAAGAAGTCCGCCATTTCTTTGTTGGTGAAAATCCTGGCGTGTCAGCGTCTTTGCACTACCTATCGGGCGGTACTGAAACTACAAATGATGGTTGTGTGCATGCGTCAACCACTTGGCCTGGGTAGATGAAAAAGTGAGCATGAACAGCGCCACATGCATGCCAAGCTCATCCAAAGCGTACGCAGACCAAGGCCGACTAGAGGCTAAATGCAGCATGAAGCAGGCTTGACTTGGGAGTGCCGTTAGTTGTAAAAGAATTTTTGTAAGATGGCAGTAAATATGCCGTAGGAAGATCCCAAGGCACCCTTACAAAGAACGTAAGAACTCTAGGGCTATTGTATGACAGAAAAGCACCTCAATTCTCAAGAATGTCTCAAGTTGCTCTTGCAAATTGAATGGCAGTTGTAAGAAACTCTGCCCCCTCCATGAATGCCTACGAAGTCCAGAATTCGTAGGAACTGTGAGATTCTTACAAACCCATCGTTCGAAAAAAATCTTTGTGACCGTAGCTTAAGTTCTTAAGTTAACACCTTTGGTTCCCTGCATATCTAGCGCTATCTATCTATCTATCCCTGTAGCGCTCACCTCTGTAGTCATGAAGTCCTTTGAGCGCCTGGTCCTGTCCCACCTCAAGTCCATCACCACCCCTCTCCTGGACCCGCTGCAGTTTGCCTACCGAGCCAACAGGTCTGTAGACGATGCAGTCAACCTGGCCCTCCACTCCATCCTGCAGCACCTGGACTCCCCGGGAACCTACGCCAGGATCCTGTTTGTGGACTTCAGCTCCGCATTCAACACCATCCGCCCCGCTCTGCTCCGGGACAAGCTGTCCCTGCTCAACGTGCCTGACTCCCTCTGCAGGTGGATCATCGACTTCCTGACGGACCGGAGGCAGCATGTGCGGCTGGGAAAGACTGTCTCAGACTATACTAGCATCAGCACCGGATCACCCCAGGGCTGTGTACTTTCCCCCCTACTCTTCTCCCTTTACACCAACTCCTGCACCTCCAGCCACCAGTCTGTCAAGTTGATCAAGTTTGCGGACGACACCACCCTCATCGGGCTCATCTCCAACGGCGACGAGTCCGCCTACAGGAGAGAGGTGGCCCAGCTGGCGTCCTGGTGCAGCAATAACAACCTGCAGCTGAACGCTCTGAAGACAGTGGAGATGATTGTAGACTTCAGGAAAGTCACTACTCCTCTGCCCCCCCTCACCCTCTCAGGCTCTCCCATCACCACTGCTGATTCCTTCCGCTTCCTAGGCACTACCATCACCAGGGACCTCAAATGGGAGCTGACCATCAGCTCACTCATCAAAAAAGCCCAGCAGAGGATGTTCTTCCTGCGGCAGCTGAGGAAGCTCAAGCTACCCACCAAGATGTTAGTGCAGTTCTACACAGCCATCATCGAGTCCATCCTCACCACCTCCATAACCGTGTGGTACGCAGGAGCCACTGCCAGGGACAGACTAAGGCTGCAGCGCGTCGTGCGCACTGCTGAGAAGGTGATCGGCTGCAAGCTCCCATCTCTCCAGGATCTGTACATCTCCAGGACCCGGAGGCGTGCTGGCCGGATCATAGCCGATCCCTCACACCCTGGTCACGTACTGTTTGCCCCCCTCCCCTCTGGTAGAAGACTTCGGTCCATCCAGACTAAAACCTCCCGTCACATGAACAGCTTCTTCCCCTCTGCCATTAGACTGCTGAACACTAAGTGACTCTCGTGCACCATGTACAGCAGCTCAACCAGACTCATGTCAATCATCACTGTTTTCTTCCTGCATTACCGACTGCACTATATAGTTCTCCACAGTATCTGCTGCTGGCTAATATATATTTTAACTGTTGACCAGTATCACTTAATCTTATCCTACACTTTATTACATGTATAGTTTATTTCTCTTATCTTATCATGTTTAATGTTGCAGCATTGTACCGAGACAAATTCCTAGTTTGTGTACTACATGAACAATGGCAATAAACCTGATTCTGATTCTGATTCTGATCTACATGACAGCTAGGCTTGCCCATAACAGTGCAGCGGTCAGGTATCAAGGTTGGTGATGCTTACATTTTAGTGACATTTCCCATTTTCTGCTGTACAGTAAAATACCCAGAAGAGTTAAAACTGCTTCTTGGAGAGAAAAAAAAATATAAAGGCTATGTGTTTTTAAAGAAAAAGAAGTTAGTGTATTGATTTTTTTTTCAATAATCACATGATCAATAGACACATTTTAGAAAGGTGAAACCTACAAAAACATAATTTTTCAATGAATGACCTCTAAGAAAGGACATCTAAATTTACATTGATATGCAGACAGAAAAAAAGGCTTAAAATGAACAAGAATTCATTATATAAAGAGGCTTTACTATCAAAAGAGAAAAACAGCCTCTTGTATTGGGGTGTGAATTTAGCTGAAAGCACCAGTCTGATTGGGTCAGCTCTATGATAGGTGGTTGCTGAAACTGCAGGAATAAATCATTCTAAGGTCAAACAGATCGCTCTGTCAGCAATGTGTTTAATGTTCATGAGCATCAGAGGGAGCTGTAACAGGTATAGACCGAAGGCTTTGATTGAATTATGTTAGGAATGTTGTTAGAGAATACATTAAATGTGTTCATGAGGATTCTTTTCTTGACATTTTCTCTTAGTGGCCAGAAATTGTGCTCATATAAAATTAGCATTACTACTCAAGTAAGAATAGTCAGCCAAAAATTACTTGAATAAGAGAAAAGTAAGAAAGAAAGTATGTATGAAAAATAGTTACCCGAGTATTGAATAACAACTCTACTCTCACCAAGCTGTGAGGCTTTTCTATTAATTTTTTTCTTTTATCTCATTTGTGTTTTTTCATCTTTCCAAAGAAAGCTGATTTTTGACGATTTTGGTCTTTCAGGTAAATTTGAAGCTTTTTTTTCTCAGAAATTCTAAACTTGTTTTGGGCATAAATTTGCATGGAGATGTTTTTGCAAATTTGTGACTATGTTTGAGACTTTATTCTCAAAAGTTTTTTTTCGTAAATTTAAAACATTTTGCTGTAAATCTATAACTTAAATAAATGTGTTACTTTAAAAACTAACAATACTATTTTAAATATGGAAGTTTGAATTTGCTAATGTAAAGTTACAAGTTTTCACGAATAGTTTTGGAACTTTTTCCCCTCCAAAATTTGTAACTTGAGAATACAAGGATTTCAACTCAGATTTCATCATTTCTGGTAACAAGAAGTAATTACAGTAAAAACAGAAAATTAGGATCAGCTTTCAAATCTGTGAAATCAAAAGTAACTCAAAGAAAACAAGCAGATGTAATTGAGTAAAAACATAGGATTTTCTTCAAAAATATACTTAAAGAGGCACTCTGGTGAATATAAGATAAGATAAGCCTTTATTAGTCCCACAATGGGGAAATTCCAGGATTGCAACAGCACAGGGACAGCAACACTCAGAGCAACAATCAGAAGGCAAGAAAAAACAAGAGCAGCTAGTATACATATGTACATATTAATATAAATATATATATATAGACACACAGTGCGGAGCATTGTGGTTGGTGGATGTGCAGCAGAAAGTCTAAGCTCTCTCTCCGCGGATGCAGCGGGCCAGCTGGATGTCTTTGGGTATGATGGTGACCCTCTTGGCGTGGATGGCGAACAGGTTGGTGTCCTCGAAGAGACCCACCAGGTAGGCCTCGCTGGCCTCCTGCAGAGCCATGACGGCGGAGCTCTGGAAGCGCAGGTCGGTCTTGAAGTCCTGAGCGATCTCCCTCACCAGGCGCTGGAAGGGCAGCTTACGGATGAGCAGCTCCTTGGATTTCTGGTAGCGACAGATCTCTCTCAGAGCCACGGCACCGGGCCTGTAACGGTGAGGCTTCTTCACTCCGCCAGTGGCCGGAGCGCTTTTCCGAGCAGCCTTGGTGGCCAGCTGCTTCCTGGGGGCTTTTTCCTCCAGTAGATTTACGGGCGGTCTGCTTGGTTCTTGCCATCGCTCTTTATTATTCTGTCTTATATTTCTTGCACGCCACCTAAACTCCAGCCCGGCACCCACGTCGTTTTCACTTCAGTTCTCCCGGTCGAGTTTCTCCATTAGCACCGGGTGGTGGTTGAGTGCTAGCTAGCTCTTCCCTGCTGTATCGTCTCCTGCTGTAAGCAGAGGCTCCGTCCGCCAACTCGGGAGACCTTTGGGGTGATCTGTGTGTCCATGATATATATAGAGTGAAAGGTGTGCCGGATCAGACAGTTATCACCAGATCAGAAAGAAGAAGGAAGATAAAAAGACTCAGAATTGAGCCGCTGTTGCAAAAGGCAGCCAACTCGTGTGGCGCCGGAAGTAAAACAACTAAATATAAATCCCCTATTAAAAAAATCTACATTGTCTAAAATGGTACTACAAAAAACCTTTCATTGTCAGTTTCACGTCAAAATCTGCCCCCTTCCCCTTCAAAAACCAGAATCGTAATTATTAGGCCCAACCACATATCGGGTTGCCACCCGTCCTGTAAAATACAGTATTGTCCTGTTTTTTACACTAATCAATACACTATCAATACAGGACACAGTTTGTCCTGTATTTACTAGATCCTTTAACGCAACATCATCTCATCCGCATTCTGCATGTTGCCCTCCTACGCTGTAGTTGCTGGTTGATTTGTTTACTTTTGCACACAGCACGTGAAGTCATCACTTGACAGTGATTGGTTGAGAGATAGCCAGTCAGACTCAACAGCAGCCACAGAAGCTTACTGCAATGTCTACGGCTGCACCATGTCCCGACAGTCCGCCCCGTCCATCAGTCAAACGTAAACATTTGCAAAAGAACTTACAGATTGGCTTGAGAGCATCAAATACAACGAGTACAAGGCAAACTGCAAAGAACTCTCAACTTTATGGAGTACTGTTCAGAGTTCTACTGCAGTGTTTTGAAAGACAAACATCTACTCATGGCTGCAAGACATGACAGCAAATACACCTGGAAAAAGAAGTAGCACAGTTAGGAAGCAAGAAGGCTGTGGACTGGTTTACCATGGCTGTACTCTACACAAATAGAAAAATATGCTGATAAACAAGTTGTATAATTCTAATGTTAAATACAGTGGTGTGAAAAAATATTTCCTCTTCCTGATTTCTCATTTTTTTTGTGTGTTTGTCACACTTAAATGTTTCAGATCAAACAAATTTAAATATTAGACAAAGATAACACAAGTAAACACAAAATGCAGTTTTTAAATGAAGGTGTTTATTATTAAGGGGAAAAAAATACAAACCTACATGGCCCTGTATGAAAAAGTGATTGCCCCCTAAACATAATAACTGGTTGGGCCACCCTCAGCAGCAACAACTGCATTCAAGCATTTACGATAACTGGCAGTGAGTCTTTTACAATGCTGTTGGGGGAATTTTGGCCTACTCATCTTTGCAGAATTGTTGTAATTCAGCCACATTGGAGGGTTTGTGGGGGGGGGGGGTGTTCAGGATTGTCCATGATGGATCGCAGTTTATTTAGTGTCCTCCTCTCCTCACAGTCTCAAAGGTCTCCGGCCTGAGACCAATTACAGACCCCTCTTGATAATCTTGTCAAGTATGTTGGTGTCACTGGCTCTGATACTGCTACCCCAACAGACAGCAGCAAAGAAGATGGCGCTGGCAACAACAGTCTGGTAGAAAAGCTCCAGCATCCTGTTGCACACGTTGAAGGATCTCAGCTTCCTCAGGAAGTAGAGTCTGTTCATCCCCTTCTTGTGCACAGCATCGGAGTTGGATCTCCAGTCCAGTCTGTTGCTGATCATGATACCCAGGTATTTGTAGTCCTCAACCACCTCCACATCCTCCCCCCAATCTGCAATGGCTGAGAAAATGTCCTCTTCTTCCTGAAGTCAATCACCATTTGTCTGGTTTTGCTGACATTCAGCCTCAGGTGATTCTGCTCGGTCCAGTCCACAAATCTGTCTACCAGTGCCCTGTACTCCCCCTCCTCTCCCCGTCTTATACACCCAACAACAGCTGAGTCATCAGAGAATTTCTGCAAGTGGCATGATTCAGTGTTGTACTGAAAGTCAGTGGTGTATAAGGTGAAGAGAAAAAGGCACAGTCCCCTATGGAGCTCCTGTATCATTAACCACCACGTCAGACAAGACACTGTCCAACCGGACAAACTGTGGCCAGCCTGTCAGGTAGTCAGTAATTCAGGAGATCACAGAGCTGTTGACCTCCATCACCCGCAGTTTCTCACCCAGCAGCAGTGGCTGGCTGGTGTTAAAGGCACTGGAGAAATCAAAGAATGTGATCCTCACAGTGTATCCTCTGCCATCCAGGTGCAAATGGGCTAGTTGCAGCAGGTAGATGACAGCGTCTTCAACTCCTAAATGGGGATGATATGCAAACTGCAGAGGGTCCAGTCATGTCTTCTCCTGCGGCCTCAGGTGGGCTAAGACCAGTCTCTGGTCGATAGTCAATCAGGTCAGATGGAGACGACTTCTTGGGGACAGGAACCAAACAGGACATCTTCCACAGCACCGGTACTCACTCCAGACTCAGGCTCAGGTTGTACAGATGTTTCAGTACCAAAGCTAGCTGGTTGGTACAGGTCCTCAGGATCTGGCGGAGATGTCATCAGGGCCCATAGCCTTCCACTGACAGACTCTCTCCAGCTGTTTCTTAACCTGGTCTGTAGTCACAGTGACGTGAGGGGGAAGGCTGGTGTCCCCAGAGGAGGGGGAGGGGTGAGATGGAGAGAGGTGCTGCACAGGAGGGTGGGGAGGGGGGTGTTGGCTGTGTTATGGGGGTGACAGGAGGGTGGGGGGGGGCCTGGCTGTGTTGTGGGGGTGACAGACGGTGAGTTGAACCTATTAAAAACAGGTTCAGCTCATCAGCTCTCTCAAGGCTCCCAGATGTCTGTCTGTCTCTCCCCTTACACCCAGTTATTTGTTTCATTCCCGTCCACACATCCTTAGTATTGTTTGCCTGAGATTATCCTCCAACTTCCTCTTGTAATTGTCTATACCCCTCCTCAGCATCTCTCTCAGTTCGTGCTGCACTTTCCTCAGTTTCTCCTTGTCTCCAGACTTAAAAGCTCTCTTCTTCTTGTTTAGAAGTGCTTTCAGGTCACTGGTGATCCATGGTTTGTTGTTGGAGAAACAATGTATGGTCTGAGCTGGCATGGTTGTGTCTTCAAAGAATCTGATGTATTCTGTGATGCAGTCGGTCATATTTTCTATGTCCAGCCCATGTGGTTCACAGAGTACGTCCCATGTCTGTCGTCTCAAAGCAGTTCTGTAGTGCATCAGCAGCCTCCTGTGTCCATCTCCTCACAGTCCATGTATAAGCAGGCTGCCTTTGCACAAGGGGAACGTACTTGGGTGATAACATGACCATGGAGTGATCTGATTTGCCAATGGGGGGTAGAGCTGTGGCACTATATGCATCTCCATATGCATCTCTTGCTTTGGCATACAGTAGATCCAGTGTTTTATTTTCTCTGGTGGGACAGTTGACAAACTGGTGAAAGTTTGGTAGTGTTTTTCCCAGTGAGATGATTAAAATCACCCATGATGGCCATAAATGTGTCAGGGTGAAAACATCAGATTTGAGGCAAAAATGTTACAAATTTATGAGACACAAATTTAAGTAATTTCCTGAATTGAAAGCATAGTATACATGAAAGGACATACAGCCGTGGACAAAATTGTTGGTACCCCTCTGTTAATGAAAGGAAAACCCACAATGATCATAGAAATAACTTGAATCTGACAAAAGTGGTAATAAATAAAAATTCTATGAAAATTAACCAATAAAAATCAGACAATGCTTTTGAATTGTGGTTCAACAGAATTACTTTAAAAAGCAAACTCATGAAACAGGCCTGGACAAAAATGATGGTACCCCTAGAAAAGATTGAAAATAATGTGACCATAGGGACATGTTCAACCAAGATGTGTCCTCTAATTAACATCACAGGTGTCTACAAACTTGTAATCAGTCAGTCGACCTATTTAAAGGGTGACAAGTAGTCACTGTGCTGTTTGGTGACATGGTGTGTACCACACTAAACATGGACCAGAGGAAGCAAAGGAGAGAGTTGTCTCAGGAGATTAGAAAGAAAATTATTGACAAGCATGTTAAAAGTAAAGGCTGTAAGACCATCTCCAAGCAGCTTGATGTTCCTGTGACTACAGTTGCACATATTATTCAGAAATTTAAGATCCACGGGACTGTAGCCAACTTCCCTGGACGTGGCCGCAGGAGGAGACAGATAATACGAATGGTAACAAAACAGCCCAGAACAACCTCTAAACACGTTCATGGTGAACTCCAAGGTCAAGGTACATCAGTGTCAGATCGCACCATCCGTCGTTGTTTGAGCCAAAGTGGACTTCATGGGAGACAACCAAGGAGGACACCACTGTTGAAAACAAATCATAAAAAAGCCAGACTGGAATTTGCCAAACTGCATGTTGACAAGCCACAAAGCTTCTGGGAGAATGTCCTATGGACAGATGAGACAAAACTGGAACTTTTTGGCAAGGCACATCAGCTCTATGTTCACAGATGCAAAAATGAAGCATACCAAGAAAAGAACACTGTCCCTACTGTGAAAGATGGAGGAGGTTTCGTTATGTTCTGGGGCTGCTTTGCTGCATCTGGCACAGGGTGTCTTGAATCTGTGCAGGGTACAATGAAATCTCAAGACTATCAAGGTATTCTAGAGAGAAATGCGCTGCCCAGTGTCAGACAGTTTGGTCTCAGTCGCAGGTCATGGGTCTTGCAACAGGATAATGACCCAAAACACACAGCTAAAAACACCCAAGAATGGCTAAGAGGGAAACATTAGACTATTCTAAAGTGGCCTTCTATGAGCCCTGACCTAAATCCTATTGAACATCTGTGGAAGGAGCAGAAACATGCCGTCTGGAGAAGGCACCCTTCAAACCTGAGACAACTGGAGCAGTTTGCTAGTGAGGAGTGGGCCAAAATACCTGCTGAGAGGTGCAGAAGTCTCATTGACAGTTACAGAAATCGTTTGATTGCAGTGATTGCCTCAAAAGGTTGTGCACCAAAATATTGAGTTAAGGGTACAATCATTTTTTGTCCAGGCCTGTTTCATGAGTTTGTTTTTTAAAATAATTCTGTTGAACCACAATTCAAAAGCATTGTCTGATTTTCATTGGTTAATTTTCATAGAATTTTTATTTATTACCACTTTTGTCAGATTCATTAACAGAGGGGTACCAACAATTTTGTCCACGTGTGTACAAGAGTAATACACTATATCATGACTGAAGAATAAAGTAATGCATTCAGTAAATGAGGTCAATAAATGTAAATTATGTGTTTAGAGTTATAAGATAAGATAAGCCTTTATTAGTCCCACAATGGGGAAATTCCAGGATTGCAACAGCACAGGGATAGCAACACTCAGAGCAACAATCAGAAGGCAAGAGAAAAACAAGAGCAGCGAGTATACATATGTACATATAAATATAAATATATGTATACAGACGCACAGTGCGGAGCATTGTAGCTAGATGGAATAGATATATAAATATATAAACAGTGCGGAGCATTGTAGCTGGATGGAATAAATATATGAGTATATAAACACACAGTGCAGAGTATTGTAGCTAGATGGAATGAGTATGTGAAGATATAAACACACAGTGCGGAGCATTGTAGCTAGATGGAATAAATATATGAATATATAAACACACAGTGCGGAGCATTGTAGCTAGATGGAATAAATATGTAGATATATAAACACATACAGTGTGGAGCATTGTAGCTAGATGGAATGAAACAGCACAACCGTCTACTTAGTTATCCTACATGGTATGATTATGTACCCATGTAACACCCATGTGTTGTTGTTTAACAGTGATATGTCCCGGTCTGCACCAGTTGTTAACATACATTATCACTCCACCGCCCCTTGCTTTGCCACTGTCTGATGTTCGGTCTGCCCCTATCACGTGGAAACGCTCCAGTTCAATGTTAGCATCTGCTGCTAGTCCTGTTAGCCAATTCTCTGTGAATAGGAACAGGCTACACTCCCGGTATATGCCATCGTAGCGGGAGATAGCTGCTAGCTCATCTACCTTTCCCAGTATCGATCGTACATTCCCCAAAACAACGGATGGGAGGGTGGGTCTGTACCTTATATTTCTTGCCCGCCGCCTTACTCCAGCACGGCACCCATGTCGTTTTCACCTCAGTTCTCCCGGTATGTCGAGCTTTTCCGTAAGCACCGGGTGGCGGTTGAGTGCTAGCAGCTCTTCCCTGCTGTACCGTCTCCTGCTATAAACAGTGGCTCCGTCCACCGGCTCGGGAGACATTTGGGGCGATCTGTGTGTCCGTGATATATATGGAGTGTAAGGTGTCGCCGGATCAGAAAGTTGTCACCGGATCAGAAAGAGAGAGGAAGAAAAAAAAACTCAGAATTGAGCCGCTGTTGCAAAAGGCAGCCGACTCGTGTGGCGCCGGAAGTGAAAATTAAAAAAAAATATATAACATTATATGCTATTTATCAACCCGTGTTGCATTTTTTTTTCCACAATATCTTTATTGAACCTTTTTTTTTTAAACAAACATGATACAAACAATCAAACACTAACACTAAAGTACTACAAAAAAAAAAATGCACTAAAAAACACCAACAACCACCAACAAAATCAAATCTTCAACAATGCTCCTCTGTTTAGTCTAGACAATCCAACACATAAGTATACATATTATGTTCACCAGTTTGGAATTTACAAGGTCCACACATATCATTCACCTTCTTCTTCAAGAGTTATGTTTAAATTTTTTACATAATCAATAAAAGGTCTCCATATGTTCTCAAACACAATTTCCTTTGATTTCAGTATATATGTTATTCTTTCTAATGGAAGGTTTGTTAACATCTGTCTTAACCACTGAGTCACATCTGGTCTATGAGTCTTTTTCCAAAATAGTGCAATACATTTTTGGCATTAAGCAAACTGAGGTCTATGAATGTTCTTTCACTTTTATTAAAATTATGCTTTTCTGGGTACAGACCCAACAAAAACAATTTAGGATTCAATATGATTTGTTTTGAGATTATTTTTTCAATTGTTACCCTCACCTCTTCCCAAAACATTCTTATTAATCTACATTCCCATACACAATGAAATAGAGTTCCTTTACTTTCCATACATTTTGTGCACGTATCTGGTATATTTTTGTTATTTTGTTATGTTATTTTTGTTATTTTGTTATCTATTTAACTCCTCCGGTGTAACATACATCCGCATTAACCATTTGAAATGTATCAATTTAAGGCGTACATTTATTGATTTGGTTTGAGCTTCTGTACAAGCCAATTCCCATTGTTCCTCTGAAATTTCAGTTTGCAGATCTTCTTTCCAGTAGTTTAATCTTTTCAGTGAATTTTCACTTGAAAATAGTGTCAATGAGTTATAAAACTCTGAAATAATACCCTTTCTTTTACTATCTTTCATCAACATTTTTTCCAAGGATGAATAGATAGGTCGAGTGAGAGCTTTATTTTGATTTGATCAAATAAAGTTTCTAAGTTGAAGATATTTAAAAAAATGTGTTCTATTGAGATTAAATTTGATCCTCAACTCTTCAAAAGACATTATGTTTTCTGCACATGGCAAATATAAATCCTGAATCTTTTGTATCCCTTTTAAATTCCATACTTTAAATACAGCGTCCGCTCTCCCTGGTTTAAAATATTGATTACCCCATATTGGACTAAATTGTGACAATAACTGTGGTTCTTTTAAATAGTTTTTAGCTTCACACCATATTTTGATCATATGCTTTACAAATGGATTTTTAACTTGTTTTTGTAATTTTTTTGCCGAATCTGAGTATATGAATATGGGAAGAGGTAAAGGTAAATTGTATGATTCCATTTCAGTCCAGTGAGGGAGATCATTTGATGAAAAATAATATGTCATAGACCTCAGTTGTGCCGACCAATAATACAACATAAAATTTGGACATTTCAGACCTCCACGATCAAATGGTAAATATAATAAAGACAGACGTAATCTAGCCCTCCTGTTGTTCCATATAAATTCCACTAACTTTTTTTTAATTCTTGAGAATAAATCTAAAGGTGGTGGTAAGGGAATGTATTGAAATAAATAAAGTATTTTAGGTAAGATATTACTTTTAAGTATATTAATTCTCCCGATCATCGACATTGGTAGTGACATCCATCTCTGAAGTAACTCATCAATATCTGTCATTAAGGCTTCATAATTGACACTGGCGACTGATTCTAGCTTAGGCACAATTTGGATTCCTAAATATTTGAACTGATTTACAACGTTGAATTGATTTACCTCAGGGGCTGGGTTATTTCTCTGGGTCTCATTTAGCATTAATATTGAAGATTTAGTTTTATTTATTTTATATCCTGATATTTCCCCGAAATTCTTTATTAAATTCAACAAGGTCGGAATTGATTTTTTAAGATTCGACATAAACAAAATTATGTCATCGGCATACAGGGAGATTTTATGTTCTGTTGGTCCAACTTTAATTCCATATATTTGTGACTGTAGACGTATCGCCATCGCTAAAGGTTCAATTGCCATAGTAAACAGTAAAGGTGAAAGTGGACAGCCTTGTCGACATCCTCTATTGATTTTTATTGATTTTGAAATATTGTTATTTGTTAGAATTTCTGCAGTAGCATTATTATATATTATCTGAACCCATTTTATGAAATTATTTCCAAGTCCAAACCTTTGTAAGACTTCAAAAAGAAAGGGCTATTCAACTCTATCAAAGGCTTTTTCGGCATCCAGTGATAAGAGAGCTGTATCCGGTGCTTCTTTATTAGAATAAATAATATTAAATAGTCTTCTTACATTATGGAAGCCTTGTCTTCCCTTTATAAAGCCATTCTGATCTCGATTAATAATATTTGGTAAAAATTTTTTGTATTCGTCTTGCTAAAATTTTACAAATTATCTTAAGGTCGGCATTTAATAGGCTTATTGGTCTCATATTTTCACATTTATTAGAGGGCTTACCTGGTTTTGGCAACAGTATAATTAAGGCATTATTCATATATGATGGTAAATTACTATTTTGAAATGCTTCTAAAACCATTTCCAAAAAAGGTTTTGTTAATTTATTCTTAAATTTTTTATAAAGGTCAACTGGAAGACCATCTGGTCCTGCACTTTTTCCTGATTTCATATTATCAATGGCTAGTCCAACTTCTTCTTGACTAATTTTAGACTCCAGTATCTCCCTATTTTCATTTGGAATACACGGTATAAATAGTTCATTCAAAAACCCATGTAGTTTTGTTAAGTCAGATTCATTTTTGGTATCATATAATTTTTCATAGTAATCTCTAAAGGCTCTATTAATTTCTGAAGGATCTATAACTACCTGTCCGTTACTTATAATACTGGTAATTGGTGTTTTAGATTCTAATTGTTTAATCTGCCATGCCAATAACTTTCCTGATTTTTCACCTTGTTCATAAAAAGATTGTTTCAATCTTAGAAGACTCGAGGCAGCTCTATTCGCTGATTTTTTGTCATATTCAGCTCTCAAAATCAGTAATTCGTTCTCCAACCTTGGATCTCTTCCTGCATACTCTTTCTTGAAGAATTTTTATTTTATGTTCCAATTGGACTCTCTCCTCTCGAGTCTTCTTAGATTTTGAACCTGTATAACTAATAATATGTCCCCTAATAAAAGCTTTGAAAGCCTCCCACTTTACACATGCTGATGTTTGTGTAGTATTGATATCAAAGAACTCATCTATCTGTTTTTCTATATACTTAACAAATTCCTCATCCTGAAGCCATTTATGCTGAAATTGCCATCTACCTGGTTCCTTTGTCAATTTCTTATCTACATACATTAGACAGCAGGGTGCATGATCAGAGATCACGATGTTATCATAAAAACAGTTTTGAATCTTGGACCTTAATTCTGTGGAGATCAAAAAATAATCTATACGTGAGAATGTCTTGTAGATATTGGAATAACAAGAGTATGCTTTAACTTGTGGTTTCATTTCTCTCCATATATCTATCAATTTCAATTCTTTCATAAAATGATTAATGGTCATCCTACATCCATTGTGCGTACAGTCCAGTCCTGTTGATCTATCTATACTGGGATTCAATGTACAATTAAAATCCCCTGCTATTATATGTTGCCCTGTAAGTGATGATAAGATAAGAAATAAATTGGCAAAGAACTTTTGATCATCTATATTGGGACCATATAAGTTCACCAAATTTATGTTTTCTAATAGCAAAGATCCTTGAATGATTACATATCTTCCAAATTTGTCTCCAATTACATTTTTCACTTGAAATGGGACTGATTTATGTATGAGAGTCATAACTCCCCTGGCTCGGGATAAAAATGATGAGGTGAAAACATTTCCTTGCCATCTACTCCTAATTTTTTTTACATCTTGCTCTATTAGATGAGTTTCTTGTAAAAACACAATTTTTGAACCCATGTCTTTTATTTTATTCATAACTTGTTTAAGTTTTTTTAAATTTTGTAGACCTCTGCAATTCCATGAAGTTAAATTAAGATTAACGCTTTGATTTATAATCAATAGGGAGTTTGGGATTACCTTGCAGTGTAAACATGCTCAAACAGAAAAGCAAAAAAATGAGAGGTTGAACATTCACCCTACAAACTACACACAAACAAATTCCCCCTTCCCACATTTGTGGCAATCCCCCCAAAAGCAAAAGAAAAATTCCGTCTCCCGGTATAGCCATCGACCGTTCCACACCCACGAGGATCAGCCAAAGCCACTCCTTCTTCATCCTCCCAATCACCCTAACTCTACTGCTTTTAATAATGTAACATTAACTCTCTTCTGTAATTTTCCAATTTAACTCCAAAATTTTTTTAGCAATTTTGTACTTTTTTTTTTTTTTAATATGTAATACATTCTATATTTTGTAATCTTGTTATATGCTTCTAATCAGTTAAATGCTCAAATATTCTACCCTATATTCTGTTCATGCTTAGCTCCCACCAGTCTCTTCCTGGATCTTCTTGATGAGCTCCTGCGCCTCCTCGGGGGTCTTGAAGATGCGTGTTCTGCCCTCATATGTGACCAGAAGTCTTGCAGGGTGAATCACTCCATGACGAATCTCAAGGTTGCGCAGTTCTTTGCGGATGGGGTCAAACTGCTTCCTTAATTGTTGGATTCCTGAGGCCAGATCTGGGTAGAACCGCACCTGCTGATCTTGGTATTTAATTTCTCCTTTGGCCCGCACCGCGTTGGAGATCGTCATCCTGTCTCTGTAGCTGAGAAACTTCATAATTAGCGTCCTCGGTGCTGCCTTGTTACCTCTCGGTGGGCCAATTCGGTGGGCGCTTTCCAAGACGACTGATGATTTTAGCCCCGCGTTGTTCAGCGCCTCCGGGATCCACCCCTCCAAAAAGGAGCATGAATCACGACCTTCGGCTCCCTCCGGTAAACCCACCAGCCTCAGGTTGTTCCTTCTGGACCGAGATTCCAAGTCCAGAACGCTATTTTCCAGATCTTTATTTTTTTTTTCCAAAGTGCGCACCTTTATTTGAAGTCCGCTGATTTCATCCTCCGCACTTGACACACGAAGCTCCGCCTGCGTCACTCGCTCCACGCAGTCACCCAACTCCTTTCTCATTGCATCCAACGCTGCCATAATCCCATCAAGTTTAGCGGAAAAGTCTGCTCTCATTGAGCTAATGGCAGCCAGCACTGCACCTGTGCCGCCATCGTCAGCAGCAGCAGTTACCGCACCACCGCTAGTTTCATCCGCCATATCCGCAGCTTTTTCTACTGCGCCACAAACTTTAAAGTCCGTTAATTTGGACTGCTTCGGCGATTCAATTTTTCCCCCTCCTGATTTCCCAGCCTTAGTCTTCACCGGCATATCCTCACCCAAACGCTGGGAAAAGTTCTGTTCCAAATGAGAGAGTTATTTGCCGAATTTTTATTTCCAGGGGCAGAGCAGAGTGATACGTGTCCTTCTAGGCGGCCGCCATAACCGGAAGTCCCCCGTGTTGCATTTTACTTTGTGCAATAAAAAACTAATATGAAAAAATTAATACATGTTTAATGCTTTGCATATCCTTGACAACATAGAAATACTGGACCAATAACCCTCTTTGACTGCTACACAAAAACAACGCATTGCCGACATTTGGAAACATTGTGGAAATGTGAAAATGACGAGGCAGAGTTTATCTCACGAGTCAGGTTTATTCACATCTTCCAACATCAGCAAAGCAGAAAGAGGAAAAACACAGACATTCGTCCTTTATATATCCAGGACCTTCAAAGCTCACAGTCACATTGCATTTAATCACAAGTAACAATGCATCTTCTCTTAAATCCTATAACATCCTCCTCATAGTCTCTGGCAGACCAGGAAATCCCCCAAGGCCGTCTCTTGCATACCGAAGACTAAATTTTCACATCCTCCTGTTATCTCCAAGGAGACCCAGTTCTTTGTTCTCTCTGAGATGTGAAGCTTAAAGTGATACACATAAGATAAGATAAGATAAGATAAGCCTTTATTAGTCCCACAACGGGGAAATTCCAGGATTGCAACAGCACAGGGATAGCAACACTCAGAGCAACAATCAGAAGGCAAGAAAAAAAACAAGCAAGCAAGAGCAGCTAATATACATATGTACATATTACTATAAAATATATATATACACACACACACACACAGACACACAGTGCAGAGCATTGTAGCTGGATGGAATAAATATATGAATATATGAACACAGTGCAGAGCATTGCAGCTAGATGGAATAAATATGTAAATATATAAACACCCACAGTACGGAGCATTGCAGCTAGGTGGAATAAATATGCAAGTATATAAACACACACAGTGCGGAGCAATGTAGCTAGATGGAATAATATGTAGATATATAAAAACACAGTGCGGAGCATTGTAGCTAGATGGAATAAATATATAGATATATAAATATAAACACACCCAGTGCTGAGCTAGATGGAATAAATATGTAAATATATAAACACACACAGTGCAGAGCATTGTTGCTAGATGGGATGAAACAGCATAACCGTCTATTTAGTTATCCTACATGGTATGATTATGTGCCCATACATATTCTCACCCTCCATAGCGACCGGTATGTTCCTAGTTGTATGCCGGAGAGGACCATTGTGTAAGTCTATTGCATCTTTTGCATTCAAAAAAAACTATTAGTTTGTTACGTCTTTTTGCTATCTCTGCGAGCAGCCCTGCTTAGGTTGTACAGTCTGACAGCCGTTGGTAGGAAGGACCTACGAAACCTCTCGGTTGTGCACCTGGGATGATGTAGTCTGCTGCTAAATGAGCTCCTCAGTGCATCCAGTATGTCCTGCATAGGGTGGAACTCGGACTCCAGCAGAGATGACAGTTTAGCCACCGTCCTTCTCTCTCCTATCTCCTCCATCGGATCAAGGCGTTGCCCCAGGACAGAGCTAGCTTTCTTAATCAGTTTGTTCAGTCTCTTCCTATCGGCTGCAGTAATGCCACTGCCCCAGCAGACCACTCCAAAAGTGATGGCTGATGCCACCACCGTGTCATAGAATGACTTCAGCAGCGCCCCTTGTACACCAAAAGACCTGAGTCTCCTCAGCAGGAACAGCCTGCGCTGTCCCTTCTTGTAGAGTGCGTCAGTATTGTGTGACCAGTCTAGTTTATTGTTCAGATGAATACCCAGGTACTTGTAGGATGTCACCATCTCGATGTCTGTTCCCTGTATATTTACTGGTGCTGTGAGGGGCTGCCCATGCCTGCGGCAGTCCACCACCAGCTCCTTAGTTTTCCTCGCGTTGATCTGGAGGCAGTTCCGATGGCACCAGTCCACAAAGTCCTGGATAAGCCCTCTGTACTCAGCTTCATCTCCGCTGGAGATGAGACCAACGATCGCAGAGTCATCAGAGAACTTCTGTAGATGGCAATGTGTTGTGTTGTGTGAGAAGTCCGCAGTATAAAGAGTGAACAGGAAGGGAGCCAGCACCGTTCCCTGGGGGGCCCCCGTGCTACTGATGATCGTGTCGGAAACACAGTCCCTGACATAACGCACGGCTCAGGAGACGCGCACACACAGGCTTAGAGTAGTTCAAAGAGTTTATTAACAGCAGGAGTGTATGAGTGTGTGTCTGCGGGATGCAGATGTGTTGGTGGTGGCGTCTGCTTCAGGCACAGAGGCAGATGACCGTTCGGCCGAGCAACCCTATGGAGAGAGCACAGGGAGAGGGTGACGGGCATACACCAACACAGGATGAATTATGGCAAGAGAAGATCTTACTTGAGTTGTCAGGATAGCTGGCACAGCAAGGGGAACGTAGCCCGGGAGACAGCCACCTGGAGAGCTCCGTGCAGCAGCGAAGGATGGGCGATGGAACGGAGACGTCCGCCGCCGGGGAATCCACCTGTGCACAGGGGAGCAGACTGGAAAAGGAGGTAAGGGTTCTTACCCAGAATAGTGATGCTGAAGAAAGGAATGCTCACGACGGTGAGGGAACGAAGTCTGACGGCTTCAGGCCGAGCCTCCGGGCGAGGCGGCTTTTATCCCTCACCGCTGATGAGGATCAGGTGTGTGAGCAGGTGGCGCCGCTGATGAATGGCGCGGCGTGACAGTACTCCCCCCTCTAGCAGCGCCTCCTGGCGATGGCTTATCCGGGTGCGCTCGGTGGAAGTCCGCGATGAGCGATGGGTCCAACACAAACGACGGGGGCACCCATTGTCGATGCTCGGGCCCATAGCCCTCCCAGTCCACCAAGTATTGCAACCCACGACCCCGGCGCCGGGAGTCCAGGATGGAGGAGACGGACCAGGCCGGGTGGCCACCAATCATCCGGGGCGCGGGTTGCGCTGCAGGAGGAGGGCAAAGGGGGTCGGTGACTGCCAACTTCACCTTTGATACGTGGAAGGTGGGATGGATGCGGAGGGAGGGGGGAATAGCCACGCGCACAGCCACCGGGTTGATGATCCGGGTGATGGGGATGGGACCCATGAAGCGCTGTGCCAGCTTTCTCCTCTCGCCTTTTAGGGTGACGTCCTGGGTGGAAACGTAGACAAGTTGCCCAACTCTGTATGCCGGGGCAGGTCTTCTGCACCGGTCCGCCACGGTCTTGTTGCGCTCCGCCGTGCGTAAAAGCGCATGATGCGCGGCGGCCCAGGTGGAGCGGAACTGCCTCACGTGCGCCCTAACTGACGGAACAGTTACCTCGCCCTCCTGCGCTGGGAGCAGCGGGGGGTCGTAACCCAGGGACGCCTTGAAGGGGGACATCCCCGTTGCAGAAGAGCGGGCGGTGTTGTGGGCGTACTCCACCCAGGCGAGATGGTTGCTCCATGATGTCGGTTTGGATCTTGCAACACAGCGGAGCGCAGCCTCCAGCTCCTGATTGGTCCTCTCACACTGCCCGTTAGACTGGGGGTGATGGCCGGAGGAGAGGCTCACCTTGGCTCCGATGGCGTTGCAAAAGGATTTCCAAACCTCGGATGAAAATTGGGGGCCCCGGTCCGAGACCACGTCCACCGGGATCCCATGCAGCCTGACCACGTGTTGGACGAGGTAGCCCGCCGTCTCCAGGGCGGTAGGGAGACCTCGCAGGGGGACGAAGTGTGCCGCCTTGGAGAAACGGTCCACGATGGTCAGGATGGTGTCGAATGAGTTGGAGACTGGGAGCCCGGTGACGAAATCCAGTGCGATGTGCGACCATGGCCTGCCAGGGACGGGCAGGGGCTGGAGCAGACCCGCTGGAGGGGCGTTTCCCGATTTGCAGGTTGCACAAATTGGACAAGCCCGGGCGTAGCGGGCTGCATCCCTCCGCAGGCCCGGCCACCAAAAGGACCGTTGGAGGAGGCTGATCATCCGAGAGGTGCCGGGATGACAGGTGAGCCGGGAGGTGTGGAGCCAGTGGATGACCTCTCCTCGGACCGCAGACGGAACGAACAGTCTTCCCTCCGGTCCGCCGCCAGGATCAGGTTCCACCTCCTGTGCCTTCCAGATCTTGTCCATAATGTCCCAAGAGATAGCTCCCACGACGCACGACCTGGGCAGGATAGTGTGGGGCGTCTCCTCAGCCTCCACGGCGGTGAACTGTCTAGAGAGGGCGTCAGGCAGGCCGTTCTTGGAGCCTGGCCTGAAGGTGATAGAGAACCGGAACCTGGCGAAGAACAGAGATCAACGCGCCTGGCGGGCATTCAGGCGCTTGGCAGATCGTAGGTACTCTAAATTCTTATGGTCCGTCAGGACCACAAACGGCAGGTCCGCCCCCTCTAGCCAGTGGCGCCACTCCTGTAGGGCGAGTTTAATGGCCAGGAGCTCTCTGTCCCCCACATCATAGTTCCTCTCCGCCGGGGACAGGCGCCGGGAGAAGAAGGCGCACGGTCGCTTGGCGCCATCGTCCGGTGATTGCTGGGATAACACTGCTCCCACCCCCGTGTCCGATGCGTCCACCTCCACAATGCACTGCAGCGCAGGGTCGACCTGGCGAAGGACCCGGGAGGAGGAGAACTCCGCCTTCAGCGCCTTGAAGGCAGCATCGACCTCTTCGGTCCACCGGAACGGGACCTTCGGAGACGTGAGGCGGGTCAGTGGTTCAACGATCCAGCTGAAATTCGGGACAAAACGGCGGTAAAAATTGGCGAAGCCAACAAACTGTTGCACCTGCTTCCGGGATGCGGGAGTAGGCCACTCCACCACCGCCTTCACCTTCTCTGGGTCCGGGAGCACCTGGTCTTGGGCGATGATGAATCCCAGGAAGTATGTGGTCCTAGCGTAAAACTCGCACTTCTCAGCCTTCACGTACAGACGATTCTCCAGCAGTCTTTGGAGGACCCGCCTCACATGGACCTGGTGCTCGTCTCTGGACTTAGAGAAGATCAGAATGTCGTCCAGGTAGACGAACACGAAGAGGCCGATGAAATCCCGGAGGACGTCATTGATGAGGCGCTGAAAGACGGCAGGAGCGTTGGTCAGCCCGAACAGCATGACGAGGTACTCAAAGTGGCCGTTCGGGGTACGGAAGGCTGTTTTCCATTCATCTCCCTCCCGGATCCGGACGAGGTGGTAAGCGCTGCGGAGATCCAGCTTGGTAAACCAGGTCGCCCCCTGGAGGGAGTGGAAGGCAGTGTCCATGAGGGGCAGGGTGTAACGGTCCCTCTCAGTGATGTCATTAAGTGCTCGGTAGTCAATACAGGGACGGAGGGAACCGTCCTTCTTCCCTACAAAGAAAAACCCCGCCCCCACGGGAGATGACGATGGGCGGATAATCCCAGCGCTCAGGGATTCCTTCAGGTACGTATTCATAGTCTCCTTCTCCGGCGCCGACAGGCTGTAGAGCCGACCAGATGGCAGGGGGGCCCCCTGGCGGAGATTGATGGCACAGTCATATGGTCGATGCGGGGGAAGAGACATAGCTTTCGACTTGCTGAATACCATACCCAGGTCGTGAAAATCTGGGGGCACCAGAGACAGGTCCGGGGGTGCTGTATCCGCCACAGGAGGAGCCGCGGACGGGGAGCAGGCAGCGGACTGAAGGCAGGTGCCCATGCAGAAGGTACTCCACGCCGACACCCCAGCTGACCTCCAGTCCAGGACAGGATTGTGGAGGCGTAGCCAGGGATACCCCAGGATGACGGGCGACACAGAGTTGGGCAGGACGTAGAAAACCATCTCCTCCCGGTGGTTCCCCGCGATGATGACTGGGACAGGAATGGTTTGATGGGTAACCCTCCCCAGGGAGGCACGGGAGAGATGGACCAGGGAGATGGGGTGTTTGAGTGCCTGACAGCGGATGCCCAATCGGGTTGCCAGGCCTTGTGAAATGAAGCTGCCCTCTGCGCCCGAATCCACCAGTGCGTGGGTGAGATGCCCAGTGGGGTTGTGGCAAAAACGGATGGGCAGCTTTAATTGAGTGAGGGGACTTTTCCGATTGACGTCCGCGAGGCCCCCTACAGTGACTCGCGGACCCCGCCATTTGGCTTTTGTGGGCAAAGCTCTACCGTGTGTTGACTGTCTCCGCAATACATGCAGAGACCCAACTCACGGCGGCGCTGTCTCTCTGCCGGGGAGAGCCTTGCCCAGCCCGTCACCATCGGCTCCGACTCCTCGGGGCACGATGGTGGCGGCGTCGCCAGGGGGCGAGCTTGGGGCAGGCGTAGCGGGACTCCTCGAGGGCGAGAAGCAGACGGCTTCCGTCCTGAGGAGCGCTCGCGCAGCCTGTTGTCCAAGCTGATTGCCAATGAGGTTAGCTCCGCTAACGTTCCGGGGATATCCCGTCCAGCCAGTTCATCCCTCAGATCACTATTGAGGCTGCGGAGAAACAGGCCACAGAGGGAGCGCTCCTCCCAGCCCAGTTCCTCCGCCGCTACCCGGTATTCGATGGCATAATCCGCGGCCGACCGGCCTCCCTGCTGGAGAGCGAGAAGCCGATCGACCTGGACCGCCTCAGAACGGGAGTGATCAAACACCTCCAGGAAGCGCCTCACGAACTCGGCATAGGTGAGGGTGGCATAACTGGGTCTCGCCATAATAGCGTGGGCCCAAGTTAAAGCGCGCCCCTCCAGGAGGTTCCCTATGTAGCCGATTCGGCTGTGATCTGAGGGAAAGTCTCCGGGCACACGGTCAAACACGGACTCGCACTGCATCACAAACCCCCGCGCTCCGCCGAGCTTTCCGCTAAAGCGGGCGGGGGTCGGAATTGGTGTGAGTCGGGTCGGTGCCACTGGAGCTGGCTGGACGGCCACCGGAACAGCAGGAGCTGCGCCACCCTGAGGAGCCGGGGGGAACGGCTGCTGGGGGTCCAGGCGGTCCAATCGGCCAGTGATAATTACCAATTGGTTCAGGATGACCTGCTGTTGATAAGCAATTTGATCCACTCTAGCCTCGAGAGTGGTAAGCCGGTGTGCGAGCCCGCCGTCCGCCGAGCCGCTCTGCTGAAGCCGTACTGACATAACGCACGGCTCAGGAGACGCGCACACACAGGCTTAGAGTAGTTCAAAGAGTTTATTAACAGCAGGAGTGTATGAGTGTGTGTCTGCGGGATGCAGATGTGTTGGTGGTGGCGTCTGCTTCAGGCACAGAGGCAGATGACCGTTCGGCCGAGCAACCCTATGGAGAGAGCACAGGGAGAGGGTGACGGGCATACACCAACACAGGATGAATTATGGCAAGAGAAGATCTTACTTGAGTTGTCAGGATAGCTGGCACAGCAAGGGGAACGTAGCCCGGGAGACAGCCACCTGGAGAGCTCCGTGCAGCAGCGAAGGATGGGCGATGGAACGGAGACGTCCGCCGCCGGGGAATCCACCTGTGCACAGGGGAGCAGACTGGAAAAGGAGGTAAGGGTTCTTACCCAGAATAGTGATGCTGAAGAAAGGAATGCTCACGACGGTGAGGGAACAAAGTCTGACGGCTTCAGGCCGAGCCTCCGGCCGAGGCGGCTTTTATCCCTCGCCGCTGATGAGGATCAGGTGTGTGAGCAGGTGGCGCCGCTGATGAATGGCGCGGCGTGACAGTCCCGGGTTCTCACAAACTGAGGCCGGTTCGTGAGGTAGTCCAGGATCCATGATGACAGGTGCTGGTCCACCCCTGCGCGCAGCAGCTTGTCCTTCAGGATCATCGGTTGGATGGTGTTGAAAGCACTGGAGAAGTCAAAGAACATGATCCTCACCATATTCCCGGGCTTCTCCAGGTGGGACAGAGAACGGTGAAGGAGGAAGATCACCGCATCCTCCACCCCAATGCCATGCTGGTAGGCGAACTGGAGTGGATCCATCGCTGGTTCCACCAGGGGGCGGAGATGAGCAAGGAGCAGTCTCTCCAGGGTCTTCATCAAGTGGGACGTCAAGGCCACCGGTCTGAAGCTGTTCAGGTCTTTGGGGTGGGAAGTTTTTGGTACAGGTACCACACAAGATGTTTTCCACAGCTTTGGTACCCTCCCCAGTTTCAGGCTCATGTTGAAGATATATGTCACAATCCCACACAACTGGTCTGCACAGGACTTGAGGAGCTTTGCGCTGATGCCGTCCGGTCCCGACGCCTTCCTCGCCTTGATCTTCCTCAGCTCCGTCCTCACCTGGGTCTTGGTCAGGGTTAGGATGGGGGGCTGTGTGTTGGGAGTGGGGGGGGTGTCGGTGGAGTGGGGAGTGGGTAGCAGGACTTGATTTCTTAGAGGCAGCAGTGGTTGTTGTGCAGACAGGGGGGAGGGCGGTTGGTCAAATCTATTGAAAAACAGATTCAGGTTGTTCGCCCACTCCCTGCCCCCCGTGGCCTGGGGGGAGGTATTCTGGAGCCCCGAGATGGTTTTGAGGTTTCTCCAGACCCCGCTGATGTCGCTCTGTTGCACTGTTACATGTGTCCCACATGACCCCCCCCCCCCCAAACATCTAAGATGGAATAACAGAATAACAGTCTGCATGTCATGATAAAATCATTACACATTAACCCACATGCTGCTTGGGCCTCAGTCTCCTCCCGTATCTGCTGTAAGCGGGCTTCGCCACTTCTGCGGCGCCATCCCGCTGGGGCGCTGCTGTCTTGGGGTGAGAACTGTTTGTCACTCCCTGTGGGTGTTCTGGGGAATGACCCCGGGGGGGTCTGCCGCGCCGAGGAGCCCTGGCCAACAGCATATCCTCGTCCGCCACCACAAAGGCGGGTTTGAGCCTGTTTATGCCAATCTTTTCCTTCCTGCCCCCCAAATCTAGCAAAAAATGTTTGTCCCCTGTTTCCAGCACTCTAAATGGTCCATCATAAGGTGGTCGCAGCGGTGGGCGATGGGCATCGTGTCTGACAAAAACAAATTCCACGTTTTTCAAAGCCTTAGGCACAAAAACGCGCAGAAAACTGTGGTGAACGGGGCCAGGCAGCGTGCCCGATTCCGTGCCACGCTGCAACCGCTGAGACGGGGAGCTATCTGGCGTAGGATTATCTGGGAGAAACTCCCCGGGCAGCCGAAGTGGTTGCGCAAAAACTAGCTCAGCCGGGGAGGCTTCTAAGTCCTCTTTTTTTTTCCACAATATTTTTTATTGAACCTTTTTTACAAACATAACACAAACACTCAAACACTAACACTAAACTAATTTTTTTTTTAAAATGTACTAAAAACACCTACAACCACTAACAAAGACAGGTCTTCAACAATGCTCCTCTGTTTGGTCTAGGCAATCCATTACATAAGTATACATATTATACATTCAACAGTTTGGAATTTACAAGGTCCACACACATCATTCACCTTCTTCTTCAAAAGTTATGTTTAAATTCTTTACATAATCAATGAAAGGGCTCCATATATTCTCAAACACAATTTCCTTTGATTTCAGTATGTATGTTATTCTTTCTAGTGGAAGGTTTGTTAACATCTGTCTTAACCACTGAGTCACATCTGGTCTATGAGTCTTTTTCCACAATAGTGCAATACATTTTTTGGCGTTAAGCAAACTGAGGTCTATGAATGCTCTTTCACTTTTATTAAAGTTATGCTTTTCTGGATGCAGACCCAACAAAAACAATTTAGGATTCAATATGATTTGTTTTGAAATTATTTTTTCAATTGTTACCCTCACCTCTTCCCAAAACACTCTAATTTTTCTACATTTTCTAAGTCCTCTTTAGGTGCAGAACGCAACCCCAATAAAACCCACGGTAGCCTGTCCACCCAATTTGCATCCGTCAGCAACGCTCTGAGAGCCGCTTTCAATGACCTATGAAAACGTTCGCATAACCCATTAGCCTGCGGATTGTACGCGGTTGTGCGGTGGATCGTTGCCCCCAGGCTGCGGGCCATTGCTGACCAAAGTTCGGAAACAAATTGAGGGCCTCTGTCGGACATAATGGCGTATTTTTTGACGTCGAGTCAAAAACGCGGCGGCGCCACGCGGTCGGTACCACAGGACACGGTCGCCCAGTGGAGACATCGCAGTTTAGGGGGGGGCATACCGTCTTGCAGCACCCTGTTCTCCAGCTTTAACCCTGTTGGTCCAGACTGGAGCGCGCGCACGTCCACGTCACTAACCTGATCCGCGGCCATGGCTGCATAATCTATCCCTACGCGGACTGGGGCCGCCACGGCGCGCGAGAGACAGTCTGCCACTACATTCAGTTTACCCGCCACATGCTGAATATCGGTAGTAAACTCTGAGATAGCGGCCAGCTGCCTTTGCTGCCGGCCTGACCACGGTTCTGAAACCTTGGCCATCGCGAATGTTAGCGGCTTGTGGTCAACGAACACGGTGAAACGGTGTCCCTCCAGCCAGAACTAGAAGTGGCGAATGGCCAAGTGGAGAGCTAACAACTCCCTGTCGAATGCGCTGTATTTTCGTTCACTATCGCGCAAAGTCCTGCTGAAAAAGGCGAGCGGCTGCCAAGCCCCGGCTACATGCTGCTCCACGACCGCCCCTATGGCCACATCTGACGCATCAGTAGTGAGTGCCATGCGGGCCGTTGGGTCTGGATGTGCTAACAACGCAGCATTTGCCAGGGCTGTTTTGACCTCCGAGAATGCTCGCTCTCGCTCCGGAGACCATTCGATCTTATTTGTGGGTTTTTGTTTTTTGAGTGCGGCATACAATGGTTGCATGAGCTGTGCTGCGCGGGGGAGGAAACGGTTATAAAAATTCACCATTCCCCAAAACTCCTGTAACGCCTTGACCGTTTGTGGCTGGGGAAAATTTGCTACCGCGCGCACTTTGTCAGGCAGCGTAACCGCTCCTTCTGGAGAGACGCGATGCCCCAAAAAATCAATCTGCGTCACCCCAAACTGACACTTTGCTGGGTTGATTATTAAACCGTGCTCTCCCAACCTCCGGAAAACTGCCGTGAGGTGGTTTTCGTGTTCGTCTTCGGACGCGCTGGCTACTAAGATGTCGTCCAGGTAGACGAATACGAAGGGGAGATCGCGAAACACCGCGTCCATCATGCGTTGGAACGTCTGCGCAGCGCCTTTAAGCCCAAATGGCATGCGCAAAAACTCGAATAGACCAAACGGAGTTATTACCGCTGTTTTGGGTATGTCCTCAGCGCGCACTGGGACTTGGTGGTAACCGCGGACCAAGTCTATCTTAGAAAAAACGCGCGCCCCCGCCAAATGAACGGAAAAATCTTGGATATGCGGGATTGGGTAGCGGTCGTGTGCTGTGGCGTTGTTCAACCTGCGGAAATCTCCGCAAGGTCGCCACGAGCTGTCAGCTTTCAGGACCATGTGAAGCGGGGAAGCTCATGGGCTGTTCGAACGCCTGATGATGCCCAACCTTTCCAGGTTGGCGAACTCCTCGCGCGCTATGGTCAGTTTAGCTGAATCCAAGCGCCGAGCTTTTGCAAAAACAGGCGGTCCGGTGGTAGTAATAAAATGTTCCACCCCGTGTTTAGCGACGGCTCCTGAAAATGTGGGAACCGTGAGTGCTGGGAACTGAGTGAGCAGTGTGTGGAACTTATCGCTTGCAGCTGTGACGTTGGCTTGTGCTGTTGGCGGGGCCACTCAGGCTGTACAGGGAATAGAATAAAAAGAAAGTGCATTAACCAGGCACCTGTTAGCAAGATCAACCAACAAACCATGTGAGCACAGAAAATCAGCCCCCAACATATTGAAATTCACTGCAGCTATGACAAAAGTCCACTCAAATGTACGGCCGTGTAGGGACAGAAGCAGAGTCCTCTCACCAAAGGTCTTAATCTCTGAGCCGTTCGCTGCTGACACCCCGGGACCTCTGGAAACCGCCAGCCGGTCAGCGGAGGAAGGTGTGATGAAACTCAACTGGGAGCCTGTGTCCACGAGGAAATGCCTCCCCGAGCACGCATCCTTCAAGTAGAGCAGCTTGTTCTCCTCCCCGAGGACCGCAGCTGCTACCGACCCCCAGTCTTGGCGTTTCCCGAGCCCTTGAACTGGCACGGTGGTATACATTTGCGTGCCTTCTCTGCAAAGCGGCGATGGTAGAAACAGAGGATGTCTCCTCCGCGATCCTTGGCCCCCGCCGCCGCCGTCGTCGGTGGTTCTGCTACCGCCGTCTCTGGCCCCCCGCCATCTCAGGCCGTCGCGCCGAACTCCGTCACTGCTGCGGTGGCCGCGCGCTGTTTGCTGGCGTTGAGAATCCGGTGCGCCTCCTGGGCCAGCACGCGGAAGTCCCGCTGGGCCAACAACGGCGAACTGGCCAGGGTCGCTCTCGTGGCCGACGGTAGGGTCCTGAGGAAAATGTGGGTGAAGATGAAGTTGTCGTTGTCTGAGCCCCTCAACCTCAGCATGTTCTCCATCAGGTCAATGGGCGTGCCATCTCCCAAATCGTTCAGAGCCAGGAGCCTCTCCGCTCTCTCCTCGACTGAGAGAGTGAAACGCTGGATAAGCGCAGCCTTCAACCCGCCGTATTTGTCATTGGCTGGTGGCCGCTCCAATAGGCTCTGCACATGCCGAGCCGTGCGGTTGTCGAGCTTTGCAATAACATAGTAGAACTTCGTGTCATCTACCGTTATCCCCCGGAGGGCGAACTGTGCTTCGACCAAGTGGAACCAGGAGCACAGGTTGTCTTGCCAAAAGTCCGGTAGCTGGACGGTAGCGGCATAAGCTTGGCTGGGAGCTTCTGACTCGGCTGGCCCGGGGGAATTTCTTTCATCCATGATACGTCTTAGGGTCACCAGTGTGGAAATGTGAAAATGACGAGGCAGAGTTTATCTCACGAGTCAGGTTTATTCACATCTTCCAACATCAGCAAAGCAGAAAGAGGAAAAACACAGACATTCGTCCTTTATATATCCAGGACCTTCAAAGCTCACAGTCACATTGCATTTAATCACAAGTAACAATGCATCTTCTCTTAAATCCTATGACATCCTCCTCATAGTCTCTGGCAGACCAGGAAATCTCCCAAGGCTGTCTCTTGCATACCAAAGACTAAATTTTCACATCCTCCTGTTATCTCCAAGGAGACCCAGTTCTTTGTTCTCTCTGAGATGCGAAGCTTAAAGTGATACATGTGTCCCACAACATCAGCTTTTTAAGTTGTGCTGCCAACCTATAGCCTCTATAAATACTACACACAACAATATGTAATGTCAACACTATCACACATAGAGTGCTGTCTGAGAAATTGACCAATTATATGGAAGGCTATCCTATTCAAAACATTCCCACCACATGTAGTTACATTTCTGGAGAGGTGCACGTCAGGTCAGTATAAGCTCTATATACATTGCAGCCCAGCTAAGCTCTGGAAGGACTAGAGGTTAGTCAGCAGGTCCTTGATATCACTGTTGTAATATCAGGATTAAACACTGAATCCCATATTCACCAGGTATTGCTACTAGTATTGTTCATAAAAGATGGATTTATTCACCATAAGGTCAAACCATGGTTTGGGAAATCTCATTTCTATCCCCAAATGTGAGCAGCTGGAGTCTCTAAGTTTTATGTTTTATAACAAAACCAATTAAGCTCTCTGTTTGGTTGTTACCCCCACCCCCGTGTTTTGGATGGATGTGTTTTGTGTTTGCCTTTTGCTACTGTTGTCTATTTTTTTTAATCTTTGATGTGTTTTGCCTATCAGTGCTGATACTTTGCTTAGATTCAGGTATTGTCTTTGTAGTTATGTTTCACTGTTCTGTGACTAAGTTTTGTCTGTCGTTAGCCATGTTTCTTCTCTTTGTGGCTATGTTTTGTTTCTCTCTGGCCACATTTCATCTCAAGGGTCTTTCTTTTAATCTTTGTGCTCATACTCTTTCTCTTTGTGGTAATATTTTGACCATTTGTTGTCTCAATGTGCATTCATTGTGTATTTAGGCTTAGATATTTGCAACTTTGTAGATACATTTTGCTTCTTATACCACATTTCTAATCTTTGTGGTGCAGTTTTGTCCCTCATTGGGCATATTTCTGAGAACTGAGCTTCTTTGCCATCTGACTGGGAAAATCTGGAATTTGCATGCACACATGCTTATGTGTCAATCCCAAGGGCGATGCTCTCATCACATCAAGAAAATCAAGCCCTTTGAAACAAACATCCATTTTTTGAGTTTAAGTGATGTCCGTTTGCTAAAATGTAACTTCAGTGCTTCTCTCAGCTTGCAGTAAACTAAATCTTTTCTATTCAAAGGGAGACCATTAAAACCATTTCGAGTGTGACGCTAAATGGTGAAATATTTTGAAAGCACTGTACTTGGCGCTGCATAAACATGCCAGGCTCTCAGCTCCGTCCAGCACATAAAACAGCAGCTCCTCTGCAGAGAACAGAAAGAGGCAGAAGAGCATTTCTTATGGTATGGAAATATTTTATTTTATTCGAGTTTTTTAAATAGTTAATTTGTATGTATGTCTAGTTATATATATCTGCATGCTTATTTTTGCTGTGGTTTTTATATTTTAACCTCTGTGCTTTTAATTTGAAGTCTGTTTTGTTTACTTCCACCCTGGTGCTTCTAATTAGTTATCCCCCCCACCTGTGCTGATTGGGGATTGCTGGCACTTGTGAGCAACTGCTGTCCCAGAGTTAAAAGGCGGAGCAGTAGGCACACAAGTCTGGCTATATGGGAACAAAGGAGTGTGCCAGTGTAAAATGTAGTGCAATAGAACTGAGGAGTGGCACAAGGGGTCTGGGTTTGACCACCCTGTTTCAGGAGAAGTAGATGAAGGGCTTGGTACATGACCTGTACTTGGAGAGACCAGCAATGTTTTTGGTTTTAACTAGTGATGGCCAAATGAGGCTTTCAAGAGGACTTGAGGCCTTTCATCAAAATGGTTCATATAGACGAGGCCTCATGTGACTCTTCATTTCCTATACTAGTCTATCTAGTGGACAAAATGTATACAACATGCAGATTTTTACAAGGGAATTATTGGTTTAATGTGTATTTTTTTTCCATTTCAATAAATGCACTGTTTTTTAAGAAATATCAATGATCATAAGGGAAAAAAGCAATAATAAAACTCAGGTGACTACAGTGAATGTGCTTGTGCTACTTATCCATTTTTATTAAGAAATAACTTTTCAACAATCTTTGGACTAAGGTGATTTCTTTTTTTTTGGGGGGGGGGGGTTATTTCTCCAGCTTTGGAGAGTACTTTCTCAGCACAGAGGATGCAGGTGTGCAAAGGAAGGCTACTGCAAGTTTGTACAGTGTAGGGTAGTCAAGTTTCTGTCTCTCCAAGTAAATTCACCTCTGTCCTTATTTTAATGCAGGGCACAATAATGCCTCGGCATAATGATCCAAGCTCTATGAAACACAACAGACACTTCACCTTGCAAATAAAAATGAAATTACAAGAATGGCCTAGCTGGGACTTGAACCCCAACGTCTTGGGTGCAGGGTAGTTGCTTTACCACTAGGCCATCACTTTAGTTACAACAAGAATAGCACTCGGAGAGTGCAGACCTCCGCCAAGCGGCACAGTTCCCCCCCATACAGTGTTTGTGTGTACGTTTTCAGATTCCCTGAGCATGAAAAGATATGACTAGCAATTGGATTCACAATGATTATTTGTTTATTTGACATGGACAGTGCAATAAACAGACAATTAATGAATGACAATCAATGTGATAGTGATAGGATTAGTGGTTCAGTAGTGTAAAACGGGGCTATAAGGGACGGCGGGTTGATAAGGGACACTTTTCTGGGAAATGTTTTAAATGTAATTCTGCTTTTTTTTATTTTGAGCAGGACGCTGAGTTGTGTTGTTATTGTGAAATATCCATGAATCCTTCATCAAATCTAGGCGGAAGCAAAATTAAAAAAGCAGAATTACATTTAGAAAAGTGTCCCATATTACCCCGCCATCCCTTATAGCCCCGTTTTACGGTTGTAAAAGCATTGCCTCCTTGGCGGAGGTAATAAACTGAAGTGTTGGTGTGTCCATCTCCTCCACTGACGGATGCAGATTGGTTGGACAGGTTGCCGTGGGTTTTATATTATATTGTGGTTCAACAGAATTATTTAAAAAAAACAAACTCATGAAATTATAAATTATAAATTATTGGGGTTGCGCTCCGCGGCAAAACAGAATTTCGAATTTTCCCCAGCAGAGAGGTCGTTTTTACGCAGCGCCTATAGCTGGGCGGGGAATTTGTGGCAAATAATCGGGCGGCGGACAGGTGGCCGTGTCAGGTTTTGCAGCGTGGCGCAAAAACACGCACGCTGGCGGGCCCAGGCCAGCAGTGTTTTCCGCGTGCTTTTGTGCCTAAAACGTTGAAGAACGCGGAGTTTGTGTTGGTCAGACACGACGACCAGCGCAATGTGCGCAGCGCCTATGGCTGACGGGCCCAGGCCACCAGTGTTTTCCGCATGCTTTTGTGGCTAAAACGTTGAAGAAGGCGGAGTTTGTGTTGGTCAGACACGACGCCCAGCGCCGTCCATTGCGCCTGCGCACATGTTGAAAATGGCCATATGTCACAGTGTGGAAAAATGCTTTAAAAAATTCCTGTATGCAGACGGTGATGCGGATCATCCCCAAAATTTAATCAGTTCTTCCTTGTACCATTTCCAACAAGGCCTGAAAGTTTCATGGAAATCCGTCCAAGACTTTTTGAGTTATCTTGCTAACCAACAGACAGACAGACAGACAGACAGACAAACACACAAACCCTGGCAAAAACATAACCTCCTCCTGGCCTTTTCGGCCTGGCGGAGGTAATAAATAGCCACTATTTATGAAAAAATGTATCAATGAGAGAAATTAGATTAAACTGTGCCCAAACGGGAGAAGTCTGTCTTTTTGGTGCTGGCTCCATCTGAAAATTGGCTGTGATAAATCCCTTACACAGTCAAACATCAACAACACAAAGCGTGAGGGATGGGGATTTCCATTGTGTATCACTGTTCACTTTATTTCATGTTGTGTGCAAAATCAAGAATGGTTTCCTGACCCGGTCACATGGTACGATTTCAGCAATACAAGCCTCAAAACACACTTTGCCAAATATTTCCTGGAAAGGCTCGGAGCACCCTCAAAGCACCGGAGCCTGCCATTTCATCACTAGTCTTAACCTATCCTCGGCCTTTGATATATTCACTGTTTCGTCAGCTGATGTCCTGCAGAAGAACTCAGAGCATCCCCAGAATACAAAGAAAATACTTTAATATGATTTTCTTTTTAGTCAACTACAGTGGTGTGAAAAAGCGTTTGCCTCTTCCTGATTTCTCATTTTTTTGTATGTTTGTCACATTTAAATGTTACAGATCATCAAACAAATTTAAATATTAGACAAAGATAACACAAGTAAACACAAAATGCAATTTTTAAATGAAGATGTTTATGATTAAGAGGGAAAAAAATCCAAACCTACATGGCCTTGTGTGAAGAAGTGATTGCCCCTAAACCTAATAACTGGTTGGGCAACCCTTAGCAGCAACAGCTGCAATCAAGCATTTGTGATAACTGGCAATGAGTCTTTTACAGCGCTGTGGAGGAATTTTGGCCCACTCATCTTTGCAGAATTGTTGTAATTCAGCTACACTGGAGGGTTTTCGAGCATGAACCACTTTTTTAAGGACATGCCACAGCATTTCAATCAGATTCGGGTCAGGACTTTGACTAGGCCACTCCAAAGTCTTCATTTTGTTTTTCTTAACCCATTCAGAGGTGGACTTGCTGGTGTGTTTTCAATCATTGTCCTGCTGCAGAACCCAAGTGTGCTTCAGCTTGAGGTCCCGAACAGATGGCCGGACATTCTCCTTCAGGATTTTTTGGTAGACAGCAGAATTCATGGTTCCATTTACCACAGCAAATCTTCTAGGTCCTGAAGCAGCAAAACAGCCCCCGACCATCATACTACTACAACCATATTTTACTGCTGGTATGACGTTCCTTTTCTGAAATGCTGTGTTACTTTTATGCTGGATGTAATGGGACATACACCTTCCACAAAGTTCAACTTTTGTCTCGTCAGTCCACAGAGTATTTTCCCAAAAGTCTTGGGGATCATCAAGATGTTTTCTGGCAAAACTGAGACGAGCCTTTATGTTCTTTTTGCTCAGCAGTGGTTTTGGTCTTGGAACTCTGCCATGCAGGCCCTTTTTGCCCAGTCTCTTTCTTATGGTGGAGTCATGAACACTGACCTCAACTGAGGCAAGTGAGGCCTACAGTTCTTTGGATATTGTTGTGGGGTCTTTTGTGACCTCTTGGATGAGTCGTTGCTGCGCTCTTGGGGTAATTTTGGTCAACCGGCCATTCCTGGGAAGGTTCACCACTGTTCCGTGTTTTTGCCATTTGTGGATAATGGCTCTCACTGTGGTTCGCTGTAGTCCCAAAGCTTTAGAAATGGCTAGAAAATTGATCTCAGCTTTCCAAAGATCTGATAAACCATAGTTAATTTATGTTTCAACAGGGGGCAATCACTTTTTCACTCAGGGCAATGTAGGTTTGGATTTTTTTTTACCCTTAATAGTAAACACTTTCAATTAAAAACTGCATTTTGTGTTTACTTCCGTTACCTTTGTCTAATATTTAAATTTGTTTGATGATCTGAAACATCTGTGTGACAAACATACAAAAAAATGAGAAATCAGGAAGGGGGCAAACACTTTTTCACACTACTGTATATCTCCATCAAACATGTTGCTTTCTCAACTATACAGAGGTCCTTCAACAAAGATGACATGGAGAGAAGTGTGAACAAAAAAACATTTAAGTGACACTTAAAAAATTAACTTTCTCTTCTTAACATGTCTGTAACATCTTTTTTACAACGTAAGACATATCAAGAGCAAAATCACTCAAATGTCTCTTTAAAGTTTCACTTAAGCCCCTTAAGAGTTTAGACGGGCCATTTTTGGTGAGGTAACTCTATATAGCATTGGCAAGTTGGTAGTGTTGAGCCAATCTGGACTCTGCCCAAAGTGAAGTTAGCCTCCTGGCCAATTGGCATTTTTGGATGGCTGCTTTGAAAACTTGACCAAACCATGCATCTGGTCATTGTCATTGTCATTGTCATTGTCATAGTCATCATCATCAACAAACCATTGCATAGGACAAAAATTTAGCCAGCGTCCATATGAACACCCCCCCCCCCCTCATGGATCGCCACCTTATCACAGTGGGGGGTTTGCGTGCACTAGTGATCCCAGGAGCTGCATTGTCTGAGGCAATTTGCCTCTGGTAGGGTCTCCCAAGACAAACTGGTCCTGGGTGAAGGGCCATACTAAGAGTGATCCAAAAGACTCTCATGATGAATGTAAAATCAAGGATTCAGTGTATCCCACCAGGTATGGGGTTACGGGGGCCCAACCCTGGAGGCAGGCCTGGGGGAAAGGCTCGATGGTGAGCATCTGGTGGCTGGATTTCTGGCCAAGGGACCCAGCCAGGCTCAGCTCAAAGGAGTTACATGGGTCCGCCATCCAGTGGGCTCATCGCCTGCAAGAAGGATCATGGGGGTCTGGTGCTACAGTATGTGGATCAAGTGGTGGTTGAAGGCAGAGACCTTGGCAGTCTGATCCCCAGCTTTCTAAACTGGCTTTTGGGATGTGGAATGTCATCTCTCTGATGGGGAAGGAGCTTGAGCTGGTGCATGAGGTTGACAGATACTGGCTAGATATAGTTGGGTTCACCTTAACGCACAGCTCTGGTTCTGGAATCAATGTCCTGAAGAGGGACTGGAGCTTGGCCTCCTCTGGAGTTGCTCTGGGTGAGAGGTGGCGTGCAGGGGTGGGTATTCTTGTATCCTCCTGCTTTGCTCCCTCAACATTGGAGTTTTCCCCAGTGGACAAAAGGGTAGTTTCCCTGCGCCTTCGGGTTGGGAAACGGGTCCTGACCATCATTTATGCCTATGCACCAAATAATGGTTCAGAGTACACACGTTTTGTGGAGTCTCTGACTGGGGGGCTGGAAAGTGGTTCTCTTGGAGACTCCATTGTCCTATTGGGGGACTTCAATGCACATGTGGGCAATGACAGTGAAATCTGGAGGGGTGTGACTGGGAGGAACGGCCTTCCCAATCTGAACCCGAATGGTGTTCAGTTATTGGACTTTTGTGCTAACCACAGTTTGTCCATAACCAACACCATGTTCAAGCATAAGGGTGTCCATATGTTCACCTGGCACCAGGATGCCCTAGGTCGCAGGTTGATAATCAGATCTGTGACTATATGTCTTGGACACTCAGATAAAGAGAGGTGCAAAGCTATCAACTGATCACCACCTGGTGGTGACTTGAGTGGCAGGGGTGGATGCCATTCAGACCTGGCAGACCCAAACATACCTTGCTTAAGAAAAAACTCGGGTATGGGAGGAGTTTGGTGACACCATGGAACAAAACTTTCATTTCACCATGAAGAGATTCTGGCAAACTGACCAGTGACTCAGGAGGTGGAAACAGCTCCCTGTCCACACTGTGTATGGTGCAGATGGGGCGTAGCTGACTTCGACTGGGAACATCATCGGGCAGTGGAAGAAATGCTTTGAGGATCTCCTCAATCCCACTAGCATGCCTTCTACAGAGGAAGCAGAGCTTGAGGACGATGACTTGCCCATCACAGGGGCTGAGGTTGCCTCAGTGGGTGAAAACTCTTCGGTGGCCCGGCCCCAGCGGTGGATGAGATTTGCCCTGAGTACCTCAGGGCCACTTGGTGGCCCAGCCTCCCTCAGCTGTCCCTTGTGGGGCAGATGCCTGGCTGTCCTGGGGCTTGTTGGCCTCGGGACATTTGTGCTCTGTGGGGGTTGGTGGTGTTGTCCTGCTTTCTTGGGGTTCCGGGGGGAGGGGGGGATTGCTGTGACGGGCCACCCTCTTTGAATGTTTCCTGACAAATCACTCACATGCACACACTTATTCTGCGCGTGCTCTCATACACACACACACATATGCACACACACATACTTGTGTGTGTGTGTGTGTGTGTGTGTGTGTGTATGTGTGCATGTGTATGCATGTGCACATGCATGTGCATGTGTATGTGTGTGCACACGCTCTCTCCTTTACCAGGTACAGATACCAAACTTGTGTTGAGACCTCTTCAGTGGAAGAAACAGTCTGTCTTCTGTTTGTTTCAGTTGTTAGTTTGTTTGCCTTCTTTGTCTGTTCCTCTCCCTTTTCCTTCCCCCTCTCTTCCCCATTCCTTCCCCCCCGTCAGATCCTTCATGGGTAAAACAATTTAAATAAAGTATTAAAAGTTATAACAAGAGGAGTTTATAAACAATATACAATACATATATACTGTATGTACTGTATAAAGCTCCTTGTGGCAAAGTAAATCTTTTTGGCACAATAACGGAAGTAGATTTCTGTTCTGCTCACCTAGCTGTCTTACAGGATGGTGGGGGGGGAGGCTGGAGAGTGTGCTCCAACTTTAGGGGGAACACATTTCTCAGCCTCCCTGGGAAGGTCTATGCCAGGGTACTGGAGAGTCCGGCCATTGGTCAAACCTCGGATTCAGGAGGAGCAATGTGGTTGTTGTCCTGGCCATAGCACATCAGACCAACACTTTATCCTCTCAAGAGCCTTTGAGGGTTTGTGGGAGTTTCATTGCCCATGGTATTGCTGTGCTTGACTGGTCAGCAAACTCCCCTGACCTAAAGGTGGATTCACACTACAATGTTTGGACTTACTTTTGCTTATGTTTTGGAAAAGTCTAGCTCGGTTGGCAAAAGTTGGTAAAAGTTAATAGTTTGTGTTTTTTGGTGAACGCTGGCAAAAATTGTATTCCTTGAAAATTTTCAAATGTTGTTTATTTCCAACGTTTGGAAATAAACATTGGTGAAAGCTGTGCTTAGTTTGTAAAAGTTCCTGAGTGCTGGGCTAAGTTGCACCGAGCTAGCCTAAGTCGGCCTAAGTTAAGCTCCATTGCCAAACATTGACTGAAATGCTGGTAGAAGCAGATGTTTTTAGATCGAAACTCACTTCAAAGATGCACAGACACAAGAGAAATGCTGAAGAAGTTTCGCTGTCCATGGTTTTGGAATGCCAAAAACAAGAAAAGGGGGAATAAAAAAAAGAAAATATATAATCCCACCAAAATATGAAAGCCCCCCCCCCAAAAAAAAATCTGATTGTGAAATTTACTGTTCTTAATTTTCTGCTCTGTGCATAATCATTCTGCAGGATTTAATGGCTCAGGTTCCATTGTTAACCTCAGTCACTGTCATTCTTTTAAAAGAGTTATTCAAAATGAAAATATCCCAACAGTTGTTTTGAATTAAATCTACAATTTTGCATTCACCAGAACAGATTAATAGAACTCAGGCCGAGATGAAGGGCTCACTCTTTCGGTCTAAAAGAGAAGCTCAGATGAATGATACAAATGAAGGAAATTTTACAACTTTCAAACTCATGGGCAAAGAGAAAGACCGGCATCATCTCTGAATTTTAGTGGACAGCTCTCATCCATGGCCAAGCAAGGCTGTGGAGTTAAACAGCTCCTTTAAAGTTTATAAAAGTTGGTGTGCACTGGATTAAAAAAACCTGCTCACAAACGTAATTTCACCGACGTTTGGACTAATTTGTCTGAATTTTCAAAACGTCTGTAGAAGTTGGTCCAAAAGCTATAGTGTAAACCCAGCTTAAAGCCTACACAGAATCTATGGAGTATTGTCAAGAGGAAAATAAGAGGCACCATATTCAAGAATGCAGATGAGCTGAAGTTTGCTATCAAAGCAACCTGGGCTTCGTAACACCTCAGCAGTGCCACAAGCTGATCACCTCCATGCCACACCACTGAGATACAGTAATTAATCCAAAAGGAGCCCTGACCAAGTACTGTGTACATGGATATACCTTTCAGTAGGCCAATATTTCTACTGAAAATCCACTTTTTAAAATTAATCTTATGTAATATTCAAATTTTTTTGAGAAACTGAATTTTGGGTTTTCATTACTTGTAAGCCATAGTCATCAAAAATCAAAAGAAACACACTTGAAAGATATCATTGTGTGTGATGAAGCTATACAATAAATGAGTTTCACTTTTTGAATTGAAATACTGAAATAAATTAACTTGCCAATGATATTCTAATTTATTGAGATGCACCTGTATAATCTATAATGTCTGTATTCCCTCTCTTTCGATCAATCTTTTGTCCTTGTGCGTACATGTCCTGTCCAAGGAAGTAAAAAAAACACACGGCTGCTGTTTTTTCTTTATTCAATGTATGAATCCGAGGACAATTAAACACAAACTATCCGCCTACACCCTGTAATACAGAGTATTCCAGATCATTTGAAGAAATAGCAGTTTTTCACTGTACAGAGAAAAAAAATGGGGTGTGAGTTTATGAAAATTTGCATCAGCATCATTCTCTTTTCTTGAAGTTTCTAACCCATTCATATCTGCGTGTTGTGTTCATGTGCACTACCTTAAACCATTCAGCTCAGCTGTTCAGCCCAACATGATCTCTTCCCCAGTTGTCCTCTCTAAAATATCTAACTGGGCATCAATTGTGATTAATGGCTGCTTTATGCCAAGCAGCATTATTATTGTGCACACCCTTTGGCTAGTGCAAAACCCAGGCCTGGAGTAGCCCATAGGGGAAAGTTGGGAGGACTCCTGGTGGGCCGGTCCACTACTTGGCCAGTGTTCCGGTGAGGGGGAAAAAAAGCAACTATCAATCTAATCCAATAACGTCCGGTAAAAGTACACATGATGTTTCACATTCTATTGGAGAGACATGGCACCACAGTCTCTGGATGCATGGAAATGGGTGAAATCGATGTTCTTCACCCTGCGGGAATTCTTCAGTTCAATTCAAACAACTTTATTTATCCCTCAAGGGGCAATTGATTTATTGGCAATTCTCCCCTCTCTACCGTAGTCGGTCAGTCCCTACAGTTCAGCAGCAGCACTGCAACTCCTAACATGGAAGAAAAAAAGACCTGGAGGAGCAGAAAAGGCCATTTTTTAAAAAAAACAGAGGACTTTGGATAATGGCACTGCAAAATGTGCTAAACTCACAGATTTATTTTCAAAAGGCACAGAGGTGGTGACTAAAGGTAAAGACAGAGGCTGGATGATGAAGCTGTAGACTTAATTATCATGCGGCCGGCCAGTTATTACCAAGAAAAATGACAAGTGAAATGAAATTATATTTGACCCAGTAAAACATCACAGAATTTTACTGAGAAAATGTTAATTTATTGCCTGTGTTTGCAGAAAAATAACAGCTTTACTAAAGGTTTTTGTAGCATCTGGGCAGCAAAAAACCCAACCCCCTGGTTACTCAGATGAAGAGCCAGCAATTAGCCAGGACCAGGAGGAGGCCAGCTGGACAGAGAGAACAGGTAGAGAACATGCAGCATAAATTATATAGGCTTTGACAATTAAAACAAAGTAGTTTACAGTAATATCTCTTTAAATATTATTGCAGTAGAAAACAGACAAAGTGATACATGTTCTACAGTACATAAAAACCTGAAGTTCTGAACTATACTATCCGTCCATCCATCTTCTTCCGCTTAATTCCTTTTCAGGTCGCGGGGGGCTGGAGCCTATCCCAGCATCTTTGGGCGAGAGGCAGGGTACACCCTGGACAGATCACCAGTCCATCACAGGGCCAACACAGAGAGACAGACAACACGGTGGCAGAGTGGTTAGCACTGCGGCAGCACAGCAACTCACCCTTGGCCGGGGGATCCTGGGTTCGATCCCAGCCCCCGACCAACAGTGATCTGTGTGAAGTTTGCATGTTCTCCCTGTGTCTGCGTGGGTTTACTCCGGGATTTCTCCGGTTTCCTCCCACATGCCAAAAACATGCAAGTTAGGTTTATTGGCATTAAAAAACTGGGGATTCTAAATTGTCCTTAGGTATGGATGTGAACTATACTAGTGCATCTTAAAAATAGAATACTGTGAAACAGTTATATTTTAATAATTTTGTTTAAAAAGTTAAACTTTATAATTACCTCCGCCAAGGAGGTTATGTTTTTACCGGCATTTGTCTGTTACCAACATAACTCAAAAAGTTATGAACGGATTTTGATGAAATTTTCAGGAAAGGTGTGTAATGGCATGGGGAACAGATGATTAGATTTTGGTGATGATCTGAGAGTGCATACCTGCACCAAGGGCTTTGTATTTGTGCAGCAGGATTACACAAAAACTACTGGATGGATTTGGATGAAATTTTCACCAGAGGTGGTTTTTGGCCTAGAGAGGAAACCATTATATTTTGGTGATGATCTGAGGATGCATACCTCAGCCAAGGCTCTTATCTTCTCACAGTGTGTTAGCAACAATACTCCAAAACTGATGGACAGACTTTGATGCAATTTTCACCACAAGTGACTATAGGCCTACACACAAAGCCATTACATTTTGGAGGTGATCCATGAGAAATGGAAGGAGCCTTGGCGGAGGTATGCGCTCTGTGAGTGCTTTTCTAGTTTCTATATTTATCATGCAAATGGAGCTATTTGAAGCATTTATTTTAAAGGATGATTATTATGACAGTTGTTTGAATTAATTTACCTTCTGTCACCTCTCTGGTGGGGAAGGAGCCTGAGCTGATGCATGAGGTTGAGAGATACTGGCTAGATATAGTCAGCCTCACCTCAATGCACAGCTCTGGTTCTGGAACCAGTCTTCTGGAGAGGGGCTGGAGCTTGGCCTACTCTGGAGTTGCCCTGGGCGAGAGGCGACAAGCAGGGGTGGGTATTCTTGTATCCCCCAACCTTGCTGCCTCTATATTGGAGTTTTCCCCAGTGAATGAAAGGGTTGTTTCCCTGTAGCCTTCGGGTTGGGAAACGGGTCAGAGTACCCACCCTTTTCAGAGTCTCTGACTGGGGGACTGGAGGGTGCTCCTCTTGGAGACGCCATTGTCCTACTGGGGGACTTCAATGCGCACATGGGCAATGACAGTGGAAACTGGAGGGGTGTGACTGGGAGGAACGGCCTGCCCGACCTGAATTTGAGTGGTGTTCAGTTATTGGACTTCTGTGGTAACTACAGTTTGTCCATAATGAACACCATGTACAAGCATAAAAGTGTCCATATGTGCACTTGGCACCAGGACACCCTAGGTCGCAGGTCAATGATCGATTTTGTTATCATGTCATCAGACCTGCGACCATATGTCTTGGACACTTGTGTAAAGAGAGGTGCAGAGCTGTCAACTGATCACCACCCGGTGGTGAGTTGGATCCGATGGCAGGGGAGGATGCCATTCAGACCTGATGGACCCAAATGTGTAGTGAGGGTGTGCTGGGAGTGTCTGGCTGAGGCCTCTGTCCAGGAGGTCTTCAACTCCCACCTCCGGAAGAACTTCGACCACATTCCGAGGGAGTCTGGAGACATGGAGTCTGAATGGGCCATGTTCTCCACCTCCACTGTTGAAGCGGCTGGCCAGAGCTGTGGTGGCAAGATCATCGGTGCATCTCGTGGTGGCAGCCCCTGAACCAATTGGAAGACACCAGTGGTGAGGGGGGCCATTAAGCTGAAGAAGGAGTCCTATCGAGCTTGGCTTTCTTGTGGGACTCCTGAAGCAGCTGAGGTGTACCGGCAGGCCAAGCGGAGTGCAGCTCAGGTGGTTGCTGAAGCAAAAACTCGGGTGCGGGAGGAGTTTGGTGAGGCCATGGAACAAGACTTTCGGTCGGCCTTGAAGAGATTCTGGCAAACTGTCCGGCAGCTCAGGAGGGGAAAGAAGCTCCCTCTCCACACTGTGTATGGTGCAGATGGGGTGCTGCTGACTTCGACTGGGGATATCGTTGGGCAGTGGAAGGAATACTTTGAGGATCTCCTCAATCCCACTGACACGACTTCCACAGAGGAAGCAGGGCTTGTGGACAAGGGGGACAACCCATCACAGGGGCTGAGGTTGCCAAGGTGGTTAAAAAGCTCCTTGGTGGCCAGGCCCTGGGGGTGGATGAGATTCGCCCCGAGTACCTCAAGGCCCTGGATGTTGTAGGGCTGTCACGGTCGACATGCCTCTGCAACATTGCGTGGAGATTGGGGACAGTGCTTTTGGCATGGCAAACCGGGGTGATGGTTCCTCTCTTCAAGAAAGGGGACTGGAGGGTGTGCTCCAACTTTAGAGGGATCACACTCCTCAGCCTCCCTGGGAAGGTCTATGCCAAGGTACTGGAGAGGAGAGTCTGGCTGTTGGTCGAACCTCAGATTCAGGAGGAGCAATATGGTTTTCATCCTGGCTGTGGCAGATTAGACCAACTCTTTACCCCCTCGAGAATCCTCGAGGGTTCGTGCAAGTTTGCCCAACCAGTTTACATGTGTTTTGTGGACCTGGAGAAGGCATTTGACTGTGTCCCTCATGTTTTTTTATGGGGGGTGCTTTAGGAGTATTGGGTATCGGGCTTGTTGTTATGAGCTATCTGGTCTCTATACGACCGTTGTGAGAGTTTGGTTCATATTGCCAACACTCGATCGGACTCATTCCCAGTGAGAGTTGGATTCTGCCAGGGCTACCCTTTGTCACACATCCTGTTCATAATTTTTATGGACACGATTTCTAGGCGCAGCCAGGGAACGGACGGTGTCATGCTTGGTGACAACAGGATCTCATCTCTGTTGTTTGCAGATGATGTTGTCCTGTTGGCTTCATCTAGCAATGACCTACAGGTCTTACTGGGATGGTTTGCCGCTGAGTGTGAAGCGGCAGGGATGAGAATCAGCACCTCCAAGTCCGAGTCCATGGTCCTCAGCCGGAAAAAGGTGGATTGTCCTTTCCGGGTTGTGGACAGGCTCCTGCCCCAAGTGGAGGAGTTTAATTATCTCAGGGTCTTATTCACGAGTGAGGGGAGAATGGAGCGAGAGATTGACAGATGGATTGTCGCAGCATCTGCAGTGATGCAGACATTGTACCGGTCCATTGTGGTGAAGAGGGAGCTAAGTTCTAAGGCAAAGCTTTTGATTTACCGGTCAATCTACGTTCCTACCCTCACCTATGGTCATAAGCTGTGGGTAATGACCGAAAGAATAAGACACGGATACAAGCAGCTGAAATGAGCTTTCTTCGTAGGATTGCTGGACTCGCCCTTAGAGATAGGGTGAGGAGCTCAGTCACCCGGGAGAGGCTCAGAGTAGAACTGCTGCTCCTCCATATTGAAAGGAGCCAGTTGAAGTGGTTTGGGCATCTGATCAGGATGTCTCCTGGATGCCTCCCACTTGAGGTGTTTCGGGCACATCCCACTGGGAGGAGACCCCATGGCAGACCCAGGACTTGCTGGAGAGACTATGTCCCCCATTTGGTCTGGGAACACCTTGGTATCCTCTCTGAAGAGCTGGAGCAGGTGGCTGGGGAGAGGGAAGTCTGGGCTTCATGTTTTGAAATGCAGAAGAATATTGTTTACGTTGTGGATTAATAAGAAAATAAAGGTCTACCAGTTAGGGCTGTACCAAATATCTGATTATCGGAATGTTCCTTCATTAAACTGGTATTTAGGTTTCAAATGCAGTATTCAAATATGTACCCACCCCCATTTCTGATTTTAATACCAAATTAATTTAGGAGAAGAGGTTCACATATCTACAAGAGAAAAAAATAGCAACTTGATGATCAAGGAAAGGCAAGTTTATTTGTATAGCACATTTTGTGTACAAGACAATTCAAAGTGCTTTACATAAAAACATTGAAGCATTATAGCAGAAGTCCAAATTTTACCTAAACAGTCACAAACTTACATGACTAAATTTGCAGTGTATGAAAAAATATGAAAGCCACCGAAGACATTACAAAGTTGAGGAAAAAAAAACAAAATTTTCAAGAAATGTACCAAAATTAATGGAAAACTAAATTTACAAGGAAAAGTTGCATATTAATAATACAAGCTATGTAAATATATAAGAAGTTGCATGTGAGGGAAGTTTTTCTACTCTGAAGTTTGTGGAGAACAGGTTGAGAAACTCACTGACTCAGTAGCATTTATGGCCCTTTTCCACTAGAACCTGTTTGGCCCTACTCACTTCGACACGGCTTTACTCGACTCAGTTCGCTTTTGTTTCCATTACAGCTGAGTACCGCCTGGGGTGGGTGGGATTTTTTTTTACAGCAAGGCGGCGCCACACTCCCGTGACGTAAAACAACACAAGCAAAACACAACATGGCAGCTTACGAGACGACTCCTCGGTCTCTGGCTTTTTGTCAGAGTAAAGGCCAAAAAGGAGAGCCAGAGAAGGGGACAGGCAGCGAGATGAAACACTCTGGTTGATTCTAACACACACCTTACGGTGCTGCCTAGACACATCATCAGTGATGTAACCTGCAGTCATCGGGTGTTTCGGGTCATTATACATCATACACCCTCTCACAGGTGACCCAGCCAGGGTTGATCAAACCCCGACTTGTGTCTAGGTGGCTCGAGACATCCACGGATCATTCCTTCTGGTCCACAGCCATCGTGATGCTCTTTCAGCAGCATCAGTGATGTTCTTGATGGCTTTCTTGTTGAGTCTCCCTCTGATCCCCAACTGCTTGAGGGCCCTGCAGAGTGACTGACAGGCAAAACCTTGACAGACAACCTCTATGGGGTAGAGCCAGGTCTTCCATCCCCTACTACGGCAATCACCAACAAGCTCCCCATACTTGGCCTTCTTCCTTTCAAAGGCCTCTTCCATCCGGTCTTCCCAGGGCACAGTCAGTTCCAACAAGATCACCTGCTTGGAAGATTCTGACACAAGAACCATGTCTGGTCTGAGTATGGTCATTATGATGTTGTTAGGGAATCTCAACTATCTTCCCAGGTCAACCTTCAGTTGCCAGTCTCGTGCAGTTGCCAGAAGCCCCCCCCCCCAATGGGTTTGTGCAATGCTGTGGCTTCTCACCAGCTTTGATGAAGGGTATGGCATGCTTTGCTGGGTGTTGCTGCCTGCTGAAAGAGATCCCTGCACTGATTGACTCTTCTACAGCCTTCAGTACCTGGTCATGCCTCCACCGATAGCACCCCTCACTGAGGGCTCTCGGGCAGCTACTTAGGATGTGTTCCAGGGAACCTCTTTGCTGGCATATAGAGCATGAAGGGGCTTCTATCAGGCCCCAAGGGAAGAGGCTGGCTGGGCTTGGAAGAACATTGTACACCGACTGGATCAAGAATTTGATCCAGTGTGTCTCCGGTCTCCAGAGCTCTGACCAGGAGACTTTACGTTCCATTGCCTCCTCCCACCTGGTCCATGCCCTCTGCTGGCGCATTCCAACTATCCTGCTGGTTCGTGTTTCCTCCACTCCCACTCTGATTTCATCCTGAACCAACTGACGTCTTTCCTTTCCCTGGACCTTGCTGTACTGAGGTCTTGGGTTGCTCCCAAGGCCTGCCCGCCTTGAATCTATTCCCGAGCCTGTGTCTGTTCCCTGGGTCTATCATGTCATTTTCAGCTCAACTCAGCACGGTTGGAACCCGACTGGAGTGGGTACAAAAAAAGTACCTGGTACCAGGTACTAATGGAAAACCCTACTGTACAAACCGGGTAGAGTCAAGGCGAGTAGGGCTGAGTGGGTACTAGTGGAAAAGGGGCTTTAGAGGCTTCCTTGCTTATGAACACCAAAAAATAATTCTCATCTATAGACAATGAGACAGTGATCAGCAACGTAGCAGAAACCACTTGCTTGGGCCACTGCTGATGCTGTAGGTCTTAAAGTAGCACCTAAGCAATGCAACAACGACTAGAAAAGCATTCAGAGAGCACATACCTCCGCCAAGGCTGCTGCAAGGTTGTTGGTGGAGGTATGCAGTCTCAGATCATCACCAAAGTTAATGGGTTCATCCTTGGCCCGAGGCCTGCCTCTAGTGAAATTTTCACCAAAATCTGTCCAGTAGTTTCTACGTAATCCTGCTAACAAACAGACAAACCACCCCGATTACATTACCTCTTTGGCAGAGGTAACAAAGCACCCTATGATTGGCTGTTGTAATAGTTGCCATAGTTGTAGTCTTTTCAGTGTTCCTATTAAGAGCAGTGCTATTACAAGCATTGTGTGCCCACTCAGGCTATGGGGAAGTCACATTCACCCAAAGGTTGATGTCCCATCAAAATAATTTTGGGAACATTATTTTAAGGTAAAAATCTTACATAGTGTCGCTTTAACCATTTTAAGTGCAGAGTGAAGGGGGGATTTACTTTTCAGTTTGTCAATTTTCTTTATTTTTTGTGTATAAGTTATGGTTTAATGAAGAGAAAACTGCAGGAGAGAAACTGAACTTTGTTTTTATTTATCAATCCCCTCCCCCCCCCCCAAAAAAAAAGAAAGTGGGCCAGTCTTGGACATGAAACTCCCGGGCTGAAAACTGGTCCCACTCTGGCCCTGGCAAAACCCTTAAAATCTTAAACAAAATCTTAAAAAAAAAATCTTAAACCATCATAATCAGACTTCCCTTTCAATAATGCGCCTCTGTGCATTAAAAAGATGGGCAGGAGGCTTTGGATTGGATTGTCCAAAACACATTTCTGAATAATCAGACCAGCCTCTCTTCACTTCTCGCCAGCACACGGCGGTACAGTGGTTAGCACTGTTGTCTAACAGCTAGAAGGTTCCAGGTTTGAATCCCCAGGCTGGCAGGGGTAGGAACCGTTCTGTGTGGAGTTTGTATGCTATCCTTGTGCTGTGTGGGTTTACTCCAGAAACATGCATGTTAGGTTAATTGGTCATTCTAAATTGTCCCTAGGTATCTGTCTCCTGTGAAGCGCTTTGAGTGGTCTTTCAGACTAGAAAAAGGCTATATAAGAACAGGTCCTTATCCCTTACAAACTGTTTTCCCTAACGCCCGTAATAACAAAACGGACTGGACCACACCCACAAACATACTATGTGCATTTGATAAGTGATGAGTAAAATGTCATAACACAGCCCATTGACGAAGACAGTAACAAGTGTTACAACACTTTAAGCTTGCCAGTTCTCAAATCTGCATATACTACATCATGAAATAAAGAATATAATTTTGTCCTTTTCTTTCCCTGGTCCATACTCTTGAGATGTGTTGCTTCCATTGAATTCAAAATCAGTTAATGTTTTACGTTTTCTGCATTTTATTATGAATGAAATAGTTATTTGAGAGTTGCAAATCATTGCATTCTCTTTTTAATTTACAGTGGTGTGAAAAAGTGTTTGCCCCTAATCTGATTCTTTTTTTTTTTTTTTTGGATGTTTGTCACACTTAAATGTTTCAGATCAGTAAACAAATTTTAAAATTAGACAAAGATAACACAAGTAAACACAAAATGCAGTTTTTAAATGAAGGTGTTTATTATTAAGGGTAAAAAAAAAAAAATCCAAACCTACATGGCCCTGTGTGAAAAAGTGACCCCCCCCCCATTAAAACATAAATTAACTGTGGTTTATCACATCTTTGGAAAGCTGAGTTCAATTCCTCTAGCCACACCCAGGTCTATTACTGCCACACCTGTTCTCAATCAAGAGATCACTTAAATAGGACATGCCTGACAAAGTGAAGTAGACCAAAAGATCCTCAATAGCTAGACATGCTGTGATCCAAAGAAATTCAGGAACAAATGAGAAACAAAGTAATTGAGAGCTATCAGTCTGGAAAAGGTTATAAAGCCATTTCTAAAGCTTTGGGACTCCAGTGAACCACAGTGAGAGGCATTACCCACAAATGGCGAAAACATGGAACAGTGGTGAACCTTCCCAGGAGTGGCCGGCCGACCAAAATTACACCAAGATCGCAGCGACAACTCTTCCAAGAGGTCACAAAAGACCCTACAACAACATCCAAAGAACTGCAGATCTCTCTTGCCTCAGTTAAGGTCAGTGTTCATGACTTCACCATAAGAAAGAGACTGGGCAAAAATGGCCTGCATGCCAGAGTTCCAAGACAAAAACCACTGCTGAGCAAAAAGAACATTAAAGGCTCGTCTCAGTTTTGCAAAAAAAAAAAAAAACCATCTTAATGATGCCCAAGAGTTTTGGGAACATTTTTTTGGGAAAAAGTTGAACTTTTTGGAAGGTGTGTGTCCCATTACATCTGGTGTAAAAGTAACAGCATTTCAGAAAAGGAACGTCATACCAACAGTAAAATATGGTGGTGGTAGTGTGATGGTCTGGGGCTGTTTTGTTGCTTCAGGACCTGGAACACTTGCTATGGTAAATAGAACCATGAATTCTGTTGTCTACCAAAAAGTCCTGAAGGAGAATGTCTGGTCATCTGTTCGTGACCTCAGACTGAAGCGCACTTGGGTTCTGCAGCAGGACAATGATCCAAAACACACCAGCAAGTCCACCTCTGAATGGCTTAAGAAAAACAAAATGAAGACTTTGGAGTGGCCTAGTCAAAGTCCTGACCTGAATCCGACTGAGATGTTGTGGCATGACCTTAATTACTTAATTAGCTCTAAACATGTTTCTCCAGCTGTTTCTTTTTGGTACCGCTTACTTTTCTAGCCATTTGTTTACTCTGTCCAAATTCTTTTCAGATGGGGCTGCTGGCTTCCAATTCAAAATGAGCTAATATTTTTCATGAAATAGTGAAGTTTTGACGTCCAGCATGGCGACTGAGACAGCAGCAGCTTAAACCCAAGGCTCCCATGGTCGCGACCCCTGAAAGAAATAACTGGACTGTGAATCATAATTTTAGATTTGAATAGCATGAGAGGGGGTAGAAAAAAGAACAGTGGAAACGCAAAAAAACTTCTGAAGCAAACGATAATTCAGCAAGTGACAACAACGACGACGTTAGTTTAACTGCTAACAAGCATGCTGAGCAAGCCATGGAAGCTAACATAATTACAGAAATAAAAGCCATCCACTCACACATAAACAGCTTGCAGAAAACGCGAGTCTTCTGAAAAGAGAGCTGGATGACTTAAAAGAAAATATTAACAAGAAACTGAACGACATTGTTAAGGATCTGGATGAGCTGGGTGACCGAGTAGATGAAGCAGAGCAACGAATTGCAGATGTGGACAAGCAGCATATGGATGTGGAGGCAGCACTATCACACACACACACACACACACACACACACACACACACACAGAGGAGTTTTGTGAAAGTATCCAAGAAAAGATAACGGACTTGGAAGCCCGCTGGGGGCCGAACAATATCCACATTCACAGCATCCAAGAGGAGGCAGAAGGAAAGAACTTGCAAGAGTTTGTGGAAAACTTTTCAAAAACAGAACTGACCCTCCCTGGCGATAACCTGAAAAGTCAATGCTGTCACCGGTCACTCGGTAAGAAACCCAGCCCGGACTTAAATCCGAGATCCATCATTATCCACTTTCTGGAATATACAACAAAAGAAACTGTGCTGCGCGCAGTGTGGAAAAAGAGGGAGATTATATATGAAGGAAAGAGGGTATTCTTCGAGCAAGATTTCCCAACTGAGATATTAAAGAGGAAAGCATTTAACGCCATCAGAAAAGCTCTGAAAGAGAAAGGGATCCGTCATCAGACACTTTACCCAGCAAAGCTCAAGGTGTTTTATGACTCCGGACCCGTGAACTATAGCAGTGCTCCCGAAGCCACCTAGGACCTGGAAAAGTGAGGAGTAACAGAGTCTGCAGCCAGTGCTTCTCCTGCATCCACGGTGACAACGGAACCGCGGTGGGAGACTGCTGGCAGTGCCTCCCGCCACAATCAAGAGAAACACGAGGTGCATCAAGGAGAAGCTGAGAGGATTTTGCCGTGATGACGGTGACGCGAGAGAGCTGCCATGCTGGGTGAAATGAAGAGCGGTAAGAAGGATGGCAGCCTACTGCTTAAGTCTGAAAATTTTGCACTCTTATCATATACACTTAAAAATGACTGCACAGGGACTTCTCTTTAGCCTAGTTTAATGTGTACTGTCCTGAGTGAATCCAATCGGAGATGGCAGTTCACATCTGGTGAGGCCCCTCCGAGGACAGAGGCTTCCCCCCCAACTTTTGAAGTTCAACAGCATCTTCGGACTTGGAGGTCACAACCGTTCTCTTTGTGTTCTTTTTGTTTAAGTTTGTTGTTCATTAGACAAACAGATTTGTGTATATGTGTTCAGGTCTTCTAGGAGAGTAAACTCTGTTTTCTTTTACCATTTACTTAATGAGTGATGTCATACAGTATACCATAAATACAGAATAATAAGCTTGAATGTGAATAGGTTTAATAACCCAATTAAAAGAAGCAAGACAGTAGTTAAGATGAAGAGAGAGAAACATGAATGTATTTTCTGGCAAGAAAGTCATCTTTACCCCCGCCAAGGAGGTAATGTTTTTACCAGGGTCTGTCTGTCTGTCTGTCTGTCTATTACCAGCATAACTCAAAAAATTATGAATAGATTTTGACAAAATTTTCAGGAAAGGTGTGTAATGGCATGGGGAACAGATGATTAGATTTAGGTGATGATCTGAGAATGCATACCTCCACCAAGGGCTTTGTTTGTATTTGTGCAGCAGGATTACACAAAAACTACTGGATGGATTTGGATGAAATTTTCACCAGAGGTGGTTCTTGGCCTACAGAGGAAACCATTATATTTTGGTGATGATCTGAGAATGCATACCTCAGCCAAGGCTCTTATCTTCTCAAAGTGTGTTAGCAACAATACTCAAAAAGTTATGAACGGATTTTGATGAAATTTTCAGGAAAGGTGTGTAATGGCACGGGGAACAGATGATTAGATTTTGGTGATGATCTGAGAGTGCATACCTCCACCAAGGGCTTTGTTTGTATTTGTGCAGCAGGATTACGCAAAAACTACTGGATGGATTTGGATGAAATTTTCACCAGAGGTGGTTCTTGGGCTAGAGAGGAACCCATTATATTTTGGTGATGATCTGAGAATGCATACCTCAGCCAAGGCTCTTATCTTCTCACAGTGTGTTAGCAGCAATACTCCAAAACTGATGAACAGACTTTGATGCAATTTTCACCACAAGTGGCTATAGGCCTACACACAAACCCATTACATTTTGGAGGTGATCCATGAGAAATGGAAGGAGCCTTGGCGGAGGTATGCGCTCTGAGTGCTTTTCTAGTTCTAAAAGTGAACATGATAAATTAAAGAAAATGGGGTTTAGAAATATATTTTACTCCTCCTACAAAAAGGGGAATTCAAGAGGGGTGGCGATCCTAATTCCAAACAGAGTAAATTTCCAACTTTTTTTCACAGATTGCAGATAAAGAAGGTCGATTTGTGATGGTTAAGGGTCTAATTGAAAACGGAGAGGTTACCTTATTTAACATCTACAGGCCTCCAGGCAATGATAAACAGCTAATTAAAACCATTTTTAATCTTATATCCACAGAAATATCTGGAGTGCTGATTTATGGAGGTGACTGGAATACCCAACTACAGCCTGCTGTAGACACCTCAAATACAACAAAAAAGATATCAATTGGATATACGTATATATATATATATATATATATATATATACAGTATATAGTATATATATATTAAGCTACTAAATGAAATAGGAATGATAGATGTATGGAGGACATTACATCCAAAAGATAGGCAGTATACATTCTTTTCTCACCCCCATAAAGTTTATTTTAGAACTGATTATTTTTTTATGATGAAAACAGACACGCATTGAATCTCAGAATGTACCATCGGCGTCAGAGACATCTTCGATCACTCGGGCGTATATTTAAAGGTGTCTTTAGACAATAAACCTAAAAATATGCTGTGGCAGCTCAATACTCACCATCTTAATGACCCTAGCTTTTAGAAATTTGTCAAAACAGAATTCAGGGAATATATGCTACATAACAATGAAACAGTGTCTGCCAGTATCCTCTGGGATGCAGCTAAGGCTGACCACAGAGGCAAACTCATACAATGGTCAGCACAAAAGAGGGAAAGAGAAAAAGAAATAAATGAGCTCACTGAAAAACTTAAAACAACTGGAAAATATGTATATACAGTGGTGTGAAAAAGTGTTTGCCCCCTTTCTGATTTCTTATTTTTTTTGAATGTTTGTCACACTTAAATGTTTCAGATCAAACAAATTTAAATATTAGACAAAAACACAAGTAAGCACAAAATGCAGTTTTTTAAATGAAGGTGTTTATTATTAAGGGTAAAAAAAAAAAAATCCAAACCTACGTGGCCCTGTGTGAAAAAGTCCCCCCCCCCCATTAAAACATAAATTAACTGGTTTATCACATCTTTGGAAAGTTGAGTTCAATTTCTCTAGCCACACCCAGGCCTGATTACTGCCACACCTGTTCTCAATCAAGAAATAACTTAAACAGGACCTGCCTGACAAAGTCAAGTAGACCAAAAGATCCTCAAAAGGTAGACATCATGCTACAATCAAAAGAAATTCAGGAACAAATGAAAAACAAAGTAATTGAGATCTATCAGTCTGAAAAAGGTTATAATGTGGAGAAGTGTGGAAGGACGAGGCTGAGTTTATTTCTCAAGTCCAGTTTTATTCACATTCACATTCTCCAAAAACAGAAGAGAGTGAATCCCCCAACATCTGTCCCTTTTATACCCCAGGACATCAAAGCACACAGTCACATTGTCTCTTAATCCCAAATCACAATGCATCCCCCTCCAGGTCTTCTCGCCTCCACCTAAAGTCCTGGTGGTCAGGAAATCCTTCCAGGCCATCTCTTTGCATACAAAAGGCCAGACTTCACATCCTCCTGTTACCCCTAGGAGGTTCAGTCCTTTTGTTCCTCTGAGACGTGAAGCACACAATAAGCATACAGTAATATACATGTGAAGCATATGAAACCCACATATGTGCACCACATGACCCCCCCCCAAACATCTAAGATGGAACAACATAACCACAGATTGCATGTCATAATAAAATCACTACATATTAAACCAGGGAGAGCGGACGCTGTATTTAAAGTATGGAATTTAAAAGGGATACAAAAGATTCAGGATTTATATTTGCCATGTGCAGACAACATAATGTCTTTTGAAGAGCTGAGGATCAAATTTAATCTCAATAGAACACATTTTTTTAAATATCTTCAACTTAGAAACTTTATTCGATCAAATCAAAATAAAGCTCTCACTCGACCTATTTATTCATCCTTGGAAAAAATGATGATGAAAGATAGTAAAAGAAAGGGTATTATTTCAGAGTTTTATAACTCATTGACACTATCTTCAAGTGAAAATTCACTGAAAAGATTAAACTACTGGAAAGAAGATCTGCAAATTGAAATTTCAGAGGAACAATGGGAATTGGCTTGTACAGAAGCTCAAACCAAATCAATAAATGCACGCCTTAAATTGATACATTTCAAATGGTTAATGCGGATGTATGTTACACTGGAGGAGTTAAATAGATATAACAAAAATATACCAGATACATGCACAAAATGCATGGAAAGTAAAGGAACCCTATTTCATTGTTTATGGGAATGTAGATTAATAAGAATGTTTTGGGAGGAGGTGAGGGTAACAATTGAAAAAATAATCTCAAAACAAATCATATTGAATCCTAAACTGTTTTTGTTGGGTCTGTACCCAGAAAAGCATAATTTCAATAAAAGTGAAAGAACATTCATAGACCTCAGTTTGCTTAATGCCAAAAAATGTATTGCACTATTATGGAAAAAGACTCATAGACCAGATGTGACTCAGTGGTTAAGACAGATGTTAACAAACCTTCCATTAGAAAGAATAACATATATACTGAAATCAAAGGAAATTGTGTTTGAGAATATATGGAGACCTTTTATTGATTATGTAAAAAATTTAAACATAACTCTTGAAGAAGAAGGTGAATGATGTGTGTGGACCTTGTAAATTCCAAACTGGTGAACATAATATGTATACTAATGTATTGGATTGTCTAGACTAAACAGAGGAGCATTGTTGAAGACTTGATTTTGTTGGTGGTTGTTGGTGTTTTTAGGGTATTTTTTTTTTGTAGTACTTTAGTGTTAGTGTTTGATTGTTTGTATCATGTTTGTTAAAAAAAAAAAAAGGTTCAATGAAGATATTGTGGAAAAAAAAAAATCACTACATATCAGTCCACGTGCCGCTTGGGCCTCAGCCTTCTCCCGTATTTGCTGTAAGCAGGCTGTACCACCTCCGCGGCGTCTTCCTGCTGTGGAGCTGCTGCCTGAGGACGAGAACTGTTAGTCAACCTCTGTGGGTGTTCTGGGGAATGCTCTCTAGGGGGTCTGCCGTGCCGAGGAGCCTTAACCAACTGCACAACTTCGTCAGCTACCACAAAAGCGGGTTTGAGCCTGTTTATGCCAATCATTTATTTTCTGCCCCCCAAATCTAGCAAAAAATGCTTATCCCCTGTTTCCAGCACTCTGTATGGTCCATCATAAGGTGGGCGTAAAGGTGGACGATGGGCATCATGTCTGACAAAAACAAACTCCGCATTTTTTAAAGCCTTAGGCACAAAAACACGCGGAAAACTGTGGTGAACGGGGCCAGGTAGCGTGCTTGGGCCCGTGCTATTCTGTAACCGCTGAGCCGGGGAGCACTCTGGCACTGGATTATCTGGGAGAAATTCCCCGGGCAGCGGAAGTGGCTGTGCAAAAACTAGTTCAGCTGGGGAGGCTTCTAAATCCTCTTTAGGTGGAGAACGCAACCCCAATAAAACCCATGGTAGCTTGTCCACCCAATTTGCATCCGTAAGCGATGCTCTGAGAGCCGCCTTCAGTGACCTGTGAAAACGTTTGCATAACCTGTTAGCCTGCGGGTTGTACACGGTCGTGCGGTGGATCGTTGCCCCCAGGCTGCGGGCCATCACTGACCAAAGTTCGGAAACAAATTGAGGGCCTCTTTCGGACGTAATGTCCGACGGGACTCCAAAATGCGCTACCCATGCCATTAAAAATGTGCGCGCCACCTCTTCGGCTGTGGTTGACGACAGCGGAACCACTTCTGGCCAGCGCGTGGTGCAGTCAACCACTGTCAGAAAATGTGTGCACCCTTGTGAGGGCGGGAGGGGGCCTACGAGGTCCACGTGGACATAATCAAACCTTTTAGCTGGGATGTGAAATGGCTCCAAGGGAGCTCTCGTGTGTCTATGAACCTTGGCCCGCTGACAAGCCATGCAGGCTGCCGCCCACTCTCTAACTTGTTTGCGCAGGCTCGGCCATACAAATTTCTCTCCTACCATTTTGACCGAAGCGCGCACTCCCGGGTGCGCCAGAGAATGAATCGAGTCAAAAATGTGGCGGCGCCACACGGCTGGAACCACAGGACGCGGCCGCCCAGTGGAGACATCGCAGATTAGGGGGGGCATACCATCTTGCAGCACCCTGTTCTCCAGCCTTAACCCTGTTGGTCCAGACTGGAGCGCGCGCACATCCGCGTCACTAACCTGCTCCGCGGCCATGGCTGCATAATCTATCCCCACGCGGACCGGGACCGCGCGCACTTCCGCATCGCTAACCTGCTCCGCGGCCATGGCTGCAGAATCTACCTCTACACGGGCTGGAGCCGCCACGGCGCGTGAGAGGCAGTCCGCCACTACATTAAGTTTGCCCGCCACATGCTGGATATCAGTAGTAAACTCCGATATCGCGGCCAGCTGTCTCTGCTGCCGGCCCGACCAAGGTTCTGAAATCTTGGCCATCGCGAAAGTCAGCGGCTTGTGGTCAACGAACGCGGTGAAACGGCGTCCTTCCAGCCAGAACTGGAAGTGGCGAATGGCCAAGTGGAGAGCTAACAACTCCCTGTCGAATGCGCTGTATTTTCGTTCGCTGTCGCGCAGGGTCTTGCTGAAAAAGGTGAGCGGTTGCCAGGCTCCGGCTACATACTGTTCCACGACCGCCCCTATGGCCACATCTGACGCGTCAGTAGTGAGTGCCATGCGGGCCGCTGGGACTGGATGTGCCAACAACGCAGCGTTTGCCAGGGCTGTTTTGACTTCAGAGAATGTGCGCTCTCGCTCCGGAGACCATTCAACTTTATTTGTGGGTTTTTGTTTTTTTAGTGCAGCATACAATGGTTGCATAAGCTGCGCTGCACAGGGGAGGAAACGGTTATAAAAATTCACCATTCCCAAAAACTCCTGTAACGCTTTGACCGTTTGTGGTTGGGGAAAATTTGTTACTGCGCGCACTTTGTCAGGCAGAGGAACCGCTCCTTCTGGGGAGACGCGATGCCCCAAAAAATCAATCTGCGTCATCCCGAACTGACACTTCGCTGGGTTGATTATTAACCCATGCTCTGCCAACCTCGAAAACTGCCATGAGGTGGTTTTCGTGTTCGTCTTCAGACGCGCTGGCTACCAATATGTCGTCCAGGTAGACGAACACGAAAGGGAGATCGCGCAAAACCGCGTCCATCATGCGTTGGAACGTCTGCGCCGCGCCTTTAAGCCCAAATGGCATGCACAAAAACTCGAAAAGCCCAAAAGGAGTTTTTACCGCTGTTTTGGGTATGTCCTCAGCGCGCACTGGGACCTGGTGGTAACCGCGTACCAAGTCTATTTTATAAAAAATGCGCGCCTCCGCCAAATGAACTGAAAAATCTTGGATGTGCGGGATCGGGTAGCGGTCGTGCACTGTAGCGTTGTTCAGCCTGCGGAAATCACCGCAAGGTCGCCACGAGCCATCAGCTTTCAGGACCATGTGAAGCGGTGAAGCCCATGGGCTCTTCGAACGCCTGATGATGCCCAACCTTTCCAGGTTGGCAAACTTCTCGCGCGCTATGGTCAGTTTAGCTGAATCCAAGCGCCGAGCTTTTGCAAAAACAGGCTGTCCAGTGGTAGTAACAAAATGTTCCACCCCGTGTTTAGCCACGGTCGCCGAAAATGTTGGGACCGTGAGTGCTGGGAACTGAGTGAGTAGTGTGTGGAACTTACCACCTGCGGCTGTGACGTTGGCTTGTGCTGTTGGCGGGGCCACTTGAGCTGTACAGGGAATAGAATAAAAAGAGAGTGCATTAACCAGGCGCCTGTTAGCAAGATCGACCAACAAACCATGTGAGCACAAAAAATCAGCCCCTAACATGTTGAAATTGACTGCTGCTATGACGAAAGTCCACTCGAATGTACGGCCGTGTAAAGACAGAAGCAGAGTCCTCTCACCGAAGGTCTTAATCGCCGGGCCGTTCGCTGCTGACACCCCGGGACCACTGGAAGGCGCCAGCCGGTTAGCGTAGGAAGGTGTGATGAAACTCAGCTGGGAGCCTGTGTCCACGAGGAAATGCCTCCCCGAGCACGCATCCCTCAAGTAGAGCAGCTTGTTCTCCTCTCCGAGGGCCGCAGCTGCTACCGACTCCCGGTCTTGACGTTTCCCGAGCGCTTGAAATGGCACGGTGGAATGCACTTGCGTGCCCTCTCTGCAAAGCGGCGATGGTAGAAGCAAAGGACGTCGTCTGCTCCGTGTTTCCTGGCCCCTGCCGCCACCGTCGTCGGTGAGTCTGGTGCTGCAGCCTCTGGCCCCCTGCCATCTCCGGACATTGCGCCTAGCTCCGCTGTCGCAGCCATAGCCGTGCGCCGTTTATTAGCGTCGACGAGTCGTTGCGCCTCCTGGCCCAGCTCGTGGTAGTCTCGTTGGGCCAACAGTGGTGAATTGGCCAGGGTCACTCTCACTGCTGACGGTAGGGTCCTGAGGAAAAGGTGGGTGAAGATGAAGTTATCATCTTCGGAGTCTCTCAATCTCAACATCTTCCCCATCAGGTCTGCAGGTCTGTCGCTCTCAAATTCAGTCAACGCCAGGAGCCTCTCTGCTCGCTCCTCCACCGAGGGGGTGAAGTAACTGATGAGTGCAGCCTTCAACGTGCTGTACTTGTCGCTGTCCGGCGGGTGGTTGATCAGGCTCTCCACTCACTGGGCTGTGTGGTTGTCCAGCTTTGCAACCACATGGTAGAACTTTGTGGCGTCTACCGAAATCCTCCAGAGGTGGAACTGTGCCTCGACTGCGTTAAACCAGGAGCGCGGATTGTTCTGCCAGAAGTCCGGTAGCTGAACTGTGGCTGCATTCGTTTGGCTGGCTCCTGACGAGTCTGGCTCGGGAGAATCGCCTCCGCTCATGATACGTCTTAGGGTCACAAGTGTGGAGAAGTGTGGAAGGACGAGGCTGAGTTTATTTCTCAAGTCCAGTTTTATTCACATTCACATTCTCCAACATCCAAAAACAGAAGAGAGTGAATCCCCCAACATCTGTCCCTTTTATACCCCAGGACATCAAAGCACACAGTCACATTGTCTCTTAATCCCAAATCACAATGCATCCCCCTCCAGGTCTTCTCGCCTCCACCTAAAGTCCTGGTGGTCAGGAAATCCTTCCAGGCCATCTCTTTGCATACAAAAGGCCAGATTTCACATCCTCCTGTTACCCCTAGGAGGTTCAGTCCTTTTGTTCCTCTGAGATGTGAAGCATACAATAAGCATACAGTAATATACATGTGAAGCATATGAAACCCACATATGTGCACCACAATAAAACCATTTCTAAAACTTTGGGACTCCAGCAAACCACAGTGACAGTGAGCCACAGTGAGCCATTATCCACAAATGGCAAAAACATGGAACAGTGGTGAACCTTCCCAGGAGTGGCCGGCCGACCAAAATTACCCCAAGAGCACAGCGACAACTCATCCAAGAGGTCACAAAAGATCCCACAACATCATCCAAAGAACTGCAGGTGTCAGTGCCTCAGCTACGGTCAGTGTTCATGACTCCACCATAAAAAAGAGACTGGGCAAAAATGGCCTGCAGGGCAGAGTTCCAAGACGAAAACCACTGCTGAGCAAAAAGAACATAAAGGCACATCTCAGTTTTGCCAGAAAACATCTTGATGATCCCCAAGACTTTTGGGAAAATACTCTGGACTGATGAGACAAAAGTTGAATTTCTTGGAAGATGTGTGTCCCATTACATCTGATGTAAAAGTAACAGCATTTCAGAAAAGGAACATCATACCAACAGTAAAATATGGTGGTGGTAGTGTGATGTCTGGGGCTGTTTTGCTGCTTCAGGACCTGGAAGACTTGCTGTGGTAAATGGAACCACGAATTCTGCTGTCTACCAAAAAAAATCCTGAAGGAGAATGTCTGGCCATCTGTTTGTGAGCTCAAGCTGAAGTGCACTTGAGTTCTGCAGCAGGACAATGATCCAAAACACACCAGCAGGTCCACCTCTGAATGGGTTAAGAAAAATAAAATGAAGATTTTTGGAGTGGCCTAGTCAAAGTCCTGACCTCAATTGAGATACTGTGGCATGATCTTAAAATAAACGGTAGCCTGTCCCATGAACTACTTCTTGAAAGGGGCTGTTGACAAGGATGTCCTCTTAGCCCAACTCTTTTTGCGTTATATATAGAGCCCCTGGCACAAGCCATTAGGAAAGACGGTGATATATCTGGTATAACTATAGGAGACACTGGGTTAGAAATTGTCAGCAAAATATCATCTGCATGAAGACACAGCTTGTGCTCAAATACAAGTCTACCTAAACTACTGTTCCTATTGAGAGAAATTGGTCTTTATTCCAATTATGAATGAATGAATGAATTTATTTCGGATAGTACAGTACAGGTTAAAAGACACTGTATAATATAACAACAAGGTCAAATTAGACAAAGACTCCTCCTACTATACAGTTCCACGTGAGTTATCCGAAATGGGTGATGGCTGAAGCCGCAGCTTATATTGCATTATTATAAATTGAACCTGCATAAAACACAAACTATCACGTTTAATTATCAACCATCAAAACATTAATGAACAGTGTAATTTTAAATGGAAGAAAAATCAAACTTAGGAGTCCAAATACCACGTGACCTAACCTGTATATACAAGTACAATTATTTAGCTATCACAGAGGAGATCAAAACAGACTTCACATGCTGCATATTGATCCCACTGAATATGCATAACAGAGTGGAAATTATAAAAATGAATATACTGCCCTGGCTTCTTTTTCAATCTTTACCAGTGGAGATACAGCCTAGACAATTTACAGAGTGGAATAGACTGATATCAGCCTTCATCTGGGGTAAGAAAAGCCCAAGGGTTAGACTACAAACTTTACAGTTAACCAAGGAGGCAGGAGGCCTGGCTCTGCCATGTCTAGAAAATTACTACAAAGCAGCTCAGCTCCACTCTCTGATCTGTTGGTGTGATGTCAGGTTTAAAGCAAAGTGTCATGTCCGCTACGTAACTTTGCAGCAGACAATTGAATTGATACGAGCCCAAAACACAGGTGAGGTGAACGTGTTTATTAACAAAAAGGGGAAACTCAAAAATACACAAAATACAGAAAAATGTTCAGTAGGAATACAGTCTGACACACAAGAGTTTGCTGTCTGAGCTCAGTTGGTAGGGCAAGGAGTCCCACTCGCTCCCAGGGCGCAACTGGGAAACAGGGAAAAAAAGGACAGTTAATAATAAGAGAAGACTTACATAGGTGTCAGAGCTCAGCGGGCTCTGGGAAGAAACAACATGGCAGCAGTCCAGAGGGAAAGGTAACCCAACAGCTCCAGGACATCAACATTGGCTGGTGACTACAGACTGAACTGTGTAGTGTAGACTGACGCCATGACCCTGAATACGCCCACTGTCCCCCAATAAATACCAAACGGGCTAATGAGTGACAAGTGGATGCAGGTGTGTGGCGGGAGTCTGTGTGTTTGTGTGTGCATGCATGTGTGTGTATGTGAACAAATAAGAAAATAACTAACAGCTGGCGAGTGTCTGGCAGAGAGGGGGGTGTGGCTGTCGACTGGCAAAGGCCTAGCACAGGGCTCAACCTGCCAGCTGGAACCAATTAACAACAAATCAGAAGCTACAGCCACAAATCATGGGCGGAGCCGAAACACCAGCTCCGCACATGACACAAAGTGGAAAGAAATAGAGTAGCACTATATAGATAGGCCACTTCAAGCCATATTAGGGGATAAAAATCTTCAGAAAAATATTTTTCTAGATTTAATAAATGGATGTTAGTGCCCCTCAAGATTTGGTCCAAACTAGTTAAAGATCCAGTATTGGAAAGGAAAGCAAAGCTCCTGCGCTGGGTGGCGTATGATACAGAATTCCCTCCAACAACCTTAGATGGTAGATTTAAACAGTGGGCATTCAGGGATATCACAGCATACTGTACCATTTCATCTGAAGAAGATTTACACTACCGTTCAAAAGTTTGGGGTCACTTAGAAATTTCCTTATTTTTGAAAGAAAAGCACTTTTTTCAATGAAGATAACTTTAAACTAATCAGAAATACACTCTATACATTGCTAATGTGGTAAATGACTATTCTAGCTGCAAATGTCTGGTTTTTTGGTGCAATATCTACAAAGGTGTATAGAGGCCCATTTCCAGCAACTATCACTCCAGTGTCCTAATGGTACAATGTGTTTGCTCATTGCCTCAGAAGGCTAATGGATGACTAGAAAACCCTTGTGCAATCATGTTAGGTCTGCAATGCTGTAATTGCTGCAAATGGAGGATTCTTTGACAAAAGCAAAGTTTGAAGGAAAAAATTATTATTTCAAATACAAATCATTATTTCTAACCTTGTCAATGTCTTGACTATATTTTCTATTCATTTTACAACTCATGGTGGTAAATAAGTGCGACTTTTCATGGAAAACACAAAATAATTGTCTGGGTGACCCCAAACTTTTGAACGGTAGTGTAGATTCTTTCCAAAAGCTTTCAAAAAATATTATCTGGATAAAAAAAGACTTTTTGTCTTCAACTATATCTTCAACTTAGACACCATTTTAACAAAATTATCAGAACTACAAAGGAAGAAGAATTTAGTTTAATAGCAATTTTTGTGAATATATACAAGGGTAAAACAAATGGAAAAATTATTTCTCAGTTATACAAGTCTCTGCAAGATGGAAATGGGACATCCTCAATAGAGCAGATGGGAAAAGGAGGCAAACATTAAACTAACGCAATATGAGTGGCTTAATATATGTAAGACCCGCTGCTCCACCACAAGCTCAGAAACCTGGAGAGAATTTGTTTGGAAGAATATTATAAGGTTTTTTATTTCTCCTCAAACTAAAGTATCACAAACTGGTCTCTCTGAACTGAACAAGGACACTGCTGGAGGAAATGTGGGGACAAATCTGTAGGTCTTTTTCATATTTTTTGGGAATGTCCAAAGTAGATTTCCTTTTGGAAAGAGGTGATCAATATAATGACGAAGATCACTGGCATTCAGTTAGCATTTGACTTTAGTGTCGTTTACCTAGGAAATCTGCCATCTAGGCTTAGTAAAAAAGCTAAATACCTCTTACAAATCTTGATAGCGAGTAGTAAAAAATCAATAACTAGAAGGTGGTTATGTGAATCAGGACCAACAGTTCTGGAATGGATGGATTGAAATTGTGCAGGAGAGTCATGGAATGGAAAGACTGACATTTTCTTTAAGACTTCTGATGGATGAGTATGTTACATACTAGTCAAAGTGGAATAATTTTCTGAAACATAACAATACATGAATGTGATAATTGATATGATTAGTGTATCTTTTTTTTTTAAGCAACAAAGGAAACCAAAACTGTAAAGGACTGCGTCAAAGATTTTACTTAAGACTTTTAGGGGACCAGAAGGTTCTTTATCAGTAGAAATTATCCTTCCCCCTCTTTATCTGTTAAATATTGTGTAGTAATCAAGATAAGATAAATATTAGTTTATGAGATTTGGAAATCACTTCATTCTGTTTTTATTTAGATTTTACACAACATCTCAACCTTTTTGTGTCACCATGGGGTGAGACGCCGGCTCGGCGCTCAGCCCATGCTCCTTTTATCCCTGCCTCTCATTGGGCAGTGCCTCAGCTGGTTCCCAGCTGTCAGTGTCACGGGACGGCTGGGGCCAATTAATCCTCATCAGCTGGGGCGCTGTTAATGAGTATAAAGAGGAGCAGCTTCGACCATTCGGGGCTGCGACATAAGCACTGCTAGGCTGAAGCCCTTTCGTCTGGTGTCAGCCTCAACTCCTCTTGCAGCATTCCGGTGTTTGTATCCCGCTGTGAGTATGCACGTCTTGTTACCCCCACGTCCGGTACAAGCTACCTACCCCTGCGCTGTGCAGCCTGAGAATGTACGTCTGTATGAGTGTCTGTGCTCTCCTCATCCCTTATCCCTTACCCAGAATAAAACATCTCGACTCACTGGCTTGTCCCTGGCTCTGATTGCCCGGCTCCCTAGAGCCGGATATGACAGTATGTCGCAGCCAGAAGAGTTGCCGGCGGCCGTGAGTCGCCGTGGAAATGTACCTTTCTGTCCGGGTGTCAGCGCTGCTAGCATGCCGTTTCCCAGGAGTCACTTCCGGCGCCAGGGCGACGAGCTGAGGTCCATCTCGGAGGCTGTCGACGGGACGTTCTTCACCCTGCACGACGCCTCCAACGCGAGACGCTGGCATCCGGGCCGTGCTGAGGAACTCCTGGACTGTCACCCTCACTCTCTGTACCATCTGGAGGACAGTGCCAGGATAGACGCTGCAGGTACACAGCGAGAGAAGCTCCACGGGGTGGATGGAAATCCCGGCAGGGAGTCGAAGTGGGCGACGTCTTTCCCCGCTTCGGAGTCCCGTTCCTGCCGCTATTCCAGTCCGGGAGTTCGCGCCAACCAGAGGACTTCCCCCGACCTGCGCCACGTCACTCGGGATTCCCTTCAAGGAGCCGAAGCTGACAGCAGTTATGTCCGGGGTCGAGTGGCTGTCGCGAGCTCTACTGTGTTCCCTGTCACCACCTTCAGGCATGTGGCGGCGGCAGTGAGATTGATGGTGAGGACTTTAGGGCTACGAAGCTTTCCCGTGCTCGACGCCTTCCTCGTCTCGATCTCCGATCTGGAGCGGCGAATCCTGGGTTTCCCCCTCGCTTCGTCCCCTGGGAGTAGTCGTCATCACATCGCCGAGTCACCTCTGCACGAACCTCGTCCGGATCCAGTTCTGGGTCATCGTCAGGACCGTTCCTCCCACGCAGCTGTCATCCCTTCGCCTCGTCAGTGTGGAGATTCTACAGCCTCGTCCCCTGAGCCTCGTTCCCCCGCTGTCATTCCTGGACATTCGGGCTGGCTCACCCCGGCTGTTTCCCCCTCCTCCTCGACGCGCTTCCTGACCGCTGTGTGTTCCTGGAATCCCGGCCTGGTGAGCTCTCTGCTGGAGACAACGCGAGCGACCCTCAGACGAATTCCCGGGGGGTCCTCCGTTATCGCCGGGCGGGGAGAGGAAGAAGCAGAATCCACTACAGCAGGCGATACTCAACCTCCAGGGGGCAGGCAAGTCATTGTTTTTTCACACCTGCTTAATGATTTGCTCTGTCACATCCCTGGAGGAGAAGTTCAGGGTTCGCAGCTCCCTGAACTCTCCCCACCTGCTGTAACCTGTATGCCTAATCCCGCATCCTCTGTGTCTCTCTCCGCCGAGCGGTCCCCGGCTCCGGGTCAACGTGGTGGGATATGGAGAGGGCCTGTGGTTCCGCAGCTACATTGCGGACGGAGGAGGGGGACTGACTGCTGCGTGGAGTCTACGCTGACGACTGAGCGTCCCTGGGTCTCCACGGAGGAGCGGTTCGGTCCAGCGGGACGAGATTCTTCTGGCTTCACGCCGAGTGGGTCGTCGGCGGGGTTACCTGAGCTGGAGGGATCTCAAGCTGCGCTGACCATCGTGCTGGCTGCGGGGCCCGACGCGGCTAGATGGGAGCCTGACAACGACCTCCTGACGACGGATCCTGGATCTTCGCAGTCCTGGACGGCGTCAGAACCCGAGATCAGGCGAGTGCTCTCCTTTCTTTTCTCTCTTTTTATCTTTGAGCACTTCAGCCTATCTCCAGGGGAGACGAGCAGGGTGCAGCCGCCCGCTGTGTCTGAGCTCGTCTCGCCGGGTTCTGGCGCTGCCGGTGATCCTGATCCCGGTTCTGTTTTCTCTTCTGAGCCTTCTTCCAGGGTCACCGGCGAGGAGTTGCTGTTCCTCGTGGTGCTGGAGGGTCCGGGTTCAACGTTGGAGGTCGGTTCTGGTGCAGTGTCCAACGTGGATTCGCCCGAGACCCAATCGGGGTCCAATGTGGGTTCGCCTGAGGCCCGATCGGGGTCCGACGTGGGTGCTGCCCCAGTGTTGTCCAGGTCCGGTGAGGAGGTGGCCGTTTCCCTGAGGCCCGCCGCCCTCGTCATCGGCTCTCCCCTGAGCCTCTTCCACCGGGATCCGCTCTGACCCTTCGTCCGTCTCAACGGTCCTGGTGGTTGAGTGATGCGGGTCGACGACCCGACCCGCAAAACTTTCGGTTCGGCGATCTGGTTTCCCCCCACTGGTCTGTGTTTGCCTTTGGGCGGCCTGGTTCGGCAGCCGTTGGACTGGATTCCTGGGATCTGGGCCCAGAGTTCGCCGTCCGAACATTTCTCTTCCCCGGGTTGCCAACTGGACAATGGGCGGGGAGATTACCAGAACAATTCCGGCCGTTTTGGACTCTGCCTGCCGTCTCCTCGGGTGTCCTTTACTTCTTTTATTATTATTGAGGTCACTCGGGTGTAGTTTCTTTGTCCATTAGGGGAATATATGTTTTTGTGCTGTGTGTTGTTTTTTTTTAACCATACTCAGCATTTTTATCGTATTGTTATCCTGTTACCCTGTCACCTTTTTTTTCCTCTTGGTGACTCACCTTATGTATCGCGCTGTGTATTGCATTTTCTTATCTTTACTCAGCGTTTTCATTCATCCTTACCTTAGCCTTGGCCTCGTCGGTGCATCATGGAGTATGCGTGTGGTTTCCTGTTCAACCATACTCTGTGATCACCCCATTCTGTCTTATTATCCTCGTGGGGGGCCTTCCCTGGCCCCGACTTTAACATTGACTGTTTGTTATTGTTTGAAGTAATGTGTTTCATTCCCACTTAACCGTACTTCATTATTACCCATTTGTCCTTGTCACCTCTGTTTCTTTAGGTGATCTTTTATATATTCAGTGCTGTGTGTTTTGTTTTCTTTAGTATCCATGCACAGCGTTTTTCATCATTTTTTGTCCTGACCTTTGCCTTGTTGGTGCATTATGGAGTAGTGTGTTTTGTTCCCCTTAACTATACTCTGTGATTGCTTTATTCATTCCTGCCACCTTTTTGGTGGGTTTTTGGTTTTCTTTTTTTTGCCCCGATCTATACGTTATTTGTATGCTGTCTGTAGTCATGTTTGGTATTTTCCCTACCTGTGTCCTAACTCAGTTTTCTCCCTAACTGTGCTCTGGGTTAATCCTTTTCCCTGTGTTGTAGGGTATTGTATTTGGGTTTTTTTTTTCTCTGCCCTGCTGCCCTACATTGGTCTGTTGTTTTTTTTTTTTTTTTTTTTGTCCTTCCCTTTGCATCTTCCCCTCCGGTCCTGCCTCCCTTCCGCCCACCCTAGGTGGGGAGGGGGGGGGGGCTGGGATGTTCCTGGTCGTTCGGGAGCCCGACCGTGAGGGGGAGGCTCTGTCACCATGGGGTGAGACGCCGGCTCGGCGCTCAGCCCATGCTCCTTTTATCCCTGCCTCTCATTGGGCAGTGCCTCAGCTGGTTCCCAGCTGTCAGTGTCACGGGACAGCTGGGGCCAATTAATCCTCATCAGCTGGGGCGCTGTTAATGAGTATAAAGAGGAGCAGCTTCGATCATTCGGGGCTGCGACATAAGCACTGCTAGGCTGAAGCCCCTTCGTCTGGTGTCAGCCTCAACTCCTCTTGCAGCATTCCGGTGTTTGTATCCCGCTGTGAGTATGCACGTCTTGTTACCCCCACGTCCGGTACAAGCTACCTACCCCTGCGCTGTGCAGCCTGAGAATGTACGTCTGTATGAGTGTCTGTGCTCTCCTCATCCCTTATCCCTTACCCAGAATAAAACATCTCGACTCACTGGCTTGTCCCTGGCTCTGATTGCCCGGCTCCCTAGAGCCGGATATGACATTTTGGAATTAAGGCTGTACAAGGATTTTCCGGGATTCTTTGCTGCTCAGACATCACCCACAAAAACAAAATTTAGTGCAGTCTTCATTACATTGTAAAAGGGCACTTTAAGTGCACCGCAGTCTTTCTAAAAAAAAAAAAAAAAGAAAAAGTTTTTGCTATGCAGGGTGACAAATACAACTACTGCACATAGTGCACTCAATCTATTTAAGGTGGGTGCAGTTCAGTCCTTGTGTGTTTAAAGTCATACCCTGCTTCACCTCCAGCTCCATGCAGCCTTACTGATAAGAGCTCAGAGGGAGGGAAGATGTTTGAATGAATGAATGAATCTTTATTTTGGATAGATTAAAAGTAAAGATTAAAAAAAAAAGAATAGAATAATATAACAAAGGGGAAAGAAAAAAAAATCTAACAAGGTCAAATTAAACAAACTCCTCTGATTATACAGTTCAACATAAGTTATCCGAAATGGGTGATGGCTGAAGCCACAGCTTATATTGGCCACCCATATTCCATCCAAGAATTCAAAAGAAAAACAAAACAAGAGCAATTACAAACCAGAACAACGCTAAGACAAAACGTGACAAAAAACTAAGCAACAGCACAACACAGACTGAATATGATAATTCTTATGTGATTTTACATGTCATCTTGTATATATATTTGGAGTATTTCTTCCTTTAGTTTTTGTTTAAATTGTCCAAGCGTTGTACATGATTTTAATTCAGGTCCAAAAGCGTTCCACAATCTGACTCCTTGCACTGAGACACAGTGTTTCTTGGTGGTAGTTCTCACTGAAGGTTTTTGAAATATACATGTTCCTCTGAAATGATATTGTTTCTCCCTTATTTGGAACAACTTTTGGATATTTGCAGGCAGTGATAGATTCTTCACTTTAAACATTATTACTGCAGTTTTAAAGTCAACCAGATCTTTCAACTTGAGAGCTTTTAATTTAAGAAAAAGTGGGTTTGATGGTTCCCTGTAAGCAGCTTTGTTTGTTATTCTAATAGCTCTCTTCTGAAGCATAAAGACTGGATATATGTTTGTTTTCTATGTATTTCCCCATACTTCGGTACAATATGTCATGTATGGGGGTATTAATGAATGATACAAAGTATATGGTGTGGGTTGATTCACCAAATATTTCACTCTGTGTAGTATTGCGATTGATTTGGATATTTTACCTTTGATATAATTAATATGTGACTTCCAACACAGTTTGTTATCAATTATTACTCCAAGAAATTTAATTTCGGATACCCTTTCAACCTCTACACCATTTACACTGTGTTTAGATACTGAGTTGTTGTGATGGTTGTTAAAAATTATAAATTTTGTCTTACTTAAATTGAGCATTAATTTGTTTGAATCAAACCAGTTTAAGCTTTTCTAATTCCTTTCCGAGTGTATCCAAAAGTTGTTCCAAATTGCTTCCACTGCATAATAAATTAGTGTCATCTGCAAACAATATTAAATCCATTTTTTCAGAAACTTTACATATATCATTTATATACATATTGCATAACAATGGCCCCAAAACTGAACCCTGTGGGACTCCGCAAGTAACATTCAGTAACTGTGAGTTTTTGCTACCAACACATACATACTGATATGTACATCTCCTGGACAGACAACATCTCGGCGATTATTAAGAAAGCTCAGCAGCGGCTACACTTCCTGAGAGTCCTCAGGAAGTACGACCTCAACTCCACCCTGCTGCTGACCTTCTATCGCTCTTCCATTGAGAGTCTGCTCACATACTGCATTACAGTGTGGTATGGGAATTGCACAATGGTAGACAGGGAGAGGTTGCAGAGGGTAGTAAAGGCAGCACAGAAGATCATCGGCTGCCCTCTCCCCTCCCTGACAGACATTTACACCGCCTGCTGCCTTAGGAGAGCACAATACATCATCAAGGACATCTACCACCCTGGAGCTGACCTGTTTGACCTGCTGCCCTCAGGGAGGCGCTACAGGTGCATCAGAGCCAGGACAAATATACTTAAGAACAGTTTTTTTCCAAAAGCCATCATGGCTCTGAGTTCTCAGTCCAACCCTCCCTGACCCTCTCAGTATACCTCTAAACACATCACTGTGTACTTGACATTTACGGTCCAGAATGCTGTGCAGTCTTTTTAATATTTTTATTTTTATATTGTATATATGACTTATTTTTGTTACGTATGGCTCTGGCGAGCCATAAATAAGAGCCAAGGGCTGACGAGTGAGTTTGCGTCATTTATTGGTGATAAGGAAGGGAACAAAGGAAAAGAGCCTCGTGGGGCAAAACACAAACAATACAAAAGTACACTTACGAATAATGATGAAGAGGGATGAGAGGAGGACTGGAGCCGGACGTAGGGACTCCAGCCTTACCCACACCGGAGAAGAGCGTGGATAGTATGCGAGGTCGCAGCGCTGAGTAATCAGGGCCGCTCCCTTTTATAGTGGTTGACAGTGCCTCAGCTGATGAGAGGTAATTGGCCTCCAGCCGTCCAGTAGAGCTTGACAGCTGGAAGCCCGCTGAGACGCTGTCATAATAAGAGCTGGGCTGAGGAGGAATATGGCCTGAGCGCGGATGACATTGGCGCACAGACCATTATGACAGGACCTCCCCCTCAAGGCTGGGCTCTGAACGGCTAGTAACACCCAAGCCCCACTCCCCCCCACCTAGGGTGGGCGGATGGGGCGCAGGCCAGGAGGGCGTGAATTGAGAAAAGGGGAGAGAGGGGAAAAAAACCCCACAACATTGGCAGGGAACAATGAAGCAATTACACAGTACGGGAAAAAAAAACAACACAAAACTCCATAAAATGCCACAAAATGCAAACAGGACCCAACAAAGAAAAACAACCACAGGAGACCTAAAAGGAAAACAAAGGCTCCTAAGGCGCAATCCAGCAAATACAGAGCGTCCCTCGACAGGAGAGGGGGAAAAAAAAAGACACGCTAACCGTGATAGGGCTACAAGAAATCATATTATACCTGCACACTCACAAAATCACAAAGGACCAAAGGCACAGGAATAACAGAAGAAGTTCGGGGGGTCTCCCCGCACCCAGAGTCCAAACCGCCAACAGGGGTGACAGGAAGCATTCAGGCGGCCTACCCGAATCCCAGGCCAGGAAAAACAGTACTTCAGGCGGCCGGACCAGACCGCCAAATAGAGAGTCCAGTGGGTCGGGTGGCTGGACCAACGAGCCGAATAAGCGCGGCAGTCCTTCTGGCGGCCGACCTGCATCGCTCAGCCACCAGGACCGCAGGGGAGAGAAAGGCAACGGCTTCCCTGTGGAAGGGAATAGCGAGGACGAGCCGGGCCAACAGTGAGCGGTCCATACGGCACCTGGTGGAGAAGTCTTGGGGGGGAAAATGAGGGTGAGGATGAGGACAATGGTGACGATGGGGGAGAAGATGAGCCAGTCCAGTGTCCAGTGGCAGGGGATCTGCAGCTCCCTCACCAAACTTGGATACCGCTGGTGCTGCACCCTCGTCGGACCCCGATTGGGTCACGGTTGCTCCCGCAACAGACCCCGATTGGTTGTCGGTTGCACCCGCATTGGACCCCGATTGGGTCGGCGCCGCACCAGAACCAACCTCCAACCTCGAACCTGGAACCTCTGGCACAGCGGGCGCAGGCAGCTCCTCGCCGGCCACCCTGGGAGAAGGCTCGGGAGAGAGAGAAGAACTGGGATCAGGATCACTGGCAGCGGCAGAACCCGGCGAGACAAGCTCGGACGCAGTGGGCAGCTGCACCCGGCTCGTCTCCCCAAGAGACAGGCAAAAATGCTCTAGGACGGAAAGGAGAAAGACAATACAGAGCACTTGCCTGATCTCGGGTTCTGACGCCATCCAAGACTGCGAAGATCCGGGCTCAGACGGCAGAAGGTCATCATCTGGCTCCCACTCAGCTACGTCGGGCTCCGCAGCTGGCACGATGGTGTCTGCAGCCTCTGGATCCTCCGGCACCGAAGCCCACGCCGACAGCCCGCACGGCGTGGTGGCAGGGGACCCTCGACCCGCTGGATCAGACCGCTCGTCCGTGGAGACCCGGGGACGCTTCCTCGTCGGCGCAGGTTCCACGCTGCAGTCCGCCCTCCTCCTCTGCCCACGACGTGGCTGCGGGACCGGAACCAGGCTCTCCAGAACCGCAGGCCCCCTCCTCATCCAGCGACGTTGGCCTGGCATTGAGGACAGCTCAGCGGAGGGAGACACAGAGTATGCGGGATTAACAATCAAAATCACAGCAGGTTGTGGGAGCTTGGGGGTCTGCGAACCCCAAACTCCACCCCCAGGAGTCTGACAAGGCAAATCGCAATAATGAGAATATGAATGAACTGGAACTTGCCTGTCTCCTGGAGGTTGGATGGTGCCTGCTGCGGTGGACGTTGCTCCTCCCTTTCCCCACCGGATGGTGACAGAGGGCCCCCTGGGAGGATGAGGGGGAGCCGCTCGCGGAGGTTCCGGGATGGAGCTCGCCGAGACAGTACTCCAGAGACACACAGCAGCCGGGACAGCCGAGACGAGCCGGGCACAGAGCGCTGACGGAACAGCAGGAGAAGATGGCCCGGGGGGAGAGGCTGCGGGAATTCCCCTCTGACGAGGCGCAGGAGTGGCAGCTGTGTGGGGGATTGAGCCCTTGCGGCGACCCGGAATTGGATCCAGCCGGGATTCAAGCCGAGGTTGACAGCCGGTGTGACGACAGTTTCTTGCAGGGGGCGAGGCAAAGGTGAGATCCGGGAATCGCCGTTCCTGTGCAGAAACAGAGGCAAGCAGGTCGGCAAACTCAGGGAACTCAAGCAACTCTGGATTCCTCTCCACCAGTCTAACTGCCGCCGCCACATGCTTCATGATTGCCGATGGATGCACAGGGGAGCGAGCAGCAGCCACTCGGTCCCAGACCTTGATTGCTGTCAGCTGCAGCTCCTCTGGGGGAATCCCGAGTGACGACATGCTTGATGGGGAAAGACCTCCGGATGATGCGAACTCCCGGGCCGGAACGAAGGCAGGAGCGGGATCCCGAAGCGAGGGGCAATGTCTCCTCCTCTCCGACTTCCTGCCGGGATTTCCCTCCAGCCCACGGAGTATCTCGCACTGTGCAGCGATGTCATCTTTCCTCACGCTTACCCCTGGGTGATCGGCGAAGTGGGGAAGATGATTGAGAATGTCCTCAGCTTGGTCCAGGTACCGGTGCACGTCGCTGCTGAAGTCGAGGAGGGAGGCGGTGTTGAGACTCTCGTCAACGCACTCGAGGGCGTCTGCGAGAACGTCGCTCTGACTCGGAGTGCGGGCCCTCCGCGACGGCATGTCTTCAGCACAGTACCCAGACAGGTAGGAACAACAGTCCAATTAAAGCTAACTCACGGTAGCCGGCAACTCACTGGCTGCGACCAACTGTTACATATGGCTCTGGCGAGCCATAAATAAGAGCCAAGGGCTGACCGGTGAGTTTGCGTCGTTTATTGGTGATAAGGAAGGGAACAAAGGAAAAGAGCCTCGTGGGGCAAAACACAAACAATACAAAAGTACACTTACGAATAATGATGAAGAGGGATGAGAGGAGGACTGGAGCCGGACGTAGGGACTCCAGCCTTACCCACACCGGAGAAGAGCGTGGATAATATGCGAGGTCGCAGCACTGAGTAATCAGGGCTGCTCCCTTTTATAGTGGTTGACAGTGCCTCAGCTGATGAGAGGTAATTGGCCTCCAGCCGTCCCGTAGAGCTTGACAGCTGGAAGCCCGCTGAGACGCTGTCATAATAAGAGCTGGGCTGAGGAGGAATATGGCCTGAGCGCGGATGACATCGGCGCACAGCCCATTATGACAATTTTATCTTAGATTACGTACATTGTACACATTATACATTATTTATTGCAGGAATTTATTGTTTTTATGCTTTTTATTTTTCTCTTTTACATATGTTGCACTGAAGGAGATGCTTAAATCTCATTGTACATTTGTTTGCATAATGACAATAAAGGCTATCTATCTATCTGTATCTGTTCTTTAAGTAACTACATAACCAGGACAGTGCTACCCCCCTAATCCCATAATTTTGTAGTTTCATTAACAATAATTTATGATCCACTGTATCAAATGCTTTTTTAAGATCCAGGAATACCCCAACTGAATACTCTATTTTCAGCAGCAGTTGTTATTTTTTCTATAAATTCCATTAGAGCAAATGCAGTTGTCCTCTTGTGTCTGAACCCATATTGCTGCTCACACAATAATTTATTCTTCATTATGAAGTTGTCAGTTCTCTCACAGAATATTTTTTCAAGTATCTTGGAAAATTGTGGCAATAGCGAAATTGGTCTATAGTTTGAAAATTCCCCTCTGTCACCCGTCTTGTATATCGGAATTACTTTAGTTGTTTTCATTGCACTGGGAAATATACCTGTTTGGAGAGACAGGTTACAGATATACATCAGTGGCTTCACTAAGCATTCAATGATAGTTTTGACTAAAAGCATGTCAATACCATCACAATCCATAGATGTTTTACTTTTAAATATTTTAATAATTTCAATGACCTCTCGTCTGTGTTCTTTATGAAAATGGAGTCTTTTATAGCAATGCTTTTGCATTGTATCACCTGCAGATGCCGTAATGGGTATTTCTCGAGCCAATTTAGGACCAATGTTAACAAAAAATTTATTAAATTCATCTGCAGGTGAGACTGCATTCACATTCTGAGTCATTTTTTTCTTTGAAAGATTGGTTGGGTAGCTTGTATTTCTGTTATTTCCAAGGATATTGTTAAGTATTGTCCATGTATTTTTAATGTTATCTCTGTTTTTCTCCAGTTCTTTACTATAATAGTCTCCTTTACTACATCTCATTATATATATTAACTTATTTTTGTATGTTTTATACCGCTGCTCTGCTTCTTTTGTCCTTTTCTTTAGAAAGGCTTTATATAATGAATATTTCTTTTTACACACTTTTTGTAATCCTTTGGTTAACCACGGCTTGTCGGCAAATTTCTGTTTAAGCTTTTTCTTTACTAATGGACATTTTTTTTCATAAAGAGTGGTTACAATGTTTGGTTTAGCTAACAAAGTAAAATATGGACTGGTGGCTGCAATCTGCTCCTTACAGTAGATTTCAGAGATGTTAAAAGCCCTCTGTTTAAAATTGCATTTAGTAAAGCCTGCTGTTGCACAGTTGGAGGCTGTGCCGTCTGCAGGTCTTCGCTCTGCAAGTCAGTTCTCTTGGTGCTGAAGCTTTCACCTGCTCGATTCATAGCCCTGTTGAATATGTAGAGCTGCCATAACATTTAGAAACATATTTTAGTGTAATTTAATTGAATGGCTTCAAATTCACCTTTTAACATACATCTGTGTGTGTTTGTGTGTTAACTGGAAAGGGCACAGGCAGACTTCTTGTTCAGATGAAATTCAGTACCTAACTACCCCCCCCCCCACCCCTCTCTCTCTCCACTCCATTTAACTGAAGTCACCAGTTACATGAACACCCTTCAACAGGCAGGAGGTTTGCCAACAGCTCCATTACAATCTGTATGCCACCTCACTTCACCTTTCCCTCACTTGCTGTTCACTCTCCATCTCTTTACCCTTATCCTTGTGTTGTTCTCTCACTCACGGTTTCTCAGCTTTATGCTTCATGGCCAAACGTATATGTTGCAGCTGTAAGTAAAAAACAAAAAGTTTATCAGCTGCTCTCTCCATCAGACATTTTCTGTGACATGAACAATGTCCAGTGGTAAACGTGGACTCTGTGAAGTCTGAATTAATTAGATTCATTGCTTACTATATATCGCTATAATAGCAAGCACCAGGGGGTGTTAATTTGTATTAAAAAATTTTAACCATAATTAATTGCATTAATACTGTTGTAGCCAATTAGATCAGTGCTGTGTGAGTGTGCTTGGATGTGATTGGCTGCATGTCACCTGCACACCTGGGTATAGTTGGGCAATCACTCACTACAGGGGCTACATACACAACTCACGGTGCATCAGTCGGCATGGGATTGTAGACCAGGGAAGTCACACAGTTTTTTTTACCTGCGGTTGTGTGAGATTAGTGACGTTAAAACCCAGGCCTCGTGAAACAATGAGCAACTTTGAGACAATAGCTTCATGAGTGACACAGTGTTATTAAACATCTAATAAAGACTGCCATCTGGTGAATGACTGTCAGAACTGTATTTGAGTAGAAAACCTGAAAAAGAGCAATACTCTATATCACAGGTTGCTCTACACTTTTTGCTATGTCATTTTCTCAGACAGGCTTGTAAAAATTCATTTCAATTCATCATTTTAATCAACTGTAATTAGATCACCCTCCATATAATCTGTCAAATGATAGACAGCTTTCAGAATTTGTAGTCATATATATATATATATATATATATACTACCGTTCAAAAGTTTGGGGTCACTTAGAAATTTCCTTATTTTTGAAAGAAAAGCACTGTTTTTTCAATGAAGATAACTTTAAACTAATCAGAAATACACTCTAATATCTAATATACATTGCTAATGTGGTAAATGACTATTCTAGCTGCAAATGTCTGGTTTTTGGTGCAATATCTACATACGTGTATAGAGGCCTATTTCCAGCAACTATCACTCCAGTGTTCTAATGGTGCAATGTGTTTGCTCATTGCGTCAGAAGGCTAATGGATGATTAGAAAACCCTTATGCAATCATGTTAGCACAGCTGAAAACAGTTTAGCTGGTTAGAGAAGCTATAAAACTGACCTTCCTTTGAGCAGGTTGAGTATCTGGAAAAAATTATTATTTCAAATACAAATCATTATTTCTAACCTTGTCAATGTCTTGACTATATTTTCTATTCATTTTACAACTCATGGTGGTAAATAAGTGTGACTTTTCATGGAAAACACAAAATAATTGTCTGGGTGACCCCAAACTTTTGAACGGTAGTGTGTGTGTGTGTGTGTGTGTGTGTGTGTATATATATATATATATACAGTATATACATATATGTATATATATATATGTGTGTGTGTGTATGTATTGTGGAGAAAGGAATAACCAGACCGAGCTTTCCGAGCAGATGAACTTTATTCACTCTCTTACATCTTCCAGAATCAGAAACATTAACCTCATGTAGTAGGGACTTTCTTTTATATCACAACACTCACACGTCCCTGCTACCTGAGGTGTTGCATTACAATTCACTCCCCCATGACAATTCCTTTTGTTCCCCAGCCCTTTGATCTCCATGCTCTTCCGTCAGAGGAAACTACTGCATCTCCATGCCTTTCAGTCTGAGATGAATACCATAGCATGGGTCCCCCACACTGCACCCCCCCTCCAGAGTCGCAGACTGAGTGTTAACCCTCACGTCCTCTCAGCTTCAGCCTCCGCCCATAGCTGCTGTAACAGGGGGTCTTCGGCTCCATGGCGCTGCTGTGCCGGTGGGGAGTTCCTGGGGGTGTGTCCATCTGTGGGGGGACAATGGGGGGGGGGACATTCAGCATGCCCGTGTGATTGCTCTGATGAATCATTTACCTGGGGAGTTAAGGAGCTCGGGCCAACACTACCTGCTCGTCTGCCACAACAAAGGTGGGCTTAAGCCTGTCTATACAGATTGTCTCCCAGCAACCCCCCAAAGTCTAACACAAAATGTTTGTCCCGGGGTTCCAGCACTCTAAATGGGCCATCATAGTGTGGGTGCAATGGGGGCCTGACAAACATGAGCAGTGCGTCCTTCAAGGTTTTTGGCACAAAAGTGCAGGGAAAACAGTGGTGGGCCGGGCCAGGTAGCATCCCTGCATCTGCGCTATGCCTTGAGCGTGGGGACGGATGGGTGTTCAGCGTGGGGTTATCTGGTAAAAATTCCCTGGGGAGCAGCAGCGGCTGAGAAAAAAACAGCTCTGCTGGAGAAGCCGCCAAATCCTCTTTTGGTGCGGAACGCAACCCTAATAGAACCCACGGCAACCGGTCCACCCAATTTGCATCCGTAAGCGAAGCCCTGAGCGCTGCTTTCCGTGACCTATGGAAACGTTTGCATAACCCATTGGCTTGTGGGTTGTACACGGTTGTGTGATGAATTGAGACGCCCAGGCTCCGGGCCATCGTGGACCAGAGGTCGGAAACAAACTGCAGGCCACGATCGGATGTGATGTCCGAAGGGGTGCCAAAACATGCCACCCACGTTGTCAAAAAAGCGCGTGCCATGTCTGCGGACGCGGTGGAAGCTAGCGGGACTGCTTCTGGCCATCGTGTGGTGTGGTCCACCACTGTCAGGAGGTGCGTGAACCCCTGCGATGGCGGGAGGGGGCCCATGAGGTCCACATGAACGTGGTCGAACCTCTTAGCCGGGATATGGAATGGCTCCAAGGGGGCCTTTGTGTGCCTGTGCACATTGGCTCGTTGGCACGCTACACAGGCTACAGCCCACTCTTTCACCTGTTTGCGCAGGCTCGGCCAGACGAACTTTGCTCCCACCATTTTGACTGACGCGCACACTCCTGGGTGCGCCAGGGAGTGAACCGACTCAAAAACGCAGCGGTGCCAAGCGCGTGGGACCACCAGGCCTGGGCGTCCTGTGGAGACGTCCCAGATTGTGTGGGGGGGGCGTCTTTCAGTACTCTGCTCTCCAGCCTTAACCCTGTTGGTCCAGACTGGAGTGCGCACACGTCCGCATTGCCAATCTGCTCTGTGGCCATGGCCGTGTAATCTGTCCCTACGTAGACTGGGGTCACTAATGCGTGCGAGAGGCAGTCCGCCACCACGTTTTTACCGACCACATGCTGAATGTCGGTCGTAAACTTCGAGATCGCGGCCAGCTGTCTCTGCTGCCGGCCCGACCATGGTTCCAAAACCTTGGCCATCGCGTACATTAGCCGCTTGTGGTCCACAAACGCAGTGAAGGTGCGCCCTTCCAGCCAGAACTGGAAGTGGTGTATGGCCAGTTGGAGAGCCAGTAACTCTCTGTCAAACACACTGTATTTATGCTCACTGTCGTGCAAAGACCTGCTAAAAAAGGTGAGCGGCTGCCAAGAACCGGCGACGCATTGCTCCACGACGGCCCCTATGGCCACGTCCGAGGCGTCGGTAGTGAGCGCTATCTGAGCTGCCGGGTCCGGGTGCGCCAGTAGTGCGGCGTTCGCCAAGGCTGTTTTAACCTCAGAGAATGCTTGCTCTCGCTCAGGAGTCCAGTCAACTCTGTCCACCAGTTTCCGTTTCTTGAGCACAACGGTTGCATGAGCTGCGCGGGGGAGGAAACGGTTATAAAAGTTTACCATCCCCAAAAACTCCTGCAGCACCCTGACCATCTGAGGCCGGGGAAAATTTGCCACTGCGCGCACCTTGACCGGCAAGGGTATCGCTCCCTCCAGTGAGATGCGGTGTCCCAAAAAATCGATCCCCATCACCCCGAACTGGCATTTCGCTGTGCTGATTATTAACCCGTGCTCCTCTAACCTCCGGAAAACCGTTCTGAGGTGGGTTACGTGTTCATCCTCGGATGCGCTGGCCACCAGGATGTCATCGGAGGAGACACTAACACGCGGTTCAGCCGCTTCTACTACTGATTGCAAGGGCAAGTCTGGGTTTAGTCTTTAGAGGGTGGAGATAAAGGGTACTGAGGTCAGAGAGGTCAGAAGAGGCCAGGGAGCAGAGAGAAGCTGGAAATGGAGATATTCAGTCTTTAGGTTTAAGCGCCTGGATAATTGAGTCATCATTCTGCCACACCAGAGGCACATCAGCACCTCCACCCTTTAGTCCACTGTCTAGAAGTCAGACAGATCTTTGGTGAGCAGGTGAAGGTTCAAGCCTCAACGGTGTTTTTTTTTTTTTTTTTTTTCTCCTCTCGGCGCCACACCAGTCGGCTGCCTTTTGCAACAGCGGCTCGATTCCGAGTTTTTTTTCCCTTCCTCTCTCTTTTGATCACTTTTTTTTTCACCCCACTTATATCACGGACACACAGATCATCCCAAATGTCTCCTGAGCCGGTGGACGGAGCCACTGTTTATAGCAGGATACGATATAACAGGGAAGAGCTGCTAGCACTTAACCGCCACCCGGTCCCACTGGAAAAACTCGACATACCGAGAGAACTGAGGCGAAAACGCCGCGGCTGCCGGGCTGGAGTAAGGCGGAGGACAAAAAATATAAGGTACAGACCCTCCCTTCCATCTGTTGTCATGGGAAATGTACGGTCGATACTGGGAAAGTTAGATGAGCTAGCGGCTATCTCCCGTTATGATAGCACTTACCGGGAGTGCTCTCTCCTTTTGTTTACTGAGACGTGGCTAACTGAACTAGCAGCAGATGCTAACATTGAGCTGGAGGGTTTTCACACGATACAAGCTGACCGAACACCAGAGAGTGGCAAAACTAGGGGCGGTGGAGTGATCATGTATGTTAACAACAACTGGTGCAGACCGGGACATATCACTGTTAAACAACGACACTGCAGCAAAGACATTGAGTTGCTAGCTGTTAGCATGAGGCCTACATATCTCCCGAGAGAACACTCACACGTGATCTGCATTGTTGTTTATGCAAATCCGAAGGCGAACGCTGGGACAGCGCGTGACGTCATCCATTCAGTAACCAGCAGGCTGCAGACAGAACACCCAGATGCTCTTCTCCTCATCTCAGGCGATTTCAACCACGTTTCACTGTCTCCCATTCTGCCCACTTTCACCCAGTATGTCACATGCCACACTAGAGACAATAAAACACTGGATTTGTTCTACGCAAACACTAAGGAGGCGTACACCTCATCACAACTCCCCCCACTTGGGAGATCGGATCACAACTTGGTTCATCTCCGACCGGTGTACAAACCCCTAGTGCACAGACAACCTCCGGCCATGCACACTGTGGAGTTATGGTCTGAGGAGACAATGGACACTCTAAAGGACTGTTTTGAAGCCACTGCCTGGAAGCAGCTCTGCGATCCACATGGTGAGGACATCGATGGCCTCATTCACACCTTCACGGGCTACCTCAGCTTCTGTGTGGACAAATCCGTTCCCACCAAGACCATACGGCGTCACTCAAACAACAAACCCTGGATCAACCCTGAGATAAAAACACTTCTGAGAGAGAAGAAGAGGATCTTCAGGTCGGGGAACAGGGAGATGCTGAAGTCCGTACAGAGGGAGCTGAGGAGAAAGATCAGAGAAGGCAAGGACAGCTTCAGGAAGAAGATGGAGGACAAGCTGCAACAGAGCGACATCAGCGGGGTCTGGAGAAACCTCAAAACCATCTCGGGGCTCCAGAATACCTCCCCCCAGGCCACGGGGGGCAGGGAGTGGGCGAACAACCTGAATCTGTTTTTCAATAGATTTGACCAACCGCCCTCCCCCCTGTCTGCACAACAACCACTGCTGCCTCTAAGAAATCAAGTCCTGCTACCCACTCCCCACTCCACCGACACCCCCCCCACTCCCAACACACAGCCCCCCATCCTGACCCTGACCAAGACCCAGGTGAGGACGGAGCTGAGGAAGATCAAGGCGAGGAAGGCGTCGGGACCGGACGGCATCAGCGCAAAGCTCCTCAAGTCCTGTGCAGACCAGCTGTGTGGGATTGTGACGTATATCTTCAACATGAGCCTGAAACTGGGGAGGGTACCACAGCTGTGGAAAACATCTTGTGTGGTACCTGTACCAAAAACTTCCCACCCCAAAGACCTGAACAGCTTCAGACCGGTGGCCTTGACGTCCCACTTGATGAAGACCCTGGAGAGACTGCTCCTTGCTCATCTCCGCCCCCTGGTGGAACCAGCGATGGATCCACTCCAGTTCGCCTACCAGCATGGCATTGGGGTGGAGGATGCGGTGATCTTCCTCCTTCACCGTTCTCTGTCCCACCTGGAGAAGCCCGGGAATATGGTGAGGATCATGTTCTTTGACTTCTCCAGTGCTTTCAACACCATCCAACCGATGATCCTGAAGGACAAGCTGCTGCGCGCAGGGGTGGACCAGCACCTGTCATCATGGATCCTGGACTACCTCACGAACCGGCCTCAGTTTGTGAGAACCCGGGACTGTGTTTCCGACACGATCATCAGTAGCACGGGGGCCCCCCAGGGAACGGTGCTGGCTCCCTTCTTGTTCACTCTTTATACTGCGGACTTCTCACACAACACAACACATTGCCATCTACAGAAGTTCTCTGATGACTCTGCGATCGTTGGTCTCATCTCCAGCGGAGATGAAGCTGAGTACAGAGGGCTTATCCAGGACTTTGTGGACTGGTGCCATCGGAACTGCCTCCAGATCAACGCGAGGAAAACTAAGGAGCTGGTGGTGGACTGCCGCAGGCATGGGCAGCCCCTCACAGCACCAGTAAATATACAGGGAACAGACATCGAGATGGTGACATCCTACAAGTACCTGGGTATTCATCTGAACAATAAACTAGACTGGTCACACAATACTGACGCACTCTACAAGAAGGGACAGCGCAGGCTGTTCCTGCTGAGGAGACTCAGGTCTTTTGGTGTACAAGGGGCGCTGCTGAAGTCATTCTATGACACGGTGGTGGCATCAGCCATCACTTTTGGAGTGGTCTGCTGGGGCAGTGGCATTACTGCAGCCGATAGGAAGAGACTGAACAAACTGATTAAGAAAGCTAGCTCTGTCCTGGGGCAACGCCTTGATCCGATGGAGGAGATAGGAGAGAGAAGGACGGTGGCTAAACTGTCATCTCTGCTGGAGTCCGAGTTCCACCCTATGCAGGACATACTGGATGCACTGAGGAGCTCATTTAGCAGCAGACTACATCATCCCAGGTGCACAACCGAGAGGTTTCGTAGGTCCTTCCTACCAACGGCTGTCAGACTGTACAACCTAAGCAGGGCTGCTCGCAGAGATAGCAAAAAGACGTAACAAACTAATAGTTTTTTTTTTGTTTTTTGTTTTTTTTTTTAATGCAAAAGATGCAATAGACTTACACAATGGTCCTCTCCGGCATACAACTAGGAACATACCGGTCGCTATGGAGGGTGAGAATATGTATGGGCACATAATCATACCATGTAGGATAACTAAATAGACGGTTATGCTGTTTCATCCCACCTAGCAACAATGCTCTGCACTGTGTGTGTTTATATATTTACATATTTATTCCATCTAGCTACAATGCTCTGCACTGGGTGTGTTTATATTTATATATCTATATATTTATTCCATCTAGCTACAATGCTCCGCACTGTGTTTTTATATATCTACATATTATTCCATCTAGCTACATTGCTCCGCACTGTGTGTGTTTATATACTTGCATATTTATTCCACCTAGCTGCAATGCTCCATACTGTGGGTGTTTATATATTTACATATTTATTCCATCTAGCTACAATGCTCTGCACTGTGTGTTCATATATTCATATATTTATTCCATCCAGCTACAATGCTCTGCACTGTGTGTCTGTGTGTGTGTGTGTGTGTGTATATATATATATTTTATAGTAATATGTACATATGTATATTAGCTGCTCTTGCTTGCTTGTTTTTTCTTGCCTTCTGATTGTTGCTCTGAGTGTTGCTATCCCTGTGCTGTTGCAATCCTGGAATTTCCCCGTTGTGGGACTAATAAAGGCTTATCTTATCTTATCTTATCTTATCCAGGTAGACAAACGCAAATGGCAGATTGTGCAACACCGCATCCATCATGCACTGGAATGTCTGTGCCGCGCCTTTTAACCCGAAAGGCATGCATAAAAACTCAAACAGACCAAACAGGGTTATTAGTGCCATTTTAGGTATGTCCTCCGCGCGCACCGGGACCTGGTGGTTACCATGGACCAGGTCTATCTTACAAAAAATACGTGCCCCAGTGTGGTGAATGGAAAAATCCTGAATATGGGGGATCGGGTAGCGGTCGTGCGCTGTGGCGTTGTTTAATCTGCAGAAATCTCCACAAGGTCGCCACGATCCCTCGGCCTTAGGAACCATATGTAGTGGGGATGCCCATGGGCTGTTTGATTGTCTGATGATGCCCAGCCTTTCCAAGTTGGCAAACTCCTTGTGCGCTATAGCCAGTTTAGCTGTGTCCAGGCGCCGAGGTCGTGCCAAAACAGGCGGCCCGGTGGTGGTAATAAAGTGCTCCACCTCGTGTTTAGTGATGGCCGCCGAAAACATTGGGACCGTGAGTGCTGGGAACTGGATGAGCAGTGTGTGGAACTTACCACCTGGAGCTGTGACGTTGGCTAGCGTTATTGGCCCGGTTCCTCGAGCTGTACAGGGGAGAGAATCAAAAGACGCATTAGTGAGGCGTTTGTTAGCAACATTGACTAGTAGTCCGTGGCCACACAAAAAATCAGCACCTAAGATTGGGAAACTGCATGCCGCTATGACGAATGACCATTGGTACGTACGGCCGTGCAGGGATACAGTCAGTGTCCTCTCACCAAAAGTCCTAATGTCTGAGCCGTTTGCGACCATCAGCTCGGGGCTGCTAGTTTCTGCTAGCCGGTTGGCGTAGGACGGCAGGATGAGGCTCTTTTGGGAGCGGGAGTGTCATGGTTTGAGCGCCAATCTCATCTGCGCTTGGGCCATGCAGTATTTTCCTCTCAGCTGGTGTGTGTGTGTTCCCTATGGCTCTCCAAGCTTTTATTGTGACAGCACTCGGAGGGTCTTCCGGCTGTCAGAGCTGAGGCGCTGACAGCTGAGCTGCATTTCACCTCATCAGCTGTTCCCTACTTAAGAGGGCAGCTGAGGGCGAGATGGGTGGCATTCTCGTCGGATAACCCTTCGTCTGACATCATCGAGCATCCCTCTGGTCAGACGTTTACAACCCCTCGTAAGTGTTTTTCATTATGAATCCGTCCTTCCTTGTCATTGACTGAGTTATCTTTATATTGTATTTTAGCCCCCCGCGGCTCGTTATTTTGTCATCTTTCTTTTCCTTGAATAAACTGTGCAAACTCACCGGTTGATATGTGGCATCTTTTGATGGCTCGTGAGGGCCATCCATGACAGTAGACTGCCGCCAGACTGAGACTCCTGTCGCCGTGAGTTTGCCGTGGTTTGGAGTTTTTTCCCTTCGCTAGGGCTTGTGTTAAGTTTGTCCGCCCTCGAGCGTGGGTTTTGCCCTGAGTGGTTCCAGGAGATCGACAGCTATCTGGCCAAGGCCCATCGCCTCATGCCCACTCACGCAGCACAAGATTACCTGTTTCTCGACCAGAGAGCCATATTAAAATATCACCTCACCTCTTTTCCGGAAGGAAAGGAAAGGGTGACATGGATTGTGGCACAGCGTGTGTTAATTGAAAAGGCGGCCAAAGAACCCTCTCCTTCTCCCCCGAGTACGGCGTCCCCGACGAGGGTGGAGATCCGTGGACTGGAGGGGAACCCCGGCAGGAGGCCTACGGAGAGGCATCCCTGCTCCTCGTCTCGAAATTCAGCTCCTGTCACCCGTCCAGCCCCAGCGCCATGTGTTCCTGGTCCCATCGTCTCACCATCAGCCGGTAAACGTCGTCGCCATGCCACAAATAGGCCTCAGCGAGAATCCCGTCCGGATCCAGCTCCGGGTCGTCGGAGGAACTCAGCCTCCCAGTCAGCTGCTTCTCCTACGTCATGACAAGAGGCAATCCTCGCAGCCGTTTCCCCCGGGTCATCTGTCCCTGCTGTTCTATCAGCTCCTCGTGCCCAGATTGCCTCGGCTGTCGCCCCCTCCTCCTCGACATCATCTCCGGCTGCTGTGAGTGCTGCGAGTCACGCTTCGACAGTTCCCGTCTGCAATCCACCGCGAGCGGCTCCTCCTCGTCTTCCCGAGGGGCCTGCTGTCACCATCCAGAGGGGAAGGCGAAGAACTCCGCCCGCTACAGCAGGCACCATCAGTCCCCCGGAGAACAGGCAAGTGCAATTTCATTCTTCTCCTCGTTGTTGTGATTTGCCTTGTCTGACTCCTGGGGGTGGAGTTTGGGGTTCGCAGTCCCCCGAGCTCTCACCACCTGCTGTAGCCTCTGACATTGAACCTGCTGCCTCTGTGTCTCCCTCCGCTGAGCGGTCCACGATGCCAGGCCTACGTCGCCAGACGAGGAGGAGGCCTGCGGTCCTGGAGAGCCTGGTTCCAGCCCCGCAGCCGCGTCATGGGCGGAGGAGGAGAGTGGCCTGCAGCGTGGAGCCTGCTCCGATGACGAAACGTCCCCGGGTCTCCACCAATGAGCGGTTCGATCCAGTGGGTCGAGGATCCCCTGCCACTGCGCCGTGCTGGTCGTTGGCGTGGAAGTCAGCGTTGGAGGGTCCTCAGGCTGCGGAAACCATCATGCCGGTTGCGGAGCCCGCCATAGCCGAGTGGGAGCCAGAAGACGTCCTTCTTTGTCCTGAGCCCGGATCGTCGAAGTCCTGGGCGGCAACAGAACTTGAGTGCAGGCAAGAGCTCTATCTTTCCTTCCTACTATCTGTTTTGGAGCATTTTTGCCTGCCTCTCGGGGAGACAAGCCAGGGGCAGCCATCTGCTGCACCCGAGCTCGTCTCGCTGGGCTCTGTCGCTACCGGTGATCCTGATCCTAGTTCTTCTTCTTCTCCTGAGCCTTCTCCCAGGGTCACCGGTGCGGAGTCCACCCCGGTCGCTGTTCTGGAGGTTCCGGGTTCGGGGGTGAAGGCCGTCTATGGAGCTGTTCCGACCCAGTCGGGGTCCGACGTGGGTGCAGCCGAGACCCAATCGGGGTCCGACGTGGGTGCAGCCGAGACCTAATCAGGGTCCGACGTGGGTGCAGCCGAGACCCAATCGGGGTCCGACTTGGGTGCAGCACGGGCTCACCCTGGGTTCAACAGGAGGACAGTGCCTATGCTAGTAACGTTCAAAGGTGGAGCTGCAGACCCTCCGCCGAGCGGCGCCGGACTGGTCCCTCATCTTTTCTCTAAACCTTCTCCACCGGGTGCCATTGGGGCTCGTCATATTCGGCCCGGCTCTCCCATGCTATCCCCCTCTACAGGGAAGCCGTTGCCGTTCTCTCCCCTGTGGTCCTGGTGGCTGAGCGATGCGGGTCGGCCGCCTGAAGGACTGCCTTGCCCGTTTGGCATTCTGGGTCGGCCACCCGACCAACTGGACTGTCTGCTTGGCGACCTGGTCCGGCCGCCAGAGATCCTGTTTTCCCGGGCCTGGGACTGGGGTAGGCCGTCCGAACGCTCCCTTTTTCTCCTATCAGTTACGTATGCGGACATTGGATGCAGGGAGACCACCAGAACTGTGTGTGTATTATTGGACTCTGCCTGCCGTCATCTTCGTTTGTTTCGTATTTTCTCTAGATATTAAGGTCACTTTTGGTGTGTTGTCATGTACCTTATTTTGATCTATGTATTACCGCTGTTTTAGCGTGGTTTTTTTTTCTCTCCCCTCTCCTGTCTGAGGGATGATTTGTATCTGCCACATCATGTCTTTTGGGCCTATGTGTTTTAGTTATAGGCCTCCTGTTTGCATTTTTTGTCCTGCCTGTGTGCCATCCGTGTTTTATGGAGTATTGTGTTTTTTCCCTTCCTTACTCTGTAATTGCTTTGTTTGTTCCCTGTCATCGTCTTGGTGTTTTTTGTCTTTTCTGGTTCTCACCCTCCAGGCCTTTCCCCCTTCCTCCCACCCTGGGTGGGGGTGGGGGGGGGGCTTGGGTGTCATATGGCATCCGGAGTTCGCCACCTCGGGAGGAGGTACTGTCGTGGTTCAAGCACCGATCTCGTCCATGCTCGGGCCATGCAGTATTTTCCTCTCAGCTGATGTGTGTGTTCCCTATGGCTCTCCGAGCTTTTATTGTGACAGTGCTCAGAGGGGCTTCCGGCTTTCAGAGCTGAGGCCCTGACAGCTGAGCTGCATATCGTCTCATCAGCTGTTCCTTACTTAAGAGGGCAGCTGAGGGCGAGATGGGCGGCAGTCTCGTCGGATAACCCTTCGTCTGACATCATCGAGCATCCCTCTGGTCAGACGTTTACAACCCCTCTTCTATTATCGTAAGTGTTTTTCATTATGAATCCGTTCTTCCTTGTCATTGACTGAGTTATCGTTATAGTGTGTTTTAGCCCCCCGTGGCTTGTTATTTTGTCATCTTTCTTTTCTTTTAATAAACTGTGCAAACTCACCGGTTGATATGTGGCATCTTTTGATGGCTCGTGAGGACCATCCATGTCACGGAGTCCATGAGGAACCGTCTCCCTGAGCGTGAGTCTGTCACGTAGAGCAGCTTGCTTTCTTCAGCGGTGGTCGGTCCTGGCATTTCCTGAATGCTTGAATTGCCACGGTGGCATGCATCGGTGTGTGTCCTCTCCAAAACAGCAGTGGTAGGAGCAGAGCATGTTTCTCTGGTGCTTCCTGGCCCCTGCTGCCACTACCATCGCTGGCTCCTCACTTCCGCTGGCCGTCTCGCTGGGTTCCGACGCCACTGCATTCACTGTGAGAGCTCTGGTGGTGAGAATGATCTGCTCTGCCTCCTGGGCTAGCGCACAGTAGTCACGCGCAGCCAGCAGCAGCGAGTTGGCAAGGACCACCATTGGGAGGTTCCAGAGGAAAAGATGGGCAAATAAAAAATGTCCGTCATCCGTCCCATCAACTCCAACATCTTCTCCATCATTTTGACCGCCGACCCGTCTCCTAACTCAGAGCACATCAGGAGCCTCTCCGCTCTCTCGCAGTCCGAGAGCGTGTAGCGCCGGGTCAGCGCGGTTTTGAGAGCCCCGTATTTGTCGCAGGCTGGGGGCTGTTGGAGCAGGCTCGCTACCTGCTGAGTCGTGCGAGCGTCCAGCACTGCGACCACGTAGTAATATCTGGTGTCATCTGCCATTATTCCCCGGAGTGCGAACTGGGCCTCGGTGTGGAGGAACCAAGACTTCAGGTCGTGCAGCCAAAAGTCTGGTAGTTTGACCGAAACGGCGCACGCATTGCTGGGGCTTCCCGTCCGGGTCATCTCCGGGGTGTTCACCTCGTGTTCCATTATTCGTCAAGGGTCACCAGTGTGGAAAAAGGAATAACCAGACCAAGCTTTCCGAGCAGATGAACTTTATTCACTCTCTCACATCTTCCAGAATCAGAAACATTAACCTCATGTAGTAGGGACTCTCTTTTATATCACAACACTCACACGTCCCTGCTACCTGAGGTCTTGCATTACAGTTCACTCCCCCATGACAATTCCTTTTGTCCCCCAGCCCTTTGATCTCCATGCTCTTCCGTCAGAGGAAACTACTGCATCTCCATGCCTTTCAGTCTGAGATGAATACCATAGCATGGGTCCCCCACAATATATATATGTATATACACACACATATACATAGAGAGAGAGAGTGTGCAGGGCTTAACATTAACACCGGCCAATGGCTAGTGAATTTCACATTGGCCAGTAAGACGGCTACACTCTACAGCCACTTTGGCCATGTGCACCCATGAAGGGGTGCCCCAGTCCATAGGGGTAGGGGTAGTGATGTTAGGCTCGACACCGCCCACTCAACAATGATTCGCGCAATATAAAGCGGAAGTGTCATGAGCAGTTTTTTTAAATTTAATAGAACAAAACACAACATACAAACTCTCGATGAAGACAAAGGTTACAAAAGTGTTACAAAATCTGAACTTTTACAAAAAATATATAAACAATCAGTCAAACTTCACATTACATTTAACAAGAAAGAAAGGGGTATATTAAAAGAGAGCAAGAGAGAGAGAGAGAGAGAGAGAGAGCGTAAAGAGCACAACAATTCTCTGGTAAATAGTATTTTTTTATTATAGTAATAGAAGCTGTCCAATGTCTCTTGCAAATTTTTTTTCAACATGAGCAGTGCATCGAGAGCTGTTTCAGCACACCCACAGTCACGTGACTATAGCAAGCGAGGCCTCGTTATGTCGGTCATATCATGTGACTTGAGGACTCGCGGGAAATTTGAGAGGGTTCCACTGGAATTAGGTCCCTTTTTTGTTTACTTTGTATTGTTTGTTCCTGCCATCCAATTTTGAATTGACCTCAGATGGGCAAATGCTCAAAAAAAAAAAATAGAGATTTTTTTTCAGGTTTTCTACCCAGATGCAGTTCTGATACTCAGCCAGCAGATGGCATTCTTTATGAAATGTTTCATAACACTGTGTCGATCATGAAGCTGTTGTCTCAAAGTTGTTCACTGTTTTATAAGGCCTCAGTTTCACCATCACTAATGTAGCTATGTGTAATATTTAGTACATCTAATGTGTTGTTTAATGTTACTAAACCTAAACCTAATTCTAACTTGTATAATACTGTCCCTGACTTCCACTCAAATAGCGAATGCAATGATGATAACAAATCTCCTCCTCTCAAAAAAGCCTCAGTTTGAGTGATGAATCAGACCCCTTTTAAATCCTTCACTGTTGACGTATGCAACGTTGAGCCCTCTCAAATTTCCTGCCAGGTCTCAAATCACGTGATGTGAGGCCTCGTTCGCTATGGTCACATGACTGTGGCCATGTTGACACAGTGCTTGACACTCTGCTCATGACACTTCCGTGTTATATTGCTCGAATCAGTGTTGAGTGGGCGGTGTTGAGCATAACATCAATATGTAAGATAAGTGGGTTTTTATAGGATTGTGCACTTTTGTAGTTTTTTTCATATTATGAGCTTGGTTTTTATGGATTGGACACCTTTTTTAGTGGAAATAAATAAACTATGGATCTTTTAAAACTTTGAACCCTCTGAAAGATGTCTTTAATACAACACACATTGGAAAAGCCTCCCAGTGTCACAAACCAAGCCCGTATTTTCTGTATGCTCAGTTCTGACCGTTCTTGGTGACTCAGGCATTTGGGGTTATTATATGTTATCTTTTGATTTCTCATTGTTTGCATGTCTGTGTACTGTTTCTTTTCCATGCCTGTAGCCACCGCTCTGGACGGTCCAGCCACGCCCCCTCTCTCTCTGACAGTCAGCTGTTCGCCCCGGTAATTATCTGTCCCGCACCTCGCCCAGGTGTTTCCAATCTGTCACGCCAGCGGTGTTTGTACTTAGGCAGTGCTTTGCCAGTCAAACACCGCTGGACCATTGTATGTGTTCACACGGTTCTTCACCGGGTGACAGTCACGGCACTGAGGGATTGTTTGTGTGTGTGCTTGCTGGGAGACTTGGATCACTTGGACTGCTCCAGTGCTGTGAGTAACTGTTAGTGTTTCTGAGTGTAGTTGTGCTGCTACGCTTGACTGGTAGCGTTTCCTCGTGCGGCACAACTGCTACGCTTTGGCACTGCTGCCCAGTTGATTCTCCCCCATCCTGCTGAGCGTCCTGGAGGACTCTAAGTTTACTTGAACTGTCATATTGTTTTGTTTTGTCTATTATTGTATCAATAAATGTGTGTTTGGTGTAACCCAGCAAGTAAATCCATTCTTCCTTCTCCTTCTCCTTCTCCATGCGCTTTTCCACAGCGCACGGAGAAGTTTGACACCCAGTTCCATCTAGTGGCAATTTTTGGGTTTTGGTTGCCACTACATTTTCGTTGAAAAACTGGCTTCAAGTGGATGGATCACTTCCTTTGGCAGACACAAACAGGAGAGCACTGCACTCTGACTCCAGTTGATTCTACTCATTCATTCAAATTAAGAGATGGGCTGGCCTGAAGTAAACCTGAACATAGGGTAGGACTGTTTAAGAATTGTTCAAAGCTGTGTGGAAGAAATTGACCTTCTGGCTTAAGGATATAGGTAAATCCTGCAGCAATTCTAAATAAAGTCCTTGGCAGCCTAATTATCAAAATGAGCAATGTGGAACTGAATGTGCCTGTCAATCTAAGTGAAATGAAAACTTCAAAAGGAAAGAAACTTCATATTGAAGAAACTACATAAACTAATAAAGGAAGTTGAACAATTGATGTCTGCTACGAAAAATGCGTCTCAAGTGCATATGAAGTGTATGAGATGTTATCAAAATTGTGTGTGGAAATAATTGAAGTGCATGAGTCATTAAAACCATTAATACCTGAAGATGAAATGATGAAGCAAAATGAGTGGTTTAAAACCAGAATGGACAACAACAAAGGAATGACAGAGAAGGTCAAACAATGATTGCTTGATACAAGAAAACAGAAAAAAACAGAGTGGTGGTGATAATGAACCTGGTGGTGATGATGAACTTAATGGCCATGACTATAATGCTGTGTCAAATATAAATGTGGTTAATGTTAATCCTGTGTCAAATTAGTGATGGTGAAACTGAGGCCTTATGAAACAATGAACAACTTTGAGACAATTGCTTCATGATCAATGCAGTGTTATGAAACATTTAATAAAGAGTGCCATCTGCTGACTGTCAGAACTGCATCTGAGTGGAAGACCTGAAAAAATCTCACTACTTTTTTTTTTTGAGCATTTGGCCATCCAAGGTCTATTCAAAATCAGATGGCAAGAACAAACAATACAAAGCAAAGAAAAAACTAATTCCAATAGAACCCTCTCAAATTTCTCGTGAGTCCTCAAGTCACATGATGTGATCGACATAACGAGGCCTCGCTTGCTATGGTCATGTGACTGTGGGCGTGCTGATACAGCGCTCGATGCACTGCTCATGACAGTTCCACTTTATATTGCTTGAATCAGTGTTGAGTGGCCGGTGTCGAGCGTAACATCACTATGTCGAATACAGCTGTGATGAAGGATGATATTGGTCCAGATGACAGTAGGCTGCTATTAATATTGGTCCAGTAGCCTGGTGGAGCACCCACAGTTTAATTGTGCTGTGTATGACAATAAAGCCTATTCTATTCGATTTCTAACACGGTTGGTAAAACATGCTCATCAGTTGGTCACTTCAGTAGAAGATCTTTAAGGTCTACATCTTCTGCATATCTTAAAGCAGAGGCTGAAAGGGCTGCTCTCCTTGCTAAGGCTGCAGCTCTGAAGGAAAAGCATGAACTGGAAGCTCAAGAGGAGCCGATAAGAAAAAAAAATTGAATTTTTTTTAATTAAAATGTCAAATTGATGCACAAACAGCAAAAGTAAATGTACTTAAAGCCAGAGGTTCTGATGTACAAAGCTCAAAAGTTCATTCTGATGCAATGAACTCATATCTGGAAGGTGCAAAGGAGCGCTCTTCACTCAAACCAGGGGTGTCAAACTCATTCCATGGAGGGCCAAGACCCTGCAGGTTTTACCTCCACCCAGTCTCTTCAACAGGTGATTCACCAAATTTCTTCCAACTGATTGCTGATCAGTGAAAACACCTGCTGAAGACACTGGGTGGAAGTAAAACATGTAGGGTCTTGGCCCTCCATGGAATGAGTTTGACACCCCTGACTCAGACCCTCCGCTATGGAATTTGCTCCACAAGGCTTCAAAGAACAACTCAATCATCCACCAACAGGAGGCACTGAAACCAGAATGTCCATGGATGCAAGGCTTAAAACTTCAAATGGTCATTTTCATCAACTGCCAGCTGGAGGCAGTAAAGTGAAAACAATAAATGCTTGACTTGAGAATGCAAATAATCAATTTAGTCATCCACCAGCAGGAGGAAGCAAAGCTACACTGCTCCTAGGGACACAGCCTAAATATTCAGACCAACAGTTCAGTTAATCACCAGCAGGAGGAAATGAAACTGAAACGCCACTGGGAACAAGGCCCAAAATTTCAAGCAATCACCTTCATCAACTGCCAGGTGGAGGCCATAACATAGCAGCAACAACAACAAAGGCTTGTCTTGAGGATGGAATCAAACAGTTCAGTTATCGACCTACAACAGGCAACAAAGCTGTAATAGAAACAGTTTTAAATGAAGATGGACCAAAGACTCATGTAATGACCTCTCAAGCAAATATTCAATTCAGCTTTATTTATATAGCGCCATATCACAACAAAAGTCATCTCATAGCACTACCAACTGCAGGGAAAACCCCACAATTGCAGAAAGACCCAGCAATCAAATGATCCCCTTTGAGCAAGCACTTAGCAACAGTGGAGAGGAAAAACTTCCATTTAACAGGAAGAAACCTCTAGCAGAATCAGGCTCAGGGAGGGGCAGTCATCTGCTGCAACTGGCTGGGGGTGAGGGGATAGAGATGAGTCAAGTATTTCAGCAACAACTTGGTGCCACACTTAATACCCATAAACTAACCACACAGTTCATGAATGAATCTATGTGGTGTGATTCAGTTCAAGCAGATATGGACAATGGCAGTCTCCTCTCCATTATGCATAGGCAAAATGACAGCACAGCTCTACTAGTACAACAACAGTTTTTATTATCCTTGCCACCAAGGGATATACCAACTTTTGATGGAGATCCTCTCCAGTATATCACCTTTATTAGAGCATTTGAACATGGAGTGGAAGAAAGGCTGTAAGCAGTGTGGATTGCTTGTATTATTTGGAACAATATACCAGAGGACAACCCAGAGACCTTGCCTAAAGCTGTCATCATATGCCACCTGACGGGGGTTATCAAGGGGCAAAGACATTGCTTAAGGAACATTTTGGAAATGAGTACAGAATAGCCACAGCATATATGGAGAAAGCTCTTGGTGTTATGGCCTGAGCGCTGATTCCATCCGCAGTCGGGTTGCTCAGTATTTTCCCTGTTCTCCCATTTTATTTCGGGACTGGCTATGTGGCCTTCTCCAGGGTTTTTACTGTGACAGCGTCACGGCGGGACTTCTGGCTGTCAAAGCCAAGCCGGCGCTGTGACAGCTATGTGTCATTTCATTAATTACTTTCTTGATTGGTTTTGGTTTGGCACTTAAGGGAGCAGCTGAGGCTCACTTCTTGCTGCGACCTACAACTCCGTGCACCACCATGTACGCGACTGGAGTCCCTTTCCCCGACTCCAGTCTCCTCTATGATTCATCTTCGTTCATCCTCCCGTAAGTGTTTATTGTTCAGCGCAGGCTCCGACCTCACTGCCGTTCATAGTTAATCTTCTGAGTCTATTATCTTGTGTCTTAGTGACCTCGCTGCCGTTCATAGTTAATCTTCTGAGTCTATTATCTTGTGTCTTAGTTTATGTTCGTGTTTTTGCCCCATGTGGCTGTTTATTTTGTCTTCCTAGTCTTTTGTTAATAAACAAACAAACGCACTGGTTGGTCTCTAGCATCTCACTAATGCCCTGCAAGAGGCATTCCATAACAGTAGGTCGCAGCCAAAACGAGACACCGGCCACCATGAGTTTGTTTTTGGGCTTGTAGTTTTTTCCCCTTTTTTTTCGTGTACCAGTGTGTTTTGGGAAATGGCGTTGCCAAGAAAAGGTTATTCTTTGGACTTGGGCTACGAGCTGATTATAGCTCTAACTGAGGTAAATGACCTCCTCTCCAACGCTCGTAGCAGCGTCACTCCCAACGGCTCACGCTGGTACCTGGAACTCGCAGAGGCGGCAATTAAGCTTTATCTTTGCCATGCCGATCACGTCGAGGGCAGGAAGAGGATGGCTGAAATTACGGCACTTCGGGAGAGGATCCGTGGGCCGGACAGGAGTCCCAGCAGGAAGCCGAAGTCGAAGCCGATGGTGAGACATCCTGCTCCTCGCCTCGGGATCAGGTTCTTGCCACCCATCCAGCCCAGGGGACTGCGCCACCAAAGTGCCTTTCCCATCCACAGCGGAGGAAGAGGACAGCCGGGACCCCCCGTGAAGAGACGCAGTGGGCAGCTAAGCTCATCAGGGGTCGTGTGGCTGAAGCACTCTCTTTCTCCCATCTCAGTAAGATTCTGAAGAGCGTAGTGGCAGCAGTTAGACTGGTGGAGATCCATTCTGAACTCAAGGATTATCCTGAATATGCCGAGCTGCTGGACTCCATTTCTGCGCAGCAGCAGCGCTTTCCAGATTTAAACCTAGCCTCACCCTCTGCCGGAAGACGTCGCCACCTCGTCGGCGAGATCCCCATCCAGATCCTGTTCTGGGCCGCCGAGAGAACTCTGCCTCTCAGCCAGCTGTTGCCCCTGTGTCACAACAGACGGGAGAGATAGCAGCCTCAGCCTCCGGGTCATCGGTTCCCGCTGTTCCATCAGCTCCTCGTCCGAGGACTGATGTGAGCTCAGTGAGTCCTGCTCTGGCTCCGTCCGTCTCTGGTCTGGTGAGAGTGACTCCTCTTCGTCTTCCTGGGGGGCCCTCTGTCACCATCCATAGGGGAAAGGGGGGAACCAAGCCCGCTGCGGCAGCCACCACTGTCCCTCATGAAAACAGGTAAGTGTTGTTTCATTCTCACACTCCATACAATGAATTGCCTTGTCTGACTCCTGGGGGTGGAGTTCAGGGTTCACAGTCCCCTGAGCTCCCTCCACCTGCTGCAGCCATAAACATTGAACCTGCAACCTCTGTGTCTCCGTCCCCTCTCTCTGAGCGTCCCCCAGTGCCAGGAGTAAACCGTTGGACAAAGGAGGAGCCTGCGGCCCTGGAGAGCCAGATGCCAGCCCTGCAGCCACGTCACGGGCAGAGGAGGAGGTCGGACTGCCATTTGGAGCCTGTGCCGATGATTAAGCATCCCCGGGTCTTCGTGGAGGAGCAGTCGAACCCAGCAGGTCATGGATCCCCTGCCACCATGCCGTGCGGGCCATCAGCATGGGCTTCAGCGCCTGCGGGTTCCCAGACTGTGAAGACCATCATGCCGGCTGTGGAGGCCACCGCAGTCAAGCCAGAGCCTGGAATGGCCCTCCAGATCATCAAGCCTGGATCGACGGAGTCCTGGATGGCAGTAGAGCCCAAGATCAGGCAAGTGTTCTATTTTGTCTTCTTATTTTCCGTTCTTGAGCATTCTTGCCTGTCTCTCGGGGAAACGAACCGGGTGCAGCCGACCACTGCATCTGAGCGCATCTCACCGGGCTCTCCCGCTGTGATACTGATCCCGGTTCTCTTTGTTTGTCTGAGCCTTCTCCCAGGGTCACAGGAGATGAATCAGCTCCGGTTATCGTCATTGAGGCTCTAGGATGGTGTTCGGAGGTCATCAAGGACGCAGCGCCGGTCCAATCGGGGCCCAATGTGGGTACTGCGCCGGCCCAATCGGGGCCCATCATGGGTGCTGCGCTGGCCCAATTGGGTCCCATCGAGGGTGCAGCACTGGTTTGGTTCGAGGCCGGTGAGGGAGCTGCGGATTCCCTTTAGCCGGACGCCGGGCTGGTTCCTCCCCTTCCCTCCTATTTTTCCCCACTGGGTGCCGCTGGGGTCCCCCTTATTTGGATCGGTTCTCCCCCACTGTCCCTCTCGGTAGGGAGGCCACCTCCGAGCTTCCCCCTCCGGTCCTGGTGGTCTAAGGATGCGGGACGGCCGCCTGAAGAACCATCTTGTTGGGTCGGTGACCTGGTTCGGCCGCCCGAGAAACTGTTTCATGGGTTCTGCGTTCGGGGTCGGCCACCTGAAGAACTGCCTTGTTGGTTCAGCAACCTGGTCCGGCCGCCTGAGGTACTGTTTCCCCGGGTCTGAGACTTTGGTAGGCTGCCCAAACTGTTCTTTTCCCCTTATGGTAGGGTGGTTCGAGATACGGGTCGGTCCCCGAACTGTTTTTGTGTCCCCGTTCTCAGCCTTCTTCCTTCTGGCGTCCTGGAAATGGTGGGTTTTTGTGTGTGTGTGTGTGTGTGTGTGTGTGTGTGTGTGTGTGTGTGTGTGTGTGTGTGTTTGATTCCATGTATTCTGAAGGAGTCTTGGTTCATTGCCCGAGTTAGTGGTGTTATGTTTGGTTCAGGTTGGAATTTGAGTTTCACTTTTTCATGTGTTCTGCAGGTGATTGCTTTGTTTTGTTTTGTTTTGTTTTTCTCCCCCTAGGACTGCTTTATGTCAACTCTACGTGCAGTTAGCAGCTATTTGATCATGGTCTTTGTGGGAATTTGTTCTAAATACTAGAGATCTACATGAGCCATTCTGAACATTTTTGTCCCAGAAGATTTTGCATACTCGAGTCATAAATTAATTTAAACTGGCAAGCTATAAGTATAACTGCCTTGTCAAACTGTGTGTAGTAGAGTCCGCCTGGACTGCCTTTTTTTTTTTTTCTTTTTTCCTTGCTCTTTGCCCGCCGGCATCCCTATAGTTGTGGTGTTCATGTGAAGGGATGGCCGTCAGTACTGTACATATATTTTTTGTTTGTCTACTCCATGGTGTTTGAGTATTTTCGAAGGTGAAGTGTACCTGTATTTTTGTTTCCCCCATTCGGTGTACAGAGCAGTACTATACATATATTTTTGTTGCTATTCTGTTCTCCCCGAGTTTTCTTCTGATTGAACTGTATTGACACTTTTGTTTTCACTTGTTCTTTTAGTTTGGTCATTTCTGTATTTAAGCCCCATTATTTTGTGTTTGTCTTGTGATGCTACCTGTTCTTTGTGGGGGGGGGGGTGTTGATTTTTTTTTTTTTTTTTTGATTTTTTTTTGGTTCTCTCCCTCCTGGCCTGTTTCCCCCTCCGCCCTTCCTGGGTCGGTCCTGGTGGCCTTCTGGGGGGCCGTGGATGTTACGTCTACGCCTGGAATGCACCTTTGGCTGGGCCACTGGGCCACTGGCCACTGGCCATAACAGTACCCCCCGTTCAAGAGTCCAGACCTGAATGTGATCAAACATCTGTGGGGTGATCTGAAGAGGGCTGTGCACAGGAGATGCCCTCACAATCTGACAGATTTGGAGCGTTTTTGGAAAGAGTGGGCAAATATTGCCACGCTGATAGATGCCTACCCAAAAAGACAGTGCTGTAATAAAAGCCAGAGCTGTTGCAACAAAGTATTAGTTTAAGGGTGTGCCTATTTATGCAAACAGGTTACTGTAAGTGTTATGTCCACAGACCTGGCAGTAAAGAGATGGACAAGGATGCTGCACTGGAACTAGGCTTTATTACAGAACTGGGTACACAGCATTACACACACAGGCCTTCTACACACACTCTGTCACCATGCTGAGTCGCCAGGGCAAGAGCTTCTGGAATAGCTGACTCTCCCATATGTATGCCGGCATGATGATATCACTAGCCGGCTGCGTCATCCCGCCGCACATTGCATTGAATCCCATCATCACATTCTTTCCCCCATCCCTTGCAAAACACAGAACACACTCAAATTGACCCTCCCCAATTTGGTACACTTAAGCAATTGAACATTCAAACCTACAAATTATGGTCAGCAGGTGGACCGCCACTGGACCCGACGTGGCTAAGTGGATTATTCTGTCACTTGTCTTGGCAGCCACGCTGCTGAGTAGACAGTCACTTTTGTTTTTCCTTACAGTCTTCCATGGGGAGAACAGTTCTGCCTGAGGGGCTCCGTGGTGGGCCCATGGCAGCCTCATCTCTGGAATTTTGAAGTAGGCCCATGGCAGCCACTTCAATCTTCATGACGCTGGGCCCCGGGTCCCACACTGTGGTAGCTGACTCCCGTGGAGCTTCGCCGTCTGGAGCAGCCATCTGGACATGCTGTAGTTGGTTTGTGTGCCGAACCGAACAGTCTGTCATCCGAAAGCACGTTGTTCCCAGCTTTGCCACGATCCTCAGTGGCGCCCATTGTTTCGCTGGCTGCGGCCCAGTCAGTCGCTGTCCCGGTCTCTCGCCAGTGCAAACCCAAACCCAGTCCCTGACTTTGAGCGGCGCTTTACTTGGTTTTATGCATTGTTGTGCTCCCTGTGGCTCTGCATGCTCGTTTGGCTTGGGACCTCCGTTGTGCTGCAGCGGTTCCGTAGTCACCGTGTTTGTTGCGGACCCTTCACCCATTGTCTCCGTCATTGGTTGAGGCTCGTCGTGGATGCAGAAGATGTCCAGTGCCTCTCCGGTGTCGCTCGTTGAAGTGGACTCTTCACCCGTCAGCTCGGTCGTAACCGCCATAGTTTGTTGAGCGAGGGCAAGGGAGCAGTCCAGTTCCTCCTCTCTTCCATTTGAAGAGGTCTGCTGTGCTGCTTGATGTGTTGTGTTTATGCTCGTTTGCTGTTGCTGTGCTTTGGGGCTCTCTGCATGTTCAGGCTCCCTCTCCCATGGCTCCGATTCTGGCTGAGGGGGGAACAGAAGCAAATCCATCTGCTCCCCCTCCGGGCAGCTCTCCTCCTGACAGTGTGGGGTGGCTGGTGCGGTGCCGGTCTTAATCACGTCTTTGTCATCAAGGTCCACTGTGCTCCAGCTTCCGCATCTGGACCATTCAAACCCAGCGCTGTCTCTGATAGCAAAGCCCAGTCTGTAGAAAAGGTCACATCCCATAATGGTGTCAAAGTGCCCTGTCACCTGGAATGTAAAGTCGTACAGAATTTTGGGCTTGCAGCAAACAGTCCGACATTGCACAGTCTGTGACCACCATATCCGTACAGTGGCGTTGGGTTCTTCTTGATTTTGTGGTTGGGGGAAAAACTTCTTCACCGTGGCCCAGTTTAACATTGACCGCAACGCCACCGTGTTGAGCAGGAGTGGTACGGCTACTCCGTCTAATTCAACCATGCCGTACAAATAACCACTGATGCTGGGGCTTACCGAATGAATGGTCATTGTTGGTGGGCAAGCTGGCTTACTTGGTAGGCCCCACGGTGCTGTCGACCGGCACACTCTGGCGAAATGGTTCAGGCGCCCACACTTGTTACACCATTTTCCTCTTGCCGGGCAAACTCGTGCTCTGTCCTGGTACATCGGGGACCCACAGCCCCCGCAGACGGGGCCTCTCGGAGCAGAGCTTCAGCTCACTGCATTCGTCTCACACTCTTCTGCCGTGTTCTCTTTGTCCCCTGATTCCACCGTGTTAGTTAGCATCGACTGTCCGGGTAGCTTGTGTGTTTGGCACCCATTTGGCTCTGTGGCTAACTTCTCTGCTGCTTCTAACTGGAGCGCTAGCTCAATTGCTCTAGCTAGCATCAAGTCATTTGGCGCCATTAGTAACGTAGCTCATAGCCCAGCATTGCATGTGTGTTTGGCCAACTGGTCCTGCACCATTTCATCTTCTAACGGCCCAAAATGACACATGTTAGCCAACTGTCTCAGGTCATCGACGAATTGCTGTACTGACTCACCGACTCTCTGCCGTCTCTGGCAAACGTGAATCCGTCATACTATTACGCTGTCTGGTGTAGCAAAATAGTTAGCCAGTAGCTTCACAACATCCTCATATGAGTCTGTCAGACCAAGCATGTGAAGAATCCTCTGACCCTCTATGTCTAGGTTGTGGACAAGCAGCACTTGCATCCTTACTTTTTCTAACTTTCCTAGGTCCAACACTGTAATAGAGGTCTCAAACATGTCCAGCCACTGTGACCACAAGACTGCTGGTTCCCCTGGGCACTCAAGAAAAGGCCACAGCGGTGTCACGCATGCCTCAATAGTTTTACCTCTTATTGCCAAATGTTATGTCCACAAACCTGGCAGTAAAGAGATGGACAAGGATGCTGCACTGGAACTAGGCTTTATTACAGAACTGGGTACATGGCAATACACACAGTAGCCTTCTGCACACACTCTGTCACCATGCTGAGTCGCCAGGGTAAGAGCTCCCGGAATGGGCAACTCTCCCATATGTATGCCGGCGTGATGACGTCACCAGCCGGCTGTGCCATCACGCCGCACATTGCAATGACTCCCATCATCACAGAAAGTTTATTTTTTATTTTTCACCTTAACAAATTTCAGTTTGTTTTCAATTGGCTTGTACAGGTTATAAGTGACATTAATGGTGGAAAAAATTTTGACATGATTTGTCTTGGTCTCATTTTTTTTTACATCACAAAAACCTGGCATTTGAACAGAGGTGTGTAGACTTTCTATATCCACTGTATGTTTTATGCAATAGCCTTTTTATATTTTTAAAGGATTTGCTTATATAAATGGAGGTTTAATATTTTATTTAGTGAAAGAAAAGCCTTTTTTTTCAGATTTTTGCAAAGATGTATGTATCTTCAACAAATTTATGTATTTTTCAGTGGAAGCTGCCTGTTCTTTTTTGTCATTGATCCTTTGTCCTCTAAGATGGTGGTTTTTGTAAAAATCTATTGGGTAAACCCCCCCCGGCCGGCTGAACCACAACGCCCACACTTTTGAAAAGCTTGCTACGCCCCTGGCTCAAACGGGCCAATTTCAGAAAAGCTGGAAAAAAAATTGCGGCAGCAATTAAACAATTAAAGAAAACTGGAACAAAATGTGTCACAAACATTTCATCAAAACATGTGTGAGCGGTTAAAATGCAGAAAAAAGTACAATCAATGACCCCTTTAAGGACAAGGCCAAACGTACTCCGTCGCTCACCATATTGCTCGGTCTGCCTGTCCGGACTTATTTTGATTTTGTCCCCTTTGCTTCTGGCCCCTCCCCTTCCCGTCAGGGTGAGAGACCTGTGCGCCTGCCCATTGGCTCACAGACGAGGCCAAGTCCAGCCCCCTCCATCTGATTGGTGGGGGGGAGTGAAAGTGGAGGAAGGCAGTCGGGCAGACGTGTTGCAACAGATGGCATTAGCGGCAGCGGCAGCTCGGCGGCCGCTGCTCCGGGGACGCCGTTAGACGCCAAGTTCGATTTGGAGAAGGGAGGGGAGCCTTGTTAGAAAGTCACACCGCCCAGAGAGAGGGAGGGAGAGGAAACAAATCGCTGACAGAGAGCATCTAGACAGCTGTGTACTCCTCTGGAAGACAGAGGCAGACGCGAGTGTGAGCACAAGTTTTTGTGTGTGTGTGTGTGTGTGTGTGTGTATTAGATGAGAGGAGCAACAGGCTGAGTGGAGGAGACTGTTACGACTGTGTGATTCTCCTCTTCCTCCTGGGAGCAGGAGGGGAGGCTGAGAGAACACCTGCTGACAGCAAAAGGAGGTCCTGAAGGACGAGGAGGAGGAGGAGCAGCAGCTGGAAGAAGAAGAAGAAGAAGAAGGTACACAACTGCTGAGCTGCAGAGTTTGTGCGAGAGCGCATGTGCTGCAGCCCGGTCGTTTCTGGGCTGGTGTGTAAAGCGTGTGCGTGTGTGGTCGTGAGACTTCAGTTCTGCTCTACTTCGCCGTGTCACTTTTCTGCGGTCAGCGGCTGTGATGTGTGACTGTGGCCGTCCTGTTCCACTTTGTTCGCCGCGTTAGTTCCGAGGCCGCGTTGCGCTTACACTTGGCCCCACTCGTTTGCAGCCGGTTTATTTTGATTTTTTTTTTTTTTTTAAAGCGCCCTGTGTGCGTGTGCGTGTGTGTTTTTATTGCTTCCTGCTCGTGGGACACGTGGGAGTGTGTCGCAACACTGAGGTCAGTCAGAGGGAGAGAGAGAGAGAGAGAGGGATGAATGAATGGAGGGAGGGAAGCAGGAAGGCAAAGAGGGAGGAAATCCGTTCCACCCAGCTGTTTTGATTCTCGTGTTTTGTTCCACATCACCTAGGCAAGAGACCGAGGACTTCAGGGACTATAAACGCACAGAAGATCGAGTAAAGAACAAGCCAGCAGTGTGTCTCTGGCTTTAAGACTTTGGTGTGGTGGCAACCTATGTGTGTGTGTGTGTGTGTGTTTGAACGTAAGTCGTGCAAAAATGAAAAAGAAAAAAGCATGACACTAGAAAAGAAAAAAACCCATCATAATACTGCAGTAATTAACTCTCACATACTTGCATTATATGATCAGAGGTGGTGCAGCAGCCAGAAATTGCAGTCATGTAAAAGAAGTGCGATTTATAAAATTAGTAATTAAGAGACACCAAAAAAAAAAAAAAATTATGAGTTGAGTTGGAGCACAGAAACACCCACTTAAAAACACTTAGGTAATGACTTGAAGGTTTGAAGTTTTTCTTCCAAATCTATAACCATTTTCTTGTACTTTTCTACCTTTTTTTCCTCTGTACATGAGTTTTTACCAAAATTTGCAACTGTTTTTTTCCTCATAAATTTGTCATTTCCTCTTGTAAAATTATGACTCTCCTTGTGCATTTGAGACCTTATTATCATTAATTTGTGGATTATTTTATGGCTATTTTTTTTGTCTATTTTCATAATGAAATTACTGCCTTACTGGTAAGTGTCATATCCGGCTCTAGGGAGCCGGGCAATCAGAGCCAGGGACAAGCCAGTGAGTCGTGATATTTTATTCAGGGAAAAGGGGAAGGGATGAGGAGAGCACAGATACTCATGCAGACGTACACTCACAGGTTGCACAGCGCAGAGGTAAGCAGCTCGTACCGGACGTGGGGGTAACAAGACGTACATACTCACAGCGGGATACAAACACAGGAATGCTGCAAGAGGAGTATAAGCTGACACCAGACGAAGGGGCTTCAGCTTAGCAATGTGTTTATGTCGCAGCCCCGAGTCATCGAGGCTGCTCCTATTTATCCTCATTGGCAGCGCCCCAGCTGATGAAGACTAATTGGCCCCAGCCGTCCATAATGCTGCCAGCTGGGGGCCAGCTGAGACGCTGCTCAATGGGAAGCAGGGATGAGGGAAAACATGGGCTGAGTGCCGAGACGGCATCTCAACCCATGGTGACAGAGCCCCTCCCTCAAGGTCGGGCTCCTGAATGACCAGGAACATCCCAGCCCCCCCCCCCCACCTAGGGTGGGAGGAAGGGAGGCGGACTGGAGGGGAAGAAGCCAAGGGAAGGACAACACCAATGGGGCAATGTAGGGTAGCGGGAAAGAAAAACCCAAATACAATACTGACAAAACAGAATAATTAACCCAGGTACAGATGGGGAGAAGAACCGGGTCAGCACGCCGGTTACATACTACCCAGAGAGTACCAACCATGCGTGACCCAGAGCAAGGAAAAGAGAACCACCAAAAAGGTACAGGGCAAAAAATGCTGAGTACGGTTAAATAAAGGGGAACCTATACACAGCGCTAATTTAAGTACATACACAGTCACCAAGAAAAGTGAGGGTGGCTGGAACAAATGACAATTATAGAGCATGGTGTTACGGAAAACAAGGCACATGACTCTATAATGAACCAACAGGACAAAAAAGAAATACTGAGTGCAGGCAAAGAAAAACCCACACACACGAATATATAAATACCCAGTCACCTAAAGAAATGAAAGTGACTGGAATAAATGGATAACTGCAGAGCATGGTGTTACGGAAAACAAAACATAACTCTACAATACAAAAAACGAGGCTAAAAACATGGCACAAAAAGTAAAATGCTGAGCATGAGCGATGGAAAACAGCACTATAAAAACAAATCCACCAACAGGACAGAACATTACACCCGAGTGACCTTAATAACAAAAGAAAAAGTGACACCCGAGGTGAATGGCAGGCAGAGTCCAAAAATGGCCGAGATGGCTCCGGAGATCTCCCCGCCCATCGTCCAGCTGGCGAATCAGGGAAAGAGAAGTGTTCGGACGGCGAACTCTGGACCCAGATCCCAGGAATCCAGTCCACCGGCAGCCGAACCAGGCTGCCCAGAGGGAAACACAGACCAGTGGGGGGAACCAGATCACCGAACCGAAAGTTCTGTGGGTCGGGTCGTCAACCCGCATCACTCAACCACCAGGACCGTTGAGACGGGCGAAGGATCAGAGCGGATCCCGGTGGAAGAGGCTCAGGGGAGAGCCGATGACGAGGGCGGCGGGCGTCAGGCCGCAGGAAAACGGCCACCTCCTCACCGGACCTGGACAATACTGGGGCAGCACCCACGTCGGACCCCGATCGGGCCTCAGGCGAACCCACGTTGGACCCCGACTGGGTCTCGGGCAAACCCACGTTGAATACTGCACCAGAACCGACCTCCAACGTTGAACCCGGACCCTCCAGCACCACGAGGAACAGCAACTCCTTGCCGGTGACCCTGGAAGAAGGCTCAGAAGAGAAAACAGAACCGGGATCAGGATCACCGGCAGCGCCAGAACCCGGCGAGACGAGCTCAGACGCAGCGGACGGCTGCACCCGGCTCGTCTCCCCTGGAGATAGGCTGAAGTGCTCGGGGATAAAAAGAGAGAAAAGAAAGGAGAGCACTCGCCTGATCTCGGGTTCTGACGCCGTCCAGGACTGCGAAGATCCAGGATCCGTCGTCAGGAGGTCGTTGTCAGGCTCCCATCTAGCCGCGTCGGGCCCCGCAGCCAGCACGATGGTCAGCGCAGCTTGAGATCCCTCCAGCTCAGGTGACCCCGCCGACGATCCACTTGGCGTGAAGCCAGAAGAATCTCGTCCCGCCGGACCGAACCGCTCCTCCGTGGAGACCCGGGGACGCTCAGTCGTCGGCGTAGACTCCACGCAGCAGTCAGTCCCCCTCCTCCGTCCGCAATGTAGCTGCGGAACCACAGGCCCTCTCCATATCCCACCACGTTGACCCGGAGCCGGGGACCGCTCGGCGGAGAGAGACACAGAGGATGCGGGATTAGGCATACAGGTTACAGCAGGTGGGGAGAGTTCAGGGAGCTGCGAACCCTGAACTTCTCCTCCAGGGATGTGACAGAGCAAATCATTAAGCAGGTGTGAAAAAACAATGACTTGCCTGCCCCCTGGAGGTTGAGTATCGCCTGCTGTAGTGGATTCTGCTTCTTCCTCTCCCCGCCCGGCGATAACGGAGGACCCCCCGGGAATTCGTCTGAGGGTCGCTCGCGTTGTCTCCAGCAGAGAGCTCACCAGGCCGGGATTCCAGGCACACACAGCGGTCAGGAAGCGCGTCGAGGAGGAGGGGGAAACAGCTGGGGTGAGCCAGCCCGAATGTCCAGGAATGACAGCGGGGGAACGAGGCTCAGGGGACGAGACTGTAGAATCTCCACACTGACGAGGCGAAGGGATGACAGCTGCGTGGGAGGAACGGTCCTGACGATGACCCAGAACTGGATCCGGACGAGGTTCGTGCAGAGGTGACTCGCCGATGTGATGACGACTACTCCCAGGGGACGAAGCGAGGGGGGAACCCAGGATTCGCCGCTCCAGATCGGAGATCGAGACGAGGAAGGCGTCGAGCACGGGAAAGCTTCGTAGCCCTGAAGTCCTCACCATCAATCTCACTGCCGCCGCCACATGCCTTAAGGTGGTGACAGGAAACACAGTAGAGCTCGCGACAGCCACTCGACCCCGGACATAACTGCTGTCAGCTGCGGCTCCTAGAAGGGAATCCCGAGTGACGTGGCGCAGGTCGGGGGAAGTCCTCTGGTTGGCGCGAACTCCCGGACTGGAATAGCGGCAGGAACGGGACTCCGAAGCGGGGAAAGACGTCGCCCACTTCGACTCCCTGCCGGGATTTCCATCCACCCCGTGGAGCTTCTCTCGCTGTGTACCTGCAGCGTCTATCCTGGCACTGTCCTCCAGATGGTACAGAGAGTGAGGGTGACAGTCCAGGAGTTCCTCAGCACGGCCCGGATGCCAGCGTCTCGCGTTGGAGGCTTCGTGCAGGGTGAAGAATGTCCCGTCGACAGCCTCCGAGATGGACCTTAGCTCGTCGCCCTGGCGCCGGAAGTGACTCCTGGGAAACTGCATGCTAGCAGCGCTGACACTCGGACAGAAAGGTACATTTCCACAGCGACTCACGGCCGCCGGCAACTCTTCTGGCTGCGACATACTGTCATATCCGGCTCTAGGGAGCCGGGCAATCAGAGCCAGGGACAAGCCAGTGAGTCGTGATATTTTATTCAGGGAAAAGGGGAAGGGATGAGGAGAGCACAGATACTCATGCAGACGTACACTCACAGGTTGCACAGCGCAGAGGTAAGCAGCTCGTACCGGACGTGGGGGTAACAAGACGTACATACTCACAGCGGGATACAAACACAGGAATGCTGCAAGAGGAGTATAAGCTGACACCAGACGAAGGGGCTTCAGCTTAGCAATGTGTTTATGTCGCAGCCCCGAGTCATCGAGGCTGCTCCTATTTATCCTCATTGGCAGTGCCCCAGCTGATGAAGACTAATTGGCCCCAGCCGTCCATAATGCTGCCAGCTGGGGGCCAGCTGAGACGCTGCTCAATGGGAAGCAGGGATGAGGGAAAACATGGGCTGAGTGCCGAGACGGCATCTCAACCCATGGTGACAGTAAGTACTTACTGTTATTTAATTACTGGTAAAACTTTGACTTTTTTGTCATATAATTGAAACTTTGGATCATAATTTTACAGAGCCAGAACAAAACAACAACTTCAACTCTGATTTAAAAAAAACCAAACTATTAATAAAATTATATTTAATGAAATAAAATTAACTAAAATGACTAAAGATGCAATTATTTCTGTTATAATATTTCTATATTTTATAGTTTTCTTTAGAACACTCCTCACCAACCAGACTACAGGAAAAATTAGTCTCTCGGACAGCGTCACAAGATACACTTGGCTGCTGGCTGAACTGTCACGGGACTGGCACAGTCCTGAACACCTACCGCCCCGATACCACAACTGTTTTGACTTGTGCTAGTGGAGTCCTTTATATAGCGCTTTTCACTCATCTCTGGATGACCAAAGTGCTTTACAGATCCTGCTGTCCGCCCATTCACGCACACATTCAGTGTCTTGCTCAAGGACACTTCGACATGCAGACTGCAGACAGAGCGGGAATCGAACCACTGATCCTCCTATTAGTAGTCGGCCACACTACACCTGCGCCTAGTGCTTCATTTATTTTGTTAGTGAAAATATATACATTTGACAGGGGCGGCAGACCTGCGGCTCTCGCACTGCATGTGACTCTTCTCAATTTAAAAAAATAATTGACTCTTGTGTGGCTCTTTTTAAAGAATTCTATACTTTTTTTTTAACGTGGCCGCTCAGTTTTTGGCGTGGCGCCCCGTCACACAGAAATACTAGCAGAAACCCTGAGTTACACAAATGAACAATAAAGGCTTGAGGCATGGAGAGGAAAACAAGACTATTGAGAAACTCCAAAGAAAGTTGCCCACCCTGCCTGTAACACAGACTCACTTTGAAGATTGTTTCTAGAAAACATTTTAACAGTTGGCGAGAAACTTGGAAACCACTTCCAAGACTAAGTTCACACTGCCAGTCTAAAGTGTCTCAAATCAGTTTTTCTTACTTTAATGTGATGACGATTTGTGATGATGAGTCATAGATACATTACAACTACTTGCTTGTAGGGATGGGAATTGAGAACCGTTTCCTCTTGGGAACGGTTCTCAATTTTTCGATCTAATGGAATCGTATGTCACTGATGTTATCAATTCCTCTTATCAATGCTGCAGGTTTACACTTCTGTGGTTTTTTTTTTGGGGTTTTTTTTTTTGAAGGATTTTAAAAAGGCAGCTGCAGTCCACAAACCCAATATTAGTGAACTGGAGGCCTTTTCCCATGTGGCATGGGCTCAGATTCCTCGGGAACGCTACCAGAAGCTGGTGTCTGGCTTTGCATCACATTTGCAGCAGGTCATAACAGCAAAAGGGTGTGCTACTAAGTATTAAAGGTGCTTGTCATGATGGGGTTGAATAATTTTGAAACTCCAGTAGTCATGAAAAGTGGCATTTTGCGTGGAATTTGGCGAAACCGCTTGGAATAATATTAGATGTGTTGAGATATTTTCATTGTTCTTGATTGATTTGTTTATTGCAAACAGCTGCTGGTTTATACGTTTTGCCAGTAAACCTAATTTACAATGGGAGTTGAATAATTTTGATTGTAACTGTGGTTTCATAGGACGCCACCCCTTTACACAGTTGTCCAACTTTCTGTGCACATTCGGACTCACACAAACTACATTAAGAAGGATCTGAGATGGTTTTAGAATGGTTCGAGATGCCCGCAATGACTTTGCGACTATTGTGAGCGAAAAATTTCTGCACAAATTTTTTGAGCATGTTCAAAATTCCTGCGACAGAATAGTGAGGCCCTGCGACTCACAAGAGGAAATTGTTAACCCCCGTGAATGTTTGGAGAAATTTTGCAAGGTCCCTCATGAATGTTGTTCTCCACCTACAGTAGTCGTGTGCTGTCAGCTCATAGGGAGATACTACCTTAAGTGATGACATCAGCACCCTAACATGCACAGAGGTAAAAAGTTGGATTAATTCTGATCTGACGTTTCTCAAAGTCGCGTAACCACATATTGGCTGTAAATCCAAATTAGTCCCACCTACAAAAGTGGCCTGGATCCATTCTGAAAGGTAAGGCTTTCAATCAGATTTGTGTGGTCAAGCAGCCCTAAACCAAGCAGGTCTGTGTCACATGAAGATAAGAAAAATGATTTTGGTCACTTCAGGCTTGTATTGTGAACCAAGCTTTTCATATCTGATACTAGATGGGATACATATTTCGTTGTTGTTCATGATGTGTGCATGTATATAGCTTCAGAGAAAAGAAATTTTATAATTGAGTCAGGAAAAAATAAATTATGAATGTAAAATGTGATGATAGGCAAATCTGATCTGACAAAAAATGTAATAATATCACTTGTACTGTGAACTTGGACTTAGAATCCTCATCAACAAACCATTTTGTCTCATCAGTGAGATATGAAAATTGAGATTAATCTTTTCTTGTCTATAAGATAAAGCTACCCCCCCCAAGCTTTCAGATTTACCAGGCTCTCGAAGTGCTGAATTGTTTCTGTTTATTCCCCTACACTCCCTGTCATTTTGAGCTCATTATAACAAGCAAAGCAAACACTTTTAGAGCATGCTGACCCTGAACGACCCACAAAAGACAAGCTGACTCGTCAAGCAAAATTAATGCCTGACACAACTTCGGGTTTTGTTGATCCATTTGAAAGCCCTGCATCTGGTATAAACAGTTTTTCTATCCTCATTAGCAACACATGACTTTTTGTGATCCACCACCCGTAGCACTTCAAGTGGCCCCTCAGTACATCCTTCCTTGTTTTCCTCTGAACACCTACTAGAGCTCTCAGAACTGTTCTAACATGACACCTTTGACAGCTGTAATGTGAAAAACTGAATAATTGTTCAAATAAAGAAAGTCTAGAAAACCAAACATTTTCAGACTGTGTATAGTTCTCACTATGTCCACATTAGGTAATCCAAAACAATAGACATAATTTTGACATTTATACTTTTGCCCACAGATTTTCACTCCCTGTACAAAACAGTACGGCCCTCATTTATCAAAACTGCGTAGAAATTAGTTTACATTCATGTGTAGAAGTGACTGTACACCGAGGTCCACGTGACATTTATGAAACCATGCGTATCTGGTTCATCTCATCGTACGATCATTCACTCAGGGTGCTTCCACACCTACAGGCTTTAGTTCATTTCAGTCAAACTCGATATATATGTATGTGTGTATATATATATATATATTGTGGTGATGTGAAAATGACGAGACAGAGTTCTCTCTCAAAGTCAGCTTTATTCACAACACCATCATCTCAAAGCAGAGAGAAAAAAAAAGAATGAAACAGTAAACTCTCGTCCTTAAATATCAGGGACTTCACACTTCGTAGATCACATGTCACACAGACCACTTTGCATTATAAAGACAGTCACAATGCATTTCTCTCCATGATATCACTTCCACTGTCTCCCATGCATCCTTTCCTTAATCCTTTAATTGCACCCCCACAGTCTCAGGCCTTGCATACCAAAGCTAATATTCCTGCAGCTTCCTGCCTTTGTTCTGACCTAAAATGTGAGTCACAGAATCTCCATGAGTGTGTCCACCACAATATATATATATATATATATACACTACCGTTCAAAAGTTTGGGGTCACTTAGAAATTTACTTATTTTTGAAAGAAAAGCACTGTTTTTTTCAATGAAGATAACTTTAAACTAATCAGAAATACACTCTAATATCTAATATACATTGCTAATGTGGTAAATGACTATTGTAGCTGCAAATGTCTGTTTTTTTGGTGCAATATCTACATAGGTGTATAGAGGCCCATTTCCAGCAACTATCACTCCAGTGTTCTGATGGTACAATGTGTTTGCTCATTGCGTCAGAAGGCTAATGGATGATTAGAAAACCCTTGTGCAATCATGTTAGCACAGCTGAAAACAGTTTAGCTGGTTAGAGAAGCTATAAAACTGACCTTCCTTTGAGCAGGTTGAGTATTTGGAAAAAATTATTATTTCAAATACCAAATCATTATTTCTAACCTTGTCAATGTCTTGACTATATTTTCTATTCATTTTACAACTCATGTTGGTAAATTAGTGTGACTTTTCATGGAAAACACAAAATAATTGTCTGGGTGACCCCAAACTTTTGAACGGTAGTGTATATATATATATATATATATATATACAGTATATATACAGTATACACACAGTATATGTGTGTGTGTGTGTGTGACCCGTGCTGGCAAAATGAGTGACTTTGAGGAAATTATCAAAACTGAGGTAACATTTTTTCCATATTCTGTATTGAACAACCTTCAAAATGATATTTAATTTGTAGAAGTGTGCAAAAATGGACCCGGAAAAAGCCGATTTGTTTGTATTTTGGCAAGGTTGAAAACTCGCGTTTGATCGGTCGGCAGTTACGTCTTCCACCAAAACATATGTATTTTTAGAAAATACGATTTCTAAGCTGTCCAATAATACCAGGCACTCATGGAGTCATGATTTATTGACTTCTCCTGCCTGTAACTCGTAATGACGCGGTGCACATTCCGACTCATTTTGCCAGCACGGGTCACACACACACACACACACACATATATATACTGTGTATATATATATATATATATATATATATATATATATATATATAAAATCAACATAAACAAACCGTTATACTAGATTACAGCTGAATTGACAGTGCCCCACTTTTATCGTAACATGTAGATTTGTGTCAACTACATCAAAACAAAGCTGTTAATCTGACCACACTTGAACCGTCTTTATCTATACAGACCAAAACCAGAGTGTCCTGGTAACAGTGTTGGCTCATGGGCTAATAGGCTACCTTTAGCCACCACTTCAATCTACTGTACATGACGGACAGTTAGGCGGGCCAAAAATGAAGCAGTGGGCGGGTCTCAAAGACGGCAGTGGGTTGGCTTTTTTGAAACTTGACATATACGATTTACCCAGAAGAGTCAAACATTTTGGGGAGTTTCTCTGAAAGAAAAACGAGATAAAGGCAGTGTGCTTTATTCAGATGGTTGACTTTTTGGAAAATTTTTGGCTAGTTACATGACCAGCTGACACATTTGAGACAGTTAAAACCTCCAACCATTAAGCCTCTTTCGCTAAGTGATGCGGCCTAATTTGGGGACTCTAACATTAGTAACTTTGTGACTCATTTTCAAAGCAGCTGCTGAATCATAATGCACTTGTTGCTACCCTCTGGAAAAGCTTCATGGATGTTATCCTTATTGTTCTGTTTCCGTGTGTGTGTGGGTGGGTAGTTGTGCGGTGGGGAGGTCATGTCAGTTTCTGAAAGTCTTGTCTGCTGATATTTCAGCTTCTTCTATCTTTAGTTTGCCCAACAGTGAAAGAAAAACTGGAGCAGCTTCAGGACACACGCAGCACAGTCTGAGTGTGTGTTAACTGCACAACATGTGCCATGATGGCGCAGTTGCCCGGAGCTAATTCTTGTGCTCGCTGCCCTTTGACATCTTGGCTTTCTGTTCTCTCTGTTTTTCCAGTGTTTCGTATTTCACCTGACATGTATTCTGCCAATTGTAGCATGTGACCCGGTCTCCACCTGAAAGTTTTTTGAGGCTTGTTAGAAATACCTGAAGTTCAAGAGCGGTCCATGAGCCTGTTGTTTGTCTGTTCTGTCCAATGCTAACTGTAATCTTTATTTTACTGTTGAATACATGTATATAATTAAGACGTATCCACTGTCCTGTTTCACTAAATGATTATGCTTTTTCTAGTGTTGATTAATTGTGGCTGGATGTAACCATCTATATTGACTTTAACAAAAACCTAGATGATATAAAACCTCATTAAGCCTTCATATATACAGTGTGCACCCTATAGCAATGTGTGCCGACTGCATGTCTCCTCCAGCAGTGTTGTGGGAAGGAAAGAAGATCGAAAGATAGATGAACTAAGGAGAGATGCCAGGATAGTCAGACAGCTATTCTTATGTTATTGCATATAAAGTTTTATAGCTTAGCTGATTTATGCCATTTTGATGAGCACTGAGCAGGAGGGGTGGGAATCATGAGGGACCTTTCAATTCGGATCACGATTCTTGGGTTACGATTCGATTGCATCATGATTCAACGATAAAGATGATATCGTGATAATCGAGCATCATGATCCACTATATTACAATTTTTTTACCTTACTCAACCTGAAATCATGTCCCAAAGTAAAACTGTTGACATCTCTTTCATATAGTAAAGTATTCTTGGGGCTCCATTTTCCACAGCAACACGTCTTTGCACACAGGGAGGGTGGTGGACGGTGTTTGGAATTGACTCCCACTCCAGATACTTTTAGCTGATTCTGTGGACTCTTTAAAAAAGCAGCTGGAAACGTTTTTGTTCAGCGAGGATTTCTGTTGGGTTTACATTGCTTTTTAATGGTAAGTTTGATATTTTTGAATTATTTTAATCTTGTGTTTTAACTTGTGTATTTTTAAAATTATTTTTATCTATCAGCTTCCTTTTATTCCATTTTATTGTGCAGCACTCTGTGACTATATATATGTCTCTGAAAAGCGCTTTATAAATAAACTTTACTTACTTGACACTCTGAGAAAAAGCTCCATGCCTGTGTGTTTTTAGCTTAGCTGTTGCTAATGCTGCTCTGAGACGTGTGCTGGGCTACCGTATTCAGAGTATTTTTTCTTTTTTTTTGTGTAGGGCTTCTTGCGAGTTGTGTGTCATGTCAAGGCCTTTCCTTCCATCTTTGTTATAAAGTCCAAAAAAGGCCTGATATTTGAGCTGACTGCTTCCTTACACTCAAAGCTGGCTCCAAATCGCTGAGACAAGCTATGACTTCACTTGACTGGGTGCTTGCTTTGCACCATCTAGTGGACTGAAAATGCCACTGATTAACTGATAACCCAAAAGTATATGTGTGCACATTTTTTTAAAATAAAAGATCGATCCGTGCGTTTATGGATCGATGCATTGTTGCCAGTGCCAAGGATCACAATCCATCACTGAATCAATCTTTTTTCCCACCCCTACTGATCATTTATTTTTAACTGGGCAGGCACATGTGTAATATTGTCTTATTTTGCATGTTTATATATTGATTATTCAATAAGGTTTGTCTTAATTGTTATTGTACAAGTACAGTCGCAGAGCAGGTGCCGTACCCCACTGGTCTAGAGATTGCTAGGATGCTCAAGCATCCTAGCAATCTCTAGACCAGGGGTGCTCAATACGTTGATTGTGATCGACTGGTAGATCGCAAAGGCACTGCGGGTAGATTGTGTGACATAAAAAAAAAAAAAAAAGTTTTTAATTCTGTCGCCTATCCTCCCATCTGTCCTCTTATTGGCATTTTCCACTTGATTGATGTACAGGGCAACCAATCAGGAGGCCTCCTGTCCTTTATGGGTCATAGGTCACCCTGCATGCGCAGTCAAACACGCTAGCTAGCTACTGCTAAACTCCAGCAAGCCGTGACCGTGTTAACGCTTCCAATTTCTATCTACTAAAGAGGGATATTAAAAATGAGTGGGGGAGCTGAACCCAGTAAGAAGACAAAAACTTACCACTTCCATGCGGAATGGAAGGAGGATTTTATTTTATTCAACTACTGTTCCACCATGACTGATGATCATTTGGAAGCCTGCTTGAGACTAGCTACCCGCAGCTGCTGTCCAGACTATGCAACCCTGGCTGACTCCATCCAGTGCAAGTCATCAGAGTAAGGCAATGATCGTAAATGTATTGAATTGTATTGTGCCATAAGGGTTCACACAGTTATATAATGTACGCCAACATATATTGCATATATTTAGCATTTTTTTAAATGTAGATCATTTTGACCTGGTCATTTTAAAAGTAGCTCACAAGCCAAAAAGTGTGGGCACCCCTGCTTTAGACCCATCCTCAGAGTCTTCAGAAAGTATTAAGAATTGTTGGGCATTTTTGACCAGGCTGGATGACTTGACGTATAGTAAGTGAGGTTTTCAGTCACATATACTCCCAAGAGCTTGAAGCTGGAGATGCACTCCACCTTACTGGTACTGATGTTAAAGGCCAAATGTCACGTAATTTTTTTTTCTAAATGACAACGAATTTAGATAAAATACACATAGCTTAAACCAAATATTCATACCGGAGACCATATCACCCACCTGTATTTACATAATTGCACAAAATACACCAGGTGAAGGCCCCACCTTGCTTGCTGGCTTGTGACAGCCAGTCCAGACCACGCCCATGTTTTTGACATCACCAGTTGTACCCTGGCTGCCCTGCCTATCCACATTCACACTTATCAACATTGGACAATCATGACGGAAAGTGACAGCGATTGTGAACAAATTAGTTTAGTTTTGTCTTTTTTTTTTGTCTTTTTTTTTGTCAGTGGTTCAGACAGTGACAGAGGCATAGAACCTTACAGGTTCGAGCCGTCCGAGACGGAATCAGATGCTTTGTCTGATGACAACAGTTCCAACGATGACCAGAGAGCAGAACCAGTGGAAAATGTCATTGAACTGGACATTAATCGCCTCCAGAATTGCGAAGCCGGAGGGGGTCTGTCGAGGGCGCCCCATAAATATTGATTTTTCGGAAGCCATTATTATTACAGTGGAGGAGAGCCGCTGCTGTCAAGAAATTGACCAGATCAATATGAAAATGGAGGCGCATACCTGTCAAGGGAGACGTTTTCGCCGTATTTTGGTGCCAAGCGCGGCTGTGGGAGACGGCAGAGTGGTTTGGGACACTTTTCTGGGAAATGTTTTAAATGTAGTTCGTGTTGTTATTGTCAAATATTTTAAGGAAAATACGGGGAAAATGCAATTTTAGCAAAAACGGGCGTATTGCCATTTCTGTATGCCCAAAAGAAAAAATATACTGGAAAAAAAACTGAGTGTCTTGAGGAGCACTCCTGTGTGTGATCACTCACAGCTGGGGCGGGCTGATCGCTCAGCGGGAGCGCTTCTCACTACTGTTCGAAGTGTGGAGTCACTCATTAGTTTAATTGTCTGGGCGGGCTGATCGCTCAGCGTGAGCTATTCTCACTACCATGAGAAGTCATTAGGACAATGGTTTAACACGTTGAGCTGTGCAGCGGTTGCGGAACAGACAGAGATCCCAGAGAGGTGTGCCTTGTTGCTCCGCCGTTCCTTATAGCCGCTTTTTACGGTGTTGAAGTACGGCGAAAACGTCTCACTTGACAGGTAAGAAAACATTTCCCAGAGAAGTGTCCCTTATTACCCAGCTGTCCCTGATAGTCCCGTTTTAAGGTATGGGTGAAATATCCAATTTTTTCTTTCTCGTTGCTCACTTCAACCTTCCAGTCTCCATATAAACAATCAATTGAAATACCCCAAGCATCAAACTAGGGTACAATCGATTTCGTCACTTCCGCCTTCTTCCCCAGGCGATTCCAGGGGCCGTGTCAGGCCAAGCGCGGCAGTTTTAAATTAACGAATATTCCGTTGTTACTGAAGCATATGCACCAAGACCCGAACGGATCGGTTCCCTTTTATATCTAGTTTCAAGATATTTAAAGTACCCTGTTACGTGACATTTGGCCTTTAAAGCCTCACTATGGAAGAATTGGCCTTGTGGGTCCCCCTACAGTTACAGACGTGGACAAAATTGTTGGTACCCCTCTGTTAATGAAAGAAAAACCCACAATGGTCACAGAAATAACTTGAATCTGACAAAAGTGGTAATAAATAAAAATTCTGTGAAAATTAACCAGTGAAAATCAGACAATACTTTTGAATTGTGGTTCAACAGAATTATTTAAAAAAAAAAAAAACCTCATGAAACAGGCCTGGACAAAAATGATGGTACCCTTAACTTAATATTTTGTTGCACAACCTTTTGAGGCAATCACTGCAATCAAACGATTTCTATAACTGTCAGTGAGACTTCTGCACCTCTCAGCAGGTGTTTTGGCCCACTCCTCATGAGCAAACTGCTCCATTTGTCTCAGGTTTGAAGGGTGCCTTCTCCAGACGGCATGTTTCAGCTCCTTCCACAGATGTTCAATAGGATTTAGATCAGGGCTCATAGAAGGCCACTTTAGAATAGTCCAATGTTTCACTCTTAGCCATTCTTGGGTGTTTTTAGCGTCATTATCCTGTTGCAAGACCCATGACCTGCGACTGAGACCAAGCTGTCTGACACTGGGCAGCACATTTCTCTCTAGAATACCTTGATAGTCTTGAGATTTCATTGTACCCTGCACAGATTCAAGACACCCTGTGCCAGATGCAGCAAAGCAGCCCCAGAACATAACAGAACCTCCTCCATGTTTCACAGTAGGGACAGTGTTCTTTTCTTGGTATGCTTCATTTTTGCGTCTGTGAACATAGAGCTGATATGCCTTGCCAAAAAGTTCCAGTTTTGTCTCGTCTGTCCATAGGACATTCTCCCAGAAGCTTTGTGGCTTGTCAACATGCAGTTTGGCAAATTCCAGTCTGGCTTTTTTATGATTTGTTTTCAACTGTGGTGTCCTCCTTGGTCGTCTCCCATGAAGTCCACTTTGGCTCAAACAACAACGGATGGTGCGATCTGACACTGATGTACCTTGACCTTGGAGTTCACCATGAATGTGTTAAGAGGTTGTTCTGGGCTCTTTTGTTACCATTCGTATTATCCGTCTCCTCCTGCGGCCACGTCCAGGGAGGTTGGCTACAGTCCCGTGGATCTTAAATTTCTGAATAATATGTGCAACTGTAGTCACAGGAACATCAAGCTGCTTGGAGATGGTCTTATAGCCTTTACCTTTAACATGCTTGTCTATAATTTTCTTTCTAATCTCCTGAGACAACTCTCTCCTTTGCTTCCTCTGGTCCATGTTTAGTGTGGTACACACCATGTCAACAAACAGCACAGTGACTACTTGTCACCCTTTAAATAGGCCAACTGACTGATTACAAGCTTGTAGACACCTGTGATGTTAATTAGAGGACACATCTTGGTTGAACATGTCCCTATGGTCACATTATTTTCAGTCTTTTCTAGGGGTACCATCATTTTTGTCCAGGCCTGTTTCATGAGTTTGTTTTTTAAAATAATTCTATTGAACCACAATTCAAAAGCATTGTCTGATTTTTATTGGTTAATTTTCATAGAATTTTTATTTATTACCACTTTTGTCAGATTCAAGTTATTTCTGTGACCATTGTGGGTTTTTCTTTCATTAACAGAGGGGTACCAACAATTTTGTCCACGTCTGTATTAAGTGTAATTGTTTGCTACCTTTGCCATAAATGCTTGTTCTGGTGTGAGTTGTGCATTTGTTTACAAGCTGTTGGAAGTGTAACCATTATTTCTTCAGCTTTTGCCTTGCTTGGTTACAACCATGTCCACAGACAATGTAAAGTTCTTCATACAAATATGATTTTATTATTATTATTATGATTACCTCCTCCAAAGAGGGAATGCAGTCAGGGTGGTTTGTCTTTTTGTCTGTTTGTTATCAGGATGACACAAAAACGTCTTGATGGATTTGATGACATTTTCACCAGAAGTGGTCCTTGAACCCATTACATTTTGGAGGTGGTTGATCAGTGTATACCTCTGCCAAGGCCCTATCTTCTCACACTTTGATAGCAGGATTATGCAAAAACTACTGATTTTGATGAAGTTTTTTGCCAGAGGTGACCCTTGGGCTACAGATGAACCCATTAGATTTTGGAAGTGATCAGTGAGCGCACTCCTCCACCAAGGCCCTATCTTGCAATGTAATGTGATTATCCGTCCTTCCATTAGGGTTTTAGAGGTAATCCGGGTCAGGATCTGGATCACTTTTTCACTTTCTTTAACGTTGCGAAATGGGGCCTTGGTGAAGGTATGCATTCTCTGAGTGCCCTCTATTTTTTTTTTTTTTTTTTTATTGTGACCTCAGATAGAAGTTGCAGTCAGACAGTGAAGACATCTGCAAAAGCTATGACGTTTCCCCCAAATGTTAATGTCCTGTAAGAGGATGGTCAAGTTCATTTAAAGGTTCACAAAATATCAATTTTTCATTCATTTTGATCAAACCCACTTATGTTACATGCAACAAAGTCTCCTATGAGCCAGTATAAGCAGTTATAGCCGTTCAGTGATGTCACCTTTTCCTTTCACAACAGTATGTGTGTTAAGTATAAACAAAGCTTAAGAGACAATTAAAAAGCCTCTTACTTTAGCATTTACCTCACCAGTAGTCTGGCATCCCATTATCACTTGCTAACAAGTGTAAGCAGGTTGATGTTCACTCTTATCTGGAACCTTTTGCCATAGCTCTCATGCTTTCTTTTTTCATTTTCTCAAATAAGATCCTCTTTAGATTCTCCACTCGCTCTGCCATGACATCCATTTAGAAAATTACCAGCTAGTCAACATTATTTCATAGTTTTTTTTTTCCACAATATCTTTATTGAACCTTTTTTTTTTTTTTAACAAACATGATACAAACAATCAAACACTAACACTAAAGTACTACAAAAAAAAAAAAATGCACTAAAAACACCAACAACCACCAACAAAATCAAGTCTTCAACAATGCTCCTCTGTTTAGTCTAGACAATCCAATACATAAGTATACATATTATGTTCACCAGTTTGGAATTTACAAGGTCCACACACATCATTCACCTTCTTCTTCAAGAGTTATGTTTAAATTTTTTACATAATCAATAAAAGGTCTCCATATATTCTCAAACACAATTTCCTTTGATTTCAGTATATATGTTATTCTTTCTAATGGAAGGTTTGTTAACATCTGTCTTAACCACTGAGTCACATCTGGTCTATGAGTCTTTTTCCATAATAGTGCAATACATTTTTTGGCATTAAGCAAACTGAGGTCTATGAATGTTCTTTCACTTTTATTAAAATTATGCTTTTCTGGGTACAGACCCAACAAAAACAGTTTAGGATTCAATATGATTTGTTTTGAGATTATTTTTTCAATTGTTACCCTCACCTCTTCCCAAAACATTCTTATTAATCTCCATTCCCATAAACAATGAAATAGGGTTCCTTTACTTTCCATGCATTTTGTGCATGTATCTGGTATATTTTTGTTATATCTATTTAACTCCTCCAGTGTAACATACATCCGCATTAACCATTTGAAATGTATCAATTTAAGTTGAAGATATTTAAAAAAATGTGTTCTATTGAGATTAAATTTGATCCTCAGCTCTTCAAAAGACATTATGTTGTCTGCACATGGCAAATATAAATCCTGAATCTTTTGTATCCCTTTTAAATTCCATACTTTAAATACAGCGTCCGCTCTCCCTGGTTTAAAATATTGATTACCCCATATTGGACTAAATTGTGACAATAACTGTGGTTCTTTTAAATAGTTTTTAGCTTCACACCATATTTTGATCATATGCTTTACAAATGGATTTTTAACTTGTTTTTGTAATTTTTTTGCCGAATCTGAGTATATGAATATGGGAAGAGGTAAAGGTAAATTGTATGATTCCATTTCAGTCCAGTGAGGGAGATCATTTGATGAAAAATAATATGTCATAGACCTCAGTTGTGCCGACCAATAATACAACATAAAATTTGGACATTTCAGACCTCCACGATCAAATGGTAAATATAATAAAGACAAACGTAATCTAGCCCTCCTGTTGTTCCATATAAATTCCACTAACTTTTTTTTTATTCTTGAGAATAGATCTAAAGGTGGTGATAAGGGAATGTATTGAAATAAATAAAGTATTTTAGGTAAAATATTACTTTTAAGTATATTGATTCTCCCAATCATCGACATTGGTAGTGACATCCATCTCTGAGTTAACTCACTGATATCTGACATTAAGGCTTCATAGTTGACGCTGGCGACTGATTCTAGCTTAGGCATAATTTGGATTCCTAAATATTTAAACTGATTTACAACATTGAATTGATTTACCTCAGGGGCTGGGTAATTTCTCTGGGTCTCATTTAGCATTAATATTGAAGATTTAGTTTTATTTATTTTATATCCTGATATTTCCCCAAAATTCTTTATTAAATTCAACAAGGTTGGAATTGATTTTTTTAGATTCGACATAAATAAAATTATATCATCGGCGTACAGGGAGATTTTATGTTCTGTTGGTCCAACTTTAATTCCATATATTTGTGAATGTAAACGTATCGCTATCGCTAAAGGTTCAATTGCCATAGTAAACAGTAAAGGTGAAAGTGGACAGCCTTGTCGACATCCTCTATTGATTTTTATTGGTTTTGAAATATTGTTATTTGTTAGGATTTCTGCTGTAGCATTATTGTATATTATTTGAACCCATTTTATGAAATTATTTCCAAGTCCAAACCTTTGTAGGACTTCAAAAAGAAAGGGCCATTCAACTCTATCAAAGGCCTTTTCGGCGTCCAATGATAGGAGAGCTGTATCCGGTGCTTCTTTATTAAAATAAATAATATTAAATAGTCTTCTTACATTATGGAAGCCTTGTCTACCCTTTATAAAGCCATTCTGATCTCGATTAATAATATTTGGTAAAATTTCTTGTATTCGTCTTGCTAAAATTTTACAGATTATCTTAAGGTCGGCGTTTAATAGGCTTATTGGTCTCATATTTTCACATTTATTAGAGGGCTTACCTGGTTTTGGCAGCAGTATAATTAAGGCATTATTTATGTATGATGGTAAATTATTATTTTGAAATGCTTCTAAAACCATTTCCAAAAAAGGTTTTATTAATTTATTCTTAAATTTTTTATAAAGGTCAACTGGAAGACCATCTGGTCCTGCACTTTTTCCTGATTTCATATTATCAATGGCTAGGCCAACTTCTTCTTGACTAATTTTAGACTCCAGTATCTCCCTGTTTTCATTTGGAATACACGGTATAGATAGTTCGTTCAAAAACCCATTTAGTTTTGTTAAATCAGGTTCATTTTTGGTATCATATAATTTTTCATAGTAATCTCTAAAGGCTCTATTAATTTCTAAAGGATCTATAACTACCTGTCCGTTACTTATAATACTGGTAATTGGTGTTTTAATTTCCAATTGTTTAATCTGCCATGCTAATAATTTTCCTGATTTTTCACCTTGTTCATAAAAAGATTGTTTCAATCTTAGAAGACTCGAGGCAGCTCTATTCGCTGATTTTTTGTCGTATTCAGCTCTCAAAATCAGTAATTCATTCTCCAACCTTGGGTCACTTCCTGCATACACTTTTTCCTGAAGACTTTTTATTTTATGTTCCAATTTAGCTCTCTCCTCTCGAGTCTTCTTAGATTTTGATCCTGTATAACTAATAATATGTCCCCTAATAAAAGCTTTGAAAGCCTCCCACTTTACACATGCTGATGTTTGTGTAGTATTGATGTCAAAGAACTCGTCTATCTGTTTTTCTATATACTTGACAAATTCCTCATCCTGAAGCCATTTATGCTGAAATTGCCGTCTACCTGATTCCTTTGTCAATTTTTTATCTACATATATTAGACAACAGGGTGCATGATCAGAGATCACGATGTTATCATAAAAGCAGTTTTGAATCTTGGACCTTAATTCTGTGGAAATCAAAAAATAATCAATACGTGAGAATGTCTTGTAGGTACTGGAATAACAAGAATAGGCTTTAACTTGTGGTTTCATTTCTCTCCATATATCTAACAATCTCAATTCTTTCATAAAATGATTAATAGTCATCCTACATCCAATGTGCGTACAATCCAGTCCTGTTGATCTATCCACACCTGGATTCAATGTACAATTAAAATCCCCTGCTATTATATGTTGCCCTGTAAGTGATGATAAGATGAGAAATAAATTAGCAAAGAACTTCTGATCATCTATATTGGGACCATATAAGTTCACAAGATTTATATTTTCTAATAGCAAAGAACCTTGAATGATTACATATCTTCCAAATTTGTCTCCAATTACATTTTTCACTTGAAAAGGAACTGATTTATGTATGAGAGTCATAACTCCCCTGGCTCGGGATGAAAATGAAGAGGTGAATACACTTCCCTGCCATCTACTCCTAATTCTTTTAACATCCTCCTCTATCAGATGAGTTTCTTGTAAAAACACAATTCTTGAACCCATGTCCTTTATTTTATTCATAACTTGTTTAAGTTTTTTTAAATTTTGTAGACCTCTGCAATTCCATAAAGTTAAATTAAGATTAACACTTTGGTCCATGATCAATAGAGAGTTTGGGATTACCTTGCAGTGTAAACATGCTCCACGTACCAAGTACCACGTACCAAGTACCACCAAGCACCACGTACCGGGAGAGGCTCAGAGTAGAACCGCTGCTCCTCCACATTGAAAGGAGTCAGTTGAGGTGGTATGGGCATCTGATTAGGATGCCTCCTGGACGCCTCCCACTTGAGGTGTTTCAGGCACGTCCCACTGGGAGGAGACCCCGGGGCAGACCCAGGACTCGGTGGAGAGACTATGTCTCCCAGCTAGTCTGGGAACGCCTTGGTATCCCCTCTGAAGAGCTGGAGCAGGTGGCTGGGGAGAGGGAAGTCTGGGCTTCTCTGCTTGAACTGCTGCCTCCGCGACCCGGACCTCCGGAAAAGCGGTAGAAGATGGATGGATGGATGGATGTAAACATGCTCATACAGAGAAGCAAAAACATGAGTGGTTGAACATTCATCCTACAAACTACACACAAACAGATTTCCCCTTCCCACACTTGTGGCAAACCCCCCAAAATCAAAAGAAAAATTCTGTCTCCCGATATAGCCATCGACCGTTCCACACCCACGGGGAACAGCCTAAGCCACTCCTTCTTCATCCTCCCAATCACCCTAACTCTACTGCTTTTAATGACGTAACATTAACTCTCCTCTGTAGTTTTCCAACTTAACTCCAAAATTTTTAACAACTTTGTACATCATAGTTTTTTTTTGTTTGTTTGTTTTGTTTTGTTTTGTTTTTTAATATATAATACAATCTATATTTTGTAAACTTACTATTTACTTCAAGTCAGTCAGATGCCTGTGCAAATGCTTAATTATTCTACCTTATATTTTGTTCATGCTTAGCTCCCACCAGTCTCTTCTTCTTCTTTGATCTTCTTGATGAACTCCTGCGCCTCCTCTGGGGTCTTGAAGATGTGGGTTCTGCCCTCATACGTGGTCAGCAGTCTCGCAGGATAGATTACACCATGACGAATCCCAAGGTTGCGCAGCTCCTTACGTATGGGATCAAACTGCTTCCTCAATTGCTGGATTCCTGTGGCCAAATCTGGGTAGAACCGCACCTGCTGGTCCTGGTGTTTAATCTCTCCTTTTTTAGCTCGTGCAGCGTTGAAGATCTTCATCCTGTCTCTGTTGCTAAGAAACTTCATAATTAAGGTCCTCGGCGGTCCCTTATCTCTCCGTGGGCCAATACGATGTGCTTTTTCCAGAATCACTGCTGATTGCAACTCCTCGCTGCCCAGCACCTCCGGAATCCACTTTTCCAGAAAGGAACATACGTCCCGACCTTCTGATTCCTCTGGAAGACCCACCAGCCTCAAATTATTCTGTCTCGACCGAGATTCCAAATCCAAAATATTATCTTCCAGAGATTTATTTTTTTTTTCCAAAGTGCGCACCTTTAATTGAAGACGGGTGACGTCATCTTCAGCACTAGCGAGACGGAGCTCCATCTGCGCCGTTCGTTCTACACAGTCACCCAATTCCTTTCTTATTCCTTCCAACGCTGTCATAATCCCATCAAATCTAGAGGAAAAGTCCGCTCTCATTGAACTCATGGCAGCCATCAGCGCATCTGCGCCATTCCCCGCAGATATCGCACCGTTGCCAGCCTCCTCCGCCATATATGGAGTTTTGTTTGCTGCGTCACAGACCTGAAAGTCCGTTAATTTGGACTGTTTCGGCGGCTCGCTTTTTCCTTTTCCTGGTTTTCCAGCCTTAGGCTTCGCCGACATATCCTCGCCCAAATGCTGGGATACGTTCTGTCCCAAATGAGAGAGTTATTTGCCGATTTTTTTTTCCAGGAGCAGAGCAGAGCGAGACACGTCCGTCCTACGTGGCAGCCATAACCGGACATTATTTCATAGTTAACGGCCGACTAACCCCACACCCTGTGATTGACCATTGGGACACAGGTCATGTTTTCAGTGTTTCTACCCAAGCAAAACAGTTGTGTTGCACTGCTGGAGGTGATGCGTTCTACTCACGCTATGGTGGAAGTGACATTAACCCATGTAGCATCAAAATGGTTTTGCAAACATTATTTTAAAGCAGCACTTTGTAACTTTATTGTTCTGGGTAGGAACACTGACAAGGCTACAACTATAGCGACTAAGACTTCAGTCCCAACAGTCATTCACAGGGTGCTTAGTTGTTGGTAGTTGAAGTTGTGTCTCAGTGATTGGCTGTTGGTACTGAGGTCATAGTCAACTTAGTTGTACTCCTTTGCACTTTGCCTGCTGTTGCAAATCAGGAGCTAAGTTCGGCCATTTGGAAGTCAAGGTTCCAGATTCTGGAGGAAGAGTGGAGTGGTACAGAATCCAAATTTGAGGTCCAGTGTGAAGTTTCCACAGTTGGTGATGATTTGGGGAGCCTGCTGGTTTTGGTTCACTGTGTTTTATCAAGTCCAAAGTCAGTGCAGCCATCTACCAGGGAATTTTAGAGCACTCATGCTTCCCTTTGCTGACAAGCTTTATGGAGATGCTGATTGCTTTTCCCAGCTAGACTTGGCACCTGTCTACATTGCCAAAAGTACCAATACCTGGTTGAATAACCATGGTATCACTGTGCTTGATTGGCCAGTCGACTGGCCTGACCTGTTTCGGGTTTTCATTAACTGTAAGTCATAATCATCAAAATTAAAAGAAATAAATGCTTGAAATATATCACTCCGTGTGTAATGAATCTGCTTTGAGTTTCACTTTTTGAATTGAATTACTGAAATAACTTTTTGATGTTATTCTAATTCATTAAGAAGCACCTGTATGTCAGATTTCATGTAAAGCACAACATAACTTTTCAGTTGTTGCCAGTACACATAAATATTACTGAAGTATTAAATTCCTGCTTTTCTATGCACATAGTGCCACTGAGCAAAATATGACAATGTCTTGGGCAAACATCAGCTGATCCTGTTCGGTAAGAGGTTGGTACCATGGCAGCGCAGCCTGGTGACATTTGAACTTCCATACAGTACATTTATGATGACAGTGAAATTTATAGGTAATGGGTTGCGTGTTTTGCTGTGATAGTGAAGTACTTGGGGTCAAAATGAGGAAAAAAGTGAGATTGGTTGGATAGATAACATGGTCAGAACTTGGAATAAAACACACCTGTATTTGTATTGCCAATCAAAAGTGAAATATGAATTTCACACCTTGACATCACCCATTTGAAATCATATAATTATCTGTTTTCTTTATTTTACAATATTACTAGGATTAAATTTCCCATGTCCCAGTTTTGTTTTTGTTTTTTTTTTGAATGTCTTGCTGGTCTGTAACAATAGCAAATTTATATTGGACGATAAATAATCCCAGAAATTATCACAACAAACGGTATTGTTGTAAACATCATGAAGACAATTTCTGTACCAGTGATATATTGATAATAACCAGGGACATGAACATGTACAAGCTATTGTTGTCCAGGCAACAGCTCATTTGTTATCTTTGTCTGAGCTGCCCCTTTAGAGGGGGAAAAAACAAAAACTGTTGTTCCTTATTATGGTAACCTATAACTGCTTATACATACATTAACTGTTTTCTTATACATTTTCAATGATATTGTATACATGACTTTTTCCTCATAACTTTGTGACTTTTGTCTTATAAATTCTTTTTTTAATCGTAATTTTGCCTTTGTTTCAGGATAGAGCAATAGTTCCTCAAAATGTCTATGTCCCTGATAATAACCCATGTGGCTCCTTTTGTTTTTATAAACTCATATTTATGTCGCCGAAATGACCTGGGAAGGTCTATGCCAGGGTACCTACAGGCCTTGGTGGGATGGTTTACTACTGAGTGTGAAGTGGCAGGGATGAGAATCAGCACCTCCAAATCCGAGTCCATGGTCCTCAGCCGGAAAAAGATGGATTGTCCTCTCCGGGTTGGAGACAAGCTCCTGCCCCAAGTGGAAGAGTTTAAGTATCTCGGGGTCTCATTAATGAGTGAGGGGAGAATAGAACAAGAGATTGACAGGCTGATTGGAGCAGTCTCTGTAGTGATGCGGACGTTGTACCGGTCTGTTGTAGTGAAGAGGGAGCTGAGCTGAGCTCTAAAGCAAAGCTGTCGATTTACTGGTCAATCTACGTTTCTGCCCTCTCCTACGGTCATGAGCTTTGGGTAATGACTGAAAGAATGAGATCACAGATACAAGTGGCTGAAATGAGTTTTCTTCGTAGGATTGCTGGACTCACCCTCAGAGACAGGATGAGGAACTCAGTCATCCGGGAGAGGCTCAGAGTAGAACCGCTGCTCCTCCACATTGAAAGTAGCCATTTGAGGTGGTTTGGGCATCTGATCAGGATGCCTCCTGGACACCTCCCACTTGAGGTGTTTTGGGCACGTCTCACTGGGAGGAGACCCCATGGCAGACCCAGGACATGGTGGAGAGACTACGTTTCCCAGCTGGTCTGGGAATGTCTTGGTATCCTCTCTGAAGAGCTGGAGCAGGTGGCCGGGGAGAAGGAAGTCTGGGCTTCTCTGCTTGAACTGCTGCCTCCGCAACCCGGACCTCCGGAAAAGCGGTAGAAAATGGATGGATGGCTGGCTGGATGGATGGATATTTATGAACAATATTAATCATTTGAATTGAAATGTTGGTAAACTATATGCTGTGTGTATTCCCACACAGTAGATGGCAGTGATGCTCCAGCAAACTGATTTGAACACCCAGAATGAAACAAAACAAGTTTTGTTCATTAAGGCAGCTCATTTCAATATAAACAATGGTATTTAATAAATATAAAAATAAACTTGTATAAATCACTTTTATTTGATAAGTCAACATCATAATGATTGTGACAGGCATGTGGTACAGGCCTGAAAATGCAAGACTGGATGTATATTAACAAATGAAATACAGTGATCCCTCACTTATCGCGGTTAATGGGGTCCAGAACCGACCGCGAAAAGTGAAAAACCGCGAAGTAGCGTCACCCCCCCCCCCCATTTTTTACATACATTTTTTTGTGTATATATAATATCAATAAGTGTATATTAACCCTATAAATGCATATGTTATCATTAGAACATTAAAGAATAGTTTGAAACATGTAAATAAAATATTAATAATATAAATAATATACATAAAATAATGTATAAATAATACGTACGTTCATTCTCTCACTTTCTCGACGGGAAGGCGTAAAGGCAGCAGTGACGTCTCGGCCAATCAGCTTGCAAGATTCCCGAGCCGAGCCAACACGAGAACAAAATCTCTTGGGGGGGGGGGATGCTGGCCAGCGAATCAGAGAGGTGGATTTTGAGTTGTGCCGGCTCTCCGTGTAGTCTCCCTGCCTTCTGCTAGCGCCCGGGCAACTTTTTTCTCAATTTTGAATTTTTGATGAATATTTTTGAAAAATCCACGATGCACTGAGGGCGCGAAAGGTGAGGCGCGAAGTAGCGAGGGATCACTGTATACTGGGGTGATTATGTCAGCAATCAAGTAAAAGTGAAAGAAAATGTAAGAATTGCTGCTTTTTATTCCCCACCAGTTGAAGATCAAAGGGGGCTTATGCTTTGGACCAGTCCACCTGTCTGTCTGTCCCACTTTTGTGAAATCAACTCCTCCTTGTTCCAATTGTTTTGAAACTTGGTACCAGGGTTCAATATGCACTTATAATACATATATTACAATTTGGCTCTGGTCAGATGTTCAATTTGTGACCTCTTGGATGAGTCGTCGCTATGCTCTTGGGGTAATTTTGGTTGGTCAGCCGGCCACTCCTGGAAAGGTTTGCTACTGTTCCATGTTTTCACCATTTGTTGATTATAGCTCTCACTGTGGTTCACTGGAGTCACAAAGCTTTAGAAATGGCTTAATAACCTTTTCCAGAGTGATAGATCTCAGTTACTTTGTTTCTCATTTGTTCCTGAATTTCTTTGCATCGCACCATGAAGTCAAGCTTTTGAGGATCTTTTGGTCTACTTCACTTTGTCAGGCAGGTCCTATTTAAGGGATTTGTTGATTGAGAACAGGTGTGACAGTAATCAGGCCTGGGTGTGGCTAGAAAAATTGAACTCAGTTTTCCAAAGATGTGATAAACTACAGTTAATTTATGTTTTAACGGGGAGGGGGATCACTTTTTCCACACAGGGCCATGTAGGTTTGGATTTTTTTACCCTTAATGATAAACACCTTCATTTAAAAACTGCATTTTGTGTTTACTTGTGTTTTCTTTGTCTAATATTTAAATTTGTTTGATCTGAAACGTCCTAAGTGTGACAGACATATAAAAAAATGAGAAATCAGGAAGGGGGCAAACGCTTTTCCGCACCATTGTATGTTTCCCAGCTGGTCTGGGAACGTCTTGGTATCCTCTCTGAAGAGCTGGAGCAGGTGGCTGGGGAGAGGGAAGTCTGGGCTTCTCTGCTTGAACTGCTGCCTCCGTGACCTGGATTCTGGAAGGGTGGTAGAAGATGGATGGATAGATGGGTGGGTGGTTTCAAATTTAGATAAGTTTACAGAGAAAAGTAGAAAACTACAACAAAATTGTTATAAATTTTGGAGAAAACCTCAAACCTTCAAGACTGAAGTCATTACTCAAGTTCTTAAGTGGGTGCTCTTTGTCCCCTTAACTCAACTAGAAATTTTTGGTTGTCTGCTTTTAATTATTTTTTTCATAACACTGCTTTTACATGCGTAGAATTTTTGGCTACTATGCCCACTTCTGGTCATAATTTAAGTATGTGTGAGTTAATAGAGAATGAGCATCGGCATCATGCCGCGCTACATTCTGGGCCGTTGTCGCCATTGTCATGGTCTGGCTTCTTTGTTTACCTGTAGTCTATGGCAGCTGGTAACAGGAACAGACATACAGTGGGGTAAAAAAGTATTTAGTCAGCTACCAATTGTGCAAGTTCTCCCACTTAAAAGATGAGAGAGGTCTCCAATTTTCATCATAGGTATACCTCAACTATAAGAGACAAAATGAGAAAAAAAAATCCAGAAAATCACATTGAAGGATTTTTAATGAATTAATTGGTAAATTCCCCGGTAAAATAAGTATTTGGTCAATAACAAAAGTTCATCTCAATACTTTGTTATATACCCTTTGTTGGCAATGACGGAGGTCAAACGTTTTCTGTAAGTTTTCACAAGGTTTTCACACACTGTTGCTGGTATTTTGGCCCATTCCTCCATGCAGAGCTCCTCTACAGCAGTGATGTTTTGGGGCTGTCGCTGGGCAACACAGACTTTCAACTCCCTCCAAAGATTTTCTATGGGGTTGAGATCTGGAGACTGGCTAGGCCACTCCAGGACCTTGAAATGCATCTTACGAAGCCACTCCTTCGTTGCCCGGGCGGTGTGTTTAGGATCATTGTCATGCTGAAAGACCTAGCCACGTTTCATCTTCAATGCCCTTGCTGGTGGAAGGAGGTTTTCACTCAAAATCTCACGATATATGGCCCCATTCATTATTTCCTTTACACAGATCAGTCGTCCTGGTCCCTTTGCAGAAAAACGGCCCCAAAGTATGATGTTTCCACCCCCATGCTTCACAGTAGGTATGGTGTTCTTTCTCCTCCAAACACGACAAGTTGAGTTTTTACCAAAAAGTTCTCTTTTGGTTTCATCTGACCATATGACATTCTCCCAATCCTCTTCTGGATCATCCAAATGCTCTCTAGCAAACTTCAGACGGGCCTGGACATGTACTGGCTTAAGCAGGGGGACACATCTGGCACTGCAGGATTTGAGTCCCTGGCGGCGTAGTGTGTTTCTGATGTACTGGTGCATTCCAAATACCCGTACATGTACGGGTATTTATTTCGCCCAAAAATGCAGCCCTATACGGTCTTATTTGGGTCTATACGCTTATTGGGATATGTCCTATGTCACCCTATACGGTTTTATTTGGGTCTATACGCTTATCAGAACGCGTGGACCTGAACGTAGGTCCCAGTCGTGGGTGTTCTCCAGAGAGTTTCGCCTGGAAACTCTGCGTCGTAAGTCTCCCTGAAGAGGAAGGGAGGGCAGATCAGTCAGGCTGCTGCGTTCGCTTGTCGTCAGAGACTCACCACCGGGTGCTGCGTTCATTGCCATCAGGACACCAGCGAGGCTGTCCAAACCAGAGGGTTGCGTTGCACAAAGCGTGTGCATTTTCGGGGTCCGCACCAGCTTTGACATGAAGGACATTTTTTCGAGATTTATTCAAAGCTTTACCAATTGAAGTGTGGCACTCGTATGTATATATTTTTTCAAGTGTGTGTGTGTACTAAACAGCAGTCCCGCAGCCACTAAATCACTCCTCGTAATTGGCTGAAAAAGCTGTCGGAGGCACTTCCTTTATTTCCGTATTATCTCGGCTGTGTTCGGCTGTGTTCGGGATACACGTGCCGGTTGTTTACAAAACAGTCTACATGTCGTCATGCCATGTGCCCGGGTGGCCCGGGCCTTGTGTGTCTGCAGCAATCCAGTGTATGTTCCACAAGGCAGCTCAAGACGACGTATACTATTCCGTGTCAGAGATGAAGATATCCAGAAAGCAGAAGATATCATCCATAAATTGTAGCTCATTTCTAGGCATGAAGCAAGACATAGCATACTAGTATTGAACAACATAGACAGATACTGACTGAAAATGCAGTTGACCATAAATTGTGTACATTTGTATTATGGTGGCTAGTTCAATTCATTCAATTCAAACAGATGCCAGTACGGATGCTTGTACTGCATACTGCATTAGTGCAAAGATGTATCTTCATCTACCATTAAGTCAAAGTCAAATTCCTTGTATGTGTTGTGCATACTTGGCCAATAAAGCTGATTCTGATTACTGATACATTCATTGGTAACATTTACTGGTAACATACATGTATCTGAACTACAAGTACAATAAGGAAACAAAGAAGTTTAATAATATGTCTGTATGTGGACCCTACTACCCTATTAATCAACAATAAAATCATTATATGCTATATTGTTTAATTATAAAGTAAATATATATATTTGTAAACTAAATCCTCATATTTTTGGCAGGTAGCAAGTATTAGTAAGCTGATTTGCAATATTATGAATATACTGCTACATTTGTTGTATTATTTTTTTTCAAATGTTTAAACTTCACCATTAAATTTGGTAAATTTTAAATTGCTATTAATGTTCCTCTGATAAATTGTTCATACAATATTTTCAAAAGAAATAAAACCAATTCAGAAGGTGGTTTCTTTTAATTTTGTAGATATTTCAATATCTCAGGCATAATTATGAACATTATTTAACTTTGTATGTATTGTGCGTCCCTATACTATTATTGCGCACCTATACTTTTATTGAAATTTTAACAAATTTCCAGCCTATACTATTATTACGCCCTATACTCTTATTAAAATTTTCAGTTTTTTCCACCCTATACTATTATTCCTACCTATACTCTTATTTGGAATGCACTAGTAAAGCCTTTGTTACTTTGGTCTCAGCTCTCTGCAGCTCTCTGCATGGGGGGACCACTAGGTCCCCCCATGTGGTTCTGGGATTTTTGCTCACCGTTCTCGTGATCATTTTGACCCCACGGGGTGAGATCTTGTGTGGAGCCCCAGATCGAGGGAGATTATCAGTGGTCTTGTATGTCTTCCATTTTCTAATAATTGCTCCCACAGTTGATTTCTTCACACCAAGCTGCTTACCTATTGCAGATTCAGTCTTCCCAGCCTGGTGCAGGTCTACAATTTTGTTTCTGGTGTCCTTTGACAGCTCTTTGGTCTTGGCCATAGTGGAGTTTGGAGTCTGACTGTCTGAGGTTGTGGACAGGTGTCTTTTATACTGATAACGAGTTCAAACAGGTGCCATTAATACAGGTAACGAGCGGAGGACAGAGGAGCCTCTTAAAGAAGAAGTTACAGGTCTGTGAGAGCCAGAAATCTTGCTTGTTTGTAGGTGACCAAATACTTATTTTACTGAGGAATTTACCAATTAATTCATTAAAAATCCTTCAATGTGATTTTCTGGATTTTTTTTTCTCATTTTGTCTCTCATAGTTGAGGTATACCTATGATGAAAATTGAAGACCTCTCTCATCTTTTAAGTGGGAGAACTTGCACAATTGGTGGCTGACTAAATACTTTTTTGCCCCACTGTACGTACAATGGAATGGAGCAAACAGAAAATAAAATTCCTTATTCAGAGAAGCTGAATACAGAAGCAAAGGAGCGCTACCTCTAAAAAGTAAAAGGAGTAAAACGGGATTGATCGATATGAGCACAAGAAATGGACTGCAGATCTCGATGAACTGCCTTGAGTCACGCTGTCAGAAGTTTGCCTACTTGGTTTGTGGGGTGAGCGCATACACCCATGATCAATTTAAAAACTATAAATCATTAGAGGCTCATGTTGAGTTCACCAGTGAACGGTCCAACCACCTCAAATCTTCCTGGTGAACGACCAGAAAACCGTCATTTGCACAAAGGTAAGCAATCATTTTTTCTACAGTTTACTGCAGCATGTGTCTCTGCAACTACAGGCATTCGTAAGTCCCAGCGGTGAATTGTTGGATGTATGTTCAGATTTGTCATATGATGCTTGATAAGTATATACACATTATTACCAATAGGACATGAAATTCTAATCCAGTAGTGTGATAAGCCCGATGCTCACATGGGCACACTAGAAAAAAATAACCGGTATAATTAGCCGCTATAAAAACATACTAAATCAGGACAGTGACGTTTTATACTTACCTGAAAGAGGAGAATCTGCTGAATCTAATGATACCAAACATTCTATCTGATTTTAAATCCATGTGTTATGAAGGCAGCATGCGCTCTGAGAATTCCCTTCCAGTGCGCACGGAAGGGGAATCCCAGTGCTGCGTGTCGTGGTTTGTGTCCAGGTTTATTTTGGTTTGTGATGGTTTTATCAGACATACAATATTTATTTCCACCTTCAGACACCACTCATTTTCATGTCCTATAGCTGGCCTGTTATGAAAAATGAGCTAATACAATCAAATTATGACATTGTTTCAAATCACGTCCTTTCACCATATAAGCGTCTTCCTGTGACCGCAGAGCAACCTTATCTGGTCGTGCACATTGCAAAAATGATCGGCCAAAACACAAGAAATAACGACTTTAAGGAGAAAATGACTTAATACAAGAGAAATTATCTGATACAGTAAGATAGTTTTATTTAATGAGAAATAAATAAGTTAGAAAGACAAAAGACACAAACAAATAACTTCTACACTTACGATTCATGACATATTTTCAAATATAAGATTTTACATCTTGGTAAACACAGAAGAATTTGCAGCATTGCTTTATGTACCTGTGAGCTCTGCTCGGCAACAACTGGTGGTGCAGCTTCAATCATCTCTGACTGCTCAGTGTGCGTTTTTTTGGGGGGGGGGTTTTCACTTCATGACGGAGATGTAATGATGGCTTTTTAAATGTCCGGTTAGTATTTGGATTAAACAACGAACGTGTCCAAATGGGACACAAAATGCCAAAATTATTCAATTAAATTTCAAGGAATATATTACAATAGGTCTGGAATATTTGTAAAGGTGTCCCGTTAGTTGACTTGATGTCACTCGGTCCCATTAGATATAATTTAATGTGCTATTTGGGTGTTTTGTGTTACGTTAGTTACTACAAGAATGGCCACTTGTTAAATATTAAAATAAAAATTATTTAATTGCTTTTTGGGGTGTTTGGTGTGCTTTTGGTGTCCCATAAAAAAAATGATTTAATTTATTTTTTGAATGTTTTCTAGGGGGTTGGGGTCCCGTCGCTGTTTAGTCCAACCAGTCTGAGGAAGGGCAGGTGGCCCGAAACATTACTGAAAAATAATAAATATTTAATGGGAGGTTTTCGGTGTGCAGATCATCTTTTGATTTTTCCGTTTTTTTGGGATCCAGCATCCAACCAGGTGGACTGTGTGATGTGCGTATCATCTTTGTTATTTCTTAAATCACAAATTACCTTCATGAAACTGCTGTGAACACATGACCATGTGTGTAGGAATATTGTCGAAGCTGATGTCTTTCCTTCTGACCGCTGCAGTCCATTCTATCCGACGCTTCTTTGTTAGCTCGGAGACCCGATTCTCTCCACTTTTCTTCCAAGTCAGGAAGTTAAAAAAGTGTACGCGGTTACCAATCTTTTCCCATGCCAATCATGAGAGCAGTTCTTGCATTGGATAACGCAGAAAAACTTCTCCATTCTAGCGTTGTGTGGTATTCGGAGGAATAATAATAACACACTGAAGCAACCCTCTCGAAAACTTCAGCTTAACAGCTGTTGTTGCTCACTGCTAAACACAGACATGCAGAACACATTCCCCACAATTCCTTGTGGTTCTTCCGTCAGGTAACGTCATGCGCCCATTCTTAATTACTATTATAAATGTTTTTTCCCCTTCTCTTTCCTTCTCTTTCTGAATGGGGCGGGGGGGAAGAAACGGATTAAAAATACAAAAAAATACACATTTTTGTCATTTATGTAAACTGATAAAAATCCTGCAGGACAAAACATGACACTTGGTATTTTCTAACCTGTTTGAAGAACAAGAAGATTACCCATAAGCCATTGCGCCTCAAATACGAGTAAAACAAACTATTGTTACTAACGTTATTAAGAAGCCCAATTGATGTTGGTTATTGTTTATATCAACTGATTGTAATCCAAATATTTGTATTAATATTTTATTTAAGAAATATAAATTATCCACCATAGTATCAGTACGTGTCTTTGGTTACCGTGGTAACGCACGGAGGAGGGAGCCGACAGTTACAGCGTGTTTCAAATGGAGAAATTTTCTGAAGGGCATTTAACTTCACTCATATTCCCTGAGAATGGAGCGGGGAGCAGGGAATACAGTTGAAGTACAGTGGATCGGAACGTAGCTAGAGAGAGAACCTGAATAAGACAGGGCTCAGAGAGGAAAAGACAAGACAGACGGGATGAGCCAAGGAGAGGAAAATATTCAGGCAGAGGATCCAGGAAAGGTGAGAGCAGAGGAAGGAGAGAAGGATGACACCAGTAAAAAGTCCAAACACAGGACGTCTGGGTGGGACCCCAACTGGCCCAGTATTCCAACATTCAAGCCTTGGTTGTACAGTACGTCAAATGGGAAGTTCCATATGCAAAGTTACTGTGCAAAATTTCAAAAAAGAAATAAATAGTATAAAATTAACATATTCCGATTACAATAGTGTCATGTGTTTTCTATCCCCCCCCTCCCCCCGGGAAAAATATGTTGCCACCCTGCCAAGGTCTTTAAGCCAGAGGAAACACTGAGTTCTTCTGTTATATGCAACAAGTAACTGATCCTTCAGTCAAAAATACTTAATTTCTAACAGAAATGTTAAAACTTCTAATGAAAGTTCTAGTGTTATGTGGCATGAGTAACTGAGTCCTTCAGTCCAAAAACCCAGAACATTTTAGTGTATCAAAATCACATTTACCTTTTATACAAAAATGTGCAGTTACCGTTATAAATGATTTGGTGGCAATGGATGGTCCACACATCACATGTGATAGCAATCCTACCTGCTGTCTTCAGTGAGTGCATGACTTCAGCTTTGGTCTCGTTGTAGAGGGTGGGGATGGCTGTGTCGGGACAGGTCAAGACGGACCCCTGACCAAGTGAGCACCCCAAGTGGACCCTGGGATCCAGTCTGTACATGTACAAGTACATTTTCAATCCAGTGATTTACAAACTGATTCATAAATGTCTAAAGCCTCATTCAGAGCATTATAGTCTCACATACCTATACTGTGGATTTTTCATCTGGGGACAGCCAGCCGTGACGAGCAGCAGCAGTGGAGAAGAAAAGTCTTTTAAAAGCAGAAACAGAGCCAAAACCTTCTCTGGGTCAGCTTAGTTGTCATCTTAAATATATATATACATATATAAAACACTTGTTGGTGACCGGGAAAAGGCTTTCCCACAGCTTTACCCAAAATATTACTTATTGTAACTCAACTCTACAGTGTGCAAGATAGCGTGAAAGCCATGGTTCTCGACGACGAAATATGGCCTTAAATCCTCGGCAATAAAAGCAGCAATAGATTTTGTAATTCGCTTTGCCCTTTCTGAGTTGTGTGGAAGTTTTGACATTGCTTGTTCAATAGTTCTCTGGTCAGCAGCAGCAGTTTTTTTTCCTCTCCCGCTGCCGAGTGAGAATGTGCGATATGGTTTTGCATGTTGGTTGTATTTCCAAAATAGTTTAGTCTGACAGAGCTTACATACACTTGGTCTTGTCCAAGTGTTTTTTTCCCTTTGACTTCATAAAAGCCGAAGTACAGTGGTACCTCTACTTACGAATTTAATTCGTTCCGGAAGAATTCTCGTAACGTGAAAAATTCGTAAGTAGAGGCGCGTTTTACATGTAAATGCCGTAATCCGTTCCAAGCCCCCAAAATTCGGGCATAAATTTTTTATAAATCGTAAAAACGCATCAAAACATGTAACAAATACATGTTCCAATTAGATTACTGCACAATAAACATAAAATGAGAGTTTAAAATGAGAGAAAGAATAATAAAAGAGAATAATAAAAGAGAATAATAAAAATTATGTTCATTTACCCTTTAACTGCTATCGTCGTCAACGTCGTCACCTTTTGCCTTCTTTGGTTCATGTTCTGATCCAAGGACGTTTGCTTTTGTCGGCTTGTAAGTGCTTCGTTTTGTTTTAATACCGTGCTGATCGTTGATGTATTACGGCCATATTCTTTGGCGAGATCAACCAAACGCATAAAGTTTTGGAAAAAAAAAAAACTTCGTGGCCAATGGGATACCAGGAAGATGCTAGGCGATAGCCAATGGCAGAGCAGCTACAGGTATGTTTACGTTCGGTAAACTACGGAAGCTGCGAGGAGCGCGTACTTTTTTGCCTTTCGTATCCTGAAATTTCGTTCGTAACTAGAGGCAATATTTTCCCGTTGAGGCGTCTCGTAACCTGAAAATTCCGTATGTAGAGACGTTCGTAAGTAGAGGTACCACTGTACTGCTGTACGTTTGCTTTTAATGAAGAGCACTGATTGTATACTCCGCTTGGCCATTTTTTTTTGTGTGTGTCACACCATAAAGGGTCTGGGCAGGACCGGGCGCCAACTTTTTCTTTGTGGCCTCCAGCTTTTTGTTCTGGCCGCCGACTTTTTCATTCTGGCCAAATTAATTATGTTATTAATAACATTTAATAATTGGAATCTTAGCATTTGTGCATTGATTCATAATCGATTCCCAACAGGAACCAGTTCTCGGTTCCCATATCTATCCACAGCACACTTTCCCACTTTGCACCGGAATGATCTCAGATGAGCTCGGGCCCAGAGCAACTGGTGGCATTTCTGGGTGTTGTTGATATATGGCTTTTGCTTTGCATGGTAGAGTTAACTTGCACTTGTAGATGCAGTGACAGACTGTGTTAAGTGACAGTGGTTTTCCAAAGTGTTCCTGATCCCACATGGTAATATTCTTAACAGAATGTTGTTGGTTTTTAATGCATTGCTGTCTGAGGAATCGACGGTCATGATCATTCAGTGTTGGTTTTCAGCCTTGTCATTTAGGCACATAAATTTCTCCTGATTCTTTGAATGTTTTGATGATTCAGCAAATCTTTTCATGATATTATGGACTTTAGACAGTGAAATCCCTAAATTCCTTGCAAATGTACATTGAGAAACATTCTTAAACTGCTGTACTATTTGGTAACTCAGTTGTTCACAAAGTGGTGAACCTCACCCCATCCTTACTTGTGAATGACTGAGCCTTTTAGGAATGCTCCTTTTATACCCAGTAATGAAACTTGCCAATTTCCAATTAACCTGTTCACCTGTGGAATGTTCTAAAATGAAAAAAAAAAAAAAAATCAGCATTCCTCGATTTTCCCAGTCTTTTCTTGCTCCTGTCCCAGTTTTTTGGAGTGTGTTGCAAGCATCAAATTCAAAAGGAGTGAATATTTAGGGGAAAAAAACAAAACATGAAAAACAAAGTTTGTCAGTTGGAACATTGCATATATTGCCTTTGTAGTGTATTCAACTGAATTTAGTTTGAAAAGGATTTTTAAATCTCTGTGTAAAACAAAAAGAAAAACAAAATACAGTGTCCCAATTTCACATGAATTGGGGTTACACAATTATGGCAAAAAGTAATGAAAATAGTACTAGGTTTATTTCAGTGAGAATTACCATTTTGGTACATTTTGGCTTCTTTTTCCAAGTATTCAGATTTTCACTGAGATCCTTGCTGAAATCAATGTTCAATTCAGTGTTTGATATACAGTATAATGTAATTTGCAATAACTCATTTTTTGTGCAGATCCCATCAGTTTCTCTTTTTCTGCTACTCATACTTAAAGGTGAACTAGACAGTATTTTCATGAAAATAAATATTTGTGGAAAAATGCATCAACAAAATTTTCAGAAAGGTGCAGACTTTGTCTTTATGTTCTTCAAAAGATAATATATTGATGAAAAAATACTTTAAAAAATTTCTAAGAGTATGAAATAATCATTATTTACATCTGAGCATTTGGGTGACAAGACTATGGTTGCCAGTAGGACATGGCTAACATTTTCATGGCAAACAGAGGTGCCATATTCTGTAGGTATTTATAATAGTTGACAGCATCTGCAGCATTGTGATAACAGGATACACAAATAGTTGTTCATTGTATTTTTTGTAATCATATAAGTTAGCTATGTGTATATGAAACGTGGCTAGCCTAGTCCTGTTTAGTGTTGATATATACACAGCCGGTCACAGCCAATAGCATAACTGGGCTGATGTCACATGCCTCTACCAAGCAGTTGGGGCAAGAATAAGTGCGACACTTACAAGCCAGGAAGTCAGAATGTTATCTCTATCGCCTTTAAGTAATTATTTTCATAAAGTAATAACATGCACCTCTGCCAAGGAGGTAATGTAATCGGGGTGGTTTGTCTGTCTGTCTGTTAGCAGGATTACGCTAAAACTACTGGACAGATTTTGGTCAAATTTTCACCAGAGGTAGCCCTTGGGCCAAGGATGAACCCATTAAATTGTGGTGATGATCTGAGAGTGCATACCTCCACCAAGGACCTTGTTTGTATTTGTGCAGCAGGGTTACACAAAAACTAATGGATGGATTTGGATGAAATTTTCACCAGAGGTGGTCCTTGGCCCTGATAAAAGGCTCTTATCTTCTCACAGAGTGTTAGCAAGAATCCTCCAAAAATACTGGATAGACTTTGATGCAGTTTACACCAGAACTGGCTTGTGGCCTACACGCAAACCCATTACATTTTGGAGGTGATCCATGAGGGATGGAAGGAGCCTTGGTGGAGGTATGCGCTCCGTGAGTGCTTTTCTAGTTTTGAGTATGGTTTCTGGTTGCTCTCCCCACTTCTGTGGGGTGAGGACAGTATTATTTGAATGGGTCCTCACAAGGATGGGAGCCAAGCTGTGTGGTTACGAGCTTTGGGTCAGTGGGGTCACAGTTAGAGATGTAAAGAACAGCAGGGACTCTTCTGCTCTGTGGAGGCACTTTTGTTACTCCTAGTCAGTGAAGCAATCTGAGTTTTGGGTTAGGATGGGCGTGTGCACGCTCATGAGCAGCTCTTGTCTGTGTTGTTGGAGCTGTTAAGATTCCACTTAGCATTGCTTTTTAATTTCATCCAACTTCCACAGTGAAAGAAAGAAGTCGTCCTCAGTCAGTCACATGGTGGTTGGCTGTGACTTCACATCAGCTCTGTGTGTAATGAGATATAGAGTCTACAAAATGTGTATCCAGATGGAAATCAGAGTGGGTCTGTGGCCCTCAGAGACCAGAGTTTGGAGCTGCTGAAACTACGTTTTGACTTGGGAAATAAACCTCTGCAACAAAAAGTATTTGTTTTAGAAAACTGGAGGGCACTCAGAGGTCACATACCTCCACCAAGGCTCTGTCAGCAGGCCGTCCATCCGGCTGTACCTCCATCCACCTCGGCAGAGGCATGCACTTTCAGATCACCTCCAAAATCTAATGGGTTCATCCGTAGGCAAAGGGTCACCTCTGCTTAAAATGTCATTAAAATCCATCCAGGAGTTTTTGCATAATCTTGCTAACAAACAGATAAGCAAGCCACGCCATCACATTACCTGCTTGGTGGGGGTATGGATGTGACCTCAAATCAACCTTAATTGATTGAACATTTTGATTTTGTTTGCTTAATTAATGTATTTTACTTTTTGTGGTAGTGTTGGGGGTGGTGGTGGCAGATGTACAGTCAAGAAATTACCTCAGTTATAAATTAAATTTATGACTTAAATTTAAGTTTAGTAACGATCTTGTAAAATCAACTCCTCCTACAGTTTTGTTCTGATTGTTTTGAAACTTGGGACCATGGTTTGATATACTCTGATGATGTGCATTTTGCAGTTTCACTCTCATCAGATGACCTTGAGGTCAGAGGTCAGATTTTTCCCTAAATCTTCTAAACACAATAACTACTGAAAGAAATGATGTAGGCTTTTCAAATCGATACAGTAGTTGTATCAAATACACATCTTGGACCATTTACACCCTGACATAACTATGGGTTTGGGGTCAAGGGGTCAAAGGTCAAAGTTCAAGGTTAACATTGCAGTTGCACTATTGCTAAATGCTACATTTACTATTACTATAAAATGAGTAAACCTAGGGCCACCAAACCTGATACACACGTTCACCTTGGGATCCTGACCTCAGACTATCGGTTTGGGGCCAAAAGGTCAAAGGTCAAGGTTAACATTCCCTATGGTTTTTGGATCGCAAGGTCAAAGGTCAACATCAAAATTATTTATAAACTATATCTCAACAACAAAGACAGCTAGGGTCACCAAATTTGCTACACAGGTTCATCTCGGGATCATGGCCTCTAACTATGGGTTTGGGGTCAGAAGGTCAAAGGTCAAGGTTAGCATTCTATTTGCACTATTACTATAAAACAAGTAAAGCTAGGGCCACCAAACCTGGTACACAATTTCACCTTGGGATCCTGACCACACACTATCAGTTTGGGGTCAAAAGGTCAAAGGTCAAGGGTAACATTCCCTATGCCTTTTTGCTGTACAGCAAGTAAAGTTAGGGTCACCAAGCATGGTACACAGGTTCACACTGTGACCCTGAAGTGTGACTATGGTTTTGAGATTGCAAGGTCAAAGGTCAACATCAAAATGACTTATAAACTATATCTCAACAACAAAGAAAGATAGGGTCACCAAACCTGGCACACAGGTTCACTTTGAGACCATGACGTCTGACTACAGGTTTGGGGTCAAAAGGTCAAAGGTCAAGGTTGGCACTCCCTATGCTCGCTAACTATAGAACGTGTAAAGCTCTCTAGGGTCACCATACTTGCCTCACAGGTTCACTGCGGGACCCTGCCCTACAACTATGGGTTGTGTACTTTGTTATATACTCGTTGATCATGGGCTTAACATAATTTGGTTCTGCCACAGTAATTACTGTATATTGCAAAGCTGAAAACTGCTCTGTCAGTAAGTATTGGGATCTTCAAAGAAAACGGAGGCTGGGGATATTTCACTCACCTCAAAGAGTGCTCTTGTTTTTTCTTAACATGTCTGTAAGATATTTTTCTGACTTACAAGACATATCAAGAGTGAAATCACTCAAATGTCTCATGTCTCTGTTTTTTTGCTTTGAAATTTCACTTAAGCCCCACCCCTGCAAAACGGCGAGTGAGACGGAACATTTTTGGTGACGCAGCTGGCACATGGGTAGTGTTGAGCCAATCAGGACTCTGGCCTAACTGAAGTTATCCGCCAGGATAGTTAGCATTTAATAACTAGCTGCATTGAAAACTTGACCCAAATTAAGATGGGTTTTACAATTAAACTGCTTTTAAGGACTGATGCAGTTTCAGTCATTATCCTAGGTTACCGTGCATACAACTGGGCATGTCCTTCAGCTGGTAAGTCTTTTTATCACAGGATTTATTCTGATTATATAGTGCTAGCCGTTATTAGTCTTGTAGGATGTGGGTGGGCCTAGTAACCACAGATTCTGGCGTTTGAGGGCGGGGGTGTGTGAAAAGATTTTGGCATGAAACTAAGACCATAAAAGGTTTTACTTGTAGAATAAAGATCATAAGATCCCATTTTAGACCATGTAGATTTGTTTTTATAGGGGATTTATATCCACTGGAGTGCATCTTTAAGTTCCTGCTTCCAGAAATTATATGACAGCAGACTTTGTTTTTGCCTGGTGCCATATAAGTTATTACTTAATTTTTAAAATCCATCATGTGAAACTGAAGCTGCTCTTGCTAAAATTAAAGCAGCTGTGTATAGCTGCAACTGATTATCAGCAAGTCTAGCATTAGCATTTTTTTTTTTGAGCTAAGTACAGCCATAGGAAGCGAGTCAGGTGTGACCGGACAGAGCTGCTGTTCTGTCAAAGTGTTGCAGCAGCGGCTTTTTGGTGGAGAGACTAGAGAGGAGAGACTCACTTAAATATCAGCTGATTATTGCTTTGTTATTTACTGTCATTACATGCTGAACTGTTAATTTATTTACAAACCTTAATTCCAGTGAAGTTGGGACGTTATGTAAAATGTAAATAAAAACAAAACACAATGTTTTGTATATCCTTTTCAGCCTTCAGTATATTCAGTTGAATACACTACAAAGTCAAGATATTTCATGTTCAAACTGATAAACTTTGTTTCCTTTTTTTTTTTTTTTTTGCAAATATTCACTCATTTTGAATTTGATGTCTGCAACATATTCCAAAAAAGCCGGGACAGGAGCAAGGAATGACGGGGAAAGTTGAGGAATGCTCAAAAAAACACCATTTTGGAACATTCCACAGGTGGGCAGGTTAATTGGAAACAGGTGAGTGTCATGATTGGGTATTAAAGGAGCATCCCCGAAAGGCTCAGTCCTTCACAAGCAAAGATGGGGCAAGTTTTACCACTTTGTGAACAACTTTTAACAGCGTTTTATTTAAAAACACTGGACTTAAAAGCTAAAAAAAAAAAAAAAATCAAGACGTTTCAGTGTTCAGCCAAACACCATCATAAGAAGTCGTAAGACCGCAGCAAGAAATATCTCTGGCCATTAAATAACATACAAGGAAGTCACATGACATGAAGTCACATGACTTGTTGGAAATGTAATCCATGGTGTGTGACCAAAGGGGAGAAAGGGGGGAAAAACAAGAAGAGGGGGAAAAAAAAACTATGATGCTCCTCCCTTGAAGTTGGAATTGCACAGGTTGATTTGTCCATTAAGTGCTGAGGAATAGTTTTTATCACAGCATTGTAAGCTGAGGACAGATGATGGCTCAGTCGCCCTCCTCTGTTAAGGGAGGGCCGTTCCACTTTGACATAAATGGCTTCCTTAACACCTCTTTCAAACCACCCCTCTTCTCTGTCTAACACGTGCACATCTTGGTCTTGAAAAGTATGTTATTTTTGTTGCAGGTGAGTATAGACAACTGAATTTTGTCCAGATGAATTTTCTCTTCTGTGTTGTGACATGTGTTTACAGAGCTGCTGTTTTGTTTCCCCGGTATAAAGATTGTCACACTCCTCACTACATTTAACGGCATATACCAGGTGGCTCTTATTTGTGTTTTGGTATCTGTTGTTTGGGATGAACCAATCAATGTCACAGAGTGTTCCTGGGTTTGAAATACACAGATATGTTTGGAGAAAATCCTGCAGAACTTTTTAGAGAGCCCAGCCCCATATGGATTGATTGCTCTTGATTTTACATTCTGTTTCTCCTGATGGCCTAGAAATCTTTTTACGTTTCATGTGAGTTTTGATGAAAGTCTTCTCTGGATAACCACACTGTTTTAAGGCGTGTTTTATATGGATATGTCCTTTTTCCTTAGCTTCCGAGTGTGTGGGTATGATTTCTGCATGATGTTGCAGTGTATGGATCACTCCCAGTTTATGCTGAAGTGGGTGGTGTGAATCAAACGTGAGATACTGATTGGTGTCAGTAGGTTTTCGGTACACCTCAACATGAAGTTCATCCTGTTTACCAACCTTTACCGCACAATCCAAAGGGAGTTTGTTGTCCTTCATATCCTACCGGGTGAACTTGATGTGATTGTCCACTGAATTAACGTGCTCTGTGAAGGGGCTGATTTTCTGGGTCTTCATATTCACCCAGGTGTCATCGACATATCTAAACCAGTGGGTAAGAGGAACTCCCTCGTAGTGTCCAGCGCCTTCATTTTCACCTCTTCCATGTGGAGATTAGCAACAATGGGGGAAACTGGAGAGTCCATGGCACAACCATGTTTCTGTCAGTAAATCACATCCTAATGTTTAAAATGGGTGGTATTCAGACACAGCTTCAACAGAGCACACCTGGGGCCTCATGTACAAAGACTTGCGTGGATTTCCTACTGAAAGATGATGTTCATTTAAATCAAGAAAATTCCGTAAGCAAAAAAAATTCCAGATGTATGAAACTGTCCGTACGCTGGAATCCAAGCACAATTCCTTTGTACATACCAGTCTACTTGAACTCGAATGCACGTGAGGAAATACCGGACTCCTCCCTTGACACGCCTCCATTTGAATATGCAATTACATGCAAATACAATGTTACCTCTGGCTTAAAGACCTTGGCGCGGTAGCAACATATTTTTCTGGGGGGTGGGGTGGGGGCAGAAAACACATGCATGAATATGTTAATTTTATACTATTTATTTCTTTAAATTTTGCACAGTAACTTTGCATATAATAATAATAATGCATCAGATTTATATAGCACTTTATCATAGACACTCAAAGACACTTTTTACAGATATATTATTCATTCACTCCAGACAGACAATGGTAGTGGTAAACTACTACTGTAGTCACAACTGCCCTGGGGTAGGCTGACGGAAACGTGGCTGCCATTCTGGGCCAACGGCCTCTTCGGTCACCACTGAACATTTATACACGTTCATACCCAGTGTTTTGGACACTGGAAGCAAGGTGGGTAAAGTGTCTTGCCCAGGGACACAACGGCAGGATATCTGGGGAGAGTGGGATTCGAACTGCCAACCATCCGGTTATTGGACGACCTGCTCTACCTCCTGAGCTACTTCCGTGCATATGGAACTTACAGTTTGAAGTATTGTACAACCAAGGCTTGAATGTTGGAATATTGGGCCATTTGGGGTCCCACCCAGACGTCATGTGTTTGGACTTTTTACTGGTGTCGTCCTTTTCTCCTTCCTCTGCTCTCACCTCTCCTGGACCCTCTGCCTGAATGCTTTCCTCTCGTTGGCTCCTGTCTTCTGTCTCATCTTGCCCTCTCTGAGCTCTGTCTAATTCAGGTTCTCCCTCTGTCTATGATGGTATACAAATAGGTTAGAAAATATCAAGTGCCATGCAAATTAAAGGAGACAACCAAAAATTTCTAGTTAAGGGTACAAAGAGCACCCACTTGAAACTTCAGTAATGACTTCAGTCTTGAAGGTTTGAGGTTTTTCTCCAAAATTTATAAAAATTTTCTTATAGTTTTCTACTTTTCTCTGTAAATTTATCTAAATTTGAAACTATTTTCCTTAAATTTGTAATTTCCTCTTGTAAAATTGACTTTTCTTGTACATTTGAAACTTTATTATAAATTTGTGGATTATTTTATGGCTTATTTTTGTCTGTTTTTTAAAATAAAATTACTGTTTTTTAAATAAATTTGAAACAGACTGTGGTATATATATATATATATATATATTTACTTTTTCCTTATAACAATTTATATTTTTGACCATAACTTTGCAGTCAGAACAGAACAATAATTTAACTCTCATTACAAAGAAAGAAAAATAATAAAATTGTATTTAATGATTTAAATTAACTTAAATGACCAAGGATGCCATTATTTCTGTTATAATATTTCTATATATATATAGTTTTTTTTAGAAATCTCCTCACCGCCAAGAAAAACCTGCCTTATTTTGAAATCCAAATGCTGGCACGTTTAGTTTGTCTGAAGGCTGCTGACGGATTAAAGTCATTGACTTGATGAATTTTGGTCATCTTAACTTGCCAGGTACATAATAGGGAACATAACTTAATATTGTAGTGGTTGGTGAAATATATCCTCAGCAATTCATCAGTCCCCCTTGCCTTTCTCTTCATATGTAGCCGGCTGCATATGCATTCTAACCACATCTCTTAGCTAAGCGACTCTTCCATTATTGCTCCCATTTCCAGCGGGTTAAAAACATGATAAATGCCTCCAGTGCTTGCATACCTCTTCTGATTTTTTCCCCGCATTTAAAGTACTTTAATAAACTCATGTTTCTGTCGGACAGTCAAGCCTTATGATGCTGCACTTTCCCTCTAGTCCGCCTTGGTCCGCGTATACTTTGGACGAGCCCGGCACGCACACGGCACTGTACATGCTCACTTTTTTCATCTACCCAGGCCAAGTGGTTGACGCATGCACACAACCATCATTTGTAGTTTCACTCCTGCCCAATAGATAGCGCCAAGGTGCTGACACGCCAGGATTTTCACCAACAAAGAAACGGTGGACTTCTTCACAAAGTTTCTTTTCAAATATAGAGTCCATTTCTGCTGTTTGACTTCCCGGTTTTCACTCCTTTTCCACAAAGATGCTGCTGCTGTTAGCGAGGCACTGCCTGCTGACTGACTGGAAAGCTTGCGTGGGCGGGGCGCTTCTAAACTCAGCGCAAATGACGGCCATGCGTGTTGTTCGTATGCGGCTTGCGGAAAGTCATTGCTTCATATATTTTTCTTAAATTCATATCATCTTGTTGGCGTGGCGGTCATATTTCTGGCAAGGCGGCCCGCCACCAAGAAATGTTACCAGAGGAAACCCTGAAATAGATATACACAAGTGCTGCAAGTTTGATTCTCCTGTAGCCACGATCAAAAATAATGGATTTAATAGAATTTCACGGACTGTGAGTTGGAGGCACTCCTGCATGAGGTAGAGGCATGTAAAAACATTTTGTTTGGCACACTGTCTTCCAGCATTAGCACCAGATACAGGTAATTCAATAGCCTGCTCACAGCCCTATACAGTTAGTTTATTTCCTTTATTCAGACAAGAATGAGAAGGAGAAGTTTATTTAACTTTGACATGTTTCAAGTGACGTCTCCAGTCGCCCTCAGAAGTGTCAGGTGATCGCTGGGATTTGTAGCGTGTATCAGGGTTTCCGCTGGTAACACTTCTGGGTGGCGGCCCGCCTCACCAGAAATATTACCGCCACGCCAATAAGGAAATATGAATTTAAGAAAAATATATGAAACAATGACTTTCCACAAGCACGCAAACGAACAATGCGCGTGGCCGTCAGCTGCGTGGAGTTTAGAAGCGCCCCGCCCACACAAGCTTTCCGGTCAGTCAGAAAACAAGAATAAAAACATACATGAATCATACATACATACTTTCTTTCACAGCAGCAGCAGCGTCTTTGTGGAAAAGGAGTGAAAACCGGCAAGTCAAACAGCAGAAATGGACTCTATATTTGAAGAGAAACTTTGTGAAGAAGTCCGCCGTTTCTTCGTTGGTGAAAATCCTGGCGCATCAGCACTTTGGTGCTACCTATCGCGCGGGAGTGAAACTACAAATGATGGTTGTGCACATGCGTCAACCGCTAGGCCTGGGTAGATGAAAAAAGTGAGCATGTACAGCGCCGCGTGTGTGCCGGGCTCGTCCAAAGTGTACGCGGACCAAGGCGGACTAGATGGGAAATGCAGCATGAAGCAGGCTTTACAAGGCAGAGTGTCTTGCTAAGCGTGACTGTCCGACAGAAACATGAGTTTATTAAAGTACTTTAAATGCGGGGAAAAAAATCAGAAGCGGTATGTAAGTACTGGAGGCATTTATCATGGTTTTAACCTGTTGGAAACAGGAGCAATAAAGGAAGAGTCACTTAGCTAAGAGATGTGGTTAGAATTCACATGCAGCCAGCTTCATACAGTGGGGCAAAAAAGTATTTAGTCAGCCACCAATTGTGCAAGTTCTCCCACTTAAAAGATGAGAGAGGTCTCCAATTTTCATCATAGGTATACCTCAACTATGAGAGATAAAATGAGAAAAAAAAAATCCAGAAAATCACATTGAAGGATTTTTAATGAATTAATTGGTAAATTTCTCGGTAAAATAAGTATTTGCTTCCGGTTATGGCTGCCACGTAGGACGGACGTGTCTCGCTCTGCTCTGCTCCTGGAGAAAAAAAATCGGCAAATAACTCTCTCATTTGGGACAGAACGTATCCCAGCATTTGGGCGAGGATATGTCGGCGAAGCCTAAGGCTGGAAAACCAGGAAAAGGAAAAAGCGAGCCGCCGAAACAGTCCAAATTAACGGACTTTCAGGTCTGTGACGCAGCAAACAAAACTCCATATATGGCGGAGGAGGCTGGCGGCGGTGCGATGTCTGCGGGGAATGGCGCAGATGCGCTGATGGCTGCCATGAGTTCAATGAGAGCGGACTTTTCCTCTAGATTTGATGGGATTATGACAGCGTTGGAAGGAATAAGAAAGGAATTGGGTGACTGTGTAGAACGAACGGCGCAGATGGAGCTCCGTCTCGCTAGTGCTGAAGATGACGTCACCCGTCTTCAATTAAAGGTGCGCACTTTGGAAAAAAAAAATAAATCTCTGGAAGATAATATTTTGGATTTGGAATCTCGGTCGAGACAGAATAATTTGAGGCTGGTGGGTCTTCCAGAGGAATCAGAAGGTCGGGACGTATGTTCCTTTCTGGAAAAGTGGATTCCGGAGGTGCTGGGCAGCGAGGAGTTGCAATCAGCAGTGGTTCTGGAAAAAGCACATCGTATTGGCCCACGGAGAGATAAGGGACCGCCGAGGACCTTAATTATGAAGTTTCTTAGCAACAGAGACAGGATGAAGATCTTCAACGCTGCACGTGCTAAAGGAGAGATTAAACACCAGGACCAGCAGGTGCGGTTCTACCCAGATTTGGCCACAGGAATCCAGCAATTGAGGAAGCAGTTTGATCCCATACGTAAGGAGCTGCGCAACCTTGGGATTCGTCATGGTGTAATCTATCCTGCGAGACTGCTGACCACGTATGAGGGCAGAACCCACATCTTCAAGACCCCAGAGGAGGCGCAGGAGTTCATCAAGAAGATCAAAGAAGAAGAAGAGACTGGTGGGAGCTAAGCATGAACAAAATATAAGGTAGAATAATTAAGCATTTGCACAGGCATCTGACTGACTTGAAGTAAATAGTAAGTTTACAAAATATAGATTGTATTATATATTAAAAAAACAAAACAAAAACAAAACAAACAAACAAAAAAAACTATGATGTACAAAGTTGTTAAAAATTTTGGAGTTAAGTTGGAAAACTACAGAGGAGAGTTAATGTTACGTCATTAAAAGCAGTAGAGTTAGGGTGATTGGGAGGATGAAGAAGGAGTGGCTTAGGCTGTTCCCCGTGGGTGTGGAACGGTCGATGGCTATATCGGGAGACAGAATTTTTCTTTTGATTTTGGGGGGTTTGCCACAAGTGTGGGAAGGGGAAATTTGTTTGTGTGTAGTTTGTAGGATGAATGTTCAACCACTCATGTTTTTGCTTCTCTGTATGAGCATGTTTACACTGCAAGGTAATCCTAAACTCTCTATTGATCATGGACCAAAGTGTTAATCTTAATTTAACTTCATGGAATTGCAGAGGTCTACAAAATTTAAAAAAACTTAAACAAGTTATGAATAAAATAAAGGACATGGGTTCAAGAATTGTGTTTTTACAAGAAACTCATCTGATAGAGGAGGATGTTAAAAGAATTAGGAGTAGATGGCAGGGAAGTGTATTCACCTCTTCATTTTCATCCCGAGCCAGGGGAGTTATGACTCTCATACATAAATCAGTTCCTTTTCAGGTGAAAAATGTAATTGGAGACAAATTTGGAAGATATGTAATCATTCAAGGTTCTTTGCTATTAGAAAATATAAATCTTGTGAACTTATATGGTCCCAATATAGATGATCAGAAGTTCTTTGCTAATTTATTTCTCATCTTATCATCACTTACAGGGCAACATATAATAGCAGGGGATTTTAATTGTACATTGAATCCAGGTGTGGATAGATCAACAGGACTGGATTGTACGCACATAGGATGTAGGATGACTATTAATCATTTTATGAAAGAATTGAGATTGTTAGATATATGGAGAGAAATGAAACCACAAGTTAAAGCCTATTCTTGTTATTCCAGTACCTACAAGACATTCTCACGTATTGATTATTTTTTGATTTCCACAGAATTAAGGTCCAAGATTCAAAACTGCTTTTATGATAATATTGTGATTTCTGATCATGCACCCTGTTGTCTAATATATGTAGATAAAAAATTGACAAAGGAATCAGGTAGACGGCAATTTCAGCATAAATGGCTTCAGGATGAGGAATTTGTCAAGTATATAGAAAAACAGATAGACGAGTTCTTTGACATCAATACTACACAGACATCAGCATGTGTAAAGTGGGAGGCTTTCAAAGCTTTTATTAGGGGACATATTATTAGTTATACAGGATCAAAATCTAAGAAGACTCGAGAGGAGAGAGCTAAATTGGAACATAAAATAAAAAGTCTTCAGGAAAAGGTGTATGCAGGAAGTGACCCAAGGTTGGAGAATGAATTACTGATTTTGAGAGCTGAATACGACAAAAAATCAGCGAATAGAGCTGCCTCGAGTCTTCTAAGATTGAAACAATCTTTTTATGAACAAGGTGAAAAATCAGGAAAATTATTAGCATGGCAGATTAAACAATTGGAAATTAAAACACCAATTACCAGTATTATAAGTAACGGACAGGTAGTTATAGATCCTTTAGAAATTAATAGAGCCTTTAGAGATTACTATGAAAAATTATATGATACCAAAAATGAACCTGATTTAACAAAACTAAATGGGTTTTTGAACGAACTATCTATACCGTGTATTCCAAATGAAAACAGGGAGATACTGGAGTCTAAAATTAGTCAAGAAGAAGTTGGCCTAGCCATTGATAATATGAAATCAGGAAAAAGTGCAGGACCAGATGGTCTTCCAGTTGACCTTTATAAAAAATTTAAGAATAAATTAATAAAACCTTTTTTGGAAATGGTTTTAGAAGCATTTCAAAATAATAATTTACCATCATACATAAATAATGCCTTAATTATACTGCTGCCAAAACCAGGTAAGCCCTCTAATAAATGTGAAAATATGAGACCAATAAGCCTATTAAACGCCGACCTTAAGATAATCTGTAAAATTTTAGCAAGACGAATACAAGAAATTTTACCAAATATTATTAATCGAGATCAGAATGGCTTTATAAAGGGTAGACAAGGCTTCCATAATGTAAGAAGACTATTTAATATTATTTATTTTAATAAAGAAGCACCGGATACAGCTCTCCTATCATTGGACGCCGAAAAGGCCTTTGATAGAGTTGAATGGCCCTTTCTTTTTGAAGTCCTACAAAGGTTTGGACTTGGAAATAATTTCATAAAATGGGTTCAAATAATATACAATAATGCTACAGCAGAAATCCTAACAAATAACAATATTTCAAAACCAATAAAAATCAATAGAGGATGTCGACAAGGCTGTCCACTTTCACCTTTACTGTTTACTATGGCAATTGAACCTTTAGCGATAGCGATACGTTTACATTCACAAATATATGGAATTAAAGTTGGACCAACAGAACATAAAATCTCCCTGTACGCCGATGATATAATTTTGTTTATGTCGAATCTAAAAAAATCAATTCCAACCTTGTTGAATTTAATAAAGAATTTTGGGGAAATATCAGGATATAAAATAAATAAAACTAAATCTTCAATATTAATGCTAAATGAGACCCAGAGAAATTACCCAGCCCCTGAGGTAAATCAATTCAATGTTGTAAATCAGTTTAAATATTTAGGAATCCAAATTATGCCTAAGCTAGAATCAGTCGCCAGTGTCAACTATGAAGCCTTAATGTCAGATATCAATGAGTTAACTCAGAGATAACTCAGAGATGGATGTCACTACCAATGTCGATGATCGGGAGAATCAATATACTTAAAAGTAATATTTTACCTAAAATACTTTATTTATTTCAATACATTCCCTTATCACCACCTTTAGATCTATTCTCAAGAATAAAAAAAAAGTTAGTGGAATTTATATGGAACAACAGGAGGGCTAGATTACGTTTGTCTTTATTATATTTACCATTTGATCGTGGAGGTCTGAAATGTCCAAATTTTATGTTGTATTATTGGTCGGCACAACTGAGGTCTATGACATATTATTTTTCATCAAATGATCTCCCTCACTGGACTGAAATGGAATCATACAATTTACCTTTACCTCTTCCCATATTCATATACTCAGATTCGGCAAAAAAATTACAAAAACAAGTTAAAAATCCATTTGTAAAGCATATGATCAAAATATGGTGTGAAGCTAAAAACTATTTAAAAGAACCACAGTTATTGTCACAATTTAGTCCAATATGGGGTAATCAATATTTTAAACCAGGGAGAGCGGACGCTGTATTTAAAGTATGGAATTTAAAAGGGATACAAAAGATTCAGGATTTATATTTGCCATGTGCAGACAACATAATGTCTTTTGAAGAGCTGAGGATCAAATTTAATCTCAATAGAACACATTTTTTTAAATATCTTCAACTTAGAAACTTTATTCGATCAAATCAAAATAAAGCTCTCACTCGACCTATTTATTCATCCTTGGAAAAAATGATGATGAAAGATAGTAAAAGAAAGGGTATTATTTCAGAGTTTTATAACTCATTGACACTATCTTCAAGTGAAAATTCACTGAAAAGATTAAACTACTGGAAAGAAGATCTGCAAATTGAAATTTCAGAGGAACAATGGGAATTGGCTTGTACAGAAGCTCAAACCAAATCAATAAATGCACGCCTTAAATTGATACATTTCAAATGGTTAATGCGGATGTATGTTACACCGGAGGAGTTAAATAGATATAACAAAAATATACCAGATACATGCACAAAATGCATGGAAAGTAAAGGAACCCTATTTCATTGTTTATGGGAATGTAGATTAATAAGAATGTTTTGGGAGGAGGTGAGGGTAACAATTGAAAAAATAATCTCAAAACAAATCATATTGAATCCTAAACTGTTTTTGTTGGGTCTGTACCCAGAAAAGCATAATTTCAATAAAAGTGAAAGAACATTCATAGACCTCAGTTTGCTTAATGCCAAAAAATGTATTGCACTATTATGGAAAAAGACTCATAGACCAGATGTGACTCAGTGGTTAAGACAGATGTTAACAAACCTTCCATTAGAAAGAATAACATATATACTGAAATCAAAGGAAATTGTGTTTGAGAATATATGGAGACCTTTTATTGATTATGTAAAAAATTTAAACATAACTCTTGAAGAAGAAGGTGAATGATGTGTGTGGACCTTGTAAATTCCAAACTGGTGAACATAATATGTATACTAATGTATTGGATTGTCTAGACTAAACAGAGGAGCATTGTTGAAGACTTGATTTTGTTGGTGGTTGTTGGTGTTTTTAGGGCTTTTTTTTTTTTTTTTTTGTAGTACTTTAGTGTTAGTGTTTGTTTGTATCATGTTTGTTAAAAAAAAAGGTTCAATAAAGATATTGTGGAAAAAAAAAATAAGTATTTGGTCTCCTACAAAGAAACAAGATTTCTGGCTCTCACAGACCTGTAACTTCTTCTTTGAGAGGCTTCTCTGTCCTCCACTCATTCATTACCTGTATTAATGGCACCTGTTTGAACTCGTTATCAGTATAAAAGACACCTGTCCACAACCTCAAACAGTCAGACTCCAAACTCCACTATGGCCAAGACCAAAGGGCTGTCAAAGGACACCAGAAACAAAATTGTAGACCTGCACCAGGCTGGGAAGACTGAATCTGCAATAGGTAAGCAGCTTGGTGTGAAGAAATCAACTGTGGGAGCAATTATTAGAAAATGGAAGACATACAAGACCACTGATAATCTCCCTTGATCTGGGGCTCCACACAAGATCTCACCCCGTGGGGTCAAAATGATTACGAGAACGGTGAGCAAAAATCCCAGAACCACACGGGGGGACCTAGTGAATGACCTGCAGAGAGCTGGGACCAAAGTAACAAAGGCTACATCAGTAACACACTACACCGCCAGGGACTCAAATCCTGCAGTGCCAGACGTATCCCCCTGCTTAAGCCAGTACATGTCCAGGCCTGTCTGAAGTTTGCTAGAGAGCATTTGGATGATCCAGAAGAGGATTGGGAGAATGTCATATGGTCAGATGAAACCAAAATAGAACTTTTCGATGAAAACTCAACTTGTCGTGTTTGGAGGAGAAAGAACACCATACCTAATGTGAAGCATGGGGGTGGAAACATCATACTTTGGGGCTGTTTTTGTGCAAAGGGACCAGGACGACTGATCCATGTAAAGGAAAGAATGAATGGGGCCATGTATTGTGAGATTTTGAGTGAAAACCTCCTTCCATCAGCAAGGGCATTGAAGATGAAACGTGGCTAGGTCTTTCAGCATGACAATGATCCCAAACACACCGCCCGGGCAGTGAAGGAGTGGCTTCGTAAGAAGCATTTCAAGGTCCTGGAGTGGCCTAGCCAGTCTCCAGATCTCAACTGCATAGAAAATCTTTGGAGGGAGTTGAAAGTCCGTGTTGCCCAGCGACAGCCCCAAAACATCACTGCTCTAGAGGAGATCTGCATGAAGGAATGGGCCAAAATACCAGCAACACTGTGTGAAAACCTTGTGAAGACTTACAGAAAATGTTTGATCTCTGTCATTGTCAACAAAGGGTACATAACAAAGTATTGAGATGAACTTTTGTTATTGACCAAATACTTATTTTACAGAGGAATTTACCAATTAATTCATTAAAAATCCTTCAATGTGATTTTCTGGATTTTTTTTTTCTCATTTTTTCTCTCATAGTTGAGGTATACCTATGATGAAAATTGGAGACCTCTCTCATCTTTTAAGTGGGAGAACTTGCACAATTGGTGGCTGACTAAATACTTTTTGCCCCACTGTATGAATGGAAAGGCAGGAGGGACTGATGAATTGCTGAATATATATTTCACCAGCTACTACAATATTAAGTTATGTTCCCTATTATGTACGTGGCAAGTTAAGATGACCGAAATTCACCAAGTCACTGACTTCAATCTGTCAGCAGCCTTCAGACAAACTAAACGTGCAAACATTTGGATTTCAAAATAAGGAAGGTTTTTCTTGCTGTCTTGGTGGTGAGGAGATTTCTAAAAAAAAAAACAACCTATAAATATATAGAAATATTATATAGAAATAACGGCATCCTTGGTCATTTAAGTTAATTTAAATCATTAAATACAATTTTATTTTTATTTTTTCTTTGAAATCAGAGTTAAATTATTCTGTTCTGGCTCTGCAAAATTATGGTCAAAAATGTAAATTGTTATAAGGAAAAAGTAAAAAAAAAAAATCACAGTCTGTTTCAAATTTATTTAAAAAAAACAGTAATTTTATTTTAAAAAACAGACAAAAATAAGCCATAAAATAATCCACAAATTTATAATAAAGTTTCAAATGTACAAGAAAAGTCAATTTTACAAGAGGAAATTCCAAATTTGAGGAAAATGGTTTCAAATTTAGATAAATTTTACAGAGAAAAGTAGAAAACTATAAGAAAATTGTTATAAATTTTGGAGAAAAACCTCAAACCTCGAAGACTGAAGTCATTACTCAAGTTTTTAAGCAGGTGCTCTTTGTACCCTTAACTAAACTAGAAATTTTTGGTTGTCTACTTTTAATTATTACTTTCATAGCACTGCTTTTACATGAGTAGAATTTCTGGCTACTATACCCACTTCTGAACATATAATTCAAGTATGCATGAGTAAATTACTATTACAAATGTTTTTTCCTTCTCTTTCCTACTTTTTCTCAATGGAAAAAAACACCGGAATAAAAATACAAAAAAAACCCCCCAGAACAAAACAACATATTTTTGTCATTTACAGTGGGGCAAAAAAGTATTTAGTCAGCCACCAATTGTGCAAGTTCTCCCACTTAGAAGATGAGAGAGGTCTCCAATTTCCGTCATAGGTATACCTCAACTATGAGAGACAAAATGAGAAAAAAAAAATCCAGAAAATCACTTTGAAGGATTTTTAATGAATTAATTGGTAAATTCCTCAGTAAAATAAGTATTTGGTCACCTACAAACAAGCAAGATTTCTGGCTCTCACAGACCTGTAACTTCTTCTTTAAGAGGCTCCTCTGTCCTCCACTCGTTACCTGTATTAATGGCACCTGTTTGAACTCGTTGTCAGTATAAAAGACACCTGTCCACAACCTCAAACAGTCAGACTCCAAACTCCACAATGGCCAAGACCAGTACTTAAGCCAGTACATGTCCAGGCCCGTCTGAAGTTTGCTAGAGAACATTTGGACGATCCAGAAGAGGATTAGGAGAATGTCATATGGTCAGATGAAACCAAAATAGAACTTTATTGTAAAAACTCAACTTGTCGTGTTTGGAGGAGAAAGAACACCATACCTACTGTGAAGCATGGGGGTGGAAACATCATGCTTTGGGGCTGTTTTTCTGCAAAGGGACCAGGACGGCTGATCCGTGTAAAGGAAAGAATGAATGGGGCCATGTATCGTGAGATTTTGAGTGAAAACCTCCTTCCATCAGCAAGGGGATTGAAGATGAAACGTGGCTGGGTCTTTCAGCATGACAATGATCCCAAACACACCGCCCGAGCAACGAAGGAGTGGCTTCGTAAGAAGCATTTCAAGGTCCAGGAGTGGCCTAGCCAGTCTCCAGATCTCAACCCCATAGAAAATCTTTGGAGGGAGTTGAAAGTCCGTGTTGCCCAGCGACAGCCCCAAAACATCACTGCTCTAGAGGAGATCTGCATGGAGGAATGGGACAAAATACCTGCAACAGTGTGTGAAAACCTTGTGAAGACTTACAGAAAACGTTTGACCTCTGTCATTGCCAACAAAGGGTACATAACAAAGTATTGAGATGAACTTTTGTTATTGACCAAATACTTATTTTACCGAGGAATTTACCAATTAATTCATGTAAAACCCTTCAGTGTGATTTTCTGGATTTTTTTTTTCTCATTTTGTCTCTCATAGTTGAGGTATACCTATGATGAAAATTGGAGACCTCTCTCATCTTTTAAGTGGGAGAACTTGCACAATTGGTGGCTGACTAAATACTTTTTTGCCCCACTGTATGTAAACCATGGCAAAAAAAAATCCTGCAGGACAAAACGTGACACTTGAACCTGTTTGTATACCACCATAGACAGAGAGAGAACCTGAATTAGACAGAGCTCAGAGAGGGCAAGATGAGACAGAAGAGAGGAGTCAAGGAGACGAAAGTGTTCAGGCAGAGGGTCCAGGAGAGGTGAGAGCAGAGGAAGGAGAGAAGGATGACACCAGTAAAAAGTCCAAACGCAGGACGTCTGGGTGGAACCCCAACTGGCCCAATATTCAAGCCTTGGTTGTACAATACTTCAAATGGTAAGTTCCATTATGCAATATTACTGTGCAAAATTGAAAAAATAAAAGTAAATAGTGCAAAATTAACATATTCTGGTTACAAGCGTGTCATGTGTCCCCCCCCCCCCCCCCCCCCGCCCGGAAAAATATGTTGCCACTGCACCAAGGTCTTTAAGCCAGAGGAAACACTGGTGTATAGCTCAGTGGATAGAGTGCCAGATTTCAAAGCAGAAGGTTCCAGGTACGAGACCAGCTGTGACCTCTTTTAGGAACCACAGTGGAAATAAGTGTGCGCACTTTCTTGTCATCCCATTTTTTTTTAAATGTATGTTGTATCTTTTATACAATGTTATTTTAAACAGTGAATAAATCAATCAGTTAATCAAATTGTGATCAGCCAGGTGGATCAGCTGGTTGAATTAAAGGAAAACAGTCCCGAAAAAGAAGACAATTTGAACCTATTTAGTGGGTAGCCACAGTCGCCTGTCAGTTTAAAGTGGATCATATTAGACTTGACAAGTACATATTTTATGTCCAAAATGTAAATCTCATCCTTTATAGTTATATACAACTTACATGGATTACACACACTACTACAGTGATCCCTCGCTACTTCGCGCCTCACCTTTCACGCCCTCAGTGCATCGCGGATTTTTCAAAAATATTCATCAAAAATTCAAAATTGAGAAAAAAGTTGCCCGGGCGCTAGCAGAAGGCAGGGAGACGACACGGAGAGTCGGCACAACTCAAAATCCACCTCTCTGATTCGCTGGCCAGCATCCCCCCCCTAAGAGATTTTGTTCTCGTGTTGGCTCGGCTCGGGAATCTCGCAAGCTGATTGGCCGAGACGTCGCTGCTGCCTCTACGCCTCCTCCTGCTGCCTCTACGTCTTCCCGTCGAGAGAGTGAGAGAATGAACGTACGTATTATTTATATTATTTATACATTATTTTATGTATATTATGTATATTATTAATATTTTATTTACATGTTTCAAACTATTCTTTAATGTTCTAATGATAACATATGCATTTATAGGGTTAATATACACTTATTGATATTATATATACACAAAAAAATGTATGTAAAAAATGGGGGGGGGGGTGACGCTACTTCGCGGTTTTTCACTTTTCGCGGTCGGTTCTGGACCCCATTAACCGCGATAAGTGAGGGATCACTGTATTGTAAATGAATGAAGTTCACCAGAGAAAGGGTGAGACTGTTGCATTTCAGACTTTATGCATGTGTTTATTGACATAACTTCTGTACACAAGGAGGCAATTGGGGACTTAGTAGAATGCTGTGAAACTGTAGTTACCAGTAAAAAAGGAAGTCACTTACTCAAACCACTGAATTGTAATGAAGCCTTGAAGACAGGGTAATATTTGGGGGCGTGCAGACACGTTGCGCTTGAGGTGGGTTATTATTAGGACAATTACATGAATTTACTCACCAAGAAGCCACCCATCCGCAGAGTGCCAGCTTGTAGTTTGTTCCCAACAATGCTGTTCATCAGAATCATTGCAAAGGCCAGCTCTCGCTGCAAATTGCACTTTGATGTTGGCCTGTTCAGCTGCATTGTATGGGAATATGATGTACCTGGGTGACAGCCGGATAATGCCATCCCACACAGCTGGCATAGCTCGGCTCAGGGTTGACTGGGAAATTCCCAATTGGTCTGCCAGCGCCCTCTGAAATGCCCCTGTTTTCAGAAACCCCCGAGTTGTCAGCACCTGCACTGGGACGGGCAGCGCACTGTTTCTCGCCATGTCGTGCTCCATGAGCAGCTGTAGCTCTAACCACAGTTCCACAAAGACTGCCCATGGAAACCTAAACTGGCTGACAAGCCAGTCATCATCCTGAGCCAGAAAATCTTGTCTGTCTCCAAATACCCTTTCTCTTTTCACTGTGCAATTTGCAATATCCTCTAATAATGCTAACACCATTGTTGTTAGAGGCATTTTCTGCACTTCTTTGCGCTCGCTTTTATATCCACTCATCTAATTGCGCACACTTGGATGTTTGTTCATCATGTGTCTCTGGTGTGTACAATAATTTTCATGTCATTATCAGTCTCCCAGCATCACCTCTTAGTGTCGCCAAAGGACCAATATCGGTAGAAATGTACATACACCAGCTATGAAGTTGGCATGGGGCTGCACATATTTCCACGGTCATTTCATTCTTGATACATCTGAAATTTTATGTGGAAAAGGGCGTACGCCAAGTTTTTGTGCGTAAGTACCCTTTGTACATGAAGCCCCTGGTCTGGATTTAATTTTGTTCTGTTACCTCAAGTTTGATTCTGGGACAGTCGTCTTTTCACCTCTTCAATTGAGAACCCTGTTGGCATGCAGGTAAACAGGGATATAACATCATATGACACTCTGGTCTCATCTGCCTTCAGAGAGAGTTGTTGAATCTTGTGGATAAAATCCTTGAAATTCACTGTATGATGTTCAGTATTGCCAACTAGTGGAGCTAAAATGGTAACCAGATATTTTGCAACATTGTATGGAACAGAATTTATGCTGCTGACAATTGGTCTACAGTGGGGCAAAAAAGTATTTAGTCAGCCATCAATTGTGCAAGTTCTCCCACTTAAAAGATGAGAGAGGTCTCCAATTTTCATCATAGGTATACCTCAACTATGAGAGACAAAATGAGAAAAAAAAATCCAGAAAATCACATTGAAGGATTTTTAATGAATTACAGTGATCCCTCACTTATCGCGGTTAATGGGTTCCAGAACCGACCGCGAAAAGTGAAAAACCGCGAAGTAGCGTCACCCCTAATGACGTCACCCATAAATAATACGTACGTTCATTCTCTCACTCTCTCTCTCATGTGATACGTGTGTGTGTGTGTGTGTAAGTGTACATACATACGTAGATGTAAATAGAGTGTACATAAATATGTTTTTAGAACTCTTTTATTCTTATAACAAGATACGTAACTCAAGATGAAGATGATTTACTGCACAGGTTAATGAGAGCTTTACTGCTCCTCAGGTGACGCCTCATCGTGAGGTGCTAGAGGCGCAGGATCGTCGAGGGCAGCTTCCGATAGAGCTGGAGAAGCTGCAGGAGGCGGCGTAGTGGCTCGACGGGAAGACTATTTCGCACAAAATGGCACAAGAGAACAGCAAAAAGTTCCACGCGGCGAGACTAAGCAACACGAGCAATAAAGAGCAATGAATGCGGTCTTCCTTCGCTGGGTATGGGCGCAGCAGGGAGAGAAGCTGGGTGAAACGTCTCGGCCAATCAGCTTGCGGTGTGAAACGTCTCGGCCAATCAGCTTGCGAGATTCCCGAGCCGAGCCAACACGAGAACAGCGAACAGAGAGGTGGATTTTGAGTTGTGCGGGCTCTCCGTGTTGATACCTGATGTTATAATGTAGTCTCCCTGCCTTCTGCTAGCGCCCGCCCATTATTTCTCAATTTTGAATTTTTGATGAATATTTTTGAAAAATCCGCGATGCACTGAGGGCGGGAAAGGTGAAGCGCGAAGTAGCGAGGGATCACTGTAATTGGTAAATTCCTCAGTAAAATAAGTATTTGATCACCTACAAACAAACAAGATTTCTGGCTCTCACAGACCTGTAACTTCTTCTTTAAGAGGCTCCTCTGTCCTCCACTCGTTACCTGTATTAATGGTACCTGTTTGAACTCGTTATCAGTATAAAAGACACCTGTCCACAACCTCAAATAGTCAGACTCCAAACTCCACTATGGCCAAGGCCAAAGAGCTGTCAAAGGACACCAGAAACAAAATTGTAGACCTGCACCAGGCTGGGAAGACTGAATCTGCAATAGATAAGCAGCTTGGTGTGAAGAAATCAAGTGTGGGAGTAATTATTAGAAAATGGAAGACATATAAGACCACTGATAATCTCCCTCGATCTGGGGCTCCATGCAAAATGTCACCCCGTGGAATCAAAATTACGAGAACGGTGAGCAAAAATCCCAGAACCACATGGGGGTCCTAGTGAATGACCTGCAGAAAGCTGGGACCAAAGTAACAAAGGCTACATCAGAAACACACTACGCCGCCAGGGACTCAAATCCTGCAGTGCCAGACGTGTCCCCCTGCTTAAGCCAGTACATGTCCAGGCCCGTCTGAAGTTTGCTAGAGAGCATTTGGATGATCCAGAAGAGGACTGGGAGAATGTCATATGGTCAGATGAAACCAAAATAGAACTCTATTGTAAAAACTCAACTTGTCGTGTTTGGAGGAGAAAGAACACCATACCTACTGTGAAGCATGGGGGTGGAAACATCATACTTTGGGGCTGTTTTTCTGCAAAGAGACCAGGACGACTGATCCGTGTAAAGGAAAGAATGAATGGGGCCATGTATCGTGAGATTTTGAGTGAAAACCTCCTTCCACCAGCAAGGGCACTGAAGATGAAACGTGGCTGGGTCTTTCAGCATGACAATGATCCCAAACACACCGCCCGGGCAATGAAGGAGTGGCTTCGTAAGAAGCATTTCAAGGTCCTGGAGTGGCCTAGCCAGTCTCCAGATCTCAACCCCATAGAAAATCTTTGGAGGGAGTTGAAAGTCCGTGTTGCCCAGCGACAGCCCCAAAACATCACTGCTCTAGAGGAGATCTGCATGGAGGAATGGGCCAAAATACCAGCAACAGTGTGTGAAAACCTTGTGAAAACTTACAGAAAACGTTTGACCTCTGTCATTGCCAACAAAGGGTATACTGTATATCAAAGTATTGAGATGAACTTTTGTTATTGACCAAATACTTATTTTACCGAGGAATTTACCAATTAATTCATTAAAAATCCTTCAATGTGATTTTCTGGATTTTTTTTTTCTCATTTTGTCTCTCATAGTTGAGGTATAACTATGATGAAAATTGGAGACCTCTCTCATCTTTTAAGTGGGAGAACTTGCACAATTGGTGGCTGACTAAATACCTCTTTACCCCACTGTAAGTGGATTGTTGTCTTTATGAGTTTTTGGAAGTCCATATACACAAGGTGTGGTTTCTCCAGGGTAAAGACAGTAGTATAGATTTCAGTCTTTAACTTGTTGTTTTTCCAGGGACTGTAAGTTGCTGATCACCTGGTTTTTGTATTTATTAGTAAGATCTCACCTTAAAAGTTCATATGTGCTATTGTCACAAAGCAGTGTGATTACTTTGTGGCGATTGTCCTCAGTCTTCAATACTACTGTGTGTCTTCCTTTATCAGCAGGCAGGATGGTGATATTCTTATCATTGCAGAGGGAGGTTAAGGCCCTCCTGTTTGTTGAGGTTAGAGTGGTGGGAGCTTGGCATTCAAAAGAGAGATGGATACTTGAGCACAAATCTGTTCATCTTCATCCCCAGGAATATTGTTGTTGCAAATGGAAGATTCTGTAGCAGTGATCATGTCTACCACTGGAATGTTGTCTGAAGTTACAGTATAGTTTAAACCTTTAGCCAAAACACTCAACTCTGGCTATCACTGATGTTAAAGGGTACCTCACCCTAATCTTGTTTCACACCATCCAATGTGTTCTGACCACGAGCATCCCCACCTTGTAAAGACAAAGCATTAAACTTTTTCATTTGCTGTTCTTTACTCTTTGTGTGTTGAGCCAAATGTGCATGTTCCACAAAGTCTGTTACCTTTTGTAAGGTTCCCTTTGGCAGCTTGACAGCCAATTTCTGATGTAGTTGTCTTTCTTTCTCTTGGAAACATCCAAGGCAAAACTGTTGTATCCTTTTATTTTGTAACTGTTTCTGTGTCCTCTTCAAAGTATTAGTGACTTTATGTCCTCTTAAGGATGACCTCAGGCGTAGGCTTTTGGGGACAGTCCCACGATGTGGACATCTTAGGTTGAAGCGTACAAGATTTCTGTAATCTGCCACCTTTCTTGCTGTTTTCTCATATTCCCGCAGCAGTTTCAGGCTATCCTTGCCAACTTGCTCAGCAATCTGTCTGTGTACGGAGGGAGGGCTGAAAAGTTCATAATGGTCAAATTTGACAAAATTTGGTTTATTTTTCAACCGCAGAGATCCAAGTGCTGCAACGCTGATGGAAGAAGTGTGTGGACCGAAGGAGAGACTATGTTGGACAATAAACCACATTTGGTCAAATTTGACCACTATGAACTTTTCAGCACCCCCCATCCCCCTTGCACAAGGAAGTCACATGACAAACATGTGATGTGACTACATTTGATGTAGTCACATCATGTATGTGATGTGACTACATTTCCCACATGACTTGTGGGAAATGTAGTCCATAATGTGTGACTGTGGAAAAAAAAAATCTATGGTGCTTCTCCCTTAAACTTGAAATTGGAGCAGGTTATTCCTTAGCATAAAGTGCTGAGCAATAGTTTTTAACACAGAGGAATAGCTTAATGGAGGTATGTGTTATCACAGAGTAATCTGCATCAGTAATTATTGCATGGGACAGCCTGACCGGAGTGGTGGCCTAGTAGAGCATCCACCCCACAGCCGGGAGGCTGTGGGTTCAAGCCCCAGCTGGGCTGTACCTGGGTCATACCAAAGACCAGAAAAATGGTACTAAAGTTATTATCCAAAGTAACTAATTACTTTTATCATGCAGTAATTGGTAAAGTAACTTTGTTACTTTTGAAGATAAGTAACTAGTAGCTGTAAGTGGTTATTAATTTTGAGTAACTTTTCCAGCACTGCCAGCCACAGAGGGAAGCACAAAACCAGTGTACTCCTAGTGCCAGTCCCAAGCCTAGGTAAATGAAGAGGGTTGCGTCAGGAAGGGCATCTGGTGTAAAATCCTTGCCAAGTCAGTATGCGGACCCAACGATCTACTATGGCGACCCATAATAGGGAGCAGCCGTGTGTGTGTGTGTGTGTGTGTGTGTGTGTGTCCCAGCCTCAGTTGCTCTGGTAAGGAATCTGGCCAGAATTCCTTCTCAGAAATAGAGTGAATAGGGCTACAGTTATTTTAGATACCACATGGTGAAGGTAAAACCCCAGTTTCTGAAAGATTTATACTCCACCTTTAGTATGAGCCAGCCATCTTCTAACTTATCTGGGTGTCCGGGCCACAGGGGGCAGCAGTCCAAGTGCAATAGCCCTAGCTGCCACCCTCTTTCACATAGCTCCACAGTCCCCATGAGCCCTCCTGCAAGTGGTGAGCCTACTGGAGGACGGACCCTGTAGCACCTTTGGGCACACTGGGTCCTTGTAATTTTTTTTTTTTTTTCATAGGGATCCACTGGACCGCTCATTGTTTGGCCCTTCACCCAGGACCAGTTTGTCTTGGGAGACCCTACCAGGGGCAAGTTCCCCTCAACAACGTGGCTCCTTGGATCATTAGGGCATTCAAACCCCTCCACCATGATATGGTGGCGACCTTTAGTACAATTTTTCTCAAAATTCATTTTAAGGTTAGAGTAGTCCAAAGTACTACTTTTGGGAACAATTCCAAGTGATTGTCCACATATAATTATTTTTGTATGCCGTTCCGTGAAGTCTCAATCTCCTCAACAGTCAGAGACACAGGATTTTGGACAGTCTTTGTTCCTGAGTGAGACTAGCAGGCATGTTGGGCATGCTTCTATATTTTATAGTCCAATTTAAAGAAAAAAATGAAATGATTTATGGACAGATTGATATTGACAATTAATCATTGTTGTAATTCATGGATTTACAACAAAAGAACATCCAAATAAGAATTTTGAAAGACTAACAAAATCACGTGAATAAATGCTGTATCTGGATAATCAAATATTTGCATCCCTCTTTAAAATTTATGGCTTGTGCTGCTTTTTAATAGTGAAATAAAACAGATCTCACCTTTAACAAGCATCTTATTTTATCACACACTAACCTTATAATAATGTGTACCAAAGTATATGTGACCTATACTACTCTACTCCGGGGTGTTGGTCCTGTCTGAGTCAATTCTCCATCTACCCAAACATGCTGCTGCACTTTCCTCTCAGTTGTGATTGTGATGTGACTTTTCATCAGCTTCCCATAAATCACCTCATAAATCTTCCACACTTTAATTGTCCTTTTCACTTTGTTTCAGTTAGATGGAAGGTCACTTAGCTGCATTTTTTATTTATCTTAGAACAGCCTTGATTGGTGTTTGCCCTCCCCATGCTGGAATATAGTGAAGCCCTTCCCCTCTCTCACCACCCCCCTCGCTGTAGCAGAATTGATGAAATTGGTAATCGTTACAGGCTGCCGCTTTGCAGCGGCTGACCTTCAGGGAGACTCAGGGAGAGGGATGGCGGGAGGCTAAGTGAAGAAAAGGGAGAGGGAGTGGGGGATGTTTTAGCTTTTAATGAATGTAAATTCATCATAGAGCAGTTTTACACCAACTGTGACGGTCTTCTGCAGCAGTAGAGCTAAACTAATCAAAGGCTGTTAGGAGTTACTATGGTGTACATCCACAACTGCCGCAGCTTCACAGAAAGAAAAGAGGGACTTATAACAATTGGATTTGTACCCCAACACAAAATTGTCATGTACAGACTCCTTTACATACTTGCAAAGGGTTACAGACCTTTGCAAATATGAGGTGAATCTGTGAGGGGAATCTGTAATTTTTTTCAAACTTCGTTTTATGAATTGAAACTGGGCCCCTGACCAAATATTTTTCCTTGTCCACTAGTACAGTGATTTCCAACCTGAGTGGCCTGACAGATTGTTTGGGGTGCCACCAGCTATTGTCTAATTTCTCTTAATTCACCTAAAAATTGCAAGTAATTTGCTGTTGTTGTGTGTCGTGCTTATAGTGGCTCTTCCATGTCACTGGGTGAAAGTATGAATGCAATCTTTTCTTCTTCTTCTTCTTGCGGGGCCGCCCCCACAACTTCCACAGCTGGCTGCTCTGCACCTTCAGCCATGCCTGAGTCCACAACACCATCTGGAGGGGCACACCAGTCAGGAAAATGCCACCACCCTCTCCAGAAACTGTATCCCTACATTGGCTGTCCCCAGAACCAAACAAGTGGTGGACACAAACTGCCACAGAGCTCAGCTGGCATTGTGGGGTGAAAAGCACTCCTATGCGGGAGCTCGTCTGTCACCGGTAAGTGGCGGTCTCATTTTAAGACTTATTTTCCGGGTAATGGCAGAATATCAGTGCTGACTGGTTAGGGCGACCAAGCATCAAGCAAATTTTTGGCCTCAGTTGAGCAAAATCAGATTCTTACAGACATGAATTTGTCTGTATTTTGCCCGGCACAAATGTGCTTGTGTTCATGTCTTTCCATTGACTTTATATAATATCACCATGTTTCACACTGAGTATAAATGAATTACAAGACTTAATTATCATTACATATGCAGTAATAGGCTACAGTGTGTCATTTTATAGCATTTTTGGTTTGTGGAGTGTTGAAGGATTTTTTTCTCAATGTGAAAAGGGTGCCATGGCTCAACAAAGCTTGAAAAACACTGCTCTGGTACTTGTCCAAGTGATGGACTAGTTCCACTTATGGTATTAGTTTAATTTTGTAGATGAGTATTTATAGAAGGCAACCCAGCCGCAGGGGGTGCACAAGCCTGTGTACTCCTAGTGCTGGTCCCAAGCCCAGATATATGGGGAGGGTTGTGTCAGGAAAGGCATCTGGCATAAAACCTTTACCAAATCAAACATGTGGCTCATGATTACTGAGACTTCCATACCGGATCGGTTGAGGCCCTTGTTAACAATGACCGTCACTGGTGCTGTTAACTGACAGGGTGCTGGTGGAAATTGGGCTTCTGTTGGTCAAAGATAAAGGAGGAGGAGAGGGGGAAGGCATGTTAGGAGGGAGAGAGAGAAAAGGAAAGGTAGAAGTGTGGAGGTGAGAGTAGGGACTTTAAATGTAGGGACTGTGACTGGCAGAGAGTTGGCTGACATGATGGAGAGAAGAAAGGTAGATGAATGAATGAATGAATGAATAAGGTTTATTGTCAATACTACCATACGTAATACATACAGGATGTACTGTGTGTTCAAGAAATGAGATGGAAGGGAAACAAGGCTAGGAGCATTGGAGGTGGATCTAAACTGTTCTGCTATGGTGTAGATAGGAAGAGAAATGGAATAGGAATAATCTTGAAGGAAGAGTATATGAAGAGTGTTCAGGAGGTAAAGAGGGAGTCAGACAGGATCATGAGTTTGAAGCTAGAAGTCAAAGGTTTGATGTTGAATGTTGTCAGTGTGTATGTCCCACAAGTTGGATATCAGGTAGAAGAGAGAGGGGAATCCTGGAGTAAGTTGGATGAAGTGGTAGAGAGTGTTCCCTGGGAGGGGTGGGGGGAGTGGTGATTGGAGCTGACTTTAATGAACATGTAGGTGAAGGGAACAGATGATGATGATGTGCTGTGGAGATATGGTTTTAAGGAGAGAAATGTGGAAGGACAGATGGTTGTGGATTTTACTAAAATGATGGAAATTTCTGTGGTGAACACAGACTTGAAGAAGAGAGAGCGACATAGGGTGACTTACAAGGTGGACTACATCTTATGCAGAAGGAGAAATCTGAAAGCAATAGACTGCAAGGTGGTGGCATGGGAGAATGTAGCTAGGCAGCATTAGATGGTAGTTTGTAGGGTGACTTTGGAAAGCAAGAAGAGGGAGAGCGTGAAGGCAGAGCCAAAGATTAAGTAGGGGAAGAAGAGAGTGCAGGCGGGGTGGAGAGGGTGGAGACGAGTGTCAGGGGTGATTTGTGACAGAAAGATAGCAACTAGAGTGAAAGGGAAGATTTACAAGATTGTAGTGAGACCTGCTATGATGTATGGTTTGGAGACGGTGGCGATGACAAAAAGTCAGGAGGCAGAGCTGGAGGTGGCAGAGTTGAAGATGTGAAGATTCTCAAGGGTAGTGACTAGGAGGGACAGGATTAGAAATGAGTGTATCAGAGGACTAGCTCAGGTTGAGCGATTTGGAGACGAGGTTAGAGAGGCAAGGCTGAGATGGTTTGGACATGTGCAGAGGAGGGATAGTGGATATATTGGACAAAGGATGTTGAAGATGGAGCTGCCAGGCAGGAGGAAAAGCAGAAGACCACAGAGAAGATTCATGGATGTAGTGAAGGAGGACATGGAGAGGGTTGGTGTTACAGAGGAAGATGCAAGGGATAGGGTGAGATGGAGGCAGATGATCTGCTGTGGCGACCCCTAGAGGGAGCAGCTGAAAGAAGAAAAAAATCAAATTTTAATAGATAATGGTCTGGGAATGCAAGGTTATGAGGAGACATTACCAGATTTTCAATTTCTATGCCATATGCCAGCACAAGGTCCAAAGTGTGGTGGAGATAAGGGGTAGAACTTTATACATTCTGGGAAATCCCCATCCCGTCTAAAATGGCATTAAATGCAATATTAAAGCTATCACTATCTACATCTACATAGATGCTAATCCTATCTACATAGGATTTTGACAGTTTGCATAACCAGAGGGAGTTGATTGATTTAAGAATAGAATAGAATGAGCTTTATTGTCATTGTACAGTTGTACAGCACAGCGAAATTGTGGGTGCTCCACCAGACTACTGCGCAATAAAGTAAGAGAGAAGAATTTGAAATAAAACCGTTACAGAACACACGATTAACCATACAACTGAGGTAAAGGTAGAAGTAAAAATAATAACTAGCCCATTGGTATACACACCGGTATGGTTGTAGCTTCGCGGGTGGAACTATGTACATAAGAGTGCGGAGTGCAGAACACATAATAGAGTAACATGGCCCAAGGATTATGGAAAATACACTACCGTTCAAAAGTTTGGGGTCACTTAGAAATTTCCTTATTACCTCCGCCAGGCCGAAAAGGCCAGGAGGAGGTTATGTTTTTGCCGGAGTTTGTGTGTTTGTCTGTCTGTTTGTCTGTCTGTCTGTTGGTTAGCAAGATAACTCAAAAAGTCTTGGACGGATTTCCATGAAACTTTCAGGCGTTGTTGGAAATGGTACAAGGAAGAACTGATTAAATTTTGGGGGTGATCCGGTTCACCGTCTGGATACAGGAATTTTTTAAAGCATTTTTCAACACTGTGACATACAGCCATTTTCAACATGTGCGCAGGCGCAATAGAGGGCGCTGGTCGACGTGTCTGATGAACACAAACTCCGCCTTCTTCAAAGTTTTAGGCACAAAAGCACACAGAAAACAGGGCTCGCCAGAGTGCCTGTGTTTGCACTACGCTGCAAAAGCTGACACGGGCAGCTGTCCGGCGTCGGATTATTTGGCAGAAATTCCCTGGCCAGCCATAGGGGCTGCGCAAAAACCAGCTCTCTGCCGGGGGAGGCTTCCAAATCCTCTTTTTTCCGCGGACCGCAAACCCAATAAAACCCACGGCAACCATTATTGCACCTTCTTTTGTCCAGCGGCTCCGGAACAGAGAGGAATCCCGGCGCCAGTAATGCTGCGCCTGATATAAGATAAGATAAGATAAGCCTTTATTAGTCCCACAACGGGGAAATTCCAGGATTGCAACAGCACAGGGATAGCAACACTCAGAGCAACAATCAGAAGGCAAGAAAAAACAAGCAAGCAAGAGCAGCTAATATACATATGTACATATTACTATAAAATATATATATACACACACACACACACAGACACACAGTGCAGAGCATTGTAGCTGGATGGAATAAATATATGAATATATGAACACACAGTGCAGAGCATTGTAGCTAGATGGAATAAATATGTAAATATATAAACACCCACAGTATGGAGCATTGCAGCTAGGTGGAATAAATATGCAAGTATATAAACACACACAGTGCGGAGCAATGTAGCTAGATGGAATAATATGTAGATATATAAAAACACAGTGCGGAGCATTGTAGCTAGATGGAATAAATATATAGATATATAAATATAAACACACCCAGTGCAGAGCATTGTAGCTAGATGGAATAAATATGTAAATATACACTCACCGGCCACTTTATTAGGTACACCTGTCCAACTGCTCGTTAACACTTAATTTCTAATCAGCCAATCACATGGCGGCAACTCAGTGCATTTAGGCATGTAGACATGGTCAAGACAATCTCCTGCAGTTCAAACCGAGCATCAGTATGGGGAAGAAAGGTGATTTGAGTGACTTTGAACGTGGCATGGTTGTTGGTGCCAGAAGGGCTGGTCTGAGTATTTCAGAAACTGCTGATCTACTGGGATTTTCACGCACAACCATCTCTAGGGTTTACAGAGAATGGTCCGAAAAAGAAAAAATATCCAGTGAGCGGCAGTTCTGTGGGCGGAAATGCCTTGTTGATGCCAGAGGTCAGAGGAGAATGGCCAGACTGGTTCGAGCTGATAGAAAGGCAACAGTGACTCAAATAACCACCCGTTACAACCAAGGTAGGCAGAAGAGCATCTCTGAACGCACAGTACGTCGAACTTTGAGGCAGATGGGCTACAGCAGCAGAAGACCACGCCGGGTGCCACTCCTTTCAGCTAAGAACAGGAAACTGAGGCTAGAATTTGCACAAGCTCATCGAAATTGGACAATAGAAGATTGGAAAAACGTTGCCTGGTCTGATGAGTCTCAATTTCTGCTGCGACATTCGGATGGTAGGGTCAGAATTTGGCGTCAACAACATGAAAGCATGGATCCATCCTGCCTTGTATCAATGGTTCAGGCTGGTGGTGGTGGTGTAATGGTGTGGGGAATATTTTCTTGGCACTCTTTGGGCCCCTTGGTACCAATTGAGCATCGTTGCAACGCTACAGCCTACCTGAGTATTGTTGCTAACCATGTCCATCCCTTTATGACCACAATGTACCCAACTTCTGATGGCTACTTTCAGCAGGATAATGCGCCATGTCATAAAGCTGGAATCATCTCAGACTGGTTTCTTGAACATGACAATGAGTTCACTGTACTCAAATGGCCTCCACAGTCACCAGATCTCAATCCAATAGAGCATCTTTGGGATGTGGTGGAACGGGAGATTCGCATCATGGATGTGCAGCCGACAAATCTGCGCCAACTGTGTGATGCCATCATGTCAATATGGACCCAATTCTCTGAGGAATGCTTCCAGCACCTTGTTGAATCTATGCCACGAAGAATTGAGGCAGTTCTGAAGGCAAAAGGGGGTCCAACCCGTTACTAGCATGGTGTACCTAATAAAGTGGCCGGTGAGTGTATAAACACACACAGTGCAGAGCATTGTTGCTAGGTGGGATGAAACAGCATAACCGTCTATTTAGTTATCCTACATGGTATGATTATGTGCCCATACATATTCTCACCCTCCATAGCGACCGGTATGTTCCTAGTTGTATGCCGGAGAGGACCATTGTGTAAGTCTATTGCATCTTTTGCATTCAAAAAAAAACTATTAGTTTGTTACGTCTTTTTGCTATCTCTGCGAGCAGCCCTGCTTAGGTTATACAGTCTGACAGCCGTTGGTAGGAAGGACCTACGAAACCTCTCGGTTGTGCACCTGGGATGATGTAGTCTGCTGCTAAATGAGCTCCTCAGTGCATCCAGTATGTCCTGCATAGGGTGGAACTCGGACTCCAGCAGAGATGACAGTTTAGCCACCGTCCTTCTCTCTCCTATCTCCTCCATCGGATCAAGGCGCTGCCCCAGGACAGAGCTAGCTTTCTTAATCAGTTTGTTCAGTCTCTTCCTATCGGCTGCAGTAATGCCACTGCCCCAGCAGACCACTCCAAAAGTGATGGCTGATGCCACCACCGTGTCATAGAATGACTTCAGCAGCGCCCCTTGTACACCAAAAGACCTGAGTCTCCTCAGCAGGAACAGCCTGCGCTGTCCCTTCTTGTAGAGTGCGTCAGTATTGTGTGACCAGTCTAGTTTATTGTTCAGATGAATACCCAGGTACTTGTAGGATGTCACCATCTCGATGTCTGTTCCCTGTATATTTACTGGTGCTGTGAGGGGCTGCCCATGCCTGCGGCAGTCCACCACCAGCTCCTTAGTTTTCCTCGCGTTGATCTGGAGGCAGTTCCGATGGCACCAGTCCACAAAGTCCTGGATAAGCCCTCTGTACTCAGCTTCATCTCCGCTGGAGATGAGACCAACGATCGCAGAGTCATCAGAGAACTTCTGTAGATGGCAATGTGTTGTGTTGTGTGAGAAGTCCGCAGTATAAAGAGTGAACAAGAAGGGAGCCAGCACCGTTCCCTGGGGGGCCCCCGTGCTACTGATGATCGTGTCGGAAACACAGTCCCGGGTCTCACTCTAATGCTAAAAGTGACTGCATCAGGGATTTACCACCTTGAATGAATGAATGAATGAATGAATGAATGAATGGCCTGGGCCCGCCGCAAAACCTCACACGGGCAACTGTCCGCCGACGGATTGTTTGGCAGAAATTCCCCGGCCAGCCATAGGAGCTGCGCATTTGGCACAAATTCACCGGCCAGCCATAGGCGCTGCGCAAAAACGAGCTCTCTGCCGGCGAAGCCTCTAAATTCTCGTTTGCCGCGGAGCGCAACCCCCCAAAAAATAATATTGTAGCGAACTCAATATGAGCACCCTACTTGGCTTGCCAAGTGGCTTGACCCTATTGGCGACACAGGTACAGTGCGGGACTCCGGAGCGTGAGTTCGAACCTCCCGGTGGCACGTCGCCATGTCGAGCAGCACGTTACAATATAATATAAAACCCACGGCAACCTGTCTACCCAATTTGCATCTGTCAGTGGAGGAGATGGACACAACAGCAACACTTCAGTTTATTACCTCCGCCAAGGAGGCAATGCTTTTACTACTGAACCACTAATCCTATCACTATCAGATTGATTGTCATTGATTAATTGTGTGTTTATTGCACTGTCCCTGTCAAATAAACAAATAATCATTGTCAATCCAATTGCTAGTCATATGTTTACATGCTCAAGGAATCTGAAAACGTACACACAAACACTGTATGGGGGGAATTGTGGCGCTTGGCGGAGGTCTGCGCTCTCCGAGTGCTTTTCTAGTTTTTGAAAGAAAAGCACTTTTTTTCAATGAAGATAACTTTAAACTAATCAGAAATACACTCTATACATTGCTAATGTGGTAAATGACTATTCTAGCTGCAAATGTCTGGTTTTTGGTGCAATATCTACATAGGTGTACAGAGGCCCATTTCCAGCAACTATCACTCCAGTGTTCTAACGGTACAGTGTGTTTGCTCATTGCGTCAGAAGGCTAATGGATGATTAGAAAACCCTTGTGCAATCATGTTAGGTCTGCAATGCTGTAATTGCTGCAAATGGAGGATTCTTTGACGAAAGCAAAGTTTGAAGGAAAAATATATTATTTCAAATACAAATCATTATTTCTAACCTTGTCAATGTCTTGACTATATTTTCTATTCATTTTACAACTCATGGTGGTAAATAAGTGTGACTTTTCATGGAAAACACAAAATAATTGTCTGGGTGACCCCAAACTTTTGAACGGTAGTGTATGTCCAGTCATGATTTCACGGATGGGTCAATACACATGAAAGTGAGGAGTGCAATAACATGTGAGTTATAGTGATAATTAAAAGGTCCTCACTTCTGCGCATGTGAGCGTTCAGAGGGAGGGAGGTGGGGCCTCTGACTGTTGGCAGTTTGGATGGCCCAGGGGAAGAAACCGTCAGTCCAGAGGTGTGGGACCTGATCGATCTAAGCCGTCATCCAGAGGGAAGCAGGTCAAACAGGTGGTGAGCGGGATGTGAGGGGTCTCCTGTGATGGCCTTGATCCTTCTGAGACACGAGTCTCTGGAGATGTCTTCCAGGGAGGGCAGAGGTCTGCTGATGATTTTTTGGGCGGTGTTGATGACCGTGTGCACAGCCTTCTTGTTCTCGGCCATGGAGCCGGCGTACCACACACCCAGACAGTAGGTGAGCACGCTCTCCACTGAGCAGTGGTAGAAGGCCAGCAGCAGCTTCTTGTCCAAGTTGTTCTTCCTCAGGACACGGAGGAAGTGCAGCCGCTGCTGGGCTTTCTTCACCAGGGCCTTGGTTTTGACAGTCCAGGAGAGGTCAGAGGAGATGCGGGTGGCCAGGAACCTGAAGGCGGGGACGTTTTCCATGCAGGCACCATTTATGAAGAGGGTGGGGGGGTGGTCCTTTCTGTTCTTCCCGAAGTCCAGAATGAGATCTTTGGTTTTTTGGACATTCAGTTTCAGGTTGTTTGCTTGGCACCACAGCAACAGATTCTCTTGTCCGCTTATTTCACAGTGATGGTGGTTGAGTGGGTTGGAATACAGTCAAAGGGATACAGGGAGTACAGTAGAGGACTTAGTATGCAGCCAACATAATCCTCTTGCCCTTACCAAAGGTGCGTTTCGCCCAGTAGTGTACTCCGAAGTGGACTACACAGGGTATTTCACCATATTAAGTGAGATTCCAAACTGAAGGGAGCGAACAGTCTTCACTTCATAGGGAACTGAGAAGGAAAGAAGTTAACAACTGTACATCACTTCACTGGAAGTTGACAAGAAGATTACCCATAAGCCATTGCACCTCAAATACGATTAAAATAAACTATTGTTGCTAATGTTATTAACAAGCTAAATTGGTGTTGGTTATTGGTTATATCAACTGATAGTAATAAAAATATATTTGTATTAATATTTAAGAAATATAAATTATCAGTACGTGTTCATGGTTGCCGTGGTAACGCATGGAGGAAGGGGCTGATGGTTCCAGGGTGTTTCAAATGGAGAAATTTTGTGAAGGGCAGTTAACTTCACTGATATTCCCTGAGAACAGAGCAGGGAGTTGGGAATACAGTTGAAGGACACCGTGGATTGGAACATAGCTCTGTAAGGGATAGTAAATCAGTCTGATGATCAATTAAATTATGAGGAGGAACAGAGGCCAACTCATTAGATTTATAGCCTGTATGTTTAATTTGAATTTTATCAACTTTTTGTTCACTCACTTTAAGATACATAAAATAAAATAAGTAGTTTTATAAATTAAAAAAAAAGTTTTATTGATACTAACAGTATAAATCTATAATAAAATTATATATTAATTTATTAATATATAATTGATATTTTAATTATTAATTATTACAGTGGGGCAAAAAAGTATTTAGTCAGCCACCAATTGTGCAAGTTCTCCCACTTAAAAGATGAGAGAGGTCTCCAATTTTCATCATAGGTATACCTCAACTATGAGAGACAAAATGAGAAAAAAAAAATCCAGAAAATCACATTGTCTGATTTTTAAAGAATTTCTTTGCAAATTATGGTGGAAAATAAGTATTTGGTCACCTACAAACAAGCAAGATTTCTGGCTCTCACAGACCTGTAACTTCTTTAAGAGGCTCCTCTGTCCTCCACTTGTTACCTGTATTAATGGCACCTGTTTGAACTCATTATCAGTATAAAAGACACCTGTCCACAACCTCAAACAGTCAGACTCCAAACTCCACAATGGTCAAGACCAAAGAGCTGTCAAAGGACACCAGAAACAAAATTGTAGACCTGCACCAGGCTGGGAAGACTGAATCTGCAATAGGTAAGCAGCTTGGTGTGAAAAAATCAACTGAGGGAGCAATTATTAGAAAATGGAAGACATACAAGACCACTGATAATCTCCCTTGATCTGGGGCTCCACGCAAGATCTCACCCCGTGGGGTCAAAATGATCACGAGAACGGTGAGCAAAAATCCCAGAACCACACGGGGGGACCTAGTGAATGACCTGCAGAGAGCTGGGACCAAAGTAACAAAGGCTACCATCAGTAACACACTACGCCGCCAGGGACTCAAATCCTACAGTGCCAGACGTGTCCCCCTGTTTAAGCCAGTACATGTCCAGGCCCGTCTGAAGTTTGCTAGAGAGCATTTGGATGATCCAGAAGAGGATTGGGAGAATGCTATATGGTCAGATGAAACCAAAATAGAATTTTTTGGTAAAAAATCAACTTGTCGTGTTTGGAGGAGAAAGAACACCATACCTACTGTGAAGCATGGGGGTGGAAACATTGTGCTTTGGGGCTGTTTTTGTGCAAAGGGACCAGGGCGACTGATCCATGTAAAGGAAAGAATGAATGGGGCCATGTATTGTGAGATTTTGAGTGAAAACCTCCTTCCATCAGCAAGGGCATTGAAGATGAAACGTGGCTGGGTCTTTCAGCATGACAATGATCCCAAACATACCACCCGGGCAACGAAGGAGTGGCTTCGTAAGAAGCATTTCAAGGTCCTGGAGTGGCCTAGCCAGTCTCCAGATCTCAACCGCATAGAAAATCTTTGGAGGGAGTTGAAAGTCCGTGTTGCCCAGCGACAGCCCCAAAACATCACTGCTGTAGAGGAGATCTGCATGGAGGAATGGGCAAAAATACCAGCAACAGTGTGTGAAAACCTTGTGAAAACTTACAGAAAACGTTTGACCTCTGTCATTGCCAACAAAGGGTATATAACAAAGTATTGACATGAACTTTTGTTATTGACCGAATACTTATTTTACCGAGGAATTTACCAATTAATTCATTAAAAATCCTTCAATGTGATTTTCTGGATTTTTTTTTCTTATTTTGTCTCTCATAGTTGAGGTATACCTATGATGAAAATTGGAGACCTCTCTCATCTTATAAGTGGGAGAACGTGCACAATTGGTGGCTGATTAAAAACTTTTTTACCCCACTGTATAACAATTTAAAATTTTAAATATTAATACATTTGTGTTAATTTATTAATAATATTAATACATATTTATATTTTATTTTAGTATTACATAAATATATTTAATATTAATTTATTTAAAATTTACAATTTTAAAATAATTTGATGTATTAAATAATAATTTAATATATCCTCCCACATGCCAAAGACATGCAGGTTAGATTAATTGGCATCAACTGGGGATTCTAAATTGTCCTTAGGTATGACTGTGAGAGTGAATGGTTGTCTATCTCTCTGTGTCGGCCCTGCGATGGACTGGTGATCTGTCCAGGGTGTACCCTGCCTCTCGCCCAAAGATGCTGGGATAGGCTCCAGCCCCCCCGCGACCCAAAAAGGATTAAGCGGAAGAAGATGGATGGATGGATGGATATTGTAAATATTGTAAATAGAATCCCCAGTTGATGCCAATTAATCTAACCTGCATGTCTTTGGCCTGTGGGGGGAAACCGGAGTACCCATAGAAAACCCACTCAGACACGGGGAGAACATGCAAAATCCACACAGAAGGGTCACCGATGGTTAGGGGTGGGATTGAACCCATGACCTTCTTGCTGTGCTGCCACAGTGCTAACCACTATTCCACCGAGCTGCCATATTCATATAAATTATATTATTTATAATTATAAATACTTATTTGCAATTAAATCATATTTTTATTACCTCCGCCAAGGAGGTTATGTTTTTACCAGGGTTTGTCTCTTTGTTTGTCTGTTTGTTTGTTTGTCTGTCTGTTACCAACATAACTCAAAAAGTTATGAACGGATTTTGATGACATTTTCAGGACAAGTCCGAAATGGGACAAAGAAGAACTGATTAAATTTTGGGAGTGATCCGGATCAGCGTCTGGATCCAGGAATTTTTTAAAGGATTCTTTATCATTTCGAGATAGGGCCATTTTTAGCATATGTGTATATAACTTCACAATAAATGGTCAGGACGCTTGCCAAATAAATACAGGATAAAGATCCCAATAGTTTAGAGGAAATATCAAAGACTGATCCGGATCCTGCAAAAAATCCAGATACTGTGATCCACAACAGGAAATAATAGGGGATCTTTGGAATTTTCATCACTGTAAGGTAACAAATTAAGATATAAACATACAACAAACACCAAAATGTAGCCAAGACATCTTCAACCTGAGCCTGAAGCTGGGGAGGGTACCACAGCTGTGGAAAACATCTTGTGTGGTACCTGTACCAAAGACTTCCCACCCCAAAGACCTGAACAGCTACAGACCAGTGGCCCTGACGTCCCACATGATGAAGACCCTGGAGAGACTGCTCCTTGCTCACCTCCTCCCCCTGGTGGGACCAGCGATGGATCCACTCCAGTTCGCCTACCAGCATGGCATTGGGGTGGAGGATGCGGTGATCTTCCTCCTTCACTGTTCTCTGTCCCACCTGGAGAAGCCCAGGAATGCGGTGAGGATCATGTTCTTTGACTTCTCCAGTGCTTTCAAAACCATCCAACCGATGATCCTGAAGGACGAGCTGCTGTGTGCAGGGGTGGACCAGCACCTGTCATCATGGATCCTGGACTACCTCACAAACCGGCCACAGTTTGTGAGAACCCGGGACTGTGTGTCCGACACGATCATCGGTAGCACGGGGGCCCCCCAGGGAACAGTTTTGGCTCCCTTCCTGTTCACCCTTTATACTGCGGACTTCTCACACAACACAACACACTGCCATCTACAGAAGTTCTCTGACAACTCTGCTATTGTTGGCCTCATCTCCAACGGAGATGAAGCTGAGTACAGAGGGCTTATCCAGGACTTTGTGGACTGGTGCCATCGGAACTGCCTCCAGATCAACGCGAGGAAAACTAAGGAGCTGGTGGTGGACTGCCACAGGCAAGGACAACCCCTCACAGCACTAGTAAATATACAGGGAACAGACATCGAGATGGTGACATCCTACAAGTGCCTGGGTGTTCATCTGAACAATAAACTAGACTGGTCACACAATACCAACACACTCTACAAGAAGGGACAGCGCAGGCTGTTCCTACTGAGGAGACTCAGGTCTTTTGGTGTACAAGGTGCGCTGCTGAAGACATTCTACGACATGGTGGTGCATCAGCCATCACTTTTGGAGTGGTCTGCTGGGGCAGTGGCATTACAGCAGCTGATAGGAAGAGACTGAACAAACTGATCAAGAAAGCTAGCTCTGTCCTGGGGCAGCGCCTTGACCCAGTGGAGGAGATAGGAGAGAGAAGGATAGTGGCTAAACTGTCATCTCTGCTGGAGTCCGAGTTCCACCCTATGCAGGACATACTGAATGCACTGAGGAGCTCATTTAGCAGCAGACTACATCATCCTAGGTGCACAACTGAGAGGTTTCGCAGGTCCTTCCTACCTACAGCTGTCAGACTGTACAACCTAAGCAGGGCTGCTCGCAGAGATAGCAAAAAGACGTGACAACCTAATAGTATTGAATGCAAAAGACGCAACAGACTTACACAATGGTCCCCTCCGGTATACAACTAGGAAAATACCGGTCGCTATGGAGGGTGAGAATATGTATGGGTACATTATCATACCATGTAGGATAACTAAGTAGACGGTTATGCTGTTTCATTCCATCTAGCTACAATGCTCCACGCTGTGTGTGTTTATATATTTACATATTTATTCCATCTAGCTACAATGCTCCGCACTGTGTGTGTTTATATATTTACATATTTATTCCAGCTAGCTACAATGTGCCGCACTGTGTGTTTATATATTTATATATTTATTCCATCTAGCAACAATGCTCCACACTGTGTGTGTTTATATATTTACATATTTATTCCATCTAGCTACAATGCTCCGCACTGTGTTTACATATTTACATATTTATTCCATCTAGCTACAATACTCTGCACTGTGTGTCTATATATACAGTATATATATATATATATATATGGGTGTTTTTTTTTGGGGGGGGGGGTCCAGTGCACTATATCAGGGGTATCCGACTTTCAAGCGCTCTCTCTTTTTCTGTAATTTGCAGATGTCGGTTTCGTTTTTATAATATGCAAGGGAACATAAGAGTTTCAGACTTGCATTGCAATTTTAAAAAAAAATCATTGATTTTGCCGTTAGAATTGAAACTATTGGTCGTGTCCCCTCATTTTTCCCAGTTTTTGTGTGACATGAAAATCGCATCAGTTTCAAAGTACTGTAAAGTGATCTCTGAGTAACTCTTTCTACTCAAAATGCAAGAGATAACAGAGTTGTAATGCAAATTCAAAATAAAACATTCCCCAATGTGATCAGATCTATGGTTTTTGTACGGCGACCCCTGCAAATTTACTCGTACAACGTAAATTTCCGTGTCCCCAAATTTACGCAGCAACATGCAAGTTATTTGGTAAAGTAACCAGAAAACAGGAAGTGCTGATGCTTTTCACTTTGCACCTTTCAAATCCCAAACCATACACGTAAAAAGGAGATCAGTCTTTGTGAAGCTCAGATGTAGAATATTTCAATAAAATCTCAAACATTTATGACACATCGAATATGGTGTCCTTTAAAAAATTTACGTCTTCGGTCTTGGTCGGCCGCGTGCAGCCCCGTCTGGCGAGGTGACCGCCCTGGGAAAGCACTATTTTCTCTACCCCGGATGTGCTCAACCCATGTGGAGAGGATTAACCGTGGCCACTTTATATTGAAGTTATCGAAGGTCCAAACTTCCGTATCCCGCATTTATGCCTTTTGTGATTTTACGTCTTATCCAACAAACAGGGAGAATTTGAAGGTATGTATACACGTTATCACATCTTAATATGTCATGAAAATGTAGCTGTTGATGAGTTTTGATGCGTGAAAAATACTGGAAGTGTTGAAGTTGTTTTGTGTAAAACGTGTGCCATTGCAAAGTGCATTGGCACACGGGGAAACAAAAGCCCGAGTGTCCCGTTTACATCTCCATTTACAAGTAGTTGAAGTGAGCGCTCATCCTCAAGAGTTCCTGAACTCGAATGGCGTTACGAAAATAGTTAATAGTTTCATAAACCTGACACAATTGGATAGTGATTAGTCAATTTCATGTGCAGATTTGATCAATTTTAAATTTTGCCACCAATGTCACACATTGGACCCCTAATAAATAAAAACACCCATATATATACAGTGGGGTAAAAAAGTATTTAGTCAGCCACCAATTGTGCAAGTTCTCCCACTTAAAAGATGAGAGAGGTCTCCAGTTTTCATCATAGGTATACCTCAACTATGAGAGACAAAATAAAAAGAAAAAAATCCAGAAAATCACATTGAAGGATTTTTAATGAATTAATTGGTAAATTTCTTGGTAAAATAAGTATTTGGTCAATAACAAAAGTTCATCTCAGTACTTTGTTATATACCCTTTGTTGGCAATGACAGAGGCCAAACGTTTTCTGTAAGTTTTCACAAGGTTTTCACACACTGTTGCTGGTATTTTGGCCCATTCCTTCATGCAAATCTCCTCTAGAGCAGTGATGTTTTGGGGCTGTCGCTGGGCAACACAGACTTTCAACTCCCTCCAAAGATTTTCTATGGGGTTGAGATCTGGAGACTGGCTAGGCCACTCCAGGACCTTGAAATGCTTCTTACGAAGCCATTCCTTCGTTGCCTGGGCGGTGTGTTTGGGATCATTGTCATGCTGAAAGACCCAGCCACGTTTCATCTTCAATGCCCTTGCTGATGGAAGGAGGTTTTCACTCAAAATCTCACGATACATGGCCCCATTCATTCTTTCCTTTACACAAATCAGTCATCCTGGTCCCTTTGCGGAAAAACAGCCCCAAAGTATGATGTTTCCACTCCCATGCTTCACAGTAGGTATGGTTTTCTTTCTCCTCCAAACACGACAAGTTGAGTTTTTACCAAAAAGTTCTATTTTGGTTTCATCTGACCATATGACATTCTCCCAGTCCTCTTCTGGATCATCCAAATGCTCTCTAGCAAACTTCAGACGGGCCTGGACATGTACTGGCTTAAGCAGGGGGACACGTCTGGCACTGCAGGATTTGAGTCCCTGGCGGCGTAGTGTGTTACTGATGGTAGCCTTTGTTACTTTGGTCCCAGCTCTCTGCAGGTCATTCACTAGGTCCCCCCATGTGGTTCTGGGATTTTTGCTCACCGTTCTCATGATAATTTTGACCCCACGGGGTGAGATTTTGCGTGGAGCCCCAGATCGAGGGAGATTATCAGTGGTCTTGTATGTCTTCCATTTTCTAATAATTGCTCCCACAGTTGATTTCTTCACACCAAGCTGCTTACCTATTGCAGATTCAGTCTTCCCAGCCTGGTGCAGGTCTACAATTTTGTTTCTGGTGTCCTTTGACAGCTCTTTGGTCTTGGCCATAGTGGAGTTTGGAGTCTGACTGTTTGAGGTTGTGGACAGGTGTCGTTTATACTGATAACGGGTTCAAACAGGTGCCATTAATACAGGTAACGAGTGGAGGACAGAGGAGCCTCTTAAAGAAGAAGTTACAGGTCTGTGAGAGCCAGAAATCTTGCTTGTTTGTAGGTGACCAAATACTTATTTTACTGAGGAATTTACCAATTAATTCATTAAAAATCCTTCAATGTGATTTTCTGGATTTTTTTTCTCATTTTGTCTCTCATAGTTGAGGTATACCTATGATGAAAATTGGAGACTTCTCTCATCTTTTAAGTGGGAGAACTTGCACAATTGGTGGCTGACTAAATATTTTTTTGCCCCACTGTACATATATATTAATATGTACATATGTATACTAGCTGCTCTTGTTTTTTCTTGCCTTCTGATTGTTGCTCTGAGTGTTGCTATCCCTGTGCTGTTGCAATCCTGGAATTTCCCCATTGTGGGACTAATAAAGGCTTATCTTATCTTATCTTTTCTTATCTTATTTTATCTTATCTTAAGACACTGAGGAATCAGTAGTGTGCCAATGGATTTGTTGTATCTTCAAAAGCTATGGAGCTATATCCAGAAGAAAACCGCCATTACCGAAAAAGTGATTTCTGTCAATAACTACTGAACTAATAAAGATATCAACGTGAATCCAATTGCTAAAGGTATGTTTTGATGGTCAAGGAAGCTGAAAATATAGATAAAATAAATGTAGAACTATTATATTTGGGGAAAATCCCAATATTAGGGGGAACTGAGGTACTTGGCGGAGGTCTGCGCTCTCTGAGTGCTTTTCTAGTTTACAATGTTTTAAATAAAATACTTTTTACAAATATAGTTGTAGTAATTTTATTTATTTACTTTTTATTTAATAAGTAAACAAAAATAAGTATTTTTATTTACTTTAGAGGGAGCAGACAGTGATTCTCTGATGGGGAAGATGGGCTAAGTTGAGGGGTGGCAGACGGAGAGAAGCTGCCGAGAGGCGTGTAAGTCTAGCTATGCACTAGATCAGAGGTGGGCAATCATGTGCCATGGAGGGCCACTCCACTGCAGGTTTTCTGTTCCACCCAGTTTCTTCAGCAGGTGTTTGCTTTTGTCAACTTCAAGGATTGCTAATCATTGAGCTGAAGAGACTGGGTGGAACAGAAAACCTGCAGTGGTATGGCCCTCACTGGCCACCCCTGCACTAGATGTCAAGAAAGCATTTGACTGTGTGTAGCACTGTGGACTGGTGACCAAGCTCACCACCTTTGGCATCTGTGGAGACATACACAACTGGATATCTTCATTTTTAGCTGATTGTCAGCAGGCGGCTCGCCCACTCATCCACTGTGGCCCGCCAGTCCATTTCCAAAAATCAATTATTTATTTATATAACAATTGGAACTGCATTCTTAAATGCAATTATAGAATCCGCCAGCAGAGAGCGCTCTAATCAAAACCTAAGTGTTGCTCTCTGCTAGTGATAGAGCAAGAGTGAGGGAGCCACTAGCGGGAGCAGCATTGACAGTGTGCACGAGAGTGTTGTCAGGTATGTTTTACATGGTAAGACCGCATTAATAGGCTCTAAACAGCACTAAATGTACAAACTAGGCTGCTTTTAAACAAGAATAAATTGTACAGCTGAGAAGCTGTAGCATTTATTCTTCTTTGGCAGGTGAAGCCCATGTCAGCAATAAAAGTTAAGAGACTAGATGTTGTAATCTGCTGATTTTTTTTTTTTTTTCCATTTATACCAGTGGCTCTTAAACTTTTTTAATTCCACATTTTGGGGAGCCAGACATCACCAAGCCCACACAGCTATCTCTCTGCCCCTCCACACCCACAATGAATCCATGAGCAAGCAAAGCCTCGTCATATTTCCTTTTCTTCTTGGCTTCTTTTGTTAATGTCCAGAATTTCTCTTTGCTCATCATTTTGATGCAGTTTTAAAAATTAGGTCATGATATAATTTTATCCATCCATCCATCTATCTATCCATCCAGCTATCCATCCATCCATCCATCTTCTACTGCAGGGCTATTCAATTACAAAATCAGTTGAGCCATAGTTTGAAATCAAGATATGTAACTGAGGCACGCATGTTCACTGAACTGTTGAATATGACAAATTTCAAACCAAAACATATCAATATGACAAAAAATATGCACTTTTTATTTATTGTCTTGGTTTTAAATGTGCACTTGGCACATGACAAAGGCATATCGTAAGTGCATAAAAACACAACAGTGCTGGGGTTGGGTAGAAGTTGAAGTAGTAGAAATATTTTTCCCCTTGAACAGCAATTAAATAAAATGAAAAAATAAAATTCTGTAAATAACCATTTTGGTCACATCCTACTCAAGTATATCTCAAAGTGCATAAAAACTTAATGGGCACCGTTAGTAGCATTAACATTTGTTTCCCTTTTAAAATAAAATATACTACATCCTGGTCACAACTGATCTTAGCACATCACAAAGTGCATTTAGCTGAATAAAAAATGAACTGTCAAACACTTCAGTGCACAAACCTTCCAAGAAGAGATTGATAACATTAACAAACATTGCACATCCACTGTTGTGTTTTGTTTTCTTTTAAATTACTACATGTGTGAGTAGGAACCTCAGGGTACACCCTGGACAGACTGCCATTCCATTGTAGGGCAGATATAATTTTATCATTCATTGATTCATCTTCTTCCTCTTAATCCTTTTTGGGTCGCGGGGGGTGCTGGAGCCTATCCCAGCATCTTTGGACGAGAGGCAGGGTACACCCTGGACAGATCGCCAGTCCATCGCAGGGCCAACACAGAGGGACAGACAACCATTCACTCTCACAGTCATACCTAAGGGCATTTTAGAATCCCCAGTTTTGATGCCAGTTAACCTAATTACATATAGGTATAATTTTATCAGTAATTTTAATTCTAATATGATAAAACACTGAGTAGCTTTTATTTTCATTTTCAGTTTTAATTGTGAAACTTTTAACTTTGCAGGAAGTAGTACCCTTCCCCCCAATCTCTGTTCGGCATGGATTTATTTTCACTCCTAAAGTGCTATCTGCTGGTGTGTCACAAGGCAGCATTCTGGGGCCCTTGTCATTTCTCCTGTTTATAGACTATCTTGCTTCATATCTTGACAATGACCTTCACCTCTTTGCTGATGATTCTATTCTCCATGCAGCCATAAAAATCCTGCATACCGCACAATTTGCACCGATAGCCTACAATGGGACTTGTATGCAATTGAGAAGTGGGCATCTGACTGGTGCATTACTTTCAATGCAAGCAAGATGGAGGAAATGATCATCAGCAGAAAACGTGACAAGACACATCCTCCTCTTTATTTCATCGACAACCAGCTATGCACCATCACTCTACTTGGGGTGATCATCGGCAACACTCTTACCTGGACTCCGTATGTCACAAGTCTTGTGAGGAAAACTGCAAAGCGGCTCTTTATCCTCAGCCAGTCAAGGGACCTTCTCTCGCTCATGGCCAGAGTTACCATCTACAAGGCCTACATAAGACCCCTTACGGAATACGCATCACCTATCTGGAGTAGAGCGGGTGGCATCGCTCTTGGTCTTCTCGACAGACTTCAGCGGAAAGCCCTGCACCTCTTGAGAATTGATGATCCTATCATTTATCCCTTGGAGCATAAATGGGATGTAACAACTCTTTGAATCTTCTACAGACATTTCTTCTTTATGCCATCCTTGGAGCTGGGTACCATTCTCCCCCCCTTGTTCTCTAGTTCCTGGACAGCGAGATCATCTGTTACTTCTCATCCTTACTGTGTAACCATACCCAGGTCTCGCACACATCTTCATCAATCTTCGTACATACCTAGGTCATGCCAATTATGGAATTCTCTCCCAGTCCACATCTCCCCCCCTGCACCAAACATGGGCGAGTTTAAGAAAAATGTTAATGAGTTTTTAATCTCTAATTTGTAATATGTTGTCATTAGTGCTGAGTGGCATGAGCCCAGCAGCCACTACCCTGTTTGGCTTTTACACACATACAATTTGATATGCAATTTACTCTTGGAATATTACTTTATATGTAAATGGAATATAACTTTGGGTTTTGTGGACCACTTTTCATCAGAAATGATGGCAACATCAGCTCTTGTAATAAGTTTAAAAAAAAAAAAAGACTCTGCTTCCTGATCCAAACTCTGAGCAGTCAAGGCTTCACCAGCCAGTTTCACCAGATACATACAGTATGTTTCATAAGTACCACATGAAACTCATCCTGTGATCATTTCTGCACCTGGATGTATGCCTGTTTCTGTGCACTTTATATAAATGAGGGCTAATGCTTTTATGCATCTCAGTTTTCTTGCACATTTGTTGACAAACCTTGAGATCGTCTGTCAGTTTTCCTTCCTCACAGACTGCCTTCCATGGATATTGCTTTTATACCAGGTCATGATTATAATCACCCATTTGAAATGACATTATTTCATTTTTTTAACCCCATTACAAGCTGTTATTTGCCCTGTCCATTTGTCTGTGTTTGTGCTTCCACACTTGAAAAAAACAAACGAGCAAAGAAAAACAGGGGGTCCAGCAGGGGGTAAAGTCTGTTGTCTCTGTCTGCCTTGCTTGCAGGCCTGAAATACAGAAAAGGATGTATCAGATAAATCAGTGTTGGAAAAAAAAATTCCTGCGGCACCCCACCAATCTAAAATATTATAAAATGACACATAGTAGTGTATTATTGCATATCTAATGACAGCTTAGTCTTGTAATTTGTTTATACTCTGTGTGAAATGTGGCACAGTTGCATACAAAGTCAGTGGAAAGATGCAAACATGCACATTTACTCCCAAGTGACGTGAGTACATGCAAGTTTGCTTCTGCGAGTTGGCTATTGTTCAACTCAGGCCAGGAGTTTGCTTGATGCTTGCGGGACAGGGAATCAGTTTGAAGATGGGACAGCTACTTGCTGGATTCACCTCTCATCAGATGCGTGCTCCCGAGAAGGGAGTTCTTTTCACAATGCATGTGCCTTTCTTGGCACGGCACCGGCGGACCTCCGTGGTGGTTGTGTCCGCCGCTTGTTTGGTGCTGGGAACGGCTGATGTCGGGATGCGGGTTTTGGGGTGGTGGTGACATTTTCCTGTCCGGATGGTGTCGTGCCCTCATGCATTGTGGGGCTTTTTGGGATCTTTTTGTGGCAGATGCAAAACTGGCCCCACCTCTCTGCCAAGAGAATTTTCCATCAAGAGGAGGAAGAAGAGGAGGGATTGCATTCATGCTATATCCCCGCGGACATGGAGGAGCCACTGTAGACATCAGTGCACTACAACAAAAAGTTGTTTGCATTTTTTTTTTGATCAATTAAGAAGTGAAATTAGACAATTTCCCATGGGACCCTAAACTTTCTCTCATAGACTCCCTGGGGTCGTTGAAAAACACTGAAATAAATGAAGGATGAAGCAAATGAAATGTTGACCAGACAAAACATGAAATATCTTTTCATATTGTGTCCAGTAAAATGAAAGTCAAAATTAAATACATTAATACATTTCAGAATCACTGCATTTTTAAATGTATATTTTCCATGCTGTCCCATTATTTTCTAATTTGGTGTTGGAGGACCTTCTCATTTCTGATAACAATCTTTAATATACACATGAAAATGCACACAGGTCCAAAAACTAATGGCATTAAGCCTTAAAAGATAAACACAAAAATGATTTCCAGTCACTGGACTTGAAATCTGCCAAGTGAAACCAGCATGTTACAACTAAGCCCTGAGTTAGTTGGTTGACTTGAACTTCCCAATGACTGTCAAATGTTATTTTTGCTTGAATGCCCATCCCAGTTTCTGATGTCACTGAGATTTACTCTTTGTGAAGGCTGCAATTCTTCTTTTTTTTTCCTTCCACACTGGAAAACTTGAGCCCTCCAAACCAGCTCTGCTCCAGCAAAACTTGACCTTTAAAGTATTACCTGAGAATTTCATCATGATCATGTGTTTTATTTATGGGGCTTACAGGAGTTTATAAAAAAAAAAAAGGTTTGGTGTGGTAAAAGATCCAGTGGTTTCTTTCAGCATTGTCAAAACTTGTCCTAAGCTTAGAGATCTCACTTTTCATTTTCATGCAGCTGGTGTTGCTGACTATGTCGGCGGTAGGTTTGAAGTTGAACTGCTGAATAAAACAGCAGCAGCCACGCATGATCTCATGACACACACACAGAGTGAGAGAGAGGGAGATTTCCGAGTAAACTCTCCAGCACCGTCTCCAGGAGAGGTAGGGATTAGGTCAGTGTGTGTGTGTGTGTCCGTGGGGCTCCATTAGTTGTGACATGCTGAGCAGAAATGGAACAGAGTGATTCAGACTGACAGAACAGGGTGAAGACAGACAGCAGGAGGAAGTGAAGCGAGCTCTAGACGAAGGTCACGAATGATCTTTGTGTCCCACGGGGGAGAAACCTGTTGGTGGTCAGCGTGACGTTTTTCATGGTCATGGAGATTGACACCATCCCAAAATACTTGGGCTGCTTTTTGCCTCCCAGAGCAGATGACTGAATCCATGTGGAGTGTGTGTCCTGTGGCTGTCTTCAGTATCAGCAACTTTATCATCCAAAATGTATGACTCTACCTCATTTTCTGACTTTGGCTTCCATTGACAAAGACTTTTTAAGGACAGGTAAAAGAAAACTTTGATGCTCGTCCTACTACTATAATCTTCCTCACATTAATTATGACTTGAAGGACTTCACATCACTATTTCCAGTACGATTGAAAGTAAGGATGGACAGTATACGTATATTGATATGCTATTGGTATCGGCAGATAAAGCATTTAAAACTAGAAAAGCACTTAGAGAGCGCATACCTCCACCAGGGCTCCTTCCGTCCCTCATGGATCACCTCCAAAATGTAATGGGTTCCTCTCTAGCCCAAGGACCACCTCTGGTGAAAATTTCATCCAAATCCAGCCAGTAGTTTTTGTGTAATCCCGCTGCACAAATACAAACAAAGCCCTTGGTGGAGGTATGCACTCTCAGATCATCACCATTTATCTCTCCCCCATGCCATTACACACCTTTCCTGAAAATTTCATCAAAATCTGTTCATAAGAGTGATGCTCGGCTGTGACGTTTTTCCAGCCGCGCGAGGGAATGAGGTAATCGTGTCAGGCAGCATAGATAAACAAACATGTCTGCCCCTACAAACATGCAAGGACTAAACAAGACAAGGAAATCAACCCATGAAGACAAGAGAAAGACAACGGCGAATGGGGGAAAAAAAAAAACTTGCATCCTCCGTTTCTCCCAAAAACCAGCCGCTGCCACTCACTGAAAACTTTGGCAGACCCGCACCGCGGACTCCCAACAAGCCCCGTCACACATGCCCAGTCGCAGGTAATTTTCCGATTTACCCAAGTTACAAGCTGTAATTTTTTAACATCACGTTGAGGTAGTTCTGAGTTTGTTTGAAAAAAGATGCCGTTTAGTAGGCTCCTATTTTGAAGTGATTTATGTGATCCACTAGTGATGAAAATATTACACAGACTATTATGCTGGTGCAGATTGTTTTAGTTCCTGTACGGTTGTGCAGTGAATGCACTTCATTTTTGCATTACCCTGTGGACAGACTGCATTTATTTACCTGTTTTCTCTTGCCCTGATTGTGGCTGTTGTAATGAAAGTCAGTAACTGTATCCTCCAAGCCTGTCAAGAGGAGGAAGTTTACAGTTCTGTTGAATATGTTAAAAATAAATATGTGTTTATTTTCATATTAAGTTGAGGTAGTTGTTTATTTTCATTGGGGAATGTGTCTTTATATACCACTTAATCATCACTGTAAAACAAAGGAGATGTAAATAGGTGGGGAAAAATATGTGCACAGTGTATCAGCATCGGCCATAATTACTGTCAACTGGTGTGTTGGCTATTGGCAAAAATTCTACTATTGTGCATCCCTAATTGAAAGTAAAATGGGAATTGGCCAACTGAAATGAACAGGTTTGTCAGTTCCATTAGAGAAATCCATCAAGGTGTAATTGAAAACGTATTTATCTGCGCTAATTGGTGTGCGTGCACTTATGTCCAGTGAGTGCTGGGCCCATTTGATTTTTATTAGTTATTTCAGTGAAGGTGGAATCATTTAATGCCATGGCTCTGTGTCATCCCTCAGTTCATCTGTATATCTGTCCATCCACAATTCACACAGACTCACTACTCCTTGGAAAATGCTTGGATGCTCGCCAAACTCCCACACAGTGACCCTAAGGTAGGACAGCATCCAGGTTGCGCTCAACCTTAAAACAAGATGAGCTCATTCTTTATTGGTCCCTATGGGGGAAATTCAGGTCTTACAACAGCAGGAATTCAGGAACAGCAAATATGGCAGAAAAGCAATAGTATATTAAATCTATGAATGATAAGATAAAAGAAACAAGACTACAGATAGTTGTAACAATATTATGATGGTGCAGGCTGTCAATAGTGGACAGTGAGCACTTGTTCAGACAGCGTTTACTGTGTATGATAATGAAAAAGCAAGTTAGTTGGCAAGTGGTAAGGTGACGGTACATGTTTGCAATAATCTATATAAAAGGGATTCTGTGCTGTGGGTATGTATGTATGTGGCAGAAACTTTGTCCCCCTGCTAACTCAGAGGCCACTTGACTCTCGAGTTGATGATCCACGTGTCTCTCTCCACGATACAGGCATCGTGGACTGACGAGAAGATGGAGGTACAGGATATCGCTGGGTGCTGTGACATTAAAACTATATTTACATTTAACCCTATTCACATTTATTTACTTTAATCCACTCATATAACCCCCGTTGAGGTGTACGTTGGTGATGGACTCGAGTGCACCCTGACCGTTCATGTTGGGGTGTGACGGTGGAGACTGACACTGGAAGCTGACCTACATTAAACCGCTCGTTTCTATTTGTGCACTGCTTTGCATGCAGTCTTTCACTGTCAAAATGAGTTTCTGCTGTGTCCAGTGATTTCTGTTCAAATCGTGTCTTTTGGTTTATTAAATAGTGACAGACAAGAGTGGAGAAAAACTTTTCTTTAACTTTTTTTTTTGTTAATTTGTTTTTGTCCGACACATTTCCATGTTGTATATTTGATGCCTCATACATTCTCATCACTCACTTTTTGACCACACAGGGACAACAGTATCACAAATATCAGTTGTAAGGTTCAGTCACCGATGCCCAGAGGGACCAACTGAAAAAGAAACACCAAGAATGTGATGGGTTTACGAAAGCTGCAAGGGTGATCCAAGCCTGAGCAGCGGGGGAAGCTGGAGGAGTTTAACAGTGCTGCAACGTTCAGAAAGGAGGAAATCCAAAGAAGGGAAGGAAACAAGGACTGGACGGCAGGGAAGAAGACTTAAAATAAAAACAAAAGAACCAAAGAGAGCATAGGAATAAAAAATGCAGAAGAATGGAGGAGGACATGAAGAACGAAGGTGAGGATGAGAAATAAAGGCTGAGAAGCTTCTCCTTGAAGCGTGAAATGAGAATCAAAAGATTTCTATGCAGACAGAGCAATGGACAAAGAGAAATTTGGACCCTTGTCACCACCTCAGTTTGTGTCCCACCTACTCCGTCCCTCTGCCTGACCTGCTGGCACCTCTTTGTGTGTTTGTGCAGGCATCAGTGTTGCTCCATCAATATGGAACGGATGAAAAATCGGGCTAGAGGTTTTCTCAGATGTTGATCACTCTGCTCCTCAAACCGTCTGTAGGAAAAGCAGAGCATTGCTTCTTCCGACTGTTGAGTTGTTTTTTCCAGGATTATAATTGCTTCGTGTGACTGAAGTTCTTCCCTTCACTGTAGTTACATTGGAAGATGCCGCGTGGTTTGTTGCATGCAAATAAAGTCAAGTTTATCTGCACCTTTTTGAAAAGGACTGCTGGTCTATTTCCCTGCCAAAGTAGCTGAGGATGAAAGCATGGACTGTATATGATATGGATGATGTGGTGTCTCTCACTTCTGTTGTTGAAAGAGAAAGCTGTACTTCATAGGTTTAGGACACTGCCATCTTTTGCTTTGAGCATCTTGTGCAGCCAGAGTCGACTCAGTAGCAACCTGAAAGTGGAGCCACAGCATCAAGTCTGTGCAGCAGTTCATAGGGAGTAGGGGTTAGAACCTACAGTCACCTTAGGATTAAATTACAATTACGAGCGCTGCACTGCAATGACAAAACCATTATCAGTGTATCTTTATTCGTCTTTTTTAAATCCACAATTTCTTTTTTCTCTCATTGTGTCACTGCTTGTGTCAACATCTGGCTCCCCCAGCTGGGTCAGCTTGGTGCTCAGCATAATGGAATGGGAGAAGGGAAGGGAGTCATGGCGGCCCCTTGCATTGTAGTGGCCCCTCCAATAGGAGAAATGTCATTTCATTCCACCGTACATGCTTGGCTGTCTGGATTGAATGACAAACTGGGCTTTCTTTCTTATTTGGTCAGCAGAGTATCTGCAGTGCTCCCACAATGAATTTAGTTACCCAAGTTTCAAGTTTTCACCCAAGTTTTAACCAGCATAAATCCCATTGCCGGTACTGCTGTACCTGGTTACTCTCTTCAGCCCTGGCACAGGCAGACAGGCTTTAACATGGTGCTAGCTTAGGCCATTTTAACTTTAGGGCTAGCATTTTTTTTTTCCAGCTTAAATCTTATCATTTTTGAGCTAACTTTGTTCAGCTTTATGCCGTGACAGTTTTTATTATTCTAATGTTATACAATTTTGAGCCATTTAATTTTTAAGTTAAGCACAAAGCCAGTGTACTCCTAGAACCAGTTCCAAGCCGGGGTAAATGGGGAGGGTTGCATTAGGAAGGGCATCCGGTCTATGATCGGCTGTAGCAGCCTCAAACGGGGAGCAGCCGAAAGTGTGTGTGTGTGTGTGTGTGTGTGTGTGTGTGTGTGTGTGTGTGTGTGTGTGTTTGTCTCAGGAAACATACAAAAAAAAAAAACCCTTCACTGATTTCTGCTTTTATGCTATTGTTGTGCAAATTTTGGCCATTGTAGCTTGCAAGTTGGCATTAATCAGTGTTAAACCTTTATTTAGCATTTCAGAGTTATTTATGATCTAACTTTAAGCTGTTTTGGGTTTTAAGATAGTGTTCAGTTTGGAGCTATTTTTATTTTAAGCTATTTTTTTCACATCTTTTTCCACTTTTTAGCTAATACTGGTATGATTTATTGTTCAATGATTTTTTTTTTTTTTTATCTCTGATCGCTAAAACAGCCAGCACGGTGGCGGAGTGGTTAGCACTGCGGCTGCACAGTAACTCATCCTTGGCCGGGGGATCCTGGGTTCGATCCCAGCCCCCGACCAACATTGATCTTTGTGGATTTTGCATGTTCTTCCCGTGTTTGCGTGGGTTTACTCCAGGATTTCTCCGGTTTCCTCCCACATGCCAAAAACATGCAAGTTAGGTTAACTGGCATCAAACTGGGGATTCTAAATTGTCCTTAGGTATGACTGTGAGAGTGAATGATTGTCTGTCTCTCTGTGTTGGCCCTGTGATGGACTGGTGATCTGTCCAGGGTGTACCCTGCCTCTCGCCCAAAGATGCTGGGATAGGCTCCAGCCCCCCCATGACCCGAAAAGGATTAAGTGGAAGAAGATGGATGGATGGATGGATGATTGCTAAAACATGATAAGAAAACTATGCAAGAGAAAAAAAAATGTAATATATAAAATAAAGTTTTGAATGAATGAATGAATCTTTATTTCGGATAGATTAAAAGTACAGATTAAAAGAAACAGAATAATATAACAAAAGGGGAAAGAAAATCCAACAAGGTCAAATTAGATAATAACTCCTCTGATTATACAGTTCAACATAAGTTATCCGAAATGGGTGATGGCTGAAGCCGCAGCTTATATTGCCCACCCATATTCCATCCAAGAATCCAAAAGAAAAACAAAACAAGAGCGATTACAATTCAGAACGAAGCTAAGACAAAATGTGACAAAAAACTAAGCAACAACACAACGCAGACTGGATATGACAATCCTTATGTGATTTTATATGTCATCTTGTATATAAGTTTGGAGTATTTCTTCCTTTAGTTTTTGTTTAAATTGTCCAAGCGTTGTACATGATTTTAATTCAGGTCCAAAATCGTTCCATAATCTGACTCCTTGCACTGAAACACAGTGTTGCTTGGTGGTAGCTCTCACTGAAGGTTTTTGAAATATACATGTTCCTCTGAAATGATATTGTTTCTCCCTTATTTGGAACAACTTTTGGATATTTGCGGGCAGTGATTGATTCTTCACTTTAAACATTATTACTGCAGTTTTAAAGTCAACCAGATCTTTCAACTTGAGAGCTTTTAATTTAAGAAAAAGTGGGTTTGTTGGTTCCCTGTAAGCAGCTTTGTTTATTATTCTAATAGCTCTCTTCTGAAGCATAAATACTGGATATATGTTTGTTTTCTATGTACAGTATTTCCCCATACTTCAGTACAATATGTCATGTATGGGAGTATTAATGAATGATACAAGGTATATAGTGTGGGTTGATTCAGCAAATATTTCACTCTGTGTAGTATTGCAATTGATTTGGATACTTTACCTTTAATATAATTAATATGTGACTTCCAACACAGTTTATTATCAATTATTACTCCAGGAAATTTAGTTTTGGATACCATTTCAATCTCTACACCATTTACACTGAGTTTAGATACTAAGTTGTTGTGATGGTTGTTAAAAACTATAAATTTTGTCTTACTTAAATTGAACGTTAATTTGTTTTAATCAAACCACAGTTTAAGCTTTCCTAATTCCTTTCCGAGTGTATCCAAAAGTTGTTCCAAATTGCTTCCACTGCATAATAAATTAGTGTCATCGGCAAACGATATTAAATCCATTTTTTGTATCATTTATATACATATTGAATAACAATGGCCCCAAAATTGAACCCTGTGGGACTCCACAAGTAACCTTCAGTAACTGAACTTTTGTTACCAACACATACATACTGAAATCTATTCTTTAAGTAACTACATAACCAGGACAGTGCTACCCCCATTAATACCACAATTTTGTAGTTTCTTTAATAATAAATTATGATCCATTGTATCAAATGCTTTTTTAAGATCCAGGAATACCCCAACTGAATACTCTTTATTTTCAACGGCAGTTGAAATTTTTTCTATAAATTCCATTAGAGCAAAAGCAGTTGTCCTCTTGTGTCTGAACCCATATTGCTGCTCACACAATAAATTATTCTTCAGTATGAAGTATGAGTTTAGTATAAGTATAAGTATATAGTATAAGTTTGAACTTGAAATGAAGTCAAAAGACAACACAATCAAGTTTTCCAACAGTCGCTTCCTTTAAATGCTTGTGGTTCAAAAGGAGTAGGCAGAAGTAAAAACTTATGGGGCCCTACTCCCTTTTACTTTTTTTGTGTATAACAAACTATTTCATTTTATAAGACTATTCAATATATCATGCAACCTGTGTCCATGTCAAGTCAAAGAAAAATGATAATACTCTCCTACAAGAACAGACAGTTGTCAGAAAATCTTGTTACTCCAACTACAAAATAGAAGACAATAGATGGTACAAATAGGAGTCAACATCATTCATTCATCATCTTTCCATCGTATACTTGTTTAGTATATCATTTTTAAATAGTCTTTTAAACTTCATTAATGTTCCACATGATTCCATTTCATCGTTGAAGTTGTTCCATAAATTGAATCCTTTGATTGTAAAACAATGATACTCTGGGCCGTATTACAACGACGGGGTTGGTTGATCACTTGCCACTGATGCAGAATGCATTTATGGGCATTTCAAAGTTCATTTCCTTATCACAGCGGCATAGAAACGGAACTTTCCGCCAATGCATGATGCAAAGAGGCGTGTTTTAGATAAACCAATCCAAAGCGCTCCTTCCCATCCCTTTAATGCAAAGAGGCACATTATCTAAAGTGAACTGTGATCATAATGGTTTTGTGCTGACCAAAGCCCGTGTGTGTGAGCCAAAGTGCATGTGATAGTAATGCTGCTTGGTAGTAAGGAAGACATCAGTTATAGCCGATGCCCAGTTAGTTACGTTAAAAAGAACAAACGTTGAAGAATGAGCCGAAAAAATCAGCTAAATTGTTTAATATGCGCATGGATGCAACACAGACATGAAGAAAAGTGGATGATGCTTTTGCAAATTTTCATAAACTTTCATTAATGATGGCGTGGAAGTCGCTCCTGTCTGTGGGGAGATGGAGTGCTCCCTCTAACTGTTTCTTTCACCGACCGAGGGTCTCCCCCATCCATCCTGGGTAGGAGGGAATGAGGTGATCTGCCGTGGCTTTCCGTCCGCCTCCAGCCCCCGCCATGAAGCGAGCCCACTCTCATCAGTCTTTGCCAGGAGCTGACAAGTGGCTGTCGTGGAGCTTGTTGGGCTGGAAACCTGGGGTGCATGGCCGATGCATGTGTGGATGCATCTCCTGTCTCTCTGGGGAGTTAGTGAAAAGTAAAATGCTGCACACTCCTTGTTCATTCATTTATTCCCCTAAAAAGCTGCAACAGAGCGACATCAGCGGGGTCTGGAGAAACCTCAAAACCATCTCGGGGCTCCAGAATACCTCCCCCCAGGCCACAGGGGGCAGGGAGTGGGCGAACAACCTGAATCTGTTTTTCAATAGATTTGACCAACCGCCCTCCCCCCTGACTGCACAACAACCACTGCTGCCTCTAAAGAAATCAAGTCCTGCTGCCCACTCCCCACTCCACCAACACCCCCCCACTCCCAACACACAGCCCCCCATCCTGACCCTGACCAGGACCCAGGTGAGGACGGAGCTGAGGAAGATCAAGGCGAGGAAGGCGCCGGGACCGGACGGCATCAGCGCAAAGCTCCTCAAGTCCTGTGCAGACCAGCTGTGTGGGATTGTGACGTATATCTTCAACATGAGCCTGAAACTGGGGAGGGTACCACAGCTGTGGAAAACATCTTGTGTGGTACCTGTACCAAAAACTTCCCACCCCAAAGACCTGAACAGCTACAGACCGGTGGCCTTGACGTCCCACTTGATGAAGACCCTGGAGAGACTGCTCCTTGCTCACCTCCGCCCCCTGGTGGAACCAGCGATGGATCCACTCCAGTTTGCCTACCAGCATGGCATTGGGGTGGAGGATGCGGTGATCTTCCTCCTTCACCGTTCTCTGTCCCACCTGGAGAAGCCCGGGAATATGGTGAGGATCATGTTCTTTGACTTCTCCAGTGCTTTCAACACCATCCAACCGATGATCCTGAAGGACAAGCTGCTGCGCGCAGGGGTGGACCAGCACCTGTCATCATGGATCCTGGACTACCTCACGAACCGGCCTCAGTTTGTGAGAACCCGGGACTGTGTGTCCGACACGATCATCAGTAGCACGGGGGCCCCCCCAGGGAACGGTGCTGGCTCCCTTCCTGTTCACTCTTTATACTGCGGACTTCTCACACAACACAACACACTGCCATCTACAGAAGTTCTCTGATGACTCTGCGATCGTTGGCCTCATCTCCAATGGAGATGAAGCTGAGTACAGAGGGCTTATCCAGGACTTCGTGGACTGGTGCCATCGGAACTGCCTCCAGATCAACGCGAGGAAAACTAAGGAGCTGGTGGTGGACTGCCGCAGGCATGGGCAGCCCCTCACAGTACCAGTAAATATACAGGGAACAGACATCGAGATGGTGACATCCTATAAGTACCTGGGTATTCATCTGAACAATAAACTAGACTGGTCACACAATACTGATGCACTCTACAAGAAGGGACAGCGCAGGCTGTTCCTGCTGAGGAGACTCAGGTCTTTTGGTGTACAAGGGGCGCTGCTGAAGTCATTCTATGACACGGTGGTGGCATCAGCCATCACTTTTGGAGTGGTCTGCTGGGGCAGTGGCATTACTGCAGCCGATAGGAAGAGACTGAACAAACTGATTAAGAAAGCTAGCTCTGTCCTGGGGCAGCGCCTTGATCCGATGGAGGAGATAGGAGAGAGAAGGACGGTGGCTAAACTGTCATCTCTGCTGGAGTCCGAGTTCCACCCTATGCAGGACATACTGAATGCACTGAGGAGCTCATTTAGCAGCAGACTACATCATCCCAGGTGCACAACCGAGAGGTTTCGTAGGTCCTTCCTACCAACGGCTGTCAGACTGTACAACCTAAGCAGGGCTGCTCGCAGAGATAGCAAAAAGACGTAACAAACTAATAGTTTTTTGAATGCAAAAGATGCAATAGACTTACACAATGGTCCCCTCCGGCATACAACTAGGAACATACCGGTCGCTATGGAGGGTGAGAATATGTATGGGCACATAATCATACCATGTAGGATAACTAAGTAGACGGTTATGCTGTTTCATTCCATCTAGCAACAATGCTCTGCACTGTGTGTGTTTATATATTTGCATATTTATTCCATCTAGCTACAATGCTCAGCACTGGGTGTGTTTATATATTTATATATCTACATATTATTCCATCTAGCTACATTGCTCCGCACTGTGTGTGTTTATATACTTGCATATTTATTCCACCTAGCTGCAATGCTCCGTACTGTGGGTGTTTATATATTTACATATTTATTCTATCTAGCTACAATGCTCTGCACTTTGTGTTCATATATTCATATATTTATTCCATCCAGCTACAATGCTCTGCACTGTGTGTCTGTGTGTGTGTGTATATATATATATTTTATAGTAATACGTACATATGTTTATTAGCTGCTCTTGCTTGCTTGTTTTTTTTCTTGCCTTCTGATTGTTGCTCTGAGTGTTGCTATCCCTGTGCTGTTGCAATCCTGGAATTTCCCCGTTGTGGGACTAATAAAGGCTTATCTTATCTTATCTTATCTTAAATAAACACATTAATGCCTAATAAGTCAGTGATGAAAATGAAAATCCCCCCTTCCCCCGTGTGCCGTGCATCACACTGGAACACACTGGCACACATGCCCCATGTTCATTCATTCATTCTTGTAAAAAAAAAAAAAAAAATCCTATATTAATGCCTAATCTATAGACTGCAACGGTAAGTCCACAATTAAAATGAGAGTGTGGATGGAATAAAAACAAAACTAGTGTGAGATCATCATATAATTAAAATGATGTCCGATTATGATTATGATAATTACGTTACAGCTCTCTCTATTGAAGTAAGATCCCAGCGCATGCCATTTCCTGAGCTTTGGAGCTGCGTGATTTCAAAACATGCCACTGAAATATCATTAAACAATGCGCTTTGGACGATAGACCTCCTTTTTCTTGATCAAAAGCGGATTCTCATGGAATGCACGATAATTGTAATGCACGCTAGATTGTGCACCGCCACACCTCTTTTATGAGTCTCCTCCTCCCAGCGCATAGCAGGCGCACTGTCTACTGGTAATTTGATGGCATGATGCAAGGCGTAAAAACCAGACAATACTCACAGAAACTAACAAAACCACTGGCGCACGGCGGAAAGTCTGTCGGAAAGTGCATGGATGACCGTCAAAATAGGGCCCTTTGTGTTTGTTCTTATCAAGTTTTTTTTAAAATACTTTTTCCTTGATCATAATTACTGTCCCTCAACTGAAATAGCCTTTGAATACTGTGTGGTACTTTATGATGAGTTACTTTATATATGAATTGTGCAGTTTTCAAGTCAAATAAGTAGGGCTGTCGCAGTAGAGGAATTTCCCCTGCGGTGACGGTGGACAGCTCAATACTGCGGTATGCAGTATTATTGCAAATGTTTTTAGGACCCTGTGGATTCATAATTTAAACAGGGTTTATAACTTGGATAACTTATAACTTAAATGAGGGAAGCTGTAACTCTTGCTGCAGCTTGCTCTCAACTTAAGCGTGTTGTACAACTGTGCGGAGCTCCGCTCTTTATGCAGGCATGAACTCCTCATTCTGTAAAAAAAACCAAAACGATTATTTTCATAAAGTAGTGGCAGTAACTAAAGGTACGTTCACACCAAATACAAACGGACAAATTTTTCGTGCAACACAATTACATTAAACTCAATGTAAACACTCGAACAGATATGACTTCCCTTTCTGAGTGAGATGTAGACAGGCGAAGTTGCCTTTATAACTTCTGCTGTGTTCAACCTGCTGTGGAAATTCTCAAAATAACATCATGCATAGGTTTACATTATCCGACCGGGAGCTCACCTCAAAATATCGTCTCAAGTCTCCGAAACTTCACAGAAGATGGGTTTTCACTGCTAGCTTGCTAGGACATCCGTAGGTTCATAGTTATTTACTGTGGGTAAATAACTCCAAAATCCGATTCAGCTGAAGAGTTCCCGGTCCTCCTGTCTCCCAGTGAGTGAGTTTCATTTTCTAACTAGTTTACTGTGCAATGGAATTTTTCTTAATTCACACAAATTACACTGGTGAACACCAAATTTATTGACTAAGTTTTTTTTTTTTAGCTGATTTAGGACAATTTTGATGTGCTGAATCCAAAAATCACATTTGTTTTGCTCAATCAGATCAACTTTTTGAACTATGGCCACATGTTTTTTACATTTTTGTTTACATGTACGGGTATTTTCGTATTATATGATGCAAAATTCTGGTTTATTTCTTGAAATTTCTTGAACTCTGAAGAGTTTGCATGCGCCAGTTTATGACATGATGTCATAAATTGTCATGATGGCTGATTACTGTTGGACTCTGCAGAGAGACATCCCTGCTGCTGAGCATTCTAGAGGTTCGAATAAACAGAAGTTGAAGCTCTGAATTTTGAACAATGATGACGTAACATTCAATTTACATGTACTTACCTTTATCAGTGTCTACTATTCAATTTACAGTAATCGAAGTTTGTAACATTTAATCAATAAATTGTGTTAGAAAACGATTTTTTTCTCTTAAAAATCTATTTCGGATGAGAAATATTAACATAATTCAACCGATAATGTCACAAAAATGTAATCGATTTAGTCAGAAGATCAGATTTTTTAAAAATCAACTTAGCATAAAAACCTGACCTGATCGAGAGAAACGGATGTCATTTTCAGATTCAGCAGTGCAAAATTGTCTTAAATCAGTTGAAAAAACACAGACAAAAAAAAAATTATTAAAAAAATTATTTTTTACATCAGTAATTATTGATGTATAAAATAAACAGGAATGGTCCCAACACAGACCCCTGTGGGACTCCACAGATAACATTCTGCATATGAGATTTTTTTATCTAGTAATTGCACATATTGTTTTCTGTCCTGTATATAGGTGCTTATGCAGTTATATGTGGTTCCTCTAATTCCATACCTTTGTAATTTTATCATCAGTAGTTAATGATCCACAGTATCAAAAGCTTTCTTCAAATCTAAAAATACCCTTGTAGCATATTTTTTCTTTTCTATGGCTTTTATCTTTTATAGCAAATCAAGTGCATGAGTAGTTGTCCTGTTTGTTCTAAAGCCATATTGCTGATCGTACAGTATATTATATTTAGTAATGAAGTCCTCAAGTCTTGCAAGGAATATCTTTTCCAATACTTTTGAAAACTGTGGTAGCAATGAAACAGGTCTGTAATTTGAAAATACTTGTTTGCCACCTGGTTTGTAAATTGGTGCAACTTTTTTCCCCTTTTATTTGCAAACACAGAACAGAACATCCAGAAATTAACCAAAAGGCAATAATTGTAACAAACTGGAGAAAGACAAAGCGAACACACACATCAACACCCATTAACAAGAATAGAATAACATAAAATGCAAAAAAACCAAACAAAGTTGTATAATAACATTAACACACACAAAACAGGGGAGGTGGGAAGGGAAGGCAGCAGTGTGGCAAAGATATGTTACAGCAATTCAGAATTGTAATGTCTAATAAGAGCATAAATCAGCAACACCTGCGAAGTTATATGGGGTAGTTGGAAATGTGTTTATAAGACTAAAGTGATGAATGACCCCACCACCACCCCAAACCCAAATAGCGCACACACACACACACACACACACACACACACACACACACACACACACACACACACACATACAGTATCTCATAAAAGTGAGTACACCCCTCACATTTTTGTAAATATTTTATTATATCTTTTCATGGGACAACACTGAAGATATGACACTTTGATACAATGTAAAGTAGTCAGTGTACAGCTTGTATAACAGTGTAAATTTGCTGTCCCCTCAAAATAACTCAACACACAGCCATTAATGTCTAAACCGCTGGCAACAAAAGTGAGTACACCCCTAAGTGAAAATGTCCAAATTGTGCCCAAAGTGTCAACATTTTGTGTGGAAACCATTATTTTCCGGCACTGTCTTAACTCTCTTGGGCATGGAGTTCACTAGAACTTGACAGGTTGCCACTGGAATCCTCTTCCACTCCTCCATGACAACATCACGGAGCTGGTGGATGTTAGAGACCTTGCGCTCCTCCATCTTCCGTTTGAGGATGCCCCATAGATGCTCAATAGGGTTTAGGTCTGGAGACATGCTTGGCCAGTCCATCACTTTTACCCTTAGTTTCTTTAGCAAGGCAGTGGTCGTCTTTGAGGTGTGGTTGGGGTGGTTATCATGTTGGAATACTGCCATGCGGCCCAGTTTCCAAAGGGAGGGGATCATGCTTTACTTCAGTATGTCACGGTACATGTTGGCATTCATGGTTCCCTCAATGAACTGTAGCTCCCCAGTGCCGGTAGCACTTATGCAGCCCCAAACCATGACACTTCCACCACCATGCTTGACTGTAGGCAAAACACACTTGTCTTTGTACTCCTCACCTGGCTGCTGCCACACACGCTTGACACCATCTGAATCACATAAGTTTATCTTGGTCTCATCAGATCACAGGACATGGTTCCAGTAATACATGTCCTTAGTCTGCTTGTCTTCAGCAAACTGTTTGCGGGCTTTCTTGTGCATCATCTTTAAAAGGAGCTTCCTTCTGGGATGACAGCCATGCAGGCCAATTTGATGCAGTGTGCGGCGTATGGTCTGATCACCGACAGGCTGACCCCCCACCCCTTCAACCTGTGCAGCAATTGCTGGCACCACTCATTCATCTATTTTCAAAAGACACCCTCTAGATATGAGGCTGAACACGTGCACTCAATTTCTTTGGTCGACCATGGTGAGACCTGTTCTGAGTGGAACCTGTCCTGTTAAACTGCTGTGTGGTCTTGGCCACCATGCTGCAGTTCAGTTTCAGGGTCTTGGCAATCTTCTTATAGCCTAGGCCATCTTTATGTAGAGCAACAATTTTTTTTTTTTTTTTTAACATCCTCAGAGTTCTTTGCCATGAGGTACCATGTTGAACTTCCAGTGACCAGTATGAGAGAGTGTGAGAGCGTTAACACCAAATTTAACACACCTGCTCCCCATTCACACCTGAGACCTTGTAACACTAAAGAGTCACATGACACCGGAGACGGAAAATGGCTAATTGGGCACAGTTTGGACATTTTTCACTTAGGGGTGTACTCACTTTTGTTGTCAGCGGTTTAGACATTAATGGCTGTGTGCTGAGTTATTTTGAGGGGACAGCAAATTTACACTGTTATACAAGCTGTACACTGACTACTTTACATTGTATCAAAGTGTCATATCTTCACTGTTGTCCCATGACAACACTGAAGATATGACACTGTCTGTGTATGAATAATAAAATATTTACAAACATGTGAACAATGTACTCACTTTTGTGAGATACTGTACCTGTAATTGATGCTGTTGTTGCCAACCACAATAACCATTATTATTATCATCAGTAACACTGTCACCATCAACAACAACAATTACAATTATCATCATTAATAATAATAATAGAAACAACAACAACTATAACACGGGGGAGAGGACAGAGTCAGGCACTTCAGCTGAGGATAGATGAGTGGTGGTGTCCATTTAAACTGGATGATGTAGGCATGCTGGGCAAAGGAACCTCAATTTAACTTTACTTGTACTAGTGCATTGCCCGTAGAACGCAAGTATTCCTGTCTGAAACAGGTATCCCAGTCAGGCTTTACAGGCCCAAATGTAGGCTGTGTTTCAAAGTGGAATACAAAGAGGTGTAGGCTATATGTAGGCAATCACATGTTAGACTTTGACAAATATAAAAAGGGACTGAACACTAAGATTTCATTGACTGTGTGAATATTAATTACAAAATACCTAATTATTGAAAATGAATGGGACATGGACATGGTGCGCAACCGAGAGGTTTCGCAGGTCCTTCCTACCTACGGCAGTCTAGACTGTATAACCTAAGCAGGGCTGCTTGCAGAGATAGCAAAAAAAACGTGACGACCTAATAGTACTGAATGCAAAAGACGCAATAGACTTACACAATGGTCCCCCCCAGTATATACAACTAGGACAGTATTGGTCGCTACGGAAGGTGACAATATGTATGGGTACATATTCGTACTATGTAGGATAACTAAGTAGACGGTTATGCTGTTTATTCCATCTTGCTACAATGCTCCGCACTTTCTATATACATTTATATACTGATGTGTATGTATGTATGTATATCCACTGCTCTTATTTATATCTTTCGTATCTTCTTAATTATTGCTCTGATTGTTGCAATCCTGGAATTTCCCCATTGTGGGACTAATAAAGGCTTATCTTATCTTATCTTACATCCAATATTACCGACTGTTTCAGATTCCTTGCTTATTTGTCAGATCACTTACGTATATTCATAATAGTGTATCTTGCACTTTGGGGAATGAGAGTTGTTCAGTCATCATTATAATTATTTTAGTTTATCACTGTTCAGTGATGGAGTTACTGTAAGTGTAAGTGAATTTCTTCTGTGTACCGTCATTAAACTCATGCAGTACTATAACAGGACACATTAACAAATATTTGAGACGCATTGTATTGCATCAGTTTATATTTTAGCAATATTTTATTAAAAAATTTTTTAAAACTGTAGTCAACCGAATCAACTACAAAACACCCAACATCAATAAAGTACATCCATCTCTGTATTTTTATATATAGCAGAAGGGCCCATTTGACTACAACCATTGCATCAGTGTTGCCTATTTGTCAGTAAATATTTAACTAAAAATGATTTATTTCGTTATTTGGGCATTTTTGTGTCCTGCGTTTGATCGTTAAGTCATTCTGGCCATTCTGCTCCACAATCATGGCATATTAAAAAGAAGAAGCCAATTTTATTGTCATTCAGTCCATCATGTACAGTGGAACGAAATTACGTTTCTCCTATCTACAATGTTAATTACCTCCGCCAGGCCGCAGGCCAGGACGTTATGTTTTTGCCAGCGTTTGTCTGTCTGTCTGTCTGTTGGTTAGCAAGATAACGCAAAAAGTTTTGGACGGATTTCAATGAAACTTTCAGGCGTTGTTGGAAATGGTACAAGGAAGAACTGATTAAATTTTGGGGATGATCTGGATCACCGTCTGGATACAGGAATTTTTTAAATGATTCTTTAACATTGTGAGATATGGCCATTTTCAACATGTGTGCAGGCGCAATGGAGGGCGCTGGTCGTCGTGTCTGACCAACACAAACTCCGCGTTCTTCAAAGTTTTACGCACAAAAGCACGCGGAAAACAGTGGTGGGCAGGGCCCGGCAGCGTGCCTGTGTTTGCGCTATGCTGCAAAAGCTGAGACGGGCAGCTGTCCAGCGCCGGATTATTTGGCAGAAATTCCCCGGGCAGCCATAGTGGCTGCGCAAAAACAAGCTCTCTGCCGGGGAAGCTGCCAAATCCTCTTTTGCCGCGGAGCGCAACCCCAATATAAAACCCACAGCAACCTGTCTACCCAATTTGCATCCGTCAGTGAAGCCCTGAGTGCTGCTTTCACTGATCTATGAAAACGCTCGCATAACCCATTGCCCTGTGGGTTGTACGCGGTTGTGCGATGAATTGCAACGCCCACAGCCTGGGAGTTTGGAGATGGAGGAGATGGACACAACACCAACACTTCAGTTTATTACCTCCGCCAAGGAGGTAATGCTTTTACTACTGAACCACTAATCCTATCATTGTGAATCCAATTGTTAGTCATATGTTTTCATGGTCAATGAATCTGAAAATGTACACACAAACACTGTATGGGGGGGAACTGTGGCACTTGGCGGAGGTCTGCGCTCTCCGAGTGCTTTTCTAGTCACATCTAGAATCAGAGGGGTCACTGCCATGCAAGGTGCCACCACAGACAACTTGTCCTTCTCCCATTCTGTTATGCTGATCACCAAGCTAGAAGGCGGGAAGTACCATTTTTATATAGTCTTTGGTATGACCTGGCTGGGCCTTGAACCCACGACCTCCCGGTTGTGGGGCGGATGCTCTACCACTAGGCCACCACTCTGGTGGCCATGATACTCACGTGGGAGGGGGGACTCGCGGTCCTGCAAAGTACAGTGGTACCACACGGGTGAAGCAGAAGCAGGGACTCCCGTCTACTACTAACTGGGCAGGCTGGGCGTGCCTCCCCGCGAAGGACCGTGGTCCTCAAGGTCGGGCCGCTGCTTCTCCCGGCATGTCCTGTGTTGATACGCCAGTGTTCTTTGTCAGACCTGCCCCCCGCTGATGCTCCGCCCAGTCTGCTCACTTACTTCATGTTCTCCACATATGGTAAATTTCCCTTTAGACCTACACAGTCATGGCAACTTTATGGTATAATTTTTTTTTTTTAAGCATTAAATCTTCAGTATTCTCTTTTTCTAGTCAAATTTGTCATTTTTTTCACTTCCCTGTTTTTTCCAATGAACACTGTGGTAACTGACTGGTTGTGATGATGCATGTTATCCAGTCAGCATGGTGGTGATGCAGCATATTATCCAGTCAGCATGGGGTTGATCCAAAACCCCACCCACACTTCCTGAAGCCAGGGCATGAAGAGACAGAGTGGTGGCTAAACTTTTATCGATAAAAATTACATATTTTGACTGAGCGACTCCATACTCAGGGATGAACACCCTCGTAACCTCAAAGCATGTATAAAATCTCAGGTCAGTCTGAGGAATGGTTCAAGAGATATGCTTGGAACAGACATACAGACACTCTGTATGTCTGTTCCACGGTTTTCTCTGGTAACATTTCTCGGTGGCGGGCCACGGCTCCAGAAAATTTACCGCCGCGCCAAGAAGGAGATATGAATTTAAGAAAAATATATGAAGCAATGACTTTCCGCAAGCGCGCACACGAACAACGCGCGTGGCCGTCATCCGTGCGGAGTCTAGAAGCGTCCCGCCCATGCAAACTTTCCAGGCAGTCAGCAGGCAGTGTCTTGCTAGCAGCAGCAGCATCTTTGTGGAAAAGGAGTGAAAACCGGGAAGTCAAACAGCAGAAATGGACTCTATTTGAAGAGAAACTTTGTGAAGAAGTCTGCCTATTCTTTGTTGGTGAAAATGCTGGTGCGTCAGTGCCTTGGTGCTACCTATCGGGCAGGAGTGAAACTACAAATGATGGTTGTGTGCATGCGTCAACCGCTTGGCTTGGTAGATGAATAAAGTGAGCATGTACAGCGCCACGTGCGTGCCGGACTCGTCCAAAGCGTACGCGGACCAAGGCGGACTAGAGGGGGAATGCAGCATAATAAGGCTTGACTGTTCGACAGAAACATGAGTTTATTAAAGTACTTTAAACGCGGAAAAACATTCATAAGCAGTATGTAAGCGCTGGAGGCATTTATCATGGTTTTAACCCGCTGGAAATGGGAGCAATAATGGAAGAGTCACTTAGCTAAGAGATGTGGTTAGAATTCAAATGCAGCCGGCTTCATATGAAGGGAAAGGCAAGGGGGACTGATGAATTGCTGAGGATATATTTCACCAGCCACTACAATATTAAGTTATGTTCCCTATTATGTACCTGGCAAGTTAAGATGACCAAAATTCACAAGTCAATGACTTTAATCCGTCAGCAGCCTTCAGACAAACTAAACGTGCCAGCATTTGGATTTCAAAATAAGGCAGGTTGTTCTTGGCGGTGAGGAGATTTCTAAAAAAAATATATATATATAAATATATAGAAATATTATAATAGAAATAACGGCGTCCTTGGTCATTTAAGTTAATTTAAATCATTAAATACAATTTTATTAATATTTTTTTTCCTTTGTAATGAGTAGTTAAATTATTGTTCTGTTCTGACTGCAAAGTTATGGTCAAAAATATAAATTGTTATAAGGAAAAAGTAAAACAAAAAATACCATAGTCTGTTTCAAATTTATTTAAAAAACAGTAATTTTATTTTAAAAAACAGACAAAAATAAACCATAAATTAATCCACAAATTTATAATAAAGTTTGAAATGTACAAGAAAAGTCAATTTTACAAAAGGAAATTCCAAATTTGAGGAAAATGGTTTCAAATTTAGATAAATTTACAGAGAAAAGTAGAAAACTATAAGAAAATTGTTTTAAATTTTGGAGAAAAACCTCAAACCTTCAAGACTGAAGTCATTACTCGAGTTTTAAGTGGGTGCTCTTTGTACCCTTAACTAGAAATTTTTGGTTGTTTCCTTTCATTTACATGGCACTTGATATTTTCTAACCTGTTTGTATACCACCATAGACAGAGAGAGAAGCTGAATTAGACAGCGCTCAGAGAGGGAAGATGAGACAGAAGAGAGGAGCCAAGGAGAGGAAAGTGTTCAGGCAGAGGGTCCAGGAGAGGTGAGAGCAGAGGAAGGAGAGAAGGATGACACCAGTAAAAAGTCCAAATACAGGACGTCTGGGTGGGACCCCAAATGGCCCACTATTCCAACATTCAAGCCTTGGTTATTCAATACTTCAAATTGTAAGTTCCATATGCATGGCAGTGGCTCAGGAGGTAGAGTGGGTCGTCCAATAACCAGATGGTTGGCGGTTCGAATCCAGCTCTCCCCAGATATCCTGCCATTGTGTCCCTGGGCAAGACACTTCACCCACCTTGCTCCTGGTGGGTCAGGACAGCGCCATGTATGGCAGCTATGCCGCCATTAGTGTATGAATGTGTGTGTGAATGGGTGGATAGCAGGTTCATACATGTGTAATGACAATAAAGTTGAATCTCATCTCATCTCTCATCTCATCTCATCTGTAAAGCGCTTTGGTCATCTAGAGATGAGAATAAAAGCGCTATGTAAGTGAATACCATTTACCATTTACTCCCCCGGAAAAATATGTTGCCACCACGCCAAGGTCTTTAAGCCAGAGGAAACACTGGACACTTACACACACAGAGATATGCTGCATTTATAGATAGGTAATGCCCAACCACAGCAAAACTCATGCCAAGGCACTAGACACATCAGCACAAATACAAATCATAAGTAATTCAGAGGGAGGAAAAAAAACAACTGACAATCAAACAATCCCCTATGAGCAAGCACTAGGAAACAGTGGGAAGGAAAAATTCACTTATAAGAAGAAACTTCCAGCAGAACCAGGCTCAGGGAGGGGTAGTCATCTGCTGCGACTAGTTGGTGGTGGTGGTGGTGGGGATTAAAAGGAAAAAAGAAAGGCAGAAGAAACATACTATCTATCTATAAATGCATCAAGTCTCTGTCTGTCTGTTCCATGCATATCTCTTGAACCTTTTGTCAGACTGGCCTAAGATTTTAAACGTGCTTTGCTGAGGTTACGAGGGTAGGCGTCCCCGAATATGGAGTCGCTCAGTCAAAATATGTAATTTTTATCAATAAAAGTTTAGCCACCGCTCTGTCACCGCTGTCTCGTCATGCCCTTCAGTGTGTGTGGGGTGTTGAATTGACTCCGTGCTGATTGGACAATACGTGGCCATCACGGCCATGCTGATTGAATAATAATCGGCATGACGACCAGTCAGTCACCACAGTATTCCCTGGACAAAACATTAAGTGAAAAATAACAAATTTGACTAGAAAAAGATAATACTGAAGATATAATGCTTAAAAAAATTATACCATAAAGTTGCCGTGATTGTGTAGGTCTAAAGGATAATTTGGCATATGTGGAGAACATGAGGTGCGCGAGCAGACTGGGCAGAGCATCAGTGGGGACTGGGTCTGACAAATCAACACAGAACATGCCGGGAGAAGCGGCGGCCAAACCTGACCTGGCTCAAAGGGACGCTAACTGATGGCGATTAAAAAAAAAAGTCATTTTCAGTAAAGTGAGAAAAAAGATGGAGTGTGCTTTTGCCCTGAGGCTGATTTATCATGGAAAACAGCTGAGCTCTGTGGTTTGAGCGATCAGCTGATGGGATCCACCTCCTCCGGTGTTCTGACAGTGCGGGACATATCAATCGTACGCTGGATAAATTTTCAGTATGGGGCGCATATTTTTTCCAGTTTATAAAATTTTTCACTGGGTCTGAGGTGTGTGCAAAAAAAAAAAAAAAGGGTTTTGATTAACATTTAGAGGGTCAAAAATGCGATTGTTTAGGCGTAATAATAATAAATAATCTCCTCGGATCAATAAAAAACAAACGCTTACAATAGAGTGGCGGCGCTCAGTCTTTGTCAGTCACGCCCTCAAGGTTCAGATCATTGTTTGGCCTCAGTGTCTCCCCAGTGCGATGATATAAGCACCTCCTCAATCATAACATTAAAGTTTAAAAAAACTGTTAATAATAAACTATTGCTAAAATATAAAATGATGCACTACAATGGGTCTCAGATATTTGTAAACGTGTCCTGCATGAGTTTATTGACGATACACAGAAGACATTCAGTATTACACTGAACTCCATCACTGAACAGTGATATAAACTAAAATAATTATGATGATCACTGAACAACTCCCATTCCCCAGAGTGAAGATACACTATTAGATTCACTATTAGATTCACTATTATCTTGAATATAAATGATAAAAGATCACACAAATAAGTGATCTGACAAACAAGTAAACAAGGGATCTGAAACAGTCACTAATATTGGATGTCCCATTCATTTTCAATATTTAGGTATTCTGTAATTAATATTCTCACGATCAAATAAATCTTGGTGTCATTTACTCCCTTTTATATTTGTCAAAGTCGAACATGTGATTGCTTACATACAGGCTTCACCTCTTTGTATTCCACTTTCAAACACAGCCTACATTTGGGCCTGGAAAGCCTGATTGGGATACCTGTTTCAGACAGGAATAGTTGTGTTCTACGGGCAATGCAGTAGTTCATACAGACAACAACATACAAGTAGAACAAGGTTCATTCAGAGACAACGTGCAATGCATTAAGCCAGTGTTGACTTAGAATTACAACATTTTAATAGGCTTTTCCTGGCTTTTAAAGCAAGTTAACACATCTCATAGGTAGCAGGTAAACATGTATAATTTTTAACTGGTTAACAGGCAAAGGGATAAGGCAAAAAAGGAAAACTTTGGAGGTATAATTAAAGTTTTAAGAAACTCGATAAGGGATGTCCAGATAGGAGTGTTTTCTCTGAACTTGGAAGGAGACAAAGACATTGAGGTAGTTATTCTTTCCATAGAGACGTAGTCAACTAACAGATTTTTCTGGAGTGTGATATTTATGGAGTTCTTTGCTTTCCATTTGAGAAGAATAGTTTTTTTTTTAGCGATGGCTAGTGCCATAAGGAGAAATTTACAGTTCTGTTTGTTGAGATTAACTATTGATGTATCTCCAAGAAGACAAAGTGAAGGTGAACAAGGGATGTGGCAGTCTATAAAGTGGGGCAGTGAATTGGTGCCCTCTTCCCAGAATTGTTTTACAGGAGTGCAATCCCAGGTGGCATTGCTACAACTATCAATGTTATTGTGCACACAGTGGAAATAAATGTCTTTTGAAAATCCCATTTTTGCCTATTTATGTCCAGTGAGGTAAGTTCTATGTAAAATCTTATATTGTATAAGTTGTATATTCGTATTTTTAGTTGTAAAATAAATGTTTTGCAGATCTTGTACCAGAAGTCAACACTGGGAGCAAAGGATGTTGGGCCCCGGGTACGGCAGTGTGTGTGGGCCCCTCAACAAACACCAACCAAATTTGAATTTTACATTCCAAGGTTTAAGATGGGCCCATTTCCATTAAGAGTGTAAGAAAAATGCTGAATGTGTTGGCAAGTTTAAAACAAGAGAAGACAGCCAAGATGCGAGCAAAATGGTTAAACTTTTGGCCAAAAGAGAGACACACTCATCACTCACCGGCTCAGCATTGAGCATATGTGCAACAATCACAGATGTGACTCTCCTTTTTAAGCCACACACAAGGTCTTTTGAGCACAAGATAAGTATCACATGACGTGTTTATGTACATACTGCATGACTTGAGCACAAGGCCTTCACTTGTCTAAAATATTCTAATCACAGAGTACATCAGGCCTGTTCGATTACCGGCCCAAAAACAACCTCCAACTGGCCCAGGCCACGCTAAGGAAATGTAAATTTAAGAAAAAACTATGAAGGTATGACAATGCGCAAGCATGCACACGAATAGCGCACGTGACTGTCATCTGCACAGAGTTCAGAAACGCCTTCCCCCCCATGACACTTCCAGTCGGCAGGCAGTGTCTAGGGGCACTGTCCGAGAGAAGCATAAGCTAATTAAAGTACTTTTTTTTCCAATTATATTTTTATTGGTGATCTTGGTCAGATTGTTTACATTGAGAGCAGTACTTTATTACAAAGGAAAGATAAATAAAAAAAAAAATATTACACAAGAAAATGCCCTCGATTAATCTTCCCATAAGTTTTTTTTTTTTTTTCAGTATAAAAAATAACATATAAACAAAAACTGAACAGTGGACAAGTGGTATTAAATTTTTTCGCTTTCGCTCTTTTCTTCCCTTCAATGGGATAGATTACTTAAAGTCTCTCCTTTGATTTCCTGTATATTGGGTCCATTTAAGCCAGTATTTATCAAATTTATCTCTTTGTAGTCGTAAAGACATGGTAATCCTTTCCATCATAAATATCTGGTATACCATATCATGTAAATCCTGAATTTTTGGTATGTCTGTTTGGAGCCATTTTCTCGTTAAGACTTTCTTTGCTGACAATAGTACAATTCTCATTAAATATTTATCTGCAAATGAGGCTATGTTAGGAATTTCCAAACCTAAGAACATGTACAGGAAGTCAAAGGGGACATGGGTAGAGAAAACCTTTTCCAGGCACTTATGTGTGTCTTTCCAAAATGGGGTAACTTTTGGGCAGGCCCAGAATACATGATAATGATTAGCCTCTTCATTTCCACATAGTCTCCAACAACCGGTACCTAGATTTTGGTGTTTTTTTTGGACTGGGGTGATAAAGAAACGAATTAAATTTTTCCATCCAAATTCCCTCCAAATAGTTGAATAAGTAGTTTTCCATTGCACTGTACATAATGATTCCCAGTCACTATCATCTATTGCTGATCCTATTTCTTTTTCCCATTTCTTCTTAATATGTAGGGTATTGGTGGATTTGTTTGCTTGAAGTCCCTGATAGAATCTTGCTATAATTTTCTGAACAGTAGTAGTGCTAAAGGCCATTTGAAATATATTTAGAATTTTATTATCCTCCTTATCAGTCTTGGTCCTTATAATTTCATTATATCTATGTCTCAACTGTAGGTATCTAAAAAAGTCTTGGTTATTTAGCCCCTTTTTTGATTTAAGGGTTTGGAAGTCTGCTAGCTCCCCCTTGTGGTTAAATGTGAAGTATGAAGTGAGTCCCATTGACGTCCATTTTTGAAATCTTGTGTCATTACGGTTTGGTAAAAATTCTGTGTCGTAAGCGCACCATCTTAACATCATTTCAGTCTTGGTTAGTTTGTTCTCTCTACTTACGTCATTCCAAATCTTAAAAGTGAATTTTAGCCAGGGGTTATCCGGGTCTTTCAAATGTGATTGCAATTTCCTGTCTGCTATCATTGCTTGTATAGGAGGGCCCTTAGTGGCTTTTTCCTCTATATCTTTCCACCTAGATTTGAACATTGGATCACATAAGCAAACCAATGGTCTTAATTGGGCAGAGTAGTAGTAGTCCCTCATACATGGCAAAGATAAGCCACCTCTGTCCTTTGGCAGTTGTAATGTACTGTATCTTATTCGAGGTTTTTTCCCAAGCCATATATAGCGGGAAATCAACTTGTCCCATTCTACAAATTGTTGTTTTGACACTTCAATTGGGAGAGTTTGGAAAAGGTAAAGTAATCGGGGTAAAATGTTTATTTTTATTGATTCTATTCTATTAATTAGTCCTAAAGTTGGTATTAGACTCCATTTTCTTAAATCCAATTTTATTTTGGAATTTAATGGGCCATAATTCTTTTCAAACAACTTTCCAGTGTCTCTACTTAATATCACGCCAAGATATTTCATGGAGTCTTTGTCCCATTTAAAATCGTATTTATTTTTTAACTCCATTGAGGGTTGATAATTTAAGGTCATAATTTGTGTTTTTTCAATATTTAATTTGTAACCTGAAAGTGATCCAAAATGCTCTAATATCTCCATCAATCTAGGTAGAGATTTATTTGGTTGACCTAAATAAATTAGGACATCATCTGCAAAAAGTGATATCTTTTGAGTGTCCCCATGTATATCAATTCCCTCAATTAAATTATCTTGTCTAATGTATTGACTAAGCGATTCAATAAATAAAGTGAATAAAATTGGTGAAAGGGGGCAGCCCTGGCGACATGATCTTTCAAGTGAGACTGGTTTTGAAAGACTACCATTTATTTTTATTTTGGCTGTTGGTTTGTGGTAAATTGCCTGGATGGCCTTAATGATTATATGGTGAAATCCAAATTTATTCAAAACTTTGTAAAGAAATGCCCATCTCACTGAGTCAAATGCTTTTTCAGCATCTAAACCCATAAACAATGCCTCAATCTTATTTTTTTTAATATGGTGTATAACGTGGAGGGTCCTTCTAATACTGTCTTGAGTCTGCCTCTGGCGGATAAAACCAGTTTGATCATGATTAATAAGTCTGGGTATAATATTATCAAGTCGCTTTGCTATTATGGACGTGTATATTTTGTAGTCTAAGTTTAAGACTGATATTGGTCGATACTGGCTACAATTCAATTTATCTTTTCCCTCTTTTGGGATGACAGTGATAATCGCTTCTTTCCATGAGGGAGGTGGATCCCCTCCCTTCAGTACCCAGTTACACACTTCCCTCAGTCTTGGAATTAATTCCTCCCTGTAGGTCTTATACCATTCACCAGAGTAGCCGTCTGGGCCAGGGCTTTTATGTGGTTTTAGTCTTGTAATTGCATCATTGATTTCTTTATTTGTGATTTCTTTTATTAGGTTATTGTTCTCCTGTTCCGTGACTCCGGGAAGATTTAGTGAACTTAAAAAGATTTCAATGTGGTCACCATTGTTTAATTTAGGCTGTGAGTAAAGGTCTTTGTAATAGGTTACAAAACTCTCCTGAATTTCTGTAATATCATCATGTGTAATCCCAGTTTTGGGATTTTTTATTCTATAAATTGTGTTATCAGCCTGTTGTTTTCTTAGTTTAAAAGCTAGCCATTTCGTTGATTTCCCTCCAGCCTCATAATAATTTTGTTTAAGATAGATAAGCTTTTTTTGCGTTTCATCAGAATATATGTTATCAATTTCTTTTTGTAATCTTTTTATTTCATATTGTTTGTCATTGTTTAAAGTAATTTTGTGTTGTCTTTGTAGTTCCTTAAGATCCATTTGTAATTTTTCGAGTTTTTCTTTTTTTTGTTTTTTAATGAAAGAGGTGCTGGCAATAATTTTGCCTCTTATAACCGCTTTAAAAGCATCCCATAAAATGGATGGTGACACTTCCCCATTATCATTTTCCTTAAAGTATTCATCAATTTCTTCTTTTAATTTCTCTTTCATTTTTGAATCATTCAAAATATTGGAATTAAGTTTCCAAGTTGTGGTTTTGCGAGTATCATTCATACAGATAGATAGATATATTGGAGAGTGATCTGACAGATCAATTGTGCCAATATCACTTGTTTTAATCTTATATCTGTCTTTATTAAATGTGAAGAAGTAATCAATTCTCGAATATGTAGAATGGGGGGCAGAAAAATGTGTATAATCGCGTCCAGAAGGGTTAAAATCTCTCCAGATATCAATAATTCCGGTTTCACTCATGATACTGTTTATTTTCTTTATTATTGATTTTTTTTGTGCGGAGTCTTTCTTAGAACTGTCCAGTTTTGACAACCGTACATTCATGTCCCCTCCACATATCAACATTCCTTCAGTTTCAGATACCATCATTTCGAACATCTGTTTATAAAAATTCCAATTACTTCCTGGTGGTGCGTATATGTTGAGAATAGTTACTAATGAGCCATCAATTTTTCCTTTTACCAATATATATCGCCCCTCTTTATCCTTCTTGTCAGATAAATATTCAAAACAAATCTGTCGTGAAATGAGAATTGCAACACCTCTACGGTGGCCAAGTTTGTATGATGATCCATAGACATACTTATAAAAACCTCGTTTAAGCTTTTTGAGTTCTTGGTCTAATACATGTGTTTCTTGTAGAAGGGCCACATGTATCTTTTCTTTTTTGAGTTTGGAGAGTATTTTGGACCTTTTTTGTGGGCTGATAATTCCGTTTACATTAAAGGAGATGACATTGATAGTCTGATTATTGGCTATAATTTGTTTTTCTTTTTCTCTTCATTAATAAACATAAGTATACCACTTGTCCAAACAGTGCTGCTCTGAACTGCAGCCAAACAAAACAATAACAAACATTTGAGGAAATAAACCAGGATTTCCGTTTGTGGGGTTTAAAGAAAAACAAACCCTGTAAGACCTGATGTTGTGAGTCTTTAAGAGGGTAAGCCACATGCGTCAGGGTGGGCCCTCTAGTGGAGCGTCTATCGTCACGCCTTTCCTCCATATTATGCCTGAACAGTCATTTCCCGGTAGCTGATTTAGATTGGCAATAAGTCTTAGGTTTCACTCATTTCTCGTGTTTAGTTATTGTATTATCTCTTAATAGAAAAACCATGTATATATATAAAAAAAAAAAAAAAATAAAAAAAAAAAAATAAAATAAAATAAACTACGGATAAGTCATTATTAAATCAGATTACCTGTAACTGGGTTATAAATTGAACAGCAGATTTATATTGGCGTTTTTACATGGATTCCCTTCTGTATTGTTGCAGTTTCTTCTTTATTGATGATGGTCCCATCTGACCCGGATCCAGCGGTGTGCGTCGCTCTCCTCTTGTGCTTCGTTTAGTGGTCCACGCTGTTTTCTGAATCCGTGCCATCAGTGTCTCCGGTGGCTTGTAGACAGTGACTGGGAATCCTCTGTCAAACATGTCTTTAGTTGCATCTTCAGCGGTGTTATAAAGTTTTGTTTCGTCTGGGTAGAACACTCGGAGTTTAGCTGGAAACGGGGTCTGGAAACGTATCCCTCGTTGTTTTAGGATCTTTTTAGCCTCTGCGTATGTCTGTCTCTGCTTAAGGACGTCAGGTGCATAATCGTGATCAAGGTTGATCTGTTTGCCTTTCCACTGGAATCCCCTCATTTGCCAAGTTTTCCTGAGCACCTCTTCTTTGCTCTTGTAACTGGTAAAGCGTGCAATGATGGATCGAGGTGGTGCTCCGGCTGGGGGAACTGCCGCCAGGGCGCGGTGTGTGCGTTCAATATGCAAGTCCAGTGTCGAGGGCAGTTGGAGCTTTTCCCTCAGAAGATTTTCAACAAAATCTATCATGGTCGGAGCACCTTTCTCTTCGTTTTCAATCACACCATATATTCGTACATTATTTCTACGAGAACGCCCCTCCTGGTCGGTGATTTGGGCCTGTAGCTTAGACTGGAGTTTCACGAGCTCTGTAATCACCTCCTCTATTGTTTCCACTCGTTCCTCCGTTTCCAAAATGTGTTCCTCCGCTGTTTCGAGTCTTGCATTAATCTTGCTGATTTCTGCTTTAACTTCATTCGACTGTTGCATATTTTCTTTCCTGAAGTCCCTGATTTCCATCAGTATCGCCTTCAAATCAATGCTGTCGTCTTCCTCCATTTTGCTGGCACCAGCACTAGCCAAACCGACGCTGTCGTCGTTAGCTTCAGTTTCTTCGGTATCAAACTCCGTAGTTTCAGCCTGTTTCTTGGTTTTTGACTTGCCTTTTACCATTGCCCTTTTAGTTGATCGTCTTGAGCTGGTAGTTCTATAGGTTTTCGCGTTTTAAGGGCTTTTTCAATATGACCGCGCCGGGAGCAGAGGTTCTATGCTGCTGCCTTCATGGCGTGCTCCGACCGTCTCTAATTAAAGTACTTTAAACATGGAAAAAAGCAGAAGAGATATGTAAGCAGTGAAGGCATTTATGGTGGTTTTAACCCGTTGGTAACGGGAGTAGTAATGAAAAGTCATTTAGCAAACAGGTGTGGTTAGGCTTCATATGCAGCAGCCTTGAGACAAACTAAACGTGCCAACATTTGAATTTCAAAATAAGGGAGGTTTTTCCTGCTGTCTGGGTGGTGAGGAGAGTTTTAAAAAACTATACAGTGGTGTGAAAAAGTGGTTGCCCCCTTCGTGATTTCTCATTTTTTTTGTATGTTTGTCACACTTAAATGTTTCAGCTCATCAAACAAATTTAAATATGAGACAAAGATAACAGAAGTAAACACAAAATTCAGTTTTTCAATGAAGGTGCTTATTATTAAGGGTAAAAAAAAAATCCAAACCTACATGGCCCTGTGTGAAAAAGTGATTACCCCACCCACCCCGTTAAAAGATAAATTAACTGTGATTTATCACATCTTTGGAAAGCTGAGTTCAATTTCTCTAGCCACACCCAGGCCTGATTACTGCCACACCTGTTCTCAATCAAGAAATCACTTAACCTTTTGAGTGTGTCTGTCGCCGAATTGCGACATAACCCCTAGTGGTCAAGAGTGGTAAATATTTTTTGGCAATAAAATAGTTCAGATTTCCAAGGCTATAACTTGAAAGTGGCAAGAGATAATGGCCAATAAATAGAGATAATGATCAATAAATATGATCAATAAATATGATCCAAAGTTTCAGATAGGAATAAATTTACGCATCTAATTTGCATAATGTTGCTGCACCTCTTTAAATTCCATAACTCAGTCAAAACTGGACTTTGGACGTATTTACACAAAGAATGATTCAGTCTTTTGACACCGTTTTTTGTACAGAGGTACCTCATCATCTTATCTTCAAAGTATATGAACAAGAAATCAGGACAATATAAAAAAAAACACAGAAATTCCTTATTTACCAGCTTCTAAGGGGTTGCTGCGTTTTCACCCATCGTGGTCATTATTTTGTGTTCTGTCGGTCATTTACAGTTTCTACCACATCTACAAAGTCTTATGATTATCCCACATAAATTTAGCTTGTATCCCGCCGCTGTTTTCCATGTACAAAGCCGACAAAGTGATGGTGACGATGACCAATCGCGGCCATATTAGCTTTCTGGGCTAAAATGCTAAAAACAGGAAAAGAAAATGAGTTCTTCTTCTTTGGTGTATTATGTGTCATTCTTTGAGTCCTCCAGTGGATGTCTGCCACCTTCTGAAACTGGCGGATAAGTACAAATCCGTACAAATTCTGAATGGAGCCGATCATGTCAGTGAAGTGACAGGCACAGCGCCGCGCTCTGCCACTAGGGGCACACAAATTCACACACTCAGAGGGTTAAACAGGACCTGCCTGACAAAGTGAAGTAGCGACCTAGTCAAAGTCCTGACCTAAATCCGATTAAAATGCTGTGGCATGACCTTAAAAAGGCGGTTCATGCTTGAAAACCCTCCAATGTGGCTGAATTACAACAATTCTGCAAAGATGAGTGGGCCAAAATTCCTCCACAGCGCTGTAAAAGACTCATTGCCAGTTATCGCAAAAAAGGTTTAGGGGTCACTCACTTTTTCACACAGGGCCAGGTAGGTTTGGATTTTTTTTTACCCTTAATAATAAACACCTTCATTTAAAAACTGCATTTATGTTATCTTTGTCTCATATTTAAATTTGTTTGATGATCTGAAACATTTAAGTGTGACAAACACACAAAAAAACAAGAAATCAGGAAGAAGGTAAACACTTTTTCACACCCCTGTAAATATATAGAAACATTACAACAGAAATAACGGAATCTTTGGTAATTTAAGTTAATTTATTTCATTAAATTTTATTAATATTTTTTTCTTTGAAATCAGAGTTAAATTATTTTGTTCTGGCTCTGCAAAGTCATGGTCAAAAGTGTAAATTGTATAAGGAAAAAAAGTCAAAATTTTACCACAATCTATTTCAAATTTATTTAAAAAAAATAGACTGAAATTAGCCATAAAAATCCACAAATTTATAATAAAGTCTCAAATGTACAAGAAAAGTCAGTTTTAAAGAGAAAATTACAAATTTGAGGAAAATGGTTTCAAATTTCGATAAATTTACAGAGAAAAGTGGAAAAATATAAGAAAATTGTTAAAAATTTTGGAGAAAAACCTCCAACCTTCAAGACTGAAGTCATTATTCAGGTTTTTAAGTGGGTGCTTTTTGCATCCTTAACGCTACTATAAATTTTTGGTTGACTGATATGTGTGTGTAATGGAATGTGTAGTTATAAAAAGAGGTTCCTACTCACGTAGTGATTTAAATCAAAACAAACCACAATAGTGAATGTGCAATGTTTGTTAATGTTTTCAATCTTTTCTTGGGGGTTTTGTGCACTGAAATGTTTGACAGTTCATTTTTATTCAGCTAAATGCACTTTGTGATGTGCCAAAGTAAGATAAGGTAAGATAAGCCTTTATTAGTCCCACAATGGGGAAATTCCAGGATTGCAACAGCACAGGGATAGCAACACTCAGAGCAATAATTAAGAAGATACGAAAAATATAAATAAGAGCAGTGGATATACATACGTACACATAAATATATAAATATATATACAAAGTTCGGAGCATTGTAGCAAGATGGAATAAACAGCATAACCGTCTATTTAGTTATCCTACATAGTATGACTATGCACCCATACATATTGTCACCCTCCGTAGCGACTGATATTGTCCTAGTTGTATACTGGAGGGGACCATTTGTGTAAGTCTGTTGCGTCTTTTGCATTCAATACTACTAGGTCGTCACGTTTTTTTTGCTATCTCTGCGAGCAGCCCTGCTTAGGTTATACAGTCTGACAGCCGTAGGTAGGAAGGACCTGCGAAACCTCTCGGTTGTGCACCTAGGATGATGTAGTCTGCTGCTAAATGAGCTCCTCAGTGCGTTCAGTATGTCCTGCATAGGATGGGACTCAGACTCCAGCAGAGATGACAGTTTAGCCACTGTCCTTCTCTCTCCTATCTCCTCCACTGGGTCAAGGCGTTGCCCCAGGACAGAGCTAGCTTTCTTGATCAGTTTGTTCAGTCTCTTCCTGTCGGCGGCTGTAATGCCGTTGCCCCAGCAGACCACTCCAAAAGTGATGGCTGATGCCACCACTGTGTCGTAGAGTCACAGTCAAGTCAGTTATGACCAGGATGTAGTATGTTTTATTTCAAAAGGGAAACAAATGTTAATGCTACTAACAGTGCACATTGAGTTTTTATGCACTTTGAGATATGCCTGAGTAAGATATGACCAAATGGTTATTTACAGAATTTTATTTTTTTCAGCATATTTATTTAATGTTCAAGAGGAAAATATTTCTACTCCAAGTTCTGCTCAACTCCAGCACGATTATTGTTTTTATGCACTTTTGATGTGCCTTTGTCATGTGCCAAGCACACATTCAAAACCAAGACAATGAATAAAAAGTGCATATTTTTCATCACATTGACCTCTATTGGTTTGAAATTTGTCATATTCAACAGATCGCTGAACATGTGCGGTCCAGTTACATGTCTTGATTTCAAATTGTGGCCCAACTGATTTTGTAATTGAGTAGCCCTGGAGTATATTCTTCTTGGCACCCCTGAAGGCTGAAGCTTGATTAAGCATATTACATCACATTCTTGTATGACAAATACAAAGATCATACAGAAGAAGAATAAAGATGAAATAAAAGAACCTAAATAAACACAATCATTCTTTCAAAAAAGCCTTGGTTAGTAAGCTCCACTGTTATGGACAGTTTGATGCGAGTGATTTGTTTATGTGTCTGAGAATATATTTACTGTCACCAGTATTTCCAAACCTCTTTCTTTATAATGCACTTTTTGAGAATGAACCTATGGTATTTTTTTTATTTACACACTTATTTATACATTTATATTCGATTTTCCATCCCATTAGTCTGATTCTTTTGTATACTAACAATTTTTGGCCACAGCATCAATTCAGATCTATATACAATGATGTGCACAGACATTTTGGGGGGCTGGTGGTCAACCAAAAAATAGGAGCGCTCCTAAATAATGAAAAAGGAAATTTACATACAGTAGCACACATTTTACTGTACTTATTTGGTATTTCAATTTTATTTTAATACCTTTACACTCACTGAGATATTTAATACCCCACAGATTTTTACAAAATTGCCAACTAACACAGAGACCATGGCCTTCATTAATGATGTAAAAGTCAATGACAAAAAAATGGGCAAAATAAGTATGAAAAATAAATATCTCTTCAAAATAAAAAAAAAATCTTTGCAAAAACCTGAAAAGGTTTGTCTTTCAATAAATAAAATATTAAACCTCCATTCAAATAAATAGATGAATATTTGCAAAAGAAAAGTCCCCTGCCAGTCCCCTTGCCAGTAAAATGAGCCAAAATCCTCCCCTCTGTTAACCTGCCCCCCTCCATCCCCATAAAGTCTGTGAGGATGGTTTATACAGGGAAACTTAGTTAATCAGTGAGAGGTTAGGAGAACATGGTAAAAAAAAAAAAAGAAAAATCAGGAAAATTCAAGGAAAAAGTTGCAAATTTTGTAGAAAAAAATTTATAGGAAAGGTAATATGTTTATCATAAAATATGGCTAATTTATAGGGAAAAGAGTAATAAATTGATCAGAAAAACATTGTGAATGTATTTTTTTTAAAAAAAGATTAACTTTCCAAGAAAAATGTTACAACAAAAACCTCACTAATTGGTAAGAAAATTGGGTATGATGAGAGAGAAAAAGGTTAATATACACTACCGTTCAAAAGTTTGGGGTCACCCAGACAATTATTTTGTGTTTTCCATGAAAAGTCACACTTATTTACCACCATGAGTTGTAAAATGAATAGAAAATATAGTCAAGACATTGACAAGGTTAGAAATAATGATTTGTATTTGAAATAATAATTTTTTCCTTCAAACTTTGCTTTCGTCAAAGAATCCTCCATTTGCAACAATTACAGCATTGCAGACCTAACATGATTGCACAAGGGTTTTCTAATCATCCATTAGCCTTCTGATGCAATGAGCAAACACACTGTACCATTAGAACACTGGAGTGATAGTTGCTGGAAATGGGCCTCTATACACCTATGTAGATATTGCACCAAAAACCAGACATTTGCAGCTAGAATAGTCATTTACCACATTAGCAATGTATAGAGTGCATTTCTGATTAGTTTAAAGTTATCTTCATTGAAAAAAAGTACTTTTCTTTCAAAAATAAGGACATTTCTAAGTGACCCCAAACTTTTGAACGGTAGTGTATATATAGTATATACACTACTCAGAAAAAGTTAGGGATATTCGACTTTCGGGTGAAATTTCAGGATGCACCTAAAATGCACTATAACCTTTACAGGTGAACTTAATTTGACCTTCTCTAACATTTTGAAAGCACATGTCCAACTGTTCAATGTTTCAGTACTTTTTGCACAACTTGCTGTTCTCTAACAAGGTGCTTAATGGCAAAATTCACAACAGGTGTTTGATCCATGAATCGAGCAATAAAGTTTCTGGTTCAATTAGAATTGGTATTTAAACAGTCCTCTGCATCATGCTGTTCACATTTTGACATCATGAGACCAAGATGACACCTCACAATTGATCAACAGTACCTCGCCATTGTGAGGCTTCAAACAGGATGTTGTCAGAGGGAAGTAGCCACTAACGTTAGAGTGTCACAGAGTATCATCAGCAGGTTGCAACAGAGATACAGAGAGACTGGAAGAGTCACAAAAACGCATAGAAGTGGATGTCCTTTGGCCACACACCAGGCCGATGACCGCTTCATTGTGAATAGTGCCCTGCGGAACCAGATGATGAATGCCACTCAACTCCAGGCACATTTAAGGGAGGTGAGAGGCACCAAGTGTCACGTCAGACCATTTGAAACCATTTACATCAGTGTGGTCTGCGTGCCTGACGACCTGTAAGGGTACCTGACCACAACACCAGGCACAGGCATCATCATTTGCATGGGCCAGGGAGGATTTACGCTGGACAAGGAACCAGTGGGCCTCAGTGCTGTTCTCTGGTGAAAGTTGATTCACGCTGAGCAGAAATGATGGCCGCCAACGATTTTGAAGATGTCAAGGAGAGCGCTATGCGTCAGTCACTGTGTGTCTAGTCAATACAGAACTGCCCTTCACCTTGTGAATGGTACAGTGACAAGCTGATACTACCTGAATAACATCATTAATCCAGTCATTCTGCCCCTGCATGAACAACACAAACCCAATTTCATCTCCATGGACGACAGTGCTTCAACTCATTTTATTTATTTATTCATTTATTTATTTTTGTATTTTGTATATTTTATTAATCCCAGAGGGAAATTCAGGGTATCTACTGTATGTGGATGGAGGAGGCAGCCATGGTGCGGCGCCAATCCCTTCACCATTCACACACATATTCACACCTAGGGCCACTTTAGAGTCTTCAGTTAACCTAACTTGCATGTTTTTGGCCTGTGGGAGGAAACCAGAGTACCTGGGGTAAACCCACGCAGACACGGGGAGAACATGCAAACTCCACACAGAAAGGTCACTAATGGTCAGAGGGTGGGATTGAACCCACAAACTTCTTACTGTGCTGCCACAGTGGTAACCACTGCACCACTGAGCTTCTCTCATCGAGGTTGCATCATTAGGGAACGGCTGCTAGAGGCTGGGGTACCTCAAATGGAGTGGCCTGCACTTTCTCCAGACCTGAATCCCATGAAAATCCTATGGGTTCAGCTGAGTCGCCGTGTAGAGGCTCTTAATCCTGCACCCCACTACCTCAATGACCTGAGTTCCGCCCTTCAAGAAGAGTGGAATGCCATGCCTCAGCAGACAATAAGTCGACTTGTGAACAGCATGAGACGTCATTGTCAAGCTGTAATTGATGCTCAAGAGCACATGACAAGTTATTGAGACACTTGACATTTTTTGTTGTGGTATACCGACCACTGTTGTTGGCTTTTGTTTCAATAAATTGTTTGAGATGAGGAAATATCACCTGAAAGCCAAATATCCTTAACTTTTTGTGAGTAGTGTACAGTGCATCCGGAAAGTATTCACAGCGCTTCAGTTTTTCCACATTTTGCTATGTTACAGCCTTATTCCAAAAGAGCTTAAATTCCTTTTTTCCCTCAAAATTCTACACACAATACTCCATAATGACAGTGTGAAAAAAGTTTTTTTGAGATTTTTGCAAATTTATTAAAAATAAAAAACTAAGAAATCACAAGTACATACGTATTCACAGCCTTTGCCATGCAGGTCAAAATTGAGCTCAGGTGCATCCTGTTTCCACTGATCATCCTTGAGATGTTTCTACAGCTTAATTGGAGTCCACCTGTGGTAAATTCAATTGATTGGACATGATGTGGAAAGGCACACACCTGTCTATATAAGGTCTGACAGTTGACAGTGCATGTCAGAGCACAAACCAAGCATGAAGTCAAAGGAATTGTCTGTAGACCTCTGAGACAGGATTGTCTCGAGGCACAAATCTGGAGAAGGGTACAGAAAAATTTCTGCTGCTTTGAAGGTCCCAGTGAACACAATGACCTCCATCATCCCTAAATGGATGAAGTTCAGAACCACCAGCACTCTTCCTAGAGTTGCCTGACCATCTAAACTGAGCGATTGGGGGAGAAGGGCCTTAGTCAGGGAGGTGACCAAGAACCCAATGGTCACTCTGTCAGAGCTTCAGCATTGCTCTGTGAAGAGAGGAGAACCTTCCAGAAGGACAGCCATCTCTGCAGCAATTTACCAATCAGGCCTGTATGGTAGAGTAGCCAGATGGAAGCCACTCCTTAGTAAAAGGCACATGGCAGCCCACCTGGGGTTTACAAAAAGGCACCTGAAGGACTCTCAGACCATGAGAAACAAAATTCTCTGGTCTGATGAGATAAAGATTGAACTCTTAACATGAATGCCAGGCGTCATGTTTGGAGGAAACCAGGCGCCATTCACAACCACGCCAATGTTGGTAGCAGCATCATGCTGTGGGGATGTTTTTCAGTGGCAGGAACTGGGAGACTAGTCAGGATAGACGGAAAGATGAATGCAGCAATGTACAGAGACATCCTGGATGAAAACCTGATCCAGAGCGCTCTTGACCTCAGACTGGGGCGATGGTTCATCTTTCAGTGGGGCAACGACCCTAAGCACACAGCCAAGATATCAAAGGAGTGGCTTCAGGACAACTCTGTGAATGTCCTTGAGTGGCTCAGCTAGAGCCCAGACTTTAATCCAATTGAACATCTCTGGGGAGATCTGAAAATGGCTGTGCCCCAATGCTTCCCATCCATCCGGATAGAGCTTGACAGGTGCTGCAAAGAGGAATGAGCCAAAATGCCCAAAGATAGGTGTGTCAAGCTTGTGGCATCATATTCAAAAAGACTTGAGGCTGTAATTGCTGCCAAAGGTGCATCATCAAGTATTGAGCAAAGGCTGTGAATACTTATGTACTTGTGATTTCTCTTTTTTTTTATTTTTAATAAATTTGCAAACATTTAAAAAAAAACAAAACTTTTTTCATGTTGCCATTATGGGGTATTGTGCGTAGAATTTTGAGGGAAAAAATGAATTTAATCCCTTTTGGAATAAGGCTGTAACATAACAAAATGTGGAATAAGTGAAGCGCTGTGGATACTTTAGACGCACTCTGTGTGTGTGTGTGTGTGTGTGTGTACGAGATTCAGAGATTTTATTTGTCATTACTTACTATACGTAGAGGACATACAGGAGAATTGAAATGGTGTTTGTCTCTCTCTTCAGTGGTGTGCACAATATAAAAAAAGAAAAAGGAATAAGGCTGGAAAAACAACAGCAGTAGTCTATGTACAACATCCCATAGTGCAAATGGCGACAAAAGATAGACCCAGATATCCCATAGTGCAAATAAAGATAAACAATGAAACCCAGCAATCCTATATACAGAAAGTAGAGCAGTAATACTTGTAGTACCACATTCAGTGTGGTAGTGTCGGTGCAGATAGTGACAGATAGGACTGCACATCATCAGTATTGCAATAACAGACAGCAGCAGATATGGCATTTGTGCAGATAGTTGTAGCAAAGTGCAGAGACATACAGCAGCAGATGTATTACTGTTGGTGTGGCAGTCTTTCTGTGCCAACAGCTGAGGTAGTTATTGTGTGGGTGAGTGCGATAGTTTTTTTTTCTTGTAAATTTGTGACTTTACTGTTGTAAATTTCAGATATTTTTTTTGTCTTCTTAGAAATGAGTATGTGTGTGTGTGTTGGGGTTGCTTTGGCATTTGAAAGCTCTGGTTTTTTTTTTTTTTCAATTCAAATACATAACTTTATTATTCTGCGAGGAACTTCATTTGTGAAAGTTTTTTCTCACAGAAAGAATTCTCACTGTCCGACACCCCTGGCCCCACTCATCTATGTATGCAGACAGACAGCTATGTTGGCCAATAATAAAACAGCACCACGTACAAGGGTCAGCTTACCTTTTGTTGACATAGAGATAAAAACCCTGAAGAGTTAAAATGGCTAATCGGACACAAAAACAATATAAAGCCTGTCTGTTTTGTTTTTTTTTTAAGAGAAGTGAGCACATGAGCAATAGACACATTTCAGAAGGCTAAAACCTACAAAAACACAATTTTTTCAGTGAATGAGACCTTTAACGTAGGAAACCTACATGTAAACTCCTTTTAACAGCATTTATAATAAGTATTTAAAATGACAAGAATCTTTAGCAGATGAAATACAGAGTTGCTTAAAGGTGTTTTGTTACTGCATGAAAACAACCAATTACCAGGTCCACTTCTGGATTGAGGTTGAACATTATCCCTGCAGCAACGAGAGGGGAACAAAAGTCTTACTGAATTTTTGGAATGAAGGTGGACCAGAATGTTTGAAGTTCAGCTGCAGGTTCAAATCATGAACCTGCCTTAGGACCTCCACTGTGAGGCCTTATTATCCAGCCAACACACACACCACTGTACCACCCAAAAAGACCACCAGCCCAGCTAATTGGAGATGTTGTATCACCTCCCATGTGTCTCTTGCTCTTTCTGTTTCTTTCACACACACAAACATGTGTGCACGTACATACACAAATGGTAACCCAGTGGGAATTGGCAGCTTTGAGCGAATTGAGAGAGGAGGCAGAAAGTCATTACTTCTCCCACTCGATTGTTTTTTTTTTCCCTTTTTTTGTTGTGTTTGTGTGTGTGTGTGTGTGTGTGTGTGTGTGTGTGTGTGTGTGTGTGTGTGTTTGTAATCCTACCATCAGTATGCCACTCATGCCTTGCAACAGAAGGAAGGAAATTGAAGAGAGGAAAAAGAGAGGAGGGGAATGAATGGGAGGAGGGAGTGGGGGGCGACAGTCCAACACGGAGTTCTTTTGATTATAGATGGTAAATGTGCCTTCAGTCACTGCCGCCACCTCCTCCTTCTCCTCATAGTTTCCTCGCTCCTTCTCACTCGAGGGATTTGAGGTGGACGTGAGAAGAATGTTGTGGGCGCTGTGCTGTATTTTGTGTGGCTGCCATTTTATTATATAGCAAAGTCGGGGTCACAGAGGTCATCAACAGGAGGATTTACAACTAAGAATGTTTTCTGGTACCTGAAGCTGATTTCCTTTTTTCCACATTAAAGTTTCTCATTTTTATCATCCGAGTTCTTCTCTCTTTTATAATTAAAGGATATCATCTTCAAAGAAGCTGTTTGTTTTTGTTAGTTTTTTATTTTAATTGCTGTGATTTCCAAGTTGTTTTTTTTTTACTGATTTAAAGGCAGCACAAGTTTTTCAGTTCCATTGTCTCTAGCGTTTCAAATTTTACCTCACCACATGAATTTCAGTTTTAGAAGATTAAGACTTTGCACAGGGACTGCAGCATGGGAGTAAGGCATGAATGATGTTTTTACCTATTCGTCACCTCTTTTGACAAAGTTTTTTTTTTGTTTCCCTGATATGACCACTGCTGTAGCTCCTGCTTCCTCCAATTCATCCATCCGTCCATCTGACAGTTTATCAGTCAGTCTACATTTATACCCTAGCCTATGGTCATGAACTTTGAGTAATGCCCCAAAAAATGAGATTGTGGCTACAAGCAGCCAAAATGAGCTTTCTCCATAGGGTTGCCAGAGCTCAGTTACCCAGGATAAACTCAGAGTAGACCCACTGCTCCTCCACATCGAAAGGAGTCCGTTAAAGTGGCTTGGGCATCTGACTAGGTTGCCTCCTGGACGCCTCCCACATGAGGTGTTTTGGGCATGTCCCACTGGGAGGAGACCCCGGGGCAGACCCAGAATACACTGAAGAGACCGTCTCCCAGCTGGCCTGGGAACACCTCCTCCTACCTCCTGGAAATCAGGGCTTCTGTGCTTAGGTTGCTGCCTTCACAACCCAGACCCAAGGACAAACGGTAGATGGATGGACAGATAGATGGTTAGATTTTTTTGTAGCAGTCATGCTGGATGGTAGAGGATTGTTTTCTTGCTTCTGACTTCCTTGATCCTTTTCTATGTGGGAAAATCCTACTCTAAAGGCGCAAAAAGCTCTAAACCTTGAATTTCTTCATGCCCGCATAATGCTTATGCTGTCAGTAGCCTCTCAGAAAAACACAAGCCATCCCCACTGGAGTACTCTCCTCTAACAGATCCCAGCACCTCTGCATACACTGTTAAGAGCCCTCCTGTTCCATGACCTGGTACACCTTCTACTTCATAGTGGTGTAAATCGCAGCAGAGCAAGATGACACCCCATGTAGGGTGCTCTAGCTCAAAGTCATGCAGCACTTTTCCGTTCCCCACACAGAGCTCCATACAAGGCCACTTTCACAAAGGCCCACTCCTACTGTGAGTAGTTAGTAGTAATAGTAGAAAACTGACTTTGTAGCTCTATAAAACTGATACAATTTTGGTGGATGGTGATTATCACATCCCCAGTGCAGCATTGGGGCATTTCTGTCTTGCTTCACGGTTCCTGGTCAAATGCAGCCAAAAATGCCAGAAATGAGGAGTGTGCAGCATTAAACATGCACAGAATGTAAATGCTTTTGTTTGACTATGATAGGGCCCATATGATTACATTTTTAATAATATGGGCAAATATTAAGTCAGGGTATTCATGGTCTTCCTTCAGTGCCTGTGTCTTTGCATTTCCAATGCAAACCTTTGAAGAACATCAAGATGAGTGGAATTAGACTGATGAAAGGCTTGAAACTGTGGATTTGGTTATGGATGTGGTTATGAGACTGAAAAAGGCTCTCTGATGATGAGTTCAAAATGAAAGGGATTTATTCCTGATCTCTTTACGAAGAGCTTCACAAATTCATTGAACGGTGGTTTCCATCCTGCTATATTAATGTGAATTTTGAACTTGAATAACATGAAAAGACAAAATTACATAACTCCAATAACTGAAGGCAGGATTTTCTTTGACATACTGTCCATGAGTCAGCTGGGGTGGTCGGTACCATAAAAAGTTGATTCACGCTGAGCAGAAATGATGGCCGCCAATGATGTTGGAGACGTCAAGGAAAGCGCTATGCATCAGCCACTGTTGTCACCATGTCACAGTCTGGGCAGGTGTGTCTAGTGAATACAGAACTGCCCTACACCTTGTGAATGGTCCAGTGACAAGCTGATACTACCTAAATAACATCATTAATCCAGTCATTGTGCCTCTGCATAAGCAACACAGGCCTAATTTCATCTTCATGGACGACAGTGCTCCAGCTCATCGAGGTCATATTAGGGAATGGCTGCTGGAGGCTGGGGTATCTCAAATGGAGTGGCCTGCACTTTCTCCAGACCTGAATCCCATAGAAAACCTATGGGATCAGCTGAGTCGCCGTGTAGAGGCTCTTAACCCTGCACCCCACAACCTCAATGACCTGAGGGCTGCCCTTCAAGAAGAGTGGAATGCCATGCCTCAGCAGACAATAAGTCGACTTGTGAACAGCATAAGATGTCATTGTCAAGCTGTAATTGATGCTCAAGGGCGCATGACACATTTTTGAGGCAGTGACATTTTGTTGTGGTATACCCACCACTGTTGTTGGCTTTTATTTCAATAAATTGTTTGAGATGAGGAAATCACCATTGCATGCTTCATTGGCTTTTGTTTCAATAAATTGTTTGAGATGAGGAAATCACCATTGCATGCTTCTGCTTAAATGCCCTACTTTCATATTATATCACTGTAGCGTGAACTTTTTACATTTTCCATAAATTTCACCCGAAAGCCAAATATCCCTAACTTTTTGTGAGTAGTGTATATGTGCATAGCTTGATAAAATGATTTAAATAATTGTTAAGAGGCGCATTGTTCTTTGTTCCTTGTGTTCCTTGAGAGAGCTATTCAGGCTGTTATGAGTAGCATCGAAGACTTGGTGAATCCATTCAATGAATCCAGTGACCTTGTCAACAGTGTGAATGCAGTAGATTTGAAGGAAGCACATACGCGTGGTGAGGATGCATATGCAAACTTCAAGGCACAGAGACTTTACACTGATCCACCACTGGTCAAGTTCTACGATCCACTTCCCAGAATGAAGCTAAAAACGTTCAGCGAGACCTGCAAAACCAAGAAAGTAAAGACTGGTGTGAGAGATGTCATCCTTAGATCAACCCCTGGACTCTTTAGGAACATGTTGATGGTGGCACAGACACAGGACCTTGACATGAAAGAGGTTTTGAAATTTCCACTGAGTCCTTTGCCATGGTCACTTGCCACTGCCAAAAGTCTACCAATGAAAACACCCAAGTCCGTACTTGCCAAGGAGTTGCACAAAAACATATCTGAAACAGAAGTGATGCCTTCAGCTTCTGCATGCATAGTGGATGGAATGGCACTTGATCACAAGATAAAAGAGGAGAAAAGAGCTTGTGGAGACATTGTGTCTTTGGTTTTGTCAAAGGTCCTCCATGAAGCCTCAAACAGTGACCGAGTGGACGTTGTCTTTGATGTTTACAAGAACAGCTCAATAAAGGACACTGAGAGACAGTTACGCCAAGCCACATCCAATGTATAATACAAAACCGTACAAGCCAAACAACTTGTGGTGCAGTGGAAGAAATTTCTCACGTCCTTGAACAACGAGACATCCCTTGTTCAGTTCTTTGCTTGAGAGTGGAAGCAGCAGAAACATGTTGAGAGACTACATAGCAAGACATTGTCACACACAAGGGTCTATGTTATCAGATAAGTGCTCATGGTTGTGATGTTGTTCCAGAGTTAAGAGTCAACCCAAGAAGAGGCTGACACATGGATCCTGCTCCATTTGGCTCATGCAGCAACCTTGGGTTTTGGGATGATTATTTCTGATGATACAGATGTCTTTGTTTTGTTGCTGGCATTTAGTAAAGGCATATTTGCCTCACTATACTGGAAAAGTCGAACCCATGCCAGAGTGAGATACTTGGAAGTGCAGAAAATCGTCAGGATTCTAGGCCAGTCTGTCTGTGAAGAAGTTATCGGAATGCACAGTTTTACCGGATGTGATTCTGTCAGCACATTCGGTGGACGTGGAAAGATGAGTGCCCTCAAAATGCTGAAAGAAGATATTCAGTTGTAGCAAGTATTCTCTGAGCTTGGTAGAGAATGGACTGTATCCCAGTCCTTGGCAGTGAAGCCTGAATCATTCACATGTAGGCTTTGTGTTTCAAAAACGGCTACAAAAAAGGTTGACAAGCAGAGATGTGTACTGTTTACATCCAAAAAAGGACACATTGAATCACATCATGTACCTCCCTGTACTAATGCCCTGCAGAAGCATATCCTTCGAGCCAATTATCAAACAGCTATCTAGAGAAGATGCCTGCAGCAAAACCCACAAATCCCAAGGCCAAGTGGACATGGCTGGAAAGTGGATGATGAAAAGTTGTTGACTGACTGGACAGATATTACTACAGCTCCAGAGTCACTTATGGAGCTATTTGCATGTAACTGTGCCAAGTCATGCATAGCTCTAAGATGCAGCTGTGTGGTGACTGGCTTAAAATGCTCAGAGCTCTGCAGACTGTCAGCATGTGAGAATCAACCAACAGATGATGGAGATGGTATCGGTAGGACTGATAGCAACGTGGAAGAAGACAAAGATGACTATGTAGATGACTAGAAATGAAAGCAGTTAAAACAAATCATCTGAAGTAGGTTATTGGTTTTGAGTCTTTAAAACATACATATCATGTAAATACAATCTACAATAAAATATAACCTATTTGGTTACTAGTTTCACACAGACTTCAAACAAAAAAAAGAGTTGTTCAAACATGTACGCCTTTCTTCCCTTCAATTTTGGCATATAGGGTCCTCATATTTGAAGGGCTGTACATGAGCTAGGCTACCAAGTCAGAATTGCTATCATGCCAAAGTGTGTTGCTCAGGTGTACATATATCTTTTAGAAAATTGATGTTAGAATTGGCCACCCAATATGGTACCAATCAGCCAAATTTGGGTGCCTGGTTCATGGACTAATATAAAAAGTAGGGACATAAGAGGTCACAGTTCGGTACATATGTCAGTTTTAGGATCACGGTTTGATATGGATTTGGCACTTTCGGCTCGCCCAGTTAAAATTAAGTGGAACTAAAGGCTTATATCCTGTCCTGATGGTGCTTCCGCCTTGTCGTGGTGGGACAGCTTGTGTGCCTTGTCAACCCCCAGAGCTATGTTGGTGTGAGCCTCGCACTCCTGGCAGGTTCTACCAAGCCGAACAGGTCTGCGTGGGGTAGAGGCCAGACAAAAGGGGCACCCTGGCCCTCCAGGTTGAGAGTTGGGCACTGGGCTAACAACCTATTCCCATAAAAAATATTTTTGTTATGGAAATGACAACAAAGAAGAAGCAGTCTACAACTGGTGCCAGGATGGATGCAGACCAGGCAACTGGACTTATGACGGATGGAGACCAAAGCCAAGAGGATGTCCCCACTCTGACAGCAAATCTCTTAACACCAAAATTTTACGTCAAAATGGGATGCTGGAATGTTTGAACACTATACCAGACTGGAAAACTAGCTCAAGTACTGAAAGAAATGAATCTGTACAAGCTCACCATTTTTGGAATGACAGAGGCAAGATGGAATGGAAGTGGAAAACAAAGACTTGCCACCGGGGAAGTCATCATTCCTACCAGGTTATTTAAAGAAGTCTTCCCACTTATTGGTAGCTTTATTCTTCATATAATCAATTCTTCATTAACTTTAGGCCATGTACCTTAGGCTTTTAAAACGGCTGTAATTAAACCCTTATTCAAAAAGCCAATGCTGGATCCAGGAGCTTTAGCTAATTATAGACCAATCTTTAATCTCCCTTTCATTTCATAAATCTTAGAAAGAGTTGTGGCTACGCAATTATTTGACCACCTGCAGGGAAATGGTTTACTTGAAGAGTTTCAATCTGGATTTAGAATCCATCATAGTACTGAAACAGCCTTAGCGAAGGTCACTAAGACCTTAGTGCAGCTTTTGATACTATTGATCATAATATTCTACTTGATAGATTAGAATACTATGTTGGACTTAATGGAACTTCGTTGCAGTGGTTTAGATCTTATTTATCTGATAGGTTCCAGTTTGTTCATGTCAATAATGAGTTTTCTTTCAACTCAAAGCTCAGTCATGGAGTTCCACAGGGATCTGTGCTAGGCCCTACGCTTTTTAGTTTATATATGCTTCCGTTAGGCAACATTATTAGAAAGCACTGTATATATTTTCATTGTTATGCAGATGATACACAATTATACCTGTCAATGAAGCCAGATGATAGTAATCAATTAGCCAAGTTGGAAGCCTGTCTTAAGGAAATCAAAGCTTGGATGACTTGTAATTTCCCGCTATTAAATTCAGATAAGACTGAAGTCATTCTTGTTGGTCCAGAAAACCTTATAAATACCTTTCCAAATCAAACTTTCAGTTTGGATGCGGTTACTCTTCCTCTTAATAGCTTTGTGAGGAACCTTGGAATTATTTTTGATCAAGATCTGTCTTTCAATTCACATATTACATTTGTTTCTAAGACTGCCTTCTGTCATTTGTGTAATCTTGCCAAGATTAGGAGCATCTTGTCTCAGAGTGATGCTGAGAAACTGATCCATGCTTTTGTTAGCTCTAGATTAGATTATTGTAATTCTTTATTATCAGGTTGTCCTAAAACATCTTTAAAAAGTCTTCAGCTGATCCAAAATGCTGCAACAAGAGTTTTAACAGGTACTAGAAAGAGAGATCATATCTCTCTGGTTCTGGCCTCCCTTCATTGGCTTCCCATAGAGTTTAGAATTAAGTTTAAAATCCTTCTTCTTACTTACAAAGCTCTAGACAATCAGGCCCCTTTTTATTTAAAAGATCTGATACTACCGTATTATCCTAACAGAGCACTACGCTCCCAAAAGGCAGGATTACTTGTAATACCTAGAATCTTCAAAAGTACAATGGGAGGCAGAGCCTTCAGTTATCAAGCTCCTCTCCTGTGGAACCAGCTGCCAATCTGGATTCGGGAGTCAGACTCTATCTCTGTTTATAAGAATAGGGTTAAAACCTTCCTTTTTGATATAGCCTACAATTAGGGAGGGATCATGTGTTTCTGAACCCTCCCTTAGTTATGCTGCTAATAGGTTTAGTCAGCTGGGGGACCTCCAACAATGCACTGGGCCTCACTCCTTTCTTCAATCTCAATGAAATATTTTTTTTTTTTTGCTGGTCATTAACATCTGTTTGTTCTCTCCCATAGATTGAGTCCCCATCGTGCTGTTTGCTCTCTACATGTCTGTTCTTTTCATCTTCTCTATCCCCCTCACCCCCCAGCCAGTCGCTGCAGATGACTGCCTCTCCCTGAGCCTGGTTCTGCTGAGGTTTCTTCCTGTTAAAAGGGAGTTTTTCCTCTCCACCATCACCAAGCGCTTGCTCACAGGGGATCGCCTGATTGCTGGGGTCTTTCTGCAACTGTCGGGGTTCCCCCTACAGTTGAAAGTGCTGTGAGATGACTGTTGTTGTGAAATGGCGCTATATAAATAAAGTTGAATTGAATTGAATCATCTGGTCAGGTAGGCAAGACAATGAACATCACAAAGGTGTAGCACTCCTTATTAACAAGAGCAATGCAAACTCTATATTACAATGGGAACCCATCAATGAAAGACTTCTTTTTGTGAGAATGAACTCTAGGTCCACCAAGCTATCAGTAGTAGTAGGATATGCACCCACTGAAGCAGCAGAAGAGGAAGAGAAGACTGATTTTTATGACAGGTTACAGGCTACTTTAGATAAGATTCCTAACCATGATGTCCTCTTCTTGATTGGTGATTTTAATGCCAGTGTTGGAAGCAACAACACAGGCAGAGAACGAATGATGGGAAAACATGGACTAGGTGAGATGACCAACAATGGAGAGAGACTCATCAACACCTGTGAGAGTAATGATAAAGTCATCGGCGGCACCCTTTTCCCACATAAGATCATCACAAGCTTATATGGATATCACCAGATGGTAGAACTCAGAGCCAGATGATCATGTTATTATCAACGGGAAGTGACGGCGATCTTTACAAGATGTACGCATGATGTGCAATGCTGACATTGGCAGTGATCACAATTGCTAGTAGCAAAGATGAAACTTAACTCTGAAAGGCAAAAATAGGTGAGAAAGAAATTGATGCCTCAATGTCAAGAAAATTGTCAATGAATGTCAATGAAATTGTTATAAATTTTGGAGAAAAATATCAAACCTTCAAGACTGAAGTCATTACTCAAGTTCTTATTTAAGTGGGTGCTTTTTGTACCCTTACTCAACTCAACTAGAACTTTTTGGGTGTCTACTTTTAATTATTAAATTCATAAGATAAAAAGCACCAAGGTGCTGTGTCTCGGTACCTGTGGCATAGTAGCATGGGCGGCTGTAAAAAAGTGGCACTCCGGCCTCTATGGCCCGGCATAGTTATACATTTTCTTTTTTTGCAGCAGTCGAGAAAATATGGCGATACGGTGATATAAGCTTTTTTCTCTCTCTGTCCTCTGTGTGCCATTTTTGAAGTGTTTTTTTGTTCTTTTTTTTGCGTTCTTCCTAAAACCAGAAAGGATTCAGTATTTGCTATGTAGTAGCTGCAGTAGCAGCTCCCATGACCAGTGTACAAAAAGAGAATTAAACCACAGAATGTCATCCTACTGTTTGTGCTTGGAAGCAAAGAGAGGAAGAACAGATGAGCGAGCTAACAAGGAGATATTGGATGATCTGGATGTCTGCAGTAAGATGGCACAAAATTCATCCTGACAACATCTCAGTCAATAAGAGTGTGTTCTCTACATTTCCACTCGGGTATGTTCTCATTTCAAATCACGTTATAATGCACCTGCTCTGGATAGCCAACAAGCTATTATGGCAATTTTTTTTTTTAACAAGACCAAGCGTATTACAGTGATTTTTTTTAAGGGTGTGTTTCATTTATTTAGTATGTCGGGTGCCAGATTTTTCCCCGATGCCATAATTGTGTATTTATTAATTTATCAGGTTTTTTGTCATGAAATAAAAAAATAAATATAGTTTGCTGGTAGTACTGTAATTTTTTTCCTTATCTTATAGATATTGTGTTTACATATTATCAATTTAAAAATATCAAATTATCGCCGGTTATGGCTGCCACGTAGGACGGACGTGTCTCGCTCTGCTCTGCTCTGGAGAAAAAATCGGCAAATAACTCTCTCATTTGGGACAGAACGTATCCTAGCATTTGGGCGAGGATATGTCGGCGAAGCCTAAGGCTGGAAAACCAGGAAAAGGAAAAAGCGAGCCGCCGAAACAGTCCAAATTAACGGACTTTCAGGTCTGTGACGCAGCAAACAAAACTCCATATATGGCGGAGGAGGCTGGCAACGGTGTGATTTCTGCGGGGAATGGCGCAGATGCGCTGATGGCTGCCATGAGTTCAATGAGAGCGGACTTTTCCTCTAGATTTGATGGGATTATGACAGCGTTGGAAGGAATAAGAAAGGAATTGGGTGACTGTGTAGAACGAACGGCGCAGATGGAGCTCCGTCTCGCTAGTGCTGAAGATGACGTCACCCGTCTTCAATTAAAAGTGCGCACTTTGGAAAAAAAAAATAAATCTCTGGAAGATAATATTTTGGATTTGGAATCTCGGTCGAGACAGAATAATTTGAGGCTGGTGGGTCTTCCAGAGGAATCAGAAGGTCGGGACGTATGTTCCTTTCTGGAAAAGTGGATTCCGGAGGTGCTGGGCAGCGAGGAGTTGCAATCAGCAGTGGTTCTGGAAAAAGCACATCGTATTGGCCCACGGAGAGATAAGGGACCGCCGAGGACCTTAATTATGAAGTTTCTTAGCAACAGAGACAGGATGAAGATCTTCAACGCTGCACGTGCTAAAGGAGAGATTAAACACCAGGACCAGCAGGTGCGGTTCTACCCAGATTTGGCCACAGGATCCAGCAATTGAGGAAGCAGTTTGATCCCGTACGTAAGGAGCTGCGCAACCTTGGGATTCGTCATGGTGTAATCTATCCTGCGAGACTGCTGACCACGTCATGAGGGCAGAACCCACATCTTCAAGACCCAGAGGAGGCGCAGGAGTTCATCAAGAAGATCAAAGAAGAAGAAGAGACTGGTGGGAGCTAAGCATGAACAAAATATAAAGGTAGAATAATTAAGCATTTGCACAGGCATCTGACTGACTTGAAGTAAATAGTAAGTTTACAAAATATAGATTGTATTATATATTAAAAAACAAAACAAAAACAAAACAAACAAAAAAAAAACTATGATGTACAAAGTTGTTAAAAATTTTGGAGTTAAGTTGGAAAACTACAGAGGAGAGTTAATGTTACGTCATTTAAAAGCAGTAGAGTTAGGGTGATTGGGAGGATTAAGAAGGAGTGGCTTAGGCTGTTCCCCGTGGTGTGGAACGGTCGATGGCTATATCGGGAGACAGAATTTTTCTTTTGATTTTGGGGGGTTTGCACAAGTGTGGGAAGGGGAAATTTGTTTGTGTGTAGTTTGTAGGATGAATGTTCAACCACTCATGTTTTTGCTTCTCTGTATGAGCATGTTTACACTGCAAGGTAATCCCAAACTCTCTATTGATCATGGACCAAAGTGTTAATCTTAATTTAACTTCATGGAATTGCAGAGGTCTACAAAATTTTAAAAAAAACTTAAACAAGTTATGAATAAAATAAAGGACATGGGTTCAAGAATTGTGTTTTTACAAGAAACTCATCTGATAGAGGAGGATGTTAAAAGAATTAGGAGTAGATGGCAGGGAAGTGTATTCACCTCTTCATTTTCATCCCGAGCCAGGGGAGTTATGACTCTCATAAAATCAGTTCCTTTTCAAGTGAAAAATGTAATTGGAGACAATTTGGAAGATATGTAATCATTCAAGGTTCTTTGCTATTAGAAAATATAAATCTTGTGAACTTATATGGTCCCAATATAGATGATCAGAAGTTCTTTGCTAATTTATTTCTCATCTTATCATCACTTACAGGGCAACATATAATAGCAGGGGATTTTAATTGTACATTGAATCCAGGTGTGGATAGATCAACAGGACTGGATTGTACGCACATTGGATGTAGGATGACTATTAATCATTTTATGAAAGAATTGAGATCGTTAGATATATGGAGAGAAATGAAACCACAAGTTAAAGCCTATTCTTGTTATTCCAGTACCTACAAGACATTCTCACGTATTGATTATTTTTTGATTTCCACAGAATTAAGGTCCAAGATTCAAAACTGCTTTTATGATAACATCGTGATCTCTGATCATGCACCCTGTTGTCTAATATATGTAGATAAAAAATTGACAAAGGAATCAGGTAGATGGCAATTTCAGCATAAATGGCTTCAGGATGAGGAATTTGTCAAGTATATAGAAAAACAGATAGATGAGTTCTTTGACATCAATACTACACAAACATCAGCATGTGTAAAGTGGGAGGCTTTCAAAGCTTTTATTAGGGGACATATTATTAGTTATACAGGATCAAAATCTAAGAAGACTCGAGAGGAGAGAGCTAAATTGGAACATAAAATAAAAAATCTTCAGGAAAAAGTGTATGCAGGAAGTGACCCAAGGTTGGAGAATGAATTACTGATTTTGAGAGCTGAATACGACAAAAAATCAGCGAATAGAGCTGCCTCGAGTCTTCTAAGATTGAAACAATCTTTTTATGAACAAGATGAAAAATCAGGAAAATTATTAGCATGGCAGATTAAACAATTGGAAATTAAAACACCAATTACCAGTATTATAAGTAACGGACAGGTAGTTATAGATCCTTTAGAAATTAATAGAGCCTTTAGAGATTACTATGAAAATTATATGATACCAAAAATGAACCTGATTTAACAAAACTAAATGGGTTTTTGAACGAACTATCTATACCGTGTATTCCAAATGAAAACAGGGAGATATTGGAGTCTAAAATTAGTCAAGAAAGAAGTTGGGCTAGCCATTGATAATATGAATCAGGAAAAAGTGCAGGACCAGATGGTCTTCCAGTTGACCTTTATAAAAAAATTAAGAATAAATTAATAAAACCTTTTTTGGAAATGGTTTTAGAAGCATTTCAAAATAATAATTTACCATCATACATAAATAATGCCTTAATTATACTGCTGCCAAAACAGGTAAGCCCTCTAATAAATGTGAAAATATGAGACCAATAAGCCTATTAAACGCCGACCTTAAGATAATCTGTAAAATTTTAGCAAGACGAATACAAGAAATTTTACCAAATATTATTAATCGAGATCAGAATGGCTTTATAAAGGGTAGACAAGGCTTCCATAATGTAAGAAGACTATTTAATATTATTTATTTTAATAAAGAAGCACCGGATACAGCTCTCCTATCATTGGACGCCGAAAAGGCCTTTGATAGAGTTGAATGGCCCTTTCTTTTTGAAGTCCTACAAAGGTTTGGACTTGGAAATAATTTCATAAATGGGTTCAAATAATATACAATAATGCTACAGCAGAAATCCTAACAAATAACAATATTTCAAAACCAATAAAAATCAATAGAGGATGTCGACAAGGCTGTCCACTTTCACCTTTACTGTTTACTATGGCAATTGAACCTTTAGCGATAGCGATACGTTTACATTCACAAATATATGGAATTAAAGTTGGACCAACAGAACATAAAATCTCCCTGTACGCCGATGATATAATTTTGTTTATGTCGACTCTAAAAAAATCAATTCCAACCTTGTTGAATTTAATAAAGAATTTTGGGGAAATATCAGGATATAAAATAAATAAAACTAAATCTTCAATATTAATGCTAAATGAGACCCAGAGAAATTACCCAGCCCCTGAGGTAAATCAATTCAATGTTGTAAATCAGTTTAAATATTTAGGAATCCAAATTATGCCTAAGCTAGAATCAGTCGCCAGTGTCAACTATGAAGCCTTAATGTCAGATATCAGTGAGTTAACTCAGAGATGGATGTCACTACCAATGTCGATGATCGGGAGAATCAATATACTTAAAAGTAATATTTTACCTAAAATACTTTATTTATTTCAATACATTCCCTTATCACCACCTTTAGATCTATTCTCAAGAATAAAAAAAAAGTTAGTGGAATTTATATGGAACAACAGGAGGGCTAGATTACGTTTGTCTTTATTATATTTACCATTTGATCGTGGAGGTCTGAAATGTCCAAATTTTATGTTGTATTATTGGTCGGCACAACTGAGGTCTATGACATATTATTTTTCATCAAATGATCTCCCTCACTGGACTGAAATGGAATCATACAATTTACCTTTACCTCTTCCCATATTCATATACTCAGATTCGGCAAAAAAATTACAAAAACAAGTTAAAAATCCATTTGTAAAGCATATGATCAAAATATGGTGTGAAGCTAAAAAACTATTTAAAAGAACCACAGTTATTGTCACAGTTTAGTCCAATATGGGGTAATCAATATTTTAAACCAGGGAGAGCGGACGCTGTATTTAAAGTATGGAATTTAAAAGGGATACAAAAGATTCAGGATTTATATTTGCCATGTGCAGACAACATAATGTCTTTTGAAGAGCTGAGGATCAAATTTAATCTCAATAGAACACATTTTTTTAATATCTTCAACTTAGAAACTTTATTCGATCAAATCAAAATAAAGCTCTCACTCGACCTATTTATTCATCCTTGGAAAAAATGATGATGAAAGATAGTAAAAGAAAGGGTATTATTTCAGAGTTTTATAACTCATTGACACTATCTTCAAGTGAAAATTCACTGAAAAGATTAAACTACTGGAAAGAAGATCTGCAAATTGAAATTTCAGAGGAACAATGGGAATTGGCTTGTACAGAAGCTCAAACCAAATCAATAAATGCACGCCTTAAATTGATACATTTCAAATGGTTAATGCGGATGTATGTTACACCGGAGGAGTTAAATAGATATAACAAAAATATACCAGATACATGCACAAAATGCATGGAAAGTAAAGGAACCCTATTTCATTGTTTATGGGAATGTAGATTAATAAGAATGTTTTGGGAAGAGGTGAGGGTAACAATTGAAAAAATAATCTCAAAACAAATCATATTGAATCCTAAACTGTTTTTGTTGGGTCTGTACCCAGAAAAGCATAATTTTAATAAAAGTGAAAGAACATTCATAGACCTCAGTTTGCTTAATGCCAAAAAATGTATTGCACTATTATGGAAAAAGACTCATAGACCAGATGTGACTCAGTGGTTAAGACAGATGTTAACAAACCTTCCATTAGAAAGAATAACATATATACTAAAATCAAAGGAAATTGTGTTTGAGAATATATGGAGACCTTTTATTGATTATGTAAAAAATTTTAAACATAACTCTTGAAGAAGAAGGTGAATGATGTGTGTGGACCTTGTAAATTCCAAACTGGTGAACATAATATGTATACTTATGTATTGGATTGTCTAGACTAAACAGAGGAGCATTGTTGAAGACTTGATTTTGTTGGTGGTTGTTGGTGTTTTTAGTGCATTTTTTTTTTGTAGTACTTTAGTGTTAGTGTTTGATTGTTTGTATCATGTTTGTTAAAAAAAAAAGGTTCAATAAAGATATTGTGGAAAAAAAAAATATCAAATTATCAAAATATTTGATCAAATATGCTATTCGTCAAGTGATTGCCATTTTTTGCATAAAGTTGTAAAGCTTAAAACCTTAAAGCTGTACTAGGTAAATATAAAGAGATACGGATAAAAGAGATAAAAGAGTGATAGAGCACAAATATAACCTGGTATCTCTTCTGTGTCCTGTTTAGATTGCCAGTGAATCTCAGAAAATTTTAATCTAAAAAAATGGACTTAGCTCTATGGCCAAAATCAGGAATGATTTTTTTTTTAATGCAGTGCTATTACTACAGCGAGGCTTGCAAACATCTGTTATGGGAACAAACACAAAGACACATAATTCATAACACTTACCTTCTGGCATGTTTAATGCACCAGTGAAACGCAAACATACTACAGCGCTACACTCCCAACATGGCGGCCACAACAGGAAGTGATGGCAGAGTGCCATTCTCTGTTGTAGTGGTTGGTGAAGTAAATCCTCAACAATTCAGCCATCCTTGCCTTTCCCTCAATTAGCCTGCATACAAAGCCTAATCACACCTGTTTCCTAAGCGACTTATTATTGTTCCCGTTACCAGCAGGTTAAAACCACGATAAATGCCTCCACTGCTTACATACTGTGTTGTGTGACTGTTGTGTGTGTGTGCTTGGCCCTTAGGGCTTGCCGTAGCCGCCCTGGTGGTGATGTCAGGTGGTCTGTGGCACCTGTATATATTTGACTGTGTTTCTTAATAAAGTGGAGTTCGCTGCATGGTATAAGTCTGACTCCGACTCTGATTCCAGACATAACACATACCTCTTCTGCTTTTTTTCCTCGTTTAACGTACTTAAATTGCTGTTTTGATATTGCTGTTTTTAAGGACAGTGCAAGTTGATGAACACTGATATCAATCAATGTAAACTTGCCAGATTGTAGCCAGTGGCTAAATTCCATCTGTTGTCCGTGGGTTACAAAATAAGCTCATGCTTCGCTCTGACACGGAATCAGGTTAGTCTCTCGGACAGCAACGCTAGATAGGTCTGCCCGCTGACTGGAACTGTCACGCGGGCAGTGCGCTTCCGAACTCCGACGCGCGGTGACTGTCACATGCATTTGCGTGTGCACTTGTGGAGCGTCATTCCTTTATCTATTTTCTTAGCGGGGCGGCTCAGTTTCTGGCGTGGTGGGCTGCCACATAGAAATGTTACCAACAGAAACCCTGCACAAATACCATAAAAGCACAAACAGAAATTTCAGTTGAACCAACCAGAACAAATGGCTGTGACTATTTTCCACCAGATTTGGAGTTAAGTGGCCGGGGGGGGGGGGGGTGTCTTCGCAGAACTCGATAAATTATTAATTAATTAATTTGGGTGGTTTTAATGTTGCGGCTGATCAGTGTGTCTTTTGACAATGATGGGTGACTGGTTTAACTTAGGATGATGGCACCCACACTCCCTGAGAGTCTGTGTAAATGTCAGCGATGACAGCAAAGTGATAACTGTCACTCCACTGTCTGTTTCTCTCAGCAGGAGATGCCATAGACCCAGCAGGTAAAGCTTTGTTTTTTGTTCAGCGCTAATTCAGCTGCTCAGTCAAGGACAAATGTGACAGAAAACTGTGGCTACTTTTGTACTGCCCGGTCTTGCTCAGGTGGGGTGCTCGGTTGGGAGTTGCCCCCCCCCTTCAATGAAAAATTATCATTAAAGGGCCGTCTAGAGTGACTAAAAATAATTGTGGGCCCTTTTGATTGTTGATTTGTTTGAAAATTTGATCTGTATTAATGAAAGTCCCATAGTGGCGAAAGTCTGATGGAAAGGGTGCCGTCATAAAGTGATCATCATGCTTGCCTTTATGTGTCCGCCCCAGAAGGTGCCCTTTCTGGCTTTCCTGCTGGTGTTCCACTAATGGTGAAGTGACTCTGAGTTGGAAACTTCAAAATATTCTAAAGCCTGTCCCTCCATGCTTTAGGAGACACCTGGGAGGTGTTGGTGAAATAGACATTCCAAAGGTTCATAGTTCACTGTGTTTCATTTTGAGGTTATAGTTTTCATCTTTTAAACCAGGGGTGTCCAGTCATGTGCCATGGAGGGCCAAGACCCTGTAGGTTCTCTCTTCTACCCAGTCTCTTCAGCAGGTGTTTTCACTGATCAGCAATCAGTGGGAAGAAGTTCAGTGGAATCTGCTGTTGAAGACACTGGTTGGAGGTAAAGCCTGCAGGGTCTTGGCCATCCATGGCGCATGATTGGACACCCCTGATTTAAACCAACCCAGTGTCGATCTCAGTTTCATTTTAATAAGAATGATGCAACATAGATTTTTACTCATTGGAGCAGCCTGATATTGTGGGTGCCGTTTTTACTTTTTCGTCCTGCCCTTGTGACAGTCTGAGTCTGCTACTGTCCTCAGCAACGTTATGATTTACAAACGGGTTCACATTAAAGGTTCCATACTGATCATTTTCCAGGGATTAGATAGATAGATAGATAGATACATACATACATACATACATACTTTATTTCGAACAAAAAAGTAAAAAAAAAACAAAACAAATGACAAATGCAATAAAGTAACAGTATACAGTGTTCGAAAGGGAGAAGGAAGAAGTGAACACTTATTAATTCCAACTCCTGTTTTCCATAAATACACCCATGTGAATTATATACAAATTACCACATTTAAGACCCCAAGTAAACAATTAACTGTATTTTGTACATATCAACATTAACACCCATCCATCCTAACATACATTGATGTTCATACATCAAAACCAGCCTCAAACAACACAGATATACACAGTACTGTCCCACCCACCATTCCATAGTGTCCCAGAGTGAGCATAGTAAATCGTACATATAAATACTACCCTTCTAACATATATCCTTTCAGCAAATAATGTTTATACCTCTTTTTGAATTGATTTCTGTTTGTACATAGTTTCAGTTCCGACTCCAGACTGTTCCACAAATCCACCCCACAGACAGATATGCACATACTTTTCTTAGTTGTTTGTATCTTGGGTTTTGTAAAGTTTAACCCCTTAACGCCTGAATTTATTTCCAATTATGAAAAAAAAAATTCACTTGTGTTTTTGCTTTCAAGTAGATGCTAAATTAAGTTGAGAAAGTTAATTTGACTATAGCACATAAAATAGATATAATTTTAGGTATGATGCAAATTAGCGACAACAGGCATCTATGGTTAAAAAAATGGTAAAAAAGCACCTGTTCCCATCTCAAGTATGAAGAGTCTTTTATTTATGCAACAAAGTTATTTTCAGTATTTTCAACTCTCATGACTGCCAAACTATAACCCTAACCCTAAACCTAACCCTAGTAATCAGGAAATAGATGGTGCTCCGTCTCTGACCGTTCCTACGAGAAACTAATGCTTGCAAAAGGTTCCTAGGTATGTGTTGGAAGTACTCCAACCGGAAGTGGAGGAATACAGACGGTATTTTGGTTGCATTTGGAGCGGAAGCGGTTTGATGCGAATTCGCGACAACAGGCGTCAAGGGGTTAAGTCTCCTCTCAAATTATAATCATTGTCTCTTTTTTTAAAATATTTTTTGTATATTAGTTGGGAGGTGATTATTAATTGCCCTGTACATGACTTGTGCTGTCTTAAATTTAACTAAATCGATGAACTTTATGACATGTGACTTTAAAAACAACGAATTGGTATGGTCTCTATATCCTACATTATTTATTCATTTATTCTGATTCATTTTAAGTTTTGCCAACCTCAAGGATATTTATATATTTTAAAGACCCAGAACCATTTCTGTGCTGTTTTGTACATCAGGCTTTTAGGATATGTTGATATTTTACTACTTGGATAAGGGATAAGGACCTGTACTTATATAGCACTTTTCTAGTCTCAAAGACCACTCAAAGCACTTCACTAGTACTAACCCTCTATTCTAAGGGCCTATAGGAGACGGATATCTAGGGACAAATTAGAACAACCAGTTAACCTAACATGCATGTCTTTGGATTGTGGGAGGAAACCGAAGCCCCCGGAGTAAACCCACGCAGCACAGGGAGAACATGCAAACTCCACACAGAAAGGTTCCTACCCCTGCCAGCCTGGGGACATATAGGATGAATACGGTGTTCATGAGCTGATCCTTATTCTTCTGAAGCAACCACTCTTTCAGCTAGTGCCAACTGAGTATTCATAAGAGTTTCAAACTTTTGATGTAAAAGGTCGAATCACTGATTCATTGATTCCAAAATCCTTTCAGACATCTTTTCCCACATGCAAAACGCGTCTTCCTCCAAATTAGGCCCGTGAACTGCAGCTGTGTCAGATTGTTGTTGTTCTGCTTTGTTTGATGAGTATCAGGCATATTTACTGTTAACAAAGCTGAAGAAAAAGGTGATTAGTGGGAAAAAAAAAACTTGGAGTAAATTAATATTCAAAGCGTTACACCTTTCTTCAACCAATTTGAACTAGATGACAGAATAAACAGATAAGTAGTTGCTTCCTCCCGGAACTCAATGAGGCCTGACTACTCCATGCTTCGCCCCGTCTACTGTATTTTGTGACCGAATTGTTTGCCTGAAATCGAACACAGCTGATCTGATGTGTTGATGTCATAACAGGATTTAGTAAGAGTGTGACTTTGTTATCTTGGGGTGAAGATGGATTAAATAACATCTGCACAAAACTGCTGTTTTACATCCATGTCAAGAGCTTCTTATCCTAAGATAACTTGATCACAAAGCTGATTTTGTTTCATCAACTTTATAAAAGAGACATGTTGTTGGATTGCAGGGGAATTGCAGAATCTGTGTGTGTGTGTGTGTGTGTGTGTGTGTGTGTGTGTGTGTGTGTGTGTGTGTGTGTGTGTGTGTGTGTGTGTGTGTGTGTGTGTGTGTGCGAGCGAGCGAGCAAGTGAGATTGTGTGACAGTGAGTGAGTGCTGATCAGGGGGTTGCAGACAAACAGGTGTGGTATGTCCTGGCCTCAAATGTCCCTCTGTGGCTCCCCGCTGCTCGCTACTGCCTCCCCTGTTCATGGGTGCCTGGTGGCTCCCAGGGCGTATGTCTGGGTCTGTGTGGGAGTATGCTGGGGGAGGGGGGGGCATTGGGTGCGGGCTGGCCCCCTTGCCCTCCCTCGTGGGGTGGGTGCCTGGCTGTCCCTGGGGTTTAGTGGCCTCAGGGCATTTGTGCTCTGTGGGGACTGCCGGTCACCGGAGCCCAACAGCTAAGCACCCTGGTGCAGGTCTGATTAGCAGCAACTGAAAGTGTTTGTTGGAAGTTATTCCTGCCGAAGGACGTTCATTTAGTTGTGAAATTGAATGGCTGACTTACTGTTTCCCCCACATGCCAAAAACATGCAAGTTAGGTTATTTGGCATCAAAACTGGGGATTCTAAATTGTCCTTAGGTATGACTGTGAGAGTGAGTGGTTGTCTGTGTCTCTGTGTTGGCCCTGCAATGGACTGGCGATCTGTCCAGGGTGTACCCTGCCTCTCGCCCAAAGATGCTGGGATAGGCTCCAGCCCCCCCGCGACCTGAAAAGGATTAAGCAGAAGAAGATTGATGGAAGATGGATGGACTTACTTTTTCCGCCAGCACTGTGAATGTTTAACGGATGTGTCCAGTAAAGACACAAAATATTATAATTGTTTATGTAATATTAGGTTAAGCACATGGGATATAGATGTAGATCAGATCACAATTTGTGACAAATTAATGCAAAACAAAACAAAAAAAAACAAAAATGGGCAATTCTGAAGGGTTCACATACTTTTTCTTGTAACTCTATGTTTGAATTTGAATATCATTTCTACTGCAGTCCAGTCATTTACACTGCACTTTGTATTTGTTCTACATTTACAGTAGCTCTCTTGTGAGGTATTTTGTATATTTTTACTTTTATTATTTTCCTGTTTATTTTATCTGCTTTCTCATGCAGAGACAGTTATTTGTTCTGTTACAAAAATTACGAAAAAGGAGAAAACTTTCTTGTGCTGCAGTCATGTATTGTCCAACTGTCTGTCTGATTTTTAAAAAAATCAATATAAGTAAATTTACAAGATTGAAAGGTCTGAGCTTTTGAAGAAAAGCTGTACATTCTTAGAAAGAAAGAGTATAAATTTGCTAGACCTCCTGTGCAGTTGTGTGAGCTGCTGCAGCCGTTGTCATTTCTCTTCCATCATAAAAAAACTAACAAAAAGATTCTAAAGCCACTCCACAATTGTAAATGCAGACATAGACAATGTATTTGCCCAACTGCCCAATCCTGTTTTCATCAAACACCAAATTCCCTCTAAATAAACCTCTTCCTCTGTCATCATCAAAATTGCTCTTTTCTCTGCACCTTTATGCCATCTGAGCAAAATCATTTTATTTTTTTTCAAAGTTCACACTTTGGTCTTTGCTTTTTGCAAAACAAAGACTAAACTGGCCTTAGCAGAAATCATGGTTTGTTTCCCTGCTGATGATCTCTGCCTCAGCGTTGGATGAAATGACCAGCACTACTCCTCCACATTCCTCTGCACGTGTGCGTGTGTGTTTTCACATGTGTTTCTGATCACTGACGGGACCCAGAAAGGAGCGGTGGAATAGATGGAATCCTTCTGAAGTGTCACGCTGAGACAAACGCTGACGTCTTTTTCAGTTTCATTAAATGAAGAGTGAGTCATTAACTTGCTGCTTTATTGATTAAGTGACTAGCTGATTGATTTTAGGGTGGCCTGAATAAATTCTTGTCCATTATCATGAGACATTTGACATCAGAACAATTAATCAGTTGGAAGCTTGGACTGATTAACACCTCAGTCTGCCTCATGCTATGCAGGCTACTTATGAAGTCCTTGCATCCACCAATATTTAAACCCAGTGATGTGAAATTTAGCAGCTTTACAATTAAACACCATTAAGGTTGGGATGATGTGTAAACTCTAAATACGAGGACTGTTCATTAAAGATTACATGGTAATTTGCAGCTCTGAACTCCTTAGAGTGAGCTCAAGTGGAGGCCACCCTTTTGGAGGGTTGCCACATAGCCATTCACCAACTAACCCAATATGTCAAGATTAGTGTGGGGTCTGTGGAAAAAAAAATCATTCATGGCTATTTGCGCATGCAGAAGTTGTATACACAATGGACTCCCTGGTTGCTCACACCACAGGAGAGAGTCACGTGCTCCCAGGCTCCCAGGGCATGTATCAAGAAAACCAGGAAGACTTCTTTGAGAGACTAATTGCACAAGTTTCATGGGTCCATCACTGTGATCCAGAGACTAAAGCCCAGTCGAAGCAATGGAAGCATTATGACTCACAAATTTTGAAGAAGACATGTCCAACCCTCGGCAGGCAAGGCCATGCTTACGGCCTTTTGGGACCAGCATGGAGTATTGATGATAGATATCTTGGCAAAGGGTACCACAATTACCGGGACTTAATATGCTTCACTGTTGGTAGAAATTGTGGAAGGCCATCAAAACTGAGAAGTGGGGCATGCTGACCAAAGGTGTCCGCCTCATGCAATGCAATGCCTCGGTGCACAACTAGCGTGTTGCCCAGACAGAAGCATGGTCCTGCGGCTATGAAATCCTTCAGTTTTTCAGTTTATACTAGCTCATTCTGGCAAAGCTGAAAGGAGCTAATGCGGTGTCATGCTGTCCGTCCATCCACATTTCACGAGAATCTCTACTCCTCCTGGGCGTTTGCCCCGATACTCACCAAACACTCTCACAAGGATCCTCATGTAGGTCTGCATTCAGGTTGAGGTCAAGGTCATGGTTGAAGGTCAGGAGATCTGGACATTTGTGATTTCACAAAAAAAAAGTTACTCCTAGACCACTGACCTTGACCTTAAGCACATCCTAGATGGGTCTGCATCTAGGCTGTACATCAGGTTAAGGTCAGTGATCAGAGTAGATTTCGTCAGGCTGGAATGAACTACCCTGACATTGACGGTCTGTTTTGTTCCAGCTAGTGGTAATGTTGTTAGCTCTAATAACAAAGGGCTATGGGTGTGTGGTCAGAGAAACTTTAGGTGTGGATGATGCACAGTGATAAGGGTTACTGAAAGCAGGGTTTTCTTTTAGTGATGTACTGAAAGAAAAACTGAAAGCTGTACCAGCTCCTTCCAGAGTGTATCAGAATAAATATTTACAAGTAAAGAGAGGTTTAAATTTTTTACAGTAATCATGTGACCTATGGATGCATTTTAGAAGGTTAAAACCCACAGGCACACCATTTCATAGGAAATATGACTTTTGAAGGAAAACAGTTTGTATGTAATTCAAATAATAATTTTGAAGTTTGTGCAGTTGTGAAATAAGTTTAAATGGGTTAATCAGTAAACTTCATTCTGTTGACTTCCATAAGTGATGTGTGTGATTGTGTTTTGAATTTGATTCCATCCATCCATCTTCTACCGCTTTTCCGGAGGTCCAGGTCGCAGAGGTAGCAGTTCAAGCAGAGAATCCCAGACTTCCCGCTCCCCAGCCACCTGCTCCAGCTCTTGAGAGGGGGATACCAAGGCGTTTCCAGACCAACTGGGAGACGTAGTCCCTCCAGGGAGTCCTGGGTCTGCCCCAGGGTCTCCTCCCAGTGTGACATGCCCAAAACACCTCAAATGGGAGGCGTCCAGGAGGCATCCGGATCAGATGCCCAAACCACCTCAACTGGCTCCTTTCAGTGTGGAGGAGCAGCGATTCTACTCTGAGCCTTTCCCGGATGACTGAGCTCCTCACCCTATCTCTAAGGGTGAGTTCAGCAATCCTACAATGAAAGCTCATTTCAGCCGCTTGTATCCACGATCTCATTCTTTCGATCATTACCCAAAGCTCATGACCATAGGTGAGGGTAGGAACGTAGATTGAGTGGCAAATCGACAGCTTTGCCTTAAAGCTTAGCTCCCTCTTCACCACAACGGACCGGTACAACTTCCGCATCACTGAAGATGCTGCTCCAATCCATCTGTCAATCTCTTGCTCCATTCTCCCCTCACTTGTGAATAAGACCCCGAGACACTTAAACTCCTCTACTTGGGGCAGGAGCTTGTCCCCAACCCGGAGAGGACAATCCACCTTTTTCCGGCTGAGGACCATGGACTCAGACTTGGAGGTGCTGATGATCCCAGCCACTCCACACTCAGCAGCAAACCATCCCAGTAAGACCTGTAGGTCATTGCTGGCTGGATGAAGCCAGCAGGACAACATCATCTGCAAACAACAGAGATGAGATCCTGTGGTCACCAAGCATGACACCCTCCATTCCCTGGCAGCGCCTAGACATCCTGTCCATAAAAATTATGAACAGGATCTGTGACAAAGGGCAGCCCTGGTGGAGTCCAACTCTCTCTGGGAATGAGTCTGACCGAGTGTTGACAATACGACCCAAACTCTCACAACGGTCATGTAGAGACCGGATAGCTCGTAACAACAAGCCTGATACCCCATACTCCCAAAGCACCCCCCACAAAAAAACACGAGGGACACAGTTGAATGCCTTCTCCAAGTCCACAAAACACATGTAAACTGGCTGGGCAAACTCCCACGAACCTTCGAGGATTCTTGAGAGGGTAAAGAGTTGGTCTGATGTGCCACGGCCAGGACGAAAACCACATTGCTCCTCCTGAATCCGAGGTTTGACCAATGGCCAGACTCTCCTCTCCAGTACCTTGGCATAGACCTTCCCAGGGAGGCTGAGGAGTGTGATCCCTCTAAAGTTGGAGCACACCCTCCGGTCCCCTTTCTTGATGAGAGGAACCACCACCCCAGTTTGCCATGCCAAAGGTACTGTCCCCGACCTCCACGCAATATTGCAAAGGCGTGTCAACCATGACAGCCCGACAACATCCAGGTCCTTCAGGAACTCGGGGCGAATCTTGTCCATCGCCGGGGCCCGGCCACCAAGGAGCTTTTTAACCACCTTGGCAACCTTAGCCCCTGTGAGGGGCGAGTCGTCCCCCTCATCCACAAGCCCTGCTTCCTCTGTGGAAGGCGTGTCAGTGGGATTGAGGAGATCCTTGAAGTATTCCTTCCACTGCCCGACGATATCCCCGGTCGAAGTCAGCAGCGCCCCATCCGCACCATACACATTGTGTACAGGGAGCTTCTTCCCCCTCCTGAGCCGCCGGACAGTTTGCCAGAATCTCTTCGAGGCCAACCGAAAGCCTTGTTCCATGGCCTCACTGAACTCCTCCCACACCCAGGTTTTTGCTTCAGCAACCACCCGAGCTGCACTTCGCTTGGCCTGCCAGTACACCTCAGCTGCTTCGGGAGTCCCTCAAGCCAACCAAGCTCGATAAGACTCTTTCTTCAGCTTAATATCCCCCCTCACCACTGGTGTCCACCACTTGGTTTGGGGGTTGCCACCACAAGATGCACCGGCGACCTTGCGGCCACAGCTCTGGGCAGCCTCCTCAACAATGGAGGTGAAGAGCAGGGCTCATTCAGACTCCATGTCTCCAGACTCCCTCAGAATGTGGTCAAAGTTATTTCGGAGGTGAGAGTTGAAGACCTCCTGGACAGAGGCCTCATCCAGACATTCCCAACACACCCTCCCTATACATTTGGGTCTATCAGGTCTGAATGGCATTCTCCCCTGCCATCGGATCCAACTCACCACCAGGTGGTGATCAGTTGACAGCTCTGCACCTCTCTTTTCCTGGATTGGGAGGAATGGCCTGCCCGATCTGAACCCAAGTGGTGTTCAGTTATTGGACTTCTGTGCTTACCACAGTTTGTCCATAATGAACACAATGTTCAAGCATAAGCATGTCCTGGTGCCAGGTGCACATATGGAGGTGATATGGAGGTATATCTTGCCGGTATCTCTCAACCTCATGCACCAGCTCAGGCTCCTTCCCCACCAGAGAGGTGACATTCCACATCCCAAAAGCCAGTTTAGGAAGCCTGGGATCAGACCGCCAAAGCCTCTACCTTCTACCGCCACCTGATCCACATCGCACCGGACCCCCATGGTCCCTCCTGCAGATGGTGAACCCACTGGAGGGTGGACCCATGTATCTCCTTTGGGCTGAGCCCGGCCGGGTCCCATGAGCAGAAACCTGGCTACCAGGTGCTAGCCATCGAGCCCCTCCCCAGGCCTGGCTCCAGAGTGGGGCCCCGATAACCCCATACCGGGCGGGGTACAATGAATCCTTGTTTTAACATTCATCATGAGAGTCTGTTGGATCGTTCTTAGTCTGGCCCTTGACCCAGGACCAGTTTATCTTGGGTGACCCTACCAGAGGAAAATTGCCCCGGACAACATAGCTCCTGGGATCACTAGGGAATGCACCCCCCCCCCCCCCCCCATCACGATAAGGTGACAATCCATGAGGGAGTGAATTTGATCCCATTCCAGGAATTTTTTTTTTTTAAGACTCAAATTGAGGGAGTTGCCAGTTGCTTCTATGCGTTTTCTTTTTGGTGTTCAGTTAAATCCATCCATCCATCCTTCCACTTTCCTTATTTTAGCAGGAGTTTTAGCCAGCAGTGATAAATCCATACACTTGCTTGTCCTTTCAGGGAACCTGGTCAGAATTCCATCAGGGATCGTATCTGTCAGCATTGCAGCAACTTCATCTATCAACTGTAACTCTCATGGCTGTATGGATTCACTCCCATTGGTTACTGCAGGGAGTGTTGTCAACATGATACATCACTTTCTTGTGTGTATGTGTAATGTGTATGTGTAAGTACTTGGCCATTTTGCAAAGATCTGGGATGGGTATTCCTTCGATGTTACAGAATACCGGCTTTGCTTATTGGTATTATTACTCACTGTACTTACATAGCTCTCTCACCTCCTAAATCCTTAAGAATGTTTTTTTCTTTTTTTTCAACAAGCACCAAGAGAAATATTGAATGATAGCAGGACTCTCAGAGAGAATCAGTGACGGGTCATTGATTAAGGGAAATAATGTAGGAAAGGAGCAGTGTTAGCGTAAAAAAAGTAATTCATCAGACAAAACTATTAATAACTGGCCACATCAAGGAACAGGATAGATGTCCAACTTTTGTTACTAAAGCACTGCAAGGTAATAAGTGAGGGTTCTGTGTTAATTCGCATACAAAATATTCCAAACTCAAAAAATATTATTCAGGTTAGCTGTAGTATTGTGACCCTTTATATTGCCCACTGGTCTAAAACCAAAGGGGGATTATGTTATGGTGATGTCCGTTCGTCCGTCCATACCATAAAAGGTACTTGTTTTATGAAATAAACTCCTCATCCAGTTTTGTTCTAAATGTTTTGAAACTTGGTACCAGGGTTTGATATACACTGATGATGCGCATAATGTAATTTGGCTCCAATTGGATGATTTTACAGGAGTTGTAGCCCCTGACTTATGATTAGGGGTTTTCCATATCATATCATTCACAATAATACCGATATAAATTTTGATACCGGTGTAAAAACGAATATCGCGATATTTGGGGTCTGCTGTGTGATGATGTCACACTGTTATGCTGCCAACGGAAGTCACGAGTGACGGCAAAACAAACATGATGGGGGAAGGTGTTGCTCCGTCTGCATCCAGTTGAGTGGAAATATTTAAGTTTCAGTTTCTCTTTCAGACTGCTGCCATGTTAAAAACAAACAACAGCAAAAAATGGTGCAGCAGTATGAATAATCTGCCTGCATTTTTTTTTTTCACTCGTCAACAATACCACTGGAACGGTGTTAACGTCGGACAATGTTCCGCTTGAAGTGTCTGTATTTTCATTCCATTTTGGCTGCTTCATCCTGATTTTATTCAACCACCCAAAAAGGGAAAAAAAAAAACCCACTTCTGTTCAGTGCGACGAGAGCCAAAAAGCCCCAGCAGAGGTCTGTGCAGTGAGCGTTACAATACAGGTAATGTGATTCAGCATAAAACTCTTAGCACAGGGGTGTCCAATCATGTGCCATGGAGGGCCAAGACCCTGCAGGCTTTACCTCCAACCAGTGTCTTCAACAGCAGATTCCACTGAATTTCTTCCCACTGATTGCTGATAAGTGAAAACACCTGCTGAAGAGACTGGGTAGAAGAGATGCACATGATTGGACATCCCCTCCTTAGCATAAAACTTACTATTTTAATCCATGCAGTGTAGCTAAAGTGCACAGTGCCTGGCTGGTGTCTCCTGCAGTCTGTGCAGAGAGAAAGAAATCAAGTAGAAACGGAGTGAAAAAGTGATCGAGATCTTTCTTCCCCTCCATTACGTCAGTCCAATCCTCTGAGGAAATTATTTGCAAAATTCAAATACTCTCTGCTGTCATGTTCTGAAAGCCGATTGGCTGAAAGGTCTGCCTCACACCCAAGGATTTAAATTTCTGTGACACTGCCTCACCTTTTTGAAACACTATCCTCTGTGGGATAGGAAAACAAATCACACCACTACACCCCTGCATGTACAATATGTGAACGTGTTTACATCTTGAATCATTTATGGTTTGTGTTTTTAGGTGTTTGTTGTGATACTGTTTTGTATAACCGAGAACAGCATTATTGACAAAAAAAAACCAAACTGCCAACAGTAAATTCTCCAGTAAATAAAAACAAAACAAATAAATTCTCTTTTTAGGAAATGAAGGATGCAGACAAGTTTAACAACAGAAGTTTGAACAGTCTGTTATAAAAAGTTCCCATAGCTAAATAAAATAATGACCCATGAAACATGAGTTGGAAACTTGAACTTAACAGCTTAATCAAAAGTGTTTGTAGCAACACAGTTAACCCTAGTGGGTCTGACGATGCACATCCACGTCAGCATCACGTGGCCACTTTAGAGCGGCGTAGGGGCAGAAGTCTGCTGTGCAGCGTCACCGTTCCGACTTGTATGGAAAGTGGAGATTTGAAGCTCACTCCCAGTTTTTAAACTGTGTTGATAAGGCAAGTAAAACCAGAGTTATGAGAAAATAATTACCGTCATGCTTTTCTGAATATTTTCATCATATTTGGAGCATGTTTGCGCAGCAAAAACCGTAAAAAAACCCCCCAAAAACCTGAAAATGAAACTAACAAAAGTGTGCACTGGAAACACTGTTGTTTGTTGTATGTTGATAGACCATGTATACACGGACAAATGGTTTCTAATTTTATAGTACAAAAATATTTACCTGTGTGTAAAGGTGGGATGGGCAGGCATGGCGTTTCTTTCAATATATCTCGCGTTTGTTGTCCTTTTTCAAAAGGGAAAAAAGTTCCTGGATCAGCTGATGATGATGTAACCTAACGTGGGGGTAGTACCATCATGACGCGTGAAAACATTGTGAGTGCGCAGCACCAAAAGCAGAGGATGCCATCTAGCATCGGCATCACAAAATGAGGCAAACTCTCAGTGTGGAGCAGGTTCAACTCTTTTTTTGAGCTGGAAGCAGGAGAGAGGCCTGTGATTTGCCCCTCTGTGTTGCTGTGGACAGGAACTGTTTTTTTTTGAGCAGCACAAATAATTTGTCATCTCTGTGAGATGCGTGATTGTTCTGTAAATAGTGGACAAAATACGCCTGAGCACTGCTTGTATTTTCATGTATATAGTTGAATCTAACTTTATTTGCTAAATCTTTACATAAGTTTTTGAAATTTACACTTTAAATTTGCATGCTGAGTTATACAAATGGTTCATTAGACATGTTTGTGGGTTTTACAATTAAAAAAATCAACCTTTTTCTGACCTCTGTTTTTGTGTTAATACAGTATGCAAAAATGAAAAAAATAATTATGCGTTCACACGTGTCAGGTTGTACTGAAAAATATGACGCCAAACAAGGCAAAGTAAACAGTTTTTAATGTGAAATATAAAGGTAAAATCAAAAGTAGTAAAAAAAACGCTCAATTACACAATGGACTCACAATTATATGACATTAAAGTTTGCTCTTTTAACCCCCAAAAAATAAAGAAATAAAACTCAAATATCTGCTTCAGCTGCTGTTGTAACTCTACTGTTCCAAACAAACTAGAGTAATGATATGAATAATATTCAACTCCATTAAAGTCAAAAAGAAAATAACAAACTAGTCTGTCCTGTTTGAAACCTTGCTGGGTCTAGGCGTGATATGACAGTTACACTTTTCTCCCTGTCACTCAGTATAATCAGTGTCCATACTTCGGTACGCCTCTGTACCGTACCGTGGGTGGTGCACTGAAAAATCTGAATACAAATACCGTTATGTACCGTTACACCCCTATTAGTCATCCCTCAAACTTTCAGTATCATCAAGTAGTGCTGTGCGATATGACCAAAAATTCATATCACGATATAAGTAACCTTGTATCACGAAAACGATATATATCATGATATGCATTTTCTGTAAATTCTGCAGTGTAGATAATCACATAAAAAGGACCATCTTTATTTTTTTAAACTTTTGTTTACATGCACCTGTTTCAATCATAATTTTGCAGTGCTATAAAATAGTTTTTTTTAATGTGCATTTGAAACTTGATTCTCATAAATTTCAGGTTTTTCTTCTAAATCATATCATATGAATAAAAAATAAACATCAATAAGTTAAATATTTCCTGAGCCAGAGGAGAATAACAAAACAAAACAAAACATATAGCGTAAAAAAAGTGTCTCAAAATGAGTAAATTATCCATCCCTGCTATCTACAGATATAAATTAGCTGTTAGCTTAAGGGTGCTTTCACACCTACAGGCTTTAGATCATTTCAGTTGATCTTGAGTTTGATTTCTCCATTAGTCCGGTTTGTTTTGTCTGGTGAGAACATGGTAATCATACTTGGGTGCACACCAAACCAGCTGAACCGAGACCACCTGAAAGAGGTGGTCTCGGTTCAAATCAAATGGCGAACTCTGGTGCGGTCCTGCAGGTGAGAAAGGGGCCGCGCTAAAACAGGACCAGCTGTAAACGGTAAAACATTTTATGCCACTGTACACACCTGATGGATCTTCAAAAATATGTGTGGCTGAGCACCTCACGGTTCTGGAAGATTAACAAACATTAACATGTTATTTTCCATCCATAGCCACGCTTCGTTTTCAAACTGTATAATTTGCCAAAAGTGGTATATGCACATAAGGTGATAAACGATAACCAGGGTGGTGAAACACCTTGTAAATTACGCTACGATTTGTATTATTTTCTCCCCGGAAATGCATAAATGCACAGTTGTCATCCTACTTCCTCTATTTACCTTTCCTGTTCTCGCATTAAAAAAATCTGACCAATAAGAACAGAGAATGTTCTGACGTGAGTCTTGTGGGATTTAACGTGGCACAGTTTGGTCTGCTTGAAATTTTGCCTGTGTGAAAGGGAACTGAACCAAGGAGAAAATGATACAAAGTAACAAATTTATCAACTGATTCAGACCAATGTAAACAAATTTAGGTGTGAAAGCACCCTCAAGCAATGGAAACTTAAATGCAGACCTGCAGCCTGCCATTCTGTCCTGATTTTGCCTGTTTGCTTCTTAGTAAAAATATTTCAGATTGGTCATGATCTGAAAATCAAAGACATAAAAGGTCACGTAATATAATACATGTGATGACTTTAACTTTATTCATTATTGCTACTTGACTAATTAAAATGATTAGAAATCAAATAACTTACATTAAGAGCCAACTTGCTCCTCCAACCCATGCTAATTTATTATTTATTTTGCATGCATATACCACCATCATGCACTTCTGCAGCTTTAATAAATTTTTTTCAGACAAAACTAAGAAACTCAGCAGTAATTTAAACCAAAGAAATGATGTTCTGCTACACTATAGTGTTGCCAGTCAGCACAGCTTAGCATCGTCATTTAGCATTTGCCGTTTTATAATTAGACATGGTGTTACGTTACTTACCTCCTATTAAAACCAGGTTAGCGGACTATCCTGTCTGACGCAGCACGATGGAAAACAGTCCCACATCCCTGGCAAACCGGATTAGCAGCTATTTGACCAAAGTGGTAGTTTGAAGCTAGCAACCACTGGACTGAAGCTTAGCCACCCACCACACACCTGTTCTGCTGCGTGCACTGCGGGGGAGAAGCAGGATACTGACAAGTAGTGCATGAGGAGCTTTGTTCAAGAAATGGGAGTATGTGCATTTAAAATCACAATATAAACAATAGAGTATTCTATGAAACAATAGATGTTTTCATATCGTCATTGGATATATATCTTCATGGCCTGTGGTTTCCTCCCACAGACCAAAAACATGCAAGTTAGGTTAACTGGAGACTCTAAAGTGGCCCTAGATGTGAATGTGTGTGAATGGTGAAGGGATTGGTGCTGCACTGTGGCTGCCTCATCCATCCAGGTGGATGTCCTGTGATTTCCCTCTGGGATTAATAAAGTATACAAAATACAAAATTAAAAAAATATATATCGTACAGCTCTATTATCAAGCCACAAAAATTCAGTAGCATCTTTGATGTGGCCAATGAGAGATATTTGTTTGGAAGGAGAATGCTCAGTCAGTCAGTCTGGGGCGTACCTGTGGGGTCTGTGTTTCAACTTTATTTTTGGTGGTGTTGTTGGACAGATACTACCATGACCTGGACGTTAGGATAATTAATGGACTACTATACAACATCCTCCTCAGATCCTGAGGTACTGTTATGGCCAGGCAGAGAACCCCAGTGCAGATATAGCTAGCAGGGCAGGCATATGAAAGGCCGGGAGGTAGTAAAGGCACTGAGGCTGGGTTAGCTCAATTGAGCTGGGCCAAGACTGAGGAAAAAGGGATTTAGACTGACACACAGATTAATCAGATGGATGGGTAAATTAAGTTTCAGGCATGAGAGGATTCAGGTCTCAGGGTTGGTAAACAGGGAACAAAGGCAAGATACAAGGCAAGGAACAGGTGATCTATTAAATAAATGCTGATTCAAGGCTGGAAAGCATCTGACTTGTCAGAATGACAGTCTGACACTGAATGAGACAAGCAAGCTGGTTATACAGGGGGGTGTTTTCAACCTTTTTTGAGCCACAGCACCCTTTTTAAAATCGTAAAATGGTAAATGGCATTCACTTATATAGTGCTTTTATTCTCATCTCTTGATGACCAAAGCGCTTTACAGATCCTGCTATCCACCCATTCACACACACATTCACATTTTTTACATTGAAAGAATCCCAGGGCACCCCACCAACCAAAAATATTATAAAATGACACATTGTAGCCCTCTTGTAATTTGTTTATAGTCAGTGGGAAACGCAGCACAGTTACATACAAAGTCAGTGGAAAGACACAAACGCACGTGCATTTGCTCTGGGTGATGCGAATATAAGCAAATTTGTATATGCATGAGTTGGATTTTGTTCAACTCAGGCCAAAAATTTACTTGATGCTTGGTTACAATAGCCAGTGAGTTTTGATTTTCCGCTGTTACCAGGAGAAAAAAATAATTTAAAAATGAGATTGCTGCTTACCAGAGACAGACGTGCTCTAGCAAAGGGGGTGATTTTCCCGGCAGACATGCTTTTCTTGGCACAACACCGGCGGAGCTATGTGGCCTTTTGTGTCCACTGCTTGTTTGGTGCTGGGGGCAGCCGATGTTGGGATGCGGTTTCTGGAGGGAGTGGTGGCATTTTCCCAACTGGTGTGCACCTCCAGATGGTGGTGTATTGCCCGGGGATGGGGCAGTTTTTTGGGAGGATTTGCAACACACCAATTGTGGCAACACAATACAAAGAGGAAAAACGAATTGCATTCATACTGCCACCCACTGACATGGAAGAGCCACTACAGGCACCAACGCACAATAATAGCATATTATTTGGAATTTATTGGACCAATTAGTTAAATGAAATTAGACAATTTCCTGCCTAACCATGGACGATCTCTCACGGCACCTTAGGGTCCTACAGCATCCCTATAGAAACACACTGAATAGGGGAGGAAATGAAGCTGATTGCTCCTTGACACACCTGAATCTACTGCTGTTGACGCTCTAGCCTCAGCTGCTACCTCTGTCCCCCAAAATGCTGAGGGTGACCTTGTAGTTTGGGGCTCTCCCATTGGCTAAGGGGGCCCATAGATAGCATTTGTGTGCTCTGCTTCATAGCCAGAAACGGCTCTGCATCTATGTTAGAAGCTATGTGATGTCCCCTTTTTTCATTAAGTGATTCCATTTGCCAGCATGCATACTAAATGACCTGACACTCTCTGATATACTGTTAGCTGATTACTTTGAAACTAATGCACTCCCAACACAGACTGCCCTGAAATAAATCCTGCCTTCATCAAGGTTAGAAGCTCTCATGGACTGAAAGCTTGTAAGCAGCATATAAATATTAAACAAGGAGTCAAATCATGCATCACACCTGCTGTCAGCAGTAAATCATGCGGAGAGAAATACAGCAATTTGTATCCAGTATGTGTGCGTCTGTGTTAATATACAGTATATAGTAAGCGTTTATGTCCAGTGGTCACCTCCCAGTAGAGCTCCCCTGCTCTCCATCAGTCTATTTCTGTCTCTGAGTGGGTAGGATGGATGAACTGCCCGGGGGGATGGAGAGTGGGATGAAGAGAGAGAGATGGAAAAGAAAGACAAGTGTTCATGAAGCTTTTTTCCGTCCTCTGGTTCTGGTCGACCTGTGCTGCTCCCTGAAGTCGCTGAATCTGTTTTGTATACAGCTCGTTATGAATTAATTGGGGTTGACTTCATCAGGACACAGACAGACAGAGAGTGAGATGGACTGGGCAGTGATGCTGTAACACCAGAACCAAACGGGCTGTTGATAGACGGAGTGAGAGAAACAAAGGAGTGAAGCTGAAGAGGCGAAAGAAACAAATGGGGAGATTAAAAGAGTTCTGATTTCAGGCCATCTTGTGGTGTCGTCTCTGGTTGCCAATCCAATTGTGGGACCTCCGCACGTTGCTCAGTTATTGATTTTGATTTTGAAAATGCAATTGTGTAATGGACTGCATGGAGAGAAACGTGGTCCACAGTGTTGCTCCAGAGCAGAGGTCTGCAGTCCCATGGCTTCAGAACCACATGCAGTTCTTTCATGTAGCCAGTAAACATTATCAAGTGTATCTTCATTTGTGTTTTATTCATTGACAATCTGCACCACTTTCTGAAACTGATACAAAATCGCATTTTGCATGCCTCTCAGCATATGACAGTTCCTGCACTACAATAATTGCATTTGTCTATAATTCAGGAGTATTGCACTGTGCTATAATAAATCTAGTAATCATTGTATGACTGTAAATAAAGATTTATTTTCCAAGGAAACATGTTAACACAATACTAGTTGAAAGTTTTGACAGTGTATGCCTTTCCTGAGTTGCTGTTTCCAACTGTGTGCATTTTGAATACGAGTAGAATAAATTCTGGATCCACACAATCACTGCAGTACTTCCAAATTTGAGACTGAAAATGTATGCCCAAAAAATGGAAAAGCAAATCTGTTACCAAAGCTTTTGTAGCACAACAGAGTGTGCATTTCCAGTCTCTTAATTTTTACCGTTTTCATGGGAAATGTAGCATGTCTGGCACAAAGCTTAAAGTGTCAAGGCATTCAGACTTTTCCGCACACCAATCAGTGAATCAGCCTGGTGAGTGGAGACAAGACTGACGCTGGCTGACATTTTAATGCTCTTGTTCTAGCCTGTGAGATGGAGGAAAAAAAACCCAATAAAAAACCAAGAATATGACAAAAAGACCTGGATCGACTCTGGTACTTTTACTCAACTAGAGCCTCTGCACAGCTTGTATTTAAAGGCGAACATGACAGTCATTTCATGAAAACAAATATATAAAAAATAAATACACCAACAAATTGTCAAGAAATGTCCCGAATTAAAGTCTTAATAGTCTTCAAAAAATTATTATATTGAAGAAAAAAAAAATAAAATTTTTTACAAATCCAAAATATTGTAAATATTTGCATCCAGCAGCTGGATGAAGGTAAACACAGAAGTCCAGTCAGGATGTCACAGCCAATAGCATCGCTAGCTGGATGTTATGTGCCATCACCTCATTTTAGGTTGTTTCGTTGCCAGTAGGGGTGGGACAAAAGATCGATTCAGTGATGGATCCCGATACTTGACACTAACGACGATGCACCGATCCCTAAATGCATAGATCGATCTTTTATTAATTATCACGTAAATGCATACTCTCTTGGGTATTCAACCAATTGCGTTTTCAGTCCACTAGATGGTGCAAAGCAAGCACCCAATCAAGTGAGATCATAGCTTGTCTCGGGAAATTTGTAGCCAGATAGCACAAAATTCGATTCGGATCATGAGGTCCCTTGCAATTCACCCCAATTGCCAGGTAGTGAATTATTTAGCTAAGGTTGATTTTCTTTTACATTCTACTCATGCACCTCCAAAAGTTGAATATTGTAGAGAATTTATTTTTGTAAATTACTCAGATCTAAAAAGTAAAACTTTCATATTGTTTCAATTTTTATATTTCAGAATCCCATATATAAATTAAGCTATTTTAATTTTTTTATTGAAATTTTGATGAATATGACTGAGCTGTTTGATATAGATCTGTATGGTGATATGCACATTTTTAAAGATGCATTACTGTTTTTACACAATATTGGTATCCATTTGAAGAAAAGAGTATTACTCCACCATAAATTATTTCCAACTTCACTAAGGATTATTGATTACACTGTTATGTATATCTGATGTGTACAGGATACAGTGGATATAAAAAGTCCACACACCCCTGTTCAAATGCCAGGTTTTTGTGATGTAAAAAAATGAGACCAAGATAAATCATTTCAAAACTTTTTCCACCATTAATGGTAAATGGTAAATGGCATTCACTTATATAGCGCTTTTATTCTCATCTCTTGATGACCAAAGCGCTTTACAGATCCTGCTATCCACCCATTCACACACATTCACACACTGAATGTGTGTGAATGTTAATGTGACTGTTAATGTGACCTATAACCTGTACAACCCAATTGAAAAACAAACTGAAATCTTTTAAGGCACAGGTGTCAAACTCATTCCATGGAGGGCCAAGACCCTGCAGGTTTTACCTCCACCCAGTGTCTTCAACAGGTGATTTCTCTGAATTTCTTCCTACTGATTGCTGACCAGTGAAAACACCTGCTGAAGAGACTGGGTGGAAGTAAAACCTGCAGGGTCTTGGCCCTCCATGGAATGAGTTTGACACCCCTGTTTTAAGGGGAAAAATAAAAAACTTAGAATAACCTGGTTGCATAAATATGCGCACCCTTAAACTAATACTTTGTTGCAGCACTTTTGACTTTTATTACAGCACTCAGTCTTTTTGAGTAGGAGTCTGACAGTGTGGCACATCTTGATGTGGCAATATTTGCTCACTCTTTGCAAAAATGCTCCAAATTTGTCAGATTGCGAGGGCATCTCCTGTGCACAGCCCTCTTCAGATCACCCCACAGATGTTCAGTTGGATTCAGATCTGGGCTCTGGCTGGGCCATTCCAAAACCTTAATCTTCTTCTGGTGAAGCCATTCTTTTGTTGATTTGGATGTGTGCTTTGAGTCATTGTCGTGCTGACGGATGACGTTCCTCTTCATCTTCAGCTTTCTAGCAGAAGCCTGAAGGTTTTGTGCCAACACTGACTGGTATTTGGAACTGTTCATGATTCCCTCCCCCTTGACAAAGGCCCCAGGTCCAGCTGAAGGAAAACGTCTCCAAAACATGATGGTACCACCACCATGCTTCACTGTTGGTATGGTGTTCTTTTGGTGATGAGCGGTGTTGTTTGTGCCAAATATACCTTTTGGAATTATGGCCAAAAAAATTCAACCTTGGTTTCACTGAACCATAACACATTTTCCCACGTGTTTGGGAAATTTCAAATGTGTTTTTGCAAATGTAGCCAGGCTTGGATGTTTTTCTTCATAAGATGAGGCTTCCGTCTTGCCACCCTACCCCATAGCCCAGACATATGAAGAAGACGGGAGACTGTTGTCACATGTACTAAACAGCCAGCGCTTGCCAGAAATTCCTGCAGCTCCTTCAATGTTGCTGTTGGCCTCTTGGCAGCCTCCCTGACCAGTTTTCTTCTCGTCTTTTCATCAATTTTGGAGGGACATCCAGTTCTTGGTAATGTCACTGTTTTGCCATATTTTCTCCACTTGATGATGACTGTCTTCACTGTGTTCCATGGTATATTTAATGCCTTGGAAATTCTTTTGTACCCTTCTCCTGACTGATACCTTTGGACAGTGAGATCCCTCTGATGCTTTGGGAGCTCTCTGCGGACCATGGCTTGTGCTGTAAGATGTGACTACAGAAATGTCAGGAAAAGCCTACTAGAACAGCTGAACTTTATTTGGGGTTAATCAGAGGCACTTTAAATGGTGGCAGGTGTGTGCTGACTCCCATTTAACATGAGTTTGAATGTGATTGGTTAGTTCTGAACACAGCCACATCCCCAGCTATAAGAGGGTGTGCATATTTATGCAGCCAGGTTATTGTAAGTTTTTTGTTTTTTATTTTTCCACTTAAAATATTTCAGTTTGTTTTTCAATTGAGTTGTACAGGTTATAGGTCACATTAATGGTAGAAAAAGTTTTGAAGTGATTTATCTTGGTCTCATTTTTTACATCACAAAAACCTGGCATTTGAACAGGGGTGTTGTAGACTTTTAATATCAGAATCAGAATCAGATTTATTGCCATTGTTCATGTAGTACACAAACTAGGAATTTGTCTCGGTGCAATGCTGCAACATTAAACATGATAAAATAAAATAAATAAACTATACATGCAATAAAGTGTAGAATAAGAGTGAGTAATACTAGTCAGCAGTTAAAATATATTAGCGAGCAGCAGATAATGTGGAGAACCATATAATGCAGTCGGTAATGCAGGAAGAAAACAGTGATGATTGACATGAGTCTGGTTGAGCTGCTGTACATAGTGCACGAGAGTCAATAAGTCATTTAGTGTTCAGCAGTCTGATGGCAGAGGGGAAGAAGCTGTTCATGTGACGGGAGGTTTTAGTCTGGATGGACCGAAGTCTTCTACCTGAGGGGAGGGGGGCAAACAGTACGTGACCAGGGTGTGAGGGATCGGCTATGATCCAGCCAGCATGCCTCCGGGTCCTTGAGATGTACAGATCCTGGAGAGATGGGAGCTTGCAGCCGATCACCTTCTCAGCAGTGCGCACGACGCACTGCAGCCTTAGTCTGTCCCTGGCAGTGGCTCCTGCGTACCACACGGTTATGGAGGTGGTGAGGATGGACTCGATGTAGAACTGCACTAACATCTTGGTGGGTAGCTTGAGCTTCCTCAGCTGCCGCAGGAAGAACATCCACTGTATATTACGTTCTTATTTGTCACTACGTTATACAGAGGTTAAAATGGTTTAGTTTTGCAGAGGTGAGGTAAAGCATTTTTTTGACTTATAAAAAACAGCTGGAAGAATTAAAATGATTTTTCAAACAACAATAGTGTGAATACTTAACAATATTAATGCAGAATATGAAACATGTTGCCCGAATCTGAATCTGCATACACCTGAGCCACATTCTAGCGCTGAGGGGAATTGCCCGGGGAAGGGATGGCCCAGGGGTGTTGCCTAATGGGGTGGCACCATTTTTACTGTACGTGACTGCAGCTGTTGCTCTTTTATCTGTAACACCTGAACAGCAGGGGGCTTCTGTGTGCCTGCAAGTAGAAAAATCCGTTAGGGCAGCCTCAGAACTGTGCATGCAGCAGACTCGGGTTCACGTTGCTGATGTGACCAAAGGGCCGCCAGCCTCAGAGACAAACCTGTCTCAGCAAATGAGAAAAGGAGAGCGTACAACTGGTGGTGTGACTGAGGGACAGACGGCAGCTGCTTTCCCTGCTGCTTCACGGGAGGACAATGCAGCCTGAGGGATACACACACACACACACACACACACACACACACACACACACAGATCTCCTGTGTGCAGACAGGTCAGCAGGCTACCAGGTATAGGTGGAGGACAGGCGTGAGGGGAAAGAAGAGGAGCTGAGGGAAGCAAGGAGATAGAGGGGGAGGAAGAGAGCCGAGGTGCTGAGTCTAACTGATGACCACTGCTCCGCACTGCCTTCAGCTATTTGTAAGGGGGGGGGAGAAAAAAATAAATAAAGAAGACAAATGTCCCCGCCGCTGTGGAGGACAAACTAAATCTTCCCCGCGGCCCTCTTCTGCCAGTGTTTCCAAAACCTAAGAGAGGGATAGTGAAAGGATAGCAAATAAATCCTGTGAAATAATAATGGTGGACCACTGCACCCACATGTGGCATTTCAGAAAACCAGGTTGGCAGGCACTTGGTGATCTGCCTGTCACTCAACACCTGACGTGTCTCTAAATAAATCCTATTCATCTCAGTGCTCCAGTGCCATTGATATTGTGCATTTTGTTAGTAGTGAAAAAGATTTTTTTTTTCCTTCTTTCTGCTGCCTTTTCATTCTTTGATAAGTTGCAGTGAATATAAATGTGTTCACATCCCTGTTAAAATGGCAAGTTTGTGATGTAAAAATGAGACTATAAAAATTAATTTCAAAACTTCCCACTTTTAATGTGACCTATAACCTGTGACGTTCAATTGAAAAACCAATCTACAGTGCCGTGAACAAGTATTTGCCCCTTCCTGATTTCTTATATTTTTGCATATTTGTGACCCGTGCTGGCAAAATGAGTCACTTTGAGGAAATTATCAAAACTGAGGTAACGTTTTTTTCCAAATTGTGTATTGAAAGACCTTCAAAATGTTATTTAATTTGTAGGAAGTGCGCAAAAACGGACCCGGAAAAAGCCGATTTGTTTATATTTTGGCTAGGTTTAAAACTCGCATTCGATCGGTCGGGAGTTACGTCTTCTGCAAAAACATGTATGTTTAGAAAGTACGATTTCTAAGCTTTCCAATGATACCAGGCACTCATGGGTGTTTTCCCACAACTTGCCACTAGCAAATAAAGAAAGAGTCATGATTTATAACTTCTCCTGCCTGCAGCTTGTAATGATGCGGTGCACATTCCGACTCATTTTGCCAGCACGGGTCACATTTGTTTACACTTATATGTTTCAGATCATCAAACAAATTTTAATATAAAGATAAAAGATAACCTGAGTAAATAGAAAATGCAGTTTTAAAAGATGATTTCATTTATTAAGGGGAAAAAAGCTGTCAACACCTACCTAGCTGTTCACATCATGAATTAACTGTGGTTAACCACATTTTGTGAAAAGCTGAGTTCAATTTCACTAGTCACACCCAGGCCTGATTACTACCAGACCTATTGAATCAAGAAATCACTTAAGTAGAACCTGTCTGACAAAGCCCAAAGTTAAACATCTCAAAAAGTAACACATCCTGCAATCTAAAGAAATTCAAGAACAGATGAGAAACAAAAACACAGAACAACATCTAAAGAACTGCAGGCTTCACTTGCCTCAGTTTGGGCACTGGTCCATGATTCAACAATAAGAAAGATGCTGGGTAAAAATGGCATCCATGAGAAAGTTCCAAGACAGAAACCACTGCTGACCAAAAACAACACAAAGGCTCATCTTATATTTGCCAATAGAACATCTTGATGATCCCCATGATTTTTGGGAAAGTATTCTGTGGACTGAGAGGACAAAAGCTGAACACAGCAATTCATAAAAAGAACAGCATACCAGCAGTCAAACATGGTGGTGGTAGTATGATGGTCTCGGGCTGCTTCAGAACCTGGACAACTTGCTGTAATTGATGGAACCATGAATTCTGGTCTCTACCAGAAAATCCTAAAGGAGAATGTCTGGCTATCAGTTCATGAAGCCTCAGAATTCTCCAAAGAAGAGTGGGTGAAAATTCCTCAAGAGCGATATAAAAGACTCAGTGCCAGTTACCCAAATGCTTGTTTGCAATTGTTGCCACCAAGGGTGGCACAACCAGTTATTAACTTTAGGGGACATTTACTTTTTCACATAGGGCCAGGTCAATTTGGATAGCTTTTTTCTTTTAATAATTTAAATCAACATTTAAAAACTGCATCTTGTATTTACTCGGGTTACCTTCGTCTAATATTAAAATTAGTTTGATGATCTGAAACATTTGTGACAAGTGTGACAAATACGCAAAGAAATGTAAGAAATCAGGAAGGGGACAAATTCTTTTTCACAGCACTATACTGTATGTCGTTTCAGTCCCAGTCATCTCCTTCAATCTTGTCTATTCGCGTGTGCCTGTCCCGGTTAATGAACACACATTCAGCTGCTGTTTTTCTGTTAAATGTATTGATTTGAGGATGGTTAAACACAAACTATCCACATAACATGACGAAACAGTAGATGAGAGTTTTTCACTGGACAGAGAAAAAAAAATGTGTGGAGCGTAACGGAGTGCATGTACGCGCACTACGTTAAACCTAAATTAATTTAAATTACGTGAGATTGTGCAGCCCATTTGTACAATCATATCCTCCTCTTCCTTCTAAAATAACTGAATAAGGATTGACTATAAGTAATTCTGAGGTTAATACCAAGCAGTATTACTGTCACACATATACCTGCATACCTCCACCAAGGGCTTTGTGCAGTAGAAAAACTACTGGATGGATTTGGATGAAATTTTGACCAGAGGAAACGACTCCATTACATTTTGGTGATGATCTGAGAATGCATACCTTCACCAAGGCTCTTATCTTCTCACAGAGTGTTAGCAACAATACTCCAAAACTACTGGATGGATTTTGATGAAATTTTCACCAGTGGTGGCTCTTGGACTACACACAAACCCATTACATTTTGGAGGTGATCCATGAGTGCATACCTCCACCAAGGCTCAATCTTCTAGCAGTGGTTTAGCAGGATTATGCAAAAACTACTGGATGGATTTTGATGAAGTTTTCACCAGAGATGGTCCTTGGGCTGCAGAAGAACCCATTAGATTTTGGAGCTGATCTGTGAGCACATACCTCTACCAAGGCTGTATCTTGCAATGTATGGTGGGATGGAGGCAGGGAGGTGCGGAGAGATGGATGACAAAAAGAGGGAAGGAAGGAGCGTTGGCAGAGGTATGCACTCTCTGGGTGCTTTTCAAGTTTAAACATGAATCGATCCATTTCATGTTTTAACATGGGCGTATAAACCTTTTATATCCACTGTATGTGAATTGGTGACATTAAAATTTTACATTGAAATGAGTAAATGGTTATTTGTGCACACATCTGCACATTTTTCTTATAAAGGTGCTAGTTTCCCCTGCAAATTGGTGGGGTTTTTTCTCTGAAATTTGCAGTTTTCATGGTAAATTTTATGCTTTTCCCATGGGTTTTGGTTTGTTCAATTTTTTAAATTTGCTATTTTTTTTTTTTGTAAAATTCTGGAGTTGTCTTTAGTGTTTTGACAAAGCCAAAGGAAGCCACGCACACCTGGGTCGACATCCTTAATACAGTTTGAAAAACAATATTCCAGAGGGTGTGTGTGTGTGTGTGTGTGTGTGTGTGTGTGTGTGTGTGTGTGTCACTCACTTCTCTTAGAGTCCACACACACTTGCACGCGGCAGTGGTGTGCATCCGAGGAGGGGAGCCGTTCAGATAGATTCTCTGCTTCCTGTCGAGCCTCGCCAACTTCCTGTCACCCTGTTGATTTACTGTTCCATTCCTCTACCTGTGGAGCTGCGCGCGTGCGTGCGTGTGTGTGTGTGTCCATCCCCAAAGGCTGGCATCAGTGGCATGGTGCCTCACCCCAGTAATTACAGAATGAAACACACAGACACAACAGCACTGGTGGAATATGAGCAGGAGCAGTTGTTACTATGGTGTCACTGTAAGCCTGCCAACACTGTACGTGTGTGTGTGTGAGTGTGTGTGTGTGTGTGTGCGCGCGCTACAAGTTCACGTGGTTAATTGCTTGGGCAGAATAACTTAAAATCTGGTTCGTATTAATTTCACCAACTGCCGATGGTTTAATAACTGAAGCGGTTATAAAGGACGTGTGGATACCACTATTCATAGGCCATGGTCTGATAATTTAGTTTGAATGCTCACTGATACTGAGTACAGATAGCAGTGCTTGATAAAATGCTGTTTGTCCACTATTTTTACATCACAATCTCTATATACAGGTGCATCTAAAAAAATTAGAATATTGTGGAAAAAAAATTGTTTTAATATAAATTTCCAATTATTCAACATTTCTTACAAATAAAGGGACATTTTACTCCTTTTTTTGGTTTCAGTTAGGATGCTCGTGATTTGTAGCTCATGAAAATCAGATTTCAACTGAGAAAACACATAGATGACTGGTGCCTTCTGTCTACAGAGGAGTGAAAGAGGATCAAGCAAATAATTTTCTGAAGAATAATGACCTGAAAACAAATAAAAGGAGCTGAAATGAGGTCTGAGGATGCTATCTGTCAAAATCAGTCACACAAAACTGAAGATGCTTTATATGCAGTCGGATCAGAACGGCAAATTGTGATGCGTTTTTGTGTTTGTTTGTTTTGGACATTGCTGAACCTCTGCCCATCTTTACTCCTGAGATTCTTTTCCTCTCTAAGGTGCTCTTTTTATACCCAATCATTTATTGGCATGTTGCTCATTAACTTAATTAGTTGTACAATGTTTCTGTAGTAGTTTCTTTTTAGCACAACATACTTTTTCAGCCTTTTGTTGCTCATTTACCAACTTTTTTTGACTGCCATCACATTTATGATGAGCCATTTTTACCTTCGCCAAGGAGGTCATGTAATCGGGGTGGTTTGTCTGTCTGTTTTTTAGCAGGATTACACAAAAGCTACTGTACGGATTTTGATGAAATTTTCACCAGAGGTGGTCCTTGGGCTACAGAGGAACCTATTTGGTGATGATCCGAGAATGCATACCTCCACCAAGGCTCTTATCTTCTCACAGTGTGTTAGCAAGAGTCCTCCAAGACTACTGGATAGACTTTGCTGCACTTTTCACCAGAACTGGCTGGTGGCCTACACATGAACCCATTACATTTTGGAGGTGATCCATAAGGGACAGAAAGAGCCTTGGCAGAGGTATGTGCTCTCTGTATGCTGCTCTAGTTTTTCACGAGATGGTAAAATATCACACTTTCGGGACTAAATGTTTTCCATTTTCTGATTTAAATAAAACAATGTTTTGTGAGATTTGCAAATTTAGAATTTACACAGCTTTCCAACGTTTGTGGAACTGTTATTAAAGCGGCCATTAACTGAAAAAAATGGTTCGTTTGTGGGTTTTAGCCCTATGAAATGTGTCTGTTGGTGACGTGATGATTGGTGGGGTGCAGGACGGGCCACCTGGTTCTGGCCAGGTTCACTATCTTCTATAAATTCTATTAGAGCTGCAGCTATCGACCATTTTACTAATCAAGTAATCGGCCACTCTAATTGATTGATTAAGCGAGTAATCAGATACTTTTTTGTTTGTATTGAAGAAACTTGCATTGACCAACATGTGCGAAAATTTCTTTCCTAAAGAGCAGTAGTAATTGCCCAAACACTCAGTAACACAGGTACACATTTATCGCAATGCTTATTGCGTTGTTTGTTGCATATAACCCCATTTTTAGTTGCTGCATTATATTTTGCCTTTAAACTGTGACAAAAATTGTTGATGTATACCATTAGGTGTCTGGTATTAATGTAGTATTGCCAGATAAATAAAACTGAAGGAATAATTAATCATTTTGCTCACACTTGGTTCTCTTCTCTCGTTTATTTGAACTTGCAGTTACACTCAGAATTTTTCTTACAAAAACAAACTTTTAAAGTTTTGACAAAATTTTAAAATTGCCAAAGTAAAATAAATAAAAAGCTGTTAATCTGATCACATGTGAACCGTCTTTATCCATACAAACCAAAACCAGAGTTTCTTTGTCAACTTGTGTTTGCTAGCTTTCTATGAGAAAATCCTTTAACGGAGCATGTGGTGGTTTTCATGAGGAAAAGTCAGCATATCAACCCGCTCTGAACTAAGGCTTGCCCTGCACTTTAAAGGAAACCTGTACTGGTCATTATAACAACATTAATCCTGCTTTAGGTATTACTTATAAGCCCAAAGTGTGTTTATACAGTAAAAATAACCCCCTAGAGTCAGTATACTGAATAATTTTATCATATGAAAACTGCTCGGTCAAAACCAATGGGAAGCAGCCATCGCTGGCCGGAAGTGACGTACACTCGTTGTTTCCGGCTTTACCGTGGACGAGTAAATGCATTCAGCATATGCTCAGTAGGTCGAGATTTGAGTTGAAAGCGGCGCAAAATCTGCACGGATATGTACTGCACAAACCGTCCTTGGAAATGGCCTTTATTGACAGCATGATCCACAGTTACCTCCTTGGACCGGCAGCTGAAGGGGACCTGATGAACAGGCAAGTTCCCAGTCAAGTAATGTCAGAACACGTTGAATGAATCTTGATATACTAGAATTTTATTTCATTAAAATATATGCGGGTAGATTTGCTTGTACGTGGTTGTGAAAACTTGCATAAAATTCTGATGTTGAAACTTTATTGACTGTTATACTGCAGCCCACTCAGTTGCACAAAGCAGCGACTGTGCGTCACTACCATGCTGAAACTGGCCATGGAGGAGACAAGATGTCTCTGACCATGACTGACTGACAGAGCAGTGACTTGAAACTCGCACGTATTTGAGAAGGAATCATGACCAAAATTACTGGACGGAACCACTAGTATCATATTTGAGCCTTTGAAACAGCTTTTGATTAAAATTCACTACAAGTACGCTTTAAAGTGATGTTACCTGCTGCAGAAAACAGATGCTCTGATGGTGTGGATGTTGCTGGGATACGCAGCAATGACTTTGCCAGTTTTGACAGTGTAGAATACCGTGCTGCATGTCTTTCCCACCGTGACAACGGGTTCTCCTTCTTGGACAGTGGATGTTCTCCAAAGTATATCAGGACCATGCGACACTGTTTCCTGAAAGATGAAATAATATTGATCTTTACTGTGAGGAGACCTGTAATATGTACCCCAACACACTCACTATATCTGACTCATCCCACACAGTGAAAACCATTTAAAAATGATCCTGTACAGTGAGTAAGTGTGACTTCTGTCTATCCATAAAAAAGAAAACTACAATGTGACAAATAAAATTACAAATAAATTGACAAAAAAATGTATAGAGATGCCACTAAGTTCACCAGAAAATCTTGTTTTTGTCTTTCATGTATCCATAATATTCATATATATATACACTACCGTTCAAAAGTTTGGGGTCACTTAGAAATTTACTTATTTTTGAAAGAAAAGCACTGTTTTTTCAATGAAGATAACTTTAAACTAATCAGAAATACACTCTAATATCTAATATACATTGCTAATGTGGTAAATGACTATTCTAGCTGCAAATGTCTGGTTTTTGATGCAATATCTTCATAGGTGTATAGAGGCCCATTTCCAGCAACTATCACTCCAGTGTTCTAATGGTACAATGTGTTTGCTCATTGCGTCAGAAGGCTAATGGATGATTAGAAAACCCTTGTGCAATCATGTTAGCACAGCTGAAAACAGTTCAGCTGATTAGAGAAGCTATAAAACTGACCTTCCTTTGAGCAGGTTGAGTATCTGGAAAAAATTATTATTTCAAATACAAATCATTATTTCTAACCTTGTCAATGTCTTCACTATATTTTCTATTCATTTTATAACTCATGGCGGTAAATAAGTGTGACTTTTCATGGAAAACACAAAATAATTGTCTGGGTGGCCCCAAACTTTTGAACGGTAGTGTATATATTTTTTTTTTAAATGCTCTTATTAGATGCACTCTGGTGGCTCTAACACCACCTCAAAAGCAAGGATGTATTGCCCAAAATAATATAATGTGGCTTTTTATCCACAAAAAAAAAAAAAACCTTTCAGTGCCTTAGAATTGCTTGGAAAGAGCTTTTACATCTTCCACCTACTTAAGTATGCATGGATCTATGAATATTCTAATTAGCTCCTCCCATACTCCTGCCCACAAGTAGCGGATGCTGCAAGGCCAGCCCTCCACTCTTCTCTGACCTGAGAACATCGAAGACTGCCTCACTGCTAAACAATGGTTAGTCAAAACATCGGAGTGATTCAGCCGTATATGTACATGCTGCTGATCCCCACCAAAGTGAGCTGGCTCTTGGCAGTCCCACCTGGAGGTTGACGGGTGCCCACCAGGCAGTTCGGTGGGGCCAGCGGTCCAGTGCACCCGCCTGCCACTGTGGAACCACAACCTCAGCATGGTGCACCCAGCCTCGCTATGTCCATTGCGCCACGCACTTCTCGGTTACCCAACTCACCTCCCTCCTCCGGCGTCTCTCTCTGGTTCGGCCTTCCGACCGTGTGCCTCCCTTTCATCCATGGGCGCCTCTGGGAATCTGCCCGTGCAGGTGCAGCAGCCGGTGGACTCTGGTCTCCGAGCTGACCACGCCTGCATGATGGGATTCCAGAATATGTTAGTCCCAGTAGTGGAAAACTATGGGCGGCCGCGGTTGGTTTTGTGCCGTCCCCGGGAAGGGATGCTGACTATGGTCAGTGGTAGGTAGACTGTGAGCCTTCGTCTGCGGAGCCACATTGGCTCCTCCTTTTCCCCCTGGGGGAGTGAACTCAGGTCTGTAGCCATGCCCAGTGCTTAAGCTGATTGGTTAATGCTATAACCAATCAGGCTAAGCACGAATGCTTACGTGGCTAGAAACGTTCTGTCCAAAGTCGCCTTTGGTGGTGGTGGGGTTAGCTGGACATTCACAGCAGAAAAACACTGACTTGAGACTTGGGACTGATTTTGCTGTTATGTCTTGTAAGTCACAAAAAAAACATGTATGTTAACAACAGAAAAAAACATGATTTTTGGCAGAGTATCGCTGTAAGGGAAGCCTCCAGCTCCTATCTTTAGCTTAAAGTAGCTGTGTGCTAGAAAGATCTGAATTCAGTTTTTGACTCGAACTGATAACATGATCCTGCTGTACTTTGTGTAAGAATATGACTTTTTTCTTTTATTGCACTCTCTTGCACTTTTTCCCCCTTTTGTACCAGGAAGAAGAGCTGCACTTTAAATTTTGTTGTGTGGATGTAAAATGAAAAAGGTATTCTCACATTATGTTACACCAGGGGTGTCCAGTCATGTGCCATGGAGGACTCTGCAGGCTTTACCTCCAACCAGTGTCTTCAACAGCAGATTCCACTGAATTTCTTCCCACTGATTGCTGATGGGTGAAAACACCTGCTGAAGAGACTGGGTAGAAGAGAAAGCCTTTAGTGTCTTGGCCCTCCATGGCACATGATTAGACACCTCTGCGTTACATCATAAGGTTCAGTTTTGTAGCGTTAGCTTCAACTCGCAAGATAGAAGAAAAAAACACTGGCTGCTATTAGCGTTAGCTCCTATAGGTTCTTTGGCCATATAAGCATAGTTAGTGTGGCTGACTAAATTCTATTCAGCTTAATTTAAAATCTCAATCACGTGCATTGTCTTGTGTCCGCTGTAACATCCATGTTGTGCTGCTGTGGTATGCTAACTTGGCTTTACAATGTACACACTGCACAATGTTTTCCTTCAGTTTGAGCTTCAAATGATTCCAGACTTGAGATACTATTTTTGTCGCTCTGTCACTTTCCTCCCTGCTTTGCTGAGTCCATGATATTGTGCCGTTGAACAAACCGGTGTCTTGTTAGCAGGACCGGAAGAAGGTCATATAGACTGGAAGTGCTGCATTAAACAAAGCCTCGAATCACAGATTTTGAATCGAGGATTTTTTGTAATCGAGTTACTCGAATTATTTGAGTAATCGTTGCATCCTTAAATTCTGTTCACCTCTACTGACACTGTAATACTTCTTCGTCTAACAACACTTGACCATATACTGTCTTTTATTCTTGGATGTTATTTTAGTTCAGTCAAAGTTTTGCTTTCTCAAACTGTGATCCAAGGCAGCTACAACAGTCCAACAGTGATGGTTACTTTTTTCATTTTTTAAAGACAAATTTACGTCAGTGGGTTCAGGCTCATTGGAAGCTAGCAGCTAAGATTAGCAATGGTGACTTAAGAAGGAGGGGGAGTTCAATGCGGTGTTAGAGATTTGAAGAGACATGCACTGAAACCAGCCTGAAAAAATGATGCAACATAGGGCACAAGGATGTGGCAATGATTAAATAATTCAATAATTATATGTCACAAACACTTCATTAGTTTTATTCCCTGACGCCCCCGATGCAGGGGCTGCACAGGCACATACAGTGGTGTGAAAAAGTGTTTGCCCCCTTCCTGATTTCTCATTTTTTTGTATGTTTGTCACACTTAATTGTTTCAGATCACCAAACAAATTTAAAGTTTTTAAATGAAGATGTTTATTATTGAGGGTTAAAAAAAAATAAATCCAAACCTACATGGCCCTGTGTGAAAAAGTGACCCCCCACCCCACCCCGTTAAAATCTAAGTTTACTGTGGTTTATCACATCTTTGGAAAGCTGAGTTCAATTTCTCCAGCCACACCCAGTCCTGATTACTGCCACACCTGTTCTCAATCAAGAAATCACTTAAATAGGACCTGCCTGACAAAGTGAAGTAGACCAAAAGATCCTCAAAAGCTAAACATTATGCTGCGATCCAGAGTAATTCAGGAACAAATGAGAAACAAAAGTAATTGAGATCTATCAGTCTGGAAAAGGTTATAAAGCCATTTCTAAAGCTTTGGGATGCCAGCAAACCACAGTGAGAGCCATTATCCACAAATGGCAAAAACATGGAACAGTGGTGAACCTTCCCAGGAGTGGCCGGCCGATCAAAATTACCCCAAGAGCACAGCGACGACTCATCCAAGATGTCACAAAAGACCCCACAACAACATCCAAAGAACTGCAGGCCTCACTTGCCTCAGTTAAGGTCAGTGTTCATGACTTCACCATAAGAAAGAGACTGGGCAAAAATGGCCTGCATGGCAGAGTTCCAAGACGAAAATCACTGCTGAGCAAAAAGAACATAAAGGCTCATCTCAGTTTTGCGAGAAAACATCCTGATGATCCCCAAGACTTTTGGGAAAATACTTGACTGACGAGACAAAAGTTGAACTTTTTGGAAGGTGTGTGTCCCATTACATCCGGCGTAAAAGTAACACAGCATTTCAGAAAAGTAACATCACGGTGGCGCAGTGGTTTAGCACTGTGGCAGCACAGTTTTACCCTTGGCCGGGGGATCGCGGGGATCATGAGATCGTGGGTTCGATCCCAGCCCCCGACCAACAGTGAGCTGTGTGGAGTTTGCATGTTCTCCCCGTGTTGCGTGGGTTTACTCCGGGATTTCTCCGGTTTCCTCCCACACACCAAAAACATGTAGGTTTAGGGCGCTCGCGCACGCAGCGACCAGCAGCCGGTGGCTTGTCACCAGACTGCAAACCAAGTCTACCTACGGGTACAAATAAGTAACAAAAAAAAAAAAAAAATACCAACAGTAAAATATGGTGGTGGTAGTGTGATGGTCTGGAGCTTTTTTGCTGCTTCAGGACTTGGAAGACTTGCTGTGGTAAATGGAACCATGAATTCTGCTGTCTACCCAAAAATGTTAAAGGAGAATGTCAGGCCATCTGTTCGTGACCTCAAGCTGAAATGCACTTGGGTTCTTCAGCAGGACAATGATCCAAAACACACCAGCAAGTCCACCTCTGAATGGCTTAAGAAAAACAAAATGAAGACTTTGGAGTGACGTAGTCAAAGTCCTGACCTGAATCCAATTGAGATGCTGTGGCATGACCTTAAAAAGGCAGTTCATGCTCGAAAATGGGCTGCATGTTGGCGCAGTGGTTAGCACTGCGGCAGCACAGTTTACCCTCGGCCGGGGGATCGCGGGGATCGTGAGATCGTGGGTTCGATCCCTGCCCCCGGCCAACAGTGATCTGTGTGAAGTTTGCATGTTCTCCCCGTGTTGCGTGGGTTTACTCCGGGATTTCTCCGGTTTCCTCCCACATGCCAAAAACATGCAGGTTAAGGATAAGGGGCGCTTGCGCACGCAGCGACAGGCAGCTGGTGGCTTGTCACCAGACTGCAAAACAAATCTACCTACGGGTACAAAATAAGTAAAAAAAAAAAAAACCAAAAACCTCCAATGTGGCTGAATTACAACAATTCTGCAAAGATGAGTGGGCCAAAATTCCTCCACAGCGCTGTAAAAGACTCATTGCCAGTTATCACAAATGCTTGATTGTAGTTGTTGCTGCTAAGGGTGGCCCAAAAGTTATTAGGTTTACTAACTAACTAACTAACTAACCTGCACTTATATAGCGCTTTTCTAGTCACAAAGACCACTCAAAGCGCTTTCATTAATACTAACCCTCTATTCTAAGGGCCTATAGGAAACAGATATCTAGGGACAATTTAGAACAGCCAATTAACCTAACATGCATGTTTTTGGCATGTGGGAGGAAACCGGAGAAATCCCGGAGTAAACCCACGCAACACGGGGAGAACATGCAAACTCCACACAGATCACTGTTGGTCGGGGGCTGGGATCGAACCCACGATCCCACGATCCCCACAATCCCCCGGCCAAGGGTAAACTGTGCTGCCGCAGTGCTAACCACTGCGCCACCGTGCAATCACTTTTTCACACAGGGCCATGTAGGTCTGGATTTTTTTTCCCCTCAGTAATAAACACCTCCATTTAAAAACTACATTTTGTGTTTACTTGTGTTATCTTTGTCTAATATTTAAATTTGTTTGATGATCTGAAACATCTAAGTGTGACAAACATACAAAAAAATGAGAAATCAGGAAGGGGGCAAACACTTTTTCACACCAATGTATTGGAAGCTGCTGGTGCCTCTGGAGTCTCATGAACCTGAAGGTGTAGGATCCTCCTGAGGCTTGCAGTTGTGCATAAACCTACTATTTGGCCACCGGTTGCAGTGAGCCCAGAAATACAGGAAGACTAATTTTCAAACAGTCTTGTTTACTGATGAGTGCCGTGCCACCCTGGATGGTCCAGATGGATGAAGTAGTGGATGGTTGGTGGATGGCCACCATGTCCCAACAAGGCTACTCCAGAGCTCCAGGAAGACCTGGAGTTAGCAGCTACTGCTATTTCAAAGAAAACAATAAGTAATGCACTCACCCGACACCTTGCAAGATTCCATTGCTGAAGAACAAGCATGTTGAAGCTCGTTTAAAGTTTGCAACACATTTGGGCAACCCAGTAAAATACTTTGAGAATATAGTCTGGTCAGATGAGACCAGAATTGAACTTTTTGGATGCCACAACACACAGCATGTTTGGAGGAGAAATGGCACTGCACATCAGCCCTCAAAACACCATACCAACAGTGAAGTTTGTAGGTGGGAGGATCATGGTGTGTGGGTGTTTTTCAGCACATAGTACAGGCAAACTTCATATAATTGAAGGAAAGATGAATGGACAAATGTACAGAGACATCCTTGATAAGAACCTGTTGCCATCTGCCAAGATGCTGAAGAGGAAACGAGGGTGGACATTTCAGCAAGACAGTGATCCCAAACACACAGCCAAGGAAACTCAACTGGCTCCAGAGAAGGAAAATAAAGCTGCTAGAATAGCCCAGTCAGTCACCTGACCTTAATCCAATTAAAAATCTATGGAACAAACTGAAGATCAGAGTTCACAGAAGACACCCACAGGACCTTCAAGATTTCAAAACAGTTTATGTGGAAGAGTGGGCTAAAATCCCTCATGAGCAATGCCTGCACCTAGTTTCTCCATACAGGAGGCATCTGGAAACTGTTATTGCCAACAAAGGTTTTTCAACTAAATATGAAATGAATTTCACCAAGTGTGTTCAATACTTATTCCCTGTGTCATTCCATTTTATTAAATATAACTTGTTTTGTGAACATAGTTGCCTTGATTTCTTTGTATGTATGGATTACTTGGGTTGTTACTAATATCTGGTGAAAATCTCAGGTCAGTGGCTCCTTCAGAAATATGTTTAATGAGAAAAATGACCCAGACCCAGGGGCAGACCCAGGACTCGCTGGAGAGACTACATCTCCCAGCTGGTCTGGGGACACCTTGGTGTCCTCTCTGAAGAGCTGGACCAGGTGGCTGGGGAGAGGGAAGTCTGGGCTTCTCTGCTTGAACTGCTGCCTCCGTAACCTGGACCTCCAGAAAAGCAGTAGAAGATGGATGGATGGAGAAACATGTGTTTAATATTTTTCCCCCTGCTGTGTATATATTTTTGCTTTATTATTTCCTTGCCTTTTCTGTATTTTGGTGTTTCCAGCTTGTTTCATCCAGTCCCTGGTGATTAGTATGTAGTTACAGCTAATTCTTGACTTTGAAAACAGACCGTATTGAGTTGTGTGGCAGTTGCTCAGAGCATTTACTGCTCCTTGATGATGACCATCTGCTAGAAGAACACTGATCGTGCCTCTAGGGGGCCACCGCTATCTCTTTTCTATCACTTTACTCGAGTTGCCTTTTATTGCATCATAACGTTTGTGTGTTTTTAATCTAATATACATGTGTCTGTTTGTTCCAGGTCCCTGCTGAGCCAAATATTGTCAAATGCCTGTTACCCTCCAGCGCGTCTGCAAAAGGTAACGCACACTCAGTTCAAAGCATTCACTACCTATTCCCATACAAACCTGCACGTCAGTGGCTCATTGTTGCCTGAACCCTGAAATCAGCTGCTTGAAGAGCTGTCTCAAAGTGAGGACTGAATGCTTGGTAGACAGTCAAGTACGCACACACATGCACACACACACACACACACACAAACTCACGTCATTGTGTATTATGAGGACATTTCATATGAATGCGCAGCGACAAAGTGGGGACATTTTAAATATTGTATTCTTGTAATGCTGACAATTGAGTAGCATTTCTCTTGGTCTGAAAAGCTTAAATCCAGAAAATCTTCTCATATCCCGATAATACACAAGAACCAACAGTCACACACACTCTTGAGACAAATTGGTTATTAGTCTGTGATGAATTTGTTGGTCTGTGCCTCCCGTGGTTGGGCCACTGCAGTGGGTTAGATACCACATCCATCACGAAAACACAACAATAACTGTGGTGTGTGCATGTTTCTCATCTGTATCCATGGTTACATTTTGCCTCATTCTGTGCTTTTAATGGTTCTGCATGATGCTGTCCTTTCTGAGTCTTGTTCCTTTTTCGTATTCTGCTATTTTTTTCATGTTTTAGCACATCTGTCTTGGTCACTCAGAGGTCAAAAGGTTGAGCAGCACTGCCGTTAACCCGCTAACTGATTAGTTCAGCCTGCTGCTGGCAGAAAGGCTGGCTGCAGGAGGTGCACACACACACACTGCCAAATGATGCCAGAGGCCTTAGAGAATCCAACATACCATTACACTCTCTCTCTCTCTCTCTCTCTCTCTCTCTCTCTCTCTCTCTCTCTTTCTCTCTCTGTCTCTCTCTCTCTCTCAGGATCTTGTTTCCAAGGCGCCTCGGTGGCTCCGTCACCACTCAGGCTGTAAGCTTCCCCAGTTCTCTTTTTCTTCTTCTTTTCTCCTGTGCTCCATTTTAAACGATCAGATTTTAATCTCAACCTTTAAATTTTACCCAAGCTGTTGTGCTGCTGAGATACTGACACCTTCACTGAAGTCTGAACGTAGCTGTCTGATAAACCTAAAAAGAAAACCTTCTTGTAATAAGGCAAATGAGTACAGGGCTATTCAAGTTTAGAATAGGGTTCCCCTGTCATGTATTCTGAGCCTAATATCTGGAGATGTTCTTATATAAGGTGTTTGTGTGTAAAGTTGGATTCTTATAGTTTGAATAAATCTGTATCTGCAGCTTTGCAATTTAGTGCTACTTACTTTTTAGGTGTTATTTTACAAGCTATTGGATGTCTAGCAATGATCCTAGACGATTCTAGCTCCAAGTGGGCTTTCGGGTGTTTTGCATTGAGGAGAGGGTTCTGTCTTGCCATAATGCCCAAATCTGTGGAGGGTGGAACTTGTACCCCCTTTACGCATGAGTGGAGATCATTGAGAGTTCGTTGAGAAATCTGGCCAATTTTTGTTCTATCAATGATCTTCAGTGATCGCCACAGTTGCCAAGATCTCCTCAAAGTTTTGACTCAGTCCAAAACACACAAGGATCTTCCAGATGATCCCAAACATCAAAAATTGGTCCAATCCCTCAACGATCTCTGTGCTGTGTAAAGGGGCCAAGTCCCCTGTACACACAGAATCTTAGGAGCTGAATCAGAGTACCTGTCAGGTTCTTGGTCAACTCTGTCACTAGGGCCCTTCTGCCTTGCTTGTTTACTTTGGCCGGGTGACCAGCTCTTGGAGGAGCCGTGGTTCTGCCAAACGTCTTCCATTTGACCATTATGGAGGCCATTGTGCTCTTGGGACCTTTCAGTGCAACAGAAATTTTTTGTAACCTTCCCCAGATCTGTGCATTGCAGCAACCCAGTCTCTGAGCAATGTAGGCAGCTCCATTGACCTCCTGCCTTGGTTTTTGCTCTGCTATGCATTGTCAGCTGTGATGTCTTGTATAGAAAGGTGTGTCTTACCAAATCATATCCAATCAATTTAGTTTACCACAGGTGGACTCCAGTCAACGTGTGGAAACAATCTCAACAGTGATCAAGAGAAATGGGAGGCACCTCAGCTAAATTTCAAGTGTTTTTGCATAGTGTTTGAATATTTATGCGCATGTGATATTTCGGGTTTTTCTTTTTGATACATTTACAAAACATCCTAAAATTCAGTTATCCATTTGTAATTACGGGGTAGAGTGTAGATAATTAAGAATAAAATAAATGATTTTAGCATAGGCTGCAACATAACGAAATAGGAGAAATACTGAGGGGGTTGAATACTTTTAAAAGCCACTGTAAATCCCTTGTACGTTGATAGTAAGCGACATTAGTATGAACAAGCTATTCCAGATTAACACAAATGCTGTTATGTCATACAAAGCTGTGAGAACAGACCATAACTCATACAGCTGGTCTCAGCCACTCATAAATGTTGTTAGTACCTGTACAAAACACCCTTTCATATGTTCTGATATGGAGTTGAAAAACAGTGAAGAAGGTGGTTTGGGTGTATTACAGCTATCCATAAGCCCATAAGATTTCCATTCCTCTTCAGTTGCTGTTAGTTCCATGAGTCTATAGCCCAGACGACCAGAGAAAACCAAACATTCTGCTGGTTGTTGATTCTTCCTCACAGTGGGTCGCATAACAGAATGACAAACAGCTATAACTTACTTTCATCCATCTGTAGTTTGAACTTGACACAGAGATACAGTTTGCCAGTCCCCTAAAAGCAGACAAGTCGACAGCCTTGCCATCTGCCTCGGGCAGATCTGACGAGCTGACGGCTCAGGGGGTTTCTCAAACTGTGGTGGGGTATAGAAACTTTCAGACCGATCATCATTTCTGCTTGGTAAAAACAACACAAAGCTCTTCTGAAGGTTTCATTTCTGGTGATGTCCCTCTGTGATTAAAGGGGGAAAGTATGGAAATCTGCAAATCTGGCAGTAAATGGACTTCCAGGACGTCTGTTTGGACAGCTGGTTCCATCAGAATGAATGAAAACAGACATATTCTGGTTCTTTTTTTCTGACATTATCGCCATGGATTGCATCAGTTTACTGATTTATTTTTTTCAGTGTTTGAAGTCTGTGTGGGCTGATTGAAGGATCCATCCCATCACAGCAGTGTACAGCTCATTAGTGTCTTACAGCTGTCAGCAATCAGATTTACAGTTTTACCAACGAGGAGATAATATTGCACAGTTTGACATGTTGTTTGCTGATCACTTTCCAATCCCAGTGTTCTGAATCAGTCATATTGAGCTCTTAATTGCTTAACTTTGTAACAGTTGGACTGTGGAAAATGCTTTTATTTCACAGTATTTAACATGGATACACACGTAGACACCATATTTGTAATTAATACTTTGAAGTGGTGTTTGTGAGGTTTGTGAAACCTTTAGAATTTTCTATATTTCTACAGAAATATGGCCTAAAACATCATCAGATTTTCACACAAGTCCTAAAAGGAGATAAAGAGAACCCAGAAATATTTTGCTTGGTCATTTATTTATTGAGGGAAATGATCCAGTATTACATATTTGTGAGTGGCAAAAGTTTATGAACCCCTAGGATTAGTAGGTGATTTGAAGGTCAAATTAGGGTGAGGTTTTTCCAGTCAATAGGATGGCAATCAGGTGTGAATGGGCACCCTGTTTTATATGAAGAACTTACGAGAAAGTGGGTAATGCAGCAAGACAACAATCCTAAGCACACAAGTCGTTCTACCAAAGAATGGTTAAAGAAGAATAAAGTTGATGATTTGGAATGGCCAAGTCAAAGTCCTGACCTTAATCCAACTGAGATGTTGTGGAAGGACCTGAAGTGAGCAGTTCTTATGAGGAAACCCACCAACATCCCAGAGTTGAAGCTGTTCTGTACAGAGGAATGGGCTAAAATTCCTCCAAGCCGATGTGCACAACTTATCAACAGTTATCAGAAATATTTAGTTACAGTTACTGCTGCAAAAGACACCAGATACTAAAATCAAAGGTTCACAAACCTTTGCCACTCACAGATATATAATATGCTAATTTGCTTCTTTATTTTGCCATTTTTGTTGTTTTTTCTCCCCCCCCCCCCCTTTTCCCCCTCCCCTCTCTCCTCTTTGGTCACACACCATGGACTACATTTCCCACAAGTCATGTTATTTCCTTGTAGGTTCTGTATTGGCCAGAGATGCTTCCTGCTGCAGTCTTACAACTGATGATGGTTTTAGGAACATTGGAACATCTTAAATTTTAGTTTTTAGTCCAGTGTTTTTAAATAAAACTCCCTGTTGAAAACAGTAGTAAAACAAATTTCAGTCATTTACTGAACATATCTTTGGCCTTATAATGGTCCATTTAAGCTACTATGAAGCATCAGGTCTACTTAATACAGTGGGGAAAAAAAGGATTTAGTCAGCCACCAATTGTGCAAGTTCTCCCACTTAAAAGATGAGAGAGGTCTCCAATTTTCATCATAGGTATACCTCAACTATGAGAGACAAAATGAGAAAAAAAAAAATCCAGAAAATCACATTGAAGGATTTTTAATGAATTAATTGGTAAATTCCTCGGTAAAATAAGTATTTGGTCACCTACAAACAAGAAAGATTTCTGGCTCTTACAGACCTGTAACTTCTTCTTTAAGAGGCTCCTCTGTCCTCCACTCGTTACCTGTATTAATGGCACCTGTTTGAACTCATTATCAGTATAAAAGACACCTGTCCACAACCTCAAACAGTCAGACTCCAAACTCCACTATGGCCAAGACCAAAGAGCTGTCAAAGGACACCAGAAACAAAATTGTAGACCTGCACCAGGCTGGGAAGACTGAATCTGCAATAGGTAAGCAGCTTGGTGTGAAGAAATCAACTGTGGGAGCAATTATTAGAAAATGGAAGACATACAAGACCACTGATAATCTCCCTCGATCTGGGGCTCCATGCAAGATCTCACCCCGTGGGGTCAAAATTATCACAAGAACGGTGAGCAGAAATCTCAGAACCACACGGGGGGACCTAGTGAATGACCTGCAGAGAGCTGGGACCAAAGTAACAAAGGCTACCATCAGTAACACACTACGCCGCCAGGGACTCAAATCCTGCAATGCCAGACGTGTCCCCCTGCTTAAGCCAGTACATGTCCAGGCCCGTCTGAAGTTTGCTAGAGAGCATTTGGATGATCCAGAAGAGGACTGGGAGAATGTCATATGGTCAGATGAAACCAAAATAGAACTTTATTGTAAAAACTCAACTTGTCGTGTTTGGAGGAGAAAGAACACCATACCGACTGTGAAGCATGGGGGTGGAAACATCATGCTTTGGGGCTGTTTTTCTTAAAAGGGACCAGGACGACTGATCCATGTAAAGGAAAGAATGAATGGGGCCATGTATCGTGAGATTTTGAGTGAAAACCTCCTTCCATCAGCAAGGGCATTGAAGATGAAACGTGGCTGGGTCTTTCAGCATGACAATGATCCCAAACACACCGCCCAGGCAATGGAGGAGTGGCTTCGTAAGAAGCATTTCAAGGTCCTGGAGTGGCCTAGCCAGTCTCCAGATCTCAACCCCATAGAAAATCTTTGGAGGGAGTTGAAAGTCCGTGCTGCCCAGCGACAGCCCCAAAACATCACTGCTCTAGAGGAGATCTGCATGGAGGAATGGGCCAAAATACCAGCAACAATGTGTGAAAACCTTGTGAAGACTTACAGAAAACGTTTGACCTCTGTCATTGCCAACAAACGGTATATAACAAAGTATTGAGATGAACTTTTGTTATTGACCAAATACTTACGTACTTTACCAAGGAATTTACCAATTAATTCATTAAAAATCCTTCAATGTGATTTTCTGGATTTTTTTTCCTCATTTTGTCTTTCATAGTTGAGGTATACCTATGATGAAAATTGGAGACCTCTCTCATCTTTTAAGTGGGAGAACTTGCACAATTGGTGGCTGACTAAATACTTTTTTTCCCCACTGTACATATCATGTGTTAAGTATTTTAACACTGGCAAAAATCAAGTTTTGACTTTTGTTACCTGGTCAGGTGTGCCTCCTCTCTCTCTCTCTCTCTCTCTCTCTCTCTCTCTCTCTCTCTCTCTCTCTCTCTCTCTCTGTCTAACATAAATCAGGGGTGCCCAACCATTTTATATTTAAAAAAGTATTTAAAAAGTTCCAAGAAAAAGTTTCAAATTTAAGCTGGAAAGAGTAGTTAATTTAAATATTAACATAAAGGTGATTTTTTTTTTTTTGGGAGCGCTTGGTGGGCTTTTGGGGTCCCATAAAAATGATTTCACTCATTAATGGTCCCGCTAGTTAAACTGCACACCAGTTACCATGCCTTTACATGGATCTGGATAAATCTCCCTGTCATCAAATCCAGTTTTGAATTAGTTGTTACAAAATGCTAAGCAGGTTAGCTCCACTTGTCCAGGTCTCCTGAGCTCCGTCCAGCTGCATCCTGACTTCTTTATAATGTCCAGTTTAGGGGAAGGCTTTGGACTGTTTTTATCTGAAGCTGGTGTTCAAATTGTAGTTTCCTAAACTTGTTAAACAAGTAAATAGTACTGCTGGATATGAATATCTGTTGTATTCACCGCGTTGAAATATGTCATACGGTGACGTTGTCAAAAGATGGACTGTGATTGGTTAGAGGGTCGCTTCCTTCCGTTTTTGTTTTTTTTTTTCAGTGCAAGGAGATAGGGAATTTTCCATAGCAACAAATATAAACTGATTTCTGACTAAATAATTTCAGAAAGTATTCTCACCTCTGTAGTTACAAAAACAAACTAATTTCTGATTGGCTGATTAATGTTCCCACAGTGGCAAACTTGTTTTTAACTCCTGCGGACTTCTGACAGGATTCTGACTACATGTTACACAATAATATACATATAATATAAAATATTTTATTTATTTTACCTTTATTTAACCAGGAAAAAAACCCGTTGAGATTAAAAACCTCTTTTTCAAGGGAGTCCTGGCCAAGAGGCAGCAAAAAAAAAATCACAAATACACTTACAATGACATACAAGTCATATAAAACAGTTACAAATTAGTGAGGCCATCTCAAGATTAGTGAGGCCGTCTCTCAAATATATTTATTATCACAATGCTTGTATCATTTCTTCTCCTTCTCAAATTTCTGAGGAAGCTCCACCTCCTCCCACGAGCCGCCACTGTTGCAGACCATCACATTTCTGCACGCAGCCATCAGGAAACTGTGTGAGACCACAGTCACAGCACAGCGACACAGAGTGGAAATGAATCCAAAGGCTGTCCATCATTATTCTGACAAATTAGATTTGAAACTGCAGCAGACAACTGTGTGTCATAACTATACAGATATAGCAACATCTGAGAATGAGAAGAAAAAGAGCATTTTTCAGTTACTCTCTTGGAGTCTGCAGTAACTCTGACCGTCTTTGGCTGCTGTGGGAGACAGCGGTTCAGCGGAGGAGAAATCTCCCCTGTTCAGCTCTGCTCTGTGCTTGTTCGTGCAGACTGCTTCCTCCAAGAGTATCCATATGCGGCTCGGAGTTGGCCAGCTGCAGACAGACCTGTCTCGGTTCACCTGGCATAACATGGGTCTGCCCTAGTGACTGACAGGACGGCTCTGAACCAAAGGAAAGAAAGTTCGGGTGATACCAAGTCTTCTGCAGTAAGGGGGGTGGGAGGCATTAAAAACATTTTTTCTTCACTTGCTAATTAAACTAAATAAATAAATTAAAATGACAAGTTCATACCAGCTTGTAGATATTTTTATTCATCACCATTATATAATTATTGGCGGAAGGGGGTTATATTGGCTGGATTTGGTTATTGTTGGGGAAAGGGGGTTAAAACCCTCCTGCCCCCACCATATATTATGCCTATATCATCAGGTGTGCCTGTGTGCAATTTTGTGGATCTTGGTGGGTGGGTGGTCATTATTGAAATTAAGTGACTGCGTCTGTGTTCAGAATTTTGTGTGTTGTCAGTAGATCACTTGCCAAAATTGGCCACTTCCTTAGGCGTTCTGTCTAAATTGTGCACTCACTAAGGACGCATTCAGATGGCCACTGTTTGGTCTGGACCAAAGGACCAAACAGTTGCTTCCACGGATAGTTCGGGTCATTTGGTGCAGTCTGAACCGCGTTGGAACTCTGGTGCGCACCAAACAAGCGAAGTCTGGAACCCCTCAAAACGGGAGTCTCAGTTCTCTTGCAAACGAAGTCTGGTGCACTCTGTTTGCAGTGTGAATCCAAACGGAGTAGCCAGTGGACCGAAGGTCGGAAGTTCCCCTTGGCGTTTGTGTAACGATAGCAACACGTAGTCTGAGAAGAGGAAGTGGCATTTACTGTAGTACATTTTGGGTAGAAAATAACAACGCCAACCACGTGAATCCGAGAAATCCTTTTACCAGCGAAAGCCAAGGAGAAAAGTTAAAAAAAAAAAAAAGTCTCGTTTGCGGCAGACAACCCGGCTGAAAGGAACGGATTTATGTTTTCGGTCCTGGCCAGTCGATGAGTCTGATTTTTCTTCTTCACTGAGATTTTTTCTTCTTGGTCAGTGGTGGTTTCGGCTACAGTGCCCCAAACGAGCAGTTGTTGTAACTTGCATGACGTTGTCCAGGCAATTTGGTCCACTGCAGCGTGAATGCAAACCAAACCAAATGAAGGTGTGAAAATTCTCGGCATTCCTCGCCCAGTCGAACCAAGATCCCTGGACTGTCCTGGTCTCAATGCAGCCTAATTTGCTCTGCCTTAGTAAATCTGCCCCTAAAAGTGCATGGGGAGCAAAAATGGCAAAACAGTATCTCACAAAAGTGAGTACACCCCTCACATTTTTGTAAATATTTTATTAATGTTTTCGTGGGACAACACTGAAGATGTGACACTTTGATACAGTGTAAAGTAGTCAGTGTACAGCTTGTATAACAGTGTGAATTTGCTGTCCCCTCAAAATAACTGAACACACAGCCATTAATAAATAAACTGCCGGCAACAAAAGGGAGTACCCCCCTAAGAGAAAATGTCCAAATTGTGCCCCAAGTGTCAATATTTTGTGTGGCCACCATTATTTTCCTGCACTGCCTTAACTCAGGCATGGAGTTCACTAGAGCTTCACAGGTTGCTGCTGGAATCCTTTTTCACTCCTCCATGACAGCATCACGGAGCTTGTGGATATTAGAGACCTTGCACTCCTCCACCTTCAGTTTGAGAATGTCCCACAGATGCTTAGGAGAACTGCTGCACGTCAGAAAGGATGCCGTGAACATGAAACACCTCAGGTTCCACCAGTATGCCACAGGCATGACTGTGAACAACACAGCCATCTGAGACAGGAGGAGACCCTTCAGTGGTCTGAACGAAGAAGAAGACCCACCAGATGATGTCTATATGATGGCACATAGACAGAGCACATGACTCCCTACAAGACATGTACAATATATAGACACAGGTAAGCAACATAACACTGAACACTGACAGGCAGGAGAAGTAGTAACAAGCAGGGGCAAACAGCCCCAGATGGCAGGGCATATTTTGTGTGATTTTTATGTTTTGCTGCATACAAAAGTCATCACATGTGATTGTCACTTAGTGATGTGTTGCTATACCAACTGTCCTGTAACTGGCAAGAATTCTGTTCCAATGCATCCCCTCTACGGGCATGCACGGGTATGCACTAGTATACTTTGAAGATGATACCGCACCCCTGTACAAAAAACGGTGTCAGAAGACTGAACCATTCTTTGTGTAAATATGTCCAAAGTCCGCTTTTGACTGAGTTATGTAATTCAATATAGCATTATGCAAATTAGATGTGTAAAATCACTCCTATCTGAAACTTTGGATCATATTTTACATCTTTCTAATTGACAGTAAGCCATTATCTCTTACCACTTTCAAGTTAGCCTTGGAAATCTGAACTATTTTATTGACAAAAAATATTTACCACTCTTGTCCACTAGGGGTTATGTCGTAATTCGGCAACAGGCACACTCAAAGCCTTAACACACCTGCTTGTAACACTAACGAGTCATTTGACACCGGGGAGAGAAAATGGCTAATTGAGCACAATTTGGACATTTTCACTTTGGGGTGCACTTACTTTTTTTGCCAGCGGTCTAGACATTAATGGCTGTGTGTTGAGTTATTTTGAGGGGACAGCAAATTTACACTGTAATACAAGCTGTACGCTGACTACTTTACATTGTATCAAAGTGCCATATCTTCAGTGTTGTCCCATGAAAAGATATAATAAAATATTTACAAAAATGTGAGGGGTATACTCATTTGAAATTGAAATGATTGAGAGACCGAAAATCAAGGCACTGCATGCATACGTAGGTGGTGCTAGAATAAACAGTTTTACGTTTTTGCAAATATCTCAAGAATGGCATGGCCTAGACTAAAAAATATTTCATTATTCTATTCTGTCAAATCTTCAGCAACTTCCCCTGCATACATCAGAATACCCAATATCACGGCATATGGAAGTAAGCATTCTAGCTTGAGCAGAAGGAGGTGGCATGTATACTCGGTGGGAGTTTATCGAGTGATGGGCTAAGATGACAGTTAAAGTCTCTTTCCACAAAGCAATCCTCAGATACCAATTCAGAAAGTGCAGCAAAGGCCTGAGTGAGAAAATCAGGGGAATAACCCGGTGGGCAATATAGAGTCATAAATGTTACATTCTTTCCTGAGAGTACTCCTTTAACAATTACATAACGACGTTAACTATCCTTAACACAAGCAAGGGGTCTAAATCCAAGCTTGTTACTAACCAAAATAGTCACACCCCTACTGAAAGAGGAATAGGAAGCTGCGAAAACATGCCCCACCCAGCCCATCTGTAATTTAGTAATATTCTTGTCCTCCAAATGAATCTCCTGTAGAAATAATAATAATATTAAGCATATAGACTGTCAACTATGAGGGAATGACCAGCCCAAGGACCATCCCAAACCCATTTCAGCTCCCGCCTCTTGCTTATTATATACAGGTGCATCTCAATAAATTAGAATGTCATTGAAAAATTGATTTATTTCAATAATTAAATTCAAAAAGTGAAACTCATATATTATATAGATTCATTACACACAGAGTGATATATTTCAAGTGTTTATTTCGTTTAATTTTGATGGTTATGGCTTGCAGCAAATGAAAACCCAAATTCAGTTTCTCAAAAAATTAGAATATTACATGACATGGAGGCGATCAGCCTGTGTTTCTGCTGAAGTGTTATGGAAGCCCAGGTTGCTTTGATAGCAGCCTTCAGTTCGCCTGCATTGTTGGATCTGGTGTATTTCATCTTCCTATTGACAGGACACCATAGATTCTCTATGGGATTTAGGTCAGGAGAGTTTGCTGGCTAATCAAGCACAGTGATACCATGGTCATTAAACCAGGTATTTGTACTTTTGGCAGTGTGGGCAGGTGCCATGTCCTGCTGGAAAATGAAATCACCATATCCATAAATCTTGTCAGCAGAGGGAAGCATGAAGTTCTCTAAAATTTCCTGTTAGACGGCTGCACTGACATTGGACTTGATTAAACACAGTAGAAAAACAAAAGCAGATGGCATGGCTCCACATATCATCATTGACGGTGCAAACTTTACACTGGACCTCAAGCAACTTGGATTCTGTGCCTGTTCACTCTTCCTCCAGACTCTGGGACTTTGATTTCCAAGTGACAGGACTTGGCACCTGATTTGGGGAGCCATGTCATCTGCTGGTGTTAGTCCACTGTGTTTTATCAAGTCCAAAGTCAATGCAGCTGTCTACCAGGACATTTTAGAGCACTTCATGCTTCCCTCTGCTGACAATGTTTATGGAGATGCTGATTTCATTTTTCAGCAGGACTTGGCACCTGCCCACACTGCTGCCAAAAGTACCAAAGCCTGGTTTAATGACCATGGTATCACCATATTTTACTGGCCAGCAAACTCTCCTGACCTAAATCCCATATGGAATCTATGAAGTATCGTCAACAGGGAGATGAGAGACACCAGATCCAGCAATGCCGATGAGCTGAAGGCCGCTATCAAAGCAACCTGGGCCTTCATAACACCTCAGCAGTAACATAGGCTGATCATCTTCATGCCATGCCAGAGTGATGCAGTATTAATTCATGCAAAAGGAGCCCTGACCAAGTATTGTGTGCATGGAACTACTTTGTCGGCCAACATTTCTATTAAAAAAATCATTTTTTTTAATTGATCTTATGTAATTTTCTTTTTTGAGAAACTGATTTTCAGGTTTTCATGAACTGCAAGCCATAACCATCAAAATTAAACGAAATAAAGACTTGAAATATATCACTCTGACTGTAATGAATCTATATAAATATGAGTTTCATTTTATGAATTGAATTACTGAAATAAATAAAATTTTCAATGATATTCTAATTTAGCGAGATGCACCTGTACACCACATGATCCATACAATCAGAGACCTAGATTAAATGTGTTACAGGAGTATAGAGAATGGGTGCATGACGGCACCCAACGGAAAAACCATAAGGAATTGTGGGAAAAGTGTTCTGCCTGTCTGTGCTTAGCAGTGAGCAATGAATGTGGTTAGGCTACGTGTCCACCAAATGTGTTTTTTCCTGCTGTGGGTGACTATTTTCTGTTCATTTTCTATGTAGTCCGGCGTTTGATGCGCTCAGTGCCCTCAGCGCAAAAATGCCCTCAGCAGTCATGGCGCTGAAAGCTGAAAAAAGTTCAACTTTTGGAGCACTGCAGTGCTCATCAGCTGCACACCTCTCTCACCAGTCGATCAGAATCAGCCTAAAAGTACACCATGATCAATATTTAACAGCCAAAGCTTGGAGGGATAATAATAATGCATCAGATTTATAGAGTGCTTTATCATAGACACTTTACAAATAGATACATTATTTATTCACTCCAGACAGACAATGGTAGCAGCAAGCTACTACTGTAGCCACAGCTGCCCTGGGGCAGGATGATGGCAACATGGCTGCCAATCTGTGCCAACGGCCTCTCTGGCCACTACCGGACACTTATACACATTCATACCCAGTGTTATGGACACTGGAGGCAAGGTGGGTAAAGTGTCTTGCCCAGGGACACAACGGCAGGACATCTGGGGAGAGCGGGATTTGAACCGCCAACCATCTGGTCATTGGACGACCTGCTCTACCTCCTGAGCCACTGCCACCTCACGTGGTGGATGTGTATTTTCTTACCAGTTTGATGTGATTTATTCCAGGAAGTGGAGCGTTTCAGAGCAAAATCTGTGACATCTGCAGCACACTTTGAGTGACAGATCAAGCGGTTGCCAGGATACCAGGCAGAGTGCTTTTTTAAATATGTGCATGAAAAGCACTCAGGAAAACAGGTTGATAGCATTTTTACTTTCCATGTGGACACGCAGCCTTATTAAGATGACACTGAATATGTTATTCAAACACAGGAAATGTAAATATACACATAAAACATCATACAATATCCAGGGTGACACAAGAAAGTGAAAACACTTATTTCCAGTGTGGTCCTTTCAGTCACATTGTTATTCCTCTGAATACCACACAAAGTTAGAATGGGGAAGTTTTGCTGCGTTATCAAATACAACAACTGCTCTCATGATTGGTGTGGAAAAAGATTGATAACAGCGTACAATTGTTTTTTTTAACTTCCTGACTTGGAAGAAGAGTGGAGAGAAAAAAGAGGCATGGGATGGAATGGATTACAGTAGTCAGAAGGAAAAACATCAGCTCCCACAATATTCCTGCACACATGGCCATGTGTTCATGGCATTTTCACCAAGGTAAGTTGTGATATAAAAAATATTTAGAAGTGCAGAAAGACGCTGTGGTGTTGGGTTTTAACACATTTATTGTGAAGTGCGGTGTAGTAGCAGCCACTTCCTGTTCTGCCACTACACCACCCTATAAATAGCAGAGGGCATCCATTACACACTCTCCTCAACCAGTGCCCTCTGCCTGGTGTCTGCTGTGTCCATTGTGGTTCATCACCTAAATAAAGCTGAGTTTGTCCAGTCACCTGGCGTCATCATTTCAAAGGTATTTTACCATACATAACATTTGGCGATCGAGTATTAACTAATGGAGACATGTATCACACCACTTCGCCCCTTCCTTGAGCTCCCGGGCGAGGCGCCTGTGCCCTGGCTGAGATGGTTTGAGGCCTTTCAGACTTACATCACTGCACTCGACCTGGGTAAGCTCAATAAGTTAAGAGCACGTGCGCTCTCGTTTACAACCTTGGGCTTGAGGGCTAGCGTGTCCTCCGCAGTCTCGGTGCTTTGGACTCGTTTGAGGATGTTGTTGAACTGCTAGCAAGCCACTTTCACACCCTAGATAGCGTGACTGTCCAGAGGATTTGGTTCCGGCAGCAACAGCAACATGTAGGTGATCCTATCCACTAGTTTGTCACCGACCTGAGGCAGTTAGCTAGCGAGTGTCGTTTTGGGCCGCTGGAGGATGAATTGGTACGTTACCAGCTTACAGAGCACACGAGCAGTGTCACTATAAGGGCTGGGCTTCTCACGGCACCAAGTGACACAACGTTAGCCAGGGCTGTCGAGCTAGCACTCCAATTGGAGGCTGCAGACAAGCTAGATTCGGAGCTAAATTGGCACCAGTCACAGCGGCAGCTGGAGCCACCCGATGCGGCATTAGTAGCGGACTCGGATAGCGAGGATAGCTTGGATGACGACAGTATGGAAACCAATGCTGTCAGCCGAAGGTCTGCCCCGAGAAAACCCCTTTGCAAGGGTTGTAGGTCTGTGAAACATCAAAATAAGGCTAAGGACTGCCCGGCTAGTGGGAAATGTTGTAGCAGATGTGAATGCTTGAGCCATTATGCTAGAGTGTGCTGTATATCTGAGCCGGAGAGCCCACGGAAGAGATCACTCCGCCCGCACCCGACAACCATCCATACGATGTCCAATATCAATGGGTACATGTTCTGCGCAGTGGAGCTGGACGGCGTGGAGGTACCGCTGCTGCTCGACATGGGGGCGGAGGAGTTGATGCTGAATTGGGCCACGGTGAGGAAGTTTTTCCCCTACTACCGGATAAAAAGTAACCCAGCGCCGCTTTATGGTTATGGAGGTGGCAGGCTGTGCACGGTTGGGACTTTGGAGTTAACAGGTCGGTGTAAGTCTGTGACGATAGTTGACTTCACGTTCCACGTGATGGCCCAAGGCGACAACATCATGAGCTGTGTTTTTTTCTACGGACTGGGTTTCACGATTAAAGATGGCGCTGGGAAGGAATGGTTGGGTTGTGGTCAGTGGAACCCTCCGGTTCCGGTGACTGATGATGACATTGTGTGGGACGGAAAACTAACGGACACCACGGCGGTCAAACAGGACCAGTCTCACTCAGGTTCGGCACAGGAGGGTCTCAGCGCTCGGGAAACGGTGGGGGGGGGGGGGGACCGAGCGTGGCAGTGAGGCGTCTGCGTTGGCGAGTGACGCCGATGTTCTAGCCCACGATTCCTCCGGAGCTTGGCTGCAGAAGGGTGGAAGATCTGCAGTTACGATGGTGACCACTACGACGGCTTCAGAAGAGGATGGGGCCAGACCGACTGGCACGGAGAAACCGCGTACCAAGCAGCACCATATCAGGCCGAGCCGAGTCCCTCTTAGGGTTATGGACTTGGTCCGGGTACGAGGAGAGGAACGTCCATGGTGAAGATGGGCCAGACGACAGCCTGCGAAACATCAGGAGTGTGTGTGCATAGCAGCTAAACTGGGCGCAGCATACTTCCAGCTGTCTGATGGCTTGGCGAGGCATACCAGCCAGCTTCGGCGTGTCCGAGAGGAGGCTTCTGGTGCCGGGGCTGGACGAGAGTGGGAGTCGGTGGTGAAGAGGAAAGGTGTTTTTGTCTGGAAGATCGACTATTGTCCCAGGGGCCCGATGCTTCCAGGGGCACGTCTGCTGAGGGGCTGCCCTGCCCCCCTCCCGTGCCGGTTCTACTCTTCCTGCCCAAGGGACAGTGCTGTAAATTTTGTTATATATTTCTAGTGTTCTTATATTTATGTATGCCGTAAAATGTTATTGTTTGGTGTGTTTTTTTTATTTACTAGTTTAGGAATACAGCAATGATTTTAGTTTATTAATGGACTTTGCTTTAGTTTAGCAGGTGGTAGAATAATCCACCTTGCCGTGTAGGCAGGACGGTAGTCCACCCGTCCTCCCTATTTTAGGTTTTGTTGTGTGAATGTGTTAGGACCTTTAGAAATACCAGTTTTCGTTTTGTTAGTGTGTGATTCTGGTCTCAAATTGGGGAGGGTCTTAATTGAGTGGACTTTCTAAGGGGGGGGGGAAATGCGGTGTTGGGGTTTAACACCTTTATTGTGAAGTGCGGTGTAGTGGTGGCCACTTCCTGTTCTGCCACTACACCACCCTATAAATAGCAGAGGGCATCCATTACACACTCTCTTCGACCGATGCCCTCTGCCTGGTGTCTGCTGTGTGTCCGTTGTGATTCATCACGTAAATAAAGCTGAGTTCGTCCAGTCACATGGCGTCATCATTTCAAAGGTATTTTACCATACATAACAGACACTCCCTCTCCCCAGCAGCTGTCTTGCACGCTGTGCCTTTGGCTGGACCTCAAGCCACAGCTCTCTGTCATCTCTTAATAATGTGTAAAAATGCGCAGGGCAAAATCAAATAACTTCCCCACATCATCTCTGCTATTCCCAATTTCTCTTGCTAATCTGGTAGCAGTTTTTTTTTAATGGGAGCTTTTCGTGTTGCTGATTTTCTTTCATTTTTTTTTCTTGAAGTTGTGATTACTTGTTGCCTTCATTACGCATGAATTTAATATCAGCTGGGGACTGAAATTCATAATGTTTGGTATTGTTAAATTAAACAGATTCTTCTCTTTCAGGTGACTATAAACATGTCACTGTCCTGATTTAGGACGTTTTTATAGCAGCTAATTATACTGGTAACTTTTTTCGGTGCGCCAGCACGATCAGCTGATTGATCCACCTCCTCCGGTGTTCTGACATTTTGGCATATTTATCAGAACAGCGCTGGACAGCTAATGTTACAGACTGCAGTCAAAAGTAAAAATCTTTATCCTGTAGCTTCACAGTGCTCAGACACATCCCCGACAGTTCCCATTATACGTATAAGTGTGTGTGTGTGTGTGTGTGTGTGTGTGTGTGTGTGTGTGTGTGTGTGTGTGTGTATGCTGCAGGCAGCAACAGAGCTCAGTACGGTTATTCCTGTGAACCAATGCTGCAAATACACCATGATATGGTAGCTGTAAGTTAGAAACCCGTTTAGTAAGTTACACATGGGTTCAAAGAGCATTACTCATATGTTAGAAATAATTTTTGGGTATGCTAGACATTAATCTCTATGTATTTTGACTTTGTAGAAGCAAAGACTGCTTAGTTTTGTGTTAAATGACAGTTTTCTGGTTGTTCACCCAGAATATTTGAGGCGGCTGGACCATCCATTGGGTAATTGAACATGAGCCTCTAATGATTTATAGTTTTTAAATTGCTCATGGGTTTATGCACTCGCCCCACAAACCAGGTAGGCAAACACATCTGACAGCGTGACTCCAGGCAGTTGGTCGAGATCTGTGGTCCATTTCTTGTGCTCACATCGATCAATCCCGTTTATTTCTTAAATTTTTTAGAGGTAGTGCTCCTTTGCTTCGTTATTCATCATCTCTGAATAAGGAATTTGAATTTTCTGTTTGCTGTTTTTAATTGCACACATGTCTGTTCACATTAGTAGTTGTATAGACTACAGGTAAACAAAGAAGCCGGACCATGACGATGGTGACAATGGCCCAGGATGCAGCGAAGCATGACGTCAATGGCCATTCTCTATAGAGAGTGCCACACCATCACAAATCTTAACTATTGCCTGTACATGACCCGACCTAAGCACAAAAACAGAACTGAGTAAACATAACAGATGCTGTGTGTAGAACAGAAACAGTCCAGGGGTCTTTCCCCAAGGAAACAGGGACTGTTCATTATACCTACAACTTTCATGTTCACATTTTGTGCAGCCATGCCATTCTGCCAAGAATGTCCAAAGTGTTCAAACTAGTATTCAGAAAAAAGGCAGTAGCCACGATGTCGTGTTGTAATAATGTCAAACAGGCATGGAGTTTATGTAGTCTTGTACCTGCTCCGGGGTGGTGAATCTCTTTCTGGAGCCTCTGTGGGTCACCTGTAGAGTACCCGGGAACAGCATGGCGTAAGGTATCCCACGCTCCTGCAGCAGCTGCTTCACTGTATCGTGCGCCATGCCTTTCTTCATCAGGGCTGAGGAGAAATCCCTGAGGATAGCAAGTTTTTTTGTTAATCACTTTTATAATATTGGCTGTCGTCAGGCTGAGAGCTTTAGCGAGAACTGGGTCCAGTCCATTGGGGACGTTGGGAGTCGGCAAGGACGCCATCCTGAGAGCCCTCATCCAGTTCAGCGAGGGTGTCCTTTTTGTCTTTGTTTGCTCGGTTTCTTCTCATCTTGTCAAAAGATTGTGGCTAGAAGCTTTCTAAGGACACAACACGTGGCGCTCATAACAAAATAAGATCTAACGCACCGTTGAAGACAGGATAAAAAAATATTTACAGCCGAGTGACACGGAGCTCAAGCCAACATGATGTGCCTACCTCGCCGCCATCATGTGACCCCTCAGCAGCTATTTTTTTTGGGTGGGATCACTGGGGGGGACAGCAGCTGTGGTGGCTGTGGCCTCAGTCCCAGCAACAAATCGCAGGTAACAACTTTAACCACCAACAACAAAAAGCCCTGTGGTTGGCTGTTGGGACTGGGGTCACAGTCGCTGTGGTTGTGGCCTTTTCAGTGTTCCTATAAGGAACAAGAAAGTTTCATACATTTTTAGGTTTTAAATGCAGTTGCTAAACAATACGAGACCTTGGGGTCTACATCTGCTTGGGACTTGATGATCACTGTTTGCGGCTATATTTTTTAATACTTTGATTTTAGATATCACAATATTGGTGTGTCTGAAACATTGATTTAAAATATTACCACATTACATTGTGTTGATTGTTTCCCCACCCCCATTTTAAACCAGGGTGGTCTTAAGGTAGGTCTATATTGTAATGCACCTACTAGTGGTGTTTTTTTCATATATCACATGATTGATTCATCTTTATTCAGCTTCACATTTTTTCTTTTTCTTTTTCTTTTTTCATCTTTTTTTTTCTATCCCCCCCCCCCATTCAGCTTCACATTTTGTTTTAGCACTAATACTGGGGGGGGGGGCACATTTAGAGTGGTGACCCACCACTCTCTTGGATCATCCTTCTAAGGTATTCTGCTGCAAGGTTGTTGAGGATCAGCATGTGAGGGGGGCCCAGATGGTAGGGGAAGACCATGAATGTATCCACCGCACCACCATGGAGCAGCTTTAGTAAACAGAGTTCTGTTTCCAGGCTGTGTCCAATCAGAATGGTATCAGCATTGATGAAACTCAACAAGGTCTCTTGGACCTCTTGGAGGGAAGTGTTACTACCATTCGCATCTTCCTCACTGATGCCTGAAAACCTGGTGTTATAATTGGTGACATCATTACTGGGTTTAACAAAAGTGTTGTATATTACTTCCAGACTAGAGTTGACCATTGTCACTTGGGAGAACTTCAGATCGGGAATGGTGTAACACATTTCACAATCTAAGGAATAGACTCTGGGGTAGCTTGTGTCCAAGGGACGTCTGGGCACAGTCGACACAAACCCATCCATACTGAGAGAATCATGGACATGCAACTTAAACACCTGACATCCAGGGGCTCCCATTACTCCCTGACAGCAGCTGTAATGGCTCTCCATTCCACCTGGCACTCTAACTCCTTTATCGTAATGGTAGGTGTACTCCTCCTTGCGAATGTGTTTGCCAGTTTGGTTAACAAGAATAAGTGGCTCCACATTGACAGCAGATCCACTTCAGGGAGTCTGTGCTGACTTTCTTATTGTCTGCAAAAAGAACAGCGGAACCACGTTTCTCTGGGTGCTGGACAGGATAGTTGTTCTCTATTAGCTTTTCATCAGTCAAAATATAGTCCTTCAAGCTCTCATACAACACCATGTCATTTGCAGTTCCTTTCAGTTTCTTTGGGTTGAGTGATATGTTGCCTTTCCGTGCTTCGCTGTTGCCTTCCTTATCATCTTTTGCAGCAGCGGTACTTTGGTTCTTCAACCACTTGAGTGCATTCACAGCAATGCTCATATATTTAAGTTTGTTCACACTGCGATTATATCAATCTTCTCTTCAGCAAGGGCGTTTTCAAAGGCATCATTGACATTGGGTGTCGTTTTGAGGAACTCTTCTGTATACATGTTGATATAATGCTACTGGACATCGTGAGGGACTTTGTCATTGAAGGATTCATACTGCTGCTTCAGTTTATGTTTAGCAGGCATTTGCTTAGCAGCAGCCTGAACAGCATTTAGAAAATTTGTGGAAGTGGCTGAACTTGAGTGTGAAGGTGCTGGGGGAAAACGATGGTCAGGGAAGCCTTACGTGCTTTACGGACTTACAGTTCAGGGTTCTTCACTAGTTAGTTATGGAAGTCCTTCGGTGGTCGATGATAACTTCCATCTCTCCTAGGGTAAAAATAAAAACTATGAAGTGGTGTTGCACCGCCTATGACTTCGCAGATGGGAGCAAAGGCCGAATTCGGAGGCACACCTCCGTCCACAAGTGGGACAAGGAATGCCGTCACCAGGTGGGGTAGGTTGACACTCCTGATGCGCATGCCTGCGCTGGCGGCGCTCCTCACGGGCACGGGGAGAGAGGGTAGGAAATGGAGAGAGGGATCCTGCACGGTGAAGGGATCAAGGTGACGAGGAGGCTGCGCAATTCACTGACACCCCCATCTTGACCCGCCGGCGCTGAAACGCAGTGGCAAGGAGAGATCCAAGATGACTGGCAACACCGACGAGCTGCAGTGCCATGCCAGAGCCCAGTCATTGGTTGGGGACTGCTTCAGCGTGGTGGCGTGCTACGTTCCTGGTTATAGGCCAGGGTCCTAGGGCAGATGCCGTCCAAGGCTTCCGAGACTGTCCTTCCCGAAGCATGATTTTCTGTCAGGGTTTACTCCCTTAGCCTTGCCTAAAGAGACTTACCCACAAGGCAGTGGGGCGGAGTTTGTGGCTGTCGGGACTTGTCCATGCGCCGGTGGGCCCAGCACAGCGCACCTCCAGGGGGCTCCAGCTCCTCCCTACCAGATATACTGCTGGAAACTCGGGCCCTTGCAGGAACGTAGCTTGCGACTGACAGGAGGCCTGTTCATTGCAGTTACCGCCTTCCGGGTGTACTGCCCCAAGGGAGCAGTCTTGGACCCGCCCTGCAAGGAATTGCCTACATAACTCTGTGCCCAGGAGCAGCAAGCTAAGGAGGCTCAGGAGGCAGGAGGTAGTGAGGAGGTTCTTCACTACCATTTCATCAAACAGCAAACTAGTAGTTTCTTGACATTCACTTTGAAGGTCTTTAAAAGACTCACCTGAAATGGCTATGGCCCCATCAGATTGTACATTTTCACACAGTTCATTGTAACCAGCAGATTGATCTTGACTTTTTCCACTCTGCAATACATCTCTGTTTTCACACTGAATTGGCTCAAAATTAACTAAAACAGGAACCATTTTGGTCCCCTTCTTTTCCAGTCTTGCATCCTGAGGCAACTCTTTAGCTACAAAGTCATCTGGTTTCTCCCATCTTTGTTCATCAGGTGATGGAGAAACACCAATAACCAGTTCACTGTCTTCTGTAGAACCATCCACTGAATCATCAAGGGATGACTGGGAAGGCTAGCCCTGACATGCAGCTGGATCCTTCTGATCAAAAGGGACAGAGTTTCTGGAGTGTTTTTGTCTGTGTTGTTTGATTTTGTGCTCCTTTCCTGAAGAGCTGAAAGGCTGCATGTCTGCAGAGAAGTTGGACAATGGGTCATACTCTAAATCCATCCTTGGTTTTGAGTTGTCTAACATACTTCCTTACTTGAATATGCACTTTTGTAGAATCTTTCCTTGAAGGCTCCTAGCCATCTACATTTTTATCTTTGTTGTCACATTTACAAACGTGTGATTTATTCAATGGTTTCTGCATAAACAGTCTGGTAACGTGACAGCCGCCTTTGCTCCTGCTCCACTTCATGCTTTACAGTTTCATTCTCCTTGTTGAGCCTCTCCAGCTCATGGAAACAGTCATTTCTGGCCAACCCATGTACCAACGTTCTACCGGTAGCATCTGGCTTCTGGATTCCTGTACAGTCCTCTATCAATGATTTATGTGAGGCACCAAACGTGTCCAGCACCTTTGGAACATGTTTGTACCAATAATGTGGTCGGTTACAAAACCCATTCTGTAAGGAAGGACAAACTATATCACTAAATAAACTGGAGAAGGAAACATTACTGGGTGCAAGGGGAGAGTCAGGCAGACATCTGGGAGCCAGGAGAAAGCTGATGAACTGGATCTGTTTTTTAATAGGTTCAACTCTCAGTCTGTCACCCCACAACACAGCCAGACCCTCACACACCCCTCCCCCCACCCTCCTGTGCAGCACCTCTCTCCATCTTCCCCCCACCCCCACCCCCACCCCCTCCTCGGGGGACACCAGGCCCCTCCCTCACATCACTGTGACTGCAGACCAGGTTAAGAAACAGCTGGAGAGACTCCCATCAGCAGAAGGAGCAGAAGGTGATGGGCCCTGATGGCATCTCCGCCAGGATCCTGAGGACCTGTGCCAACCAGCTACCTTTGGTACTTAAACACCTATACAACCTGAGCCTGAGTCTGAAGTGAGTACCGGTACTGTTGCCTGGTTCCTGTCCCCAAGAAGTCATCTCCATTGGACCTGAATGACTATCGACCAGTTGCCCTCACATCTCATGTGATGAAGGTTCTGGAGAGACTGGTCTTAGCTCACTTGAAGCCGCAGGTGAAGACGTGGCTGGACCCTCTGCAGTTTGCATATCAGCCCCATTTAGGAGTTGAAGACACTGTCATCTATCTGCTGCAACGAGCCCATCTGCACCTGGATGGCGGAGGAGACACTGTGAGAATCACATTTTTTGATTTCTCCAGTGCCTTTAACACCATCCAGCCACTGCTGCTGGGTGAGAAGCTGCGAGCTGATGGGGTTCGACAGCTCTATGATCTCCTGGATTACTGACTACCTGACAGGCAGGCCACAGTTTGTCCGGCTGGGCAGTGTCTTGTCTGGCATGGTGGTTAGTGATACAGGAGCTCCACAGGGGACTGTGCTCTCTCCTTTTCTCTTCACCTTATACACCACTGACTTTCAGTACAACATTGAGTCATGCCACCTGCAGAAATTCTCTGATAACTCAGCTGTTGTGGGGTGTATAAGAGGGGGGGTACAGGGCACTGGTAGATGGATTTGTGGAGTGGACAGAGCAGATTCATCTGAGGCTGAATGTCTGCAAGACCAGAGAGATGGTGATTGACTTCAGGAAGAAGAGGACACCTTCTCAGCCATTGCAGATTGGGGGGTGGGGGTGGGGGTGGTTGAGGACTACAAATATCTGGGTGTCAGGATCAGCAATAGGTTGGACTGGAGATCCAACACCGATGCTGCGCACAAGAAGGGGATGAGCCAACTCTACTTCCTGAGGAAGCTGAGATCCTTCAACGTGTGCAGCAGGATGCTGGATCTTTTCTACCACACCATTGTCGCCAGCGCCATCCTCTTTGCTGCGGTCTGTTGGGGTAGCAGTATCAGGGCCAGCGACACCAACATACTTGACAAGATTATCAAGAGGGCTGGCTCTGTAATTGGTCTCAGGCCGGAGACCTTTGAGACAGTGGTGGAGAGGAGAACACTAAATAAACTGCGATCCATCATGGACAATCCTGATCACCCCCTCCACCACATACTGGACAGACAGCAGAGCACTTTCTCCAGTAGACTACTACAGCTTCGCTGTCGAACGGCCAGGTACAGGAAATCTTTCCTGCCGCATGCCATTTCACTGTACAATAACTCACCGTGTTGTTGTATTCTGGTCATAACTATGTTGCCACACTGCACCTTTCAGTCTAACTGGTACCTCACATTTCACTCTGCTCTTGATAGTCCTGCATTATGCGGCGGGCATGTTTCATGTGTTTATACGGGCCACCATCTATTCAGCTATGATGTATATAAGCTTTTATAAGAGTGTTAGTTTTACTTTCCATGGGTAATCCCTTTGTCTGTCATGCGTGTGTTTCTGTCATTTGGTTGTCTACTGTCATGCTGCTGTTACACTGCAGTTTCCCAGTTTTGGATCAATAAAGTACATCTATCTATCTATCCATCTATCTATTAGCAAAAAACGCCACTTTCCATGACTTTCAGCAAGACATTTTTGTCATATATAATCAATTAACAGTCGGTCATCAGCCAACAGGTGGGGATTTAAGTGGTGTTTTTAAACTATCATTTAATTGATATTGGTTTAAGGTTCAAAGCTTGATGATGTCCAGTCCAAGCACTTACTGTATACTGTGTCTATAAAAACAGGAAAGCAGCATTGTCAAGGACCTGGAACAGAAAATGACAGAAACATTGACAATAGGGCATAACATACGTAACTAGAAAAGCACTCGGAGAGCGCAGACCTCCGCCAAGCGCCACAGTTCCCCCCATACAGTGTTTGTGTGTACGTTGTCAGATTCCTTGACCATGAAAACATCTGAGTAGCAATTGGATTCACAATGATAGGATTAGTGGTTCAGTAGTAAAAGCATTACCTCCTTGGCGGAGGTAATAAACTGAAGTGTTGGTGTTGTGTCCATGTCCTGCATCTGCAGACTCCCAGGCTGGGGGTGTTGCAATTGAATGAACGAATGAATTAATCTTTATTTCGAATAGATTAAGAGTACAGGTTAAAAGAAAGTGAATAATATAACAAAGGGGGTAATAAAATCCAACAAGGTCAAATTAGACAATAGCTCCTCTGATTATACAGTTCAACATAAGTTATCCGAAATATGTGTTGGCTGAATCCGCAGCTTATATTGCCCACCCATGTTCCATCCAAGAATTCAAAAGAAAAAACAAAAGAAGTCATGACACAACTGCGTACAACCCACAGGCCAATGGGTTATGTGAGCGTTTTAGATCACTGAAAGCAGCACTGAGGGCTTCACTGACGGATGCCAATTAGGTAGACGGGTTGGCGTGGGTTTTATTCAAAAATCAAACGTTTATTTCAAACTCAGGGTTCATATTAAATGCAGAACTAAAAGGAGTAGAAAATAAATAAATAAATAAATAAAAGTATATACAGATCAGCAGACAGTCGGCGGTCTTGTAACAACAATAAGATACAATACTGGACTCAGTATAAAATGGAACGCCACCACTTCCAAATGCTGGAGTGAAGTGTGAGTGACGAGTTGACAATTGCTGATATAAGATGATTGTTACATGGCAGCAACCTTGTCATCAAACTGTAAACATCGTTACGTATCAACTCGCCAAAAGACGGAATGTTCACAGACACAAACATCTTGCTTGCAGTCGGCCTTCGTGGTACATCTAATCTTTATCTTTATTGGGGTTGCGCTCCGCGGCCAAAGATGATTTGGAAACTTGCCCGGCAGAGAGCTTCTTTTTGCGGAGCTACTATGGCTGACCGGGGAATTTCTGCCAAATAATCCAGCGGCGGACAGCTGGCTGTCTGAGCTTTTGCAGCGTTGCGCAAACACAGGCACACAGCACGCTGGCGAGCAGCTGGTTTTTGCGCAGCGCCTATGGCTGGCCGGGGAATTTCTGCCAAATAATCCGGTGGCGGACAGCTGCCCGTCTCAGCTTTTGCAGCGTCGCGCAAACACAGGCACGGTGTTTTCCGTGTGCTTTTGTGCCTAAAACGTTGAAGAAGGCGGAGTTTATGTTGGTCAGACGCGATGACCAGCGCCCTCCATTGCGCCTGCGCACATGTTGAAAATAGCCGTATGTCACAGTGTTAAAGAATGCTTTAAAAAATTCCTGTATCCAGACGGTGATCCGGATCATCCCCAAAATTTAATCAGTTCTTCCTTGTACCATTTCCAACAACGCCTGAAAGTTTCATGGAAATCCGTCCAAGACTTTTTGAGTTATCTTGCTAACCAACAGACAGACAGACAGACAGACAGACAGACAGACAGACAAACCCCGGCAAAAACATAACCTCCTCCTGGCCTTTTCGGCCTGGCGGAGGTAACTATGGCAGCATCTCACAGCTTCTTGTGTAGTGCCATGGCTCAGAGGAATGCCAACCTGTCATTGTGATCCACATAATTTTCTTCAACCTTTTATATTGAGGGAATTTCACATGGCTGACCTATGGGTGCCATAACGAAGCACTGGTGTGACTGTGAATGTATAAATAAGTCTGGTGGTTTTATTGCACCTCACCAGGGTGTTACAGCAGGGATTTATAATGTTATTTCCTCACATGCCAGTGGGGATTGGGTTCCATAATCAGGCTTAATCTATTTGAGCGAACCCGTACTGGTCTCAGGCGCCTTTTGTTTCCATTTGCTTTCAGAAGTACTGATAGTTTTAAATACAAACCAAAAAAATAAATAAAACAAAAACCCAAATGTGTGTAGATGAGCAGATGCAGCAAGAATTGTCTCTTGTGCCACTGATCTTTAACCTCTTTAAGTCGACACTTTACAGCAGCCCATAATAGTCAGTAGCCATGTTTACATGGACACAAGTAACTGGATTAAAAAGCCTGATCGGAATAAAAATGCTTAATGTAAACACGCCAATCTGAACATTCTGACCCGATCACACTCATTTGGATCAAAATTTCCTTCCGATTGAGACAGGTGGGTTATGCCGATTGTTAATCTGATTGGTGCGCATAGAAACACTTATTCCAAAGTTTGGGTAGAAAATATGTTTACTGCGCATGTCTGTACATCAGCCACACGTCAACGTGACGTGTTTCCGCCTTTGCAGCAGCTAGCGGAAGACATGGCGGGAGTAAAACAAAACTGGTCTGTATTGTCCTTCTGTCTCCCTCTGTTCGCCATATGCAGAAGTATGTACTGCTGGGCTTGTAACTTTATTACAGAGACCAGCAGAAACAAAAGTACAGTCTGAATAACACAATACAGGTCCATTTCAAAAAGAGAAAGACACGAAGCGGGGTTTGTTTACATCGGAAGTTGCTTCTTCTTCTACTGTTTCCGGAATGTTGGATAATCGTGCACATGTCAAACTGATTTAGTCCATTCAAGCGTGTGACACATGGAAACAACGCACATCCTAATCGGATCAACTTTTTCAGGATCCATGTAAACAGTAAAGTTCTGATCTGAATTGTAATCGGACTGAAGAAATTTTGCCCATGTACAGTGGGGCAAAAAAGTATTTAGTCAGCCACCAATTGTGCAAGTTCTCCCACTTAAAAAGATGAGAGAGGTCTCCAATTTTCATCATAGGTATATCTCAACTATGAGAGACAAAATGAGAAAAAAAAAATCCAGAAAATCACATTGAAGGATTTTTAATTAATTAATTGGTAAATTCCTCAGTAAAATAAGTATTCGGTCACCTACAAACAAGCAAGATTTCTGGCTCTCACAGACTTGTAACTTCTTCTTTAAGAGTCTCCTCTGTCCTCCACTCGTTACCTGTATTAATGGCACCTGTTTGAACTCGTTATCAGTATAAAAGACACCTGTCCACAACCTCAAACAGTCAGACTCCAAACTCCATTATGGCCAAGCCCAAAGAGCTGTCAAAGGACACCAGAAACAGAATTGTAGACCTGCACCAGGCTGGGAAGACTGAATCTGCAATAGGTAAGCAGCTTGGTGTGAAGAAATCAACTGTGGGAGCAATTATTAGAAAATGGAAGACATACAAGACCACTGATAATCTCCCTCGATCTGGGGCTCCACACAAGATCTCACCCTGTGGGGTCAAAATGATCACGAGAACGGTGAGCAAAAATCCCAGAACCACACAGGGGGACCTAGCGAATGACCTGCAGAGAGCTGGGACCAAAGTAACAAAGGCTACCATCAGTAACACACTACGCCGCCAGGGACTCAAATCCTGCAGTTCCAGATGTGTACCCCTGCTTAAGCCAGTACATGTCCAGGCCCATCTGAAGTTTGCTAGAGAGCATTTGGATGATCCAGAAGAGGATTGGGAGAATGTCATATGGTCAGATGAAACCAAAATAGAACTTTTTGGTAAAAACTCAACTTGTCGTGTTTGGAGGAGAAAGAACACCATACCTACTGTGAAGCATGGGGGTGGAAACATAATGCTTTGGGGCCGTTTTTCTGCAAAGGGACCAGGACGGCTGATCCGTGTAAAGGAAAGAATGAATGGGGCCATGTATCGTGAGATTTTGAGTGAAAATCTCCTTCCATCAGCAAGGGCATTGAAGATGAAACGTGGCTGGGTCTTTCAGCATGACAATGATCCCAAAAACACTGCCCGGACAACGAAGGAGTGGCTTTGTAAGAAGCATTTCGAGGTCCTGGAGTGGCCTAGCCAGTCTCCAGATCTCAACCCCATAGAAAATCTTTGGAGGGGGTTGAAAGTCCGTGTTGCCCAGCGACAGCCCCAAAACATCACTGCTCTAGAGGAGATCTGCATGGAGGAATGGGCCAAAATACCAGCAACAGTGTGTGAAAACCTTGTGAAGACCTACAGAAAACGTTTGACCTCTGTCATTGCCAACAAAGGGTATATAACAAAGTATTGAGATGAACTTTTGTTATTGACCAAATACTTATTTTACCGAGGAATTTACCAATTAATTCATTAAAAATCCTTCAATGTGATTTTCAGGATTTTTTTTTCCTCATTTTGTCTGTCATAGTTGAGGTATACCTGTGATGAAAATTGGAGACCTCTCTCATCTTTTAAGTGGGAGAACTTGCACAATTGGTGGCTGACTAAATACTTTTTTGCCCCACTGTAACTGTGGCTAGTGTCATGTCTGGTTACCATGACAATAGCAATCAAAGAAAACATTTTTGGGGAAGATATTCTCTTTCTCCTATTTCAATCTGAATTTTCTCCTCTCTCTCTGACACTCTCCATTATCTGTGTCACAGGACAGAATTTGAATGTAGAAGCTCTTTTGTTGTTTGTATAAAAGGAGTGAGCACACACAGACGTGCTTGCATACACATGCATGCACACACACACATATACGGGGGGGCTGAAAAGTTCAGAGGCTGAAAAGTTCATAGCGGACAAATTTGATCAAATGTGGTTTATTTTTCAACAGTCTCCCCTTGGGTCCATACACTTCTTCCTTCGGTGTTGCAGTGCTTGGATCCCTGCAGTTGAAAAATAAACCACATTTGGTCAAATTTGACCACTATGAACTTTTCAGCCTCTGAACTTTTCAGTCCCCCCTCCTGTGTACACACACGCACACACAGAGTATATGTGTGTATATATAAATATATATGTGTGTGTGTGTGTGTGTGTGTCAGAGGTTGCACTAGACCAGGTCTATTCAGTTAGCGGCCCGCGGGCCACATGTGGCGCAGAACCAACCTCCAAGTGGCCCAGACTACGCCAAGGAAATATAAATCCACGTGGAGTTCAGAAGCACCCCGCCCACGTGAGCATTCCAGTCAGCAGGCAGAGGTTTTCTAGCGTTGCTGTCCGAGGGAAACATGACCTTATTAAAGTACTTAAACGTGAAAAAAAAAGCAGAAGAGATATGTAAGCACTGGAGGCATCTATGGTGGTTTTAACCCACTGGAAATGGGAGCAATAATGAAGAGTTGCTTAGCAAACATGTGGTGAGGCTTCATACTGTATGCAAGGAAAGGCAAGAGTGACTGAATTGCTTAGGATTGACTTCATCAGCTACTACAATTATGTACCTGGCAAGTTAAGATGACCGAAATTCATGAAATCAATGATGTTAATCCATCAGCAGCCTTCAGACAAACTAAACGTGCCAACATTTGGATTTCAAAATAAGGGAGGTTTTTCCTGCTGTCTGGGTGGTGAGGAGAGTTCTAAAAAACTATATACAGTGTATGTATAGAAATATTTTAACAGAAATAACTGCATCTTTGGTCATTTAAGTTAATTTATTTCATTAAATATAATTTTTTTTTTCTTTGAAATCAGAGTTAAATTATTGTTCTGTTCTGGCTCTGCAAAAATTATGTTCAAAAGTGTAAATTGTATAAGGAAAAAAAGTCAAAATTCTACCACAGTCTGTTTCAAATTTATTAAAAAAAAACAAATTTTATTTATAAAATAAACAAAAAATAGTCATAAAAAATCCACAAATTTATAATTAAGTCTCAAATGTACAAGAAAAGTCAATTTTACAAGAGGAAATTACAAATTTGAGGAAAATGGTGTTTGACAGTTCATTTTTATTCAGCTAAATGCACTTTGTGATGTGCCAAGGTCAGTTATGACCAGGATGTAGTATGTTTTATTTCAAAAGGGAAGCAAATGTTAATACTAACAGTGCACATTTAGTTTTTATGTACTTTGAGACATGCCTAAGTAAGATGTGACCAAAAGGGTTATTTACAAAAAAAAATTTCATTCTATTTATTTAATTTTTCAAGAGGAACACTGTTATTGTGTTTTTATGCACTTTTGATGCACCTTTGTCATGTGCCAAGCGCACATTTAAAACCAAGACAATGAATAAAAAGTGCATATTTTTCATCATATATATCTGTGTTGGTTTGAAATTTGTCAATTCAACAGATCGCGGAACATGTGCGGCCCAGTTACATGTCGTTGATTTCAAATTGTGGCCCAACTGATTTTGTAATTGAATAGCCCTGCACTAGACTTTTTTGCTTCTAAATATTCTATTTTTATCTATCATTTTAATTAACTTTAATTAGATCACACACACAAACACACACATATATATATTTAAATAATATTACACAATATTACACGTACATGAAGTACGGTATCATTGAATATAATAACTGAAAGTGTAATACTCTAATGCCCTATTGGAGTATCATCAGAGTATCACACCTGTAATTAGTATATTCATGATAACGTAACAACACCGAGTGTAATATTACTTTTATGCAACAGTTCCAGTAAGCACAATTTATTAAATTGTGCAGTGGCCTGGTGGACCACTCACAGTTTCGTTGTTCTGTACAACTGTACAATGACAAAGCCTATTCTATTCTATTCTATTCTATTCTATTCTATTCTAAATGACAGCAATACTGAACAAAATATTATGATTATTTGTTTAACAAGTTATTTTGCGCAGCTGAGAAAAAATGTAGCCAGTAACTGTTGTTAAACATCTCAATCAGCATGAAGACGTCTATTGTCATTTCACATACATGTAAACAAATTAAATATTGTCAAGTGCAAAAGTATTAAGTGTTTATGAAACATATGTATACCTGTTGAGTCAGTACAGCAGAAGACCCCAGATCAAAACATATCCAATGCCGGTCGTCAGAACACCGGTAGCTAGTAGTTGGCATGCTAGTGATTTAGCACACTTTGCTCACTTTTCTTGGCATTTTCAGATGAAACAAGTCCCTCACCACTAAGATATTGTGGCTTGTTAATCAAGACAATGAAACAGGCTCTAGAACTGCCTATTTTTTAAACAGACGTGAAATAGCTTAATGAGCTTAATGACGAAGGGCAGACGGAAACAGTTTTTTTCAAAAGGGTGGGACTTCCAGGCCATGGATGTATAATTTCTTTTCAAACAGTGCCTCACTGTGGAAATTAAGGTATCCAAAACAGTGTTCAAATTCTCAGAGAGTTGAGTAAATTACTGTTAGCAATTAACGGTTACTTGCACATCCAGTGAAGTTTGAGTGCAATTATCATGGAATATAGTAACTCCTGGAATCTATATTGTCCAATCAAATTGCTTGGTCAGAACTAACTGTTGTGTGTAAAATGTAAAATGATGTACAATGGACATTATGGCTAAACAGTTCAATTTTAGTTTCATCAGAACACAGGACATGTCTCCAAAAATTAAGGTCTTTGTCCCTGTGTTCATTTGCAAACTGTAATCTGACTTTTTTTATGTTGCTTTTGGAGTAATGGCTTCTTCCTCCCTCAGTGGCCTTTCAGCCTATGTCAGCACAGGATTTGTTTCACTGTGGATAATGACACTTTTACCAGCTTCAGCCAGCATCTTCACAAGGTCTTTTGTGTTTGTTCTGGGATTGATACCCACATTTTGCACCAAAACATGTTCATCTCTATGACACACACACACACACACACACACACATATACAGTACATATATATAAAAATGGGTATGGAGGGCGGTCAAATGTCAGTGTTCAAGGTCAATTCTAACGTGTTGCTTAGATTCTGTTTAATGACACAAAACGGCAGCTTTTAGCTCCCTCCCCAGAGCATGTCTGTGAGCTTTTAGATACATGCACACATGCTCGTGCACATCAAAAAGCTCACAATGATTAGAGTTTGTATAGTGTGTCTTGGTGTCTATGTGTTCAAGGTGTCAGAGGGGACTATTAAAAATGATCACGTCTTTCTAATGGAGGCAGTAATTACTTCCTTGTCAGCGCACTAACACAACTCACACACACACACACACACACACACACACACACACACACACACACACACACACACACACACACACACACAGAGAGAGAGAAAGTAAGGGTCTTTCTATGTTCCTTTTGTCAGTTCTGGGGCAGCTTTATGCTTCTCTCTCACACACATTCTGCCTCAGCTTCATTTGCATATACAGTGGATATAAAAAATCTACACACCGCTGTTCAAATACCAGGTTTTTATGATGTAAAACATGAGACCAAGGTAAATCATTTCAAAACTTTTTCCACCATTAATGTGACCTATAACCTGTACAACCCAATTGAAAAACAAACTAAAATCTTTTAAGGAGAAAAATTAAAATTAAAAGAATTACAATAACCTGGTTACATAAATATGCACACCGTTAAACTAATACTTTATTGCAGCACTTTTGGCTTTTATTACAGCACTCAGTCTTTTTGTGTAAGAGTTTATCAGCGTGGCATATCTTGATGTGGCAATATTTGCCCACTCTTTGCAAAAATGCTCCAAATCTGTCAGATTGCGAGGGCATCTCCTGTGCACAGCCTCTTCAGATCATCCCACAAATGTTCAATCGGATTCAGGTCTGGACTCTGGCTGGGCCATTCCAAAACCTTAATCTTCTTCTGGTGAAGCCATTCTTTTGTTGATTTGGATGTGTCCTTTGGGTCATTGTTGTGCTGAAAGATGAAGTTCCTCTTCATCTTCAGCTTTCTAGCAGAAGCCTGAAGGTTTTGTGGCACCACTGACTGGTATTTGGAACTGTTCATAATTCCCTCCACCTTGACTAAGGCCCGAGTTCCAGCTGAAGAAAAACAGCCCCAAAGCATGATGGTACCGCCACCATGCTTTACTGTAGGTATGGTGTTCTTTTGGTGATGAGCAGTGTTGTGTTTGCGCCCAATATACTTTTTGGAATTATGGCGTTACGCAGTGTCTGAAATGCAAACAGTACATGTTACAATACCGTCTGAAATATTCAGTTATTATAATCAGCTCAACAACAACAGTAACATACCATCGGAAATATTTACCCATATGACACACATACAATTGGTGCATGTTTAATAAGTTAGACTTTTGTCTGCAGCGATGCTCTTTCTTCCTCCATGGAACAAAGAAGGATCGCCTGCCGTTGGATTCTTTGTCTTGTTTCCAGACTTTCTCTGTAAACTCCTCCAGCCTTGACATTAGACGCCCCATTTGGCAGTCCAAAATGTTACTGCGATGAAGAATATGAATGCTTGTAGACTGTAGCTTCCTCACTCTCCATGCTGGCTTCCTTGTTGTTGTTGAGTGTGGCGCTTAAAGGTCTGATGACACGTTTTTGACTTCCTCTAATTTTTCAACACATAATACAATATGACGAAATTGGTTGGTCTGTGCAGTTCTAAGTCAAACAGGCTTTTTTCCACGTGAATATCCGACGTGTTGCATCAGTGGCTGTAAACCCCCCCGGCCATGTTGTAACGTCATCGACAGAACACAGTGCTTGGCTGCCCATTGTACACACAGGATGGAAGCGGTTGAAAACATCAACGATGGTTCCAGCACATGTAGTCTGGAATTGGTTTGTGTTGTCTAATCTTAAGACGATTATAGTTACGAAGAATGGGATGACAATGAAGAATCTGGGGGCATCAGACCGTATAGGTTTGAGCCGTGCCAAGCGGGCATCGTGCCTAGCGAGTCAGACTCAGAGAGTGACAGTGGAGAGGCACACATGGCCGCAGCAGCAGCAGTGACAAACACACAGCAGGGGAACACCGAGTGTTATGCTTTTGTTACAGATATTGCAACAGATTATTTGTTCATAAATATAATTTATTTAAACCCAGTTTTTCAATAAAATCATAGCAGTGTATTCTCTGTGGCTCAGGCATCGAGTTTATCATGTATTATCTTTATGTATTTATGTATTATGTATTATCTGATGAATCCTGCGCATAAATCCATTCATCATGACCCTCTGTGCGCTCTTATGCAGGGCACGGAGAGGGAGGTTGAAATAACGAGGATTTACGTGCAGGGTTCACCACAGCACATTTAATACAGAAGGACAATTCCCAAAAAGGTGAAGACGTACAAAAAACACAAACACACTTACTGATGGCGTTCGGGGGCCAGCATCGCCCAGAGAACGAATAAGAGATGTGTTAGCCACAGGTGTGCCCCAGAGCCAACATTGCTTCAAGGATGCACGAGAACCACGTCGAACATGGAGTGACTAACACGTCGTGAGAGTGTTGAAAATACTGACAGACTTAGGGATACGGTTAGGGATACGGGGCGCTTGCGCACGCAGCGACCGTCAGCTGGTGGCTTGTCACCAGATTGCAAAACAAATCTACCTACGGGTACAAAATAAGTACAAAAAAAAAAAAAGACTTAACAGCACAGATGACAATACTATGGACCAGCAGTGCGTGACTGGCAAATGGCTGCTAAGTACACGCACTGCTGGTGATGGTGTGATGAGAAGCGCCTGGGCGAGGACCAGGAAAGATGATCAGCGGGAATTTGAATCAGCTGGTGATAATGAGAGAGAGGACGTGGCCGGACCGGCGAGAGTCAGCATGCGCTCACAGAAAGTAGGTCAAAGCTGCACGTAAATCCATTAATCCTTCCCCTCCTCATGCACTCCTCCTGTGTAAAAGTGCATGAGGAGCACACAAGGAGGCTTATGACAGTTGGAGCTGAAGCGTGTGATGTGGTCTTTCACGGCCTGCTGTTTATCTAAGCCTGGGACACAACGCGAAGGCATAGCTGTAAAATTAAAACAAGAAACCAGAGAAACTGTGAGCTACAAAGCTGCTGTCATTCCAGTCAACAACACCGGCATCCGTTCTGTCGCTTACGTCATGGGGGTGCCGCCCTTCATTCGATGGGTGGCACCACAGTCCAGTCAGCGGCTGCGGTTTTTTGATGATAACTAGTTTATGCAGGCGTGGCTGTAAATATTATATATTGATCATCGACAATGACTTTTGGGTTTACACAACATGCTAAAAAATGTCAAAATCGTGTCATCAGACCTTTTAAGTATACATCACTGTCACAGATCCTTGCATTGCACCAGTCCCTACCACACCCCCTCACTGCATGTGCAAATGCAAAATGAAAAGGTTCCCCCGGGGGAGGGTAGTTCCTAGAACTAAACAGTTCTTAGAATTTCTCTGTCCGAAAGTGCCTAATGGTGGCTTTTGAAAGAGGTGCAGTTGGGTGCAAAGTGGGTGCCCTGCTAGTTTACAGTAGTGCAATGACATTGTGTTTTTTATCAACAAATCACCATCTTAAGTCAGTGGTGCATTATCAGTCATTATATACTAAATGAGGAAACATTCACCACTACTTCATCTTATGCCTGCTTCACCTCAAAAAGTTTAGGTGGAACGGTGGTGCAGTGGTAAATTGTGGTCTGGTGCATTTACACTTTGCACACAAGTATGTCTTTTTTTATATATTTTTTTTTGGCATTGTAATAGCAATCTGCAATATTATCTGCATCTTGGCACTTTCCACTGGCGCAAAATCTATTTTTTCCACCACTGTCATTGCAAAATGGACTTAAATGTACCCATAAATGATATTTGCCCTTTTGCCACTGCCCTCTTGAATAGACTGTTGTAATACCCAATTTGTTTTGCATTTTTTCATTTGTTTAATTTCTGGGGATTTGGTCTAGTGTCAAGGTTTTAGCAGATAAACATTAAGGATCAGCAGAAGGTGGGCCAGATCAATCTGGAATTGATTGTGAATCAACACCTCAGTGGCTTTGTATATCATATACAGCACTTTCTATACCACGCTGGCTCCTGTGGAATTTTGTTAGCATTATATAACTACTGGGGTTGTGGTAGTAAAATTAAACAATGTCCTGTTTAATTATTGGTGCCATAAATAACTGCAGAAAGAAAACCTTGCTGCCTGGTGTTGAGCTGGACTGTTAAATTAAAGCAGTGTGTGCAGATGAATGAGCAGCTTGATTAGGTCAGACAGAAATACCCCCAGATGCAGATTCCCAGCACAATTAGTAAAGTGTTCGTTTCAGATGACTGAGTCTTTCCAGCGAGTCTGAAAATAAACATTTCAAGTCGTGAATGTAAAAGTCAAGGTTTTGCCTGTTATATGTGGTTGTGTTTTGTGACTCCTCATTTCCCTCCTCATTTGAATCTGAACAGCTGAGATAGATGCTGCAAAGCTATCATGACTCGCTGAATCACAGTGAGCACAGTACTGGGTAATAGTCCTGTTTGAAACCTGTAATGTTCTTTTGCATCCAAGAAAAATATTTTATCATCACTGTAGTCTTGGCTTCATTAACTGGAAATGGTTGTTGCATAAATTATTCATAATTAAATTATTATAATCAGTAAAAATGTCGAGTTCTCAGGTAGTGAGATGTGAAGTGAAATTCTTAGGTTAATCACAGCAAATAATTAAAATGATGAGAAATGATTCAATTATCAGATATTACAAAAAAAAAAAACCACATGGTTTTCTGTAGAAGAATTTTTAGATACATTTTTGCAGCAGACTGTCAGCCCCTCCTCAAAAACAGCAGCCTGGCTGTGACATCAGTGGAGGGAACTAGAAACCCACTGACTCACAGTCACTAATTACAAACCCTAATTCCAATGAAGTTGAGACCTTGTGTAAAATGTAAATAAAAACAAAATACAGTGATTTGCAAATCCTTTTCAACTTATATTCAGTTGAATACACCACAAAGACAAGATACTTAATGTTCAAACTGATAAACTTCATGTTTTTTGCAAATATTCACTCATTTTGAATTTGACGCCTGCAACACGTTCCAAAAAAGGTGGGACAGGGGCATGCTTACCACTGTGTTGCTTCGTCTTTCCTTTTACCAACACTCAACAAGCATTTAGAAACTAAGGACACTAACTGCTGAAGCTATGCAGGTGGGATTCTTCCCCATTCTTGCTTGATCTACGATTTCATTTGCTCAACAGTCCAGGGTCTCCATTGTCATATTTTGCACTTCATAATGCTTCACACATTTTCAATGGGAGACAGGTCTGGAATGCAGGCAGGCCAGTCTAGTACCCGCACTCTTTTACTATGAAGCCACACTGTTGTAACACATGCGGAATGTGTCTTGGCGTTGTCTTGCAGAAATAAGCAGGAACGTCCCTGAAAAAGACGTTGGTTGGATGGCCGAATGTTGCTCCAAAACCTTTAAAAGCATTAATGGTGTCTTCACAGATGTGCAAGTTACCCACGCCATGGGCACTAACACACCCCCATACCATCACATGGTAGAGTTTTAACTTGTAGCTGTAGCGAGGTGCTGTGTTAACTGACATTGGATTTCCAAGCTGTTCTTGAGCCCATGTGGTAATATCCTTTACAGAATGATGTTTTTTTTTTCTTTATACCAAGAAAAAGCAAAATTCACAAAACAATATAGGACCGGTCAAACATATTCACAGCAGCTTAAAGACAAAGAAAGAGCCACCAAGCAAACGTTTTTTTGTACATGGGTTTTTGGTTTACACGTCCACCTGCAGTCCACTTGAGTCCAAACCACTGTTCAATCCCAATGCTTCCAACGGCTTCGTCCATTTTTGTAGATAGACTCTAGCTTTCCCATCAATATGATATCCCAGTCTTATTAAAGTCAGGGTTTCCAGGATCAGCGACTTCCATATAGCAATAGAGGGAGGTTCATCGACCCTCTTTACCATAATGACTTTCCTAGCCAACATTAGAAGTGTTTGAATGACATCCTCATATTGCATCAAAGAGTCAGGAACATTTCCAAGTAAACATAGTAGAGGACTGATTGCTACTTGTTTACCTACTGCTTTACTAATGTTTGTGCATACTGCCCTCCAGAATGAATGATATTACATTCCCACAGACAATGAAATCTTGTGCCAACTTGACTTTTACATTTAGGACAATTTGATGAAATTCCTCTTTTATATTTACTATAAATATATGGCGAAATATAAACATTGTGTAATATATTATACTGTAGTTCTTTAAATCTGTTACATACTGAAATTCTGGAAGGCTGCAACAACATTTTATCTCAGACATCATTTCCTATGGCACATTTGAGTAGAGTACACCAGGATTTTCTTAGCCATGCAAGTTTATCTAAACTCAAACTATATATTTCAGAGTAAAATTTTGATATGAAGTGTTTGTGCTCTCTATTATTAAGAAAAAACTTTTCCAGTTGGTGAAAATCACCTATAAAGTCCAACGAATTAGCTTTCTTGTATATGAAATGTCTGATTTGTAAATATTTATAGAAATCCTTATTTTAAGATAAGATAAGATAAGCCTTTATTAGTCCCACAATGGGGAAATTCCAGGATTGCAACAGCACAGGGATAGCAACACTCAGAGCAACAGTCAGAAGGCAAGAAAAAACAAGAACAGCTAGTATACATATGTACATATTAATATAAATATATATATATAGACACACAGTGGAGAGCATTGTGGTTGGTGGATGTGCAGCAGAAAGTCTAAGCTCTCTCTCGCGGATGGGGCGGGCCAGCTGGATGTCTTTGGGCATGATGGTGACCCTCTTGGCGTGGATGGCGCACAGATTGGTGTCCTCGAGGAGACCCACCAGGTAGGCCTCGCTGGCCTCCTGCAGAGCCATGACGGCGGAGCTCTGGAAGCGCAGGTCGGTCTTGAAGTCCTGAGCGATCTCCCTCACCAGGCGCTGGAAGGGCAGCTTACGGATGAGCAGCTCCGTGGATTTCTGGTAGCGACGGATCTCTCTCAGAGCCATGGTACCGGGCCTGTAACGGTGAGGCTTCTTCACTCTGCCAGTGGCCGGAGCGCTTTTCCGAGCAGCCTTGGTGGCCAGCTGCTTCCTGGGGGCTTTTTCCTCCAGTAGATTTTCAGGCGGTCTGCTTGGTTCTTGCCATCGCTCTTTATTATTCTGTCTTAAATTTCTTGCACGCCGCCTAAACTCCAGCCCGGCACCCGCGTCGTTTTCGCTTCAGTTCCCCGGTATGTCGAGTTTCTCCGTTAGCACCGGGTAGCGGTTGAGTGCTAGCTAGCTCTTTACTGCTGTATCGTCTCCTGCTGTAAACAGAGGCTCCGTCCGCCGATTCGGGAGACCTTTGGGGCGATCTGTGTGTCCGTGATATACACTACCGTTCAAAAGTTTGGGGTCACTTAGAAATTTCCTTATTTTTGAAAGAAAAGCACTTTTTTTCAATGAAGATAACTTTAAACTAATCAGAAATACACTCTATACATTGCTAATGTGGTAACTGACTATTCTAGCTGCAAATGTCTGGTTTTTGGTGCAATATCTACATAGGTGTATAGAGGCCCATTTCCAGCAACTATCACTCCAGTGTTCTAATGGTACAATGTGTTTGCTCATTGCGTCAGAAGGCTAATGGATGATTAGAAAACCCTTGTGCAATCATGTTAGGTCTGCAATGCTGTAATTGCTGCAAATGGAGGATTCTTTGATGAAAGCAAAGTTTGAAGGAAAAAATTATTATTTCAAATACAAATCATTATTTCTATCCTTGTCAATGTCTCGACTATATTTTCTATTCATTTTACAACTCATGGTGGTAAATAAGTGTGACTTTTCATGGAAAACACAAAATAATTGTCTGGGTGACCCTAAACTTTTGAACGGTAGTGTATATAGAGTGAAAGGTGTGCCGGATCAGAAAGTTATCACCGGATCAGAAAGAAGAAGGAAGATAAAAAGACTCAGAATTGAGCCGCTGTTGCAAAAGGCAACCGACTCGTGTGGCGCCGGAAGTAAAAAAAAAAAAAAAAAAAAGAATTTTCAAGATGATACTGAGTTTTCAAAGAATCAAATGTTTTAAGTCTTCTATTTTCAAAAAGATTGTAAAGTCTCTTTATACCTGCTCTTTGCCAGCTTGTAAAATTTAATCCTGCACTTTGTAGTGAGAGTTCTTAATTATCCAATGTTATGAGGGTATTAAGTGAGTTACTTTTAAATATTTTCCTCATTTTTTTCCATGCCCATAATACATTTCCTATCAGAAAATTATCCTTAACAATACATGGTAACTCATTTACACGTCTTTCCAGCAAATTCACAGGTGAAAAAGGTTTACACATTACTGACTCCATCTCAAACCAGGGACATTGACGTGAATGTTCATTAACCCAAGAGGAGAGAATTGTTGCCTGAATTGCCAAAATATAGTTCTCTACATTTGGTAAACCCCATCCTCCCTGATCATTTGGCAATTGTAGAATCTCCAATTTAACCTTAGGCCTCCTGCCTGCCCAAATATAGTTGATAAAGCTTTAGTAATCGTTTTAATATCCTCTGATTTTAATATCACAAATAGCATAGATATAGGATATTATTTTGGGGAGAACTGTCATCTTGATAAGATTAATTCTGCCTAAAAATGATATTGGAAGGCTCTTCCATCTGGTCAGACTTTCTTTGATCTCTTTTATCATGGGATTAATATTTTCTGCATATAATTGAGTAATTTTAGGTGTAATTTTAATTCCTAAATATATAAATCCTGACGGGGCCCAGCGGAAGGGTTTGACATACATAGGTTCAGTGTTTCCCATATAACTCAGGGGCATTATCTCTGACTTATCAAAATTTGTCTTATAGCCAGGTATTAGACCAAATTCCCTGACACTGGGTCACTACTGGTAATGATTTAGCCGGGTCTGTTAATGTCAGCAAGACATCATCAGCATACAGCAGAATTTTGTGTTGTTTTGTTCCCACAGTTACTCCCTGAATATGTGGGTTTTGTCTGATAGCCATTGGTAAAGGCTTAACGGCCAGAGCAAACAGCAGAGGAGATAGTGGGCTTCCCTGTGCTGTACCTCTAGTCATTTTAAATGGAGCCAATAGAAGGCCACTGGTCAAAACTGAGGCAGTAGGTGCTCAGTACAGAAGTTTAATGTTAAATGCTTTAGTGAACTGTGAGTGTGATAGTTTGTTTTTAGGGAGCAGTATCTCAATTTCGTTGCATTGTTTATTAGCACTGAAATGACAATAAAGGCACTTTGACTTTGACTTAAAATATGATTAAATTTACATTTCTGGCATTCCAGTGCGGATACGAGGAAACTCACGTCCGTTCACCTCGACTCATCATGTGATCCCCAGAATGATGTTGGTTTTTAATGCAGTGCTGCCTAAGAGATAGAAGATCATGGGCATTCAGTGATGGTTTTCGGCCTTGCCGCTTACGTATGTGTAGAAATTTCTCGAGATTCTCTGAATTTTTCGATGATGAAAACCCTGAATTTCTTGCAACTGTACATTGAGAAACATTGTTTCTAAACAGTTGAACTATTTGCCCATACAGTTGTTCACAAAGTGGTGAACCTCGCCCCATCCTTGTTTGTGAATGACCAAGCCTTTTGGGGATGCTCCTTTTATACTCAATCATGACACTCACTTGTTTCCAATTAACCTCTTCACCAAGCAGCAGATAACATGGCTCCCCAAATCATCACTGACTGTGGAAATGTCACACTGGACCTCAAGTAACTTGGATTCTGTGCCTCTCCACTCTTCCTCCAGACTGTGGGACCTTGATTTCCAAATGAAATGCAAACTTTACTTTCATCTGAAAAGAGGTCATCTGCTGGTGTTGGTCCACTGTGTGTTATCAAGTCCAAAGTCAGCGCAGTTGTCTACCAGGAAGTCTTTAGAGCACATCATGCTTCCCTCTGCTGACAAGCTTTATAGAGATTTATGGAGATTTTCCAGCAGGACTTGGCACCTGCCCACACTGCTAAAAGTACCAAAACCTGATTTAATGACCATGGTATTACTGTGCTTTATTGGCCACCAAACTCTCCTGACCTAAACCCCACAGAGAATCTATGGAGTATTGTCAAGAGGAAGATGAGGGACACCAGACGCAACAATGGAGATGAGCTGAAGGCCACTATCAAAGCAACCTGGGCCTCCATAACACCTCAGCAGTACCACAGACTGATCGCCTTCATGCTACGCCACATTGATGCATTGATTCTTGACAAGTGTTTACTGTGTACATGGACATACTTTTCAGTCGACCATCATTTTTTTTAAAAATTAATTTAATGTAATATTCTAATTTTTTGAGAAACTGTCTTTGGGGTTTTCATTAAAGAAATAAACACTTGAAATACAGTATATCACTCTGTGTGTAATAAATCTACATAATATATGAGTTTCATTTTTTGAATTGAATTACTGAAGTCAACTTTTCAGTGACATTCTAACTTATTGAAATTCACCTGTAGCTCCTGGGGTCATGAGGGCATGCAGACCCCTCAACCACGGTAAGGTGGCCGTCCACGGTGGAGGTTATGAGAGTACTGTGAAAAATTCTGTAAATTTAGCTGTCACATATGTGATAGCTTTATTTGAAGGCTGACTCAAAGAATTTTGGGGACGTTTAAACTGTCGTCATACTGCAGTTGATGCCATTATTAACAAGCTCGGTAATAGGGATACACATGATCAATTAATTCATTAATCATTAGTTGGTTCCAGGGCTTGACATTAACTTTTTTGCTCACCGGCCACTATGGCTAGTGATTTTCCAAAGTTACTTGCTACTCAGCCTTTTCTCTAGCCACAATTTTGTGTTTGGAAAATAATTTTTAATATGATCAAATTTGAGTATTGCATGCTAAAATTTACTTGAAATAATTTATGGTCATATTAAATGCAAATGACCCTTATACATACATAAAAATAGTAAGAGAAACACTGCTGGATTATTTATTAACAGCAGTAAATGCTGTAAAACAGTGTAGAAAAATATTTGCATTAGAGAGTGAAGTACAGGTAGATTTGGGGTCTGTCCCAGTTCTCATTTGTATCCCTACCCCTTCCCCTTTGCCTACTCCTACCCTTTTAGCCCTTGACAGAGGTTGGAAATTATTCCTATGAATTGGGATACCCGTTCAGGGCTGCACGAGGTCATTAGTAGTTGCTGATGGATTTAATCTACATCGACACTACCTGTTTTCACCAGAAAAAAGAAGAAAAAGAAAACTGATGAGGAAAAAAGTCTCATCTTGAGGAGAAAAATGTCTCAAATTTACATGAACAATTCTAATCAGTAGAACAAGTTAGAAATTTACTAGAAAGAAAGCTGTAAATTCAGAGAAAAACTTGGACCCCCCTGGTGGACTGTTTTTGGCCCACAGGGCACATGTTTGACACCCCTGGACCAACACATTAAAAATACATAATTAGAGGTTCTACTTCCATAAAATAGCTGCATATCACAGATATCATAGTTAATCACAGATAAACAAAATTTCACCTCAGAAGAAGCTTCATTTGCTCTTTACAGCAACATAAAGTTTAGTCACTTTTTCTCTCTGTCATATGAAAATTTAAATTTGCACAACTGTGGACAGTAAATGAGAGCTTCTTGCTCTAAAAATAATCATATTTAACCACAGCGATAGAAGCTGATGTGTGGGGAGAGCGCACGTTATTAACTACTCATGCTGGAACAACGGAGGATCAGGTGGAATTCCCCTAGTGATCTGATTGCTGAGAGCGGAGACAGGTGTGTTCTGCTGGCTGGCCTGCTGTCAGTTCATCACCGTTTCTGGCCACAAAATGAACCGATCTGTGGAGCACTACCGTCCGCAGCTTCTGTCCCCAGCCTGGAGCGGACCAAAGACCAAAGACTCTGAGCCAGACCACGTCCACAGTGACAGTGCACTAATGAGAATACACTGTGTGTGTGCAGGTAGTGCTCATGGGAGTTGTAGTTTTATAGTCTCACACTGCCATAGGCTTGTTATTTAGATGTTGCTTAAGAAAACTGCAACCCGCCTCAGTGGCTAGTGGGAGTGGCTGGCTTACCCGTCACCGGTGAAATACACCCACCAGTGGTGGGTGTTAATATCAAGCCCTGGTCGGTTCCCTTTATCAGTCAATTAACGATTAATTGGTAATCACCAATTTCCCTTGTATCAATATGGTCTTTCTGTCTATATCATAAAAAGCTAGTTATTGTTATATACTGAATAAAAAATGTGCATCCTATTCCTTAGTGATTTTTTGTAAAATCTGCATTTTCTTACTGTAGACAAGGGCATTTTTTGTTTAACAAATTCTGTACTGTATAGTGTGTAATGTGTACTTGTGCATGCCAGTAAAATAGAATGTCATGATTTATAACTTAAGAACTATCCACCTTATTAGTGAGGGCGCAGCTGTAGAAACGATTATGAGCACAACTTCCGGTTTCGGCTGAAATAGTGTTAAATCAGTCAGCAAGAGTGGAGTAGAGGGGCATTTAAAATAGTGTTTTTAAGTGTTTCAGATTCAGTTGAATTTATAGTCCACATATGTGTTTTGCGGTCAAGTGGCAGCTAATTTCAGCACATGTAGTTTTTGTACTTTTGAATGTTTTTGTGTAGTTCTGGTACTTGCTGCTACTGTCCGTAGTGTGAGGCTCATCACAGCTAAGCACAGTGAAATCTGTGGCTTCAATGAGTAGATCATGCACCGGAAACGAAAAAGGACTGTTGGTGTGATTGGTGGTACAGAACACAGGACAGACACCAAGAGCACTCCAGGTATGTGTTCACTCGTATGAATGTCACAGATCTGATGTTTATGTGTCATATATGTCACCAGATGCAAGGCTGCATGAAGTAAAATAAATAAAAAATAACAGTTTGCTTCCTAAGGCTTAACGATTTAAGAAAGAGATGAAATAGTTGTGGGGTTTTTTTGGCATTTGTTGCACTGCATTGGAACGATGTGGACTTGATATTAGCAGCTTCAGCATGCATTAATTTTCACATTATCACAAAATACAGATCAATAACATTTTGAACAATTGTCAGAAAATGTCTGTATGTGTTAAGTTAAATAACAAGCATTCATGGCGTGACAGCAGCATCAGCATTTTAATTTCGGGGTCAAACAAACAACTGCAGCTGTCTGTTTTACCCCGACATTAAAGGTAAAGCCAACTTTGTCATTCAATCATGTACAGTAGAACAAAATTACGTTTCTCTTATCTACAATGTTAATCCCATCTAGAATCAGAGGGGTTGCTGCCATGCAAGGCGCCGCAGCATACAGTATTTTCCCTCCTCCGTTCCATTATTGCTGAGCACCAAGCTGGACGGCAGGAAGTTCCACTCTTTTTATATGGTCTTCGGCATGACCTGGCTGGGATTTGAACCCCAGCCTCCCAGATGTGGGGCAGATGCTCTACCAACTGAGCCACCACTCCGGTGAAAACAGCCAAGCACAGTGCTGTGGTTCTTTGTGGCGCTGTCTAGATTCTACGTCTGCTCTGAGGTAAATTTGATTATGTCCAACATCTTTTAACAAAATGCATCCGACTTTATTGCAGTGGAAACATTGATATATGTCAGAGCTTTTATTTGTTTACAGCGTTAGCATTTTAGTAGCAGCGCTAACTAACAGAGCTACTGTCTGCCAGGCCTTTTTTTAATCATCTTCCTATCCCTCGATAGTCGTGGGAAGTGGTATGATTATATTACTCTTTTTTGAAGTGCAAAAGGCTGTGTTCCCGCATTTTTGATGCCAAAGTCATTGTTTTTTAACAAGGAAAAGTGTCCCATTTCCATGACAACTCCACATTCTAAACTAGTACTGGAAGTTGCGCACATAATTCAGTAATTCAACATAATTCATACAAGGCATCATGGGAGCTAGGAATAAGGTGGATAACCAATATCATCAAATTTATTCAAAAAGGCTTGAAATATTTCACTGTTTGTAATGACTATATCAAAGTTCATCTGTTTGAATTATATTACAAAAACATTAACTTTCGCAGTGTTCTGATTTACTGAGATGCACAAGACTATTTCAACAGCAATAAATTGTGAACGGCTTCATCTGTTGCATGTTAAACATTAACAACATAAATTACACACACAGCTCGGAAAAATACATAAAATATTTAGGCTACTATAACATGAAAATTTGTGCACTGGCTGATATTAAACTTCAGCTGCATAAAATGAATTCAGAATTTAAAAAAAGTTATTAGTAGACGTGGTCCAAGCCAGGCTTCTCTGCTGCTGTGTGTTGAAATGAAAATGCAAATGACATCCGTGGTGATTTGGGTCTGGTCTGCGTGTGTGTCTGGCGGCTGTTTGAAGGCAGTGGCCTTTTCCAGCTTGTGTGTGTGGTCAGTGTGCCAATCAAGCGTAGCATCTTTAGCATTGCTAGCATCGTTAGCCGCTACACACCCAGTTCTCTGCTAATCTCCTCTCCTTTGTGTCCAGAAAACTCTGTTGCCTTTCTTAGTGTATTAATATTTCATACTGTATATAAATACTTGGTATAAAATTGTTAGTTTTTTTTTAATGAGAGAGTAGTTGCGTTAGACTTAAGGCCACCAGTGTGATTAAAGCTGCTCTAAGTGGAGCTACTCATCTGGAAAGATTGTCTGTCTGTCACTTCCTCCTCCCTATGTCATTTCTTTCAGCAGAGACGTGAGATTAGAGGAGTTCATTATTCAGATAACTCATCGCTCACTCGTCTTTTTAAGCTTTTTCTCTCTTTTCAGTCCTGCTACTTTACTCTCCATTTTAACAGTCCCTTATCCATCTGTTCATCACCCATCTTTTTTTCTCCTTCCATTATTGTAGGACTGTGCTTCAAATTAAATTTTAAATTTAAAATTTAAAAACAAGAAAACCCAAAAATGTTAATTCAGACCATTTCACTGAACAAATTACACACCTGCATTAAAAAAATAAATCTTTGCATGGATAGTTCTGTGAACAAAACTTAATTTCATTCATTAAAGTGTCTTATATTAAAGACCTTCAAGGCTAATATTATCATGCATTAAAGCAGCTGGATGAATGTTGCTGTCTTCATAGCCTAAGTGGGCCTTCATTGCCTGCATCAGCTTTGTTCACAACTGTGGTGACTGTGTCCTGAATTGAAACAGCCAATCACTTTAGCGACCAAAAACTAAGGACCCTGTGATTGGCTGTTGGGACTGAGGCCATATGATGTTTGTCAACTGAAAAGATAATTTTCCACAGAAATAATGATTGGTTGTTGTCTAACTGTTAAAGGTGGAATAGATAACATTTTCATGAAAACAAAGACTTTTTTTAAAAATAATGCATCAACAAAGTGTTTAGAAGCATGCACAATGTACAGTAAGTCTTAATGTTCTTCTAAAAATTAGTATATTGATGGAAAAAAAAATTGTAATTTTTGGCGGGTCGACAATAATATATAAGTATTTACATCCAGCAGCTGGAGGAAGACAAACACGAAGTCCAGTGAGGATGTCACAGCCAATAGCATTGCTAGCTTGATGTTACGTGCCATTGTCTCGCTTTGGGTTGTTGGGTTGCCAGGTAGTGAATTATTCACCTAAATACCTGAGTCTCAAGGCAAATGTCAGTTTCCCAATCATTCTCAAGTATTGCGCAACAAAGGAACAGGATAAATATGGGTTCTGCTTTTGATGGCTGATGTTTGCTGAAGAGTCGAAAAGGACTGAAAAGTCACGCAGAAGTGACCACTTTTCTTCTGGCAGGTAAGGTAACCAGTGCTAGCTATGATGCTAACTAACTCATCATCTTCTGCTGCTAATCTGGTGGTTAGGGGCACGGGGGGGGGGGGCAGTCTAAAGTCTATGTGACCAACAGAATTTTATTTCTCACATATTCATATTATTCTGATTGTATGATAATATGAGCCAATATATGATGTGGAATAGACCCCACTAACTGCTCCTTACCAAGCTGACATGCATGACAGGTTCATGATATGATCAACATTTACATCTACGAATGTAACAGCACATACTAATTATGCAGCAGTCATGTTTTACATAAATATATTTTTTTTTTAAATTATCAACTTTGATGTGCAGCTGCTCAGTCTTATAATTTGGTGTACAGTGAAAAAAGTTACAGCTTTTTGTTGCTGTTACAGATTAAGATAATAATGTAAAATTTTATTGATAACCATGGTGGAAATTGAGGTTAAAAATAGTTCGTTCTAATAGTAGAATAAACAGGTCTTAATAAATAATAATAATAATAATAATAATAATAATATAAATAAACAGCTTTATTTTCTTACTAACTAATGTTACTGCACAGCATTAGCCACGAGATTTCTTGAGTACTTGAAGTAGCTGTAATTATGTATATGTAGAAATCTATGTCAGATTTTTGACTATTTGAGTATTAAACTATAACATTTCTTCACCCTCTGTGAGGACTTCCTCCATCATTAGGTGAATAAGCACAGATGGGTGTTTGGACAATATCATCATGATGCCGCAGAGAAGAGCTCCACCAAACAGTGACTGGAGAGAGGGTCAACAGCCTCTGAAGCCCTCACTGATGTGATGGACCAGTGGGGGTTTAGGAGAGAACATCAATATCTGACCTTTAGGTGAATATGATGCAAAGTTTTACATGTAAAAAGTCACAAAAAGGACTATGAATATGTCCGTGTTCTCATAGATCAACATTTAAAAACCACATTCTGATAATGTCAGCAGAAGCTTCTCCTCCACCCCACCTGTGTATGAGGCCTGGACTCCATTAGCAGCTCAAGACCACAACCACCAGAGGGACCATCCAGTAAGGAAGACAGTCAGCAGCACACCAATGTAAGTTTAGTCTTATCAAAACATTTTACACAGTAATGTATAAAGCCGAATCTTTTATTTTGATTTTTTTTAGGAGATTTTTTTTAACTGTTTTTGAATTGTTAGTGTTTTTTCAATATTTATTGAGTAACCTGGTCAAACCAATCATATTCATAGATTATTTTGCCAAAAGTAGATGCAACAGATATTTGTTTCTTTCTTATTTGAATAACTTCTCAAGACAACAGTCAAAATTTGGCAGCTAAAATATCTTGGACTTTTCATTTTTATTAAAACCACAACCTGCCTGTGCACTTGGTGTTCTAAGAATGTGTAATTAGAAAATTTTTTTGTTCCTCTTCTTTAATCAGGTCCGGTCTTGCAGCAGGAATGAATATACAACAGAGCCATCCAGCCATCTTTTACGGCTTTTCTGGGGGTCCAGGTTGTGGAGGCAGCAGTCTAATCAGAGAAGCACAGACTTCCCTCTCCCCAGCCACCTCCTCCAGCTCTTCAGAGAGGATACCAAGACATTCTCAGACCAGCTGGGAGGCATAGTCTCTTTAACATGTCCTGGGTCTGCCCCGGGGGCTCCTCCCTCCTCCCACAACACACACATAAAAAGTAATTCCATTTCTGTACCTGCTCTTTCTTTCAACTACAATATATTATAATTCACATTATATAGACCAAGCAAACTAATTGCAGCCTTGCTGTAGTCCTAAAACTGTCTAGTACAGAGGTGTCCAATCATGTGCCATGGAGGGCCAAGACCCTGCAGGTTTTCTCTTCTACCCAGTCTCTTCAGCAGGTGTTTTCACTTATCAGCAATCAGTGGGAAAAAAAAAATCAGTGGAACCTGCTGTTGAAGACACTGGTTGGAGGTAAAGCCTGCAGGGTCTTGGCCCTCCATGGCGCATGATTGGACACCCCTGGTCTAGTAGTTCACATGCTGTCATGTTTTAATGCTCTTAGCCCGTGAAGACACTTTCTTACAGACTGTCCTTTTTTACATTAACAAATTATACTTGACTATAGTAACAAAGGTCAACACTGACTATGGGGACAACAAAAGCTTTCCAGCGTGTTCTAATCCTGATTTAATTAATTTCTCTATTGCTTTCCCAGATCTGCCCCATGGACTCTGCATCTGGACTGTTTATTTTTTTAATAAATATTTTCCCCCAAATAAATTCCTGTTTGTTATATGATGACTGACTTGATTTGAAGTTGATTGTCATGATCTGAGCACGGGAGATTCCGCCATGCTCAGTCTCATGGTCATTTTCTATATTTGTATATTTGTTGTATTTTTGAGTTTGTAGTTTCCTGTCATTTTAGCCTTGGTTGGTTTTCATATATCTTTTATTATTTCTTAGTTCTGCCCATTCTCCTTTTTATGTTCATTGTAGTCTTGCTATTTATTTATTGAGTACTTGCTTGTGACATAATTCTCGGCCCAGGAAACACGCACGCAGGCTCAGGTAGATTTGATAGCTTTAACCAGAAAGGTGTGATTGGGTGCGTGTATGTGATATGATAATGGATTGTGGGTGGACGATGAGAACAGGAACAGAGCAGCACGCCGTGCGGCCAGGCAACCCTATGGGAGAAACACAAACAGGGAGTGAGCTGGGCAAAACCACACGGGAAAGTGATGCAGAGTTATGCTTACTTGCAGAGGGAATGGTGGCTGGCGTTGGCGAGGATTTCAGGCCTGGGAGACAGCGCCCTGCTGCGCACACGACGAAGAGTGGAGATGCGGGAGGAGAAGATGGCGAAGGTGAGGGTATCCACCGCCAGGGAATCCACCTTTGCACAGGGGAAGGCTGAGGAAACAGGTAAGAGATATGACAGCTTACGTGAAGCAGCGATGAGTGGCAGGACTGGAGAGATGATCCTGCTGAGGGTTTGAGCGTGTTGTAGAACAGACGGCTAAAGACCGATGCTCAGGGCGAGGTGGAATAAATAGCTCCTTGCTAACGAGGTGCAGGTGTGCGTGCAGCTGAGGTGGATGCCTGAGAGCGGCGAGCTGTGACAGTACTCCCCCCCCCAACAGTGCCTCCTGGCGCTGGTTTATGCGGGTGCGCCCGGTGGAACTCCGTGATGAGGTCTTGGTCCAGCACAAAAGAAGAGCGCACCCAGGATCTCCACTCTGGGCCATAGCCCTCCCAATCCACCAAGTACTGCAGCCCACGACCTCGACGCCGGGAGTCCAGGATGGAAGCAACTCCCCACGCCGGGTGTCCGTCGATCATCATGGGAGCGGGCGGCGCCCTAGGATGAGGACAGAGTGGGTCGGAGATAACAGGCTTGACCTTGGACACATGAAAAGTGGGACACACACGGAGGGAGGGGGGAGGGCCAAACGCACAGCCACAGGGTTGACAATTTTGGAAATAACAAAGGGCCCAAGAAACCATGGAGCCAACTTCCTCTTCTCGGCTTTGAGATTGATGTCCTGTGATGATAGCCAGACCCATTAACCCACCTGGTAACTAGGAGCCGGCCTCCTGTGGTGATTGGCAGTGGTGCTGTTGCGCGCCGCCGTGCGTAAAAGCGCCTCTCGCGCCCTGGTCCACAAGTTCCGGCAGCGTTTCACATGCGCCTGAATAGAGGGAACAGCCAACTCACCCTCCTGCTCGGGAAACAAGGGGGGATTGTACCCCAACAACGCCCTGAAGGGGGACATACCAGTGGCCGATGACCGTGCCGTGTTGTGGGCGTACTCTACCCAGGCCAAGTAAGAGCTCCAGGAGGATGGGTTGGAAGAGGTCATGCAGCGCAGGGCGGCCTCCAGCTCCTGATTGGTGCGCTCACATTGTCCGTTGGATTGGGGATGATGACCAGAGGAAAGACTCACCGTGGCCCCCAGGGCGTTACAGAAGCACCTCCACACTTGTGACACAAACTGAGGCCCTCGATCCGATACGACGTCCAAAGGGATCCCGTGCAGTCTGACCACATGTTGGACGAGGAGATCGGCCGTCTCTCGTGCCGAAGGGAGACCCCGAAGTGGCACAAAGTGGGCGGCCTTAGAGAACCGATCCACAGTCGTCAAAACCGTGTCGTAGGTGTTAGAGACAGGGAGACCAGTGACGAAGTTGAGGGCGATGTGTGACCAGGGCCTGCCCGGGACCGGCAGGGGGTGGAGTAAACCCGCAGGAGGAGAGTTCTGAGACTTGCCAGTGGCACACTGGGGGCAAGCCCAGACGTAATTGGCGACATCCTTTTGGAGACCCGGCCACCAGAAAGAGTGTTGAAGGAGGTCCACCAGTTGGAAGACGCCGGGGTGACAAGCGAGCTTAAATGTGTGGGCCCAGTGAATTACCTCCCCCCGAACAGCTGATGGAACGAAGAGTCTGCCATCCGGACCACCGCCAGGGTCCGGTTCCGCCTCCTGCGCCTTCCGGATCTTGCCCCTGATGGACCAGGAGATCGCCCCCACGACGCACGAGCTAGGAAGGATAGTGTGGTCCGACTCCTCCGGGGCCTCAGGAGCGAACTGTCTTGACAAGGCGTTGGACAACCCATTCTTTGAGCCCGGACGGTAGGTGATAGAATAGAGACCAGCGCGCCTGGCGGGCATTCAGACGCCGCGCTGACCTCAAATACTCGAGGTTCTTGTGGTCCATCCAAACCACAAAAGGCTGAGCTGCCCCCTCCAGCCAGTGATGCCACTCCTGCAGCGCGAGCTTGACAGCAAGAAGTTCCCTGTCGCCGACGTCATAATTTCGCTTGGCTGCTGACAACCGTCGGGAGAAGAAGGCGCAGGGCCGCTTGACTCCATCCACTGGTGAACGCTGGGAGAGCACCGCCCCCACCCCCGTGTCAGACACGTCCACCTCCACCAGGCACTGCAGCGCGGGGTCAACCTGGGTTAGGACCCGGGAGGACGAGAACTCTGTCTTGAGGGTCTTGAATGCGGTAGCTGCCTTCTCGGACCACTGGAAGGGCACCTTGGAAGAAGTGAGGCGGGTCAGGGGAGTAACAATGGCACCGAAGTTGGGGACAAAGCGACGGTAGAAATTGGCGAAACCGATGAATTGCTGCACCTGTTTCCTGGAGGAAGGCGTGGGCCACTCGACCACCGCTTTAACCTTAGCGGGGTCGGGGAGAATCTGGTTGTGAGAGATGACAAATCCCAGGAAAGAGGTGGTCTTGGCAGAGAACTCGCATTTCTCTGCCTTGATGTAGAGCCTGTTTTCCAACAACCGCTGCAGAACCCGCCTCACGTGAGCCTGGTGCTCCTCCCGTGACCTGGAGAAGATGAGTATGTCATCCAGGTAGACGAAGACGAAGACCCCCAGGAAATCTCGTAGGACGTCATTGATGAGTCGCTGGAAGACGGCAGGAGCGTTGGTGAGTCCAAACGGCATCACTAAGTACTCGAAGTGGCCCCTGGGCATCCTAAAGGCCATCTTCCACTCATCGCCCTCCCGGATCCGAATGAGGTGGTAGGCGCTGCGGAGATCTAACTTCATGAACCAGGTCGCCCCCTGGAGGGAGTGGAAGGCAATGTCCATCAGAGGCAGGGTGTAGTGGTCCTTCACCGTGATGTCATTAAGGGCCCTGAAGTTGATGCACGGGCGAAGGGACCCATCTTTCTTGGAGACAAAGAAGAAGCCGGCACCGAGCGGGGACGAGGAGGGACGAATGATCCCAGCACTGAGCGACTCCCTGATGTATATATCCATTGCGTCGCGTTCAGGAGCTGAAAGGCTGTAAAGACGGCCGGATGGTAAGGGTGCCCCCGGGTGGAGGTTAATGGCACAGTTATACGGCCAGTGAGGGGGGAGAGACATGGCTTTAGACTTGCTGAACGCCATCCCCAAGTCGTGAAACTCCTGAGGCACCAGGGTGAGGTCTGGAGGATCGGTGACAGGCGCAGGCGGAGGAGAGGATGGGGCACAAGCCGCAGACTGAAGACAGGTACTCAGGCAGAAGGGGCTCCATGAAAGGACGTTACCAGACCTCCAATCGAGGACGGGGTTGTGCAGGCGCAGCCATGGGTAACCCAGAATGACACGGTCCGAAGAGGAAGACAAGACATATAAGGTTAGGTCCTCACGGTGATTGCCAGAGATAATTATAGGCACCGGCTTGGTGCGATGCGTCACTACCTCCAGGGGAGAGCGAGAGAGGGTGACCAGATTAAGAGGGGCTGACAATGGCTGACAGGGTATGCCCAAACGGGTTGCCAGGCTCTTGGAAGTGAAGTTTTGCTCTGCCCCCGAGTCCACCAGTGCGTGAGTGAGATGCCCAATGGAGTTATGGCAAAATCTGATGGGCAGAGTGCAACTAGAGAGGGGATTTGACCGGTTAGAGTCCGTGAGGCCCCCTACAGTGACTCGCGGACCCCCCCGTTTGGCTTGACCGGGCACTGCTCCACGGTATGCTGGTCGCCTCCGCAATACATGCAGAGACCCAGTCCCCGTCGGCGTTGTCTCTCCGCTAGAGGGAGCCTGGTGCGCCCGATCGACATAGTCTCTGGCTCATCGGCGGACTCCGGAGCGGGTAACGCCAGGGGGCGAGACTGAGGAGAGTGGGAGGAGGATCCGCGCGAGCGGCTGACAGACTTCCGCTCTGCGGCCCGCTCCCGCAGCCTGTTGTCCAAACTAATTGTTAGGGAGATTAGCTCGGACAGCCGCCCTGGGAGATCCCGACTGGCCAATTCGTCCCGCAGACCTGAATTGAGGCTACGGAGGAAAATGCCTCTCCCCAGCCAACCTCCTCCGCTGCCACCCGGAAGTCAACAGCGTGATCCGCCGCCGACCGGCTTCCCTGTTGAAGGCCAAGGGGCCGATCGGCGAGGACGCTGTCACGACGCGAGTGATCAAACACCTCGAGAAAGTCCTGCACGAACCGGTCATAGGAGAGGTTCGCGTAGCTGGGCTTCGACATGACGGCGTAAGCCCAAGCTAGCGCTCGCCCCTCCAGGAGATTAGCCATGTAGCCGATATGGCTGTGGTCTGAGGGGAAATCCCCGGGAACGCGCAGGAACACGGACTCACACTGTAAGATAAACCCCCGTGCCCCACCGAGCTTCCCGTTGAAGCGAGCGGGGGTTGGTATCGGTGTGAGTCGAGTCGGCGCTCCCGAGCTAGGCTGGCCAGCCGTGGAAGCGGCCGAAGCCGAGCTGCCTTGATGAGCCGGGGGGAACGCCTGCTGGGGGTCAAGACGGTCTAACCGGTGAGTTATTATGGTCAACTGGTTGAAAATTACCTGTTGTTGATGAGCTATCATATCCACCCGAGCCTCGAGGGTGGAAAAACGGCGTGCAAGCCCGCTGTCCGCTGGGTCGCTTTGCTGGAGCCGTACTGACATAATTCTCGGCCCAGGAAACATGCACACAGGCTCAGGTAGATTTGATAGCTTTATTCAACCAGAAAGGTGTGTTTGGGTGCATGTATGTGATAAGATAATGGATTGTGGGTGGACGATGAGAACAGGAACAGAGCAGCACGCCGTGCAGCCAGGCAACCCTATGGGAGAAACACAGACAGGGAGTGAGCTGGGCAAAACCACACGGGAAAGTGATGCAGAGTTATGCTTACTTGCAGAGGGAATGGTGGCTGGCGTTAGCGAGGATTTCAGGCCTGGGAGACAGCACCCTGCTGCGCACATGACGAAGAGTGGAGATGCGGGAGGAGAAGATGGCGAAGGTGAGGGTATCCACCGCCATGGAATCCACCTGTGCACAGGGGAAGGCTGAGGAAACAGGTAAGAGATATGACAGCTTACGTGAAGCAGCGATGAGTGGCAGGACTGGAGAGATGATCCTGCTGAGGGTTTGAGCGCGTTGTAGAACAGACGGCTCAAGACCGATGCTCAGGGCGAGGTGGAATAAATAGCTCCTCGCTAACGAGGTGCAGGTGTGCACGCAGCTGAGGTGGATGCCTGAGAGCGGCGAGCTGTGACAGCTTGTAGTTATCCCTCAGTCTTTATTTGTTGTCATTTTAGTTCTTGATTTATATATATATAGAGCTCTATATATATATATATATATAGAGCAAAAAAAAAAAAAAAAATATATATATATATATATATATATATTTTTTTTTTTGTTACTTATTTGTACCCGTAGGTAGATTTGGTTTGCAGTCTGGTGACAAGCCACCGGCTGCCGGTTGCTGCGTGCGCGAGCGCCCTAAACCTACATGTTTTTGGTATGCGGGAGGAAACCGGAGAAATCCCGGAGTAAACCCACGCAACACGGGGAGAACATGCAAACTCCACACAGCTCACTGTTGGTTGGGGGCTGGAATCGAACCCACGATCTCATGATCCCCGCGATCCCCCGGCCGAGGGTAAAACTGTGCTGCCACAGTGCTAAACCACTGCGCCACCGTGTACTTTTGTGTTCTCTCTCTCTCTCTTTGGGGCTGCAGCTGTCAGAGGCACTTCTGGGTTTTGCTCTGTAGTGGGCGGTGCTCCTGTCAAGCTGTCACTCCTGTCTCCTCCCCTCTCAGTACTCACAGCTGATCTCATTTTATATCATTGTCACCTCCTGCCCGCTCATGTGATCCATACCTGATGGTACTTGTTAAAATTAATTGCTTGCCTTACTTATGACTGCCTGCTTCATCCACTCCTTGTCGGAGTCTCATCTGGAATCCATGTTTGTTAGGACCCTGTTCCTGTTCTAACACCAACCTCGCCTTCTCCTTGTTTTGTCTGTTTGTAAGATTATGTTGACCACTGTTTGGACTTTGTGGGTTTTTTTATTAAATACCACAAACTGCAGTTCAGTGCTTGGGTCTTTGTTTTTGCCCCGAGGGGCAAGTCATTACATTGATTTTCTTTTACATTCTGCTCATCCACCTCCAAAAGCTGAATATGTTGGTGAATTTATTTTTAGAAACAGCTCAAATCTAAAAAGTAAAACTTTCATATTTTAAAATAATCCCATATAAATTTAGCCATTTTAAGTTTTTTTTTTGTTTGTTTTTTTTTTAAAGTTTGGATGAATATGTCTGAGCTATTTGATATAGATCTGAATGGTGATGTGCTCATTTTTGGAGATGCAGTTCTGTTTTTACACAGTATTATTTGAAAAAAGATTATTATTCCGCCATAAATTATTTCCAGCTTCACCAAGGATTATTGATTACGTTATGTATATATCTAATATGTACAGTGTATTTTAGGTTCTTGTTCATCACTACATTGTACAAAGGATGAAAATACTTTAGTTTTGCAGAGGTGAGGTAAACCATTACTTTGTAAATTTGTCACACTGAATAAACAATAGATTTTCTACAGGTAACTGAAAGGGCACAAATGAATTCAGGCATCCAACATTTCACAACATTTATTTATATATTTTAAAACAATAAAAGCAAAACACATTTACAAACTAAACTGAACTGAAACTGACATAAATGAATGCCGGAGCTTAATAACAACCTTTTTTTAATCATGTGTAGCTTAAAAGAAAGAACATAAACAGATATAAAAGTGTGATTCAGCATATTTACAAAAACTACAGAACAACTAACAGCAGTCGAAGTTCTTACAATCTGATCTAAAGTGTCATAATTACGTTGTCAAAACTAGAGAGCTATCGGTTTGATCACAGCTGTGCTACATTAGCATTACTGTCAATAACACTATACAATATAGTTATTTAAAAAATGTTTACCGGAGATGCACATCAGAGAGGATTATGTTAAATTCATGATTCTATACCACAAGAGTCCTCGGTTGGCATGCTGTCTTGCTCATAATAACCAAAGGTCTGAGATGTTAGCAGTCTGCAGTATAGTGATGCTAGTCTCCAGGAAGTGCTGTTTATCTCTCTACCTGGCAACCGATACAAGATTATAGTGAGTCAACAGTGCGTGCGACACCTACTGGCCAGGAGGTCAGAATCCTATCTCTGGCACCTTTAAGGTATAAAGGTGCAAGAAAATACGTAAATTAAAAAACTATGAACACAGATAGATGGAGCTTACATCATCTTTTCAAAGTGCTCCCAAGGTGAAGTAGCTAACAGTCCTCTGGATCAGCTGCAGCTCTCACAATACAAAATAATTCCTTTATGTTGTTTATATCCTCTTTGGATCCTTCTTTCATCGGTCAGGAATCAGGAGGTGAAGTTTTACTAATCTCTCGCGACACTTGTGTTTAGTGATGTGGGATCATGGGAGTTGTTGTCCGCTAGTTGTTTAAGCAAAAACTAAATATTACTCTGTTGATAAATGACAGCCGACAACTTTAATTATGTGGAAAATTATCTTTTAAATTGACAAACATCATATGTGTAACTCGTGGCAAAATTTGATTGGGATCAAAAGATAATTTCGCTCTTGCCATTCATTTCAATGGAGAACTATTTTCAATTTAAGGTCCCATATGCGAAAGTAGAGGGGGTGGGACTTAGGCTCTCTACTGGCCATAGTTGAAGACTTTTCAGTGTTCCTAGTCAGGCCAAGAAAGTTACATAGTGCTGCTTCAAGTGATCAGGATGTAATCATGACAACTAGCATTTTAAAATGGTACAACAGTTCAACTTCCAGAAAAAAAGTGGAGTGAGTCTTCTATCCTGATGTGGAGTCATGCAATGTTGCCAAGTTCAGGACGGGACTGACAATGTGCTCAGATGAGCTGGAGTTATGACAAATATACTCATTTCTAACCCTGTCCCTCTTAGTCACTCCCAATGAGAATCTTAGCATCTTCAACTCCGCTGCCTCCAGCTCCACCTCCTGTCTTTTTGTCAGTGCCACCGTCTCCAAATCATACATCATAGCAGGTCTCACTACCGTCTTGTAAATATTCCCTTTCACTGTAGCTGCTATCCTTCTGTCACAAATCACCCGACACTCGTCTCCACCCTCTCTACCCTGTCTGTACCCCTCTTCTTCACTTCTGTTGTGCATTTTCCATTGCTTTGGGTGGTTGACAATTTGATAACGCTTTATAATGCTTTATAATGTGTATTTTTGCTGAAAGCAGAGTACCCTGTAAAACTGATCTTGTTCTTCAGACAAAGTAGAAAGATGTTTCATACCTTGACATGTTTCAACCATCACCTGCAGTCTTCTTCAGAAAACATCATCTGACGTCTGTGACGTGTCACATCAGCTGTTTTATCCTTTCTGTAGGTGTGACAGACCTGACAGATTTGACAGGTCGGTCACCCCCCCCCCCCCCACACACACACACACACCTCGCGGTGTGATGTCTCTGGAGGAGAGAGTCCCAGGTGTGTGAGAGCATGAAGGTTCCATCATCTCTGTTCATGGTGTTGTGGACTCGCTTCCTGATTTGAATTGCTTCTTTGATTCAGCATTTGTGTTTGTTGCTCTCTGATCCAGTTATTTTTGTGTTGTTCAGTCCATGATGTGGTGTTTTATTTATCTTGCAGTGGTCTGATGTTGCTGATTTGAGGTTTTCCTGTTCTGCCTTTACTTTTCGCATTCTTGAGTTGCCCCAATAGAACAAGACCAGTGTTATCACTAAGAAGACAAAATTAACCTGTTAGAGAAAGTACTTGTAATTTAATAGTACTTCCAAGGCCGTGTTATAACATGTTAACCAAATTTTGTTGTAGATAGTTCATTCAAACCTACTGTATATGTTGAGCCTTATCGAGTTTTCAAGACTATTTTTGTGCATAAAGGCAAAATGAGTATTTAGATATGATATTAACTAACTTCCCATTCACCCCTACCCTATGCACACAGATATAGTCATGTGAAAAGAATTAGGGCACCCTGTATAAGCTTGTGTTGTTGTTGTTTTAATATTTAGACATATGGACATTTCATATCAGTGTTAAAAATACTGGGAGATTAATGCAATACAACTTCACAATTAAAAATGACTTAGTCTTTTTTTTTTAATTTTGTGTAAAATGTAATTCTAAACAAATAGTGAGGAATAAATTAGGACACCCCCATCTTTTTTAGGACACCCCCACATTCATCCCCACTTAAAATGGCTAAAATAAAGTTTGAAAAATGCAAATAAAAGCAAAAACAAGGTTAGACATAGATATGTGAACATTTCTTAATAAAGAACTGAATATTTAAAGGGGTGTCCAAATTTTTTCACATGACTATCTCACAGTACACACTGATTTCCTAGCCAAAAAAAGTTAGCATTTACAAAGACTAACAGGAAAATGATACCAGTGGTGAATTGAGCAGAAGCAGTGTGTTTGGTGAAAAGGAGGACGCAAGAGCAGAGAACAGGTCAGTGAAAGGAAAACAAGAAATAATTACTGCTGTGATTACTCTGCTGCCTTACAAAGGTAAACCAGTAAGTACACAAACAGCGAAACTGACTAAAATGCAGTTAAAGTTTTTTGATTGGCCAGTCAGCAGTGTTATATTTACAGTGGTGTGAAAAAGTGTTTGCCCCCTTCCTGATTTCTCATATTTTTTGTGTTTGTCAAACTTAAGTGTTTCCAATCAGCAAACAAATTTAAATATTAGACAAAGATAACACAAGTAAACACAAAATGCAGTTTTTCAATGAAGGTGTTTATTATTAAGGGTGAAAAAAATCCAAACCTACATGACCCTGTGTGAAAAAGTGATTGCCCCCCTGTTAAAACATAAATGAACTGTGGTTTATCACATCTTTGGAAAGTTAAGTTCAATTTCTCTAGCCACACCAAGGCCTCATTACTACCACACCTGTTCTCAATCAAGAAATTACTTAAATAGGATGTGCCTGACAAAGTGAAGTAGACCAAAAGATTCTCAAAAGCTAGACATCATGCTGTGATCCAAAGAAATTTAGGAACAAATGAGAAACAAAGTAATTGAGCTCTGTCAGTCTGGAAAAGGTTATAAAGCCATTTCTAAAGCTTTGGGACTCCAGCGAACCACAGTGAGAGCCATTATCCACAAATGGCAAAAACATGGAACAGCGGTGAACCTTCCCAGAAGTGGCTGGCCAACCAAAATTACCCCAAGAGCATAGCGACGACTCATCCAATAGGTTACAAAACACCCCACAACAACATCCAAAGAACTGTGGGCCTCACTTGCCTCGGTTAAGGTCAGTGTTCATGACTCCACAATACGAAAGAGACTGGGCGGCAAAAATGGCTTGTATGCCAGAGTTCCAAGACCAAAACCCCTGCTGAGCAAAAAGAACATAAAGGCTCATCTCAGTTTTGCCAGAAAGCATCTTGATGATCCCCAAGACTTTTGCAAAAATACTCTGTAGACTGATGCAACAAAAGCTGAACTTTTTGGAAGGTGTGTGTCCCATTTCATCCAGTATAAAAGTAGCACAGCATTTCAGAAAAGGAACATCATACCATCAATAAAATATGGTGGTGGTAGTGTGATGGTCTGTGGCTGTTTTGCTGCTTCAGTACCTGGAAGACTTGCTGTGGTAAATGGAAGCATGAATTCTGCTGTCTACCAAAACATCCAGAAGGAGCATGTCCGGCCATCTGTTCCTGAGCTCAAACTGAAGCGCACTTGGGTTCTGCAGCAGGACAATGATCCAAAACACACCAGCAAGTCCACCTCTGAATGGCTAAAGAAAAACAAAATGAAGACTTTGGAGTGGCCTAGTCAAAGTCCTGACCTGAATCCGATTGAGATGCTGTGGCGTGACTTTAAAAAGGCGGTTCATGCTCGAAAACCCTCCAGTGTGGCTGAATTACAACAATGCTACAAAGATGGTTGGGACAAAATTCCTCCACAGCGCTGTAAAAGACTCATTTCCAGTTATCGCAAACGCTTGATTGCAGTTGTTGCTGCTAAGGGTGGCCCAACCATTTATTAGGTTTAGGGTCAATCACTTTTTTACACAGGGCCATGTAGGTTTTTTTCTCTTAATAATAAACACCTTCATTTAAAAACTGCATTTTGTGTTTACTTGTGTTATCTTTATCTAATATTTCAATTTGTTTGATAATCTGAAATATTTATGTGTGACAAACATACAAAAAAATGAGAAATCAGGAAGGGGGCAAACACTTTTTCACACCACTGTAGGTTAATAGTAATGTATTATATTGTGTCGGATGGTAAAACAGACATCATAAAGTCCAAGTGGCTGAAATTGTTGAAAATCATCCCTCTTTGCTAAATATTAAGAGATAACGTTTAGATAAGCTTGCTTGGTTTCCTCACCTCTCTGTTTCTTAAAAATTAAATCTTTTTATTGTCATGATCTCAGTTTATTTTTTGGCAGTTTGTCTCTTAATTGCTGTATTTTTCCTCTCTCTTACTTATTGCAGGTGGAAATCCTGCACTAATGGTAGAAAATATTTAAGGCAGACATCCCAAAAACCTGCCTTGTCGCTGAAAAAAAAATCATTAACATCACACACTTGAAAGGCTTTTTTACCCCTCAGCCTTTAAAAAGTCTGATGGTTTTTGTCATCACCCTGCTGGTCAGATTGGTGGCGGTGGAATCAACACCTCCCTTGTAAACTAGAGAAAGAAATGTAGGCTTTTCAAATCAATACCATAGTTGTATCTTAGGGTGCTTTCACACCTAAATTTGTTTACTTTGGCTGAATCAGTTGGTGATTGTGTTACGTTGTATCATTTTCTCCTTGATTCGGTTCCCTTTCACACAGGTGAAAATTCAAGTGGAGCAAATTTCGTCACATTAAATCCCACGAGACTTGGCACAGTTAGTTTGGTGTGCACCTGAGTACGATTACCGTGTTCTCATCAGAAAAATGAACCACCCTGACAGAGAAAATGAACTTGACTTCGATTGACATGAACTAAAGCCTGTAGGTGTGAAAGCACCCTAAGAAAAATCTTGGATGAGTTCAAATTTGGGTGACGGTCAGTTTTTCCCTAAAGCTTGTAAACATGAAAACACAAGAAGGAAATGAGGGAGGCTTTTGATATTCATACCATAGTTGCATCCATGAGAAATCTTGGATGAGTTTAAGTTTGGGTGACCTTGAAGTCAAGGTCAGAGATCAGTCTTTCTGGTGGCGGCAGCCTCAACACCTATCATGTAAAAGCAATAATTACAGAAAGAAAGGGTGTAGGCTTTTCAAATGGATACCATAGTTGCATCTAAGAAAAATCTCATGAAAAATCCCTGACCTTAAGGTCAAGGTCACAGGTCAGCTTTTCCAAAAACACTGTAAACATGATAACTCAGAAAGAGAATGACATAAATGTTTCACGTTCTTTGCTAAAGCTATTTCAGCCAGCAGGCTGAAGGGTAGCACTGGTGGCTGCAAGCATTTTTTTTTTAAATATATTTTTTCTTCATTCCACTTTATTCTCCTACAATGGGTTTCTTCTCGATTTCAACTCGAAACATTGTGTTTTTTTGTTGTTGTTTTTGAGATCAATTATAAATGAGATTTCTGTTGTAATACTCCTAGTTCTGGGAAGAAATCGCAGTCGCGTCCATGCTGTATATTGTCTGAAGTTTCTCGGTGGGTTATTGTATACTTTAACAAACATAGAACAGGATTGGTCGATAGGAATGCAGGACTTCTGTGCCGACAAATTTAATGTATACATGGATGCGTGGCATGCAGAAATGAGGTGAGGGGTGACACAAAGAGAGCTGAAAATGCACAGAAAAGATTTACAGATAGAGGCAGCATTAAAGAGAGGAGGCACTGAGGTGTAAATGAGGAGGTGGGAGGAGTCTGTGCTGGAATGTAAACGTGAAAGATGGATGAGAAAGAGAGGACGTGATGTGGAAATGTGTGGAAATGAGGTTCTGCATTTAGATGAGGCTTCAGTGTTCATGGGCTATAAATGTGGAAGTGTTGTACAGTGTGCATGCTCCTGTACGGTAGAAGGCTGTCTTGTTTCCTGTGAAACCTTTTCAGCAGACTAAGAATGTTTATAGGTCCTCCAACCCTCATATATTTCCCCCGTTTGACGAAAAGAGTGGGGGAAAATCATAAATGTATTCAAAAATTACATGAATAATATATTTTTTAAAAAGTCATATTTACAAGAAAACTTTCAAATGTATAAGAAAGGTCACAAATTTAAAATAAAATATTGCTAATATTAGGGCTGTTGTGAATCCCAGTTTTGGGGCTTAGCATGTCTTTCTTCTTTCTTAGAGGAATTAAATGACGTCAGTGTCTTAGCAGAAATTCGTACTTGTTTTTTTTAATTACACATTTTTTTCTGTTAAAAGGGTGACTTTTACAACTTAAAGCACTACTTTTTAAAGAATTTTTTTCAGTTTTTAAATTGCCAGCTTTTTTAAAAAAAAAAAAGATTTTTTTTCCTCTTGAATTTTCAGTTTCTTCATGTGATTTTTTTCCTTGTGTGTTTGTAAATGTATTCAGGTAAATCTGTGGCTTTTTTAGGATCAACTATTTTTGGATTTTGGAATTTTTACCTTTATTAAAATTTAGCGGTGAGAAAAAACTGAACATGCAAGTGTCAAATCTGAAAACGGAATAACAATATTGCGAGCCAGTATGTGAATAATCAAATATGTGAGTTCAGCTCTAGCAAATGTGAGGAAACCTCTCAGAAATACACAAAAATAGCAAACCTACAAGAAAATGTTTCAAATTTATCTGACAGAATTTGGAAGGTTGTGAGGGAAATGTCTCAAACTTATGAGAAATTGGTTACTGTTGTGGTTTATTATATAGATTTTACAGATGTTGCCTGAAATGTCTATAAATCAGAAATGCAAATAGCAATTTTAGTGAAATTATGATAAGAGTATAGGACTGTGTTTGACTGTTAGCAGTGAAACTGGTCACCAACAAAATAGAGTTTATTGTCAGTCGTACAGGTACACTGGAATTTTCTCTCGCTGGGTCAAGTTTTTCAAAACAAAAAAGAAAAACACTTTACCAACATGAAGTATATATATATATATATATATATATATATATATATATATATATATATATATATATATATACTGTATATATATATACACTACCGTTCAAAAGTTTGGGGTCACCCAGACAATTATTTTGTGTTTTCCATGAAAAGTCACACTTATTTACCACCATGAGTTGTAAAATGAATAGAAAATATAGTCAAGACATTGACAAGGTTAGAAATAATGATTTGTATTTGAAATAATAATTTTTTCCTTCAAACTTTGCTTTCGTCAAAGAATCCTCCATTTGCAGCAATTACAGCATTGCAGACCTAACATGATTGCACAAGGGTTTTCTAATCATCCATTAGCCTTCTGACGCAATGAGCAAACACATTGTACCATTAGAACACTGGAGTAATAGTTGCTGGAAATGGGCCTCTATACACCTATGTAGATATTGCACCAAAAACCAGACATTTGCAGCTAGAATAGTCATTTACCACATTAGCAATGTATAGAGTGTATTTCTGATTAGTTTAAAGTTATCTTCATTGAAAAAAAGTGCTTTTCTTTCAAAAATAAGGAAATTTCTAAGTGACCCCAAACTTTTGAACGGTAGTGTATATATATATATATATATATATATATATACTGTATATAAAGTCAAGGTAAATAAAAGTAGTGTGGTGGTACAGGCGGGGGATTCTCCACCCAGAGACGGCAGCTGGGGGAAAGAGGGAACAGTGTGCTGAAGGAAGAATTGTCATCGGGGGCTCTTAGACAGGACAGTAAGGACTATTCACCCCCCCCCCCCCCGGGGAGAGGAGGAATCACCAGAACCGCTGGCGGAGGAAAGGGTGTGAGAATGTGGTACTGGCGCTACGTTATGTTGTGTTAATGTGCCATGGATGTCTTTGTTCCACACAATGATTATGGTCGTGATTCCTGGGTCTCAATGTATGGAATTAAAGATTATAAAAAGAGGATGCACAGAGACCCTGCAGATTTTACTGTACTGAATGTTGGAGAAGGAATAAAATTTGTGTGTTGTTCAGCTCGTTGCCTCGCCTGCTTCCTTTTTCCACATTGCTGACCTCAAGACGTGCCATGGAGAGCAAGCCGAGCACCACCCCAGAGACTACCTGGAGGGAGAGCACCAGCGCCGCGTGCACTGTCTCAGTCAAGCTCCCAGACTTCTGGCTTTGCAACCCGACCACGTGGTTCCTGCACATAGAAACCCAGTTCGCACTCAGCAGGATAACAGTGGACAACACAAAGTATTGCCATGTGGTTGCTGCGCTGGACACGCGCGCCACGCAACAGATGATGAGCCTGCTCCAGGAGCCGCCGGCCCAGGGGAAATACGAAGCGCTGAAGAGGATGCTGCTCCAGCACTATACCCTTTCTGACAGTGAGAGGGCAGAGAGACTCCTAACACGTTTGGAGTTAGGTGACAGATCAGCCGTGGAGCTCATGGAGAGCATGTTGGTGCTGAGGGGGAAGAACAATGAGTCTTTCCTGTTCGCCCACCTGTTCCCCAGGAACCTACCAGCCGCAGCAAGGGCGATCCTGGCCAACTCGCCGCTGCTGGTGACCAAGGACTACCACGCACTGATGCAGGAAGCAGATCGCATCATTTTAGCGACCAGAAATCTTATCGTGAATGCAGCAGCACCAGCGTCCATGAGGGACTCCAACGAGTTTGAGGAGCCGTTGGTGATAGCCGGAGCAGACATCAAGAGATGAAGGAAGGGGGTGATCTGTTTCTATCATTGCTGTTTTGGCTCGAATGCCCAACGGTGCCTGTCACCATGCCAATTCAAGAAGCTGGGAAGACGACATGTTTGCCATTCAGTAGCAGCTGCAACCACTGGCGACAGGAACAAGCTGTTTTATGTCACGGACACATGTTTTGGGAGGTGGTTTTTGGTGGACTCCAGCTCCCAGAAGAGCCTCATCTTGCCAGTCAACGCAAACAGGGTGGCAGGAGGCAGCGGTCCCAAGCTAACGGCCGCCAATGGATCCACCATAAGGACATTTGGCGACCGGACACTGACAGTATGCTTGCATGGACACAATTTTCAGTGGGACTTTGTGGTAGCTGCATGTTCTGTCCCCATTTTAGGCACAGATTTTTTATGTGCTTATGGGTTGTTAGTTGATGTTGCTAATAGGCGATTAGTGGATGCTGTCTCTGTTGCCTCACTGCCCTGCACAGCTCGGGAAGCTGGGTCAACAACACTGGCTAACGTTATAGCTCCAGGGAGTAAGTACCAACATTTACTCACACAGTTCCCAGCACTCACAGTCCCGACTTTTTCAGCTACAGTAACATTGGTGTGACCCAGCCAAGGCTTGAACCCACCACCTCCCAGCGGTGGGCGGATGCTCTACCACTAGGCCACCAAACCAAACTGATCTGAAAAATGAACACTTGAAAATCAGTCAGGGTGACAAGAGCTTCCAACTAGGACAGAAACCATCTTGGAGAGAAATTCATATACAGAGTATTTTTGGCTGTGATTTTCGAAATTTGCCTAACACAGTAATGGAGCTTATTATCATACAGCAGCCCACCACAAGGGGGCGTTCGAGATGTGTAAGCTTCACTTTGGGAGAGCTCTTTTGTCACTCATCTTTACAATCCTTCGGGAGGAAAAAGTTTCAAATTTACAAATTTAACAGAAAACAGTCACAACACCTCATGTTTAGTTTTTATTCACTACTGAAACAGCAGATACTTTCTAAAGGTGCCTTCACACCAAACGCAAACGGGTGAATTTTTGGTGTGGCACGATTACATTATAACTCAATGTAAACACGTGAATAGACATGAATTCACCGTCTGAGTGAGTTGCAGACAGGCGAAGTTGCCTTTATAACTTCTGCAGCTGTGTTCAACCTGCTGTGGAAATCCCCCAAATAACGTCATGCTTAGGTTTACATTATCTGACGGGGGGCTCGCCTGAAAAAGTTGTCCCTGCCTCCAAAGCTTCACAAGATGGGTGTTTCTGTTGCTAGCTTGCTAGCCTTGTTAGCACGTCCGTGGCAGGAATCCGTGGATAAATAACCCTGACATCCTGATTCAGCTGAAGAGCTCCTGGTCCTTCTGTCTGCAAGTGAGTGTCAGTCTCATTTTCAAAGTAGTTTACTCTCCAATGTTGATACTTTTACTCCGATGACGGCAGAATCTCAAAGATAGCTTTATGCTCGGACGTGAATGCGCGATTTTGTGTGTGCTCACCTCTTTCCATTGATTTTGTATGCATTCATGCTGCCCATTCGTGTTTGGTGTGAAGACACCTTTACTCTTCTTACTCGAGTAATTTTTTGTTGACGACTGCTCCGACTTATACTTGAGTAATTTTCATCAGGAGATAACACTATTTTTATTCGGTACAGTTTCTGGCTACTCAACTGACCTCTGGTCCCTATTTTCTGGGGAGCTATAACAGTTCTTGAAGGATTATTGGGGACAGAATCTCAGTGGGGATACACAACAAAGAGGAACTATGGCCAGGCTGTTTCTATTTGTTGTTCTCAAGACCGCACCAAGACCAGACTGAGACTTTAACAGGTGGCAAACAAGTTGAGACCAAGCTCTCTTACTCAAAATGTTCCTATGGTAGAAAACTAGCTTCTCCCACCTTTGACAGTCCTCTTCTTGCAATGTGAACAAACAAAAAAGGGAACTTTAAAATGTTTGTGGGGTTCACCTGCTGAGAAACCTGAAACCTAATTTAAATCTTTATTGGGGGGAAGAAAGTCGAGCCCATTTTGAATCAAAATGTTTTGGGTTTTTTTACATAAGCACTCTTTCCACTCTGCTCCCAGAGTTGATTCAGAGTTTCTTGAAGCTGCTTCATAAGTGGCGATGGCGGTAGAAACACTGCAGTCATCAGGATCTCTGGAGACCTCCGTGATACAAAACATCAGCAAGCTGAGAGTGGAAGTAGATGTGCTTTTAGATCTGACGGCCCTGTGGAGACGCTGACATCCTCCTCATCAATAAAGCAGTCCGAGAGCGGTGAAGTGATGGGAGCCATCACTCTGCTGCTGCTTCTCCACATCCACACTGCAGATAAATCATTCAGACATGCACACTGTGTGACTGTTTAAAGGAAACACACATTAAATCCTCACTGCCCACGGCAACAGCTCCGTCTCATCCACCACTTATTATAAAGTGAAACTTGCCAACTTTCTAATGGCCACAGCTGGCAGTGAAAGACAATTCATTGATTTTAAATAGACATAAAAGACTAAATGATTACACCTTAATTATTTATTAACAGCAGTAAATACTGTAAAACAGTTGAGAAGAATATTTGCAATGCGAAGTGAAGTACAAGTAGATTTGGGGTCTGTCCCAGTTCTCATTTGTACCCCTACTCCTTCGCCTACCAGTCGCTGAAAATTACTCCATGAACTGGGAAACCGCTTCAGGGCTGCACGAGGTCATTGGTAGTGGCTGATGGATTTAACCTAAATGGACACTTTATGTTTTCACCAGAAAAAAGAAAAAAAAAAACAACTGATGAGAAAAAAAATCAATCTTGAGGAGAAAAATATCTCAAATTTACATGAACAATTCTAATCAGTAGAAAAAGTCAGAAAATGCTAGAAAGAAGGATGTAAATTTACAGAGAAAACTTTGGACCCCCTGGTGGGCAGTTTTTGGTCTGCGGGCCATATGTTTGACACCCCTGGACCAGCACGTTAAAAATACATACTTAGAGGGTTTACATGCATGAAATAGCTGTATATCACAGATATCATAGCTAATCACAGATAAATGAAAGTTCACCTCAGAAGAAGCTTCATTTGTTCTTTACAGCAACATATCAAAGTTTAGTCACTTTTTCTCTCCATCATATGAAAACTTAAATTTGCACAACTGCAGACATTAAATGGGAGATTCTTACTCTAAAAATAATCATGGTTAACCACTGAGGTAGGAGCTAATGTGGGGATCGGGGCAATTGCCCCGGTGATCTGATTGCTGAGAGCGGGGACGGGTTTGTTCTGCCGAGTGCTGTCTGTTTCTCCAGACTTCCGCAAAATGAGCCAACCCGTGGAGGAGCCAAACTCTGTCCGCTACTTCTCCTGTACCAGGCTGGCAGGGGACCCAGACTACATTTTCAGCAACAGTGGACCAATGAGCCCACATACTATGTGCAGATAGTGCTTATGGGAGTTGTAGTTTCGTAGTCTCACATTGTGATGGGTTTATTATTTTAGATGCCGCTTGACAAAACTACAACCCGCCAAAGTGGTTAGTGGGAGTGGCTGTCTTATCGGCCGCTGCTGAAATCCACCTGCCACTGGCGGGTTGGCGGTTGTTTATGTCAAGCCCCGTCTATAATATACAATAATGTGTAATGACAACTTTGTCTTGTAATTTGTTTATACTCAGTGTGAAATGCGGTACGATTACATACAAAGTAAATGGAAAGACGCAAACGTGTATGTGCTCTGGGTGATGCAAATACACGCAAATTCACATCCAAGCAAGTTGGATTTTGTTCAACTCTGGACGAAAATTCCCTTGATGATTGATTGGTAGCTAATCGGTGTTGATATGCAGCTGTGATGAGTTTAAAAATGAGATCGCCACTTACCAGAGACAAATGGACCGGTGGAACTCCGTGCCAGTCTGTATTCACTTATTTAGTGCTGAAAACAGTCGTCATCAAGATGCAGTTTCTGGAGGAGGTAGTCACATTTTCCCAGCTGTGTAACCCTCTGGATAATGTTGTGAACTCCAATATGGCAGCGTGTTTTTTTTATTTTAACCCTTTGACTGCCCTAGGTGCCATGTGGCGCCTGGGGAAACGCAAGGCAACTCAAGGCCCCCCCAGTGGTCAAGAGTGGTAAAAAATGTTCTCAATAAAATAGTTCAGATTTCCAAGGCTATAACTTGACAGTTACAAGAGATAATGGCTTACTGTCAATTAGAAAGATGTAGAATATGATCCAAAGTTTCAGATAGGAATAAATTTACGCATCTAATTTGCATAATTTCGCGGCAGCTATATAAATTACATAACTCAGTCAAAAGTGGACTTTGGACACATTTACATAAAGAATGGTCCGGGGTTTTTTTTAAGCCGATTTGTCTACAGGGGTATGTTTTTATCTAATCTTCAAAGTATATGAACCAGAAGATCAATAAAATGTCAAAAAAACATATATTTCTCTTACCTGTTGCCGGGTGGGGGGGAGGACTCGCCCACCCACGTGACCGGTCCGTTTTCGTCCATCGTAGTCGATGTTTGTGTTTTTGCTCAGCCATTTACACCGTGTAGTACATCTACAAACTCTTATGATTACCCCACATGAATTTCATTTGTATTACACGGCTATTTTTTCTGTTTGGTGCATTATTCCTGTGAGAATCCATGTCGCCTGTGGGTGTCGCCATCTTGGGAATGGGAGCTCAGTTTTTCGTCCATCGTGGTCAATGTAACGCGTTTACTTAGTAATTTACACCCATGTACCACATCTACAAACTCTTATGATTATCCCACATGAATTTCATTTGTATTACGCGGCTATTTTTTCCATTTCATGCAGCTTCAGTCATCATCGCGGCAGCGATGACCAAACATGACAGCATCCACATTGGTGTTTGAGCCCAAAGTGGAAAAAGGAAGAATAATAATGAGGATTTCTTCTTCTTTGCTATATTCCATGTCAGCCATGATTCCTTCGGCGCGTGTCTGCCACCTTCTACACTGTCAGATCAATAGAGATTAGTACAAATTCTCAGTATAGCCGGGGGACGTCAATAAGGTGACACGTGCAGTTACTGCACTGTGCCACTGGGGGCGCATGACCCGTCCATTTAATTTGGGCGGTTAAAGGGTTAAATTTCCACAGCAGGTGCTAAGTGGCTGCAGCAATTATGAAGATAACTCTGCCTCTCCGCAGGGCAAATTTTCTGTCAAAAACTGTGATGAAGAAGAAGAAGAAGAAGGACTGCATTCATTCTGCCACCCACTGACATGGAAGCGCCACTACAGCCACCAACGCACAACAACTACAAATTATTTGCAGAATTGTTTAAAGAAATTAACTGTTTGATTGCCTGAGGCACTCCATTGCGCCGTCAGCCCCAAGTGTTCAAGATTTTTTTCAAGAAAATATTCAGTTCAGATGTCAGAGATTTCCAAAGCTATAACTTGAAAGCGGTAAGAGATAATGGCTTACTGTCAATTAGAAAGATGTAGAATATGATCCAAAGTTTGAGATAGGAGTAAATTTACACCTAATTTGCATAATGCCATGGCAGCCATATTGAATTACATAACTTTCAGTCAAAAGTGGACTTTGGACATATTTACACAAAGGATGGTTTTGCTTTTTGTCACTGTTTCTTGTTTTGGGCATTTTGTTATCTTATCTTTAAAGTATATGAACTAGAAAATCAATTACAATGTAAACAAACAAAGAAATTTGTCACTTACTGCTGGCCAGGTGGCACGCTTCGTCCATTTTCATCCATCCTGGTCGTTTTTTTGTCTTGTCTCGGTCATTTCGCTTTCTCTCCCACATCCAGAAACTGTTTTGATTATTCCACCACAATTTCGCTTTTGTTCCGCTGCAGTTTATCTCATATGACGACCAGAAACCGGCGCAATTGTTCTGTCCAGTCACATGGTGCTGGGGGTTGATGGCAGGTGCAAATCAACCAGCTTCGCCCACCCTCTTTTATAACAAAATGTAGATATTTACCTTCATAAGCTAAATAATCTCTCTTTAGAATCATAGTTGGCAAATTTGGGAGCAAATGCCTCCTCCGTCTTTCGATCAGTCAACATTTGTTTACAAACTCTTCTTCTCTAGTGTCCAGAAGTGGGGGGGGGGGGTGTTTATATGGGGGCCATTGGTCCTCCACGGCAAGAGCAGTAAGTTATATGTGTCTGCCACCTTGTGAGGTGCAATACTTAGTACAGCTAGGGATTTATTATGGTTTAAGGCCATGTTACATGACAGTCGCAGGACTGGGACACAGACACTCCACAGCACTACCTGTGCATGAACCAAGGCAGTTTAAGGGTTAAGTGAAATTAGACAATATCCTGTGGTCTTGTTTGCCATGGTGATGGACAGGCTGCTAGATGCAGTCAGAAAGGAGTCACTTACCCTTAAACTGCCTTGGTTCATGCACACGTAGTGCTGTGGAGTGTCGGTGTCACAGTCCTGCGACTGTCATGTGACGCGGCCTTGACAGTCTCTGTGGACCATGATGTTTGCAGACGACGTTGTGATCTGTAGTGAGAGTAGGAAACAGGTGGAAGAGAACCTAGAGAGGTGGAGGTATGCTCTGGAGAGGAGTGAAAGTCAGTAGAAGCAAGATAAAATACATGTGTTAATGAGAGGAAGACAGGTGTAACGGTGAAGATGCAAGGAGTAGAGGTAGTGAAGGTAGATGAGTTTAAATACCTGGGGTCAGCCATCCAAAGCAGTAGAAAATAGGGCTGGGAACGATCCCTAATTTCCAGAATCGATTCGATTCCGATTCTTGAGATTCTGAATCGATTCCGATTCGATCCCGATTCGATCTGGGGAATTACCATTTTAATAGCCATTTTACTTCCCATGAAACAAAAATCTTTGAGACCTAATGCTGCAAATTGTACCAAGAATCTTCTAACTTTGTTAATACATAAAATATCACATATAGAACTGACCCAAAATCAGTTACAATAATGCACTTTTTATTATTTAACTTATCATTTCATAAAGTGCTCTCAGGTGCTTTCTTTAGTGCAAAGGGTGTGTCGTGTCAAGTTCAGCACCCAGATTAAGTAAACAAATACAATGCATGAACCATGCATACATAATCTCACTGTATTTCAGTCCCTTCAGGATTTTGTCAGCTGTTTTTGTGATTGTTGTGGCCCAAAAAGCCTGGATTTGTGGGAGCTTTTCCAAAAAGTTATGGCACTTTTAGAGTTTTTTTGCACTCAAAGTTGTGTGAGAAAGTACAAATTTTAAAGCAGCTGCTTTTTCCATAGTTTACTGTGATGCTATTCTATGTAACACCACAAGAAAAGCACAGGATTGCCAAAAATTTCCTGTTAAACAGTGATTTATTTAGAATTAATGCTCAGTAAAATTGAAAAAAAAAAAGACTAATAATATGTTCTTTGCTGAGAACTTTAAAAAAAGAAAAGAATTTGTCATTACAACAACTAGATTGCATTGAATGCATGTTAGTGTGGAGAAAGTGATGGCAGCACCTCCTTGAATCTTGAATTTGAAGGTCTTCTTCTGTGCTGAAATCCACATGAAGCAGGGATGCTCCTCCACTGACCACCTCTGACCTTCAGAAGGTCTCAGTGAGGATGAAGCTTCCAGTCTTCACACATCTGAAGGCAGATAAAAAGAATAGATTTCACAGTAAAATTAACATTCATATTTTTAGATCGCCACACCACAGTAGGGTTTAATAATTTAGGTGGTTTTTTTATATATATTTTAACTACAAATTAACTTTCAATGTTTGAAAAGGGTTTCAATTCATTTCCTGAGAAGGTTTGTTCATTTCAATTTAGTTCTACTGAGTAAAAATAGCTTGTTGTACTGCAGCTTTTATTAATTTTATTGTGATTTACATTCACATTCACATCTCTTAAGTGGCAGAAGTCCATAATCTCATAAAATATACCTTAATTCTGCATTTATTCACAGCGCTTAACCAACAGTTCTCTCTGTGTCCATAGTTTGTAAAAGAAACCACTGTCATGCCGGATAAATTATTAATTGACGACACAAATGTTAAAACAAACAAATGATATTATACTTACAGTCTCAGCAGCTCCAAGTCTCCCTCTGCTTCACGGGTTTCAGTCTCCGCGCATTTTCCGTTTATCAGTCGTCAACTTATGGACTTTATGTTCCAACACAGCGCTGCACGGAGTAAAAGTCCGTTTATCCCCGCTTTATGAAAAAATATTAAGAAGCTGTTGAGGACAGTCTTTACGGTGACTTTTGCTGCTAAATAAGAGACACGCACGTTATTAACTCCGCGTCATGTAAACACGAAAGACGTGTGCACGCGCCGCAGAGAACACAGAAGTTTTATTTATGAAAAATATTCAGAAGCTGTTGAGGACAGTCTTTACGGTGACTTTTGTTGCTAAATTAAGAGACGCACGTTATTAACTCCGCTCGTGTGAACACGAAAGACGTGTGCACGCGCGGCAGGAAACTCTTGCCGGATGAGAACCGTTTTAACACCACAGAAGAAGAACTAGCACATCCGTTAGCTTGCTAGCTCCGTTAGCGCGTTGGTTGTTTATGGTTCTCGGCCATTGTTCCTGGCTCACTGACCCGGTTTCGACCCGATTATACTCAGCAGATGTTCACAAACATAAAAATATTATATTAAAATATATTAATATTATATTAAAAGATCGATCCGCGGATTTTGTGGATCGATATCGGCTCAGTCAAACATGGATCGATCCATATCGATATATTGATCTTTTGAACCCACCCCTGATAGAAAATGCACAATAGAGGGGAAGAAGAGAGTACAGGCAGGGTGGAGACGAGTGTCAGGGGTGATTTGTGACAGAAGGATAGCAGCTAGAGTGAAAGGAAAGATTTACAAGACCGTAGTGAGACCTGCTGTGATGTATGGTTTGGAGATGGTGGCACTGACAAAAAGACAGGAGGCAGAGCTGGAGGTGACAGCGATGAAGATGCTAAGATTCTCATTGGGAGTGACTAGGAGGGACAGGATTAGAAATCAGTATATCAGAGGACAGCTCAGGTTGATCGGTTTGGAGACAAAGTAAAAGAGGCAAGGCTGAGATGGTTTGGACATGTGCAGAGGAGGGATAGTAGAGATACTGGACAAAGGATGTTGAAGATGGAGCTACCAGGCAGGAGGAAAAGAGGAAGACCACAGAGATTCATGGATGTAGTGAAGGAGGACATGGAGAGGGTTAGTATTACAGAGGAAGGTGAAGGGATAGGGTGAGATGGAGGCAGATGATCCACTGTGGCGACCCCTAGAGGGAGCAGCTGGAAGAAGAAGAAGACAAGATATAAGATAAGATAAGCCTCTATTAGTCCCACAATGGGGAAATTCCTGGTAGAAGAAGACAATATCCCGTGGTATCCGAAACAGTCTCTCATGGCACCCTGGTTGGAAATCACTGGTTGACATACAGACTCGGTCCTTCTCTTGAACAAGTTTTGTGGATCACGACTCACACCAATTAGCCACTTGCTAGTTACCTTGTTTGCTGTGCTTAGGCAGTCCTGAATGAAGCCATGAATGAATGTTCTCTAACTGGCATAAAATCAAGCCATGCAATAAATTCAAATAATAATAATAATGATACATCATATTTGTATTATTGTATTATTCTATCGTACTGTACAATGACAATAAAGCCTATTCTATTCTATTTATATAGCGCTTTCCAAGGACACTCATAGACGTTTTACAATGGATACATTATTCATTCACTCCACAGACACTGATAGTGGTAAGCTACTGCTGTAGCCACAGCTGCCCTGGAGCAGACTGACAGAAATGTGGCTGCCAGTCTGTGCCAACAGCCTCTCTGGCCACCACCAAACATTTAGGCTGCGTGTCCACCAAATGCGTTTTTTGTCGCCCGACCACCCTGAACGTCTTTTTTCAGCGCCTGTGCGCTGTGCTCTGGAAAAAAAAAAAAGTCTGCTCCCTGTATCTTAGCAACAGCTTGTCACTCACAGCTCAGCACTTCTGCTTTTCCTATGGTCAGCCTTTCTACTTATTTGTTAATAGCAGTCTCTAAATAACAATGGACAGGAAACATATTCTAGCATTGGTAGCAGCTCTGGATGCAACATATGATGACATGGAAAACAGGAGTCGGAGTACAGACTGTACCGGCGTCCTATGTCCCGCCCTTCCTTATTCTGATTGGCGGTTTAGAAAGGTCTGACATTGATGAGCTCAGCAGTAGTCTGAAAAGTTGACATTTTTTTCAACTCTGAGCACCCTGAGTGCAGTGACAAAATGCGGCCGCCACCGAGAGCGTTTCAGCGCCGACGGCGCTCAGTGCTGTAGACGCTGGACTACATAGAGAATGAATACAAAATAGTCGCCCACAGCTGAAAAAACAGGTTTGGTGGACATGCAGCCTTATACACATTCATACCCAGTGCCATGGACCTGGAGGCAAGGTGGATAAAGTGTCTTTCCCAGGGACACAACGGCAGGATAGCTGGGGGGGATTCAAACCACCAACCCTCCGGTTATTGGACAACCCGCTCTATCTCCTGGAAATATGGGGCTGCTATGATGACTTTTTTCACCTGGATGCCAACAAGGCACCAGGCAGCACATCCAGTTTGTGAAGGTCTACATTTTGAGGACTTTTTCTCTTAAATGGTGCTTCACTGTAAAAATTGAGGTACACAACACAGCATATCATAAGAAGCCACCAATGGTTAATATAATTTAAAGATTATTACAACACAGCTAAATCAGAATGATTATATAAACATTAAAATATCCTATGCAGTTGATGGGCAACATAGTAACTCATGGAGCCCCTCTGTGGATGGCACATTATTGTGGCGGAGAGGTTTGGGTGTGATCCCAGGAGCTGTTAGGGTCTCCCAAGATAAATGGGTCCTGGGTGAAGGGCCAGACCAAGAGCCGTCCAGAGTCCACCCACTAGTGGACTCTCCACCTGCAGGAGGGATCGTGGGGGCCATGGTGCTATGTAAACCGGGTGGCAGTCTGGGTTTTTCTACATGGACTGCTACCCCCATGACCCGGATCCCCAGACAAGCACTAGATCAGGGGTCACCAACTGAAACTGCAAAAGTTCCGATAAGTCGGTCCTCTTTCCCAGCCGAGGTCCGAAATAGGTGTGGGAAATTTTAGGCACCTTATGATTCAGAACTCCAACTTGATTCTAAAACAATTCTCAGTACATCTTGATGCATTTTTTTTTTCTATTCAAAATTTTTCCCTCCTACTGTGTGACAACTTGGCCCTTTTAAAGCAAAGTATTTGCAATGGCCCCTGAATTTACTTCCAACATGTTTTATTAAAACAAATGGAAGAGAAATCTGACAGATGGTGGGCAGTGGTGGCCTAATGGTTAGGGATGTGGACTGGTGAGCAGAGGGTCAAAGATTCGATCCCTGGATCAGCAGGATTAGATCTGGGTGGGACAGATAACATAGCAGTGTTTGCCCCACCCTCCTTAACCCCACTGTGGTGCCCTTGAAGCCTGCTTCATGCTACACCTCTGCTGTCTGCGTACGTGTAACCGGAAACCTTGTGTGATGAAATTTATGTCATCGTCTCCACTCTGCTAGTGTCCGGAGTGCTCGACCGTGGACGACTGCGTGCAGCACATATTTTGTGATCGCGCTGCCTGCCCACGACCTGAATGCGTTGAAAAGCAAGACTGAACGTCCCATTCACGAGGTGGCGATATCGACACAGCATACATCAGTAGACGAAGATGACAACGAGGAGGCAGAAAACGAGAATAAAAACATACATGAATCATACATACATAGTTTTTTCACAGCGGCAGCAGCATCTTTGTGGAAAAGGAGTGAAAACCGGGAAGTCAAACAGCAGAAATAGACTCTATATTTGAAGAGAAACTTTGTGAAGAAGTCCGCCGTTTCTTCGTTGGTGAAAATCCTGGCGCGTCAGTGCCTTGGCGCTACCTATCAGGTGGGAGTGAAACTACAAATGATGGTTGTGCGCATGCGTCAACTGCTTGGCCTGGATAGATGAAAAAAGTGAGCATGAGCAGCACCGCATGCGTGCTGGGCTCGTCCAAAGCGTACGCAGACTAAAGTTGACTAGAGGGAAATGTAGCATGAAGCAGGCTTGAGCAAGGCCCTTAATCCCAGCTGCTCCAGTAGAGCTGCTCAGTGGCCACAGGTCAGTCTGTGGTTGTACTGAGCAGCTTCCTGGTCTGAATGTGAACAGGGTGTCCTTGAAAAAGAGAGTTTTCCTCTCAATGGAACTACCCTGTATAAATAAAAGTTAAATTAAAAAAATAAAATAAACATGGACAAATTTATCTCAAAATGTGCTTTTCTGAACTGTCATCCTTTCATGGACATTCTTTCAGAAGACCACAGCTGTCTCCAGACAGGCCAGTATCATTTAACTTTCTTTCACACATTATTTTAAAGTGAGGTAGTCAGATACCCAAAAGCCGATGGTGTATAGAACACGTATATTAGGATTTGTATGTGAAATTTCGGCATCAAAACTGCTCCTGTTTAGCTGTAATTAATATTCAAAAATGATATTTTTGGGACGAAAGAATTCAAGCGTCTCGGCATTTGTTTACTTCTCAGGGCTGCCGTCGGAGAGCAAGCCATGTGCAAAATGCTAATTTTGTGACGAGCGCGCCGCACTTCAGTGACTGGATGGTTTGGGTGTCAATCACACAAACAATATGGCACGTGGAAGGAAAACATTGTCAGAGTCAGCTAGAAAAAGACGGAAAGTAGAGCAGGATAATCTTCGAAACAAAAGTCGTGTAGCATTAAAAAGTGAGAAGGATCGCTGGGAAGCTTTCAAGAACAGGCATCAGTTGAAGGGTGATGAAGAAGTTGCCAAAATTCTCTTGGATACATAAGTTTCCTTCTTGCCATGAGAGAGAGCAGTCGCATTTTTCTTCCCTCCTCCCCTGCCTTCCTGATCTATTCCCAGCTTTTGCAATGTTGCGTTTTTGTCTGTGTTTAGTCGCTCTTCTTCTGCTGAATCTTAATCTAAACGAAAATTATGGATTTGGAAGCGGCTTAAATGTGCTATTGTCACTATTTTTCAACAAGAATTGGGCCAAGGGGGAGCCCAAGAATTGGAACCTACGAGGAGACTCATGGACATTGGAATTCATGCGTCTATGGAAACATTATTGGTTATGATCTCAGGACTTCTATTTTTGGCTGTGGAGTTCCCTGATGCATCAGAAATTGAAGGAAAGTGAGAGAGCTGATCAAAGCGGACCCGGCAAGCTCCTTCATCAAATTCGACCAGCTGGGGAGAGCACGAGTAGCGGCAAACGGTGAACTGAATGACAGTGATTCAGTGAAGGAATACATCTGAAGCCCTGTGCTCTCTATGGAAAAACAGTTTAAGCCTGCATATATAATGGAAGCACAGAATTACACGGGTGAGGACAAATTCTATTCTCCGAGTGCACTGTGCTGATTTGATTTGATTTGATTTGACCTTGTTTGCCCCGTGTTTACATTCCTCCTGACTGAGATAAGCGGAAGGACCGGCTCTTATGTCTACCCAACATTCAACAATCAGTTGTTTGTCGTCAGCGGATTGGACCCTCAAGGACAATGCCCATGCGCCTTCTGCAAGCAAGAGAGAGAGAGAGATAGACTCTGGACTCTGGACTTGTTTATAAGTCACATGATTATAACATCTATCCACTGCCAGGAGGCGCCCTCTGCTGCTCACTAACAACTGTTACATTTACACTACACATGCATACAACACTACATGCATACAATATACACACACTGCTCTCCCTCTGCTGTGTGATCTGTCTACTAAATGTCTGCTAAATATGCATTGAGGTTTTTTTTGCCTGCAATCAAAATTTCGCTTACTCATTAAGCGTCAATTTGATAAAACATGTTTTTTTCTCTCGCCTACTGTGTCATATCCTTCTCTTTTCTTTTTTTTCCTTTCTTCTTTATGACTGGCGCCTAGCGGCTGCCCCGGCCTTGGTTGCGCTCTGCAGAGCGTGCCCAAATGCCAAGTCACGTTTCGTTACCTTGTATTCATACATGTGTAATGACAATAAAGTTGAATCTCAATCTCAATCTCAAGTAAACGTATCGGATTTGTGCAGCGTGTTTTCATAGATATTCTGCAAAGCCAGGGACCATACAGTGCAACTTCGAATGTTGTGAAATAACATCATAGTCTAGTTTGTGATATGCATCTCATTCGATCGTGTTGTTAATATAGCACATTTTTTTGTGGAAATGTTACTATTATTAGTTGTGAAATGTGTTATAAAACGATTAGACGATGATACTATGGCTCTTCCTGCTGTTCCTGTTTCACTGTTTTGTTTTGTTTTTTGTTGGGGGAATAGGCCAGAAATAGGCCACAGGGGTTATACGATGTTTATCCAGTTTATCCGGCACTGATCACCCGGATGTAAAATACGGGATCCCTACGGCCCATCGGCGCACGAAGTATCCTGGCCAATATGGCGATGTAAACAGCCACGGACCAAAAAACGTACATTTGCTCGTGGAACAGGTCATTCACACTCGCAGACAATCGCGCTATATGTGTCTATAATGACTATAGATAGGATTTTCTTTCCATGCACGCAAAAAAAAAAAAAAAAAAAAAAATTCCGGGATCCGACTACCTCGCTTTAAGCTCATGCTTTAGCTGCTTTTAGCTCTATATTAATTTTTAAATACAAAAATATTAAAATGATTTCTTTGTTCAATTTCAAACAAAACGTAATATAAAATTTTGTAATACAGGAGAATACTAAATGTGTTTGTTGACTCCAGATAAATAGGTCTAAAATTCTAAAATCTACAACTGAAATCCTAAAAATGTTTCCCAGGATAACACAAACTAATTTGTATTGCATTAAAAAAAAGATTAATATCTAAAAAAAACACAATTTCACAAAAAAGTCCACCTCTGTGCAATATTTTCAGTGCAGAAAAAACAGTTTCAAACTGTAAGACAAAAAAATACAACATATAACTCCAGGACAGAATTCCTCGACATTTTTTTCAGTCTCAACAGTAAACTCTGTTACAGCATGGAGGGAGAGGGGAGGTGGAACTTTATATGTTCAGTAACACACAGCGCTTTTACAGAGTTTTTACATGATAACCAGCGACCTCACCTCTGCATCCCAGCATGGACTACTCTCGGCTCACAACACCGCTTCTTTTTGTGGGTACAGACCGGTCTGTCCAGGGTGGATGTCGACCTTGTGTGTGTGTGTGTGTGTGTGTGTGTGTGTGCGCGCGGGGGGCACCCGCAGCAAACCTGATTTTGCAACCCACTGCATACTCCCTGGAGCAGTTGGAGCCACGTTCGTGGTACAGCGAAGAGGGCGGTCTGCAGTAGGAGAGTGCCCAAGGGCTTGTGCCATAATCTGTCGGGTGGTCGCTGATGCAGCAGTTCAGTTCAGCTTTTTTCCCCACCAAAATAAAATACTCTCCCTTTTCCCCAAATTGTATCAAAAGACTTCGGGGTCTGGATCTGGACCGGAGTCCGCCAGTTGGTGACCCCTGCACTAGAAGATGGAGGATGGATGAAATCCCTATTGTCGTGTCAAACTGCTTGGTTGGAGCTAACTGTTGTATAATTTATTTTTTAGCTGTCTTTCAGCAGGATTACGCAAGAAGTTCTGACCTGATTCTCACAAAATTTTGTGCAAATGAAATGTGAAGCTTGAGCCAGAGGAGACCCCGTTAGATTTTGGCACATATCTAAAATAAGGGGCGAAGTTGTTTGTTCAGGCTTTCGTTAACATTGCATGATAGAGGTTTGACATTTTCAAAAATTTCTCAGAACTTGGGAACAAATCAGGTGTTACATGGAAGATGCTTTAGGTTCTAGACATTATGGCGACGTTGGAAATATATGAAGTGTTGGTGGAGGTACAGTATGTGCCCCCAGAACTCTGTAGTTTACAACTGAGTTTGGTATAAAAAAAAGTTCCCTATCAATTTGTAATTAATCAGCTCCCACACCCTAAATTTTCTCCTGTCTCCTCAATGAACAATTTAACAAATAGGGACAACAAATAAATGAGCAGTCTAGTGGTATACACAAATGATCATGTCTTCTCTCTGACTGGTTGGGATTTTGGTCAAGATTTGTGTGCATCTGTGAACAGTGAAAGAGTAGGCAGGAAAGAGATGGGAAAGTGATGAAGCAATAGAGACAATAGAGAGCCAGAGACAGGACGGGAGGGAGGGAGGGATGGAGAGAGAGAGTGAGCCAGAGGAGAAACCAAACACGAGGTATATAAAGATCGACACTGAGTGAGGGAGGTGGGGAGGAGGAGGGCGAGGAGCAGGAGAGGCACCACGGGCTCAGCTGTTCCAACAGTGTAGCAGCGCACGGCAGTCGGGGGAGAGGAAGCTGTTGCCACGGGGATGTTCAGTGCCATGTCTGCCCGCCGCATGAACAGCCCTCAGGACCTGAGCTGAGAGCAGCTTGGGAGACTCAGTTTGGGCACCGGTGCCTGTGAGCAAGGCAGCGTGGGCTCTAAGGATGAGGTAGGGGACTAGATCTGGAAAGAGAGGGTCAGTGTCAGGATTATTAAAGAAAAAGACAAAGGAGAACGGAATGAAGAAGGAATGGAGACGAGAGGTCTGAATGTGCAAACATGAGCTGAGAGGAAGCAGAACCAGGAGCAAGAGCCAAAGAGGAAACGAGAAAGAGAAGCAGTAGTGTCCGTGTGCGTCAGTCTGAAGAGTTGGGGGATATTTCTCTTTTCTGTGGAGTTTTAGATATTTTGGCTGATTTCTTCACTTTAGTCTTGCTGCTGTCTACGTGGTCACAGTAAGTGCATTTGCCTTTAACCGTTGTTAGTCTCTTCTTGCCAGCTGAACTAGTTTAGTTTCTATGAAAGGACTTCACCAAATCTCATGTGCAGATTTCTTTGCTAACCAGTCCATGGCTCTGTCGCACAGTGAAGTACTTAAATTATTGATACTCTCTCCTACCGTACTGTGTAAAGTTTTAGGCACCCCCTCATTTTAAAATATTTCAAGGAAGAGTGATTTATTAAAACATGCAAGCATAACTAGAAATACAATGTACAAAGAAAAACCAGAGTTTGTATAATTCTGACAAAGTTGAAAAGTTGATATTTGGTCTGACCATCTTCATTCTTCAACGCAGCCTGAACTCTCCTTAAGTAGTCTTCAGGTATAGCTCTGCAGACTTCTGGTTGGACAATCTACACTTCTTATTTGGATATTAGCTAGCTTTTGTTCCATTCTTTGTCAAGATGATGCAACATTTCAAAATGAGAGTTGTCACTCCATAAGAACCGTTTGTACAGATTTTCAGTCCAGTTCCCTGTTTCTCTTCCCAAAGGAAGACTTATTGACAGCCATAGACCGTTGTGATGAGACTTCGGCCAGTGGGTTGGTCCTGTCAGGTCTTTGCTGGATTCTTTTTCTCCCTATTTCTAAAGGGTATTGGTTTCAGATACTGTTCATCTGCTGCATGTTGTTTCTGACGCCTGAATGTTCTTCTTTTGTCCTCCATTCATCCACTTTCCTCAAAAAAGGGGAAACGGGACAAGGTTCAGCTATGAGAACCAGACAAAAAAATGAGGGAAAAGCAGCCAGTGTCCAAGAAAGGCTTTGAAAAGACTTCACAGAGCCTGGAGAATTATCGCTAAACACCACTTTAAAATTACAAGAAAGTTTGGCTCTTTGGAAGCAAAATATGTGTGCTAAGTACTGTATTTATTACTTGGTTAAGTAGAGGGCACTCAGAGAACACATACCTCCACCATGGCTCCATCTATCGGTCCCTGTCTCCGTCCATCCGCACCTCTGTCCGTCCCTACCTGCGTGGGCATCTCCAAATTTGTTCAGTAGTTTTTGTGTAATCCTGCTGACAGACAGACAAACTATCCCGGTCACATTATCTCCTTGGCATTAATAATAATAAAAAATCATGCATATTCATATGGTACAAGATAAATTATACCATATATCAATATTAGTAGCAAAAATAACTCCATATGGCCCCTAAAAAAAACCACTACAGTCTATCCTGTTCATGTTTGAGAGCCACGGACTGCTGTGGCGCTTGTTTGTACCAAGTTTGAATCTGGGTTTCTTCTCAGAGTTACCGAACAAACCGGCGACGGTGTAGAGTTTCCTGTTTGGACCCCGCTAAGTCTTTTATAAATATGATATCGTTTACAGAAACCCGTGAACTGAACTGACCCATATGAGAGATACTCTTGTTCTCTGCCAAGTGATGAATATCACTTTCATCTGTGTGTGTGTCCAGCAGAGGGGCTGGAAGTAGTTGGAAACATCTGTCTGATTTCTCAATAACAGGTTGGATTACATATTTTTATGCTGTTCATTGTAACCGTAGCCCTTACATGTTATGATAGCTGAGCTACATTAGTCACTTTTTTGTTTGCTTTGCTGTTTCAGTAGTTTTGATGTTAACCTGTTTAAAACCTGCTTTGTGTAGTCATTTCCAATGGGGGATTATTGTTTGATCCAATCAAACAGACTGGCTCTTTTGGAAACTCGGGTTTTAGTGACACTGTTTGGTCAGTAAGTGAACTACAGCCTCATTCAATGTATTTCTGATGGTGTGCTTAGACCAGGGGTCTGCAACCTGTGGCTCTTTTGCCCATAGCCAGTGGCTCCTTAAGGCCTTGACAAAAAAATTCAGAACTTTCAGTAAAAGGAGGGCAATGATTTGTGGGGAAAAAATTTACTAGAAAAATAATAAATTCATTTAAATAAAATCTGGCCAAAAATTCTCACAGCAACAAATATGCAGTGATCACAAAATTTTGGGGAAAAGGCACAAATTTACTGAAAAAGTTGCAATTTTTTGAGAATAAAATTACAAATTTATGTGAAAAATGCTGCAAATTTCCCTGAAAATGGTACGTTGGCTACTTGGGACACAATACTATACTACGGTTCCTTAAGTATTGTGATACCCCAAAATCGCAATATTTGTTTTTACACCGGTTTCAAAATTTATGCCGGTATTATCGTGGACAATACGATATGGCACACCCCTACTCTCCACTGAGCAGCAATAGAAGACCAGCAGCAGCTTCTGGTCCAGGTTGTTCTTCCTCAGGACATGGAGGAAGTGCAAACGCTGCTGGGTTTTCTTCACCAGAGCCTTGGTGTTGACAGTCCAGGAGAGGTCGGAGAAGATTTGGGTGCCCAGAAACCTGAAGGCGGGGATGTTTTCCACGAGGCCTCCATTTATGAGGGGGGTGGCCCTGTCTGTTCTTTCTGAAGTCCAGTATGAGTTCTTTGGGGTTTTTTTGGACATACAATTTCAGGTTGTTTGCTTGGCACCACAGCAGCAGGTTCTCTGCCTCCACCCTGTATGCCTTCTCATCGTCATCGGCAATGAGCCCAACCAAGTGCTAAGAGACAGTGTGGAGGAGTGGTGGGGGCCAAGTCTGACTGTTTGTGGGCGGTTGGTGAGAGAGGTTTTTTTTTTTTTATCCAGGAGCAGGTTGGGGGGGAGGATCTGGAGGAGGTACAGTTTGTTGATCAGGATGTCTGGGATGATAGTGTTGAAAGCTGAGCTGTAGTCCACAAAGGGCTTATTTCCACCAAAATAAGAGACAGTGCTAGTTCGGTTCTGGGGCTGGTGCCAGTGCTTAACCAGTTCAACTGTAGTGCCTCATAAGAACCAGTTGGTTTTCCACAGATATGGAGCTAGTCAGGGATTACGTCAGGGCTACGTCATTACGTAGTATGAAGTGCCTTTATGCAACCCCGCAGAACACCGTAGAAGAACCGTATGACTGGCGCCTAGCGGCTGCCCCAGCCTTGGATGCGCTCTGCAGAGCGTGCCCAAATGCCAAGTCACGTTTCGTTACCTTGTATTCATACATGTGTAATGACAATAAAGTTGAATCTCATCTCATCTCTCATATGTACCATATATAATTGATAAAAGATTGGTATGTGCATTTAGGGATTGGTACATCATCGCGAGTGTCAAGTATTGCGATACTACGGCAAAGCAGTCTTGGGCCCCACCACTAGCACCATCTAATGCAGTGGTCCCCAACCTCTGGTCCCTGGAACGTTCAGGTTTCCGTGGGAAATTTTGCAATTTCCCTTCTAAATTTGCAACTTTTTACACTCTTGTAAATGTGCAACTTTTCCCCCTTTCTCATCTTTTTTGCAACTTTTTTCCCTTCTGGTAAATTTGCTTCTATTTTTCCAAGTCTCACAATTTTATGAATTTTCTGCCCTTTGCAACTTCTTCCCCTTTTGATAAATGTGTAACTTTTTTTACTCCTCTCACTTAAATATAGTATGATCACACTTCTTATACGTGTGATTTTTTTTTTAATTTAAGTTAAAATACTTTTTCAATTCATAAAAGCTGCAGTTAAGTTCTAGTCAGTACCCACTTTTAGCTCTCAGTAAGACACTGCCTTATGATTATGAGGGCTGCTTATTAAAGATTTCCTCTGACTCACTTCCGGTTATTCCAGAAGACAGTTCAAGTGTAGTTGGACATCGGTGGAAATGGCACTCATTCCCAAGCAACCACAGTGCACCATTGATGAAGACTCCATCTGGCAAGTGGATGCCACCATTTTCACTGCATAACTGTTTGCCAACTAGCCCAAGGTGTTGAGATCAGTGTGGGCTTTGTGGACAAAAATCATCCATGACCCAGGGATTAAAGTCCTCCATTGCTGCAACGGATTTCCCTCAATTAGAGAAAGGAGAAGAAAAAAATAAAAATCTGCATGTTTTGAGGTTTATGTAGTTTTTCTATCACACATCACTTCGTAAAATTATTCAAAAATAAAAGCTCTACAGCGTTTCACTGATCAGAATGAATTGGGTTCCTTATGTGCTTTTATTATGAAAGGACTCAACCAGATATACTTGTCTTAAGATGGCAAATTTACAGCTACAGGTTTTTCTGGCAGTTTACTTTGTAAATGGAGTTTGAATAAATGGGGAGGAAAGAAGAGAAGATTTTGGTTGTCTGACTGACGTAGAGGTGAGCGCTATATTTTTTAGGATGTTTTCAACATTTTCTGTACTTTGCTTGGTAACCGCAAGCTTGTTAGCTAGTACTGCTAAGACTCAGATATTTATGACAGAGACTCCGGCCAAAACTAATTACAGTTAGAATTATGCTTCAGAGTCAGAATAAAACATAAATTGCCATTAGTCAACCAATCTATTTTTTTTTTTTTGCAATTAAATACTTAGCACAGAGAATAGGCAAGGAACATAAATGGTCATTTGCACAGGTGGAAGTTGTCTGCACAATGCATTCCCGGGTTGCTCACACAGTTTCAGAAGCAGTAACGAGTCACATGTCCCCAGGCTCTTTTGACCATGTGCCAAAAAAACCAGGAGGACTTCTTCAACAGACTAATTACGCAGGACAAAACATGGGTCCATCACTATGATAAAGAGACTGAAGCAATGGAAGCATTATAACCAAAGAAGTCATGTGTCCAGCCATCGGCGACAGGGTCATGCTCATGGTCTTTTGGGGACCAGCATGGAGTATTGATGATGGATTTCCTGACAAAGGGGTACCACAATTACCAGGGCTTACTATGCGTCACTGCTGCCGAAATTGTGGAAGGCCATCAAAAGAGAGGTGTGGCATTCTGAACAGAGGTGTCCATCTCCTGCAAGACAACACCCCGGTTCACAACTCAAATGTTGCCCAGATGGGAGCTATGAAAACCTACCTCACCCCCCTTACTTGGGGTGGGAATCTTTAGGGACCTCATGATTAGAGCTGATTACAAATCTTAATCCATCATTTTTTCTGGATTTTTCACCTTCCACTGTGTGACCTTTGAGGGACATTAATTAATTTAATAAATTTCATGAAATTTTTATAATTCGAAATGAAAAAAAATATTACGCAAATGTGTCAATTATTTAAAATTGGAAATAAATACATTTATTAAATATATAAGTATTATTTAAATTATTGTTTAGTTAGCTGTGGTGGAAATGGAAATGGCTGTGGTGAACACATACTTCAAGAAGAGAGAGGAACATAGTGTGACTTACAAGAGTGGAGGGAGGTGCACACAGGTGGACTACAGCTTATGCAGAAGGAGAAATCTAAAAGAGATAGGAGACTGCAAGGTGGTGGCAGGGGAGAATGTAGCTAAACAGCATCGGATGGTAGTCTGTAGGATGACTTTGGAAAGCAAGAAGAGGAAAACTGAAGGCAGAGCCAAAGATTAAGTGGAGGAAGTTACAGAAGGAAGAAGGCTGCACAGAGTTCAGGAAAGAGTTGATACAGGCTCTGGATGGTAGGGAAGAATTACCACATGACTGGGAAAGTACAGCAAAAGTATTGAGGGAAATGGGTAGAAAAGTATGTGGTGTATCCAGTGGTCAGAGGAAGGAAGACAAGGAGACTTGATGGTGGAATGAGGAGGTACGGGAAAGTATTCAAAGGAAGAGGTTAGCAAAGAAAAATTGGGATAGTCAGGGAGATGACGAAAGTAGACAGGAGTATTTGGAATCGGCGCATGGCAAATAGAGAGGTGGCAAAGGAAAAGGCATATAGTGAGTTGTATTAGAGGCTAAACACTAAGGAAGGAGAAAAGGACTTGTATCGACTGGCTAGGCAGAGAGATCAAGCTGGAAAGGATGTACAGCAGTTTAGGTTGATTAAGGACAGAAATGGTAATGTGCTAACAAATGACGAGAGTGTGTTGAGAAGGTGGAAGGAGTACTTTGAAGAGCTGATGAATAAAGAAAATGAGAGAGAGAGGAGGATGGATGTAGGAAAGATAATGAACGAGGAAGTCCCGAGGATTAGCAAGGCAGAAGTGAGGGCAGCTTTGAAGAGAATGAAGAATGGAAAGGCGGTTGGTCCAGATGACATACCTGTGGAGGTATGGAGATGTTTAGGAGAGATGGCAGTGGACCTTTTATCCAAATTGTTTAACACAATCTTGGAGAGTGAGAGGATGTCTGAGGAGTGGAGAAAAAGTGTTTTGGTACCAGTTTTCAAGAACAAAGATGATGCTTTGAGCTGTAGTAACTGCAGAGGCATAAAGTTGATCAGCCACACTATGAAAGTATGGGAAAGAGTTGTTGAAGCCAGGTTAAGAGGAGAGGTGACAATCAGTGAGCAGCAGTACGGTTTCATGCCAAGAAAGAGTACTACAGATGCAATGTTTGCTCTAAGAGCGCTGATGGAGAAGTATAGAGAAGGTCAGAAGGAGCTGCACTGTGTCTTTGTGGATCTAGAGAAAGCATGTGATAGGGTGCCAAGAGAGGAAGAGTAGTAATGTACGAGGAAGTTAGGAGTGGCAGAGAAGTATGTGAGGGTCATGCAGGACATGTATGAGGACAGCGAGACAATGGTGAAGTGCGTTGTAGGAGTGATGAATGGATTTAAGGTGGGGGTGGGATTACATCAGTGTTTGGCTCTGAGCCGCTTCTTGTTTGCCATGGAGATGGACAGGCTGACAGACGAGGTCAGGCAGGAGTCTCCATGGACCATGGTGTTTGCAGATAACTTTGTGATCTGTAGTGAGAGTAGGGAGCAGGTGGAAGAGAACCTGGAGAGGTGGAGGTATGCTCTGGAGAGAAGAGGAAGGAAAGTCAGTAGAAGCAAGACAGAATACATGAGTGTGAATGAGAGGGAGGCAGGTGTAACGGTGAAGATGGAAGAAGTAGCGGTAGTGAAAGTAGATGAGTTTAAATACCTGGGGTCAACCATCCAAAGCAATAGAAAATGCACAAGAGAGGTGAAGAAGAGAGTGCAGGCAGGGTGGAGTGGGTGGAGACAAGTGTTATGGGTGATTTATGACAGAAAGGTAGCAACAAGAGTGAAAGGGAAAATTTACAAGACGGTAGTGAGACCTGCATTGATGTATGGTTTGGAGACGGTGGTGCTGACAAAAAGACAGGAGGTGAAGCTGAAGGTGGCAGAGTTGAAGATGCTAAGATTTTCATTGGGTGTGACTAGGGGGGACAAGATTAGAAATGAGTATATCAGAGGGACAGCTTAGGTTGAGCAGTTTGGAGACAAAGTAAAAGAGGCAAAGCTGAGATGGTTTGGACATGTGGAGAGGAGGAATAGTTTATATATTGGACAAATGATGTTGAAGATGGAGCTGCCAGGCAGGAGGAAAAGAGGAAGACCACAGAGAAAATTCATGGATGTAGTGAAGGAGAGGGTTGGTGTTACAGAGAAAGATGAAGAGATATGGTGAGATGGAGGCAGATGATCGGCTGTGGCGATCCCTAAAGGCAGCAGCTGGGAGAAGAAGAGGAAGTTCATTTAAGTGTACATTAAATTTTTTCACTATATATTAATTATTTCATAGTTCCTATGCTTCAGTGTCCTCATGGATTTATTTTATCTATTAACCTCAAAAACAGTTATTTCATTTTGTCATGTCTCGCCCTGTAAATTGTGACAACTTGGTACTTTTAAAGCAACACATTTGCAGTGACCCAGGAAATTACTTCCAACTTTTAAATAAAACAAATGGAAGATCATCCACAGTCGCTGTGTCATTGGCAGCAGTCCTGCTGGACAGTCCCATCGCCAGCTTCCAGCGAGGACTCCAGTCCGGAAGACCGGGGCTGTCCGTTGTGGTATCGTGTGTTTTGAATCAGGCTGGTGGGGGTTGCATGCAGTCACATGCATGGTACAAGCAGCACAAGTTACAGGTATGTCTTTGTGTTTCACTATACACTGTTCGGTGCTACAGTTTTGCATTTCCATTTTTTCTTTTTGTCAAAGTTAATTATGTTAATAATTACTATTTTAGAATCAAAATCTTGACATTTGTACATCAATTCAGAATCGTTCCCACCTGAGTCACGATGGATTGGAAAACCCGACCTCTCACCATCTGACTTCCACCTCTTTCCAACCATGAAGTCATTCTTAATTAAAGGGCAAGCACTTCCAAGACAATGAAACGCTGATTTCTGAGGTCAAGTCATGGCTTCTCACGCAACCTGCAGACTTCTACAGACGAGGTCTCCACAGCTGCATAAAGTGAGAAGTGTGTGACCCTTGGAGGTACCTATCTAGAGCGAGACGAATAACTGTACCAAGTTTGGATCCCCTCAGTCCATGGGAAACGAGTCAGGGGGAATCTTTAGTGAGCAGCCCCTGTAGCTACTGGGTGACCGGGTGTATCCACATATGGCTGTGACTGGCAATAAATCCCACACACTAAATGCATGCTGACAACTTTATTGATGAAAGTGAGGGAATCTCAGCTGACATATTGATCACAGATAAATAAATGTGCTGAGCCTTATGGCTGTGGCATGTCACACACTCTGTGACCATGAGTGGAGCTGCTTCTGTTATAAACACTGAAAGAATAATCTGCCACCATGACATTCACTGGACTTTATTGCTTTATCGAACTGTCTGTAACTTCTGAGTTTCATAGAGAAGTAACCAACTGACCTCTGACTTTTCGTCCAGACAGTGTGACCTTTCACCTCCGCAGCCAAAGATATTTAGTCTCCCCCACTGGCCCGTCTGCATGTAAAAACCCTAATAAATATGAATGAACAGTTGGGGCTGTATTATCGCTGCAGTATCTCTTTATTGACATTCACCACATTTCATATTGAGCGACTTGGCAGCCAGCTGCATTGGCTGTGAGGTCCGCCTACGGCTCATGAATATTAATGATCGGATAGAGGTGATCGAGGAGTGGGAGCCAGAGAGGGCACATCAGGATGACAGACGAGAGAATTTATGGTCCCGGGGGCTTTTGTGTGCTTGTTCGCGGTTCAGGAGAGCGTGACTGCACGTGCCATGTATAATATAGCACAGTAATGTCGTTTTTTGGGGGGGCTAGTGCATAGCCAGAAAGACTGCACATGCCTAATCATGTCAGCCGTTTATGACAGTGTGACATGTCTTTGACTCTGTGCCTAATAATATGCCACTCTAACGACACCACTCTTATGGTTTAAGACTTTTCAGCAGATGTTGAACCTGCTGTTGGGAGTCCCGCTCATTCAGACACCAGAACATAAGTGATGTCCAACAGTAACGGTGCTGGGAGATATGGTTTGGCTCGCAGCCAGAGCTCCACCAAAAGTACTGGGAAGGGGGTGGGGGAGGCAGGGCTTTGTGCAGGTCTCTATAAAATATTCCCACTGAAGTCTAAAAAGTGCTTTTGTGTAACCCTAACTTAGGTCAGTCGAATCTGCTGGCTCTCTGCTGATTTGAACCAGTGGTCATGAAGTATTTCACACCATTAAAGCCCTTTACAGTACTGCTTTAGTCATTAAATTGACTTCTAAATCACATTTGTACTACTTACATACTCTTTCAGCTCGGGAAATTATTTTAAATTAAAACTAGGTATAAAATGTTTTAGTTTTATGAAATAGAATACATTAGTGCCTGAATTTCCAAGGCAAAAGAATGGAGTCTTGCATCATCTCCATTAACTTCAGACACACATCTGGTGGTGAGTATTCCTGTTTAAGAGGTTTGAACTCTTCTTTTGGCCACCAGTTGAGGTACAAACATTGACCAGGGGTCTTTAACCTTTACTGTCTCCTGCCAGCTAAAATTTGTCTGGAGCCCTAAAGCCTATTTTACCCTTAAAGTGCTGATGAAACTTTTTTGACTTCCTCTAATTTTTCAACACATAATACAATATGACAAAATAGGTTGGTTTCTGCAGTTCTAAGTCAAACAGGCTTTTTTTTCACACGAAAATCCAACGTTTTCATGAGCGCCACGTCACCAATTACGTCAGTGGCTGGAAAACCGGAAAACCCCACTGCCATGTAGTCATATCATTGGGAGAACACAGCGCGTGGCTGCTCATTGTACACACAGGATGGAGCGGTTGAAAACATGGACGATGGTTCCAGCACATGTAGTCTGGAATTGGTTTGTGTTGTCCAATCTACAGACGATTATAGTTCCGAAGAATGGGATGATAATGAAGAATCTGGGGGCATCAGACCATATAGGTTTGAGCCGTGCCAAGTGTGTCAGACTCAGAGAGTGACAGTGGAGAGGCACACATGCCCGCCGCAGCAGCGGCGACAAACACACAGCAGGGGAACACCAGTGTTATTCTTTTGTTACAGATATTGCAACAAATTATTTGTTCTTAACTATAATTTATAGTTACATTATAAATTATACATTATACATTACCCTCCCCCCCAACTATAATTTATTTAAACCCGATTTTTCAATAAAGTCATAGCAGTGGCTCAGGCATAGAGTTTATTATGGATTATATTTTGAGTTCTTGTTGTTTTTGTTTTGTACATGTGTTTTATGTGCGTTTTGAGCCACTTTCAAGTGGGTACTGTCCAAGATTCGCCAGTCCGAACACACGCACCCTCTCTCTTTGACAGTCAGCTGTTCATGGTTTGTGTGCATCATCTGCCGTGTTGTCAGCCAGTCAGTGTTGCCAGCGCTATCACAACGTGTTGGCCGCTCCACACAGCCGTGGTTCTGTTGCGCCTCTTGAAGCAATGTCGGCCCTGGGGCGCAACCGTGGTTAACACGTCTCCTCTCCATGTTCGCTGGGCGATGTCGGCCCCAAACGCCAACTGTGGGTGTTTCTGTTTATTTTTGTGGGTCTTCATCTTTTTGGGAACTGTTGTCATCATTCTTATGTTCAGTGCATGTGCTGTGGTGAATTCTGTGCGAAAATTCATTCATCATGACCCTCCATGTGCTCTTACGCAGGGTAGGGAGAGGGATGATGAACTAATGCAGATTTGCATGCAGGGTTTATCACAGCACATTTAATACAGAAAGATAGACAGTTCCCTGAAAGGTGAAGACGTACAAGAAACACAGACACACTTACTGATGGCGTTCGGGGGCCGGCATCGCCCAGCAAACGAATGAGAGGAGACGTGTTTGCCACAGGTGCGCCTCAGAACCAACATCGCTTCAAGTATGCTCGAGAGCCACGGTAAACATGGAGTGACTAGCGTGTCGTGAGAGTGCTGAAAATTCTGGCAGACAAACAGCACAGATGACAATACTATGGACCATTAGTGCATGACTGGCAAATGGCTGCGAAGTACACACACTGCTGGTGATGGTGTGATTAGAAGCACCTGGGTGAGGACCGGGAAAGATGATCAGCGGGAGTTTGAATCAGCTGGTGAAAATGATAGAGGGGACGTAGCCAGACCGGCGAGATGTCAGCATGAGATCACAGAAAGTAGGTCAAAGCTGCACGTAAATCCATTAATCCTTCCCTTCCTCATGCGCTCCTCCTGCATAAAAGCAAACGAGGAATGCACAAGGAGGCTTATGACAGTTGGAGCTGAAGCGTGTGATGTTGTCTTTCACGGCCTGCTGTTTATCTAAGCCTGCGACACAACGTGAAGGCATAGCCGTAAAATTAAAACAAGAAACCAGAGAAACTGTGAGCTACAAAGCTGCTGTCATTCCAATCAGCAACACCGGAGTCCATTCTGTCGTTTACGTCATGGGGGTGCTGCCCTTAATTCAGTGGACGGCACCACAGTCCAGTCAGCGGCTGCTGTTTTTTGACGATAACTAGTTTATGCAGGCACGGTTGTAAATGTTATACTGATCATCGACAATGACTTTTGGGTTTACACAACAGCCTAAAAAATGTCAAAATCGTGTCATCAGCCCTTTAAAGTAACTGCTTTAAAAGTTGTGTATATAGATATAAGGGGTGGGAATCTTTAGGTACCTCACGATTCAAGCCAGAATCGATTCAGGGGGTTCTGGTTCGATTCTGAATCAATTCTTGATGCATCTTGGTGCATCTTTTTTTTTTCTAACCTAGAAATATTAGACCTCTAATTAAGCAGTATTACACAAGAGGGAGTATGGTATCATTGAATATAGTAACTGCAGTTGTGATACATATAGCTGAGGGCATTAGAGTATCACACCCATAGTCAGTATATTCATGATACCGTACAACCTCGAGTGTAATATTGCTTTTATACAACAGTTATGCAAGCACAGTTTATTAAATGACAGCAGTACTGGGCAAAATATTATAATTTGTTTGTTTAACCAGTTATTTTGCACAGCTGAGAAAAATGGTCCCTTCTTAAATGTAGCCAGTAACTGCTGCTAAACATATTTATCAGCATGAAGACATCTATTCTCATTTCACACACATGTAAAAAAAATAAATATTGTCAAGTGCAAAAGTAAGAAGACCTGAGATTAAGGTGCCAATAGCTAGCCAGTAGCTCCTAGTTAGCATGCTAGTGATCGCATGCTCCGCTCGCTTTTTCTTGGCAGTTTTAGGTCAAATAAAAGAGTCCATGACCACAAAGGTATTGTGATTTGTTAATCGAGACAATAAATCCAACTGTAGTGCTGCCTATTTTTTTTTTAAAGAGACGTGAAACAGCTTAACTGCATTTATACAAGGACAGAAAAGGGTGGGACTTCCGGGTCACAGATGTATAATTTCTTGTCAAACAGCGCCTCACTGTGGACATTAAGGTATCCAAAACAGTACTGCAATTCTTACTGAGAGTTGATAGTAAATTACTGTTAACGGATACGTGAACACCTTTGAAGCAGAGTGATACATATCCAGTGAAACCTTGGAGTGCAATAATTGTGGATTTTAGTAACTCCTGGAATCCCTATTGTCCAATCAGATTGCTCGGTCGGAACTAACTGTTGTATAATGAAAAATATAACCACCTGCCTGTGTTTGGTAGTTCCATGTTTTGGTCTAGCTGTGGCTGTGCAGGTTGGGCGCTGCAACTGTCTGCCACACATCTACGCTTCACCTACGCGTGTTGAATGTAATCTATGGTCTATATGTCCAGACACCACGACTGCGACGCCCCAGCAAACTGACCTGAACACCCAGACTCAAATAAAATGAAGAGTCTGTGCCGGGTCCACATGCGTCTCTGCTCTGTGCCACGTCAAAGACCACCCGGGTAGGCACCAACTTCTGCTTCTCCGGTTATGCTTTTTTTGTTTCATCAACATTAGTTACATTATTAGTTAGCATTTAAAAATCTGAATCTTGAAAAATTGAGCGTCGATTCAGAATTTTTCACATCTGTGTTGCAGTGTGAATCACACCAAAATGTATCCCTTACTCCCAGTTGTCACCTGGCTTGTTTTATTATTAACTTAGGTGTGCAGCATCATGTGGTCAATGCTATTACATGAATTGTTTAGCTTTCCATCATTTAACCATTCCAAATAGCAATGCAGGGACTCTGAGGAAACCTGTAAAACAAAATAAGGCACATATCTTGCTCCCCTTTGTTATCTAGTTTATTTTAATTTTTATTTATTAACTTAGGTGCACAGCATCCCTGGCTGTCAGCATTACTGTTGGCTTCCCTCTGCAGCTACTAGTCAGGGCATTGAGGGTTCACTACTAGTGAGCTGACTTGCTCGTTTCTGACCCCTGCCGTCTCTCAAAGTTGCTTTTTAGCTTCTATCGCTCCCAGGCTCTGAGCCCTGGTCAGATCTGGTCTCTGCGCCATAGCAAGGCAACTATCACTCTGCTTGCTGGTGGCTGGAAAGGAACCTCAGGACACCCGGTGGCTAGGACAGGAGACCCTTAATCAGCGAAAGGCAACAGAAAAGTGTGGGGAGCCGGCCCACAGCAGAAACATTCATATACAAATGTATGCAGATGACACGGTAATATTCACACCTGCAAAAAAAAACACAAGAAGCTGTCTGTATTTTTACAACAGCAATGACTTAAATCCATGACTGGATTAATAATTCTTGTCTCCTACTAAACACTAAAAAAACTGTTTGCATTATGTTTACCAAACAAATTAGGGGTGTAACGGTATGCCTAAAATCATGGTTTGGTACGTACCTTGGTTTTAAGGTCACGGTTCGATTCATTTTCGGTACAGTAAGGAAACAAAATGCAAAACATAAAACCGCTTATCTTTTGTATAAGCAGGAACATCCATCTTCTTCTGCTTAATCCTCTGGTCGCGCTTTGAAAAAAAAGAAAAGAAAGAAAAGCAAACCACCAGCAGTAAATTCTCCAATAAATAAAATGTATACAATAAAATAAATACATTTTCTTTTTAGCAAATGAACCATGCAGACAAGTGCAACAATAGAAGTTTGAATAGTCTGAATTATTCTTTTGTTTTTTTGGAAATTAAAGTTCCTTATTGCCTGAAGCATTGTTTTTAACCAGGGTGCTCTGACATGTTCAGGTTTCTGTGGGAAATTAATTATCTAATTTTACTTGTTAATTGGTCCAAAAAATTGCAAATAATTTGTCATTGTGTATGGGTCCTGAAGGCACCCATGCACAACAACAGCAAATTATTTGCAATTTTTTGGACAATTATGATGATGATGATGATGATGATGATGATGAAGAAACATATCAGGGCACCCTTGAAAAACACTGGTGCAGCATTTTCATTAAAGGATGGTATTATTTTCTGGCTGAAGTCGGCACAACAAGGAACTTCTTACCAGGGCTCAGTTACCTTCAGCATGTGTTTAAACCTGGTGTGGCATTTGTTATTGCTTTGGCTCGATCTGAGAAGCCCTGGAGAGCATGTCTAAATGCCGCTAAAAGCTGCGCTTGCACCGTGCTAGTTTTTTTTTTTTTTTTTTGGTGCTGCACTGATATTCACGTTCACGTGGTGCCATTTCAAATGAGTTAACTGCCAAAAGCATATCCAATGCTGTTTTCATCTTATTCACTTGCCTTTGTCTGTTCACATATTTCACTGGAAAGCCGAAGTGTTCCCAGTCAGGAGACTTGCGAAGAGGGTCTTCAGGCTCTGGCTTCTCCATACAGCCAGGCATGACAGTCGTTAGTCAGAGGCTGGGCTGCACTGTTTGTTTACATGTACGGCTAATAGTCTGAGGCAGTTGCACTTCCTCTCCATTACTCAACATGGTCGGTGTGGAACCTCGGTACGCCTCTGTACCGAACTTAAGGTGCCGTACTGAAAAATCCGAATACATGTACCATTACATCCCTACCAAACAATGATCAAATATTACAGACTCAAACATTTTCTTAAAAGGGGAGGAGCTGCAACTAGTCAAGGAATTTAAGTGCCTCGGTGTGATTTTAGACTCCTCATTAACCTTTAAAAAACATCAAAAAATCTCAACCATAGTCAAATTCAATCTAAGAAATTTTAAACAAATTAGACCATCGCTGACAGTTAGTGCAGCCAAAATGTTTGTGCAATGATCTTCTCACACACAAAAAATACTGTTTTACCAATTGAGCTCAGTGGTGTAACCATAATCAAACCCATTGAATTTTTATACAAAAAAGCCCTAAAAATATTTGATAAGAAAGATTCCACATATCATTGTTGTCACATTTACAAGAAATACAAGTTTCTGTCTTTTGAAAATGATAAAACTCTCAAATTTGCCTGTTCAGTCTATTAAATATTAAATGGCTATGCACCACCCCCGGGACAATATATTAAACTGAGGATTGTCACCGGTACAACCACCAGAGCAATCACTAGAGGAGACTGTGAGGTGCCCCACAGATGCACCACATTTGCTCAATCTGTGCTATCAGTGAGGGGCTCCAAGATGGGGAATAACATACCAGCTGCAATCAGAGAACATACCACACTAAACACTTTTAAGATGATTGTAAAAATTGGCTTTTAAACAATCAAAACTGTACCCATAACTAGTGGTTACTCTGCAGCATACGCATATATATATATATATATATATATGCCCGTGCGGCACACACACATGCCCCGCCTCTTGTTTATTGTTGTTGTTTGGTTTTGTTGTGAGGTGCTTGGGTACATGTGTGTGTGTACACATACACAGCACTTCACTCGTGTGACATTTGAATGTTTTGTTTTGTAGCACCTTAATTCTTGCACTTTAGCATAGTCACATTGTACAGTTCCATTGCAGTTGTTCTGCTCGTGTATGATTGTGTGTTTTTGTGACCAGCCGGGGGACTACAGATGCAAATTAGCAGTATTGTAATTTACTTAGTAATTGTAATTTATTGTAATGTCCCTTTCAATTAAACATTAAACTAAACAACAGACAGATACTCATTAAGGAATACATTACTAGGCAGTTTGCCATTAGCAAGGACTTACTTGGTCTGCATCAATGCAGAACCTTATTAATAGGGAGCTGGCCATCTGCAAAGACCTGAAGTGCTAATCTTAATTATCATTTGTCCGGCCTCTGCTTGTCAATAAAGTTGTGAAGCAGAGGTTGCGCTAGACTTTTTTTTTAGTTTAGTTTAATGTTTATTTGAAAGGGACATTACATACTAATGAACATTAATACAAAAGTAAGTATGCCAGATTTAGCAATACTGCTAATTTTCATCTGTAGTCCCCCGGCGGGTCACAAAAACACACAAACAATCATGCACGAGCAGAACAACTGCAATGAAACTGTTTATCTGCCATTTTGACAGACGGGTGTAAAAAAATCTGTCATAATCTATTATTATTTATCATTTTAATTAGATCACCCTCAACAGTGTTTCCTCTGGCTTAAAGACCTTGGTGCGGTGGCAACATATTTTTCCGGGGGGGAAGGGGGGGCAGAAAACACATATGTATGAATATGTTAATTTTATACTTTTTATTTCTTTTTTTTAAATTTTGCACAGTAACTTTGGATATAATAATAATGATGCGTCAGATTTATATATCGCTTTATTATAGACACTCAAAGACGCCTTTTACAGATACATTATTCATTCACTCAAGACAGACAATGGTTGTGGTAAGCTACTACTGTAGCCACAGCTGCCCTGGGGCAGGCTGATGGAAACGTGGCTGCCAATCCAGGCCAATGGCCTCTCCAGCCACCACTGAACATTTATACATATTCATACCCAGTGTTATGGACACTGGAGGCAAGGTGGGTAAAGTGTCTTGCCCAGGGACACAACGGCGGGATATCTGGGGAGAGCGGGATTTGAACTGCCAACCATCCGGTTATTTGATGACCCACTCTACCTCCTGAGCCACTGCCATGTATATGAAACTTACAATTTGAAGTATTGTTCAACCAAGGCTTGAATGTGTGAATATTGGGCCATTTGGGGGCCCACCCAGACGTCCTGTATTTGGACTTTTTACTGGTGTTATCCTTCTCTCCTTCCTCTGCCTGAACACTTTCCTCTCCTTGGCTCCTCTCTTCTGTCTCATCTTGCCCTCTCTGAGCTCTGTCTAGTTCAGGTTCTCTCTCTGTCTATGGTGGTATACAAACAGGTTAGAAAATATCAAGTGCCATGTAAATTAAAGGAGACAACCAAAAGTTTCTAGTTAAGGGTACAAAGAGCACCCACTTAAAACTTGAGTAATGACTTCAGTCTTGAAGGTTTGAGGTTTTTCTCCAAAATTTATAACAAATTTACTTATAGTTTTCTACTTTTCTCTGTAAATTTATCTACAGTTGAAACCATTTTTCTCAAATTTGTAATTTCCTCATGTAAAATTGACTTTTCTTTTACATTTGAAACTTTATTTTAAATTTGTGGATTATTTTATGACTTATTTTTGTCTGTTTTTAAAATAAAATTACTGTTTTTTAAATAAATTTGAAACTTTACTAAAATTTATATTTTTGACCATAACTTTGTAGTCAGAACAGAACAGCAATTTAACTCTCATTACAAAGAAAAAAATATTAATAAAATTGTATTTAATGATTTAAATTAACTTAAATGACCAAGGATGCCGTTATTTCTGTTATAATATTTCTATATATTTATAGTTTGTTTGTTTTTTTTAGAAATCTCCTCACCACCAAGAAAAACCTCCCTTATTTTGAAGTCCAAATGCTGGCACATTTAGTTTGTCTGAAGGCTGCTGACGGATTAAAGTCATTGACTTGGTGAATTTTGGTCATCTATAACTTGCCAGGTACATAATAGGGAACATAACTTAATATTGTAGTGGTTGGTGAAATACAGTATATCCTCAGCAATTCATCAGTCCCCCTTGCTTTTCCCTTCATATGAAGCCGGCTGCATTTGAATTTTAACCACATCTCTTAGCTAAGCGACTCTTCCATTATTGCTCCCGTTTCCAGTGGGTTAAAACCATGATAAATGCCTCCAGTGCTTACGTACCTCTTCTGTTTTTTTTTTTTTCCGTATTTAAAGTATTTTAATAAACTCATGTTTCTGTCGGACAGTCAAGGCTTATTTATGCTGCATTTCCCCTCTAGTCCACCTTGGTCCGCGTGCGCTTTGGACAAGCCCAGCACGCACGCAGCGCTGTACATGCTCACTTTTTTCATCTACCCAGGCCAAGTAGCTGACAGGTGCACACAACTATCATTTGTAGTTTCACTCCCACCCGATAGGTAGCCCCAAGGCACTGACACACCAGGATTTTCACCAACGAAGAAACGGCGGACTTCTTCACAAAGTTTCTCTTCAAATAGAGTCCATTTCTGCTGTTTGACTTCCCGGTTTTCACTCCTTTTCCACGAAGATGTTGCTGCCACTTGCGAGACACTGCCTGCTGACTGACTGGAAAGCTCACATGGGCGGGGCAATTCTAAACTCCACGTGGATGATGGCCACGCTCGTTGTTCGTGTGCGTGCTTGCGGAAAGTCATTGCTTCATATATTTTTCTTAAATTCATCTCTCCTTGGCGTGGTGGTAAATTTTCTGGCGAGGCAGGCCGCCACCCAGAAATGTTACCAGAGGATACCCTGCTCAATATAATCTGTCAAAATGACAGCTTTCAGATTCTTCTGTAACTACTGAAAGAAATCTGTCAATTAAGAACTGTTTTCAACCTCTGTTTTGAAGTTACATTGCAATGTGTAAAACTGCTATCGCCCTCTGTCACACACTCAATTGTTAATCACATCATGGCGGATGGAGGCGGAGATAAAATAGGTGATAAAAAAAAAGCAGCTGGCATTTTTAACGTGGACGTTTGGGCACATTTTGGATTTCATGAACTCACTGGGAAGCATGAACTGGACAAGACACATGCTGCCTGCAAAAGATGCTCCACAGTAGACACCCCAGGAACACGATGAACCCGAGGAAATGCGGCAGGCATCCCCACCCAAATCCTACACCAACCCTGAACAGCAAGCTGGGCACGGGAAAGGGGGGGGGAATAGAGGAGGCGCCACCAACTCTGTTGACCATCTTGGAGCAAAAAGCCCAAACCACTCCTAGCAGCACCCACAGTTGGAGATCTCCGACCCCACTCATTGACAATGAACGCAGATTCTTACCAACCAACAACAGCCACAGTATAAACTCCCACCATGAAGCTACTTTACTGACAAGGCTGCTCCCACGCTGCACAAACCAACCACAGCAAAGGTAATGGAGTCCCTGCATAAAGCTAATGGTGCAACCATTACCTGTGACTGAAAAGAAGCAGCTCTTTTATAGACTTGTTGTCTGATTATGCACTTTCTTAAAAAGAGTTCATATTTACCAGACTGATTCTATTAATTCATGAAAAAGTTGTCATGTAGTGAGGCAGGGGAGATTTATTTATAGCACGATCCACATAGCAATTCAGTGTTTTTCCTTTCATAAATAAAAAAAGGCTAACATATAAAAAAGGCATTATCGAGAAACATTAAAGAGATGCATCATGAATCGTTTGGCATTCAAATCGTTTATGGCTGAATCGTAACCGAATTGTGAGACCACCTAGTCGGCAAGCTACAGCTTTGTTGTGGATTGAGAGCGGCACTCTAGTGCAACATCCAGTGATGGATAAAAACTCTGACTGCTTCGTTAAATGAAAGCACCAAGGTGCTGATGCCTTGGTGCCCATAGCAGGGAGACATTGATGATAAAGGTGAATTAAATTTGTGTTTATTTTAAAATAAAGCCGTATCTGAAGATTTTGCCAAGTAAAAATTTGATCAAATATGGTGATACAATGATACAAGCCTTTAGTTCCACTTGATTTTGACCGGGTGAGCTGAAAAGCTGGAAACACACACACACACACATTGAGTGATTACCGTGTGCCTCCGCTGCATCGAGGCATAATAAAAGGTAATGATGCAAAGAGCCACTGCAGTGGGGCTGGAGATCTGTACACAACTCCAAAACCATGGGTTGCCGACCTCCAAAATAGCTCGGATATAAATATGGAGACCGAAGGAGGATTATGTCATGGGGTGGTCCGTCCGTCTGTCCCATTTTTGTGAACTCAACTCCTCCTACAGTTTTGTTACTTTTGTTTTGGAAGTTGGTACCAGGGTTTGATATAGTACACCGATGTGCATATTGCATTGTGACTCTGATCGGAGGATTTTTACAGGAGTTTTGGAGCAAAAAGTCAGATGTCAATGTTGGTATTCCCTATGCCCTATTACTATAGAGTGCGTAAAGCTAAGGCCACCAAACTTGCTACACAGGTTCACCTTGGAATCCCCCTAGCTATGGGATGTATACAACTATTTTTGCTGTATATTCATGGATGATAGGCTTATCATAGTTTGGTTCTGCCCCAATGATTATACACAAAAGTGGAAAACTACTCTTCTTCAGTGACGTATTGGGATTTTCAAAGAAAACAGAGGCATCGGATATTGCACTCGCCTTAGAGTGCTCTTGTTAGTTTTCAGTTTGGCAAACTGTCACACACAATAATGAAGAGGAGTGTCTTATCATCTTACTGGAGCTAGCCACTAGAAGGTGGTTTACATGCGTAGGGTTCCATTTTGGCAAGCCCTCATGCTGTCCATCTTTATTTATTACAGTGTACAGTGTATGCATACCTATTATGGATCAAGGATTATTGAGGATCCACGACAAGGAGACAAGTGATTGTTACAGGCTAGCTGTCAAATAGCTGTCGGTAAGTTTCCTAAAGGTATGAAATGATACTGGAACTAATGGAAACCAAATTAATCTAAAGTCAAAGGAAATATACTTAAAAAAAATACAAAAGTGATATCTATGTATATTTGGAATAATTGGAATAAAAGTACATTTTTGCATAATTTGAAAGTTGAAGGTGGTTCAGGTAATTTTTCACAACATATCGAGTAATCCTTTCCCCTCGTTGTTGCTGCCCGTGTGTTTTCTGCCTGTTTACTGGTGTACCACCGACCCTCCTTGGCGAGGTGAGAATATAATATTTCACCACTCTCAGAAGAGGGCTCTGAATATCAAGTAAAACAAACTATCTTGAATCAAGAGCAGCAGATTTATTTTCAGCCTCAACTCTGTGAATATCAAATGAAAGAAAGTATCAGGATTCAAAACAGCCGCTGTATTTTCAGCAGCACAAAATCACTGTGTAGAAAAGGCTTTGGATTCCAACCGCTGAACCAGAACCTCATCAATCTCAGGGTGAATCTGCAGACCAGCAAAAGATGTGGTCCTGTAATGAACTTGGAGAACTGACTATGTGATGATGAACTTGGAACCTTGTTTTATCACTGCTGGTTTAATTATAACTATACTTTTCTTCCCAAAGAAAACTTATTTTAATGTGTGTCATTAATCAAAGTAAGAAGGTATTTAACTTGCTGTCACGTTTCATTGGTGAAGAATAGCTTGTTAGGGTGAAACTGTCTGGTCAGATGGGCGAAACAACCAGCTGTAACCAGAAAATTAAATATTAATTCTTAAATTACCTAATATATTACAGCAAACACAGAGGGTGTTTGATATATTGCTCCTTTGTGTTTACCCCCCTTGTTCAAAGAAGATAAGTTTTAATGCTACCGTGGAAATGTTTGACCTGGAAGGATGTGAGAGGAAGAAAGTGAATGAAATAGGAAAGTAACTGATCAAATATGACAGTATTTGTCTATCTACATTAAAGGTCCCATTCACTGAAAAACTGTGTTTTTGAAGGTTTTAACCTTCTGAAATGTGTTTATCGGTCACATGATTATCAAAAAAAAAAAAACATCAAAATGTTCACTTGTCTTATATAAACACACAACAGCCTTTATATCAGTTCTGTCTGTGAGGAGCTGGTTTAACTCTAAACCCAGCCTTAATGCCTGACCACTGCTCTATTATTGGCCAGCCTAATTGATCCGCTCCAGCCCTGTTTTCTGCCAGAGTTGTCTGCAAACATGTCGAGGAGATGCTGTGTACTTAGGCAATGTAAGGCAACAACAAGATTCTTACACATTAACTACCAAAGGACACATCTCTGAGAGAAGTGGCAAAAATGTACTTTTATGGACATTCTGGAGGATTTTAGCCCAAATTTATCATTCAGTTCTCGTCATTGCAGTACAGATTCATTCCAACACCATGGAAAGTATAACTTGGGTTTTGTCAAAAAGCTTACACTTGATACCACTGTACTGCACGCAGTGAGGCCGTAAAATAGCTAAACATTTCAAATCTAATACTGTGGTGATTGTGGAGAGACATGGCCAGATTATACTGTATCATATGCAACCACACAGTGCCTGCATTGGGTGAGCATGATCACAGCAAAATGGGCAAGGCAGCCCTCATTTTTCATGTCTGGAGTGTGGACCCGCAATGACGGCCAGCTGGGAATCTTCCAGCTCATACAGCAGAGAAAATAAGTATTGAACATGCCAACTTTTTTCTCATTATTAAACATATTTCTGATGGAGCCATTGATCTGAGATTTTCACCAGATATCAGTAACAACCCAAGTAATCTATACATACAGTACAAAGAAATCAAGGCAACTGTGTTCACAAAACAAGTTATATTTAATAAAGTAGAATGACACAGGGACTAAGTATTGAACATACTTGATGAAATTAATTTAATATTTAGTAGAAAAGATTTTGTTGGTAATAACAGCTTCCAGACACCTCCTGTATGGAGAAACTAGGCGAAGCATAGTTCAGGAGTGATTTTAGCCCATTCTTCCACACAAACTGTCTTGAAATCTTGACGATTCTGTGAGTTTCTTCTATGAACTTTGATCTTCAATTTCTTCCAAAGATTTTCTATTGGATTCAGGTCAGGTGACTGACTGGGCCATTCTAGCAGCTGTATTTACCTTCTCTGGAGCCAGTTGAGAGTTTCCTTGGCTGTGTGTTTGGGATCATTGTCTTGCTGAAATGTCCACCCTCATTTCATCTTCAGCATCTTGGCAGATGGCAACAGGTTCTTGACAAGGATGTCTCTGTACAATTGTCCATTCATCTTTCCTTCAATTATATGAAGTCTGCCTGTACCATGTGCTGAAAAATACCCCCACACCATGATCCTCCCACCTCCAAACTTCACTGTTGATATGGTGTTTTGGGGCTGATGTGCAGTGGTATTTCTCCTGCAAACATGCTGTGTGTTGTGGCATCCACAAAGTTCAGTTTTGCTCTCATCTGATCAGACTATATTCTCCCAGTATTTTACTCGTTTGCCCAAATGTTGTGCAGAAAACTTTAAATGAGCTTCAACATGCTTTTTCTTTCTGTCTTTCCAGGGCTCTCCATGAGTGGTCTTTGGCTCTTAGATAATGTTTCTGATAATTATTTTCACTTCTCTTTCAGAAATCTTGTGAGGAGCTCCTGCTCGTGTCCGGTTTATGATAAAATGATGTTCTTTCCACTTCCGAATGATGGCTCCAACAGTGCTCACTGGAACATTCAGCAATTTAGAAATGCACCTGTAACCAGTGCCATCATTATGTTTTGCAACAATAAGGTTGCAAAGGTCTAGAGAGATCTCTTTGCTTCTACCCATCATGAGTTCTTTGTGGTGTGACAATCTGATATTCACAGACTTTTTTAAAGACTGTCAGTCAGGACTTAAACAGCTGACATTAATTTGCACTGATGGGGGGTGGGATGGCTTTCTAAATTCTGATGGATTTCAAATTCAAATAACTTCATTTATCTGTTAGGAACTTCAATTGTGCATCAGCATCAGACAATCCGAGACACCTGTTCCATTAAACATCACATCCACATACCACATTCTCCATGTATCACAAACACCCCCCTCCCCCCAACAGTCTTGCATATGTACACATCCTCTATATACAGTGATAGTAAACTCAAGCTAAAAGTTAAGGAGTAATAAATTTAAAATCTCAATGCCTCATCCATTCAAAAGTCTGATAGATGTAGGCACAAAGCATTTCAGCTGGTTTCTTGGCTTTCTGTGCCTTTTTGCACCGCTTTTTCTTCATGCGTTCAATACTTATTCCCTGTATCATTCCACTTTATTAAATATAACTTGTTTTGTGAACACAGTTGCCTTGATTTCTTTGTATGTATGGATTACTTGGGTTGTTACTGATATTTGGTGAAAATCTCAGGTCAATGGCTCTATCAGAAATACGTTTAATGAAAAAAATGTTTACATGTTCAATACTTATTTTCCCCGCTGTACATGGTGTGGGAGCTGGGAGCTGTTTTAGTTGTGGTCATGCATCTTCTCGAGGGTTGTGCTGCATGGCAGACTATCCACAATCATGGATGCATTAGATTTTAATTTTGTAGGCATTAGATCTTCATTATACTGTTTATCTGGTCAAGTTTGGAACTTCTCATTTCTGTAATTTGTTAACTCGGTGAACAGTCAAACTTGGGCCCTGCTGTAGGTTTTGCCTCCTCACTTGTCATTGGCTTTGCCACACATGTCAACTGCAAAGCTTTCACCCAGTCAGATTTGGGGCTCATGAATAACACTGAAACAGCGTTTTTTGGGAGAGCTCACAGGTTGGCTTTTTTGATCATATGTAAAACAACACAGAAATTATTATCAAAATACAGATATATGTTATTGATGTCAGAATTTGAAATTAATCCATGAAAATGTTATAAATGGGATCTTTAAAGATAGAACTGTTTTCAGTTTCAATCATGTAAGATAAGTTGGCATAGACCTTTATTAATGTGCCAGTTTGTTATTAAAGGGAAAAGGAGAATTAATAAAAGTAAAACTGCAATAAATGAAATAATTGTGATGACCCTCCCACTATTTTGGAGATAGTTCCGGTCCCTTCACTCCCATTTCACTGCCATGCCTGATTCAGTTTCTGGTCTCTGAGTGTCTTTTAGCTTTAGTGGTTAGTTGGTGGGTTTGTTCAGTTGTTGGTTTGTTTGTTTGTTTGTTGAATCCCTTGTTGGATTTTTGCTCGGTTGTTTCATTTGTTTATCGGTTGGTTGATGGGTTGGTTATTTGCTTGGTTGAGTCATTGTTTTGTTGCTTGGTTGGTTGGATCGTTCGTTGGTGGGTTCGCTCATTTGTTGGTTGTTTTGGTTCATTTGCAGTTTTGTTGGTTGCTTTGTTCATTCTAGTGGTCCCCTTGTATATACCCTCGTCATGTCACTTCTGTTTGTGACGATTGGGGGTCTGGCCAGAAACCTTTGCATCATATTCCAATACAAGGGGTGTGGAACATGGAGCCACAATCATCTCTGTCTCTCTCTCATATCTAGTACTTACTTGTGCTGTTAAAAAAATCTTAGCTAGCTACAGACCATATTTTTTTGCCTCTTAATTTTATGTAGTGTAGTGTTGTTCATTTTGCAACTTTAAAGATGTGGAATGTAAAACACTGAATTCAAAAATAGTTAAAATGCTGTTGACAACAATGTGCATTAAAACCTGTGCCCCTTGTCTCAATAATTATACTGAACATTTATTTTGGTTACTAGCATAGATGCACATGCACACATAAATGTCTGATCTCCACTTCCGCTAGCTGTTTTAATCTACGAGAAAAGCATAAAAAAGTCATGAGGAAAAAAAAATCAAATTTTCATCAAATTGTTTGCATATATAAATACAGCCCCCATGTCCCGGACCCAAGTACTTACATATTTATATTAGCATAAGTGGTGGACCACGATTTGAAAAAAATTAATCGTAATTAATCTTCGAGATCGCGGATACAAGCGGCTGAAATGAGCTTTCTCCGTAGGATTGCTGGACTCACCCTCAGAGATAGGGTGAGGAGCTCAGTCATCCGGGAGAGGCTCAGAGTAGAACCGCTGCTCCTCCACATTGAAAGGAGTCAGTTGAGGTGGTATGGGCATCTGATTAGGATGCCTCCTGGACGCCTCCCACTTGAGGTGTTTCAGGCACGTCCCACTGGAAGGAGACCCCGGGGCAGACCCAGGACTTGGTGGAGAGACTATGTCTCCCAGCTGGTCTGGGAACGCCTTGGTATCCCCTCTGAAGAGCTGGAGCAGGTGGCTGGGGAGAGGGAAGTCTGGGCTTCTCTGCTTGAACTGCTGCCTCCGCGACCCGGACCTCCGGAAAAGCGGTAGAAGATGGATGGATGGTAATTAATCTTTTGAAAATGTGTTTGCTCATGATTAATCATGATTACTTGCATTTTTTCTATGTAATGGAACTTAAGCTTGTCATTTTTCAAGTTTTTCATACTGCTGTTAACATGGGAGTGGACAAATGTGCTTGCTTTCTACAACTGCAGGTTCATTTACAGTAAAGCTTCCAGGTTGTCAATAAATGCCAACAACTATTCAGAATATTCTCCCAAAAAATCCTTTTGGCACTTACAGTCAGTAACCATAGTCGCTGAGTAACAGTGTGTCAGCCCCAGCCTGCACACAACAATCAACCACAGCACCCAGCCAAAGCAGTCAATCACCTCCATTTTCGATGTGAGTTCCAGTAGTAGATGGTTCAGTTTGTTTTCTAGACAGCAGACAACTGTGAACAGAACTGATGGAAGTGTTCGCCCGGGTTAGCCTTTTCCTGCTTTTCACGGCACAATACTGGCAGTGACATGACTGTAATGTAACAGTGACGATCCCGAGCTTTGCCGCTTGGATCATGGAGCATCTTTCATCCACCAGCGCTACCCACAACCCAGGTCTGGACTCCAGAACCTCCAGCTGTCGGGGGCTGCAGGCAGCGCCCTCTCCTCTCTTCTTGCCAGCCTCATCTCTCCAGCGTTCAGGATATGATTGTGCATCGATACGGCCCATATGTCCACGTAGTGTGACAGCGATACTCCAGCAAACTGATTTGAACACGTAGAATTGAATAAAATGAAGGGTCTGTGCCATGAATAGAGCGTCACGTGACTGTTTTGACCTGTGCCATAGACTGTCCTATTGCAACAGTACCCATATTTTGAGAGTTTTGCTGTCACTAATCGTGATTTTAAAAATTGTTTGTGATCAACAGGGTGTGGGTTTATTGACGATCAATGTGATTAATGGATCCACCACTAATTAATATGCCACACATTTACAGTGAATTAAGAACAACTTAAAATAAAAAAGGTAATGAATTCTCAAGTCACAAATTTGCATGTAAAAAAAAAGAACAAATTACAAGAAAAACTTGCAAATGTACACAAAATAAGTGAATGTAGAATGATGTGGTAAAAGGTGTGCTGCTCATTTTATACCAGTAGTACTACTCAAAGTCTTTCAAGTACCTTAAGCCTCAAATGTATTTTGCAGCTCCATGCAGATTTTTAGGCCAAAGTGAAAGGAAATGGCTCTTCTTTACAGAAAGGTTTTCAATCCTATGTCATAAACAAATTGGATAGGTGTGTGTAATAAGGAAATGCAGTAACCAGGGCCTTATAGAACAGTACAAAAACGATACGGGTAAAATAGGAAAGTAGTGTTGGTTATGACAATGAAGGCAGCCTTGGAAGTAAACTGAGTGATTAAATGTAAAAAAAAAAAAAAGTAATACATAGTTTGTTGTTGGTAGTGTTTGACTCTTCAGTTGTACATAAGAAGGGAGTAGAGTGATAGTTTGATATTCCCTGATCAAAAATAATCTCTCTACCCATGTTGGCTGAAAATGAATCGGTTTATGCACCAAATTGAAATATCCATTTTCATACACTGCATGGACAATTTAAGTTACTTTCTAGATATGCTGATCACTTTCTGGTTGCTTCTGCTTCTTGTTTGTCACTTTGCTCCAACTTCTCCCAAAAACATTCAACGGCTGATCCATTTTGCAGCCATCTTTTTGTCTACCTTCATTGTTCACATTATGCTGCAACCAGGGCTTGACATTAACACCCGCCCACCTTCCACTGGCAGGTGGATTTCACCGGTGGCAGGTAAGACAGCCACTCACACTAGCCACTTTGGCGGGTGTAGTTTTCTTAAGCAACCTCTAAATAATAAGCCTATCGCAGTGTGAGACTACAAAACTACAACTCCCATAAGCACCATCTGTGCGCACACAGTGTATTCTCATTGGTCCACTGTTGGCAGCAGCAGCCCCGGTACACAGGAGAAGATGCGACCGGAGTCCGTGCTCAGCGTGCTGGGTACAGCTGAAGGCGCTGATGGTCTGCTCCGCAGTTTGGTTCATTTTATAGCCAGTCTGGAGAAACGACGATGAACAGACAGCAGCCGCGCTCAGCGATCAGATCGCAGGATAACTGCCCCTGATCCCCCACCCAGCGGTGAGATTAGCCACTGCTTTCTCTCCTCACATAAACTCCTTCCTCTGTGGCTAAATATTTTTAGAGCAAGAAGCTCCTGTTAGTTTAGCAAATTTAAGTTTTTGTGTGACTGAGAGAAAAAGTGACTAAACTTTGTGTTGCTGTAAAGCGCAAATGAAGCTTCTTCTGAGGTGAACTTCTGTTAATCTGTGATTATCTGTGATATCTGTGATGTACAGCTATTTCATGGAAGTAAAACCTCTAATTATGTATTTTTAATGTGCTGGTCCAGTGGTGTCAAACATGCGGGCCACGGGCCAAAAAACGACCCACCAGGGGCTCCAAGTTTTTGTCTGAATTTACATCTTTCTTTCTAGTAAATGTCTGACTTTTTCTACTGATTAGAGTTGTTCATGTAAATTTGAGACATTTTTCTCCTCAAGATGAGACTTTTTTCTCATCAGTTTTCTTCTAGTGAAAACAGGTAGTGTAGATTTAGATTAAATCCATCAGCAATTACTAATGATGTCGTGCAGCCCTGAAGGCGTGTCCCAATTCATAGGGGTCATTTTCAACCCCACCCCCTGGCCTTTGATTTCAAGGACCAGTGGGTGGGGGGAGGCAAAGGGGAAGAGGTACAAATGAGAATTTGGATGGACCTCAAATCTACCTGTACTTCACTCTCATATTGCAAATATCTTTCCTGATTGCTTTACATTAGTTACTCCTGTTAATAATTAAAACAGTGTTTTTCTTGCTATTTCTATATATGTATAAGGGTCATTTACATTTAAAAAGGTTGTAAATTTAGTTCAAGTAAAATTTAGCATGGAGTAGTCAAATTTGATCATATTAACCATCATTTTCCAACCACAAAACTGTGGCTAGTGAAAAGGCTGAGTAGCTAGTGACTTTGGAAAATCCCTAGCCACAGTGGCCGGTGAGCAAAAAAGTTAATGTCAAACCCTGGTTGCAACAATATTTAGCTCCAAACACTAATGTGCTGCTCTCAGATCCAGCAGTGACCCAGACACAGACAGAAAAAAAAAAGATTAATGAGAATAATAATCCTGCTGGTTGATTCAGAGGTTAGTATGGTCTTAGGTCAATTTTTAGGTCAGTTTCATAATGAGAGTGAATGACCTAACAGAAGTACAGGGAAGTGGATTACTGACAGTGCTGAACACAGTGTGGGGATCACCTCAGGACAGAATTCATGCCAGTAACAGCTGGATCTCTCTGCTCTAACCCAGATGTTGTGTCCATCATGTGGTCAGTAAATTGGGAAAAACAGTGCAGCTGTTTCAGATCTTTTTTTTTCTTCTCATTTTCTCTTTGATCATCTTCAAAAGATTTAGAATTTAATAATTTAGGCCCAGTCCAAACATACACAGGTATTTGTACAAATGTGTTTTTTTTAAATATTTTTTATACGTGGTTTTCACCTTTTATCCACCCATAAATGCCAATGTGAAGATTTTCACTGGCTCCAGCAACAACACTGGACTGGAAAACCATAGGTTTTCTCAGCTGTTTCTATGGCAACGGCTGATGCAGCCTAGACTGTGCTGCTGTTTTAACAAAGTTAAACATTACATTGGTATGTTTGTATATACGAATTGTATCTTAGTCAGTTAGAATATTGTAAACAAAAAAAGCTCAAGATTTTCTGCAGTATAATTCTAAAAGATAAACTTCCATCTATTCAATATTGATTGCACACAGATATCTATATTTCAAGCCATTTTGCTTTAATTTTGATTATGGTGTTAGTTTCTGAATTTACATTACAAATGATATTCTAATCACAGTAGTAAATGTACAGTTAGTCACCAGTTATACTGAGGAACAGAGGTTTCACAACACAGTTTGTGCATTTTCTTGTAAATGGGGATTTCCTTTAAGCAGTGCTGGGTAGACACTACTTGTTTTTAATAAACAGGAAAAAAAATGGTGTGTGGGTTTACAAAATTATTCAGCAGATCCTCATTTTCCCTGAAGCTTCAAACCCATTCATGCCTGCATGATGAGGAGTTATTGTCTAATTTGACCTTGTTGGATTTTCTTTCCCCCTCTGTTATATTATTCTGTTTCTTTTAATCTGTACATTTAATCTATCCAAAATAAAGATTGATTGATTGATTGATTGATTGATTGATGTTCCACAATGGAGCAGAACGATTCACCCTTACTTGTTCATAAATAATCTCATTGGGCATCAAGTGTAATTAATACCTGGCTTAATGCCAAGCAGTGTTACTATCTTGCACATTTTCTCATCACTCATGTGCACACACTTTGGCCAGTGCAGAACCCATCTTCTAAACTAGCCATCACGATAACAGTTTGCCTAAGATCACATGCCTCTGTGTATTAAAGGGAATGGCAGAGCAGTGTTGGATTGGATTATTGCATGTTACACCCACAACACACATCTGAATAATTAGACCAACCCCTTTGCGCTTTTCGCACAGTGCAGATGCTGTTTTCCCGCTGTGTGATAATAAAATAGACTCGGACATGCCCATAAATGGACTGCCCCAAGTGGAGGAGTTTAAAGTAGAACTGAACTCACCTTTTTGCCAAAAAAGTAGAATAGCAGATTAATTCCTTATTACCTATTGTATTTTTCAACACATAAAAGAAATTTTTAGGCCGTGCGATGGCCAAGCTATAAGCCGATAAACTTTTGCCTCTGGCTGGCAGTGCCAAACAAACCGGAAGTAGTACAGACGACGCTGCGTGACGTCACGAGTGTGACCCTTATCAAAACAACAATGGCAGATGATAGCAGTTCCAGCAGTCAAGAACACCAGAGTTTTCAGAGTGAAGAGGCATTCAGGATCGGTGACAAGACAGAGGAGGATTCAGGAGTGTCAAGTGAACAGGAAGAGAGCGAGGGAGGCATCGAACCGTACAGATTAGAGCCAGAATTTTCGGGGGATTCCGGCACCGACTCAGACCGCAGCAGTGATGGGGAGGAGAGTCGCTTATTGAATACAGAATGGTGAGTCTTTACTTTGGCATGTTTGGGGTGTCAGGATAAGGAAAATTAACAATAAAAAAGAAAGGGAAAATATTGTGTGATTCTCTCATTGAGTTGTGCGGGCTCTCCGTGTTGATACCTGACTACATTAGAACATCAGGTATCAACACGGAGAGCCCGCACAACTGAAAATCTACCTCTCTGACCACCGCTCCACTCCTCTCCGCCCACCTCTTCACCGCTCGGGAATCTCGCAAGCTGATTGGCCGAGACGTTTTACCTCGCAAGCTGATTGGCCGAGACGTTTTACCCAGCGAAGGAAGACCGCATTCATTGTTCTTTATCGCTCGTGTTGCTTAGTGGCACTTTTCGCTGTTCTCTTGTGCCTTTTTGTGCAAAATAGTGCTTGTGACGCCCTTGGGGGGGGGGGGGGTGACGCTACTTCGCGGTTTTTCACTTTTCGCGGTCGGTTCTGGTCCCCATTAAACGCGATAAGTGAAGGATCACTGTATATCTAGAAACGCATCGCTTCCCGGTCGCTTTTCCTCCCCCTTTCTTTTCTTTTGTCGCCATGACAGCTTTCCTTGGCCACTGAACAGATCTTCCCAGGTGTTGGAAGTGTTTTGTAGTCGACTATCACGACAAAATGCACCAAAAACAACCAGTGTCGACGTGCTCGCAATGGTAAACATGGAGGACTGTGTCACACTCGTGACGTCACGCGGAACTCCGGCTGCACTTCGGCGGATTTGTCTGATTTTTCAGGGCGGGAAATTCAAAATCGCGATTTTCTCCAAGATTCCGGGATTTATGGAGGGGGTGCCAATGATAAATTATCTTTATAATTGTATGTACTATCACCCAGTGCCGTTCAATACCATTCAGTTCAATTCTACTTCAAGTATCTCAAGGTCTTATTCACGAGTGAGGGGAGAATGGAACGGGAGATTGACAGACGGCTCGGAGCAGCATCTGCAGTGATGTGGACTTTGTACCGGTCTGTTGTGGTGAAGAGGGAGCTAAGCTCTAAGGCAAAGCTGTTGATTCACTGGTCAGTCTACGTTCCTACCCTCACCTATGGTCGTGAGCTTTGGGTAATGACCGAAAGAATGAAATCCGGATACAAGCGGCTGAAATGAGCTTTCTCTGTAGGATCGCTGGACTCACCCTCAGGGATAGGGTGAGGAACTCAGTCATCTGGGAGAGGTTCAGAGTAGAACTGCTGCTCCTCCACATTGAATGGAGCCAGTTGAGGTGGTTTGGGCATCTGATCAGGATGCCTCCTGGACGCCTCCCACTTGAGGTGTTTTGGGTACATTTCACTGGGAGGAGACCCCGGTGCAGACTGAGCACACGTTGGTGAGACTATGCCTTCCAGCTGTCCTGGGAACGCTTTGGCATCCTCTCAGAAGAGCTGGAGCAGGTGGCTGGGGAGAGGGAAGTCTGGGCTTCTCTGCTTGAACTGCTGCCTCCATGACCCGGATCTCCGGAAAAGTGGTAGAAGATGGATGGATGAATAAATGCCCATAAATGCATCCTGTACCTTAGACAATAAACTGTTGACTAGCTCATCGTAATTTGGCCCTAAAAGTCTAAACTGTTAAAAAAGTTTCATTTCATTTGCATTTTTTAGCTGTGTCTGTTGTCTTGCAGCCTCATTGAGCTCAATGTAGCGACACAATGAACATAACCAGAGCAAAACAAAAACTACTGCTGTAACTAAGCTGCAGACAAGAGTTGCAAGAGGTGGATAATGTCGGACCTTGGGGTGAGAGAAATCCAAAAACCTTGAAAGCCTCATCAGTGACTAGACCAGCCCAGGTGTTCAGAAAGAAAAAAAAGTGCAGAATGGGCTCTGTGTCTCTCCCTCCGCTCACAGCAGGTTGTGTGTAATCTCCAGTGTGCTCACAGCTGGAGGCACCAGACCACTTTAACGTGAGAACTCCATCAGCAGCCACACACCCCTACCTCACACAGACGGAGCAGTGAGCCTCCTCTATTTTGATTACTGGCTAATTAGCCGTGCGCTTACCCACACACACACACAGGCTTACAGAAAATTGGTGTGCACAAACACACTGCTGTGCCTTGTGTAGGAGTGACTGATAGCATTGTAGCATTTTATTATCAGAGGAACAATGGACGCACAGCTAATGGCTGCTCATTTTGTGAGCGTGTGTGTGTGTCAGAGAGATTCTGGCCTCTCCTCATGTTCTCCTGTAATTACTGGAGGGGAAAAAAAAACTTGCAGTTTTCATTTTTTATTTATTTCTTCTGCGTAAAATCAGCTTCATCTGGCACAGGATCATCTCCATTCTCATTTTCATGCAGTCAATAATCGCAGCATGTTGTACGTCGCAGCAACATTTCAACCCAAAACTCTGACAATATGTGCTGCTTTTTTTTTGCTGCCGATGCATAAATTTAGTTTGGCTGTTTAAGCAAAGTGAGCTGCTACACACCACAGACGATAAATACCAAAGACTTTAATCTTCATACACAACTGTTGTGCAGTGAGCATGCTGTGATTTTCATCAGAGCCGTTTCTAGCTTTTGGGGGCCCTATACAAGATTGTGACTTTTTTTTGGGGGGGGGGGGGGGGCTCCTGTTTTTGTAATGGGGAAAAGTCCAAACATTTAAAGTGGAGGAAAAAGAAATCTCTCCTCTCCCAATAGAACCATTAAAGTACATGTGGGCCATTGTGTAGAGGAACAGAAAAAAAACCTGAACCATTACAGAATAAAAATTTGATCTGCATTTATATGAACGTTGCAGATTTGCAAGAAAAAAAATTAAAAAATTTACAAAAAAAAGTTGAAAATTTACAAGAAAACAACTGCAAATTTATTACGAAAAGAAGTGAATCTGAGAAAAGTCACAACTTATCTGGAAAAAAATTATGGATGCATGATATTATATTTTTTTTTTTTTTTTTTTTTTTTGCCAATAACCATCATAAACTCCTGATCAAAATCTTAAGACCGGAGAAAATTACAAGTATTCACATGTCACAGGTTCTAAGTAGAGCTTCAAAATGCAAAAAATAGAGAAGAGGCAATTTATTGAAAACTGCGTTTAAATTCAAACAGACTGTTCATTAGCTGATCAGAAGTTTAAGACCATGCACCCCCCCCCCCAAGAAACACCCCAAAATGAGCTAACAGTGTGCAGAAAAGACTCCAAAGGACCCACCATTCCTGTTGATGACTTCAAAAATTAATTTAGGCATGCTTGATGTGAGTGTTGCCAGGAGGCTGGCGGGCACTGTGGTGAAGATGACTGTGAAGACACAGGCCGATCCTCAACCCAAATTAAGGCCCTTACTGATGCCACCTGCAGCCCAGCCATAAGACGGCATCTACAAAAGAAGGGTTAAAAGACCAAAGCAGGTCTTCAAAGGCCACGTCTCCTCCCATGCCACAAACTTGCCTGTTTGGAATTTGCAGTGGAGCACCAAACATGGGACATTGAAAGGTGGAAGAAAGTTTTATTCTGTGATGAGAAAACTGGCATGACAAGGAGATCCTACCGGAGATGTTTCCTACACGGCGCAGTGGAGGAGGCTCCATCATGATCTGGTTTAGGGGAGTCAAATGGCAGCTGGCTGTGTGGGGATGTTGGAGCAGGCATCCTTCGTAATTGAGGGCCCTTGTCTGAGTAGTAATGACTGGGTCGTTCAACAGGACAATGCTGCCGTTCTCACCGCCAGCCTGATCTAGGACTTCTTCCAGGAGAATAACATTGCTCTTTTGGACCATCCTGCATGTTCTCCTGATCTACAGGTGCATCTCAATAAAGTAGAATGTAATCGCAAAGTTGATTTATTTCAGTAATTCAAATCGAAAAAATGAAACTCATATTATATAGACTCATTAAACACAGAGTAATATATTTCAGATGTTTATTTCTTTTAATTTTGATGGTTATGGCTTAAAGCTCATGAAAACCTCAAATTCAGTTTCTCAAAAAATTAGCATATTACATAAGGTCCAGTGTGAAGTTTCTACAGTCAGTGATGATTTGAGGAGCCATGTTTTCTGCTGGTGTTGGTCCACTGTGTTTTATCAAGTCCAAAGTCAGCACAGGCATCTACCAGCAAATTTTAGAGCACTTCATGCTTCCCAAGGTTGACAAGCTTTATGGAGATGCTGATTTCATTTTCCAGCAGGACTTGGCACCTGCCCGCACTGCCAAAAGTGCCAAAACCTGGTTTAATGACCATGGTATCGCTGTGCTTGATTGACCAGCAAACTCTCCTGACCTAAACCCAGAGAGAATCTGTGGAGTATTGTCAAGAGGAAGATGAGAGACACCAGCCTCAACAGTGCAGACGAGCCTAAGGCTGCTATCAAAGCATGCTGGGCCTTCATAACACCTCAGCAGTGCCACAGGTTGACCACCTTCATGTCATGCTGCATTGATGCAGTAATTCATGCAAAAGGAGCCTGATCAAGTATTGAATCCACACATGGACATACTTTTCAGTCGGCCTTTTCTATTAAAAATCCATTTTTTAAAATGAATTTTATTTAATATTCTAATGTTTTGAGACACTGAACTTGGGTTGAATTACTGAAATAAATCAACTTTTCTGTCACATTCTAATTTATTGAGATACACCTGTAAATCCCACTGAGAATGTTTGGGGATGGTGGACAAGGGAAGATTACAAAAATAGGTATCAGTTCCGGACCATAGATGCCCTTCATGAAGCCATCTTCACCACATGGAGCAGCGTTCCCACCAGCCTCCTAGAAACTCTCGCATCAAATATGCCTTTTGTCACAATCAGTGCCAATGCGCTGTTTGTACCCTCTTCCATGACTACAGCCTATGGGGAGCGACTGAAGGAACAAGATAGAAGTGGTACAGAAGTGTTTTGGGGTTTTTTTGTTTTTTTTCTGAAGGGTGGCTTACCTGTAGAGATGGTTTTAGGAGCTCAAAGAGGCTCAGAGTGAAAGTCACAGCTCTTCTGTATTGAAAGTAGCCAGTGGGGCTGATTTAGGCATTTAATTAGAGCTGTTGGAGGTCTGGGCTTCTCTGCTGAGACTCTGCTGAGTCTGCCAAATTAGGTATCTGGGGTGGCTACCAACGATAAAACTCTGAAAAAACATAACCTTGCCACTGTTAGAATTCACCTGGACTTCAATCTGAATTGTCTAATGAGCCATTCACATCTGCTTCTGGTTGTGAATTGAGATGTGGGGCTCACTGCAATAATGCCTTGAATTTCCCAGTGAACAAGTAAACCCACATAGATATTGTGTTGTTTACAAGGTAGCTTAGCAAAGTGACCACAGTTTTAATGGTTATTTTCTATATATTCTTTTCATCCCATCAGACATTCATGTTCCTAGCGGGTTCATTAATTTGCAGTCAGTCACATACCTGGTGTCATTCTGGCTTTTGTTTTTTAATTTATTTTGGCCATGATAGCCATGTAAGCCCACTGACAGCTGGCTTACCTAACACGTTTAACTTTTCTTGACATAGCGCAACCACCTCATCCAACATCTATGATCCCTACCAACATTTGACCCTATGTCTCATTCCTACTTGTTATTTTAGATTGTTTGACAATCGTTTAGTATACATTATTATTAATTTCTGAAATTAATCTTCAAATGTATGAATAAATCAGCCCCAGAGCCACTCTATGGTTTCATCCAAAGACAGGACGACAGCAGAGTCACCAGGAGTTCTAACAGCAATAACTGTAAAATATCCCACCGCAGCACCACATTTGGACAGACAGCTTTCTCGATAAAGGGTAGCCACATCTGGAACACAATGCCAAATGAAATTAAACTAATGACGGATTTCAGAACATTCACAGTAAAGGTTAACAACTGGCTGAAGGCAAAACCAGAATGTACCCACACCTAAGACTTGTGATGTTAGCAAGGTCAGACTTTTAATGTGTTATTTGGTGTTTGTGTTGTGTTGGGCGGATGTGTATTAGGCTCTTATGCTGCTTGTTTATACCGTCTTTATTTGTTGTTGCTTTTTACTTGTATTTCTTCTTAAAAAGTCCATCCAGGGACAGGCGTTGCAAACTAGCTTAATTCTATTTAGTCTTTGTGCAGAACACTAGATGTTCTATATGACCACTATGTTCCATTGCATTGTCCCTGATAAATAAGTGAATAAATGAAATAAAATTGGCTGAGATGGCTCCTCCAACAGCAGTGATTAGCAGAGTCAGCCATTCATTTATTCAGGCTTGTTTTTGTTATTCTCCAGGGACTGGTTCTGTCCAATGCACCGCTCAAACCACACTCCTCCATCACCAGTAATGTTTTATTTGAGCTTTTACATTCTCACATTCAGCGAACGTTATGTTTATTTGGTCATACTGAGTCTGACAACCATGGATCTCAACAGGGTCAAAAGAGGGAGGGTGGGATGAAATGTGGTTCTTTAGCCTTTATGAGGGCTGCTCATTTCCCCTGACTCATTTCCTTTGGACTGAGAAAAACAAAATTTGGTACTGTTATTAGTCTTTCTCTAGATAGGTACCACCAAGGGTCACACACTTCTCCCATCCCTTTATGACGCTGTGGAGACCTCACCTTGTGGAACTCAGCAAGTTGCATCAGAAGCAATGATTTGACCTCATAGATCAGCATTTCATTGTCTTGGAAGTTTTTTCCTTCAAAGATAACTTCACGGTTGGAAAGAAGTAAAAGTCAGATGGTGGAAAGTAAAGGAACCCTATTTCACTGTTTATGGGAATGTAGAAAAATCAGAATGTTTTGGGAAGAGATGAGGGTAACAATTGAAAAAAATAATTTCAAAACAATTCACATTGAACCCTAAACTGTTTTTGTTGGGTCTGTATCCAGAAAAACATAACTTTAATAAGAGTGAAAGAGCATTCATAGACCTCGGTTTGCTTAATGCCAAAAAATGTATTGCACTACTGTGGAAAAAGACTCATAGACCAGATGTGACTCAGTGGTTAAGACAGATGTTAACAAACCTTCCACTAGAAAGAATAACATACATACTGAAATCAAAGGAAAATGTGTTTGAGAATATATGGAGACCTTTCATTGATTATGTAAAGAAATTAAACATAACTTCTGAAGAAGAAGGTGAATGATATGTGTGGACCTTGCAAATTCCAAACTGGTGAATGTATATTATGTGTTCTTATGTAATAGATTACCTAGACTAACCAAAGGAGCATTGTTGTTGACTTGCCTTAGTTAATGGTTGTTGTTGTTTTTAGTACATTTTTTTGTTGTAGTTAGTGTTGTTTTTTTAATTTTTAAATTACTTTAGTGTTAGTGTTTGACAGTTTGTGCCATGTTTGTAAAAAAAGGTTCAATAAAAAATATTGTGGAAAAAAAAAGTCAGATGGTGCGGGGTCGAGAGAGTAAGGAGGGTGAGGAAGGATTTCATAGTTGCAGGACCATGCTTTCGCCTGGGTAACATGTGAATTGTGAACCTGGGCTTTGTTTTGCAGGAGGCCGACACCTTTGGTCAGCATACCACACCTTTTGGTTTAGATGGCAATTTCTACAGCAGTGAAGTATAGTAAGTCCCAGTAATTGTGGTACCCTTTTGCCAGGAAAACTATCATCAATACTCCATGCTCGTCCCAAAAGACCATGAGCATGACCTTGTCCACTGAGGGTTGGGCACGCACCTTCTTCGGAGGTGGTGAGTCATAATGCTTCCATTGCTTCAACTGGGCTTTAGTCTCAGGATCATAGTGGTGGACATATGTTTTGTTTTGCATGATTAGTCTGTCAAAGAAATCCTCCTGATTTTCTTGGTACATGGCCAAAAGAGCCTAGAAGCATGTTCTTCTTCGCTTCTGCTTCTGGAAAGGTGTGAGCAATTGGGGAATCCATTGAGCAGACAACTCTGCATATGCAAATGGTAATGAGATGATTTTTTTCCCTCAGACCCACTGGGGGGGGGACTTTAGGCACCTCACAATTCGAGCTGATTACAATTAAGGGGATTTGATTCTATTACGATTCTCGATGCATCTTTTTTTTAGGTGGTGTGTGTGTATGGGGGTGGTGGTGGCATACCTGAAGATATATATTAGAAAAAAAGAGTTTCTGCCCCTCATCCCAAAGAAACTGCAGCTGTAGCAGGTGCTTCTCAGCTCAAGGATTAGAAGAAAAGAGAGTCCGGAGCATACTGTCATATTCACTTCCTTTATTGGTGTTAAGACACAGTGACTCTGAAGAAGATACAGAAGTGTTGAAACATTAGTCTTAGTACCAATACAGGTGGTGAATTTGACAGTGTGCTCCAGATTCTCTTTTCCTCTGTGATATTAGACTTCTAATGGAAAATAGAAGCATTTCTACCCGCTGTCTTTGGTCTTCCCATTATTTTGGTCTAGCCACGGCTGTACAGATCGGGTGTCTTTGTTGTCAGGCCCAGAAACTGTCTGCCACCCAGCTGCATTTCACACATGGGTGTTGACTGTAATCTACAGTCCATATGTCCATATAAGATGACTGTGATGTTCCAGCAAACTGATCTGAACACCCAACCTTAAATAAAAAGAGGAATCCAGGAATCCTGCCATCCAGGCAGGCGCCAACTAAGGTTTAAGAATCCGCTTTTTTCATCCATCCATCCATCCATCCATCTTCTAACCGCTTTTTCCGGAGGTCCGGGTCGCGGAGGCAGCAGTTCAAGCAGAGAAGCCCAGACTTCCCTCTCCCCAGCCACCTGCTCCAGCTCTTCAGAGGGGATACCAAGGCGTTCCCAGACCAGCTGGGAGACATAGTCTCTCCACCGAGTCCTGGGTCTACCCTGGGGTCTCCTCCCAGTGGGACGTGCCTGAAACACCTCAAGTGGGAGGTGTCCAGGAGGCATCCTAATCAGATGCCCATACCACCTCAACTGACTCCTTTCAATGTGGAGGAGCAGTGGTTCTACTCTGAGCCTCTCCCGGATGACTGAGCTCCTCACCCTATCTCTGAGGGTGAGTCCAGCAATACTACGGAGAAAGCTCATTTCAGCCACTTGTATCCACGATCTCGTTCTTTCGGTCATTACCCAAAGCTCGTGACCATAGGTGAGAGGAGGAACGTAGATTGACTGGTAAATCGACGGCTTTGCCTTAGAACTAAGCTCCCTCTTCACCACAACAGACCGGTACAGCAGCCGCATCACTGCAGATGCTGCTCCAATCCGTCTGTCGATCTCTCGCTCCATTTTCCCCTCACTCGTGAACAAGACCCCAAGATACTTAAACTCTTTTTTCATTCTGTCAAAATTTCTTACGTTAGTAATTAATATCTAAGAATCTGAAGGTTGAGATTTGTACATTGATTCAGAATCGTTCACATCTGCATCACGATGCATTGGAAAAAATATTATTTCCACCAGCCCTAGACCCCACACTGATCCTGACATCATGGGCTAGTTGGTGAACAGTTAGGTGGTGATCCTCCAAAATGGTGGCCTCCACTTGCCAGATGGTGTCTTCATCAGTGGAGCTGGTTCCATTATCACACCTTACTCCACCTTAGCACCTGAGAAGAGAAACTCCTAGGAGGTCAGAGCTGCAGATTACCAGGTGACCTACACAGATATGTATTATTATACATGAACAATTTCAGCCTCCTACAATAACCAGAAGTGGCTCAAGAGAAATCTTTAATGAGCAGCCCTCGTAAACTACGTGAGGTCTTAGGATATTTTGACCAAAGTACAGTGGTGTGAAAAAATGTTTGCCCCCTTCCTGATTTCTCATTTTTTTGTATGTTTGTCACACTTAAATGTTTGAGATCATCAAGCAAATTTAAATATTAGACAAAAATATCACAAGTAAACACAAAATGCAGTTTTTAAATGTAGATGTTTGTTATTAAGAGTAAAAAAAAATCCAAACCTACATGGCCCTGTGTGAAAAAGTGCCCCCCCCCCCCTGTTAAAACATAAATTAACTGTGGTTTATCACATCTTTGGAAAGCTGAGTTCAATTTCTCTAGCCACACCCACGCCTGATTACTGCCACACCTGTTCTCAATCAAGAGATCACTTAAATAGGACCTGCCTGACAAAGAGAAGTAGACCAAAAGATCCTCAAAAGGTAGACATCATGCTGTGATCCAAAGACATTCAGGAACAAATGAGAAACAAAGCAATTGAGATCTATCAGTCTGGAAAAGGTTTTAAGGCCATTTCTAAAGCTTTGGGACTCCACCGAACCACAGTGAGAGCCATTATCCACAAATGGCAAAAACATGGAACAGTGGTGAACCTTCCCAGGAGTGGCCGGCTGACCAAAATTACCCCAAGAGCGCAGCGACAAATCATCCAAAAGGTCACAAAAGACCCCACAACAACATCCAAAAAATTGCAGGCATCACTTAAGTGGACCTCAGTTAAGGTCAGTGTTCATGACTCCACCATAAAAAAGAGACTGGCAAAAATGGCCTGCATGACAGAGTCCAAGATGAAAACCACTGCTGAGCAAAAAGAACATAAAGCTTGTCTCAGTTTTGCCAGAAAACCATCTCGATGATCCCCAGACTTTTGGGAAAATACTCTGTGGACTGACGAGACAGAAAGTTGAACTTTTTGGAAGGGTGTGGTCCCATTACATCCGGCGTAAAAGTAACACAGCATTTCAGAAAAGGAACATCATGCCAACAGTAAAATATGGTGGTGGTAATGTGACGGTCTGGGGCTGTTTTGCTGCTTCAGGACCTGGAAGACTTGCTGTGGTAAATGGAAGCATGAATTCTGCTGTCGACCAAAAAATCCTGAAGGAGAATGTCCGACCATCTGTTTGTGACCTCAAGCTGAAGCGCACTTGGGTTCTGCAGCAGGACAATGATCCAAAACACACCAGCAAGTCCACCTCTGAATGGCTTTAAGAAAAACAAATGATGACCTTGGAGTGACCTGGTCAAAGTCCTTACCTGAATTCGATTGAGATGCTGTGGCATGACCTTAAAAAGGCGGTTCATGCTCGAAAACCCTCCAATGTGGCTGAATTACAACAATTCTGCAAGGATGGTTGGACCAAAATTCCTCCACAGCGCTGTAAAAGACTCATTGCCAGTTATCGCAAACGCTTGTCTGCAGTTGTTGCTGCTAAGGGTGGCCAAATCAGTTCTTAAGTTTAGGGGGCAATCACTTTTTTACACAGGGCCATGTAGGTTTAGATTTCTTTTCCCCTTAATAATAAACACCATTTAAAAACTGCATTTTGTGTTTACTTGTGTTAACTTTGTCTATTATTTAAATTTGTTTCATGATCTGAAACATTTAAGTGTGACAAACATACAAAAAAATGAGAAATCAGGAAGGGGGAAAACACTTTTTCACACCACTGTATGTCATATTTTTCTCTAACCTTTGAGAACTGTGTCAGCATATGGAAAAAGTGTATATGTTTTCATGATAATTAAGGTATAAGAGCAATTTTTATTTGTATGAATGGATGTCTTGAATATGCTTTTGTTTAATAACTGCAACTTTTTTCAGTTTTTCAATTCACAACTTTTTATTTGTAAATTTGACATTTTACTCATAAATTTGTAGTTCAGCCACAGAGGGCTGCTGATTGCATATTGTAAAAGTCTCTAAATTTCATGTTTTTGTCAAGCTAGAAATGTTGTTTTGATTATGCCTTTCATGTTCTGCATTAGAGGATATTTACCCAAATGTGACTTTAGGGTAAGATCAAAATACACTCCTAAACAGTTAAGGGGGTTGTCCCTGCCACACAGCTAGCCACCGTTTGACACCCTTGCACAACCTGCAGCGCCATTGTTCCACTGAAGGATAAAGCACCCCAGATCATGATGGAGACATGAAAGCTAGATTTTTGTGTCAGATTCCACCTTTTTAAAGGCTATGTTCTTAACTTTTGATCAGCTGATGAACAGCCTGTTTGAGTTTAGTTTTCAGTTGCTCCTTTCTTCTGTTTGCATTTTAAAGCTCTTCTTACAACCTGGTTACCATCCTCCAGCGCGAAATGTGAATGCATTTAATTTTTCCCCTGGTCTTAAGATTTTGTTCAGGAGGATATCTACTCTTGCACAAATATTGAAAGCAAAGTTTGGATTCAGGTTTCTGAGCACATTCGTGATACCCAGATGTGATCCTCAGCTGTTAAGACTTGAACTTGATTCCCCTTGATAATTTTGTCTTCCTTTACGTGTGGTTGTCTTCCAGAAGCTGAGACTCTCCGGGGGAGGCAGCTGATTGGTTGATCTTTTGGGGAGGGTCAGGGGCTGAAGGCCATGGCGGGCCCACTCCTTCTCTTCCTATTTGTCTTGGTGACCCTAAGCCACGCCCACGTCTCATCGGGACAGCGCCTCAAGCCGCCGCCTCCAGAGAGACAGACGCAACATTCGGCCCAATATCATCCTTGTCCTCACTGATGATCAGGACCTGGAGCTGGGTATTTGGTCGCTGCTCATCTTTCTTTTTGGCAAAATACAATAATGAAAATATAGTTGTGTTCCCACTGTAAAGTACTGGAACCTTTTCAGAAATATCAGCAGAGAAAGTCTTGTCATAATTGCCCTTCAGGGTGGAATTAAAGGCACCAAACGCTGGCTGTGAGTTTGCAAATTTAATAGTGGAAGAGCACAAATACACAAACAAAACCCAACAAAACTAATAGGAGCAGGAGGATACAGGAGAAGCCCAAAATAGCAACAGCTAAGGCGAGAAAAGTTGCTGGCTAAACCTGGAGAAATAGACGTGGAACTCATGCTAGGAATACACAGAGAAAAAAATAAAGAGGCACTTACGTCTGATCATAGATAGTTGAGAGTAGGGTGCTGCGGCCAGGAAAAATAGTGCACAGCCCCTTAAATAAGGTGTTCTGAGAGAGAGAACACAACAGAATACAATTATAACGGGATGGCAGAAAATAAAGGCAAGTAACCTCAAAAATGTAATTAACAAATTATAATGAACATAGAAGGGAAAATAAATCATACTGAGATACAATGCAGGATAAGTGACAAGGTCACCGAGGATAAAATGACAGGAAGGCAACTTAAAATGACAACACAGTACAAATATGGAAAAAAAAAAAGGCAGAAAGACTAAGCCCGGTGGAAATCCCCCAATGCTCACATTGTGACAAGTCTTTAAGGAATTAGGATGTCTTTACATCCCCACTGAGGCATAGAAATGTTTGGAGTAAATGCCAGCTACCTTTAGTAAGATGCAATGCAACGTATGCTAATGTTTTCATGTTTGTTGTACATTTAGAACATTTTCTCATTATTTTCAACTCTTCTCTTGTAAATTTGTGACATTATAGACTTTTTGGAGTAAATTTGTGCCTTTTTTTATTCGAAGAATTATACCTTTTTTGCATAAATTTGCGACTTTTAGTGTTTTTTTTTATTTTCAGAGGAAGATTAAAAAACAGGCCCTAAAGTTTTTGGGTTTTTTTTTTATTGTTGTTCGTGAAGTGGGGGCGAGCTTTTGCAAGAGTGACTTCAAGTTCCTGTTGGAGGTTAAGATGACTGTGCCCACCTTCAATGTCAGAGCACATCACAATGGTCTTTTTTTAATATACAAATTATCACATACTATGTTGCTTTCAGTGGGAGTAGCTAGCCACAGCTAATGGCTGCCTGGCTACAGCAAACGACTCCCCACCTCATACAGTGAAACTCAAGAAAAAGTGACTAATTTGAAGTGCAAACAATAATTTAAAAGTTGAAGCATTAAAATCCTTTGAAATTGGTTAGATCAACCAAATGATGATGTTTTGTCTGAAAGTACCAAAAAGATATTAATTTTCCATGTTGTTTGATGGAGCGATTTTGATGTTGGACGCCATTGGCATCTGCTGGAGTCTGGCCTCCTCCACAAGAAATAACTCCCCCGTCTGTCATGTAATTTTGAGACTTTTTCATATAAAGCTGGAACTTTTTCATCATAAGTTTATAACTTTGTAATATTGTTGCTTTTGTTGGAAATTTTAAGATTTTTTTCTCTTGGATATACAGCTTTTATAAATTTGTGACATGTACTTTTTTTTCATGAAAGTTATATGGAGCCGCCTGTGGCTCCTTTGCCGCAGGTTGTGAACCACTGATTTATTCCAATCTCACATGAAGGTTAATACTTTTTAAGTCCCTACTCTGGACTAGGAACTAAACAGTTTTCTAATATGAGAATTTTGGAGATTACAGTAACTTACAGTACTCTACTGTGGGAATGCACAAAAACAGACTGTGCTACTTAAAAAGTTCCTGTGGTGGAAACATAGTGACTGTGTATGTACATTTTCGGTATAACTAACTAGCCTTCCTTTACTTGACAAATCCTGGGCAGTCTGGCTGTTCTTGTCCACTGCCATCTGAGATGAAGACCATATTGTTAACGTTGCCATGAAACCCCTCAACAGACGACTACAGTGGTGTGATAAAGTGTTTGCCCCCTTCCTGATTTCTCATTTTTTTGTATGTTTGTCACACTTAAATGTTTCAGATCGTCAAAGAAATTTAAATATTAGATAAAGATAACACAAGTGAACACAAAATGCAGTTTTTAAATGAAGGTGTTTATTATTAAGGGAAAAAAAAATCCAAACCTACATGGCCCTGTGTGAAAAAGTGATTGCCCCCTAAACCTAATAACTGGTTGGGCCACCCTTAGCAGCAACAACTGCAATCAAGCATTTGCGATAATGGCAATGAGTCTTTTACAGCGCTGTGGAGGAATTTTGGCCCACTCATCTTTGCAGAATTGTTGTAATTCAGCCACATTGGAGGGTTTATGAGCATGAACCACCTTTTTAAGGTCATGCCACAGCATCTCAATCGGATTCAGGTCAGGACTTTGACTAGACCACTCCAAGGTCTTCATTTTGTTTTTCTTAAGACATTCAGAGGTGGACTTGCTGGTGTGTTTTGGATCATTGACCTGCCGCAGAACCCAAGTATGCTTCAGCTTGAGGTCATGAACAGATGGCCAGACATTCTCCTTCAGGATTTTTTGGTCGACAGCAGAATTCATGCATCCATTCCACAGCAAGTCTTCCAGGAGCTGAAGCAGCAAAACAGCCCCACACCATCACACTACCACCACCATATTTTATTGTTGGTATGATGTTCCTTTTCTGAAATGCTGTGTTACTTTTACACCGAATGTAATGGGACACACACCTTCCAAAAAGATCAGCCACAGAGTGTTTTCCCAAAAGTCTTGGGAATCATCAAGATGTTTTCTGGCAAAACTGAGACAAGCCTTTATGTTGTTTTTGCTCAGCAGTGGTTTTCGTCTTGGAACTCTGCCATGCAGGCCATTTTTGCCCAGTCTCTTTCTTATGGTGGAGTCATGAACACTGACCTTAACCGAGGCAAGTGAGGCCCACAGTTCTTTGGATGTTGTTGTGGGGTCTTTTGTGACCTCTTGGATGAGTTGTCACTGTGCTCTACGGGTAATGTTGGCCAGTCAGCCACTCCTGGGAAGGTTCACCACTGTTCGATGTTTTTGTCATTTGTTGATAATTGCTCTCATTGTGGTTCGCTGGAGTCCCAAAGCTTTAGAAATGGCTTACTAACCTTTTCCAGACTGATAGATCTCAATTACTTTGTTTCTCATTTGTTCCTGAATGTCTTTGGATCGCAACATGAGGTCTACCTTTTGAGGATCTTTAGGTCAACTTCACTTTGTCAGGCAGGTCATATTTAAGTGATTTCTTGATTGAGAACAGGTGTGGCAATAATCAGACCTGGGTGTGGCTAGAAAAATTGATCTCAGCTTTCCAAAGATGTGATAAACCACAGTTAATTTATGTTTTAACGGGGGGGGGGGATCACTTTTTCATGCAGGGCCATGTAGGTTTGGATTTTTCTTTACCCTTTTTAATAAACACCTTCATTTAAAAACTGTGTTTTGTGTTTACTTGTGTTATCTTTGTCTAATATTTAAATTTGCTTGACCCTCTCGCCCAAAGATGCTGGGATAGGCTCCAGCCCCCCCGCGACCCGAAAAGGATTAAGCGGAAGAAGATGGATGGATGGATGGATCTCAAACATTTAAGTGTGACAAACATACAAAAAAATGAGAAATCAGGAAGGGGCAAACACTTTTTCACACCACTGTAACTACTTCCACATAATTATGTTTTTTTGGTAAAAACTGAATCCAGAGTAACCCAAAAAGTCCAGAAAGCACTGATTTGTCATCTCTACATGTACTGCGTGCACTGCACTGCCCATGGTTCTGGAACAATTCAGCTGTTGTTAGGAAAGCTAAACTGATGGAGGACAGCTTAATCTCTGTTGTCAGGGACTTCTGACCACATTTATCACCAGTGGCAACAGCTTTTATTGATGAATTGGGTATGAGGGAAACTAAAGAAGAGGATGACAATAATGATGATGTTGCTTTTGGCGAGAGGCCATACATGTTTAAAGCAAGATCCCCAGCTAACAGAAACTCACCAGACCAACACACTAACATGGTACAGTGCATCCAGAAAGTATTCACAGCGCTTCACTTTTTTCCACATTTTGTTATGTTACAGCCTTATTCCAAAATGAATTAAATTCATTTTTTTCCTCAAAATTCTACACGCAATACCCCATAATGACAATGTGAAAAAAGTTTTTTTGAGATTTTTGCAAATTTATTAAAAATAAAAAACTAAGAAATTACATGTACATAAGTATTCACAGCCTTTGCCATGAAGCTCAGAATTGAGCTCAGGTGCATCCTGTTTCCACTGATCATCCTTGAAATGTTTCTACAGCTTAATTGTGGAGTCCACCTGTGGTAAATTCAGTTGATTGGACAGGATTTGGAAAGGCACACACCTGTCTATGTAAGGTCCCACAGTTGACAGTGCATGTCAGACCACAAACCAAGCATGAAGTCAAAGGAATTGTCTGTAGATCTCTGAGACAGGATTGTCTTGAGGCACAAATCTGGGAAGGGTACAGAAAAAATTCTGCTGCTTTGAAGGTCCCAGTGAGCACAGCTGCCTCCATCATCCGTAAATGGAAGAAGTTCAGAACCACCAGGACTCTTCCTAGAGCTGGCCGGCCATCTAAACTGAGCAACTGGGGGAGAAGAGCCTTAATCAGGGAGGTAACCAAGAACCTAATGGTCACTCTGTCAGAGCTCCAGCGTTGCTCTGTGAAGAGAGGAGAACCTTCCAGAAGGACAGCCATCTCTGCAGCAATCCACCAATCAGGCCTGTATGGTAGAGTGGCCAGACGGAAGCCACTCCTTAGTAAAAGGCACATGGCAGCCCACCTGGAGTTTGCCAAAGGGCACCTGAAGAACTCTCAGACCATGAGAAACAAAATTCTCTGGTCTGATGAGACAAAGATTGAACTCTTTGTTGTGAATGCCAGGTGTCATGTTTGTAGGAAACCAGGCACCGCTTATCACCAGGTCAATACTGTTCCTACAGTGAAGCATGGTGGTGGCAGTATCATGCTGTGGAGATGCTTTTCAGCGACAGGAACTGGGAGACTAGTCAGGATAGAGGGAAAGATGAATGCAGCAATGTACAGAGATGTGCTGGATGAAAACCTGCTCCAGAGCGCTCTTGACCTCAGACTGGGGCAACAGTTCATCTTTCAGCAGGACCCTAAGCACACAGCCAAGATATCAAAGGAGTGGCTTCAGGATAACTCTGTGAATGTCCTTGAGTAGCCCAGCCAGAGTGCAGACTTGAATCCAGTTGAACATCTTTGGGGAGATCTGAAAATGGCTGTGCACCGTCGCTTCCCATCCAACCTGATGGAGCTTGAGAGGTGCTGCAAAGAGGAATGGGCCAAACTGCCCAAAGATAGGTGTGACGAGCTTGTGGCATCATATTCAAAAAGACTTGAGGCTGTAATTGCTGCCAAAGGTGTGTCAACTAAGTACTGAGCAAAGGATGTGAATACTTATGTGCATATGGTTTCTTAGTTCTTTATTTTTAATAAATTTGCAAAAATCTCAAAAAAAACTTTTTTCATGTTGTCATTATGGAGTATTGTGTGTAGAATTTTGAGTGGAAAAAATTTATTATTATTTATTTATTCCATTTTGGAATAAAGCTGTAACATAAAATGTGGAAAAAGTGAAGCGCTGTGAATACTTTCCGGATGCTCTGTATCTTTGCTAACTAGCTCTCACTCTGCCCTATTGCTGATTGCTTTTAAAGTCATGGGGGAGGGAAATACAATTTCAAGAAAACGCTTCATTGGACACAGGTAAGTGTTCACCTTGTCTGCAGATTAGACATGACTTATGACTCACCATAGTGCTATACTCAATACAGTATATACTGCACTCCCTCTTGTATAATATTGCTTATGTGTGTGATGAGTCATCAACGTTAAAAAATAACATCCAACAAATGGAAAAACTTTGTGGTCATTTGTAAGACAGATACTGATGTATAGGTGGCCTATGAAACATATTTGAAAATAACAGTGAATTTGATTTTGTGCCTGCCTTAATAAAGGAACTATAATTGTATTTATGCATATTCATATGTTGTTAAAGTATCCTGAATGTCATTTTTAAAATTATGAATATTTGAAGTGGGAAAAACTCACTACAGCAGTCTAAAAAGACATCTGGGGCAATCCCAGATGTAATAATGTTGAATATCTTCTTGCAGTTAATGGAACCTCAAAGCTTTAGCTGGGGAGAGAGGGAGGAAAAAAAAGTCATAATGTGTGTTTAACAAAGCAGTTATTTTAAATTAGTTTACACAGTCATAATTAGTAACAATGCAATGAAGCATGATAATCACTGCTAAAAGTGAGAGAGTGTAGATATTTCTCACATTATTTTTAAATTATATATGTCAGTGTTAGTGTTTAACTGTAGAGTACACACACACACACCCACACACAACACACATTAAAAAACTGGATATCTGGGTGCTGTTAATGAGATATTGCACATTATTTTGCTAGAAAAGGTTGCCAAAGGAATATAGTGCACCAACAATAGGTTTCTGTCGCTTTAGGTTCTATGCAGGCAATGAACAAGACTCGCCGTATCATGGAGGAGGGTGGGACTTCTTTCTCTAATGCCTTTGTGACCACGCCCATGTGCTGTCCGTCACGCTCCAGCATTCTCACCGGAAAGTAAGTCTCCATCCTCATCCTCTTTGGACTATGCTATTTTCTGTTTGTTTTATCAGACTGTTTTTAAGGGACATTCTAAAGGTACCTTCACACCAAACACGAACGGGCGAATTTTTTGCGCAGCACGATTACATTATAACTCAATGTAAACACACAAATAGACATGAACTCACCGTCTGGGTGAGACGCAGACAGGCAAAGTTGCCTTTATAACTTCTGCAGCTGTGTTCAACCTGCTGTGGAAACCCCCAGAATAACGTCATACTTAGGTTTACATTATCCGACGGGGGGCTCACCTGAAAAAGTTGTCCCTGCCTCAAAAACTTGATGGTGTTTCCATCGTTAGCTTGCTAGCCTTGTTAGTACGTCCCTGGCAGGAATCCGTGGGTAAATAACTCCGACATCCCGATTCAGCTGAATTGCTCCCAGTCCTTCTGTCTCCAAGTGATTGTCAGTCTCATTTTCAAAGTAGTTTACTCTCCAATGTTGATACTTTTACTCTGATGATGACTCTAGGGGCACGCAAATTCTCACACTCAAAGGCCTGTAAGGTGAGGACGCACAAGTAAAGGCTCCCAGTTCGTTGCTGTTTAAAACTCAGTTTAGAGCTGGCGTTTTGAGCTGTTTTTTTTTTTTTTTTTGTTACTACCGCTGGAAAATAAACCTGCTCGTGCGAAAAAAAGAGAATTTGCCAGTCTCATAACTTAATATTGTAGTGGCTGGTGAAGCAATCAGGCCCCTCACGCTCAGGGAGAACAAAGGGATTTCTCCCACGTGTTTTTTTTTTCTCCTACGATCATAATCAACGATCATCGGCCGGGATCATGGCTCCCAGGAAAACTCAGCAGACTGAGGAGGTGGACGAAATAAAAAAAGCGCTGGATTTCTTGGCGGAAGAGATTTCTGCTGTTAAGATGCAGCAAAGAACCATCCTCGACCTGGTAGAGGAGGTGAAAGCGCTGCGGATCCAGAACGCTGAGAAGGAAAAGAGGCTGGCGTATCTGGAGAGCAGAGTGTCGGAACTGGAGCAGAACACTCGGGTGAACGACGTGATCATCACGGGGCTCCACATTAAACCCCGATCATACGCGAGAGCAGTGGCTGCGGACAGCAGTGGAAGTGAGCTGGAAGATGAATCCACGGAGCAACAAGTTGCGGCCTTCATGCAGTCAAAAGGAATTCAGCTGGACTGCAACACCATTGAGGCCTGCCACCCTCTGCCTAGGAAAAACGGCGACAAACCGGCTGTGATCATGAGGTTTGTGAACAGAAAACACAAGACTGCGCTGTCAAAACAAGGTAGGAAATTGAAAGGAACGAACATTTACATAAACGAGCACCTCACGAAGGAAAACGCAGAAATAGCCAGAAAAGCAAGATACATGAAAAAGTAGAAAAAGATTCAAAACACCTGGACATCAAACTGTAAAATATTCATCAAATTAAACGGATCACCTGAAGAAGCCAAGGTCATTAACATCCGTAATATTATGGAACTGGACAAATATCAATGAATATTATGAACTGGAGTCACAGTAACAATCAGACAACTGTAGGACACTGAAGGGATATACTCATCTGCTACAAGACATTCAACAACATGAATCAAAAGATCAACAAACAGGAACAACAGGAACTGAAAGTTTTTGAATATACAGATCACAACCCACAGGACGTAGAATATAACATAGACCCTGATAATAATTTATTTAGCTCCATCAATAATGACTGTAATTACTACACAGATGATCAGTTTAACACAATGGTCACATCTGATTTCAATATTTCTATGATCCACTTCAACAGCAGAAGTCTCTATGCCAACTTTAATAACATTAACGATTATTTACATCAATTTAAAGAGCCATTCAATATTGTGGCAATATCAGAGACATGGCTCAGTGAAGAGGAAGGAGTGGATTTTACCATGGATGGCTATGAATTAAATTATATAAATAGTAAAGTGAAAAAAGGAGGAGAAGCTGCAATTTATGTTGACAAGAGCTTGAAATACAAGGTTGTTGAAAATCTGTCAGTAACTGTGGATGATTTATTTGAATGTATTACAATAGAAATCTGTCTGGACAATGTGAAGAATATAGTAGTGAGCTGTGTATATAGAACACCTGGATCAAACATTGACTTATTTAAGGACTGGATGGAAAAAATGTATGCAAAACTAACTCATAAAGTTATGTTCATCTGTGGGGATTTCAATATAGATCTGATGAACTCAAAACAACATAGTTTGACAGAAGAATTTATCAACACAATGTACAGTATGGGCTTACATCCAACAATTACCGGACCTAGCAGAATCATGTCACACAGTGCCACACTAATAGATAACATATTCACAAACATTATGGAAAATAATTTCAGGAGTGGGGCTTTTATGAATGATATTCAGTGACCACCCTGCCGATTTTTGTTGTCTATCAATGTGATTATAGGAAGAAAAAAGCATACCAAAAAATATTTAAATATAAAAGAATAAGAACCGAAGAATCAATGTATTGTACTGACAAAGGAATTATTAATACAAGATTGGAAGATAGTTTATGATGAAAATGACATAAGATAAAGCATATGAGTAATTTTTTTTACAAATAGTTTCAATCATTGTACAATAAAAACTGTCCTATAAAACAATACAATGACAGACAACAACAAAAAAATTCCTTGGGTCACCAAGGTGTTAATAAATGCATGTAAAAAGAAGAATACATTATATAAACAATTCATTAAACGCAGAACAGTGGAAGCTGAGATCAAATATAAAAGATATAAAAATAAGCTTACTAAGTATAGATGAGACCTGTAAGAAAGAATATTACAAACAGAATATTAGAGGATAACAAAAATAACTTAAGAGGAATATGGCAAGTACTCAATGGGATTATTAGTAACGACTTAAGAATGCTAATTATCCAGAATATTTTATTGAAAATGGGCAATTTGATAAATAATATGGAAGATGTGGTCAGTGGTTTCAATAAATTTTTTGTAAACGTTGGTCCTGAATTAGCAAAATCAATAGTGACACCAGAAACAAACAACAGTGGTTCTGTGAATGAAATAGAAGATAGAAATCCAAACACAATCTTTTTGGGTGCAGTTACTGAAAAGGAAATTATCGAGACTGTGAGTAAATTTAAGAACAAAAAATCAACGGACTGGAATGAAATTGGCATGACAATAGTGAAAAAAGTAATTGAAGGAATTGTTAAGCCACTCACCCACATCTGTAACCTGTCATTTCAAACTGGTACATTTCCAGACAAAATGAAAATAGCAAAAGTAATACCTCTATACAAAACAGGAGACAGTCATCGCTTCACAAATTACAGGCCAGTCTCTTTACTCTCACAATTCTCCAAAATACTTGAAAAAATCTTCACTAAGAGACTGGATGATTTCATTGAAAAACACAACCTCCTTACAGATAGCCAGTATGGTTTTAGAGCAGATAAATCTACATCTTTGGCACTGATCGAACTTATAGAAGAAATTACTAGTTGTATAGATAAAAAAAAGGTTGCTGTAGGAGTATTTATAGATTTAAAGAAAGCTTTTGACACCATTGACCACAGAATACTACTAAGGAAACTGGAAAGGTATGGGATAAGAGGGGTAGGACTGAGTTGGGTGGAAAGTTATTTAAGTAACAGACAACAATTTGTACAAATTGGTGAGCACAAATCACCCTTCATGGACATCACTTGTGGTGTGCCCCAGGGGTCAGTTTTGGGACCCAAACTCTTTATTTTGTATATAAATGACATATGCCAAGTATCAAAAATTCTGAAATTTATTTTGTTTGCGGATGACACAAATGGCAGAATCTCAAAGCTAGTGCTATCTCTCAGACGTGAACGCACGAATGCGCGATTTTGCGTGTGCTCACTTCTTTCCATTGACTTTGTATGCATTCGCACCGCCCATTTGCGTTTGGTTTGAAGGCACCTTAAGTGCTTTAGAAGGTCCATTTATTCCAAACTCTTAGTCCTTATCAGCCCATAATAGCATTGTTGTAGGATTTACATTTTACTCGCTTTTGTTGTCCTCAAGTAGTTGTTCTTAAAGGAGAGAAGAAAAAGAAGACTGGAATTCTGAGACAAGACACATAACGTCTTCAATGTCCAAACAACATTAGCAATGGGAAAATACTTAAGAATAGTTGTTTCAGTACTTCATATAGTAAAAATGTATTTATGTAGCGCCCCTAGTGGTGATCTCCTCTATGCCAGGGGTGCCCTGAGTTTGTTTAAATACTAAATATACTTAAAGGTTAATTAACCACACACAACGACTAGCGTAAAATTACTGTAAAAGAACCCTTTAGTACAAATTAAGAAATATTCACACAAAATTTAGCAGTTAAAAGTGTAAAAAGTTAAAATTGAGATCAGGTGTATATTTTACATAAATTCATAAATCAGGTTTTTAACACACAGTCATGGGCCCAGCACACACACACACGAAATACCCCAAATCCAATCGTTGCAAGGCTTGTGTTCGTTGGAGCCAACGGCTCTCTTCAGCCAACGAAACAGAGGAAAAAAAAAAACAACAATTCCCATTACTCCCAGTTCTGGCAACGGTCCAATTTCTATCCGGCATGTTCAACAGCAAAGAAAAACACTGGGGCTCAACAGCCATGCTTGTCGAGGAGAAAGGAAGAATCTGGCTTTAAAAAAAAATTAAATTAATAAAATAAAATACCACACACTTTCTAGAAGGTCCCCTTATAACATTCACAGGTTGCTCAGGAGTTCCTAAGGCCGTGTGGCCCTAAAGAAAGCTGCTGGAGTTAACCGATGTGGCTAACTCTTGCTCAGGTGTTAAGTTCAACAGAGGCAACTGTTGTGGCTTGTCAGTAGCGTTGGTCTGGGTGAGGAGGTGAATCGGCGAAAGCGCACTCCCATGGAGGTGTCTTTCCAAACATCCACGTCCTCACAGGCTGTGGAGAAGTCCTCTGGTCTCTCTGGCCCTGAAGAAAGCTGGTGGAGTTAATTGATGAAACTAACTGCTGCTCCCAGGTGAAGTCAGTTGATGGGGTCAACTCCCGTCACTCCTTGGCTGCCATTAATTAACAGTCCAGGTGATGTAGTGGCTGTCTGGGCTGGACAGACCTACCATCTGTCAGCCTTTCTAAAACAAAGACTTTGTAGAAAGATGCTGGATAAGCAAAAGTCCTCTCATGGGTGTCTGTCAGCTTGACATTAGCCACATCAGACTCTGGGTCTCCTTTCAACAGCAACGTTCTCTCTCTCTCGCTTTCTCTCTTTCCCTTCTCAACATTTTTTTGTTGCTGTAGCAACCACTGCGCTTCCTTTTGCGACCCCCCCCCCACATATACACTAACAAAAAGACATTGCAGAAAATATGTGAATAAAACAACAACAATGATATTCTCACAAAGAGTAAATTCACAATAAATAAAATAAATAAATGAACAAATAAACAAAGGTACTTCCCACTGGGCTACACCTAGTATCAGAAAATATCTGATGAAAACAAAACTAACTAGAAAAGCACTCATCGAGAGCGCATACCTCCACCAAGGCTCCTTTTGTCCCTCATGGATCACCTCCAAAATGTAATGGATTTGTGTGTAGGCCAGAGCCGCTTCTGGTGAAAACTGCATCAAAGTCTATCCAGTAGTTTTGGAGGATTCTTGTTAACACATTGTGAGAAGATAAGAGCTTTGGCAGAGGTATGCATTCTGGGATCATCACCAAAATGTTAGGGGTTCCTCTCTAGCCCAAGGACCACGTCTGATAAAAATTTCATCCAAATCCATTCAGTAGTTTTTATGTAATCCTGCTGCACAAATAAAAACAAGGTCCTTGGTGGAGGTATGCACTCTCAGATCATCACCAAAATTTAATGGGTTCATACTTGGCCCAAGGGCTACCTCTGGTGAAATTTTCATCAAAATCCGTACAGTAGTTTTTGTGTAGTCCTGCTAAAAGACAGACAGGCAGACAGACAAACCACCCCGATTACATAACCTCCTTGGTGGAGGTAATAATAAACTACCTAGTGCATATTCATTAGTGAGAAAATCAATATGTCCATTGATCCAGAGACTAAAGCCCAGTTGAAACAATGGAAGCATTATGACTCACCGCCTCCAAAGAAAACACGTGTCCAACCCCCAGTGGACAAGGTCATGCTCACAGTCTTTTAGGACCAGCATGGAGTGCTGATGATGGATTTCTTCAAAGGGTACCACAGTTACTGGGACTTACTACACTGCTGCAGAAATTGTGGAAGGCCATCAAAACCTGACCAAAGGTGTTCCAAAGGTGTTCACCTCCTGCAAGACAACGCCCCGGTTCACAACTCGTATGTTGCCCAGACGGAAGCACGGCCCTGCAACTGTGAAATCCTTCCTCACTGCCTCTTACTCTCCCAACCTCACACCATCTGACCAACAATGAAGTCATTTTGGAAGGGCAAGAACTTCCAAGACGATGAAATGCTGATTTCTGAGGTCAAGTTGTGGCTTCTCACACAACCTACAGACGTCTACAGATGAGGTCTCCACAGCTGCATAAAGTGATGGAAGAAGTGTGTGACCCTTGGTGATACCTGTGTAGAGAAAGACTAATAACTGTGCCAAGTTTGGTTCCCCTCAGCACATGACAAATGAGTCAGGGGAAATCTTAAATGAGCAGCCCTCAAAGGACAACTAATCATTTGTCCGAATCTTTTGTTCCTTCTGCTGTTAGGTTGTTAAATTCTGATTGCAGTAATTTTAAATGAGTCATATTAATACTTTTACATGATAGTCATGTAACAGTGTTATTTACTATTTTAGTAAGGTTTTATTGGTATTTATTTATTATGTATTGGTCGTCCTCGTATGATCCCTAACTGTCTGTAGTGGCTGCCATGACACACGGTATGTGTCTGAATACTGTATGAGTTATGTAATATGTGTTAGGAAGTAAGCTGCTAATGAATTGCCCTTATTTAGATCAATAGTTTTGTAAATCTATCAGTCAATAAAGTGAATATGGGCCGATACCAATTTCCGGCCGATATATCTGTGCAGCCCTACCTACAGCATCACTCATAACACTGAAACCTGTTAAACCTGTTTCTTAAAGGTAATATGTGGAACATTTGGTGACATGAAGTTTAGTGACACCTAAGGTCACAAAGAGAACTGCAGGCCATTTTGCTCCATTCATACTGTCATACGTCATTGACTCTCTTTTACCTAACAAGAGAATCTGTGCTAACCCACAATAACACAGTTGCTTGAATGTGGTTAATATGGATGCCATGTCATTTCTGTGTCATTACTGGGATTTCTGATGCTCCTGGAACAGGTTAACAATCTGACCTTGTGTGGCAGGGAATCTGACTCACTACGATGAACGGACTAGATGGGGCTGCAGTTCTCTTTATGATCACAAGATGTTAGTGTATCTTTAGTTTCTGAAAATTCCATACAGTGCCTTTAAATGAGAGACAATAGCCATATCCATCATGCAAGGAAATTAAACCTAAATAGGAAAACTATCAGCAGAAGAAGTCTTTTTGGATCTACATTCTTCAAAGGCTTCTTTTTTTGTGTTTGAGACTAAGAGCTGTTTGATAACGTAATCATATAAGGATAGTGGCATCCTGGAGTGATGGAGCAACATAGTCAGCAAGCAATAGCTACTGTTAACAAGATGGAGGACGTTGTGGTCCACCTTCTCATCATCCCTTCTGTCTTTTCTTCTGATGAGCAACAGTTGTCATGGTTATCACAATTACACCACTAGAAGGATAATTAAGTCAAATTCAAAGTGCCTTTTATTGTCATTCCATTGTTAAGAAACAGTACAACAAAATTAAGATGCTGCTCCTTGAGAAAGACTGTCATAGTCACAATTCATTCATGCATTTACCATCCTCATAATTACAATAGTAAATAATGCTTAAAACAATGATACCTGAAAGAATTAAAATTAAAAAATAATATACATAGCGATAAATAAGAACATACAGGGCTGTGAATAAAATAAGGCCATCCTGTACACAAGGTTATTGTCCATAAAATGGCCTGAAAATGACATCAATAGTCTGTATGTATTATGCAAATCCATTCAAGATATGTACTGCTGTTTGGAAGAAACTATGATTGAATCTGGTAGTCTGGGTTGTATGGGATCTGTACTGCTTCCCTGAGGGGAGCAAATGAAAGAAATCATGACATGGGTGAGTACAGTCTATAGTGATGACAGTAGCTCTGCTGAGGTACCAAAACCTGTAAATCTCTTCTGAAGAAGGGAGAGAACAACCAGTGATTTTTTGCGCAGTCTCGATCACTCTCTGCAGAGCTTTACGGTCTGTGGCAGAGCAGCCAGCATACCAAACTGTGATGCCATATGACAAAATGCTGTCAGTGGCAGAGCGATAAAATAAAACCAACAACTATGCATTCAAGCTGTTCCTCTTAAGGAGCCTCAGAAAGTGTAAACACTGTTGAGCATTCTTTGTCATAGCTGCGATGTTAACTAACCAGGTGAGGTTGTAGGAAATATGAACACCCAGAGACTTCAAAACTTACACCCTGTCCACACACTCCTTACCTATGTATAGAGGAGGAGGCTCACCACTGTGCTTCCAGAAGTCAATGATAAGTTCTTTTGTTTTGTATTATTTTTTTTTTTTGTATTCAGTAACAAGTTATTATCTGAGCACCATCCCACCAGTCTCTGGACCTCGCCTCTGTATGCAGACTTGTCTCCTTCTGATATGAGCCCTGCCACTGTTGCATCATCCGCAAACTTCACTATGATGTTTGTGGGATGGACAGGTGTACAGTCATATGTGTACAGTGAATACAGAGTGGGACTCAGCACACAGCCCTGTGGCGAGCCTGTGTTGAGCATGACTGTAGAAGAGAAATGGGGTCCGAGTCTGACAGTGTGTGCTTTGTTAAGAAGTCCTTATTCCAGCTGCAGGTATGAATGGGCAGACCAAGCTGAGACCATTTACTGATGAGAATATTGGGGATAATTGTGTTAAATGCAGAACTATAGCCCACAAACAACATTCTTACATAGCGCCCCCAGCTTCTAAATGGCTGAATGCTGAGTGGAGAGCTATAGCAATAGCATCTTCAGTGGATCTGCCCCGCCTGTAGGCAAACTAGTGCTGGTCGAAGGCTGGGGGGAGACTGGACAAGAGATGTTCCAATACCAGTTTCTCAAAGCAGCTCGGTGGAACAGTGGTTAGCACTGTGGCAGCACAGTAAGAAGGTCAAGTCATGGGTCCGATCCCACTCCCTGACCATCAGTGATCCTTCTGTGTGGAGTTTGCATGTTCTACCCGTGTCTGCGTGAGTTTACCCCGGGTACTCCAGTTTCCTCCCACAGGCCAAAAACATGCAAGTGAGGTTAATTGGAGACTCTAAAGTGGCCATAGGTGTAAATGTGTGTGTGAATGGTAAAGGGATTGGCGCCGCACCATGGCTGCCCCCTCATCCATCCACGTGGATGCCCTGAATTTCCCTCTGGGGATTAATTAAGTAAAGCACTTCATAACAATGGGTATTAATGCTACTGGTCTATAATCATTCAGACTGTTGATAATGTGTTTTTTGGGCACAGGAATAATGACTGCGGATTTTAGACACTGTGGAACAGAGACTGATTTAAGAGACAAATTAAAAATGTCAGTTAAGACAGAGCATCACTGCTCTGCACATGCTCTGAGCACCTTTCCTGGCACCCCAGTAGCCTTCCTTGGATGAACTGCTCTAAGTGTATGTCTCACCTCATGTGTATCAGACCCATTCCCCCCCAGGCAATTCCCCCTTCTAGTGTTTCCAGAGAGAGAGTGTCCATGATCTGGAGTCAAAGCTACAACGATTCCAGAAGATTTTCAGACTCTAAAATGATCCCTGGGAGTTAATCTGTGTTGCCTTTAATGACAGAATGAAGTTACCTTAAGAGGTGAATGAAACACTCAGAGCTCCGTAGCTCATCTCTGTATGAATCACTTCTGTGTCTCTCAGGTATGTCCATAACCACAACACCTACACCAACAATGAGAACTGCTCCTCACCATCATGGCAACGGCAGCACGAGCCGCGGACGTTTGGGGTCTACCTCAACAACACTGGATACAGAACAGGTGCGGCAACATCACACAGACACACAGGTAGACGGAGTGGTGTTGTCACGTTTAAAGTAGAGTACACAGATGCAATGGCCCCCCTCAACCATAAGAGGCCCCCAAGCTACACGTTTGTCCTCAGCATTTTTTTGGCGAGAATTAAATTTACATTAAATTTTTTTCCCTCATAAAAATTGTGCATTTTTTCCTCATAAAGTTGTCTTTTCCTATAAATTTGCTACTTTCGTTTCATAAACTTGCAACTTTTTTCTCATAAATTTGTCATTTTTTCATGTAAATTTTCAACTTTTTAAATTTGCAATGTTCACATGGATGCTGGTTCAGTTCTTACTCTACATAATGGTTTAATTTTTTCTGTTCACCTAGACCAGGGATGGGCAACTTTGGTGGTAGTGAGGGCCACACTTCCTGAGGGCCAGATTTACATGTAAACCTTCTGGGGTGGTGGTATTATTTTCTTCAGAGTAAAAGGTTTCACAATTAAAACTGCAAATATAAATGAAAATAAAAGCTACTCAGTGTTTTATCATATTACAATTACAGTTACTGGTAAAATTATATCATGACCTAATTTTTAAAACTCTCTCCATCAAAATGATAAGTAAAGAGAAATTCTGAATGATAATTAACAAAAAAGCCAAGACGAAAAGGAAACATGACAAGGCTTAGCTTGATCTTGGATTCATTGTGGGTGTGGAGGGGCAGAGAAATAGCTGTGTGTGTATGTAAGCTTGGTAATCGTCTGGCTCCCTAAAGTGGTGAATTAAAAAAAAGTTTAAGAGCCAATGGTATAAATGAACAAAAAAATCAACAGATTAAAATGACCAGTCTCTGAACCTTTATTGTTGACATGAGTTTGAAACAGTGTCAGTGCTTCAGTCGCACGCTTCAGAATTAAACCTCAAAACTTTGAATCTTTTTCTGCACAATTAGAAGGAAAGCCTCCGAGCTCCATGAGGCTTCACTTTCCATCACTACTGAGGAGCTGTAGCATTTATTCTTGTTTAAAAGCAGTCTACTTTGTACATTTACAGCTGCTTACAGCCTATTAATGCTGTCTCAGCATGCAACACATAACCTTACAACACATACGCCAGTTCACACTGCTTTCTTTATATCTCTGTGGCTCCTGCTCTCTCGCTCGACCACTTGCACAGAGCGGCACCTAGCTTTCGATTAGTGCTTCCTCTGCTGGTGGACTCTATAATTGCATTTAAGAATGCAGTTACAAATATGGTCAAATGTGAAATAAATAAACAGATTTTTGGAAATGGATTGGTGGGCCGCAGTGAATGAGGGCGGGAGCCACCCTGATCGACCTGATCACAGCCCATCTCTGGCCTAGACAATTACCCAGGTTTTTTTTAAAGTTTTTGTGGGGAGAGATTTTTTTCCATTTTAAAGGTTTTAAATGATTCCATATTACGAGCTTAAGGGCCCCCAACCACAAGTTTGCACAAGGCCACCAAAAAGCTACATGAAAAACGGCCTTAGGTAGACCAACACTTTTATGGGGATTCTCCTGACTCTGTGTGCATGGCTTCTCTCCAGCCTTCTTTGGAAAGTACCTGAACGAATACAACGGTTCGTACGTTCCCGCTGGGTGGAGAGAGTGGTTAGGTTTGGTGAAGAACAGCCGCTTCTACAACTACACACTGAGTCGCAATGGAGCACGAGAGAAACACGGAGCGAGATACCCACAGGTGAGCACGCACAAACACAAAACTACACTTAGACAAGACTGCTTTTTGCTCCCTCCACTGAGGAAGGGTATGTTTTCATTGCGGTTAGTTTGTCTGTCTGTTAGCAGGATGACACAAACACTGCAGACAGGTTTTCATTAAATTTTCATCACAGGTAGCCGTTGTGCCATGGGTGAATCCACCAGATTTTGTGGTAGATCGGTATGCAGATTCTGGATCACTTTTTCACTCTATTTTTTAACATTGTGCACTAGGGCTTTTTTAAAATATTTTTTTTGCTAATGTCATGGAAAGTAATGGGCTAATCAACCTAGAAATAGAAAAGCAAAGACTACTTATGATACTCTTTCAAATGACAGTTTCATCACATTTTAATCAACCTTGGTGGCGATATGCAGCAGCAATGGTAGAGTAGCCAGAAATTGTACTCGAGTAGAAGTAGCGGTACTTTTATCATTTTAAATACTGTAGTACAAGTAAGAGTAGTCATAAAAAAAAATACTTAAGCACCACTAAAAGTTATGTGAATAGTGAGTAATGACTTGTCAATTTGTCTTTTTTTAAATGCAGGAAATTTTTCTCATAAATTTTAACTTTTTTCTTAATTTTTTGATAAATTTGCAACATTTTATGTTAAATTTCTGACATTTTTCATGCAGATTGTCATCTTTTTACTAAATGTGCAATTCTTCTCTTGTAAATTTGTGATTAAAAAAAACTTTAATTTTTCTTGAAGATCTGCAAGTTTTTTAATTTTAAATTTTCAGTTTGAGGTTGTTCCTCTTAGATGTGCTAGATGGACTAAAATACAGGCTAGTTCTGTGTGCCCTCTAATATAATACAAGTCATATATTTCATATATTTCCTGAGTCATGATAGAAAAACAGTGATTCAAATCTGAGAAGAAAAACTGATGAGAAAAACAACTGTCAATAATTTTAAAAAAGTGAAATCAAAGTTTATGACTAAATGTACTTGTGTAAAAGTACAAGCTTTTCTTTAAAATCTTACTGAAGCGTAAAAAGCACCCTTCAATAAAACTACTCACAAAAGTACAGTTTTATAATTCATGATTATTGTGCTCAGTGAAGAAATGTAATTTTGTTCAAGAGACAGTAAGGATAAAAAAAATGCAGACATCTGTGTGTACTTAATGAATGTTGTACATATAAGCACATATATGAGCTCATGTAATACATTATTACTTTTTGTTATTATTAATTTTATTTGTTATTATTATTATTATTATTATTAGCAGTAGTATTTAGTATTAGGTACGGGCGGGATGAAAAGTTCATAACTGACCATGATGCAGTGGTCAAATTTGACCAAATGTAGTTTAATTTTCAACATGGTGTCCCCTTTGGTCCACACACTTCTTCCATCGGTGTTGCAGCACTTGGATCCCTGCGGTATAAAAGCTCTCTTCTTCATCCTCAAAAGCATAAATTCCTCTTAATCATCCTATGAACTTTTCAGCCCCCTTGCATTTTATTCTAATTGAAATTATTTTTAATTGCAAATAATTACACAAAATAATTAAGTTGATTAAACGCTTTGTTTTCCATTCATTTTGAGATCTTTTGTTTTTAATTGTTTAATTTGCAATATTCATGATTGATTTGAAAAGCAAGTGCTTACCCTTGTCATGACAAGCAATTGTTCCTATCCCTTTATCAAATCTACAGCATAAATTAAACCAACAACCTGTTTGTAAAGCAGTACACTGTAACTTTCTTGTTCCTGATAGCAACACTGAAAGATAATAACTGGTACTTTTCATAGAGTCCCAATACCAGTCACAGGGTGCTTTGTTAGTTGATGGCTAACCCCTTAAAGACGACTGTCACAAATTTGCCTCCAACGGCTTCCAGTCTGAATGAAGCCGAGGTGGTGTACTGTATGTATCACTCTATAAAAGCAAGAAATCTGTGTGTGTGTGTCTGTCTGTATGTCTGTCTGTCTGTCTGTGTCACACTTCATAGGCCATCATAGGATGTCCTATGAACTCAGGCATCATAGGACGACTCGCCATGCCTACATGACGGCAAATGTGTAACCTTGACAAATGCCAGTCTACACTACAAATGTGTAAAATGCCAAGCAAAGCGCTGATTTTCTCCAGGTGCTCCGGTTTCTTGGTTTCTATGGGCATGCATGGGCCTTTCTGAACAGGGTCGAAAGCCACTTTTTCAGGATCGTGCCCATGAACGGGAATTACGACGCACCTATCCCTCAACCAGTGGTCTGAACGAAGAGGAAGAAGAAGACCCACCAGATGGAGAGCAACAGAATGAGGCGAACTGCTGCACGTCAGAAAGGATGCCGTGAACATGAAACACTTCAGGTTCCACCAGTACACTGCAGGCATGACTGTGAACAACACAGCCGTCTGATACAGGAGGAGACCCTTCAGTGGTCTGAACAAAGAAGAAGAAGACCCACCAGATGATGTCTATATGATGGCACATAGAGCACGACTCCCTACAAGACATATATAGACACAAGTAAGCAACATAACAGAACAGTGACAGGCAGGAGAAGAAGTAGCAAGCAGGGGCAAACAGCCCCAGATGGCAGGGCTTATTTTGTGGGATTTTTATGTTTTGCTGCATACAAAAGCCATCACATGTGATTGCCACTTAGTGCTGTGTTGCTATACCAACTGTCCTGTAACTGGCAAGAATTCTGTTCCAATGCATCCCCTCTACGGGCATGCACAGGTTTCTATGGGCATGCATGGGTATGCACTAGTTCAACTAATATCAGTTGATGCATATTCACTTTTTCTTCTCATGTGACTTTTTTGTGACCGTGATAATGGAACAGCAATGATTCTTCATAAACATGTTATTATTGAATTTCAAGTCCCTGCTTCTGCAATAGCAGGTTCAATAAAATAATCTACATACCTGAGACTGGTAAATTTGTTAATTACTATTATGCCCAATTAAGATAAGGTGGCGGCAGCGCACACGGACGCAGCGGCCCCTCTTGGCATCAGCGAGTGTGAGAGTTTTGAGTGTTTTGATTTTCCCAGACGTACATTCTGTAAAACTTACAACCGTGAGACCTTATTAAACATCAAAGTACTGCACGCTGCAAGAATCGCGGCAATCGGTTGTGATTTGGACATTCTACGCCAGCATGGAATTCTGGCGGCGTCCCCGCTGGAAGCTACCCGAGAGAGGAGGAGGCGTAAGTGGAGCGAACGCAAGCAAAAGCATGGAAAAAGGGTCGGGATCCATGCTAGGCTAAAGGCTAACCCCTCCAGACCAGCGGTACCGTCGCTCATTCTCTCTAACGTCCGCTCCCTCGAAAACAAGCTGGACGAGCTGCGTCTGCTGAGAGAAACCCGGAGAGAGTGGAAAGACTGCTGTGTGCTTGCGTTCACGGAGACATGGCTCCACGGCAACATTCCTGACGAGGCTATTCAACTGGAAGATTTGGCGATGTTCCGTGCCGATAGGGAAACGGCGAGCTCCGGTAAGAGCCGGGGGGATGGGCTATGCATCTATGGTAACAAGAACTGGTGCGTCAATGCCACGTTAGTGTCAAAACACTGCTCTCCGTTGGCGGAGTTCCTTATTGTAAATTGTCGGCCATATTATTTGCCGATGGGAATTCAGCAATGTGTTTGTAGCTGGTGTTTACATAACGCCAAGCGCTAACGCTAATGCTAAGAAGGCACTCGGGGAACTGCACAATGCGATTAGTGAAATCCAAACTTCACACCCGGACAGTTTTGTGGTGGTTGCGGGGGATTTTAACCACACCAGCTTAAAGACTGTGCTCCCCAAGTTTAAACAATGTGTAGACTTTAAGACCAGAGGAGAGAATATGTTGGACTTAGTGTACACAAACACAGATGCATATAAGGCGATACCCCGCCCCCATCTTGGCTTTTCTGATCACATATCCGTGATGCTGCTGCCTGCCTACAAACCTTTATTGAAGCGCAGCAGGCCAGCAGTGAAACAAATCAGAATTTGGCCAGAGAGTGCAACCTCTGCACTGAAAGACTGTTTTCTGCACACAGACTGGGAGGTCTTCAAAATAGCAGCCTCCCAGGAGACAAGACAGATGTGGAGGAGTATGCTGAAACGGTCACCAGCTACATCGCGAAGTGCACAGAGGATGTCACTACAGTGAAGACCATCACTTATGCGGGGTAACCATAAGCCCTGGATGACTGCAGAGGTGCGCTCGCTGCTAGGGATGCAGCTTCAGAGCGAAGGACAGGATCGCCCTCCCTCAGCCAGGTCTGCGCTCTCAAAGGGAATTAAGGCAGCAAAGCGCGCCCTATGCAGAGAAAATCCAGGGACACCTCTGTGACACTAGGAACACCAAGCAGATGTGGCATGGAGTTCGGACACTGACGGGCTATAAGTCTAGGCAGGGGGTCGATGATGACGACGCTTTGCTTCCAGACAGGCTTAACGACTTCTTTGCACGTTTTGAAGCATCAAACTCGACAATCAGAGGGAGGGCTGGCCCCACCCCCACCATCGGTCGGACCAGCTTTTTCCATCAACCAGCGGACACACGGAGGACCCTAACAGAGTCAACCCACGCAAAGCTGCAGGTCCGGACAACATCCCGGGACGTGTGCTCCGAGACTGCTTGCGAGCGAGTTGGCGGATGTCCTGACTGACTTTATAACATTCCCTGAGTCAGGCCATCATTCCCAGATGCTTCAAGACCTCTATCATTGTACCGGTGGCAAAGAAACCAGTTGTGTCCTGTTTGAATGACTATCGTCCTGTTGCACTGACACCAATTGTGATGAAGTGTTTTTGAACGGCTTGTCAAAACCACACATTACAGCCTGCCTCCCTGCATCACACGACCTGCTCCAGTTTGCATATCATTCAAACCGCTCCACGGAGGATGCTGTAGTCACCACCCTACACTCTGTCATCACCCACCTGGACCAGAAAGACACCTCCGCCAGACTCCTGTACATTGATTTCAGTTCAGCATTCAACACCATTATTCCCCAGAGACTGATGGAGAAATTACTCCTTCTCGGTCTGAACACCGCCACATGTCTCTGGATCCTGGATTTCCTGACTGAGAGACCTCAGTCTGTCCGGGTTGGAAACAACATCTCCAACTCTGTCACGCTGAGCACCGGATCCCCTCAAGGCTGTGTACTCAGTCCACTGTTGTTTACACTTCTAACACATGACTGTGTATCCAGACACGAGGGGAACCAGATTATTAAGTTTGCAGACGGCACCACGGTGGTGGGACTTATTCAGAGGGATGAGGAATCAATGTACAGGGAAGAAGTGAGAGACCTGGATGGCTGGTGCAGGGAGAACAATCTGGTGTTCAACGTGGACAAAACGGAGGAGATGATTATCGACTTCCGGCGGTCACAGCCTGAGCACGTCCCCCTCAGCATCGGCGGCCGTTTAGTGGAGAGAGTGGAGAACATCAAGTTCCTCGGAGTGCAGATCTCACAGGACCTGACCTGGAGCAAGAATTCCTTGGGGATCAGGAAGCGGGCTCAGCAGAGACTGCACTTCTGTCATATCCCGAGCGCTTTGTCCGCGCTCGGGTTATTCCTCATCCCTGTCAGGTTTTGACAGCTGGTGTCGTCACACGGGTTTCCCGGGCTCTGATTGGCCAGACGCTCGGGAGCTCTCAGCTGTCAGAACCTGGGCAGCTGTGCCGCGTTTCCAATCATGAGCAGCTGGCTTTAAATGTCAGTGCGAGTGAACTGGACGGCGCGGCTGTCTCGTCAGAAGTCCTATGACTTTCCCCTGTCTCCTTACCACATGCTCCCTGGGTTCCTCGACGTATCCCGCTGCATGTAAGTGATTTATTTGGAACTGTCTTCTCCCTCGCTGACGTTCCTTCCTATTTACGGCAGACGAGAGCTCCTCGTCACTGCCTCAAATCTCTATTGTGAATTTATGTTGTGTTGTGTAACGAAGCCTGCGTGGCAAAGTTATGTTGTACACCTAAGTCCTGTGCTTTATAAATAAAAGAACTGAACTGCAATCTACTGAACTGAGGCGTCTTATGCTGGCTCGTGAGGGCCAGCCGTGACAGTAGACAGCCGCCAGAAGGAGACGCCGTTCTCAGTAAGTTGCGTTCTGGGAACTTTGTCCTTCCTGTCCAGGTACGCAGCGTTGGAAATATGCCATCTCAGCGGAGTCATTCTCGGGGTTCCCACGTCCTGCTGACCAAGGCGCTGGAGGAGGTAGATGAAATCCTCATTATCGCCTCCGACCTCGATGGGCATCCAGACACCTCCCTCGCCCCTCCTCTCCTCGGTTATCAGCCCAATGAACAGTGGTATTTAGACCGGGCTGAGGAGGTGCTTGACCGTCTGCCTTCCCGCTACAACGGTCACCCCGAGGTCGACGCGAGGAGACTCGACATCGCTGCCCAACGCCAGACAATTCTGATGTACGAAGAGGAGGAGGCTGCAAGGTGGAGTGATCTCTGGCTCCAGCTGCCTGAGGCGCTGGAGGAGGTGGATGACTTCATCAGCGCTTCCGCCAGCCTTGACGACTCATCCGAAGCGCACTACTACCTGGACTGCGCTGAGAGAACGCTCGACCGGTTGTCTTCCCGCTACACCGACCACTTGGACGTCCAAGCGAGGAGACAAGAGATCGCCGTCCACCGCGAGGTGCTCCAGGAGATCGAGGAGGAACGAGGCCAAAGGCGGAGTGACCGGAGCTCCCGCTGCCCGCTCTGGAATCCGGATCCTTCCCTCGATCCAGTCCTGGAGTTCGCACCATCCGGGGCCCGTCGTAGACGTCGACACCGTGGCCAGAGACGTTCTCAGCGTGACTCCCCTCCGGAATCCGTTCCGGTTCACTGGGCTGACCCCATTCATCCCACTGCTGTCTCTTCGGCGTCTCACCTGGAGGAGACCCCAGCAGCCTTTCCCCCCGGGCCTGCTTTCCCCGCTGAGCTGTCAGCGCGTCACGCCCGGGCTGACTTGGCTGTTGCCCCCTCCGCTTCGACGCCTTCTCCAGCGGCTGGGAGTTTGAGAAGTTTTGCTCCAGTGGACAGCGCGGCTACTCCATCCCGAGTGGCCCCCTCTCCTCCAAGAGAGTCTCCGGCCACCACCCGGTGGGAGGAGGATGGAATGACGTTCCCAACGGCAGGTTCCACCGCTCCTCCGGGGGCCAGGCAAGTTCAAGTTCACTTTTTTCCATCTAATAGTGATTTGTTCTGTCTGACTCCTGGGGGTGAGGCTCGGGGTTTGCAGCCCCCCGAGCCTCAACTCCCTGCTGATATGTTAATTAAACCCGCTGCCTCTGTGTCTCCCCCTGCTGAGCACGCTTCGACCTCTGAGGAGCGTCACCAGACGAGGAGTGAGCCTGCGGCCCTCGGGCAGAAGACCCCAGCCCCGCAGCCATTTTCTGGGCAGAGGAGGTCGGACGATTGGTTGGAGCCTGTGCCGACGACGGAGCGTCCCCGGGACTCCGCAGATGATCAGTCCGGTCCAGCGGGCCGAGAGCCCCTCACCTCCACGCCACATGAACAACTAGCGTGGACGATGACGTCGGGGGGTCCTCGAGCTGCAAGAGCCCCTCTTCCAGGGGCGGATGACGTCGCGACGGAGTGGGAACTGGACGACGACCTCCTCCCGTTTGAACCCGGAGCATCGAAGTCCTGGATGGCGGCAGAACCCGAGATCAGGCAAGTGCTCTATTTTCTATCCCTCCTCTTTTTTCTGGAGCATTATTGCCTGTCTCTCGGGGGGGCGAGCCGGGTGCAGCCGTCTGCTGCGCTCGAGCCTGTCTCGCCGGGCCCTGCCGCTGCCGGTGATCCTGATCCCGGTTCCTTTTGTCCCTCTGAGCCTCTCCCCAGGGTCACTGGAGGCGAACCTGCTCTTGGTGCCACCTTGGAGGGTCCGGCTCTCGGCATGGGGTCCACCAGGAGTGCTCCGCCGGTTCAAGCGGAGCTTGACGTCATGGAGGTTCCGGCCCAATCGGGGTCCGACGCGGGTGCTGCTCTCACCCGATCGGAGCTTGACGTCATGGAGGTTCCGGCCCAATCGGGGTCCGACGCGGGTGCTGCTCTCGCTCGATCGGAGCTTGACGTCATGGGGGTTCCGGCCCAATCGGAGTCCGACGCGGGTGCCGCTCTCGCTCAATCGGAGCTCGGCACCATGGTCGTTTTGACCCAGGTGGGTTCTGGAGACTGTGTAGCTGACCCGCCGCTGAGCGCTTTCCAGGCCATGCCCCGTCCTCGCCGTGGCCCCTTTTTCCCCGCCTTTGAGACTGCGGGGGTAAATTTCGGCTGGCCCGGTTCGCCGACCTTCCCCCAGCCATTCTGTTGGCAGGCCGATACTGCCCGACCACCCGGTGACCGGCTCTTTCCTTTTGGCGTCCGGGTCCGGCCTCCTGACAAGCTGGATGGTTCTTTTGGCGCCCTGGTCCGCCCACCGGAGACATGGTTTTCCCTCGGCCCGGGGTTTGGCTGGGCCGTTAGGGCACGTTCCGCTGCTTTTGCTGGCGGCCTGGATGCTGGGTGCTGGGAGGCCTCCTGAGCGGAGTTGTTTTACTCTATTCCCCAATGGGTTTTTTTTTTTTTTTTCCTCTCCTTCTCTTGCCCCACCACTGACTTGTGACTGAAATACCCCACTGGGGATTGGACTTCATGTTTGAGGTGACTGTTTTCCGTGGATGGACATATGTTCTCTTGCCATGGCTATCATGAGTATTGTATGTTTCTTTAGGGTGTGGTTGTTTATTTCCTATGTTACTCCCTTACTCGGGTCTAGTTCCTTTTTTTTTTTTTTTGGCACCTGTGTTGTCTTTTGGTTTTGACGGTTTTCTGTACACATTAACTTGGAGAAGAAGGTATTTTCTGTCCTTTTATTTCCTTGATCCTGCCTTGTGGTATTGACTGGTGTTCCTTGTACCCTCATCTTGGCTTTCTTTTTGTGGTTATGTGTGAGTGATGTCCATCTAGCGTTGACTTTTCTTTTTATTCATCTTTGTCCCCGTTTATGTATGGTTTCTGCCTTTTTTTTCTCTCTCCCTCCCTTCCCCGATGTTTTTGTCCCCTTGTTGTGAGTTGGCCCTGCTCTCCCTCCACCTGCTTCCCCCCTCCACCTTCCCTGGGGTGGGGTGGGGGGGTCTGGATGTTGCGCGCGACCAGGAGTTCGCGTAGAGGGAGGGGCCCTGTCATATCCCGAGCGCTTTGTCCGCGCTCGGGTTATTCCTCATCCCTGTCAGGTTTTGACAGCTGGTGTCGTCACACGGGTTTCCCGGGCTCTGATTGGCCAGACGCTCGGGAGCTCTCAGCTGTCAGAACCTGGGCAGCTGTGCCGCGTTTCCAATCATGAGCAGCTGGCTTTAAATGTCAGTGCGAGTGAACTGGACGGCGCGGCTGTCTCGTCAGAAGTCCTATGACTTTCCCCTGTCTCCTTACCACATGCTCCCTGGGTTCCTCGACGTATCCCGCTGCATGTAAGTGATTTATTTGGAACTGTCTTCTCCCTCGCTGACGTTCCTTCCTATTTACGGCAGACGAGAGCTCCTCGTCACTGCCTCAAATCTCTATTGTGAATTTATGTTGTGTTGTGTAACGAAGCCTGCGTGGCAAAGTTATGTTGTACACCTAAGTCCTGTGCTTTATAAATAAAAGAACTGAACTGCAATCTACTGAACTGAGGCGTCTTATGCTGGCTCGTGAGGGCCAGCCGTGACAACTTCTTGAGGAAACTCAAACAGGCCTCTCTCCCCACCTGCATCCTTAGGACCTTCTACAGAGGTGTGGTGGAGAGTGTTCTGACGTACTGCATTGCTACATGGTACTCCAGCTGCAGTATGCCAGACAAAAAAGCCCTGCAGAGGATAGTCAAGGGGGCTGACAGGGTAATTGGAGTCTCCTTCCTCTCTGTCCAAGAACTTTTTCAGAACCGTTGTAGGAGCAGGGCACTGAACATTGTCAAGGACCGTTCTCGCCCTCTGCATAAACACTTTGAACTTCTTCCATCTGGTAAACGATTCCGGAGCATCAGAGGTAGAACCACCAGACTGATCAACAGCTTCCTTCCACAAGCTGTCAGGATGCTGAACAGTTGGCCCGGAATCTCTCATACACACTACTGCACCTACGGACATTATGTATATTATTTGTATATTATAGTTAGTTAGTTTTTTCCCAAGTATGTCTCAGGAATGTGTGAATGGATGGGGGGTGGGGTGGGGGTGGGGGGGTGAAGCTATGTGTGAGTGTCTTAAATCATGCTGCTTCTATTTATATGGATGCCGACAGAAACGCAATTTCATCTTGCCTGCACCACAGTTGTATGGACAGCAATATGACAATAAAGTTCGATTTGATTTGATTACAGTGGTGTGAAAAAGTGTTTGCGCCCTTCCTGATTTCTCATTTTTTGTATGTTTGTCACACTTAAATGTTTCAGATCATCAAATAAATTTAAATATTAGACAAAGATGACACAAGTAAACGCAAAATGCAGTTTTTAAATGAAGGTGTTTATTATTAAGGGCAAAAAAAATTCCAAACCTACATGGCCCTGTGTGAAAAAGTACCCCCCCCCATTAAAACATAAATTAACTGTGGTTTATCACATCTTTGGATGACACCGTATTGTGATACTTTTTTAAAATTATTAATAAATGTTATCAATACAAACTTACATATTGAAGTAAGAGCGTGGTTAAAAAAAAAAACAACAAAAAAAAACTTTGATGTTTCAGTCCATTAGATCGTGCTGGGGTGGAGCCAAAGATTGAGTCAGCATGGTATTGCAGTACTTGACACTTGGAATGATGCACCAATCCCTAAATGCATGTGCTGATCTTTAAATAATTTTATGTGTATATATATATATAATATACTGTATATACACACAAAAATGTGGTATTGTAATACTTCAGGAATCGTAGTATTGTAATAGTATTCCCTTGTGACCCAAGTCTTATTATTTTGGAAACATTTTAAGGTGAAAATCTGACATTGTGTTGGTTTTGTCCATCCATCCATCCATTTTCTACCACTTTTCCAGGGATCCGGGTTGCGGAGAAGCCCAGACTTGCCTCTCCTCAGCTACCTCCTCCAGCTCTTCAGAGAGGATAGCAAGGCGTCCCCAGGCCAGCTGGGAGACATAGCCTCTCCAGCATGTCCTGGGTCTGCACAGGGGTCTCCTCCCAGTGGGATATGCCCAAAACACCTCAAGTGAGAGGCATCCAGGAGCCATCCTGATCAGATACCCAAACCACCAAAATTAGCTCCTTTCGATGTGGAGGAGCTTCTCCTGGATAACTGAGCTCCTCACCCTATCTCTAAGGGTGAGTCCAGCAATCCTACGGGGAAAGCTCATTTCAGCCCCCTGTATCTGCAATCTCATTGTTTTGGTCATTACCCGAAGTTCATGACCACAGATGAGGGTAGGAACATAGATTGAGTGGTAAATCAACAGCTTTGCTTTAGAGCTCAGCTCCCTCTTCACTAGGACAGACCGGTACAACGTTTGCATCACTGCAGTTGCTGCTCCGATCCGTCTGTCAATCTCCCGCTCCATTTTCAGATCACTTGTGAATAAGACCCCAAGATACTTGAACACCTCCACTTGTGGTAGGACCTTGTCCCTAACTCCTCCCACACCCGAGTTTCAGCCTCAGCAACTGCTTGAGCTACACTCCACTTGGCCTGCTGGTACAACTCGGCTGCTTCAGGAGTCCCACAAACCAACCAAGCTCGGTAGGACTCCTTCTTCAGCTTGATAGCCCCCTCACCTCTAGCATTCACCATTTGATTTGGGGATTGCCACCACAAGAAGCACTGACAACCTTGTGGCCACAGCTCTGAGCAGCCACTTCAGCAATGGAGGTGGAGAACATGGCCCATTCAGATTCCATGCTTCCAGTCTCCTTCGGGATGTGGTGGAAGTTCTTCTGGAGGTGGGAGTTGAAGACCTCTCGGACAGGGGCCTCAGCTAGTCATTCCCAGCTCACCTTCACTATACACTTGGGTCTGCCAGGCCTGAATGGCATCCTCCCCTACCATTGGATCCAACTCACCACCAGGTGGCAATCTGTTGACAGCTCTCCGCCTCTCTTCACCCGAGTGTCCAAGACATATGGTTGCAGATGTAATGACACAATAACAAAATTGATCATCGACCTAGGGTGTCCTTGTGCCAGGTGTATATATGGACGCCTTTAGGCATGAACATGGTGTTTGTTATGGACAAGCTGTGGTTGGCACAGAAGTCCAACAACTGAACATCACTCGGGTTCAGATCGAGCAGGCTGTTCCTCCCAGTCAGACCCCTCCAGGTTTCACTGTCATTGCCTACGTGTGCATTGAAGTCCCCCAGCAGGACAATGGAGTCTCCAAGAGGAGCACTTTCCTCAAGAGGTTCTCTTCAGAGGACACCAGGCAAGGGGAGATGCAAATACACAGCCCTGGTCGCCGCCTCTCACCTGGGATGACTTCAGAAAAGACTAAGGTCCAACCCCTTTCCAGGACACTGGTTCCAGAACCCAAGCTGTGCGTCAAGGTGAGCCCAACTACATCAAGCTCTTATCACTCAACCCCATGTACAAGCTCAAGCTCCTTCCCCACCAGAGAGGCAACATTCCATGTTCCAAATGCAAGTTTTGTAAACTGGGGATTGGACTGCCAAGGTCTCCGCCTTCAACTGCCGCCCAATCCACATAGAACCAGACTCCCATGGTCCCTCCTACAAGTGGTGGGCCCACTGAAGGATGGACCATTGTGGCTCTTTCGGGCTCTTTCAGGCCCATGGGACCTGGGCAGAAACCCTGTCACCAGGCATTTGCTCTTTGAGCCCCTCCCCCAGGCCTGGCTCCAGGGCAGAGCCCCAGTAACCCCATACTGAGTGTGTACACTGAATCCTTGATTGAACATTCATCATGAGAGTCTTTTGGATCGCTCTTAGTCTGGCCCTTCACCCAGAATGTATTTGTCTTGGGACACACTACCAAGGGCAAATTGCCCCCGACAACATAGGTCCTGGGATCACAAGGGCCCACAAACCCCCCACCACAATAAGGTGGCGAATACCTTCCAAAAAATTTTGTTAGAAATGTTAAAATCACCCACTGGTGTGTATTCCTTCCCTTCTTGTCATCGTTAATTGGTAATTCTTGGCACCTATGCTCTTTATAGTTATTTTGGTTGCAAGTTGGTGAAGTTACTCTGTTTTTTAAATTGGTTTTAACCAACACCTGAATCAGAAAAGAGCATTCGGTAAACATATAATGGTTAATAATAGGGTTGGGAATCACTAGAAGCCCTATGATAAAATATTATCCCAATACTTGGGCCATGACACGATGTTTTCATAATTTTGCAAAATGTTGAGGTTTGTGATATCATACATTAGGATTTCCTCTCCCAATCTTTGTCTTGTCCAACTCCTGGCGAGATCTCACGAGTCACTCCTTCTAATTGCTGACCCACCCAAACAGCATTTAGCACCATCTAGTGGACTGAGAAGTTAATTGTTTTTCATGACTCTAGTACCCAAAAAGCTGAGTTTGTATTTGCACATTTATTAATACTTTTATTTTTTTTTTAAAAATGCAGTACTAGTGACTCTGAATCTACACTATGGAGATGAGGCAAAGTATTGCAATATCAACACTGTATCGTTTCTTTTTCCCCCACCACTAGTCAGTGATACAAAGTATATGCTAACATTTGATGTGTCTGTGCCACCAGGATTACCTGACTGACCTGATCACAGCTGAGGCCATCCGCTACTTCCGCTACTCCAAACGAGTTTATCCTCATAGACCTATTCTGATGGTCCTCAGCCACGCAGCACCACACGGACCTGAAGATTCGGCGCCACAGTACAGCACGGCCTTCCCCAATGCATCGCAGCACATGTACGCCCCCCCCCCACACACACACACACCTTACACTAACTGACTTTTTCTCAGACTTTAAAGGTCCCATAATGTGTGTTTTTATAGGCCCAATTTTAAGTTTTTACATCTTCAGAGACATATACAGTATATGCACAGTGGTTTTAGGGTGCTTTGACACCTGACCTGTTTGGTCCAGACTTATCGGACCCTGTTATGATGATCTAGTCAACAGTTTATTGTCTGAGGCACAGAGCATATTTATATGCATGTTCAAGTCCATTTCACTATTTAAGCAGAGCAAAATCGAATTGTGTGCCTGGCTGAACACACAAAGGAGCTATACTAATTTTTTATTCAAGATATGTTTTGGGCATATTGTGCAATAAATCATTTGCTTTCTTTCCTCTCATTCTTTTTAATAAACAGGGGCAGAAGAGATAAGGCATAATACTAATATGACACCATTTAAATTGGAGGACAAATCCATTTTGCGCTGGGGACAATGTGGGCTCGTTCACAAATTAAAAAGGCATCCGCAGCCCTGCTCACACTGGGGATCAAAGTTCATAAAATAGGCTTTAAATAATATAGTGTCATTTTGTATTGTGTTTACCAAATAAAATCAACATCATCCAAGATTTGCTGTGGAAATAAATAAGTGTGCAGCTCACAAAGATTGATTATCATAATTATGCACTGATGAGAGCTGTGTCATTCAGAGGTTATGCCGAGCTTTCTCTTTGTCCATTATTTTGATGGACAACATTGTAAACATTCCTTCAGTTATTATGACAGGACACAGGAGACCCTGGCACACCCACCACGCGGTCATCCAAACTCCTCCATGAAACCACAGAAGAACGAGTCGTTCCTCCAACAGATCTTGACCTTTATTTACCTTTTGTTCTTATTAAAGACAAAAATAGAAAGATGTTTTTACCTTCTTTACGTTTCGACTGTTCACTGTAGCCTTTGTCAGAAGTGTCAGGTGATTGCTGTGAGGTGTCATTTTATCAGCTGACTTTTGCAGGCGGCCAGCCCAGCAGACCTGTCAGATCCACCGAGCCGGCCCCGCTTTCCGCCGCCCAATCTTGACCTGAGGTCCGCTAATGTTCCCTCCTCTGCTGAATGCAAAATTATTGTATTTGAACACAAAAAAAAGAAAACTGTTGGAATGTCTGTGGACAAGATCAAAGCCTGCTTCTACTTTGTCTTTGAATCATTCTATTAAAAGAATGAAAGTGAGTGGGGGGACCAAACCTGTCATAAATTATACAGTGATGGATGTCGGTATTGCATGCTTTGATGTTCCTGTGGATTGTAGACTACCTGGTGGCTGGCTCTACTCCAGCCATGAAATGACAGCCATTTCCTGATGCTCTACTCTGGCTGTGGGTGACAGCTGTAAAAACAGGCATACATCCAAAGTCATGCCTTTTATACACACTGCTGAAACAGTGGTTGATAATGGGCTACTGACTTTAGACTTTTTTTTGTTGATCAGAATCATCACAGCCAACAACAAATGTTTTTTATGAAGATTTGGGTAGCATTCTAGCACTCGGTTAGTTCATCTATTAAGGTGGTGGACTCTTGTCCAACTTCAATTTCAAGTGCAGTTATAGATGTGCCCAGATATACTGAAAACGCATCAGAGGTAGTGTGACCAAGTCCCAATCAATCAAATGTGGGACAAAAATCATATTTGAGTGGGACAATGTGGGACTGTGACTGTTGTTGTGAAATGGTGCTATATAAATAAATAAAGTTGAATCAGTCCTCAAGGTGGTATCAATTGTGGATTTGCCTGGATTCATAAAATAGTAAATACATAGTATAGGCTATGCAAATGTGATCATCATCTGTATGTTAGCACCAATAAAGTAATTGCACTTGTGCATTATTTTCTAATTGAAGGATGTTCCAAGTACAGTATCCTTTTCATTTAACAATGAATAACTAAACTATGAATAAGATTCCCCTTCTACTACAACTCTGCATAAAGTTTCATTCAAAATAAGACAGGATTATGCAGTTCAAACATATTTTTTTCATGATTCACCTTGGCAGGCATAATTACAGACTCAGGCGCAGGAGCACAATTAAACTGTTTTATTATAAATAAACTTAGCATGAGGGATGGAAACAATAAGCAAGGCGCAACGGCTGAATAACTTACAGGGAAGTGGTGAGGTAAGAGTGTAACCCGATCCCTCGTGCACCTCCAACCCTGGGTAGAAAGAGGGGATCAAGGAGGGACAGGACAACAGCTAAAAATAGACCCAGCATGAAAAGAAAACATAAACGACAACATAACAAACAACATAACAAAACAGCATGACTAAATAAGTATATCCCCTTTTTTCACAAATGGTGCACAATTAGTCCTTCTTTTGGGGAAACCCCAAAGGGTGACGAGATGCTGACCCCAAACGAGGTAGGTAAGATGCTGCTGGCACCCCAGCGAGGGCGATGTGATGCTGACCTCCAGTGAGGGCGATGAGATGCTGACCCTCAGTGATGGTGATGAGGTGCTGGCCTCCTGTAATGTTGATGAGGTACTGACCCTCAGCGGAGGTGATGAGATGCTGACCTTCACCGAGGGAGACCAGACGTAGACCTCCACAGAAGGCCCAGATGACACCACCTCAGGCGGCGGCGGTGGTGGTGGGGGGGGGGGGGTAATAGGGCAGAACCCAGTGGCACAGTAAGAGAGACAGGTGGCTAGGGGTCAGCAACCAATGATTGCCTTGGCTGACATTCCCCGCCGGAAGCGGGGCAAGACAAACTAGTTGATGGATTAGAAATTTGTAACAGTACTTGCCTTGCTCCCTCCTGCTCTGCTACTGATGGCAAACCCTGTTGGGACTGCAGCTGGCAAAATGCCATCGGGCAAGGTTGCAGGTGAGATGATCTCTGGAGACGCTGCAAATGAGACATCTCCAGTGACACTGCAGGAGTAGCAACCCCGGCTGGAGCCGTTGGAGCTGCGACACTGGGCGGAGGAAATGACCCACAGACAACCTCGGATGAAAGAGATGACCCACCGATGACCTCGAGCAAGGGAGATGAGTCTTCCTCAGGCGAGCGAGATGAGTCATCTTTAGACATCAGGCCAGGTTCATCAACCTAGGGGTGATCGAAAACAAAGGAGATTTGCGATGGTAAAACAGCCAGGTCGGCAGCAGAAACAGGCGGTGAGAGGCCAGCATCAGATGGTGGATGAAGCTGGAACCCCTCACTAGTAGTAAGGCAAGGTTCTCTACATGGTGGTATTATGGAGTAAGAGAAATTGACTTGCCTTAACTCCTTCTGTTGGGGAGTTAACTCCCTCTCCCTCTGTTGCTGGATGGATCAGTTCGGGCTGAATGGGAGCTGTGGCAGCCACCATCTCAAATGAGCAGGGAGCTGTGGTGACCACCGTCTCTGGAGTACTGGGAGCTGTTGATCCGTCCACCTCTGGTGTGGAGGAGAACTCGGTGGAAAGCAAAAACTCAGTGACAAAAGGTGGAAGGTCTCTCACCAAGTGGGGCTTCAATGCTACAATCCACCAAGGCTCTTCCAGGGCCCCACTCTGCCACTCGTCCTCCCGGAGAAAAAGTTTATAACATTTCCCCAGGTCTGTCATGAGTTCCCATAGCTCCTCACAGTGAACCCCCTCGGGAAAGGGAGAGGAAACAGTATCTGACGAGGTGGCTGTGATGTCCTGGGGAACAGCTGTCGGAACCCCATAGAGTACAGCGGAGGAAATGTCTCCTGGAGCCAGCGAAGACTGCGAGGCCCCACAGCAGAGGATGGCAGAGGCAGAAAGATGAAAGATGAAGAGCCGGGCTGCTGGGATGAGCGACGCCACTGTGAGCCCTGTTTCCCAACAAAACCTCGGCATCTCTCCCATCTCTTGGAGAACCGGGCAGCAGCAAAGAGGTTGAAGCTGGACACGACAGCAAGGAGCAGGCTGGTGGTGGTGTGGTGGAGGAAATGGGCATTTACTTTGCTCTTACCCATGGGAAGATCTGCAGACCCGGAATGTCCTCCTGCATGCAGGCTGCAGCCTCCCAAAAACTCTTAAGCATCCTCCCGATTGCCACAGCTGCAGGCCGTGGAGACAAGATCCCACAGCTCCCTTGTGGCCCACAGCTGCGCCTGGCTCAGACACCAGCCTAAATAAACAGCTCCTGCTGAGTCCTTTCTTGGCGGCAGTCTACTGTCATGATTCGCCTTGGCAGGCATAATTACAGACTCAGGCGCAGGAGCACAATTAAACAGTTTTATTATAAATAAACTCAGTACGAGGGCTGGAAATAAAAAGTGAGCCAAAACGGCAGATTATCTTACAGGGAAGTGATGAGGTAATCCAAAGCATCACAGAATATCATACATGCTGTGTGCCCACAATATTCAATTCTATATTTAATACAAAAGTTGCTGCTTTTGTACGACCCCATGACAGTTTTTTCACTCTCCGAATCTGGAAAAATGACCTTAACAAGTTTAGTGCAACAGTCTGCTGACCAGTATGAGTGGGAGGGCTGTACAGCGTGATACATGCTGGCTAGTCCAGCAGCTGTTACATTATGTGTCCAGAAACTGGCATGCCTCCCTCTGATATTTTTCTGAGAGCATCACGTGTTGTGTCGCTTCACGTAATACTCACTCCCATGAGTGAGTCTGGCATAAAAGGCAGAACATTCTCTCTGAAATGCCCTACACTTACTTCACCCAGCTATAGATAGTTTCCCACTCTTGATTTCTCTTTTTTGTTGTTTTTTTTCCCTTATTCAAGCGACATTAGCATGGTCCCAGTTGTAGCACTCCATCCAAACTTTGTCCATGGGGGGTGGATTGATACGGTGCTAGATTGACCCTCGATTGACCCATGCGTGCAGTTTGATTGATATCAGTCACAGCTCCTGACATGTCAGTCTGCCCTAGTTTTGCTCACAGCTACTGGATATACGTAAGTTACATTTTATAAAGCATCCGTACAGCCTTTTAAAAATTCGAGGCTATCAGAATGTGGGACATCTGTTTGCGAGATAAAAAGAGGTCAAAATGCTGTGCAGTCCTACACAAAGCGGGACACCTCATCACCCTACTGTCACATTTTTTGAGTGGGGCAAAAAGTAATGAGGCAGTTAAAGTTGCTACCTTAGAGAACTGAAGGTGTTAATTTGTCAATTTGTGACATCATAAAATCCAGAAACTGGAATCTGCTTGTTTCTTTAAGAGCTTTGGAGCTCATACATTATCCGACTGGGGGCTCACCTGAAAATGTCGTCTCAAGCCTCCAAAACTTCACAGATGATGGGTGTTTACGAGTGGGTGTTTGATGATGAGTGTTTGAATCACTCTATGGTGTCTATATGACGTCATATAGACATCATGTAGACATCATAGGCAATCCTATGATCTTTTAGCGAGTCCTATGGTCGCGACAGACACACAGACAGACAGAGATTTCTTGAATTATATAATAGAGTGATGATATAGACTCTATATCATCTATATCACCTACTATATCATCATTACCACCACGTACTTCATAGAGTGAAGTACGTGGTGGTAATGCACCTGTAAGCTGGTTGCCAACTGCCAATCAAATCTAAAAAAAAGACGAAGAAGAGAGCTGGAACTTGGGATATATAGTGATGCATACCGCCGAGAGGACACAGTCTAGGGACAGATGATTTTTTCGCATGTGGGGAGTTGTTCAGAACTCCTTATACAAAGATATAGAGTGATGATAATCAAGTCAGTGGTGGTAATGGACCTGTAAGCTGGTTGCCAACTGCCAATCAAATCTAAAAGAAAGAAGAAGAGTGGTGACATGCTTGCTTACACCTGCTTTCTACGGGCATGCAGAAATACTTGCTTATACTTGGTTTCTATGGGCATGCACGGGTATGCACTAGTTTACATCGGAAGGGCACAAATGCTCTGAAATGTTTCTGTAAAAGTAGAGCTTTCATTCTCTCACCAAACTGTAAAGAAAAGGTTGAGTTGCAGTGTTTCCCCTGCAGTAATAAACGGCAATAAATTCAGCTCTGCTCTTGTAAATAGCAACAGAATGTGACAGAAGAAGAAAATATTCCTTCTGCTCTTCAAAAAATGATTGTGTAGCTGCAGCTGCAAGCTTCTGTTACTAAATGATTACCCATGCATGTTTTTTATCCTTTTTTCATGGTAACTCACTGTGTAGCTATGAAGGACTGCTTACATTACAGATACAATGTCTTTTTCACACTGATATGTAAAGAGACGTGTTATGTACTTTTTACCCCTCAGCCTCTAAGACTGAAGTGGTATTGTTGTAACCCCGCCGGGTGGGTGGGTGTCGACGGCATCAACACCTACCTTGTGAACGTGATAACTAGAGAAAGAGATGACGTGGGCTTTTCAAATTGATACCATAATTGTATCTATGAAAAATCTTGGACAAGTTTGAATTTGGGAGACTTTTGACCAATTCAAGGTCAGACTTTAATTTTGCCCCAAATCTTGGGAATGCGATGACTAGAGAAAGAAATGATATAGCCTTTTCCTATTGATATCATTGTATCAAAGGCAAATCTTGGATGGCTTAGATTTTGACTTCTTATCCCATGACCCTGTGACTCTATCACTATGCTTTTGGGATTGCAAGGTCAAAGGCCAAGGTCACAATGTCATACAAGCTGCATCTCAACAACAAAGAGGGTGAGGGGCACCACTGGCAGCCACCAGTATTTTTCCTTATGTAGACAGTTTCCAGAGGTGTTAAAGGAATATCTGTGACATGCTTTGGTCTAAACATCTCATGGTTTAAACACTCCAGCACCATTTTCCATCCAGATTAAACACCATTATTCACACCCTATTTCAGGGCATGTTTCTCTAGATGCCAACAAGTCTTAGTTCAGCCCACCCTCTCTCTCGTCACTTCTAACATTTGTTTCCGAGGCTAATGTTAACTAGTTACTCTGGCTGTCGAACAGGACCTGAACTAGCCAACGTAGAATTGGCTGAATGTGAGAGGGGAAAAGCCCCAATGAAGTATTTTCAGGGACAGGGGTGTGTGGTTTGACTGGGTGACGGGATAAAACAAGTCTCTGGGGTTATAATATGCACATCCTGAATGAGTCAGCAGCTTGTTCTGCTAACTGTGGCTACCACCACTGACTGAGAAGCTGACCCTGGTCAGATAATAATGAACTATATTAAGCTAAAATAATACGTAGGAATGAGATATACAGTATTGTCAAGTGTTGATAGATGTTGGGCTGGGATTACAGATATTGGATGAGGTAGGTGAGCTACAGTACGTTAACCCCTTGCACTCCGGGCAATTTTCCTAAAAACGCCAAAAAATAACATGCCCAAAGTAAATCGAAAGCTGTTATGCAACCCTTTGCAGCATCTTCATGGGGTTGGTCTCATTTAAAAGAAAACACTTTGAATTTTTTGGCAAAAAAAACATGATCTCTCTAAGTCAGGGGTCTCCAATCATGTGCCATGGAGAGCCAAGACCCTGCAGGTTTTCTCTTCTACCCAGTCTCTTCAGCAGGTGTTTTCACTTATCAGCAATCAGTGGGAAGAAGTTCAGTGAAATCTGCAGTTGAAGACACTGGCTGGAGGGAAAACCTGCAGGGTTTTGGCCCTCCATGGCACATGATTGGAGACCCCTGCTCTAAGCGCTCCGGCCACTGAGTTACAGTCATCTAAACATAGTGAACTTGAAGAAAATAAATTTGGCCTGGGTGTTTTTTTGGATACAAATGCTTGCAAATAACACACAGCTTCAGATCCGGGCTGGAAAATGCAACAGAAATGTAGAACCAAGTGTTACCCAGCTGAGGTCCAAATTTTGTAACAATACCACAAAAAATGAATATTTTACACAGCTTTGTTCTCAGGCTGTTCCCAGGCGTTTTGGAACTGTGCCAAATTGTGCCAAATGGCACAGTTTGGAAAAACGTCTGTAACTTTTGAATGATTCAACATAGAAGCTTCATCTTGGGCTCAAATGAAAGGTCACACTCAGGGCTGTGTCTGTGTGTGTGTTTCGGGGGGATTGTTCCCCCTCCCCCCGCTACAGAGGACGGAGATCTGTCCTCGCTACATAACGGATTACACTCGGATGTGGTGATGTTTCCACAGCACCGCTGTCACCGCCCCCCCCCCCCGCGACAGAATCGTAGCGGCGGGGGGGGGGGCGTTTCACGGTCCGGAGGCGACGAACGAACCGTGTAATGCGGTGCACGCACTTCGGACATCGTGCGCCGCACAGTTGTAATTTACCAATCGGTCAAAAGTCATTTTTGATTACAATTTTCAGGGATAGAAAATAATTTGGCTTATAACACCTTACCTCTTCACAGCCACATTGTCCTGGCCAACTTCTCTTCCCCATTGTCAGACGAACGCGACGCTGGTCCGCTCGTGGATCCCGGTCAAAACATAATTCCATTATTGCGGTTTGGGCGAATGATTTACGACCTTTGTCGTCGGCCTCCATCGGTCTATGATGACGGAAGAGAATCCTAAATGTCTATTCTGCTGGAATGAGTGCAGGTCGCACTTGTGGGTGTTCTCCGTGCTGCTGGATCTGTAGCAGGTTCTTCCAGCGACCTTTTTTTCATCTGTTGCAGCAGTAATGTCTCTCTTCACCCAGCCCGAACTTTTGTGCTTCAATTGACTCCTGCATTCACAGTAGGCGGGTCCTCCTTCCTAGGTTTTCATTCATTGGTTCTTCAAGGTTTCAGAAACCCAATTCAAGGCTCTTATTAGTCGAATGAGAGGTCAATCAGATGAACTAATCTGTTCGCGGCTGTGTCTGCAGCTTTTATTTTCAGTGCGCGCTTTGACGCCATACACCACCTTCATCAAAATCTCCATCAGGATCTCCATCATGCGTCCGAGATCTCGTGCGCCGTAGGACGCAGAGACTTGCCCGCCCGCGGTACAACGGAGCGCAAGAGGTTAAGGGGACTCACTCATGCTAGCTAAGCAAGGTTAGCTCAGTTTGTTTCATCTAGTATGATTACATTGCCATTACGACCAAAACTTTGCAAAGTCAGAATAATGCCTACAAGCTAAATAAATAATTGGGTGTGGATTAGTGAACCAGTTGGAAACACCAGTGTGTAATGGTTTGAGTAGAATGTACACAGAGGAGCCATAAAAACCATGGTCAGGCCATTAAACTAAGTAAGCTAGCTTTGCTTCTGAGCTTCAGAATCTCAGAGGGACACATCTACTCACACTGTTATTAAAACAGGTGTAGGTGGAAAGGTGAAATTTCTATATATTCCCTTTGAATAAATATTCAAATTTGGCTATCTGAGAGTGACTGAAAGTTTGTTTGTTTTGTTTTTTACATACACTACCGTTCAAAAGTTTGGGGTCACCTCAGACAATTTTGTGTTTTCCATGAAAAGTCACACTTTTATTTACCACCATGAGTTGTAAAATGAATAGAAAATATAGTCAAGACATTGACAAGGTTAGAAATAATGATTTGTATTTGAAATAATAATTTTTTCCTTCAAACTTTGCTTTCGTCAAAGAATCCTCCATTTGCAGCAATTACAGCATTGCAGACCTAACATGATTGCACAAGGGTTTTCTAATCATCCATTAGCCTTCTGACGCAATGAGCAAACACATTGTACCATTAGAACACTGGAGTGATAGTTGCTGGAAATGGGCCTCTATACACCTATGTAGATCTTGCACCAAAAACCAGACATTTGCAGCTAGAATAGTCATTTACCACATTAGCAATGTATAGAGTGTATTTCTGATTAGTTTAAAGTTATCTTCATTGAAAAAAAGTGCTTTTCTTTCAAAAATAAGGAAATTTCTAAGTGACCCCAAACTTTTGAATATCTTTTTTCTCTTCCTTTTTTTTTGGGGGGGGGGGGGTGTCATAAATTTGTAATGCTTTTTGGTGTAAATTTGAAACTTTTTTCCCCCTAATTGTACAGCTTCTTATAAATTTGCACCGTTTCTCTTTTAAAATCCATATTTGTTCTTGCACAGTTTGAACATTTTGCTTCAAAATTTTCAGATTTGTGACTTTTTTGGCAAATTTGTAATTATTTTTTCTTGTAAATTTGCCCTCACCACCTCTGTTTATACACATTTTCTTAAATTGTCATCATTAGTGTTTAGTACCCTTCGACATTTAGGTTACATTAGCATAATGATTAGCATCTATGTGGAAGAATGTAGTTATTGTCCAACATAATGCACTTACTCAACCAGCCACTACAGAAGTTCTCAGCTTACTTATAAAGGGAAATAACAGCCATGTGAATTAACCCATTGACTGTGTATGTCGCCAAACTACGACGTAACCCCTAGTGGTCAACAGTGGTAAAGATTTTTTTCAAGAAAATATTCAGATCAGATGTCACAACTTTTCAAGGCTATAACTTGAAAGTGGTAAGGGATAAGGGCTTACTGTCAGTTAGAAAGATGTAGAATATGATCCAAAGTTTCAGGTAGGAGTAAATTTACGCATCTAATTTGCATACAAACAAACAAAGACATTCCTCACTTACCGCTGGCAAGGTGGTGTCCTTTTGCGGCATTCTGGTTGCTATTTTGTCCTCTCCCTGTCATTTTAGCCTGCTCTCCTACATCCACAAACTGTTATTGATTATTCCACCTTAATTTCGCTTTTATTCCGCAGCAATTTCTCTTATATGATGAGATGCAACTGGCGATACAGTCACATGGCAATCTGGGCGCCGGCAGGTGAAATCAACGAGCTTCACGCTCCCTGTGTTATAAGAACATGTAAACATCTACCTTCATAAGCAAAATAATCTCTTTTTAGAATCATAGTTGGCAAATTCGGGACCAAATCCTCCGAATTTGCTCCTCTGTCTGCGATCGCATAAGTCCACAACGATGGGTGCCATTTTGTTTTATAATCTCAGAGATGAAGAAGAAGGAGGATTTCTTCCTCTTTGGTGTATTACGTGACATCCATGAGTCCTCCAGCATGTGCCTGCCACCTTGTGAACTGGCATGATCAGTACAAATCCTCAGTCCAGCTGGGGAGTGTTTGGCATGTTTTTTTTTCCACAATATCTTTATTGAACCTTTTTTTTTTTTTAACAAACATGATACAAACAATCAAACACTAACACTAAAGTACTACAAAAAAAAAAAATGCACTAAAAACACCAACAACCACCAACAAAATCAAGTCTTCAACAATGCTCCTCTGTTTAGTCTAGACAATCCAATACATAAGTATACATATTATGTTCACCAGTTTGGAATTTACAAGGTCCACACACATCATTCACCTTCTTCTTCAAGAGTTATGTTTAAATTTTTTACATAATCAATAAAAGGTCTCCATATATTCTCAAACACAATTTCCTTTGATTTCAGTATATATGTTATTCTTTCTAATGGAAGGTTTGTTAACATCTGTCTTAACCACTGAGTCACATCTGGTCTATGAGTCTTTTTCCATAATAGTGCAATACATTTTTTGGCATTAAGCAAACTGAGGTCTATGAATGTTCTTTCACTTTTATTAAAATTATGCTTTTCTGGGTACAGACCCAACAAAAACAGTTTAGGATTCAATATGATTTGTTTTGAGATTATTTTTTCAATTGTTACCCTCACCTCTTCCCAAAACATTCTTATTAATCTACATTCCCATAAACAATGAAATAGGGTTCCTTTACTTTCCATGCATTTTGTGCATGTATCTGGTATATTTTTGTTGTATCTATGTGTAACATACATCCGCATTAACCATTTGAAATGTATCAATTTAAGGCGTGCATTTATTGATTTGGTTTGAGCTTCTGTACAAGCCAATTCCCATTGTTCCTCTGAAATTTCAATTTGCAGATCTTCTTTCCAGTAGTTTAATCTTTTCAGTGAATTTTCACTTGAAGATAGTGTCAATGAGTTATAAAACTCTGAAATAATACCCTTTCTTTTACTATCTTTCATCATCATTTTTTCCAAGGATGAATAAATAGGTCGAGTGAGAGCTTTATTTTGATTTGATCGAATAAAGTTTCTAAGTTGAAGATATTTAAAAAAATGTGTTCTATTGAGATTAAATTTGATCCTCAGCTCTTCAAAAGACATTATGTTGTCTGCACATGGCAAATATAAATCCTGAATCTTTTGTATCCCTTTTAAATTCCATACTTTAAATACAGCGTCCGCTCTCCCTGGTTTAAAATATTGATTACCCCATATTGGACTAAATTGTGACAATAACTGTGGTTCTTTTAAATAGTTTTTAGCTTCACACCATATTTTGATCATATGCTTTACAAATGGATTTTTAACTTGTTTTTGTAATTTTTTTGCCGAATCTGAGTATATGAATATGGGAAGAGGGAAAGGTAAATTGTATGATTCCATTTCAGTCCAGTGAGGGAGATCATTTGATGAAAAATAATATGTCATAGACCTCAGTTGTGCCGACCAATAATACAACATAAAATTTGGACATTTCAGACCTCCACGATCAAATGGTAAATATAATAAAGACAAACGTAATCTAGCCCTCCTGTTGTTCCATATAAATTCCACTAACTTTTTTTTTATTCTTGAGAATAGATCTAAAGGTGGTGATAAGGGAATGTATTGAAATAAATAAAGTATTTTAGGTAAAATATTACTTTTAAGTATATTGATTCTCCCGATCATCGACATTGGTAGTGACATCCATCTCTGAGTTAACTCATTGATATCTGACATTAAGGCTTCATAGTTGACACTGGCGACTGATTCTAGCTTAGGCATAATTTGGATTCCTAAATATTTAAACTGATTTACAACATTGAATTGATTTACCTCAGGGGCTGGGTAATTTCTCTGGGTCTCATTTAGCATTAATATTGAAGATTTAGTTTTATTTATTTTATATCCTGATATTTCCCCAAAATTCTTTATTAAATTCAACAAGGTTGGAATTGATTTTTTTAGATTCGACATAAACAAAATTATATCATCGGCATACAGAGAGATTTTATGTTCTGTTGGTCCAACTTTAATTCCATATATTTGTGAATGTAAACGTATCGCTATCGCTAAAGGTTCAATTGCCATAGTAAACAGTAAAGGTGAAAGTGGACAGCCTTGTCGACATCCTCTATTGATTTTTATTGGTTTTGAAATATTGTTATTTGTTAGGATTTCTGCTGTAGCATTATTGTATATTATTTGAACCCATTTTATGAAATTATTTCCAAGTCCAAACCTTTGTAGGACTTCAAAAAGAAAGGGCCATTCAACTCTATCAAAGGCCTTTTCGGCGTCCAATGATAGGAGAGCTGTATCCGGTGCTTCTTTATTAAAATAAATAATATTAAATAGTCTTCTTACATTATGGAAGCTTTGTCTACCCTTTATAAAGCCATTCTGATCTCGATTAATAATATTTGGTAAAATTTCTTGTATTCGTCTTGCTAAAATTTTACAGATTATCTTAAGGTCGGCGTTTAATAGGCTTATTGGTCTCATATTTTCACATTTATTAGAGGGCTTACCTGGTTTTGGCAGCAGTATAATTAAGGCATTATTTATGTATGATGGTAAATTATTATTTTGAAATGCTTCTAAAACCATTTCCAAAAAAGGTTTTATTAATTTATTCTTAAATTTTTTATAAAGGTCAACTGGAAGACCATCTGGTCCTGCACTTTTTCCTGATTTCATATTATCAATGGCTAGCCCAACTTCTTCTTGACTAATTTTAGACTCCAATATCTCCCTGTTTTCATTTGGAATACACGGTATAGATAGTTTGTTCAAAAACCCATTTAGTTTTGTTAAATCAGGTTCATTTTTGGTATCATATAATTTTTCATAGTAATCTCTAAAGGCTCTATTAATTTCTAAAGGATCTATAACTACCTGTCCGTTACTTATAATACTGGTTATTGGTGTTTTAATTTCCAATTGTTTAATCTGCCATGCTAATAATTTTCCTGATTTTTCACCTTGTTCATAAAAAGATTGTTTCAATCTTAGAAGACTCGAGGCAGCTCTATTCGCTGATTTTTTGTCGTATTCAGCTCTCAAAATCAGTAATTCATTCTCCAACCTTGGATCTCTTCCTGCATACACTTTTTCCTGAAGACTTTTTATTTTATGTTCCAATTTAGCTCTCTCCTCTCGAGTCTTCTTAGATTTTGATCCTGTATAACTAATAATATGTCCCCTAATAAAAGCTTTGAAAGCCTCCCACTTTACACATGCTGATGTTTGTGTAGTATTGATGTCAAAGAACTCGTCTATCTGTTTTTCTATATACTTGACAAATTCCTCATCCTGAAGCCATTTATGCTGAAATTGCCATCTGCCTGATTCCTTTGTCAATTTTTTATCTACATATATTAGACAACAGGGTGCATGATCAGAGATCACGATGTTATCATAAAAGCAGTTTTGAATCTTGGACCTTAATTCTGTGGAAATCAAAAAATAATCAATACGTGAGAATGTCTTGTAGGTACTGGAATAACACGAATAGGCTTTAACTTGTGGTTTCATTTCTCTCCATATATCTAACAATCTCAATTCTTTCATAAAATGATTAATAGTCATCCTACATCCAATGTGCGTACAATCCAGTCCTGTTGATCTATCCACACCTGGATTCAATGTACAATTAAAATCCCCTGCTATTATATGTTGCCCTGTAAGTGATGATAAGATGAGAAATAAATTAGCAAAGAACTTCTGATCATCTATATTGGGACCATATAAGTTCACAAGATTTATATTTTCTAATAGCAAAGAACCTTGAATGATTACATATCTTCCAAATTTGTCTCCAATTACATTTTTCACTTGAAAAGGAACTGATTTATGTATGAGAGTCATAACTCCCCTGGCTCGGGATGAAAATGAAGAGGTGAATACACTTCCCTGCCATCTACTCCTAATTCTTTTAACATCCTCCTCTATCAGATGAGTTTCTTGTAAAAACACAATTCTTGAACCCATGTCCTTTATTTTATTCATAACTTGTTTAAGTTTTTTTAAATTTTGTAGACCTCTGCAATTCCATGAAGTTAAATTAAGATTAACACTTTGGTCCATGATCAATAGAGAGTTTGGGATTACCTTGCAGTGTAAACATGCTCATACAGAGAAGCAAAAACATGAGTGGTTGAACATTCATCCTACAAACTACACACAAACAAATTTCCCCTTCCCACACTTGTGGCAAACCCCCCAAAATCAAAAGAAAAATTCTGTCTCCCGATATAGCCATCGACCGTTCCACACCCACGGGGAACAGCCTAAGCCACTCCTTCTTCATCCTCCCAATCACCCTAACTCTACTGCTTTTAATGACGTAACATTAACTCTCCTCTGTAGTTTTCCAACTTAACTCCAAAATTTTTAACAACTTTGTACATCATAGTTTTTTTTTTTGTTTGTTTTGTTTTTGTTTTGTTTTTTTAATATATAATACAATCTATATTTTGTAAACTTACTATTTACTTCAAGTCAGTCAGATGCCTGTGCAAATGCTTAATTATTCTACCTTATATTTTGTTCATGCTTAGCTCCCACCAGTCTCTTCTTCTTCTTTGATCTTCTTGATGAACCCCTGCGCCTCCTCTGGGGTCTTGAAGATGTGGGTTCTGCCCTCATACGTGGTCAGCAGTCTCGCAGGATAGATTACACCATGACGAATCCCAAGGTTGCGCAGCTCCTTACGTACGGGATCAAACTGCTTCCTCAATTGCTGGATTCCTGTGGCCAAATCTGGGTAGAACCGCACCTGCTGGTCCTGGTGTTTAATCTCTCCTTTAGCACGTGCAGCGTTGAAGATCTTCATCCTGTCTCTGTTGCTAAGAAACTTCATAATTAAGGTCCTCGGCGGTCCCTTATCTCTCCGTGGACCAATACGATGTGCTTTTTCCAGAACCACTGCTGATTGCAACTCCTCGCTGCCCAGCACCTCCGGAATCCACTTTTCCAGAAAGGAACATACGTCCCGACCTTCTGATTCCTCTGGAAGACCCACCAGCCTCAAATTATTCTGTCTCGACCGAGATTCCAAATCCAAAATATTATCTTCCAGAGATTTATTTTTTTTTTCCAAAGTGCGCACCTTTAATTGAAGACGGGTGACGTCATCTTCAGCACTAGCGAGACGGAGCTCCATCTGCGCCGTTCGTTCTACACAGTCACCCAATTCCTTTCTTATTCCTTCCAACGCTGTCATAATCCCATCAAATCTAGAGGAAAAGTCCGCTCTCATTGAACTCATGGCAGCCATCAGCGCATCTGCGCCTCCCCGCGCAGACATCGCACCGTTGCCAGCCTCCTCCGCCATATATGGAGTTTTGTTTGCTGCGTCACAGACCTGAAAGTCCGTTAATTTGGACTGTTTCGGCGGCTCGCTTTTTCCTTTTCCTGGTTTTCCAGCCTTAGGCTTCGCCGACATATCCTCGCCCAAATGCTGAGATACGTTCTGTCCCAAATGAGAGAGTTATTTGCCGATTTTTTTTCTCCAGGAGCAGAGCAGAGCGAAACACGTCCGTCCTACATGGCAGCCATAACCGGAAGTCGTGTTTGGCATGTTATTTTCAGTTGACAGGTGCAGTACTGCGCTCTGCCACTAGGGGCACAAGAAAACACACAGCTTTGGAGTTCTCTCCATCACTGAAGCTATTTTCTGATGTTGAAACAGCTTTGTTCTTCTTCTTGTTCCCGTTTGTTCTCTGCGGACTGACACCCCGCCGCCAACAAAAAGAAAATGTACAAGAACAATTCATACATTTATCAGTAAAAATATGAAAAGTCTCAAATTTAGAGGAACACTTTAAAATTTAAAACCTCACTATTTGTGAGGGGCAAAAACTGCAAATGCATAAGTGTTACTTTAGTAAATAAACAAGAAGTAAAAAACACTAAGTTAATGTGGAAAAAAGTTGCACATTTTTGACAGAAAACCTCACCTATTATTATTACTAGTGATGGCAGAGTGTTTGACCTTTATTGTAAGATTTAGACGTGTTTTTAAGCTCCATGTAATACATAGCATTTAAATTTTTGTAATGATTTTTTTTTCTGACAATATGGCACTTTATGATTATTTTGAGCGTGCAAGAAAGTCTGTCACCAACACCAATTTTGAGGCTCTGAACATTCAAAAGCCATCCAAAGCAAAAGTCTGAATATTCTAGGTTCAGGTTCAGGTTACTTTATTTGTACCCGTAGGTAGATTTGTTTTGCAGTTGGTGACATCCATATTTACAAGCCACTAATTACATTCAACATAGACACAAACACAGGCACACATCTTACAAAATAGGTAAATATAAAATATGTACAATATAATTTTTATAGCTTGTTCAACTCTTTGACAGCAGCAGGGACAAAGCTGTTTTTGTAGCGCTGGGTTCTACTTTTTGGGACAGCAAACCTCCGTCTGAAGGGAAGAAGCTGAAAGTTGCAGTGCAAAGGGTGGGAGTCATCATTTAAAATCGAGTCGGCCATCCTCTGTACTTGTCTGGTGTACAGGGATGTCAGGCTCAGCTGTGACTCACCAGGCAAACGACTGGACCATCTGACTACCTGATCCAAGGATTTCCTCTGTTTCAGTTTTATCTGACCATGAAAGACTATGCAGTCTTTCTTCCCCTCAGTCGACTGAAATGTCACTTTTCTTATAAAACTTTTTCTTCTTAAAATTTGTAAGCTTTTTGTATAAAATTAAGACCTTTTTATCATAAATTTGCAATTATTTATAAATGTCAACATGCGTCCATATGAACATTACAAATTAACAATAAAAAACTCACTATTTTATGAGGAAAAAAGTTGCACATTTACAAGAAGTTGACAAATTTATGAGAAATTCCTTTTTTCAGGTTTACAAGAAAGAAGCTGAAGGTATTTTTACTCGTCCCCCAAAAATGTTGAGGTAAAGTTGTAGCTTGTGGGGCTTGTTGTATTCATATACGCTGCGTCATAGCCAGAAACAGCCCTACAAAAAAGAGCAAAAGTTAGAAAAAAGAATTTCATATCAGTAAAACAAGTGGAAAATAATATAAACATTAAACCATAATGCACAATATTTACAGCAATCAAGGTTCATAAATATCTACACCTAACTTAGATCTCGTGTCTCTTGGGCTTGGGGGCAGCTTTAGGGCCATTGTCTTCAGAGACTCCACTAACAAGCTGTCCTGCGTACATCGCTCATGTTTAAACACACTTGTTCACTAATATCAGCCTGTCTGAAGGTGCTAGCATGGATGCCATCCCCACCTCAGACCTTTATTTCCAGCTGTCCTTTATCCAGAGTTAGCAAACAGTGTGTGGAGCAGAGCCTGCAGCAACGTTGAAGGTTATTTCTGTCCCAACACAGAAATTTAATTATGTAGCTGCCACACTGCAAGGAGAAGAGAAAGGAGAGAAGAGAGGAGTGAGTATGTTGTCTGATGGGAGTCATTCATTATCTACACGGAACACAGGGGAGGAGCGCCTAAACCCGGCAGGAGGAGCGTGTTGTTAATGAGGGAGGGTGAGGGTTGGCTGTCATTGCCAATGTACACACCACTGTGTGTGTCCTCATACTGCTATGTCACACACACAACTACAGTTAGAGTAGATTTAAAAGTGTACACACCTCTGTTAAAATGCGAGATTTTTTATGATAGAAAATAATGTGATCATGATAAATAAATCATGTCGACTTTTCCCACTTTTAATGTGACCTGTACAATTTAATTGAAAAATAAACAAATGTGGTAAATGAAAAAAATATAAGAAAGTAAACTGGTTGCACAAGTTTGCACACCCTTAAACATCGCGACTGATTTATGGCTCATTTAAAAAAGCAGATATTAGCCTTAAAATCAAGTTAAAAAGTCCAATTTATGAGCATTAATTGGATTCAGAATAATAGAAATAGTATTTATTTTGTCCTTTGAATCTTTTTGCTCATGAATTTGGTTAAAAAAAGGGGGGGGGGGGGTAAAAAGGTTAAATACTTGATTCCCAGCATGGAGGCATTTCCCAAAACATAAGTAACCCAGCCACAGGGGGTGCACAAGCCAGTGTACGCCTAGTGCCGGTCCCAAGCCCGGGTAAATGGGGAGGGTTGTGTCAGGATAGGCATCCAACGTAAAACCTTTGCCAAATCAAACATGCAGATCATGACGAATGAGACTTTCATATCGGTTCGGTCGAGGCCCGGGTTAACAACAACCACCACCAGTGCTGTTAACCGCTATGCTATTAGCCGGTGGAAATTGGGCTGCTGTTGGTCAAAGATCGAGGAAGAGGAGAGGGGGAAGGTGTGTTAGGAGGGAGAGAGAGAATAGGTAGAAGTGTGGAGGTGAGAGTAAGGACATTAAATGTAGGGACTATCACTGGTAAAGGCAGAGAGCTAGTTGATGTGATGGAGAGAAGAAAGGTAAAAAAAAAAAAAAAAGTCTTCCTCCACAGCAGGAGGACCGGGAGCTCTTCAGCTGCTCCTAGGACACAGCCCAAGGACGGATAATTTTTCCACACATAAGGAGTTGTTCAGAACTCCTTATAAGAACTCCTTATACAAAGATATAGAGTGATGATAATCAAGTCAGTGGCGGTAATGCACCTGTAGGCTGGTTGCCAACTGCCAATCAAATCTAAAAAGAAGAAGAGAAGAAAGGTAGATATATACTGTGTGTTCAAGAAACCAGATGGAAGGGAAGCAAGGCGAGGAGCACTGGAGGTGGATTTAAACTGTTCTACCATCGTGTAGATAGGAAGAGTAATGTAGTAATCTTGAAGGAAGAGTATGTGAAGAGTGTTCAGGAGGTAAAGAGGGAGTCAGACAGAATCATGAGTGTGAAGCTGGAAGTCAAAGGTGTGATGTTGAATGTTGTCAGTGCGTATGCCCCACAAGTTGGATGTCAGGTAGAAGAGAGAGAGGAATTCTGGAGTAAGTTGGATGAAGGGGTAGAGAGTGTTCCCAGGGAGGAGAGAGTGGTGATTGGAGCAGATTTTAATGGACATGTAGGTGAAGGGAACAGAGGTGATGAGGAGGTTCTGGGTAGGTATGGTCTTAAGGAGAGAAATGTGGAAGGACAGATGGTTGTGGATTTTGCTAAAAGGATGGAAATGGCTGTGGTGAACACATCCTTCAAGAAGAGAGAGGAATATAGGGTGACTTACAAGAGTGGAGGAAGGTGCACACAGGTGGACTACATCTTATGCAGAAGGAGAAATCTGAAAGAGATAGGAGACTGCACGGTGGCGGCAGGGGAGAATGTAGCTAGACAGCATGGCATGGTAGTCTGTGGGATGATTTTGAAAAGCAAGAAGAGGAAAACAGTGAAGGCAGAGCCAAAGATTAAGTGGGGGAAGTTACAGAAGGAAGAAGGCCGCACAGAGTTCAGGAAGGAGTTGATACAGCCTCTGAGTGGTAGGGAAGAATTACCAGATGACTGGGAAAGTACAGCAAAAGTATTGAGGGAAACAGGTAGAAAGGTATGTAGTGTATCCAGTGGACAGAGGAAGGAAGACAAGGAGACTTGGTGGTGGAATGAGGAGGTACAGGAAAGTATTCAAAGAAAGAGGTTAGCAAAGAAAAAGTGGGATAGTCATGGAGATGAAGAAAGTAGACAGGAGTATTTGGAATCTAGGCGCATGGCAAAGAGAGAGGTGGCAAAGGAAAAGGCATATAGTGAGTTGTATGAGAGGCTAAACACTAAGGAAGGAGAAAAGGACTTGTATCGACTGGCTAGACAGAGAGATCGAGCTGGAAAGGATGTACAGCAGGTTAGGTTGATTAAGGACAGAAATGGTAATGTGCTAACAAATGACGAGAGTGTGTTGAGAAGGTGGAAGGAGTACTTTGAAGAGCTGATGAATAAAAAAATAAAAGGAGCATGGATGAAGGAAAGATGGTGAACAAGGAAGTCTCGAGGATTAGCAAGGCAGAAGTGAGAACAGCTTTGAAGAGGATGAAGAATGGAAAGGCGGTCTCCAAACTGAGCAGTTTGGAGACAAAGTAAGAGAGTCAAGGCTGAGATGGTTTGGACATGTACAGAGGCGGGGATAGTGGATGTATTGGACAAAGGATATTGAAGATGGAGCTGCCAGGCAGGAGGAAAAGAGGAAGACCACAGAGAAGATTTATGGATGTAGTGAAGGAGGACATGGAGAGGGGCTGGTGTTACAGAGGAAGATGCAAGGGATATAGGATGAGATGGAGGAAGATGATCTGCTGTGGCGACCCTTAGAAGAAGAGGAGGAGAAGGAGGAAAAAAAATAGGGGGTGAAAAGGTTAAATACTTGATTCCCAACATTGAAGCATTTCCCCAAATAAATAATTTTGTGTTGCCAAACCAATAACACAGTATAATAAAATGATGAATACCCAAAGGTAAGAAGGTCGTACACACAAAGCTTCAAGACACCTTTTCCTACCTTGGCATGGCATTTATACCCTGAATATAGGTGAATTGTCACAAGACATTTCACTCCCCAAGACAAAACAAGTTTTGATGAAGAAAAAAAAATGTAAATTCATCCATCCATCCACCCGTCTTCTTCCGCTTAATCCTTTTCGGGTCGCGGGGGCCCTGGAGCCTATCCCAGCATCTTTGGGCGAGAGGCAGGGTACACCCTGGACAGATCGCCAGTCCATCGTAGGGCCAGCACAGAGAGACAGACAACCATTCACTCTCACAGTCATACCTAAGGACAATTTAGAATCCCCATCAAAACAGAGAAAGCTTGGGAAAGCTCAGTCATCCAGGAGAGGCTCAGAGTAGAACCGCTGCTCCTCCACATTGAAAGGAGTCAGTTGAGGTGGTATGGTCATTTGATTAGGATGCCTCTTGGACGCCTCCCACTTGAGGTGTTTCGGGCACGTCCCACTGGGAGGAGACCCCGGGGCAGACCCAGGACTCGGTGGAGAGACTATGTCTCCCAGCTGGTCTGGGAATGCCTTGGTATCCTCTCTGAAGAGCTGGAGTAGGTGGCTGGGGAGAGGGAAGTCTGGGCTTCTCTGCTTGAACTGCTGCTTCCGCGACCCGGACCTCCGGAAAAACGGTAGAAGATGGATGGATGGATGGATCAAAATAGAGATAAAGAAGCAAAGAAGAAAAAATAAAAAAAAATAATTGAAAGAAATGAGGAAAATATAATCATTAAAAAGAAAATGAGGAAAAAAGTGAGAAAACACAGGAAAAAGAACCTAAAATAAAAAGGATGTGTGAATAAATAAAAGGGAAACAAAAGAAAATCCTTGATCCCACTGAACAGTTATTAAAGAAAGCAGTTAAAGCTGAAATCATCATTCATCCAACAGGTGTTATTGTGTTGAGAGCAGAGAGAGTTCCATGTTAAAAGGTTTTTGTAATGTAAAAAGTCAGACCACAAAATGGACTTGGACATCCCCATAAATGTTATTTGTGCTTCTGGCATTGCAGTTGTTGCTCTACACCTCACTCCAATCTTGTTTCATTGCTTCGACTCCAAGGTTTGCTCACTCCTGGCTTCTGTTGAAGTCATTAGCATGGGGGTTCACTTACTTTTTCCACCAGCACTGGGAATGCTTAATGCATGTATCCAATAAAGACATGAGATATTAGAATTGTTTGTGTGGTATTAGGTTAAGCATATACTTGGGACTTACTGTAGATGTAGAGCAGATCAACTTTTTTGACCAGTTAATGAAGAAAACCAGCTCATTCCAAAGGGTTCACAGGCTTTTTCTTGCTACTGCAGATTCCCATAGTCCAGTTGCATAAAATCTTTTTTACTACTGACTTTCATTAAAACACACAAAACAAAAAAAAAAAGTGGTTTGTCACAAGACCTGGTACCAACAACAAACTGAACAAGATGTGCCTCCAGTTCATTAATTGCTGCTGACCAGTCATAAATATTGCTCTAACACTTTCTACAAACCTGTCTTTCTTGTTTCTCTATCCATCCCTTCCACCAGAACTCCCAGTTACAACTATGCCCCGAACCTAGACAAGCACTGGATCATGCGATACACGGGGCCCATGAAGCCCATTCACATGGAGTTCACCAACATGCTGCAGAGGAAGCGCCTGCAGACTCTTCTGTCAGTGGACGACAGCATGGAGAAGGTGGGAGCACATCCATAATGCTAATGACACACACACTGCAAATATAGGCTGGGAAGAGTGGCATTTTCTGGGTGCAAACACAGCAAAACTGGTTTAATCATGTGTTCCTCAGCTGTACAACATGCTGGTGGAGACGGGCGAGCTGGAAAACACGTACATCATCTACACCTCTGATCACGGCTACCACATCGGACAGTTCGGCCTCGTTAAAGGTAGGAAATGAGGAAAAAAACAACAATAACAGAAAAGTTTTCAGCTGTATTGTCAACAGTTCAGAAAGCTTTCACTGAGCGGCAAATTTCAGCTGACAAAGTATAGTAAAATAGACATAGTATCCATTCCATGTTTAGTAAATGTGTCCTATCTGTCTTTGCACCATCACTTCAAATGAGCCAACAGACAGACAGTTTGCCCACTTCATTCTCAACCTCATCATGCTTACCTCCACTATCTGCTACTGTTCATGTATGCCCCCGAGTCTTTTGTCTATAGTGTTTGAAAAATCAGGGTTTGAGCCTCGGACATTTGGAAGTAATCCACAGGTAATATAAAAATGTTCTATGCTGTGTAAAAGGGCCCCTTTATGCAGCACGGAGATTGTTGAGAGATTGGGCCAATTTTTATCGGACGTTGACCACTTTTGTACAATCATCTCCTCCTACAGTTTTGTTCAAATTGTTTTGAAACTTGGTACCAGGGTTTGATATACTCTGATGATGTGCATATTGCAATTTGGCTCTGATTGGATGGTTTTTGTAGGAGTTACAGCCGCTGATTTGTGATCTCCTATTTCATCTCAGTTAATAGATAGTAACTGTCTTGTGAAATCAACTCCTCCTAGAGTTTTTTCCAACAGTTTTGAAACGTGACAACTGGGTTTGATATACACCGATGATGCACATATTGCTGTTTGAGTCTGACTGGATGACCTTGAGGTCAAGGTCAGTTTTTCCCTAAATCTTGTAAATACAATAACTACTGAAAGAAATGATGTAGGCTATACAAATCCATACTGTAGTTGCATCTAAGACAAAGCTTGGATGACTTACACCAGGGGTGTCCAATCATGTGCCATGGAGGGCCAAGACCCTGCAGGCTTTACCTCCAACCAGTGTCTTCACCAGCAGATTCCACTGAATTTCTTCCCACTGATTGCTGATAAGTGGAAACACCTGCTGAAGAGACTGGGTAGAAGAAAAAAACCTGCAGGGTCTTGGCCCTCTATGGCACATGATTGGACACCCCTGACTTACACCCTGACTTGACTATGGGTTTGGGGTCAAGAGGTCATAGATCAAGGTTAACACTCTATTTGCATTATTACTATAGAATGAATAAAGCTAGGGCCACCAAATGCGTTACACATGGGCAACCTGTGACCCTGAACTGCGACTGTAATTTTGGGGTCAAAAGGTAAAAGGTCAAGGTTGCCATTTCCTATGCCCTATTATCCATCCATCCATCCATCCATCCATCCATCTTCTACCGCTTTTCCGGAGGTCCGGGTCGCGGAGGCAGCAGTTCAAGCAGAGAAGCCCAGACTTCCCTCTCCCCAGCCACCTGCTCCAGCTCTTCAGAGGGGATACCAAGGCGTTCCCAGACCAGCTGGGATACATAGTCTCTCCACCGAGTCCTGGGTCTGCCCCGGGGTCTCCTCCCAGTGGGACGTACCTGAAACACCTCAAGTGGGAGGCGTCCAAGAGGCATCCTAATCAGATGCCCATACCACCTCAACTGACTCCTTTCAATGTGGAGGATCAGCGGTTCTACTCTGAGCCTCTCCCGGATGACTGAGCTCCTCACCCTATCTCTGAGGGTGAGCCCAGCAATCCTACGGAGAAAGCTCATTTCAGCCGCTTGTATCCGCGATCTCGTTCTTTCGGTCATTACCCAAAGCTCGTGACCATAGGTGAGAGTAGGAACGTAGATTGACTGGTAAATCGACAGCTTTGTCTTAGAACTAAGCTCCCTCTTCACCACAACAGACCGGTACAACGTCCGCATCACTGCAGCTGCTGCTCCAATCCGTCTGTCGATCTCTCGCTCCATTTTCCCCTCACTCGTGAACAAGACCCCAAGATACTTAAACTCCTCCACTTGGGGCAGGAGCCTGTCCCCAACCCGGAGAGGACAATCCACCTTTTTCCGACTGAGGACCATGGACTCGGACTTGGAGGTGCTGATTCTCATCCCAGCCGCTTCACACTCAGCGGCAAACCGTCCCAGCAAGAGCTGTAGGTCATTGCTGGATGAAGCCAACAGGACAACATCATCTGCAAACAACAGAGATGAGATCCTGTGGTCACCAAGCATGACACCCTCCATTCCCTGGCTGCGCCTAGAAATCCTGTCCATAAAAATTATGAACAGGATCGGTGACAAAGGGCAGCCCTGGCGGAGTCCAACTCTCACTGGGAATGATTCCGACCAAGTGTTGGCAATACGAACCAAACTCTCACAACGGTCGTACAGAGACCGAATAGCTCGTAACAACAAGCCTGATACCCCATACTCCCGAAGCACCCCCCACAAAAATCCACGAGGGACGCGGTCAAATGCCTTCTCCAAGTCCACAAAACACATGTAAACTGGTTGGGCAAACTCCCACAAACCCTCAAGAATTCTCGAGAGGGTAAAGAGCTGGTCCGATGTGCCACGGCCAGGACGAAAACCACATTGCTCCTCCTGAATCCGAGGTTCGACCAACGGCCGGACTCTCCTCTCCAGTACCTTGGCATAGACCTTCCCAGGGAGGCTGAGGAGTGTGATCCCTCTAAAGTTGGAGCACACCCTCCGGTCCCCTTTTTTGAAGAGAGGAACCACCACCCCGGTTTGCCATGCCAAAGGCACTGCCCCCGACCTCCACGCAATGTTGCAGAGGCGTGTCAACCATGACAACCCAACAACATCCAGGGCCTTGAGGTACTCAGGGCGAATCTCGTCCACCCCCGGGGCCCGGCCACCAAGGAGATTTTTAACCACCTTGGCGACCTCAGCCCCTGTGATAGGCGAGTCATCCCCCTCGTCCCCAAACCCTGCTTCCTCTGTGGAAGGCGTATCAGTGGGATTGAGGAGATCCTCGAAGTATTCCTTCCACCGCCCGACGATATCCCCAGTTGAAGTCAACAGTGTCCCATCCGCACCATACACAGTGTGGACGGGGAGCTGCTTTCCCCTCCTGAGCCGCTGAACAGTTTGCCAGAATCTCTTTGAAGCCGACCGAAAGTCTTGTTCCATGGCCTCACCGAACTCCTCCCATACCCGGGTTTTTGCTTCAGCAACCACCCGAGCTGCACTCCGCTTGGCCTGCCGGTACACCTCAGCTGCTTCGGGAGTCCCACAAGCCAACCAAGCTTGATAGGACTCCTTCTTCAGCTTAATGGCCCCCCTCACCACTGGTGTCCACCACTTGGTTCGGGGGTTGCCACCATGAGATGCACCGACCACCTTGCGGCCGCAGCTCTGGGCCGCCGCTTCAACAATAGAGGTGGAGAACATGGCCCATTCAGACTCCATGTCTCCAGACTCCCTCGGAATGTGGATGAAGTTCTTCCGGAGGTGGGAGTTGAAGACCTCCCGGACAGGGGCCTCAGCCAGACGCTCCCAGCACACCCTCAGTATACGTTTGGGTCTACCAGGTCTGAATGGCTTCCTCCCCTGCCATCGGATCCAACTCACCACCAGGTGGTGATCAGTTGACAGCTCTGCACCTCTCTTTACTCGGGTGTCCAAGACATACGGTCGCAGGTCTGATGATACGATAACAAAATCGATCATCGACCTGCGACCTAGGGTGTCCTGGTGCCAGGTGCACATATGGACACCCTTATGCTTGAATATGGTGTTCGTTATAGACAGACTGTGGTTAGCACAGAAGTCCAATAACTGAACACCACTCGGGTTCAGATCGGGCAGGCCATTCCTCCCAATCACCCCCCTCCAGGTTTCACTGTCGTTGCCCACGTGCGCATTGAAGTCCCCCAGTAGGACAATGGAGTCTCCAGGAGGAGTACCCTCCAGCACCCCAGTCACAGACTCCAAAAAGGGTGGGTACTCTGAAACATCATTTGGTGCATAGGCACAAATGATGGTCAGGACCCGTTTCCCAACCCGAAGGCACAGGGAAGCAACCCTTTCGTCCACCGGGGATAACTTCAATATAGAGGCAGCAAGGTGGGGCGATACAAGAATACCCACCCCTGCTCGTCGCCTCTCGCCCGGGGCAACTCCAGAAAAGGCCAAGCTCCAGCCCCTCTCCAGGAGACTGGTTCCGGAACCGGAGCTGTGTGTTGAGGTGAGGCCGACTATATCTAGCCGGTATCGCTCAACCTCGTACACCAGCTCAGGCTCCTTCCCCACCAGAGAGGTGACATTCCACGTACCAAAAGCCAGTTTAGAAAGCTTGGGATCAGTCCGCCAAGGTCTCCGCCTTTGACCGCCACCTAATCCACATAGCACCGGACCCCCATGATCCCTCCTGCAGGTGGTGGACCCACTGGAGGGCGGACCCATGTAACTCCTTCGGGCTGAGCCCGGCCGGGTCCCATGGGTGGAAACCCGGCCACCAGACGCTAGCCTTCGAGCCCCTCCCCCAGGCCTGGCTCCAGGGTGGGGCCCCGGTAACCCCATACCGGGCGGGGTACACTGAATCCTTGATATACAATTTATCATGAGAGTCTGTTGGATCGTTCTTAGTCTGGCCCTTCACCCAGGACCAGTTTGTCTTGGGAGACCCTATCAGAGGCAAATTGCCCCCGGACAACATAGCTCCTGGGATCACTGGGGCACGCAAACCCCCCCACCACGATAAGGTGACGATCCATGAGGAGGTCATGGATCGTCTATAGCATTACCTGTACTATACAGGTAATGCTAGGGTCACCAAACTTTGTACACAGGTTCATCCTGTGACCCTGAAGTGTGACTGTGGGTTTTTTTGATCGCACGGTCAAAGGTCAAAGTCAAAATGGGATGTAAACTATATCTTAACAACAAAGAATGCTATGATCACCAAACTTGGTACACAGGTTCGCCCTGGGACCATGACTTCTGACTATGGGTTTTGCATCCAAAGGTTAAGGTTAGCATTCCCTATGCCCTCTTACTCTGTAGAGTCACCACACTTGCTACACAGGTTCACCTTGGGATCCTGACCTACAGCTATGGGTTGTATACAACAATTTTTGTTGTATACTAGTGCATGCCCATAGAAAGCAAGTATTCTTGTCTGAAAACAGGTATCCCAATCAGGCTTTACAGGCCCAGTGTAGGCTGTGTTTGAAAGTGGAATACAAAGAGGTGTAGCCTATATGTAGGCAATCCCACATGTTAGACTTTGACAAATATGAAAGGGACTGCACGGCACCAAGATTTATTTGATTGTGTGAATGCTAATTACAGAATTATTGAAAAGGAATGGGGCATATAATATTAGCGACTGTTTAAGAACTCTGGTTTATTTATTCATATTCGTATATTCATAAGTGTTGCATCTTGCACTTTGGAGGATGGGAGTTGTTCAGTTATCATAATTGTTTTAGTTTATATGTGTAGTTTATAATCAATCGTCATTCATCAATAAACTCATGCAGTACTCTAACAGGACACGTTTACAAATATTTGAGACCCATTCTAGTGCATCCTTTTATATTTTAGCAATATTATAAGTACAAAACACCCAACATTATTATACACAGCAGAATGACCCATTTGGCTGCAACTGTTGCATCAGTGTTGCCCATTTATCAGTAAATAAAAAATTATTTATTTCATTATTTGGGCGTTTTTGTGTGTTTGGTCATCGTTTATTCAGAGCGTGCATGTGTGTCTGCATATGATATGAAATTGACCTGGCCCATCTGCTCCACAATCATGGTGGTATTATTATTTGCTTTTAATTTTTAGATAGCCGTGTGAGCACACCATCACCGGGAGGAGTGCCATGTTGAACCCGCAGTGCTGCAAAGCGCAGCGGTGGCACATGAGTGAAGCAGCAGCCGAGACTCCCGTTAACCGGGCAGTTAACTGCGAAGGACTGCAGTAAGGCAGTCCAGCTGCTGCTCACCCGCGCACCTCGTGTTCTCCACGTATGCCAAATTATCCTTTAGAGCAGACCTGGCATTTTACAGTCCTGACCGGCCCAGGCCAAATCAATGGAAGATTAGAAATTAAATGTGAATAATGCACTCGTCACAACCGCATTGCTTTTATTTTGAAGGCGACAGCTTTTTTTTTCAGTTTACGCACCGTTGGTTGAGCCTGTGCATGGGAGTATCGCACTGCTGGTGAACAGACGTTGTTAGCCCTCAAAAATGTCACCTGTTAAAAAAGGACTTCAGAGTGTTTATTTACTGAAGTCAAAAGTAGAGCCATGTGCTTCGTGTGTGGAGAGCAGATTGTAGTGTTTAACGATTACAACTTGAGTCGCCATGAGATTAAACGCAGAGAAATACAAGAACTTCACTGAGGGGATGGTGACAAGAAAGCAGCAGGGAATTTTTACTAAAATTTACACATCCAGGGATGCAGCAGTCAGGACTAGTTTTGTGGTAGCCCACAAAATAGCAAAAACCAGTAAGCCATTTTCTGATGGGGAGGTTATCAAGGAGTGTTTGGTGGACTCTGCAGTGCTAATATGTCATGAGAAAGAAGCGTTTGAGAACATATCCCACTCCAGACGAACGGAACGAGAAGGGTTGAGGACATCGCAGGAAATCTGGAGCAATGAAAGGGACGACGATGGGGAGTGTTTTGTTCATGGAGGTCAGTGCTTGTTTGGACAAGCTAGGACTGAAATGGTACAAACTGCTAGGTGTTACAACTGATAGATGTCCAAATCTGGCAGGGAAAAAATGTCGAACTTTTGAAGCAAATGCAAGATAAGGTGACTGAAATGAATCCAGAACAGAAATTAGTATTTTTACAGTATATTATACACCAGGAGGTGTTGTGTAAGTCCGTCCTAAACATCAACCATGTTGTTGATGCTGTAACTAACCCTTGACTTGCAGTGTGGATAATGCACCCAGTGATGCTCAGCTTGAACTGACTGACTTGCAGTCTGACACACTGATTTCAGAGCGTTTTAAGTCAGTATCACTACTGGAGAACTTGTCACACATGGGGAGGCATGCTCAGAAGATGTCAGTTCTCTTTGGATTGATCTACATATGTGAACAAGTGTTCTATGATGAAATTCAACAAGTCAAGATACAGATCTTCTCTCACTCATAGTCACCTGTCAGCTGTCCTCTGCATATCCTCCTCTGACATTCTGCCTGACTTTAGTGCACTTGTTCAAGCTCAAAACAGACTAGATTTTTCCAACTGAACATGAAAAAAGAACTAAAAATGTGCAATGTGGTGATACTCTGTAAACAGAATAGCAGCAGTAAATTGTATAAAGCTGATTTAATGCTGGTCTTTGAAATACTGCAAAAATGCATATTTTGTTGAAAATTGCAGCCATTGTTAATTAAATGATGATTTAATGTTAGTCTTTTCTACCACACCTGTTTCGTATTTTAATTGCAAAATCGTAAATCTACTTTTACCTGTAAAAGTTTATCCAAACTGTACAATTTCAAGGTTTTTAGAGTGATAAAATTAATATTACTCTTTATACTGCGGACTTCTCACACAACACAACACACTGCCATCTACAGAAGTTCTCTGATGACTCTGCGATCGTTGGCCTCATCTCCAACGGAGATGAAGCTGAGTACAGAGGGCTTATCCAGGACTTCGTGGACTGGTGCCATCGGAACTGCCTCCAGATCAACGCGAGGAAAACTAAGGAGCTGGTGGTGGACTGCCGCAGGCATGGGCAGCCCCTCACAGTACCAGTAAATATACAGGGAACAGACATCGAGATGGTGACATCCTATAAGTACCTGGGTATTCATCTGAACAATAAACTAGACTGGTCACACAATACTGATGCACTCTACAAGAAGGGACAGCGCAGGCTGTTCCTGCTGAGGAGACTCAGGTCTTTTGGTGTACAAGGGGCGCTGCTGAAGTCATTCTATGACACGGTGGTGGCATCAGCCATCACTTTTGGAGTGGTCTGCTGGGGCAGTGGCATTACTGCAGCCGATAGGAAGAGACTGAACAAACTGATTAAGAAAGCTAGCTCTGTCCTGGGGCAGCGCCTTGATCCGATGGAGGAGATAGGAGAGAGAAGGACGGTGGCTAAACTGTCATCTCTGCTGGAGTCCGAGTTCCACCCTATGCAGGACATACTGAATGCACTGAGGAGCTCATTTAGCAGCAGACTACATCATCCCAGGTGCACAACCGAGAGGTTTCGTAGGTCCTTCCTACCAACGGCTGTCAGACTGTACAACCTAAGCAGGGCTGCTCGCAGAGATAGCAAAAAGACGTAACAAACTAATAGTTTTTTGAATGCAAAAGATGCAATAGACTTACACAATGGTCCCCTCCGGCATACAACTAGGAACATACAGGTCGCTGTGGAGGGTGAGAATATGTATGGGCACATAAACATACCATGTAGGATAACTAAATAGACGGTTATGCTGTTTCATTCCATCTAGCAACAATGCTCTGCACTGTGTGTGTTTATATATTTACATATTTATTCCATCTAGCTACAATGCTCAGCACTGGGTGTGTTTATATATTTATATATCTACATATTATTCCATCTAGCTACATTGCTCCGCACTGTGTGTGTTTATATACTTGCATATTTATTCCACCTAGCTGCAATGCTCCGTACTGTGGGTGTTTATATATTTACATATTTATTCCATCTAGCTACAATGCTCTGCACTGTGTGTTCATATATTCATATATTTATTCCATCCAGCTACAATGCTCTGCACTGTGTGTGTGTGTGTATATACTGTATATATATTTTATAGTAATACGTACATATGTATATTAGCTGCTCTTGCTTGCTTGTTTTTTTCTTGCCTTCTGATTGTTGCTCTGAGTGTTGCTATCCCTGTGCTGTTGCAATCCTGGAATTTCCCCGTCGTGGGACTAATAAAGGCTTATCTTATCTTATCTTATCTTATTAATAAGCAGAAGTGAGTTCCGCTTATTGAATGGAGCACTTCACAACAGTCCCCGTCTGTAATGTGGCCCCTTGTGAGAATTAATTGCCCACCCCTGCTTTAGAGCTACACAATCACAGCAACATTATAGTATAACTTTTTAAGCATAAAATCGTCAGTATTCTTTTTTTCTGGTCAAATTTGTCACTTTTCACTTACTTGTTTTGTGAATAGAGTGTTCTGGTGATTGGTCGTAATGGCACGTATTATCCAATCAGTACGGAGTCAATCCGAAACCTCGTCCACACTTCTAGAAAGCCAAAGCATGATGAAACAGAGCGGTGGCTAAACTTTTCTTGATAAAAATTGCATATTTTGACTGAGCAACTCCACACTCGAGGATACACACCCTCGTAACCTCAGCAAAGCACTTATAAAACCTGAGTCCAGTCTGATGAATGGTTTGAGAGATATGCGAGGAACACACACATAGATTTGTTGCATTTTTAGATAGATTCACAGATGATAGCCTTATCATAATTTGGTTCTGCCTCTGCAATTATATGGAAAACGTTCAAAACTGCTCTCCTTCGGTGACATATATCTTCAAAGGAAACCGAGGCAGGGGATACTGCACTCACTTCAGAGTGCTCTTGCTGTTCTTTGGGATCATTTGGGTGATCCTTGTGTGTTTCGGACTGAGTCAAAACTCTGAGGAGATCGAGATCACTGAAGATCAATGATAGATCAAAAATTGGCCAGATCTCACAACGATCTCACAATGATCTCCACCCCTGTGTAAAGGGGACATTACCTCTACTGAGGTGGTTATGTTTGGACCTGAGTTTGTTTGTTCATTTGTGGGTCTATGTATCTGTTTGTAACTCAAAATGTTATTTATGAATTTTGACAAAATTTCCAAGAGGATGGATATGAAATGAATACCAATCAGTTAGATTTTGGGTATCACCATTAACCTAAAGGATTTTGTTTTTTTTAAGATTCCAAAAGAGGGAATCAAAGTAGTTTCTTAGTGAATGCCTTGATGCTCACCAGCAGAGCATACTGTCCGCTGACAGTTTACACGCTGTTAAGAGAACATTTATTATACAAGGAAGAAAACTACCTGCTCAGGCAGAGATTTTCTTTCTCTTTGTGCTTCAAGTTTTTTTAAAAAATGTTTTTGCATGTTTTGAACTTTTTTTTAATGCACCGTGGTCCATAAAAATGACATTTTGTTATGGTGTATACTATGTACGGTATGTGGAAAAATGACAATAAGGATGAGGTGATGGATTAAGTAACAGATATTACAGATTTGTGCGGTAACACTATGAGTGATCATCTTTCATTTTAATTGAAATGTGTGTTAGAAATTTTAAAAAAGGGAGGCCATAATAATGTTTACAAAAGACTAAGCTGTCACATTTTTAGTGGGTTTGGATTTGGCAGCCCATGATTCTACACAAGGGAAAAAAATACAGGACTTTGATCTATTTTCTGGGATGACCCCAGACTGAGTTCACTTTGAAATGGCTTTCACTGAACATTATCTGCTCAAATCTGCCTGAACTTTGAGACATTTTATCTGAGTCCTTGAAGCAGAGGACGGATAGAACAGGCACCAAACAGCTTTCAGAATGGGAATAGCTTTTTGTTCCATTTGAGGATCTAAAAAGGGAACAACAACAACATAAACAGATAAATAAAACCTTGAACAAATGAATGAATTGTAGTACTTGAATGCTGACTCTTTTTTATGACTTAACTAATATTGGCTATTTCATTTATATTTTCACTCGCAGAGTTTAAAAAAAAAAAAAAAAACTAAGCTAGACTTGACTAGAATTTTTATCCCCTTTGGGCAAAGACCAAAGGGGGATTATATTATGGGGCAGTCCGTCTGTCTGTCTGTCCCACTTCTGTGAAATCAACTCTTCCTAAAGTTTTGTTCTGATTGTTTTGAAACTTGGTACTATGGTTTGATATACACTGATGATGTGCATATTGCAATTTGGCTCTGATCGGATGATTTTTGCAGTAGTTACAGCCACTGACTTATGATCTCCCATTTCACCTCAGTTAATAGAGTGTAACTGTCTTGTGAAATCATCTCCTCCTACAGTTTTGTTCCAAATGTTTTGAAATGTGGTACCGGCATTTGATATACATTGATGATGCATATATTGCAATTTGACTCTGATCAGATTACCTTCAAAGGCCAAAATTAACATTCCATTTGCACTATTACTATACAACAAGTAAAAGTAGGGCCACCACACCTGGTACACAGGTTCATTTTGTGACAGTGAAGGGTGACTGTGGTTTTGGGATTGCAAGGTCAAAGGTCAACTTCAAAGTGGCTTACAAACTATATCTCAACAACAAAGAAAGTTACGGTCACAAAACTTTCAATTCAATTCAGCTTTATTTAGAATGTGCCACATCACAACAAAAGCTGTCTCATGGCGCCACAGTGCAGAAAAAAAAACACACAGTCACAGAAAGACCCAGCAATCAGACGATCCCCTATGAGCAAGCACTAAGTGACAGTGGAGAGGAAAAACTCCCATTTGGAAGGAAGAAACCTCTAGCAGAACCAGGCTCAGGGAGGGGCAGTCATCTGCTGTGACTGGCTGGGGATGAGGGGATAGGGAGGATGGAAAGGACAGACATAAAGAACATAACAGTAAGATGCCAAGTACAATATTGGAGGTCAACCAGCAGTATGGATCAGATAACAATAGAACAAGAGTGGGGTTAAGAGACACAAAAACCCTCCTTAAACGTAAGCTATATTAAAAAAGGAAGGGTTTTACCCTGTTCTTAAAAACAGAGACCGAGTCTGACTCCCGGACCCAGAGTGGTAACTGGTTCCAGAGAGAAGGGGCTTGGTAGCAGAAGGCTCTGCCTCCCACTGTACTTTTGGAGATTCTGGGCACCACAAGTAAGCCAGCATTTTGGGAGTGTAATGCTTTATTAGGATGGTAAGGTAATATCAGATCTTTTATATATTGGGGGGCCAGATTGTTAAGAGCTTTGAAAGTAAGAAGAAGGATTTTAAACTTGATTCTAAATTCTATGGGAAGCCAGTGGAGGGAGGACAGAACCGGGGAAATATGATCTCTTTTTCTAGAACCAGTTAAAACTCTTGCAACAGCATTTTGAATCAACTGAAGATTTTTTAAAGATACTTTAGGACAACCAGATAATAACGAATTACAATAATCTAATCGAGAACTGACAAAGGCGTGAATCAGTTTCTCAGCATCATTCAGAGACAAGATGCCCCTGATCTTGGCAATATTGCGCAGATGGAAGAAGGCAGTCCTAGAAACAGTTTTAATATGTGAATTAAAGGACAAATCCTGATCAAAAATAACTCCAAGGTTCCTCACACAACTGTTCAGAGTGAGAGTGGCAGCATCTAAATTAAGGGCATAATCTGAAAAGGAATTTCTAAGATGTTTTGGGCCAACAACAATGACTTCAGTCTTATCAGAGTTCAATAGTAAAAAATTACAGTTCCGGGAAAACATGTCTTCTTTGTCTTATTAAAAAAAAACCTCACTCCAGGCACCTAGTCTCTAAATTTGTGAATATGTTTGACAGTGTTTTCACTGCCTCTTCCGAGACGATCAGGACAGCTTGGGAGGAGGAGTTGGGAATTGAATTATCTGGAGGCATTTCGGACAGAAGTCTGTCAGCAGTTAAGGATTGCTCGGTCAATAGTAGACACCAGCTGATACAATATAAAGAGGTTCACCGCCTTCATTACTCAAAGCACTGACTGCATAAGATTTATCCTTCTACTGTATTTCATCACTGTGTGACAGATGTCAAATGTCAGTGGGTACATTGTCCCATGCTTTTTGGTTCTGTCCCTTGCTTTTTGACTTATGGTCTAGAGTGTTTGATTGGTATTCTACGGCTTATCAAACCACTCTTCCCCTGGATGCAGTTCTTGCTATCTTTGGCTGTTCCCAACTTACTCAACGTTTTTGCAAATCTATACAACAGTCATTGATGTTGGGCATGACTGTTGCCAAGAGACTTATTTTGAAGGAGTGGAAAGCCACTTCCTCTCCATCTTTTCATCAATGGTTGATGGACATGATGAATGTTATACAGATGGAAAGACTCAGATATATAAGAAACAACTCATTGCAAAAATTCTTTGATATTTGGGGTCCCTTTATCACTCACTTTGATAATTGCAAGGCCTGAAGGTTTGAGTTAAGTCAGTGTTAATGAATGGGCACCTATGGCCACCTGGTGACACAACAGTGTGACATTGGCAGATTTATTATATATACATATAATTTGTATATGTGTGTGTGTATATATATATATATATATATATATATGTGTGTGTGTGTGTGTGTGTGTGTGTGTGTGTGTGTGTGTGTTTTTCTGTTACCGGTTTTATGTGTCTGTTTATGTTTTTGTATGTTTGTGTGTTTATACATGAGCCTGTTAAAATGTGTCAATAAAAATATTATGGAAAAAAAATAGTAAAAAATTACAAGACATCCAAGCTTTGATGTCCTTAACACTAGAAGACCCAGAGAGGGGCCATTTGGCCTTTTTGGCTAGAAAACCCATAGGGGGACCATCAAGTGGCCACAAGAGGGCTAATGTCTGGGTCTTCTAGTGTTAAGACAGGCATCTAACTTGGCCAACTGATCACAATCATCGGGCTTCATTGACAGGTATAGTTGTGTGTCATCTGCGTAACAGTGAAAATGAATACAATGCTTTCTGATGATATTGCCCAACGGGAGCATATATAGACTAAAAAGAGTAGGGCCCAACACATATCCCTGTGGAACTCCGTGACTGAGCTTAGAGCTGGAAGAAAATCCATCATTGACATGGACAAACTGAAATCTATCAGACAAATAAGATCTAAACCACTGCAACGGAGTTCCACTGAGTCCAACAAAGTGTTCCAATCTATCAAATAGAATGGCATGATCGATAGTGTCAAAGGCTGCACTGAGATCTAAAAGAACAAGAACAGAGACAAGTCCATTGTCAGATGCAGTCAGGAGGTCATTAGAGACCTTCACTAAGGCAGTTTCAGTGCTGTGATGAGCTCTGAACCCAGATTGAAACACCTCAAACAAACCAACTCCCTGCAAATGGTCAGATAATTGCACAGCAACAGCTCCTTCCAAGATTTTTGAAATGAAAGGCAAATTAGAGATTGGTCGATAATTGGCCAAAACTCCAGGATCGAGCGTCGGTTTTTTAAGTAAGGGTTTGATTACAGCAGTTTTAAAAGCCAGTGGAACATAACCCTGTCATAACCCGAGTGTCGGTTCTGGCCACACTCGGGTCTCATATCTTTTTGTTCTCTGGCTTTGGCAACTGAGGATTCCTTCCAGCTCCTCGGGCTCTTATTGTGAAGGCGCCCGGGGGGGCTCCCTGCTGTCAAAGTCAGCTGCTGCTCTGCTGTCATTAGCAGCAGCTGTGCCACGTTGGGGTCATTAGCCACCAGAGATATAAGCGGGTGCTAAATGTCCTCCAACGCGGCAGTCTCTGTTATATCCTGTTATGTTCACCTGTATGTTCAGCCACGTTCCGTCGTGCTCCTGTTATTCTCCTTGCTCATCGTGGTTAATGGACTTGGGAATCCCCCGTTACCCGTCTGTTAACGGTTCCGTTGTAAGGTACGCTCTGTGTGACTGTATCTTTGTGATTATCTCGTCTGGCGCATCGGGTGTTCCCCGGCTCAGACTTCACCCAGCCACTGTATGTGTTCTGTGTGTGTTCATTCTTACTCTACAATAAATTACCACTGCAAACTCTCTGGTGACTGAGGCGTCTTGTGACGGTCCGTGAGGGCCGTCGTGACAAACCCAGAGTTAAAGAAGAATTAATGATAAGAAGAATACGGCTACCAATAATTGGGAAGATAATTTTAAATAACCTGGAAGGAATAGGGTCCAGAAGGCAAGATGAAGGCTTAGAAGAGGAAATTATTTTATCCAACTCTAAGAGGTCGATTGGAGTAAACTTATCTAAGCAGATATCAGTTGAGGGAGTTGCAGTAGTTAATGTACTAGAGTTTACGGTAGGAGGAATCTGACTGATTTCATCTCTAATAGATAAAATTTTAAGATTGAAATAGTTCAAAAAGTCCTGACTAGAAAGCTCAGGGGGGATGCGAGGATTGACCGAGTCCTGGCTCTTTGTAAGCCTGGCTATAGTGTTGAAGAGAAACCTGGGGTTATTTTTGTTTGCTTCTATTAATGCAGAATAACAGCTTGATCTAGCTTTTCTAAGAGATGTTTTATAGATTAAGAAATGATTTCTCCATGCTAAGTAGAATTCATGTGAATTAGTTGAACGCCATTTCCTTTCCAGTTGACGAGTTTTCTGTTTTAAGCCACAAGTTTCTGAGTTAAACCAAGGGGTAAGAAATCTCTGGTTAGACTTTTTCTTTTTTAAAGGGGCTACCAAATCTAGAGTCCGATGCAGAGAGGCAGTAACACCATCAACCATGCTATCAATCACGAATGGAGCAGACTCTCTATCATTTATTTCTGGTGTTTCTGTTGTGTTGACCCATAGCATAGAAGAGACAATCTGCAAAAATTTAGCAACAACGTCATCAGAAAGACATCTGCTGTAGTAGTATTTTTCTTTAGGAAATAAGTGATCAGAGATAATGAAATCAAAAATTAACAGACAATGGTCAGACAGTACAGGATTATGAGGAGACACTACCAGATTTTCAATATCTATACCATAAGTCAAAACAAGGTCCAATGTACGGTGGAAATAATGGGTAGAATTTTTTACTTTTTGGGAAAACCCCATTGAGTCTAAAATTGAATTGAATGCCTTATTAAGACAGTCACTCTCAACATCAACGGTTTTCAGCACTAAATCAGCTAAAAATTCGGCAAATTCCGATAGAAACTCTGAATAGGCTGTGGGAGGATGATAAACTATGGCAAAGAGGATTGGGTTCAAGCCAAGATTGCCAACAGGCCCCACACTGAGGACCAAACCTTCAAAGGAATTAAAACATAATTTCTGCTTAACATTAACTAGTAATTTAGAATGGAAAATTGCCGCCACTCCACCACCACGACCAGAACCTCTGGGGTTATGACAGTTTAAATACCCAGAGGGAGTTGATTCATTCAAACCAACATAATCATCATGCCCGAGCCAGGTCTCTGTGAGGGATAGTAGATTGATCTGGTGATCGATTAATAGATCATGGGCCAGAAGAGACTTAGAAGATAGAGATCTAATGTTTAATAAGCCACATTTAATTTTTAAACTTTGGGGAGGAACAGAGGCCAAATTATTAATTTCATTAATTTTAGGGACTTGAGGCTGGATTAGAATTTTACCAACATTTTGTTTAATCAATCTGGGAAGTTTATGCATTCTATTTTTTTTTTAACTTTTTTATTAACTTTAGAGTGAGCAGAAAAAGGTTCTCTAAGGGAGGAGACAGGGGCAAAGTTGAAAGGTGGTGGATGAGGAGGAGCTGCAGAAGTGCATGTGTTTTTCAGGTTGTGTTGTACTTGTCCTGGGTTACAATATTTAGGGCAACGGGAGACAGACTCAATCTCTGAAGGATTATAAGTCAAAGGCTGATCCAAACGGTAAAGACCACCTGAGTTAATGGGATCGATACAATACGTGGGAACAGAACCAAAAAAGGGGAGTTTGGCAAACCCAGAAGCTTCAGAGCGGGTAAACACGCCAGGTCCCAGTCACTGTACCAAAAAACACCGAATGAAATAGAAAAGATTGTCTCTTAAAACACCTGCACCAAGTCTATTTGGGTGGATGCCATCGGGCCTCATAAGTGATGGGCGGTTCCAAAATAAGTTAAAATTGTCAACAAAACCAATATTAAAAATAGGACAAGTAAAACACAGCCAAGTATTAAGACTGAGAGTTCTGCTAAAACGATAGCAGCCTCGTCTGAGAGGTGCCAAAGGCCCAGAGATGAGCGCACGTCTGCCACAGTTCATGAGAGTGGACAGAAGGCTCCTGAAGTCACTTTTTAAATTCTCAGACGCTTCATCTGGGATGTTATTGCATCCCACATGCACAACGACAGTTTGTACGTGGGGGAATTCATTTAGCAGGTCAGGGATAAGAACCTCAATATCAGAGAAGATATATCCCAGATATATCCCAGAGCCCTGGGAAAAAATCGAGTAACACAGTACCTGCTTCTGACGTTCCTCACAATCGAGTCACCAATTACCAGCGTCGTCTGGGGGGGGTTGTCGGTGGATTCTGATGTGGAGAGGAATTATGAAGAGGATGATGTTGTTGTTGTGAAGGCGGGGAGATATGCTCTTTTCTTCTATCAGGAGCAGGTGTGTAATTTGACACACCCTGGGTGGTCTTTATCTGGGGTTTGCGGACATGAGCCGCCGCTGAAGGAAAGGAGGGAGGACGAGGGGCGTCCACGGGCGGGCGTCCAGCGTCCAGGTGGGGAAAATCCTCCAGGGAAAGAATATCATATCTGTTATCCAAGGACACAGGAAGAGAAGAGGCGCGGCCCATTCTGGTCGATCAACGATGGTTATTAGCTGGTCGAACCAAGGTCCAGGGCGCGGATGGAGGATGAGAGGGACCAAGCGAAGCTTTTGGTTTAGCCCCGAGATGAAACCAGTGTTTGTTGCTGAGGTCATGGGCATCTGCGCAGGCTGGAGCAGGTGTGGAGGTAGGTGGAGACGTGCTGAGCTTACCCAAGTAAGTAGCAGTTTCCGCCAGCTGCGAGGCAGTAGCCGGAGCCGATGATCGCCCGAGAATGATGGTGTCAATGTGGTCTTCGGCCTCCCAAATCTTGTAAAGATTGGAGAGCCTCGTTTCCAGCTCAGAGACCTTATCGAGGAGCGATAAACAGCGGGTACATGATGGAGAAGGAGCCATGGTGTTCCAGGTGCTGAGATCGATAGCCCGCAGCTAGCCAAAAACAGCTACTCGTGCATCCGAACGGACTTTTAGGCGAGGCCAATACGAAGGTAACAGTAAATAAAAACTAATAACAACAAACAGAGATAAAAAATGAAATCAATAAAAACAATCAATAAAAACAAACAAAAACGGAGAAGAAAGTACTCTGACGCGATGAGTGTCAGACGCAGCTGTCAACGCAGCTGTCAACCATCAGCTGTCAGCTGATGGCTGACATTTTCTTTAACATTTACTTTCCTTGCTACACAGGTTCACCTTGGGATCTTGACCTGTAACCACGAGTTTGGGGTTAAAGGGTAAGGTTAGCACTCCCTATGCCCTCTTACTATAGAACATTTAAAGGTCTCTAGGGTCCTCAGTCTTTCTACACAGGTTCACTTTGGGATCTTGATCTACAGCTATGGGTTGTTTACAACTATATTTGTTGTATATTCATGGATGATAGGTTTATCATAAATTGGTTCTGCCCCAATAATCATATGGAAAAGTTTAAAACTGCTCTCCTTCAGTAACATATTTGGATCTTTAAAGAAAACGGAGGCGGGGGATATTGCTCTTGCCTAGGGATGGGAATTGAGAAACAGTTCCTGTTGGGAACCGGTTCTAAATTTCCCAAACCCTCCGAATCATTTGTCAATGATGTAATCAAGTCCTCTTATTGATGCTGTGGGTTTAAACACTTAAGTGTTTTCTTAAAAATGGCATACATCATGATGTTACACGCAGCTGTTACCAAGCAACACCATGATGCCATCGCTACCGCGGGATAATAGTGGAAGCGTTTGGTAAACACGAGCAGCTTGGTGTATGGTAAACATGAGTTGAAACATCTCTTGACATGGCAGTATGCCCACACCTGATTCCCAAACACTAGCACCTCCATTAGTGACAGTAATATTAGCTTATTATTATTAGTAGAATGTTAGCATGATGCTAGCAGTCTTGCAGACCAAGTTTAATCCATTTTTTACTCACAAAACCCAGCTACAAATGTCTGATATTTAAATATGAGCTCATTTTTTTAGGCGATGAAAGCAGCAGGTAGCTCTGAGGTTTTAGCAACCTGCTCGCTCTTGCCAGAAAAACCCACTAACACCGGCTGCTCATGGAGCTGTAATGAAGTTTGTATTTAAAGGCTTGCATCCATTCATGACTCTAGAGCAGCTGGAGTTTTGGTAGGTGGTACATGTGATGTAGGTTACAGATTAATAGGGCTGTCTACACATCCATGTACTTACACAGGAGTGTGCATACCGTGGAAGCGCGGAGGTAAGAAAAACCAGCAATTTACCATTGAAGCAATATGGCATATCAATATGGCATATCGGCGAGCTTTCACCGCAAGATCGAATCAGATATGATCAAAAACTTTAAATTTGTGATCTCAGAAAGTGTCCCTACCGTTTACCAGCCAGCATGTGGAAGAATGATCCAACGGAGTGGCCAGAAACAACATTTATTGATATTTGTAACTACCGGATACATGCACCAGCTTCACTGTGCGTTGGCGGAACACTCTAATAATTGAAAATAAATTGTGCATCAAAACTGGGGATTCTAAATTGTCCTTAGGCATGGATGTGAGAGTGAATGGTTGTCTGTCTCTCTGTGTTGGCCCTGCGATGGACTGGCGATCTGTCCAGGGTGTACCCTGCCTCTCGCCCAAAGACGCTGGGATAGGCTCCAGCCCACCCGCAACCCGAAAAGGATTAAGCGGAAGAAGATGAATGAATGAAATTGTACCTGCTGTGGAAATCCCAAAAAAGCCGTCTTGTTTAGGTTTCCAAAATGTATCCACCTGAGCTCACAGCTGGGAATATATTACTTGCCTCCACAAAGACAAACAGCCTCCCGTCTCCCAAATGGGAGATGCTGTTTGTTTACACTCATTAGCCCTTCATAATCCCAACACTCCATTTTAGCTCTACAGAGCTTTGGTCCATTTATCAGCAGATGAGTGTCAATCTTATCTTTAAACTAGTTTAAATTGCAGTGTTGATATATTTATTCTGAGGCTAATTAGCAGCTTAAATTGGAATGATATTCCTACCGAGCCGATACTTTTCTATGCTGTTCTAGCTATCAATTCCCTCAAATGCAAATTTGGGTGTTTTTCACATGTAGGCATTAACTTTACATGTAGGCAAACTACTTATAATGATAAATAAAAGTCATAATTTGGTAAACAGACATACCTGTCATAAAGTGGTCAGAACAGATGGAGATGTGGGTCATATCATCCCTCAGCCTCCGCATCCCATTATGAAAAGGTGTTTTCCTTCGGCAGACATTAGCCCACAATATCTTCCTTCGGTAATCTCTGCTGGCCAATATGAATCTAAAAAACTTGTATTTCTACATGAGTCAGTTGTGCACTGATTTGACATTTTCTTTATTTAACTTTAGCTAACTTTAAGTTTAGCTAACATTTCCATTGTTGTTAACAAGCTAAACTAACATGGGGTATTCTTTATCTTAATAATGGATTGCATTTGTATAGTGCCTTTCAGGATACCCAGAGCGCTTTACAGTGAGTCCATTATTCATTCACTCCACAAACAATGGTAGTGGTAAACTACTGCTGTAGCCACAGCTGCCCTGGGGCAGACTGACGGAAACATGGCTGCCAATCCGTGCCAACAGCCTCTCCAACCACTACCGGGCCTTTATACACATTCATACCCAGTGTCATGGACACTGGAGACAAAGTGGGTAAAGTGTCTTGCCCAGGGACACAACGGCAGGGTGGCTGGGGAGAGCAGGATTTGAACCGCCAACCCTCTGGTTATTGGACGACCCGCTCTGCCTCCTGAGCAACTGCCAGCCACAGTTCCCTCCTCCGTTCCATTTTTGCTGAGCACCAAGCTGGACAGCAGGAAGTTCCATTTTATCTGGTCTTTGACATGACCTGGCTCGGACTTGAACCCCGACCTCCCAGTTGTGGGGTGGATGCTCTACCTCTAGTCCACCACTCCATATAGTGCATCTCTAGTAGAGGATAATATCTTACAGTGGAATATATACAATGAAAATAAGTTTGTGTAGCTACAGAACGCTGTCCTCAGAGCGCCCACGCAGACGTTGTTTTATCACATAACTCAGGATTTCAGTTCCTGTTATGGTGTTATGTTCTGGATCCTCTGATTTGATCCTACCACCTCCACATGTCCCACACAGGAGCTCAGCTGTGCCTTATCCGAAAAGCTGAGATGTTTCCACTCCACTCAAAGTCTGTGATTTTTACTCCTACCACTCCTGCTGTGGATCAGCATCAACAAATTGGATCTACAGATTCAGGAGGCAGACACTTACATTTGTGCAGTGAAAAACAATCATCTTCTCTTTACCACTGCCAACTATGAACCACTGATAATATTGGGGTCATCCACTCTCTTTACTGAAGGCTTTGAGTGGCGCTGTGAGGCACTTCTGAGTGTGAGGAAATTCATGCTCAGAGGCCTCTCCAGCCAACAGCAGTGAAGCACCTTTACACTCTATCAACCACTGATTTTAAACTACAGAATAATTGTACAACAGCAGCAACTAATGACTTCTGTCGTGAATTAATGATGCACAGTTTCACACACACATAATTCACTGGAGTGGGATGCTCAATTATTTAAGCAATAGTACATGCATGAGAGGGAGTGTGGTATCAATGAATATATCACTATGTTGTTCAGTGATAGTCACCAGGCTGCAGGCTGAGTGATGAGGTCATCCTCTTATAACACATGACCTCCAGTGCGATCTCACTTCTGTGCAGCAGTTCCACAAATTCAATTAACAAGTTGACAGTGACAAGCAACAACAAAAATTGATTTGTTTCTTTAATGATATGTTGTTCCACCAAGGCCAAAGCTGTTTTCGAAATGCTCACTCCTTCCCCATATGGTGTACCATATAGTGAATCAGCCATTTTGTAGTACTGTTCGAAATCTTAACTGAAAATTTTATTCACTATATAGTACACTCAAAACATCCCACAATGCATTTTGAGAAGTACATCGGATGGTCACTACATTAGCCAGTACATCCCATAATGCAATGCACAGCCAACAGAGCAGTGAGAGGAGAGCCTCACATCACAACATAAACTACCTTAAGGTATTTATATTTATTAATTCAGCAAAAACGATTTGATTTAATACATATTTATTGCAAATTATATGCAGGTATTCATTTTTTTTTTACCACCGTTAGTCTGTTACGTTTTACTGTCTTATGATGATGACGTCATTAACTGTGCTGCAAAAACAAGCCCAGTAATGCCCGAAAGCTGATAATTTTATTGTTATGAGTTTACTATATAGCCCATTATATCTAAATTCACTATATAGCGAGCAGCGAGGGAGTGAGTGAATGAACATTCTGAACACAGCCCAAGACTTGCATTGCTGTGCAACAGCAAATACTTCCCGACTGTTCCACTTGAATTTCACTCCCTAACACAAACAAGTATAATATAGAATGTGATAACTTTATTGAATTTTTATGGTTAAAGAAATTTGCTATTGTTCACCAGACAATAGCAGGCTCTCAATAATTGCATTCAGGATTCCTGGATAAAGGATTATCATCACATTTAGCTAGTTTAAGAGGCAGATTGGGATGATCAATCCACCCTCAGTTTATCTAGCTTGTTGGTAAGGGACCCAATGTTTGTAGCAGAAGTACTGGGAACTGAGGGATCCGTCTGTGTGGAAACTATTCTGCCATCCTTGGCTTGGTTTATGTTTATTTTAGGGCTGTGCACCAATTAAAAAAATTGAACGATTTAATTGCACATTTTTCTCTAATTAATTGCGATTAATCGCTAAGCTTGCTTAAAAGAGTCAGTGAAAAAGAAGTATACTGTACAGATTTCTAATTGCCTTTTCATTCATTGAACATACTCGTGACTCTCACATTGGACAAAAATACTGCTATAGCAAAACAAGACACTGGATGAACATGACTACAGGTGCATCTCAGCAAATTAGAATATCATTGAAGAGTTATTTTATTTCATTAATTCAGTTCAAAGAGTGAAGCCCATAGATTATATAGATTCATTACACACTGAGTGGTACATTTCAAGAGTGTGTTCTTTTTAATTTTGATGATTATGGCTTACAACTAATGAAAAAACAAAATTAGAAATTAGAAAAGACCAATAAGACAACATGAATTTTTAGTAGAAATGTTGGACAACTGGAAAGAATGTCCATACACGCTCAGTACTTGGTTGGGGCTGTTTTTGTATGAATCACTCCATCAGTGCGGCATATCATGGAGGTGATCAGCCTGTGGTACTGCTGAGCTGTTATGAAGGTCCAGGTTGCGTTGATAGTGGCCTTCAGCTCGTCTGCATTTTTGGGTCTGGTGTCTCTCATCTTCCTCTTGGACAGTACTTCATAGATCCTATGGGGTTTAGGTCAGGAGAGATTGCTGGCCAGTCAAACACAGTGATGCCATGGTCATTAAACCAGGTTTTGGTACTTTTGGCAGTGTGGGGAGGTGCCAAGTCCTGCTGGAAAATGAAACCAGCATCTCCATAAAGCTTGTCAGCAGAGGGAACCATGAAGTGCTCTAAAATTTCCAGGTAGACGGCTGCAAAGACTCTGGACTAAAACACAGTGGACAAACTCCAGTAAATGAAATGGGGAGTGATTGAGTGAGAGAGAGAGATTGGTTCGGGACATTTGTGCTCTGTGGGGCTGCGGCTGCACCTGTCTTACTTGTTCTGGGGGAGGGGTTGCTGCGGCCTGCTACCCTCTTTGTATGTTTCCTGGCAAGCAACACGCACACACATACACACGTCTCTCTTCTCTTACAGGTGCAGAATAAGGCTCATGGTTTGTGTTTTTTCTGATGGTTCTTCTCACTTTCTTCCCCCCTCACCTCCCACCCCTTCCAACCACTTTAAATCTATTCAATTCCCATCACAAGTTCATCATAAGTAAAACAATTTAAAATATAGCTGCAAGCGGAGCTCATCGGGTTCTAAGTAGGTGTGGACTTGAAGGCCTTGTATTGCTTAGCTACAGCATTTAAAGCCTAAGGTCTGGTACACATTTGTTTTTAAAGCAGCACTATGTAACTTTCTCGTTCCTTTTAGGAACATCGAACAGGCTGCAACCACGGTGACCACGACCCCAGTCCCACCAGCCAACCACAGAGCTTTTTGTTGTTGGTGGCTAAAGTCGTGCCCTGTGATTTGCTGCTGGGATGGAGGCCACTCTGCTGCCCCCCCCCCCCCAGTAATGACACCAAAAAAAAAGAGCCGTTGAAGGCAATGTGGGCGCACTCAGGCTATGGATGAAGTGACTTTCACTCGGTCAAATCTTGGTGTAACATTAAAATTATTTTGCAAACATTATCTTGAGGGGAAAATCTAACATAGTGCTGGTTTAAAATGTAGGCAAGAGCCATGCTGTACTTCAGGGTTTTGGGTTTTTTTTGAAGAACAAGACCTCCCTGGCAAGATTTGAACTCGGGACCTCCTGCTTTCCAAGCACTCACCATAACCACAACACCTTTAGTTTTCACGCTTTCTCAGATGTTAAATTGAAAGGATTCCCAGCAGCAGCAGTTAAAACTTAATGTGCACTATATATGTTGTTTTCAAAGGCACAGAAGAGAGATGTTGTACTTTAGAGGAACGACGCGTTTTCAGAAGGATTTGAACCCAGGGCTCCTGCGTGACAGACGAGTAGTTTAACCCCTACACCACACTACTGTGTTGGGTTTCTCACCCAAAAAAATATAATGTTCCACTGACAAGACAAAATGGCTGACACTTTTCAAAAACATGATTATTTTTTAACATTAACAGAATTGCATGAAATTTGGTGGTTAGCTGAAGAATACTGTTATGATTGTGATTCTGAAGTTTCACCAAATTTGAATCATTATATCAAGAATTAAACCCAAAACTCCATGTCAAAGACAAACTGCAACTTGATTGGCAGTTTTAATGTTTCATTATCAATGTCTGTAGATCATCTCTGATGAATTTTAAGCAATTTAGATGAATGGCCTACGAGGAGTTCATTTTGAGGTCGCTTGCACATTTTGAAAATATGGTGCAGAAAGCTTCATTTTCAGAGTTTGCCACCATTGACTAAAAGTTGTGGAAGGTGTCAGTGAAAAGTGATGAATTTTTCATCGAGACCCAGCCGTTCTCAATATTTGCAAAAACATAAAACTGTTAATTATAGCACCACCTATGTAGGCAGTGCCTTGATTTTTGTTTTGGTTTTTTTTTTGTCTGAGCAATGGGGAGTTTCTAATCAGACTGTAAAATTTCAAGTTTCCACATTTTGCCATTTTTGCTCCCCATGCACTTTTTAGCAGAGAAAAATAATAATAATAATAATCAGAACAAAAAAACAATAGGTTTCCCACAACATACAGTAGCTGCTTGGAACCCTAATAAAGTATGTAAGAGTGAATGTGACAAAGGCTCACTACACCATCCTTTCTTATTCTACTGCACCCTTGACCCTCCTTCTCTTCAACTCAAACCAGTAAATTGGTGCTACTCTCCCAAAGACAGTACATCACATTCAGGCATTCTTATTAACGGTGTCTGACTGTGTGTTCCTCTCCAGGTAAATCCATGCCGTACGAGTTTGACATCAGAGTCCCGTTTTACATCAGAGGACCTAACGTGGAGCAAGGCAGCATGTAAGCATACATACCCACACCTACAATGCACACTGCACATAACTAATAACATCACAAAAGCACCATTAATCCTCTGCTCTATGCATTATTTGCTTCAGTTATTAGAATATATTGGTCTGTTTTAAGGAACCAGGCAGTTTATACCAGCTCAGATGCTGTAATAATTGCCTCTACAGTCTATCAAGAAATAATAACCTCAGCATTTGGGTGTATTTTTTTTTTCTTTTACAAATAACAAGGACAGTCTGAAAAAAATGCACGCCTGTGTCTCATAAAGACAAAATGTGATTTAACACATGAGAGGAAAGTATCAGTGAATGCAGCACTGTGGTAATTCATGGGCGTGACGTGATGGTAACTTATATAGCGTTTTAAACTCATCTCTAGATGACCAAAGCGCTTTACAGATCTTGCTATCCACACAGTGATGGTGGCAGAGCTGCCATACACCGGCGCTGGCCTGACCCACAAGGAGCTAGTGGGGGTTCAGTGTCTTGCTCAAGGACACTTTGACATGCTGACTGCAGACAGAGCGGGAATCGAACCCCTGACTCTCCGATCAGTCGTCGGCCACACTACACCTGCACCACAACTAGCTAACAAATTTTTTAGATGATAAATTGTCCCCAAAATTATTGTGATAATTGATATTATTGTTGATGTCATAAGGCCATTTTATGCCACTGATATGATATAATAATAATAAATAATAGTAATAATAACAATCCATGTACATTTTAAAGAGTATAAGACTTAAATTTAGTAGTATTCAACACTGAAATTGCAATGTGAAAAAAAATGCAGAGACTAGATGGCCGCGATATACCTCCACACTGTTTAGAATATCTAGAATCAAACAAAACTAGAAGGAAAAACATGAAACGCGCTCATTTCAGTCTAAACAGTAGTATATAAGTATAAAAAATTAACGTGATTTCTGTACAATAAATCAATACAATAATTATTATCACAGATATATAGCGGTGTGAAAAAGTGTTTGCCCCCTTCCTGATTTCTCATTTTTTTATATGTCTGTCACACTTAAATGTTTCAGATCATCAAACAAATTTAAATATTAGACAAAGATAACACAAGTAAACACAAAATGCAGTTTTTAAATGAATGTGTTTATTATTAAGGGTAAAAAAAATCCAAACCTACATGGCCCTGTGTGAAAAAGTGACCCCCCCACCCCCCCGTTAAAACATAAAAGAACTGTGGTTTATCACATCTTTGGAAAGCTTCAATTTCTCTAGCCACACCCAGGTCTGATTACTGCCACACCTGTTCTCAATCAAAAAAATCACTTAAATAGGACCTGCTTGACAAAGTGAAGTAGATCAAAAGAACCTCTAAAGCTAGACATCATACTGTGATCCAAAGAAGTGCAGGAACACATGAGAAACAAATTAATTGAGATCTATCAGTCTGGAAAACGTTATCAAGCCATTTCTAAAGCTTTGGGACTCCAGCAAACCACAGTGAGAGCCATTATCCACAGATGGCAAAAACATGGAACAGTGATAAACCTTCCCAGGAGTGACCGGCCAACCAAAATTACCCCAAGAGCGCAGCAACGACCCATCCAAGAGATCACAGAAGACCCCACAATAACATCCAAAGAACTGCAGGCCTCACTTGCCTCAGTTAAGGTCAGTGCTCATGACTCCACCATAAGAAAGAGACTGGACAAAAATGGCCTGCATGGCAGAGTTCCAAGACGAAAACCCACTGCTGAGCAAAAAGAACATAAAGGCTCATCTCAGTTTTGTCAGAAAGCATCTTGATGATTCCCAAGACTTTTGGGAAAATACTCTGTGGACTGACGAGACAAAAGTTGGAACTTTTAGGAAGGTGTGTGTCCCATTACATCCGCCGTAAAAGTAACTCAGTATTTCAGAAAAGGAACATCATACCAACAGTAAAATATGGTGGTGGTAGTGTGATGGTCTGGAGCTGTTTTGCTGTTTCAGGACCTGGAAGACTTCCTGTGGTAAACGGAACCATGAATTCTGCTGTCTACCAAAAAATCCTGAAGGAAAAGGTCCGACCATCTGTTCGTGACCTCAAGCTGAAGAGCACTTGGGTTCTGCAGCAGGACAATGATTCAGAACACCAGCAAGTCCACCTCTGAATGGCTTAAGAAAAACAAAATGAAGACTCTGGAGTGGCCTAGTCAAAGTCCTGACCTGAATCCGATTGAGATGCTGTGGCATGATCTTAAAAAGGTGGTTCATGCTCGAAAACCCTCCAATGTGGCTAAATTACAACAATTCTGCAAAGATGAGTGGACCAAAATTCCTCCACAGCGCTGTAAAAGACTCATTGCCAGTTATCACAAACGCTTGGTTGCAGTTGTTGCTGCTAAGGGTGGCCCAACCAGTTATTAGGTTTAGAGAGCAATCACTTTTTCACACAGGGCCATGTAGGTTTGGATTATTTTCCCTTAATAATAAACACCTTCATTTAAAAACTGCATTTTGTGTTTACTTGTGTTATCTTTGTCTTATGTTTAAATTTGTTTGATGGTCTGAAACATTTAAGTGAGACAAGCATACAAAAAATGAGAAATCAGGAAGGGGGCAAGCATTTCACACCACTGTATCTGATGTGCAACAGAGGGTCGAAGAATCAGTGTGGTGCTATATTTATACCACACAACCTCAAGTGTAATGTTACTTATACAACAGCACCACTATTGCAAGTTTTAAGTTGACAATAATAACAGACAACGGATTGATTTTTTTAAAAATTTGGAATCTAGGCGCATGGCAAAGAGAGAGGTGGCAAGGGCAAAGGAAAAGACATACAGTGAGTTGTATGAGAGGCTGGACACCAAGGAAGGATAAAAGAACTTATATCAATTAGCTAGATAGAGAGATTGAGCTGAAAAAGATGTACAGCAGGTTAGGTTGATTAAGGACAGAAATGGTAATGTCTTAACAAATGACAAGAGTGTGATGAGAAGGTGGAAGGAGTACTTTGAAGAGCTGATGAATAAAGAAAATGAGAAAGAGAGGAGGATGGATGAAGGAAAGATGGTGAACAAAGAAGTGCCGAGGATTAGCAAGGCAGAAGTGAGGGCAGCTTTGAAGAGGATGAAGAATGGAAAGGCGGTTGGTCCAGATGACATACCTGTGGAGGTATGAAGATGTTTAGGAGAAATGGCAGTGGACCTTTTATCCAGATTGTTTAACACAATCTTGGAGAGTGAGAGGATGCTGAGGAATTGAGAAGAAGTGTTTTGGTACCAATTTTCAAGAACAAAGATGATGCTCAGAGCTGTAGTAACTGCAGAGGCATAAAGTTGATCAGCCACACTATGAAGATATGGGAAAGAGTTGTTGAAGCCAGGTTTAAGAGGAGAGGTGACAATCAGTGAGCAGCAGTACAGTTTCATGCCAAGAAAGAGTACTACAGATGCAATGTTTGCTCTAAGAGTGTTGATGGAGAAGTATAGAGAAGATCAGAAGGAGTTGCACTGTCTTTGTGGATCTAGAGAAAGCATATGATAGGGTGCCAAGAGAGGAGGGGTGGTACTGTATGAGGAAGTCAGGAGTGGCAGAGAAGTATGTGAGGATGATGCAGGACATGTATGAGGACAGCGAGACAGTGGTGAAGTGCGCTGTTGGAGTGACGGATGTATTCAAGGTGGGGGTAGAATTACATCAGGGATCGGCTCTGAGCCCCTTCTTGTTTGCCATGGTGATGGACGGGCTGACAGATGAGGTCAGGCAGGAGTCTCGGTGGACCATGATGTTTGCAGACGACATTGTGAGCTGTAGTGAGGGTAGGGAGCAGATGGAAAAGAACCTGGAGAGGTGGAGGTATGCTCTGGAGAGAAGAGGAATGAAAGTCAGTACAACCAAGAGAGAATACATGAATGAATGAGAGGGAGGCAGGTGTAATGGTAAAGATACAAGGAGTAGAGGTAGTGAAGGTAGATGAGTTTAAATACCTGGGGTCAACTTTCCAAAGTGATGGAACATGCACGAGAGGGGTGAAGAAGAGATTGCAGGCAGGGTGGAGTGGGTGGAGATGAGTGTCAGGGGTGATTTTTGACAGAAAGGTAGCAGCAAGAGTGAAAGGGTAGATTTGCAAGACGGTAGTGAGACCTGCTATGATGTTTGGTTTGGAGACGGTGGCACTGACAAAAAGACAGGAGGTGAAGCTGGAGGAGGCAGAGTTGAAGATGCGAAGATTTTCATTGGGTGTGACTAGGAGGGACAAGATTAGAAATGAGTATATCAGAGGGACAGCTCAGGTTGAGCAGTTTGGAGACAAAGTAAGAGAGGTAAGGCTGAGATTGTTTGGACATGTGCAGAGGAGGGATAGTGGATATACTGGACAAAGGATGTTGAATATAGAGATTCCAGGCAGGAGGAAAAGAGGACGACCCCAGAGAAGATTCATGGATGTAGTGAAGGAGGACATGGAGAGGGTTGGTGTTCCAGAGGAAGATGAAGAGATAGGGTGAGGTGGAGGCAGATGATCCGCTGTGGTGACCCCTAAAGGGAGCAGCCGAAAGAAGAAGAAGGATTGACTTTTTAAATGCTACATTGTTCCACCAAGTAGCACTATGTGAAAACTAGTAATTCCCAATTGCTACTCTTGGGTGTTGCTGACAGAAACACCGAGCATAGTGTATGTTCAGTGAAATTTGCCATTATCCACCAGACATTGTTTAAATACATCCTTTTCCATAGTCAATTGGTCTGGTTTCTTTAGTCAAGTAGCCTTCTAGTTAACTAGCACTCAATTGGTTTCTCCAATTTTTCTTACATTTTCTTTGCCACCTTCTTATAAGCATCTTCAGGTGAAGTAAAAAGTCAAAAGCACACATTGAGCCTCATGCAAGAACATGTTAGTATGTGTAAGTCACTCGTATTTTGTTAGTAATCTGTAGGGGTGGGAAAAAGATCGATTCAGTGATGTATCGTGATCCTTGGCACTGGTGACAATGCATTGATCCATAAACACACGGATTGATCTTTTATTTTAAAAAAAATGTGCACACATATACTTTTCGGTTATCAGTTAATTAATACCATTTTCAGTCCACTAGATGGCGCAAACTAAACACCCAGTCAAATGAAGTCATAGCACATCTTGGTGATTTGCAGCCAGCTTTGAGTGTTAGGAAGCAGTTAGCTCAAAGTTAGCTCAAATGTCGGGCCTTTTTTGGATTTTATAACAAAGATTAAAGGAAAGACCTTGACATGACACGCAACCTGCAAGAAGCACTACATGATAAAAGAAAAACAGTCAGAACACAGCGGGCCACACATGTCTCGGAATAGTATTAGCAATGGCTAAGCTAAACAGACACCGGCATGGAGCTTTTTCTCCCAGCGTCAAATAAGTAAAGTTTATTTATGAAGCGCTTTTCAGAGCCATGTAGTCACAGAGCGCTGTACAATAAAATGGAATAAAAGGAAGTTGATAGATAAATATAATTTTAAAAATACAAAAAACAGTTAAAAGAGAAGACTAAAATAATTCTAAAAATATGAGACTTACCATTAAAAAGCAGTTGAAACGCAACAGAAATGCTAGTTAAACAAAAAGTTTTCAGCTGCTTTTTAAAAGAGTCCACAGAGTCAGCTAGACTTATCTGGAGTGGGAGTCAGTTCCAAACACCGTCCACCACCCTCCCTGTGTGCAGAGATGCGTCTCTGTGGAAGATGAAGCCCCGAGAATACTTTATGATATGAAAGAGATGTCAACAGTTTTACTTCGGGACATGGTTTCAGGTTGAATAAGGTGAAAAAATTTGAAATATACGAGATTGTGAGACTCGATTATGTGATATTGTGATTATTGTTGAATCGTGATCTGAATCGAATCGTGAGGTCTCTCTCTATATTTTAATTTTAATTATAACTTGAATCAAAGTATAGAATGATTTTCATCCTTATACTTGATTCAGACAAATAAAATATAGAGCCATTTAGTGTAAAGTAAGGTTAGAGTAACAACAAGCTATTTACACACCTCTTATAACTGGTCTGGATCACTCATAAATGTTGTTAGTAAATGTACTAAATTTCTAGATACTAACAGATCAGTGAATCCCAAAAGTTCAACTAAATTGATCGTACGTCACATTTACGAACAAATCTGTTAGTACTAACGGTTCTTGCATGAGGCCCATTATGTTGTGAGCATTCAGTAGAAACTGTATACTGTGAGGTTTTAATCTAAACTTTGATATAACTATCCATAAATGCTGTACTCTCACTGAGCTTTAAAAGTGTAGAATTTGATGAAGCTGTGAAGAAGTAGCTACAGTGGAGTTGGTGCAGAACAGAAGCAGAGCATCAAAAGTGAAAGTTTTAGCTCAACTTTGACAGTATGATTGTTCTGATATAAAACATGTTTTGAATAAATTGGCACTATTTTCCAATTTTTCAGCAAAAACTGAGCTGCTCTTTGTCCTCTTGTGGCTGAAAAATTGACAGATTTACAAATAATAATAACTGTCCTCACAAACCTTCTCCACAGTCTCCAAACATGACTGCATTCACGAACACTGGGCACTGATAGAGTTTAAAAAAAAAGTTCAGATTTTTACTAATACAAAAATGCAACCATAAGATACACAAAACTTTGTTTTTAGCTACATCTTTTCAATGTGTGCATACAGTTAGGCCCAGAAATATTTGGACAGTGACACAATCTTCATGATTTGGGCTCTGCATGCCACCACATTGGATTTGAAATGAAACAACTACAACAGAATTGAAGTGCAGACTTTAAGGTTTAATTCAAGGGGCTGAACAAAAATAAATGATTAAACATGTAGGAATTGTAGCTATTTTTATACAAACGCTCCTCATTTCAGGGGCTCAAAAGTAATTGGACAAATAAACATAACCCTAAGTATAATGTTATTTTTCAATATTTTGTTGACAATCCTTTGCAGGCAATGACTGCCAGAAGTCTGGAACCCATGGACATCACCAAACGCTGGGTTTCCTCCTTTGTGATGCTTTGCCAGGCCTTTACTGCAGCTGTCTTCAGTTGTTGCTTGTTTGTGGGTCTTTCTGCCTTAAGTTTTGTCTTGAGCAAGTGAAATGCATGCTCGATTGGGTTGAGATCTGGTGATTGACTCGGCCATAGCAGAATATTCCACTTCGTTGCTTTAAAAAACTCCTGGGTTGCTTTTACAGTATGTTTTGGATCATTGGTGAAGCGCCGTCCAATCAACTTTGCTGCATTTGGCTGAATCTGAGCAGAAAGTATATCCCTATACACTTCAGAATTCATCCGGCTGCTTCTGTCTTTTGTCACATCATCAATAAACACAAGTGACCCAGTGCCATTGGAAGCCATGCATGCCCATGCCATCACACTGCCTCCACCGTGTTTTACAGAAGATGTGGTGTGCTTTGGATCATGAGCTGTTCCAATTCTTCTCCAAACTTTCTTCTTCCCATCATTCTGGTACAGGCTGATCTTAGTCTCATCTGTCCAAAGAACGCTGTTCCAGAACTGGGCTGGCTTCTTCAGGTGTTTTTTGGCAAAATCAATTCTGGCCTTTCTATTTTTGAGGCTGATTCATGGTTTGCACCTTGTGGTGAATCCTTTGTATTTACTCTCATGAAGTCTTCTCTTTATGGTAGACTTAGATACTGATACACCTACTTCCTGGAGAGTGTTCTTCACTTGAGTGGATGTTGTGAAGGGGTTGTTTTTCACCATGGAAAGGATTCTGTGATCATCCACCACTGTTGTCTTCTGTGGACGTCCAGGCCTTTTTGAGTTCCCAAGCTCACCAGTGCACTCTTTTTTTCTCAGAATGTACCAAACTGTTGATTTGGCCACTCCTAACATTTCTGCTGTCTCTCTGATGGATTTCTTCTTTTTTTTCAGCCTCAGGATGGTCTGTTTCATCTCCATTGAGAGCTCCTTTGACTGCATGTTGTGTGTTCACAGCAACAGCTTCCAAATGCAAACACCACACCTGGAATCAACTCCAGACCTTTTAACTGCTTAACTGATGACAGGTTAACGAGGGAAGAGCCCATGCAGCCTTGTTATTATTTTTATTTTTTTGCAGCCTTCTGAGTCAATTGTCCAATTACTTTTGGTCCCTTGAAAAAGAGACGGCTATGTATTAAAGAGCTGTAATTCTTAAACCCTTGCTCCAATTTGGATGTGAATACTCTCAAATTACAGCTGAGAGTCTGCACTTTAAGCCCATATTGATGATATAATTGTATCCTGAATATGTTTTCGTAAACAGCTAAAATAACAAAACTTGTGTCACTGTCCAAATATTTTTGGGCCTAACTGTATGTGGATGTGTGTATATCAGTAACCCTCACATGATCCTGAACATCGATCTGGCTCCGACCATCCTGGACATCGCCGGCCTCGACATGCCACCAGATATGGACGGAAAATCAATTCTGACTCTTCTGGACACGGACAGCCCTGCCAACAGGTACACACACACACACACACACATGAATACCTTAAAGAGTGGGTCAGTCACCTCTGCTATGGAGAGAGCCACATTTAGCCATCTTCTGGCCAAGGAAAGTTTGAATGCCAAACATACTGAAGCCTTAAACTGAAGATAAAACAGCAGAGTTATGAGTGGTCAACATTAGTAATAGGAGTGCTTTTTCATCTTTAATATGCATGCACATTTCAGGTATAATTAAAACTTCTGTGTAGTTTTCAAAACATTCTTTTTGTTTCTTCCCTGTCTTGACTAGCAGCTAGGTAAGCAGAACAGATATCTGCTTCACTTATTGTGTCAAACAGATTTACCTTGCCAAAAGGAGCTTTGTTCATATTTGATATGTACTGTATATAAATAGTATTTATAGATTACCATCCATCCATCCATCATCTACCGCTTTTCCGGAGGTCCGGGTCACGGAGGCAGCAGTTCAAGCAGAGAAGCCCAGACTTCCCTCTCCCCAACCACCTGCTCCAGCTCTTCAGAGAGGATACCAAGGTGTTCCCAGACCAGCTGGGAGACATATTCTCTCCACCGAGTCCTGGGTCTGCCCCGGGGTCTCCTCCCAGTGGGATGTGCCCAAAACACCTCAAGTGGGAGGCATCCAGGAGGCATCCTAATCAGATGCCCATACCACCTCAACTGACTCCTTTCAATGTGGTGGAACAGCGGTTCTACTCTGAGCCTCTCCCAGATGACTGAGCTCCTCACCCTATCTCTGAGGGTGAGTCCAGCAATCCTACGGAGAAAGCTCATTTCAGCTGCTTGTATCCGCAATCTTGTTCTTTCGGTCATTACCCAAAGCTCATGACCATTGGTGAGAGTAGGAACGTAGATTGACTGGTAAATCGACAGCTTTGCCTTAGAACTAAGCTCCCTCTTCACCACAACAGACTGGTACAACGTCCGCATCACTGCAGATGCTGCTCCAATCTGTCTGTCAATCTCTCGCTCCATTTTCCCCTCACTTGTGAACAAGACCCCAAGATACTTAAACTCCTCCACTTGGGGCAGGAGCCTGTCCCCAACCCAGAGAGGACAATCCACCTTTTTCCGGCTGAGGACCATGGACTTGGAGGTGCTGATTCTCATCGCAGCTGCTTCACACTCAGCAGCAAACCGTCCCAGCAAGAGCTGTAGGTCATTGCTGGATGAAGCCAACAGGACAACATCATCTTCAAACAACAGAGATGAGATCATGTGGTCACCAAGCATGACACCCTCCATTCCCTATCTGCGCCTAGAAATCCTGTCCATAAAAATTATGAACAGGATCGGTGACAAAGGGCAGCCCTGGTGGAGTCCAACTCTCACTGGGAGTGAGTCCGACCGAGTGTTGGCAATACGAACCAAACTCTCACAACGTTCGTACAGAGACCGAATACCTCATAACAACAAGCCCGATACCCCATACTCCTGAAGCACCCCCCACAAAAAACCACGAGGGACGCGGTCAAATGCCTTCTCCAAGTCCACAAAACACATGTAAACTGGTTGGACAAACTCCCACGAACCCTCAAGAATTCTCAAGAGGGTAAAGAGCTGGTCCGATGTGCCACGGCCAGGACGAAAACCACATTGCTCCTCCTGAATCCGAGGTTCGACCAACAGCCGGACTCTCCTCTCCAGTACCTTGGCATAGACCTTCCCAGAGAGGCTGAGGAGTGTGAGCCCTCTAAAGTTGGAGCACACCCTCCGGTCCCCTTTTTTGAAGAGAGGAACCACCACCCCGGTTTGCCATGCCAAAGGCACTGCCCCAGACCTCCACGCAATGTTACAGAGGCGTGTCAACCATGACAGCCCAACAACATCCAGGGCCTTGAGGTACTCAGGGCGAATCTTGTCCACCTCCGGGGACCAGCCACCAAGGAGATTTTTAACCACCTTGGTGACCTCAGCCCCTGTGATAGGCGAGTCATCCCCCTCGTCCCCAAACCCTGCTTCCTCTGTGGAAGGCGTATCAGTGGGATTGAGGAGATCCTCGAAGTATTCCTTCCACCGCCCGACGATATCCCCAGTCGAAGTCAACAGTGTCCCATCTGCACCATACACAGTGTGGACAGGGAGCTGCTTTCCCCTCCTGACCCGTCGCACAGTTTGCCAGAATCTCTTCGAGGCCGACCGAAAGTCTTGTTCCATGGCCTCACCGAACTCCTCCACATTGAAGGATTTTTAATGAATTAATTGGTAAATTCCTCGGTAAAATAAGTATTTAGTCAATAACAAAAGTTCATCTCAATACTTTGTTATATACCCTTTGCTGGCAATGACAGAGGTCAAACCTTTTCTGTAAGTCTTCACAAGGTTTTCACACACTGTTGCTGGTATTTTGGCCCATTCCTCCATGCAGATCTCCTCTAGAGCAGTGATGTTTTGGGGCTGTCGCTGGGCAACACGGACTTTCAACTCCCTTCAAAGATTTTCTATGGGGTTGAGATCTGGAGACTGGCTAGGCCACTCCAGGACCTTGAAATGCTTCTTATGGAGCCACTCCTTCGTTGCCCGGGCAGTGTGTTTGGGATCATTGTCATGCTGAAAGACCCAGCCACATTTCATCTTCAATGCCCTTGCTGATGGAAGGAGGTTTTCACTCAAAATCTCACGATACATGGCCCCATTCATTCTTTCCTTTACACAGATCAGTTGTCCTGGTCCCTTTGCAGAAAAACAGCCCCAAAGTATGATGTTTTCACCCCTATGCTCCACCAAACACGAGCAGTTGAGTTTTTACCAAAAAGTTCTATTTTGTGATTTTCTGGATTTTTTTTCCCCATTTTGTCTCTCATAGTTAAGGTATACCTATGATGAAAATTGGAGACCTCATCTTTTAAGTGGGAGAACTTGCACAATTGTTGGCTAACTAAATACTTATTTCCCCCACTGTATATGGAAAATTGCTATGAAACTGCAGTCACTCATGTCAACTAACTTGTGAGCAGCACTGTACAGTGCTGTGAAAAAGTACTTGCCCCCTTCCTTTATTCCTATATTTTTACATATTTGTCACACTTAAATTTTTCAAATAATCAAACAAATTTTAATATTAGACAATGATGACTTGAGTAAATATAGGTTTTTTTTTTAATTTTTATTTCCTTCTTAAGGGGAAAAAACTATCCAAACCTATCTGGCCCTATGTGAAAAAAGTAGCTAACCCCCCCCCCCCACACACACACACACACATCATAAATTAACTGTGATTAATCGCATTTTTTGGAAAGCCGAGTTCAATTTCAGTAGCCACACCCAGGCCTGATTACAGCCAGACTTGCTGAATCGGGAATCACTTAAATAGAACCTGTCTGACAAAGTGAAGTTGGATAAAAGATCTCAAAAAGCAACACATCATGGCATAATCTAAAGAAATTCAAGAACAGATGAGAAACTAACTGGAGGCCTCACTTTGGCCCATGAGGAAAAAAGGGCATCCATGGGAGAATTCCAAGGTTAAAACCACTGCTGACCAAAGAGCACAAAGGCTTGTCTCAGTCCCCCCCCCCCCTTCCCCATTCTGTCATGCAGCTAGGTAAGCAGAACAGAGATCTGTTACCCTTATTGTGCCAAAACAGCTTTACTTTGCCAAAAGGAACTTTATACAGTACCTAACTCTTCCTGTAATAACTTTTAATACTTTATTTAAATTATTTTACCCATGGAGGGCCCGACAGGATGGAGAATAGGGAAAGGAAGTGTGTGTGTGGGGAGGGGAGGGAGGGAGGGGAACAGACAAAAAGACAAACAAACCAACATCTAAAACAAAAAGAAGACAAATTGCTTCTTCCACCAAAGAGGTCTCAGAGTTCTCAGAGTCTGATATCCGCACCTGTTAAAGGGGAGACATTTGTGCGTGTGCGTCCATGTGCGTATACATGAGAGCGCACGCAAAATAAGTGTGTGCATGTGAGTGGTTTGTCAGGAAACCTACAAAGTGGGGGGCCGGTCGCAGCAACCCCCTCCCACCCCCACCCGGGAACCCGGAGCAGGCAAGGCAGTGCACAGGACACAAAAGCCCGAGGTCAGCAAGCCCTAGGAAAGCCAGGCATTCACCCCGGAGGGACAATTGAGGGAGGCCAGCCCGCAAGGCAGCCAGCCCGGCAAGTGCACCAACTCCCCCCCCCCCCCCCGGCGGGGCCAATGCCAGCCCCCAGACCCCAAGGCACCAGGAGGCCAATGCCCCCACACCCCGGGAACCCCCATGCCGAAAGAAGTCCCCCCATCCCACCCAGCTGAGCTTTTCCCAAAAGTTGTGGTATTTTTAGAGTTTTTTTTGTACTGAAAGTTGTGTGAGGAAGTACACATTTTAAAGTAGCTGTTTTTTCCACAGTTTACAGTGATGTTATTCTATTGTAACACCACAAGAAAAACACAGGATTACCAAAAATTTCCTGTTAAACAGTGATTTATGTAGAATTAAATGCTCAGTAAAGTTGTCAAAAAAGGATCAACATTGAATTCTTGCTGAGGACTTAAATTAAAAAGAATTAGTCATTACATCAACTAAATTGCATTGAATGCATGTGGGGCAGCGCAGTGGCGGAGTGGTTAACACTGTGGCAGCACAGCAACTCACCCTTGGCCGGGGGATCCTGGATTCAATCCCAGCCCCCGACCAACAGCGATCTGTGTGGAGTTTGCATGTTCTCCCCGTGTCTGCATGGGTTTACTCCAAGATTTCTCTGGTTTCCTCCCACATGCCAAAAACATGCAAGTTAGGTTAATTGGCATCAAAACTGGGGATTCTAAATTGTCCTTAGGTATGACTGTGAGAGGGAATGGTTGTCTGTCTCTCTGTGTTGGCCCTGAGATGGACTGGCGATCTGTCCAGGGTGTACCCTGCCTCTCGCCCAAAGATGCTGGGATAGACTCCAGCCCCCCCGTGGCCCAAAAAGGATTAAGTGGAATAAGATGGATGGCTGGATGGATGGAATGCACGTTAGTCTGGAGAAAATTATGGCAGCACCTTCTTGAATCTTGAATTTGAAAACTAAGACCCCTGAAAATTTTGAGGTCTTCTTCTGTGCTGAAATCCACAAGGAAGCAGGGATGGCTCCTCCACTTACAACCTTTTCCCTTCAGAAGGTCTCGGTGCAGGATGGACCTTCGAGTGGAAACCCAGTCTTCACAGATTTGAAGGGGGAGATGAAACGCAGAATATATTTCGAAGTAAAATTAATCATATTTTTAAATCCCCACACCACAGTAGGGTTTAATAATTTAGTTTCTTTTATTTTTTTTTGTTGTTTATATTTTAACTACAAATTAACTTTCAATTTTTGTAAAGGGTTTCATTTCCTGTTATTTGTTCATTTCAGTTTAGTTCTATTGAGTTAAAATAGCTCATACTGCAGCCTTTATTAATTCTGCCATTTTCATTTTATTGTATGTAGAATGAATTGCCTATAATAAAATATTTGTCATAAGGTACAGGAATTATTTATTTTATTTAATAGTGGGTGTGAAAGGGGGCGGAGTTAAACCTTCACTTCTACACCCGCTAAATTAAATAAAAGCACTCGTAAAAGGGGCACCAGTCCTAACGGACAATAATATTGACTTTAATTTTAATTAATTTTGTACCTTCAATTACTTAATGAATCAGTCTCAAAGTTTCAGTGAGTTCTTTTCCTGTCGTGATTAGGAAACATGTATATGCGAAAGAAAAACGCTTCAACTTCTCTCATTCACCCTTTTATTAAACTCATTCAGGTTACATGGCATGGCGTTCAAATGATGGATAAGCAGATTCAAATGATAACAGCGTAAGATATCACATCAACTGATATTGGATTCCTGAACATAAAATCCAGCGTTACATCTCTGTAGAACCAAGGAGGAACCAGACTTATGTTTCAATGGTAAATGAGGCTGAAAACAACGCAATTTTATGGGGAAAATTCATAAGCTAATTATCTAAAAATGACTTCTGAATTAATCTACAAAAATTTAAGGGCAGTTACTTAAAAATGACTAAGAGTTTTCCTTCAGTTTATAGCTTTATCCTGTGGCTGAGAGATTAATTGAGCCCTGAAATACGGGCCATATTCAATTGTAATTTAATTGTTAGGACATCACGTTTTAACCCAGCAGATAGTAAAATGAGCCTCACTCACAAGACAGCTGAAGGTCCACGTGTTCAGCGGGTCGATACCGGCCGAGTTTGGGGTCGGGACATGGGGAGGAAGCGGCTGCTGCAATGCTTCCTCACAGCAGTCAGGAGTGTTGACCCAGCCGGGGGCTCGTTCAGGACGTCGGCAGCAGAGTGATCGTCCCCGAGCGGCATGAAAAGTCCTTGGAAAAGAGTCCAAATTTGAGGTCTCTTGTAGCGGGATAGACCAAAAAAACTGAAGGAGAAACTTCTCAGTCTCTGTTCACTTTAAATTAGGAAAATTAAAGGTCCACTTTAACGGCGTGAAAAGTAAAAAAAAAATGAGAAAAACATTCACTAGGATAAGAATGGCTTCTGAGGTGAAGGAAAAAGTTTGAGAATTTGATTCTCTAAAAAAAAAAACGAGCTCTAAAGAAAAAGTGGTTTCTCCTCAGTAACCAGAAAATAACGAAAGACTTGACAAACTTCACAAAGAACAGTTTAGATAGGATAAAACTTCACAGGACCTTGAAAGGGTGGAATAAAATCTTCTTCTGAGATCTAGATTACTATTCTGCTTCTTTAATCTTAATTTAGTTCCTAATCTTTCTCAAAATCTCTTTCTTTTTTCTTTCTGTGTTTCTAATTCGTTAATTCTCTCACCGTTCTCTTTTTTCTTGCTGTTCTAACTTCATTCTCTGTTCTTCATCTTGTTACTCTTACTTCTTGCATTAAAGTACCTCGCCGGGTCGTAAAATGATGATGTCGATCGCAAGACTGACCAATCGACTTTTTCAAAAGCAGTTTGAAATGGCTGCCATCCAAATGTGAGAACATTTCTTTGTTTGAGAGCAGCCAATCAAACGAAGACACCATCCCATGAAATTGCAGAGGGAAATCAACACTCAGTCAGTTCTTATGAAATTAGGTGCTCAATATAAAATCTAACTAGATTAAATGACTTGGTTATATTTGGTGATCATTGCATTTATACCATTACTCCAATATTACATTTGTTTGAACAACACTCATGAATACAACATTTCTTATACATAATTATAATACATGCCTGCATATTTAGATCAAAGCTTAATGTAGTACAGCAAACCATGGTTGGTGATAAAAGAGGGATGATTTTCAGTGTCCTTAGGATCCAAGAATAAGAAGAGGATAAGCTGAAAGAAACGTAATGTTAAAACAAATAAAAGTCATCCTACATACTGAAAACACATTCCGTAGGTATCCGCTAGGAGGTACTGTTGAGCTGTGGATGATTTCTTTTAGGTCCATGGTATCTGGGAGGAAACCTGGATAGTATTGTGGGGCTATAAACCCGTCTGATTAAGCAGTTTATGACCCTTTTAAGAACATTGGTTTCCTGTGAAAAGGTACGTTATCCAAATGCAGTGTTCACGTTGGAGGTCTGGTCTCCCGAGTTTATGTTCCTTTGATCCTTTAAAAGCAAATTCTGATCCTTACAATCTCTGCAAGAGGCAACTGTTTACATTGGGGTCCTGGGAAAGCAAACATCTTTGGTCAGGCCTGGAAGAGGCCTGGATGAGTTGACATGAAAACCAGTGATATTCCTGTAAACTGGAGAGAAGTGATCTTCTGTCTTGGTTTGAGGAGACGATGATGCTACAGATCCCCCCTTTGTAGCAATGGTGAGCATCGGTCAGCGTTGGTACACACCCATGGCAGCTTCGTCTCCTTAGCAACACTTGACCTAAATACTGGGTTAAAAGGTTTTTGTGATGTCCATACATACTAGCATGCAAACAGTATCTATTACTAAGTACAGATCTTTGACTTTGGTTTACTGGAAGGACTTCCATGAATTTCCAAAAATAATTTGAATATGGACAAATGTAAATTATAAAATTGACTTGGAGTAGTAAGCTAAGGCATATGTCTTGAAATGATTCAAAAATTCTGGTTACAAAAATAAGGAGATACAAAGTGCATAGTCTTACATACCTGAGGTAGGAGTTTTGGTTTACGATGAAATAGCTACTATAGTTGTTTAAAAATAGTTTGAATGGGCACAAAAATCAAAATGGAGTGCAAGAGATATATATATATATAAATATATGTTTGTATGTAAGCATGCATATAACTTCAAAAATTCTAAAAATAAAGACAAATAAAAGTCAAAACAAAAATTTATTGCTTATTTGAGGTAGATGTTTAGGTTAAGCAATATTGAGTTAATTCAAGGAGGTTCGAATTGAATTGGTTTAGCTGGACTAAACCGTGGTTCCACAGAGGTCTTACTCAGAGGGTGTTTGAGACCTTTGTTCTGGAAGACTGAGCGAACATGGAAAGTCATCATTGTTCTTTGAGTGGCAATGAGGAATAACTTTGTGACATCTGAAAAAGGGGCAAGAAGCGGTGAAGGCAGACTCATTGTCAAAGTGTTAGCTGAAAATCTAATATTTCTAGCTACCTTTCGAAGAAACACAGGCATTAGATGTGGGTGAGCATGGTCACCCTCTAACATGAAGATTGACAAGTCCAAGACCTTGTTGAGTTTGAACAAGGCTTTGGAGCAAACATTCAAAACCAACACAGTATCTTGCAAAGTTTTGGTAACGGTTTGTGATTCAACTATCTGGCATTTCAGTGTAGCGGTGTTGACTGATTTAACAGTAAACATGCTAAGGCTAGCAAGGGGCCCTAATGATGAGGCCGTGGTTGAGAATCTACCTAAGGATTGTTGACTTCTTGTCTGGGTTCTGTCCAGTTCTAACTGGGCGAAAGTAGGTGAGAGTGCTAGGTAGAGGGCTAAACTGAAAAACAGGAGGGCTATCGTCCTGGCCAACGAATAGAAGTGAGTCATTTTAATCTTGAGCCTCTTGTCGGTTTTCCTTTTCTTGAGGTACCTGAGTGGTAGGTGAAAGTTATTCTTAGAGGTGGAACAACTTTGTTAGAGACTGAGTTCTAGGCTATTAGTGTTTATCACCTTTAGAAGGTTTTGTGATTATTGACTTAAGCTAGTGATGTTGTTGATTTTGTGTGTACTACTTTGAAATAGTAACTTCATGATACTGAATGAAATTTTGCAGGGTCTTTTAAAGTTAGATTTTAAGGAAGTCAGTTAGTTTGGGTTAACTTTCTCCTTTTGAAGGTTTAATGCAGTTACCTGATTGAGGAAGAGAAATGCGACCGAGCGTGCCTGAGGCTGATAGTCAGCTAACAGTTATCTATCGGGCGCAAACAAGATTTTAGGTTTGTTTACTGACTTAATGGAACAGTGTTGTCCCCGACAAGTCCCATGGGGTTTTTGTAAGCTTTGATTTGATTACGATGGACCCATTTGGAGATGGGGTCCTGGCGACCTTTGCTTATTTTGATTTGGTAAACGACCGGAGAGAGTTTATCTGTGATCGTGTGTGGACCTGTCCACCTGGGGAGGAACTTCCGAGCGAGTTTTCCTGCTCGTGCGTTGGTCTGTCCTGTCTGAGGAATGAAAGCATAATAGAAAACCTTGTCTCCCACTTGGAGTTCGTCATGTGAGGCTTTCTGATCGTAGTAGGCTTTGCGTCCTTCAGCTGATTGGTCCAAATATTTTTGGGCAAAGGCAAAAGTCTGTTGGAGATGTTTGGTCAGGTCAGTCATGTACTGGTGAGTAGTGTAAGCTGTAGCAACAGTGGCTTCTCCAGGTTGGTAGAGTAAATGTAGGGGCAAAGTCATTTGCCGGCCTGTCATCATTTCAAAAGGTGACACCCCCGTAGCTTCGTGGGGTGTGGCTCGGATGGCCATTAAGACCAGCGGGAGTTTTACATCCCAATCTTTTTGGTGTGGTGAAACATACTTCTTCAGTATGTTGATCACGGTTCGGTGGGTTCTTTCAACCTGTCCGGAGGATTGTGGGTGGTGGCTAATATGGAAGTTAGCTTTAACTCCCAAGGTTTCCCAGAGTTGTCACATGACTTCGGCGGTGAAATGAGTGCCACGGTCAGAGTTGATTTGGCTTGGCAGACCAAATCTAGAGAATACATGGTTCATCAACAAGTAGGCCATGGTTTCTGCCGTGTCATTAGGAGCAGGCAGGCACTCGACCCATTTGGTGAAAGCACATGTGACTGTGAGGAAGTATTTGCTTCCTCTGGCTGACCGTGGAAGGGGACCTACCCAGTCAATTTGGAGGTCAGACCATGGGAATGAAATGCCCCTTTTCTGTAGGGGTGCTCGATGAATCGGGTTGGTTGGTTGAAACTGGCAACATACGAGACATCCCTTGATGTAGTCCGCTACATCCTTTCGCATGTATGGCCAATATGCCACTTGTTTGAGCGCATTGTACATCGCTTTGACGCCTTTGTGTCCTGCAGTTGGGAGATCGTGGGCATGAACAATCATCACCCCCCTCTGGTTACGAGGGACCACAAGCGCAGGCGCAGGGAGTTCATCGGAAACATGAACTAGAATGCCATTTCGCAGCTGCAAGGACGATCGTGCGGCAAAAAGTGGTTTCAAGTCTGGAGTGTCAGTGAGATCCGAGTCGGATGGTGCACTAAGTGCAGGATCCGAGAGATATTGTATCATTTTATGGATCGCAGGGTCAAGGTTTTGAAGAGAGATAAGGTCAGCGTCAGTGAAAACAGGGTCAACCGCGAGGGGACCTGTGGTTGGTGTCGTGTCTTGGGCCCTGTTAGTCTGGGCCCTAGTAACTGCGCAGACTGTAGGGGTGGGTGGGTGGGACTGTGAAGTCGGCACCTAAGCAGAATCAAAGGACCAGGGCGTACCTTGTATGGCTCCTTGTTTTGCAAGTGAGTCCACAAGGTCATTCCATTCTTTGTCCTGACCTGGTGTGCGCGAGTGGCCTCTGACCTTTTTCCAGTACACCTGGAGGTTGTTGGAGGTGACCAGGTGATCACATGCCTTGAAAAGGTCTTGATGTTTAACCGGTTTGCGGTTGGAAGTTACAAAACCTTTGGCCTTCCAGAGTGCTAAATGACAAGTGAAACTGAGGCGTGCGTAGTTGGAGTCAGTGCAGATGACCAATGTGCGAATGCCATGGTCTACGGCAAGTTGCAGTGTAATGAGCACACCTGCGATTTACGCATACTGAGATGATTGGGAACCCAGTTGATAGTTGTGGGGTTCACAAGGCTGATTGTTCAGCCATGCCACACCCACACCAGCACGAATGTGAGTTTCATGGTGAAAAGAACAACCATCGACATAAGCGGTGACCATATCTTGACAGATGTTCTGGTCAAAGTAGTGATGGTTTGGGTCTTCAGTGACTGTAGGTGGCTCTGCACGAATGGATGGTCCTGGAGTGTCCTCAGAGCACCGTTGGCAGGCAGCCAAGTCTGTGCCGAGAGGGCTTCTCAACTTTTGTGCGTAGCGGACCTCCACATCAAAGCTTTGTAGAGCCATCAACCAGGAGGCTATTCTGGCATTTGTTACAACGCCTTATGTGATGCGTTGACTGTTAAGGAAGACCACTGGTTGGTGGTGAGTCTCAACTGTGATTCTCTGGCCTCCCACATAGTTGGAGAAATGCTTGACTGCCCATACAGTGGCCAGAAGGGCTTTTTCACAGTCCAAGTATTTCAGTTCCGGACCAGAGAGGGTTTTGCTGGCATAGGCCATGACTTGTTTGTCGTGGTCGTAGATTTGGTATAATCCAGCGCTTAAGCAGTTGGCAGAGAACCCTGCTTGTAGGAAGAATGGGTGGTCGCAGTTGGGATAGGCCAAACAAGGTGCTGTGCATAACTTTTGCTTCAACGCTAGCATAGCCTGTTCTTGAGCCTCAGACCAAATGAAAGGGGTGTCCTTTCGTAGGAGGTCTGTAAGGGGTTTTGCCAAGTCTGCATAATCCTCAATGAACTGACGTGAGTAGTTGCATACCCCTAGGAAGCTCCGGAGTTCGGAGATGTTGGTAGGGGCTTTGATGTTTAGCACACCTTGAATTCGTGCCGTTTGTGGTAGGACCCCTTTGGATCCTACCAAGAGACCAACATAGTTGACTTTGGTTTTGCACCATTGGCATTTGGAGAGAGAAATTTTGGCTCCAGCTCGCGTGAGCTGGCCAAGGACATGGTCAATTTCAGTGAGGTGGGTGTCCAGAGTTGGACTCCGAATGAGAATATCGTCAACATAGATGAGGTTACCTCTGTCTTGGGCGTCTGGACATGCTTTGTTCAAGAAAATGTTGAACTCCGCAGGAGAGTTAGCATAACCGAAAGGGCATCGGGTGAATGTGTATTGGCGTTTCGCAAACGTGAAGGCCAGTTTGTGTTGGTCTTCAGCTTGGACAGGAATAGTCCAAAAACCAGAAGCAATGTCTAGTGTTGAGAAGTATTTGGCATCTTTTACTCTAGGGAGTTCTTGCTCCAGTTGAGTCATAGGCCACCTAGAGAGAGGAACTTGATTGTTCAATTTCCTGTAATCAATGGTGAGTCTCCACTTACCATTGGGCTTTAGGACAGGCCATAAGGGGGCTGAGTAGGTACTGTTGCATGGCCTGATTATGCTACGGTCCAGTAAATCATCGATTATTTCTTGTACTGGGCCGTACGAGGCCAAGGGAATCTTGTACTGCCTGACGTAGGTGGGAGGAGCGTCAGGTGGTGTAGGAATGCGTACTGAGTGGATTGCGGTTAGTCCACAGTCCAAGGAGTCTTTGGAGAAGGATTGTTCGTATTTAAGAAGAACTTGGTGAAGTTTTTCACGTTCTTCATCAGAGGTTAGGGCATCAGCATCAGCTACCACCTGTGCAATCTCTTCAGTGATAGTGAGGACTGGTTTTGGTGGAGCATCGCTGGGATTGTCATTGGTCTGCTGATTAGACTCCGATGGAAGGAGCTGAATGGCTTGGACCAGCATTTGGTCATTGTTAGTCAAGTCGATTCGTCCCACTGACTCTTTGTCAGGGGTTGGCATTGACACAAGAGCGATGGCCTTAGAAGGCTTAGTGTAAATGACTGTAGGTTCAAGAGAGTCTGCCCGAAGAGAATCAGGGAGGCCGCCTAGCACAGGGACAGTCAGTTCAAAATCGTGGAAATCTGTGGTGATGAGCCAGCCAAGAGGCGTGGCGTTGGGCAGGACGATGGTCTCTGCCGTGGGGTTGTTTACCGGTAATGTGGTGGTTCTGTATTCTAGGCTTAGAAGGGGCATGGCCTCCAGAGTTAAGCCTAGATTGTCAAGCAAAGGAGCCGGTTGGAAAAATGCTTGTGGATGCATAAGTTTCTGTCCGGTCTGAATGCATAGTTGGACCGGGTAGCACGTGACATTAGCAGGTATGAGACAATGTTGAGTGTTCAGTACCTGGCAGGCCTCAGGGATGGTTTGGCCTGACTTTAGAGTGTCAAGATCTGGTTTAGAGTGAGTGTCTCGAACTGGGGTGAGAGACCATAAGACATTGTTTATGGTATCGACCTGGGTTCCGAGTCTCACAAGAAGATCACTGCCGATGTAGACTGCATGTGGCAGGTCGGGAACGACCAAGAAGGGATGCGTTAGCAGTCTGTGGTTCCACTGAAGGTGGAGGGCACAGATACTTGTGGCGACCAATGTTTTGTTTGATTTGGTCCCAGCAGGGAAATGAAAAGACTTGTTAGTGACCATAAGGTCAGGGTATTTCTCGTGTAGAGAGTCGAAAAGTGTCTGGCTGATTGCGGATTTATCAGCCCAGAGAGCCAGTACCACGTCTGCTATGTGGGAGCTTTGGATAACTAGTCCTTTGACTACTTGGGGGCAGTACTCTTTGTTGGCTGCCCCTGGTTTTAGGGTGCAAAGGAATGAACTGTGTTCATTTAAGGTTGGGTTGTCAGATGTGGTGACATGGGAAGGGGTGCCTGTTTCAGCCTGGTCCCCAAGGTCACCTTCCGTCAAACTTTGTTGGGTCAGCAGTGCGAGTGGGTTGACTCCTGGAACATCCAAGGTGTCAAGAGTGTAGCACTGTGATCCAGTTGCTTCAGGTAGAGTGGTTGGAAGAGGTTGTCGAACTTGAGCCCATAGCTTGAGATTCTTGAAATCTATCAGAGGCTCAAAGCGATTAAGTAGATTCTTGCCTATCAGCAATGGAATTGAGTTGAGATTGGACACATAGACCGGATGGATCAAGGTCATGGGCCCAATGGAGATTTTTATCAATGGCATGTGTGACACAGTCGTGTTTGAGGGTGCATAAGGTTGAATAGCTAAGGAGCAAGGTTTTAGTTTCAAGTCTTTGTGCGCAAGGTTAGCAGTGACACGTAGGTGTTCAAAAAGGTCACGCGACATGAGTGTGATGTCCGCTGCGGTATCCAGTAGGGCTTCGTGCGTCATCACATCTTCCAGGGTCAATGAGAGGGAAAATTTTCGTGTAACCCCCCTCTCGGTCAAATCACACAGAAATTCTTGGACCGGTGGTTCAACGCAGATTAAAGAGTTGCCAGTTTCGGGCGAGTGAGGTTTCCCAGGTAGCTGGACTACCAAAATGGCACTGGGTGGCGTTGCATTTTGGTGCTCCTCCTGAGTTTTGGGTGGAGGATGCTCGGTTGCATCTTCGGTATCCTTCCCTTTTGTAGTAGGAGATTCCTCAGGGTTGACTTGTGGCAAACCTAAAGGATCATTTGGGGTGGTCACAATATTTATGGCTAGGACATCTGGTTTCTTGTCCTCTTTTGCCTCCTTTTTCCTCTTCAGTTTGTCAAGTATACGTTGGAGAGTTTCCAGGTCTTCTCGGCTGAAAATGGGCTTTTCTTTCTTCTCCCAGGGTTTCGAGTTAAACTTTCCAGGGGGAGGTCTTGCTTCCCTGTCGAAGTTTTTCCGGCGGTACGAAGGAGGTGACCACCTCCCGCGGTTATGCGAGTGTCGAAATCGATATCTGTCATCCCGGGTATCCGTACCGTATTCTCGTGACTTACCTGGTGGGCTTAGTCTCCGACGGTAGTCAGGTTTTGGTGATGTTGGCTTGGAACTTGGTGTCAAAAATTTTTCTGGGTCATGACTCGACTTATCTTGACTAGAGGACTGTCGTTGTTTTATTTGTGACCAAGATGCTGGAACGGGGCTGGCCTTGGGGCGCCCTCTAGGTCCAGGGTGTCTGATGTGGTGTTGACAGCTAACACCGCGGTAGACTCGGTATGCTTCTGATTGCTTTGTCGCTGTTTCTGGAATGCATAATGTGCGAACTCTCTTAGTTGGTTTATCGAGTTTGTCTGTGGGTTAGCCATGACTCCAAGGTGGTGTCCAATCGTGGGATGGAGATTCTGAACGAACAGAGCCTTGAAATTGTGGTCTTCTTCCATCTCAGGCGTGTTTTGAGATCCAAAATATGCGCACAGGAGTCGCTGGTAGTATGCCTGTGGGGGCTGTAAGTGACCCCGTTTCACAGCTAGGGCTGTCGCTAGCCCTGACTGTAAGCAGTCATCGGAGAACTCTTTTTCGATGATTTCATAGAGTTTCCGGTGGTTCATCTTGATGTCAAATGGTTGACGATCTATAAATTTTGATATCGGCCTGTTGGATGTCAGCTTGATCAAATAAATGCGGTCGTCAACAGTAGCATCAGGGTATTTACCCAAGTAGTAGTCAGTGTCTTGCAAATAAGCCCTGGTATCAGGTGACCCACTGGTTGAGGGGTCAAATTTCGTGATGTGACAAGCGATCTTATTGAGATCTCCATCAGATGGAATTTGCAAATGTCTTTCCCGTTGCCGTTCGAGTCTGAACGGGTCAGGTGAGTGTGAGCCAGGGGAGTCCCCATCCCATGATGGGATGCCCCCCTTTGTCGAGGGGGATATTCCTGGCACATCATTACATTCCAGATATAATTCCCACTCTTTATTAAAATAGGTAATAAAGTCTTTGTCTTTTAGTAGTGATGTATTAAATTTCCACTAACACATCACACGCCCTGTGCAAAACACTGCACACACAATTTCCAGCTTCCAGTTTTCCTTATAGCTTTCCTATTTACTAGTGTAAGAGATACTGGATGGTGATCATTAATAGCTTGATTTGAACATTTTTCAGTGTCTGTGATGTCCCTCACATTAGAGTTACTGGCTTAAAAGAAGTCTAAACATGAACGTGAACTATGAACTGATGAAAAAAAGTGTATTCCCGAAGAATTGGGTGAAGAGAACACCATCCATCGCAAAGACCAAAATCATTCATGTATTGTTTGAGAGTACCATTAGCCTGCCATTTTTGATAATTCCCTGATGCACTGAGCCTGTTGATTGCAGGGTTCAATACCAGGTTGAAGTCTCCTCCTATTATGAGTGTAGTGTCCAAGTGCTAAGAAACAGAAGTGAAGAAAGTGTGAAAATAGGATGGGTTGTCAACATTTGGGCCATAAACACTTGTAATACATAGATCCAAATTTTGAACTGAGATTTTTAATATTATAAATCTACCTTCCGGATCTGCTATGGTACTATTCACAACAAAAGGTATACTTCAGTTTACCATTATAGCTACCCCCCTTTTTTTTTAATTAAAGATGGCTGAGTACATGTGGGGGAATTCCGGGGAGGTGAGTGCATCTGCAGACGACTTAAGCCTGTTTTCCACTAGCCCAGCACACCTCGGTACGGCTCGGTTCACTTCAGTACGGCTCGGAATGCTTCTGTCTCCATTGGTGTTGTGCTTGTGCTGTGATGGTTTGTTAGGAGGTTTTAGAAGCGGGGCAGCAGCAGATTCTGAGCGAGGCGGGGCCACACTCCCGTGACGTTACGCACCCGACTGAGTCCTTATTTAGACAAAAAAGGATTCAAGGATTATTGCCTTGCTCGCTCTGTGGATTTATCTCACAATTAATTTTATCTCATAATTAAGCTGCAACAACACAAGTCACTTTTGTTTTGAATTAACTGCCAAATGACCTAGAAATAAAGAGCTGAAACTTGTTTTTATTCATATTAAATAATGAGACGTGGCACAGTGGCCTACACCAAATTATTATTTTTTACATCCTAGGGCATTTTGGATGTACTGAATTAAAAAAAAATCATGTTTTTCACCTTCAGGTCAACGTTTGGAACAACAGTATTATTATTTTCCGTTTAGATGATGCTACACTCCTTCTAAAGTATTGTAATTCCCTGAATTTGGAATGCCGATAGAACATTCAATTTACATATACTTACTTTTTTACATTGACTTGTAAGCTTGATCAGTCTCTCCTGCTGCATTTTAAAGTCCAACTGTGCAACTTCTTATAAGTTAACATAAAAAATGTACCCAAAGTTTAGAACTGGATCATGTGGGGCTAATTTTTTATGATATTTCAATAAAAAGAACAGAAAGCTTACAAAAACATTTGTTTTTTGGTCTAGTTAAAAATTACATTACCTTTACAATGGTTGACCCTGACAGGAAGATCAGTATCATTTTGATCAGATTAGGCAATGGAATTTCTATGAAATTATACTGTTTTATAATTCAGTGTTATAACAGACAAACCACACTTTCCAAAACAATTCCATTTTATTATATACAAAATATTAAAAGAAAAAAAAAAACTTTGCAACACAACATGAAGGTTAATCGACATTTTATACACGCCGACCACTGAGTGTCTACACCAGCTTCCCAAACTGGGTCACGACTCGGCTGAATGAAGCGTCTCTGCCAGCTGTGGGTCAGGATGGCTCGGTTGAATAATCCGGACGGGCTGTCGCGGCGGATGCGTGGGATGATTCTACAAGGAAAATGCACACAATAAAATACAGCACAATAGTTTTTAACAAGAATACATAAGCTTATTTCAGCGTATTGTTCACATGAATAATTAAAATAAAAGCTTGAGTCCGCAGTGTGCTGCAATTAAGCAGCGATCATCATCCACAAATGAACAGCTTTTTTATTGCATAAATAAACTGAGCGTCTTACCGAATATATTTGCGAAAAAACGCACAATAAAAAAAAATTAAAACTCACCGTTAAAGGACTCCGATGTCGAGACCTCCCGGTATATTTTTTCATTCCGGGCAGCTCCGTCTAACTCGCGCTGCATACGTTCGTCTGACAATGCAGTGAGCAGACACTGCAGCTCCTTACTGGTCCATGGAACACCCTTATTACGTGAAGCCATTTTTGATAGAGAATAAATGAAAATAGCACAGCAATACACTGAAAGGAACCGCCAACAGTGGTTGCGTGCTGAGTAAAGGCAGTCGTGAAGATTCTTTTTTTTTTTTTTCAAAAACTTTATTGAGAAGGTCGTGAAGATTTGGTAGATGAGGAGGAGGAGATGGGCGGTTACAACCTGACCAATCAGCGCCGGTTACGACCTGACCAATCAGCAGCGACCAGTCTGTTAACGTCACAACACGGCACAGCTCAGCACTGCTGTACCCTGCCCTTCAGCGGGGCTGAGAATTGCGGCTGTTAAACCGTGTTGGGGCTTGTGGAAAAGCGTACAAAGCGTGCTGAGCCGTCCCGTGTCGCGCTAAAGCGTGCTAGTGGAAAAGGCCCTTTAGAAACATGTGTTTCCTGTAATAAGACAAAGTCTTCCTGTAGATCCTACAGTCGATTAAAAACCTTTAGCCTATTCTCCCTGGTACCAATTCTATGTATGTTCCACATGACAAACTTAAATGTGGACATGTTTTCACTAATTGGTTTTGTGCTAAATTCTAACTAAATGCGCCTATGTGATTATATGTCCGTAATGTATGCATATGTGTGTATATGTATCTTGTATGTAAAATATATATCTACGTATGTATGCTTGGGTGTGCGTGCATGATGTGTCTGTTCCATTTGCTTGCAATTGCAAGCAGATGGGGTGTATGGACTTAGGGTGCATGCACTTAAAGTTATTTCCTATAAACCAGAAGTATGAGAGAAAACAGACATAAAGGTTAGTAAATGGTGAAAAAATGCAGATAACATACAACAATGACCTAACACCTTCAACAAAATTAGCTACAACAGACTAACAAGCAACCAACTTCAGCAGAAAAGAAAAAAACATTAGACAAATGTTAACAAATTAAACAGAGATCGAATAAGAGACCTGTGCACAATCACACTCTTTTTCCACCTGTAACTAAGAAGAAAAAAAAAGAGGTTGTAGAATAACCAGGGGGTTATGGTTTCATCCATAAACACCTTGCCATCTATAAACAATCTATCCACAGAGACAATAGCTTGTTTACCGTCTTGGATTTTTTGTTTTCTTAAGGAAAAAAGCTTCTTTCACCTTTCCAGACAGTCAGTTAATGGATTAATTACAAAAAGCAGAAAAAAAAACTACTCGTGGAGAAGTTTGTGTATGCTCAGTCAGTGGACACCGCCATTTTGGGTTATTGCGCAACAGTCTCAGAACATCTCGTGATCACAGCATCGCCCCCCTCAGCTTGTCTCAGTCTTGATGATCCCCAAGACTTTTGGGAAGATATTCTGTAGACTGACAAGACAAAGGTTTAGCTTTTTGGAAGGTGTGTGTCCTGTTAGATCTAAAACTATCACAGCTTTTCATAAAAAGAACATCATACCAACAGTCAAACATGGTGGTCGTCGTGTGATGGTCTGGGGCTGCTTTGTTGCTTGAGGACCTTGACAACTTGCCCGTAATTGATAGAACCATGAATTCTGCTCTCTACCAGAAAATCCTAAAGGAGAATGTCCGGCCATTAGTTCGTGACCTCAAGTTCAAGTCCTCCAGTGTGGCTGAATTAAAACAATTTTACAAAGAAGGGTGGACAAAAATTCATCAACAATGATGTAAAAGACTCAGTGCCAGTTATTGCAAATGCTTGACTGCAGTTGTTGCTGCCAAGGGCGGTAAAACAAGTTATTAGGTTTAGGGGGCAATTACTTTTTCACGCAGGGCCAGATAGGTTTGGATAACTTTTTCCCTTTAATAAATGAAATCATCATGATGTGTTTTTTTTCCAAGATTTTTTTTTTGTTAGTCTCTCCAGATACTTAAATTAATGTGCAAAAGAAGAGAAGAAATTGTCATCATATGCCCCCTCCAAACTCCAGTTTCACTTCCATTCCAACAGTGCAGTGCTCCTCTGTTTGTAGTAGACAGAGGTCAGCGTAAAGAGGAGCTCTTTCACTCTGTAAGTCATGTGTGATGAGCGTCGGTGCAGCAGCAGGGCGTCTCTCAACTGTAACGACCTCATTTAGATTCCAGGGTGAGCCGCGCAAAGACACCATCTGGTTCGCCTGAAGGGATATAAATATTCTGTTAATATTTAGCATGATCAAAAGCATCAACTAAGGTAAACATAAAGGTCAGGAAGTTAGAAGAAACAGCAAAGGTGTCGTAATCCTCTGGACTCACTCCTGTTATGGAGGTCTGACACTGATTCATAGATCTGTAACAGATTACTGTAGAGATTCACTTGAAAAACTGTGAACCTACACAGACTTAACGAGCATAGGTTGTGATTAGAATCCTCCCAAGTGTTTTGTAATCCATCATGGAGTCTGGGGTTCTTTACCAAGGAGAACTAAAATCATTAAATCTGTGTATATAAAGTATGTAAAATCTTCTGTAAACAATGATTTAATTTGTTTTCCAGTTGAACAAGAAGGTAGACATGTGTTTGAGATGATGATAATGATGAAGAGAGACCCCTTGGTACAGTCGTAAATCTGTGTCTGTTTATCTGTAATAAAAGCTGTGTCCTTTATTTCAGAGATTCAATTCAGTTCAACTTTATTTATATGGCATCACTTCACAACAACAGTCGTCTCATATCACTGTCAAACTGTAGGGGAAAACCCCACAATTGCAGAAAGACCCCAGCAATCAGGTGATCCCCTGTGAGCAGCTCTTGGTGACGGTGGAGAGGAAAAACACTCTTTTAGCAGGAAGAAACCTCCAGCATAACCAGGCTCAGGGAGGGTGTAAGTGAGCGTGCATTCATGAGTATTGACGATTTGCATAAATGATGCCCTAAAACTACATATAAGGCCACGCTTCCTTCCCCCACCTTCAAGCTGTTCTTCCTCCTTGTTTTATTTGATTCTGGATGTTCAAATCAGTTTGGTGGCACATCACTCTCATTTACTGTGTGGGCATATGAACAGCAAATATTTGTGTCCACATTTCAATTCCAGTGTTAAATATTGATAATAGTGAAAATATAAGATGCGAAACAAGACACTGAAATAAAATGAAGAAGAGGTATGGCTTAGTCCAAGTTCTGGCAATGTAAGGAATTCCTGAAATGCAACCTCTCTTTCAGCTCAAAAAGAAACTTCTGAAAAGTTATGTCTGCTGTTTTTAGTTATGGCTCTGAAGCCTGGATTTTTAACAGACGTTTTATGGAAAATCTCCACCTTTGAGCAATGGGCCTACCGAAAGGTCCACCGAATCAGCTGGACTGAGAGGAGGACCAATGAAGAAGTCTTTGACTTGGCTGGAGGGCCCTTCCTTCTGCACTTGTATGGCAGGAAACTCAGATATGATGGCGATATTCTGTGAGGTAGCAGCAGTAAACTTCACAGTCAGGTGCTGGAAGGAACAACTGAGGGAGTCAGAAAAAGAGGCAGACCAAGACATAAATGGTCTGATGACATTTTATCATGGACTAGATCACCCTCCTTTTATGACATCAAGAGAATAGCTGAAGATGGAATCAGATGGAGGAACATAAGCAGCCAACCTTCGAATCAAAGACGCACATAACAACAATGTTAAATATTGTCAATAAGTAAATGTTTAGTGTTCTGTGAAAGGATGTCCTTCCTCTCCTCCTCTGGTGTGCTCTCTCTGTCAGATGTTTAGCTACACCTCTGCCTCTTTTAGTGATAACGGTAAATGTAATAAATGTTGTCTTTTTGAGGCGCTCGAGGCGAGGTTGTCTGATTTGGAATCCCGGCTCCGCTGCATTGAAACACCATCTGCGCCAGTTAGTCTTGACGGACGCCCCTTAGCTGCAGTGGAGCTAGTTAGCTTAGGCCCCCCTGTTAGCAGTCCTCCGGCTCTCCTCAGCAGCAAGGAGACTGGGTGGGTGACGGTGAGAAGGAAGCCTAGTCGCAAAGCCCCGGTACACCACCAACCTGTTCACGTTTCTAATCGTTTTTCCCCGCTCAGCGACACACCCACTGAGGAAAAAACTCTGATCATTGGCGACTCTGTAGTCAGAAACGTGAACCTAGAGACTCCAGCGGCCATAGTCAGGTTCCTGGGGCCAGAGCAGGCAACATCGAGTCAAATTTGTAAATGCTGGCTAAAAGTAACTGTAAATACTCCACAATTGTTATTCACGCTGGCATTAATGACATCCGTCTCCAGCAGTCGGAAGTCACGAAACTTAATGTAGAATCGGTGTGTGACTTTGCAAAAACGATGTCTGCCACTGTAGTATTCTCTGGGCCCCTCCCCAATCTGACCAGTGATGACATGTTTAGTCACTCGTCATCCTTGAACCGCTGGCTGTCTGTGTGGTGTCCTGCAAATGACATGGGCTACATTGACAATTGGAGCTCTTTTTGGGGAAAACCTGGTCTTATGAGACGAGACAGCATTCATCCCACTTTGGATGGTGCTTCTAACCATCTGGCATCTTTTTTATCCAAATTTCCAAAACATTGACTACTCAGAGTTGGGACCAGGAAGCAGAGTCGCAGTCTTACATGCCTCTCTGCAGCTCCTCTTCATCCGCCACCCCTCAGCTTAGCCCCTGTCTTCCCCATCAGAGAATCATTGTCTGCTCCCTCCAAAGTAAATAAAAATATAATATATAAGCATCCCAAAGTGATTAAGCAAAATATTGGTAAAACTCAAGTTAAACATAAAGCCTCTAAATTGAATGATTTGGCCTCTGTTCCTCCTCATAATTTAAAAATTAAATGTGGTTTATTAAATATTAGGTCTCTAACTCCCAAGTCTCTGTTAGTCCATGATCTGTTAATTGATCATCAGATTGATTTAATTTCCCTTACAGAGACTTGGTTAGGGCCAGAGGATTATGTTGGTTTAAATGAATCAACTCCCTCTGGTTATTTAAACTGTCAAAATCCCAGAAGTTCTGGTCGTGGAGGAGGAGTAGCAACAATTTACCATTCCAAATTACTAGTTAATGTAAAGCAAAAAACATGTTTTAATTCCTTTGAGGGCCTGGTCCTCAGTATTGGGCACTTTAGCAATTTTAGGTTAAACCCAATTTTATTTGCCATAGTTTATCGTCCCCCATCAACCTACTCAGAATTTTTATCCGAATTTGCTGATTTCTTAGCTGATTTAGTGCTGAAATCTGATAGAATAATTATAGTAGGGGACTTTAATATACATGTGGATGTAGATAGTGACTGCTTTAATGTGACATTTAATTCAATATTAGACTCGATTGGGTTTTCTCAGAAAGTAGGAAATTCTATTCATTACCTCCACCATACATTGGACCTTGTTCTGACATATGGCATAGAAATAGAAAATCTTGTAGTGTCTCCTCATAACACTGTACTGTCAGACCATTGTCTGTTAACCTTTGATTTTACTATTTCTGACTATTTGGCTCCTAAAGAAAAATATTATTACAGTAGATGCCTCTCAGATGATGCTGTTACCAAATTTACGCAGATTGTTTCCTCTATGCCATGTGTCAACACAACGGAAATAAGCTATAGACAGCTTGCTCCTTCTGTAATTGGTAACATGGTGGATAGTGTTACAGCTTCTCTGCATCAGACTCTAGACTTGGTGGCCCCCTTAAAAAAGAAAAAGTCTAATCAGAGATTTCTAACTCCTTGGTTCAACACAGAAACTCGTAGCTTAAAACAGAAGACTCGTCAATTAGAAAGAAAATGGCGCTCCACTAATTTAGATGAAATCTATTTAGCTTGGAGAAATCATCTTTTAATTTATAAAAAATCTCTTAGAAAAGCTAGAACGAGTTATTACTCTGCATTAATAGAAGAGAACAAGAATAATCCCAGGTTTCTTTTCAGCACTGTAGCCAGGTTGACAAAGAGTCAGGACTCTGTCAATCCTAGCATTCCCTTAGAGCGTACTAGTCAGGACTTTATGAACTTTTTCAATAATAAAATTTCATCCATCAGAGATAAAATCAATCAGATTCTTCCCACAGTTAACTTAAATACTGTAACTACTACAACTCCTTCTATTGATGTCTGTCTTGATGAGTTTACTCCAATCGACCTTTGTGAGTTAGACATAATAGTTTCCTCATCCAAACCTTCAACTTGTCTTTTAGACCCTATTCCTACCAGGTTATTTAAAGAAGTCTTCCCACTTATTGGTAGCTTTATTCTTCATATAATCAATTCTTCATTAACTTTAGGCCATGTACCGCAGGCTTTTAAAACGGCTGTAATTAAACCCTTACTCAAAAAGCCAACGCTAGATCCAGGAGCTTTAGCTTACTATAGACCAATCTCTAATCTCCCTTTCATTTCAAAAATCTTAGAAAGAGTTGTTGCTACGCAATTATTTGACCACCTGCAGGGAAATGGTTTACTTGAAGAGTTTCAATCTGGGTTTAGAATCCATCATAGTACTGAAACAGCCTTAGCGAAGGTCACTAACGACCTCCTCATCGCATCTGATAATGGACTGGTTTCTGTACTTGTCCTTTTAGACCTTAGTGCAGCTTTTGATACTATCGATCATAATATTCTACTTGATAGATTAGAACACTATGTTGGACTTAATGGAACTTCGTTGCAGTGGTTTAGATCTTATTTATCTGATAGGTTCCAGTTTGTTCATGTAAATAATGAGTTTTCTTTCAACTCAAAGCTTAGTCATGGAGTTCCACAGGGATCTGTGCTAGGCCCTACTCTTTTTAGTTTATATATGCTTCCGTTAGGCAACATTATTAGAAAGCACTGTATACATTTTCATTGTTATGCAGATGACACACAATTATACCTGTCAATGAAGCCAGATGATAGTAATCAATTAGTTAGAAGCCTGTCTTAAGGAAATCAAAGCTTGGATGACTTGTAATTTCCTGCTATTAAATTCAGATAAGACTGAAGTCATTCTTGTTGGTCCAAAAAACCTTAGAAATTCCTTTCCAAATCAAACTTTCAGTTTGGATGCGGTTACTCTTTCTCTTAATAGCTCTGTGAGGAACCTTGGAATTATTTTTGATCAAGATCTGTCCTTCAATTCACATATTAAATTTGTTTCTAAGACTGCTTTCTATCATTTGCGTAATATTGCCAAGATTAGGAGCATCTTGTCTCAGAGTGATGCTGAGAAACTGATCCACGCTTTTGTTAGCTCGAGATTAGATTATTGTAATTCTTTATTATCAGGCTGTCCTAAAACATCTTTAAAAAGTCTTCAGCTGATCCAAAATGCTGCAGTAAGAGTTTTAACAGGTACTAGAAAGAGAGATCATATCTCTCCGGTTCTGGCCTCCCTTCATTGGCTTCCCATAGAGTTTAGAATTAATTTTAAAATCCTTCTTCTTACTTACAAAGCTCTAAACAATCAGGCTCCTTTTTATTTAAAAGATCTGATACTACCGTATTATCCTAACAGAGCACTACACTCCCAAAATGCTGGATTACTTGTAATACCTTGTAATACCTTGTAATACCTTGTAACTTGTAATACCTAGAATCTCCAAAAGTACAATGGGAGGCAGAGCCTTCAGTTATCAAGCTCCTCTCCTGTGGAACCAGCTGCCAATCTGGATTCGGGAGGCAGACTCGATCTCTGTTTTTAAGAATAGGGCTAAAACCTACCTTTTTGATATAGCCTACAATTAGGGAGGGATCATGTGTTTCTGAACCCTCCCTTAGTTATGCTGCTAATAGGTTTAGTCAGCCGGGGGACCTCCAGTAATGCACTGGGCCTCACTCCTTTCCTCACTCTCAATGAAATATTTTTTTTTTTGCTGGTCATTAACATCTGTTTGTTCTCTCCCATAGATTGAGTCCCCATCGTGCTGTTTGCTCTCTACATGTCTGTTCTTTTCATCTTCTCTATCTCCTCACCCCCAGCCAGTCGCAGCAGATGACTGCCCCTCCCTGAGCCTGGTTCTGCTGGAGGTTTCTTCCTGTTAAAAGGGAGTTTTTCCTCTCCACCGTCGCCAAATGCTTGCTCACAGGGGATCGCCTGATTGCTGGGGTCTTTTTGCAACTGTGGGGGTTCCCCCTACAGTTGATAGTGCTATGAGATGACTGTTGTTGTGAAATGGTGCTATATAAATAAAGTTGAATTGAATTGAATTGAATTATTGTCATTATGTCAGTTGCATGTAATGGTCTTCATTACATCAATGATAATATCTATTTTCATGGTAATTTCTTGGACAGTTATCCAAAAACATTTGTTACCATTACAGGCATTAGATTTGAGTCTGGTGATGATTCTGGTCGCGTGAATTGTCTTACCCAAATACTCATTGGAGCACCAAATGTGGATAAGTGTTCAGCTGAAAATAGTTCAAATTCTCAATAATCAGCTGGGTATTATCTACTTATGTATTGTCTTCAGCCAGAACAGATCAGGGTGGAGCTGAAAGCCACAGTGTGGGTGGGTCAGGAATGTAAGCCAGAGTCTCCTCCTGCGATTGGGTTTAGTCCCCTAAAGGTCATTGTGTATTAGTTGTTCCTAAACTTATTTTACTTGGCCTCAAAACAAGTTTGGGGTTCCATCTGATCTGTTTGATAAGAGTTGTGTTGATCCACTTCTTTTTTTAACAGAAAATTCTGACTGTAATCCACTAGAAATGTATGGAAGCCCATGTACTATTATTCATCCAAAGTTCATTCAAAGTTTGTCATTTGTACAGTAGGAAACATGTTTCCCTGTACAATGAAATTCTTCCTTTGCTGTCGACAAAGCATACCAAACAATCAAAAGTTAGTAGAAAGGATTAATAGTGAAAAGACAGTAAAACTAATACATTAGAAGCATAAACAATGCTGAAATACAGCGGGGAAAATAAGTATTGAACACATCAACATTTTTCACATTAAACATATTTCTGATGGAGCCACTGACCTGAGATTTTCCCCAGATATCAGTAACAACCCTCCATACATACAAAGAAATCAAGGCAGCTGTGTTCACAAAACAAGTTATATTTAATAAAGTGGAATGACACAGGGAATAAGTATTGAACACACTTGGTGAAATTCATTTAATATTTAGTAGAAAAGCCTTTGTTGGTAATAACAGCTTCCAGATTCCTCCTGTATGGAGAAATTAGGCGCAGCATTGCTCAGGAGTGATTTTAGCTCATTCTTCCACACAAACTCTTCAAATCTTGAAGGTTCTGTGGGTGTCTTCTATGAACTCTGATCTTCAGTTCGTTCCATAGATTTTCAATTGGATTCAGGTCAGGTGAATGACTGGGCCATTCTAGCAGCTTTATTTTCCTTCTCTGGAGCCAGGTGAGAGTTTCCTTGGCTGTGTGTTTGGGATCATTGTCTTGCTGAAATGTCCACCCTCGTTTCATCTTCAAAATCTTGGCAGATGGCAACAGGTTCTTATCAAGGATGTCTCTGTACATTTGTCCATTCATCTTTCCTTCAATTTTATGAAGTGTGTCTGTATCATGTGCTATAAAACACACCCACACCACGACGGGATATGCAGTGCCGTTTCTCCTCCAAACATGCTGTGTGTTGTAGCATCCAAAAAGTTCAATTTTAGTCTCATCTGACCAGACTATATTCTCCCAGTATTTTACTGCCTTGCCCAAATGTTGTGCAGCAAACTTTAAATAAGCTTCAACAAGCTTTTTCTTCACCAGTGGAGTCTTGTGAAGTGAATGGGCCCATGTCACTTGAGTGCATTATTTGTTGTTTTCTTTGAAACAGCAGTACCTGCTAAATCCAGCTCTTTCTGGAGCTCTCCACGAGTGGTTTTTGGCTCTTGGATAACTCTTCTGATAATTCTTTTGACTCCTCTGTCAGAAATCTTGCAAGAAGCTCCTGGTCGTGGTTGGTTTATGGTAAAATGATGTTCTTTCCACTTCCGAATGATGGCTCCAACAGTGCTCACTGGAACATTCAGCAGTTTAGAAATGTGCCTGTAACTAATGCCATCATTATGTTTTGCAACAATAAGGCTGCGAAGGTCTAGAGAGAGCTCTTTGCTTCTACCCATCATGAGTTCTTTGTGGTGTGTCAATCTGATATTCAAAGACCTTTTTAAAGGCTGTCAGTCAGGACTTGGGTTTCAGGTTCAGGTTACTTTATTTGTACCTGAAGGTAGATTTGTTTTGCAGCCAGGTGACATCCTTTTAGACACATATTTACAAACCACAATTACATTCAACATGAACACAAACACAGGCACACATGAAGCTGACTATAAACATGATAAAAGTACTCAAGGCTCCAATCAGGACATAAGACAAAGAGATTAGAGAAAAAAAAAACAGAGATAAGAGAGAAGGGTCATATTAAAAAAGATAAAAACTAAGTCAAAGAGATTAAAAACTCAGTAAAAGTCTAAAACCCAATAAAAGATTTAAAACCCAAATAAAAAACCTACAAAAATAAAATTCTTAAATAGATAACTAAATTGTGTGCAATATATTGCTACATTTTGTTCAACTCTTTGACAGCAGCAGGAACAGAGCTGTTTTTGTAGCTCTAGGTTTTACATTTTGGGACAACAAACCTCCGTCTGGAGGGAAGAAGCTGAAAGTGGCAGTGCAAAGGGTGGGAGTCATCATTTAAAATGGAGGTAGCAATCCTCTGTAGCTGTCTGGTGTACAGGGATGTCATGCTCAGCTGTGACTCACCAAGCAAACGACTGAACCATCTAACTACCTGGTCTAAGGATTTCCTCTGTTTCAGTTTTATCTGACCAAACCATGATACTAAAGAAAAGGATAAAACAGATACAATAAAAGCCCGATAAAACATTGTCATTGTAGTTCGGTCAGTTTGGAAGTGTGCAAGTTTCCTTAAACAATGCAAATGTTGCTGACCCTTTTTGCACACCCTTTCACAGTTCTCTTCAAAGTTTAAATTACTATTGTGGAAGACGTGTTCAATGACGAGACTTGAGTGTATTTCTCAGGTTCAGCTTTAATGAAGAACACAATCTTCCAACATTCTCAAAAAGCAAGAAGAGGCAGAATAATGTTACAGCTCACTCTTATACCTCCGGGGGATTAAGAACTCAAGTCACATGGTGCTTCTGCAAACATTCAATCACAATGCAAGTCTCTGAAGATTCACCATTGTCTCTTATTCTCTGGTGTACCGGAAAACCCCCCCAGGTCCTCTTCTCCGAGACGAGGGCCCGACCTCACACCTCCTCGCCATCTCCTGTCTTGTTCCTCCAGACGTGAAGCCCCAATCCGTGGGCTGCACGGTGGCGCAGTGGTTTAGCACTGTGGTAGCACAGTTTACCCTCGGCCGGGGGATCGCGGGGATCATGAGATCGTGGGTTCGATCCCAGCCCCCGACCAACAGTGAGCTGTGTGGAGTTTGCATGTTCTCCCCATGTTGCGCGGGTTTACTCCGGGATTTCTCCGGTTTCCTCCTGCATACCAAAAACATGTAGGTTTAGGGCGCTCGCGCACGCAGCGACCAGCAGCTGGTGGCTTGTCACCAGACTGCAAACCAAATCTACCTACGGGTACAAATAAGTAACAAAAAAAAACAAAAAAAATCCACATAAGCCATACAATCCACATAAGCCATACATTTGTGGGAGATATGAACCAGACATATGTGCCACACTCTTGTGGGAAATATGAACCAAACATATGTGCCACATGCCCCCCCCCCCCCAAACGTCTGCATGGGACAAACACTCATAAATGCATACATAAAAAACATTACCACATAACCAACAATCAATCCCCCAATCTCTTAGGTCTTAGCTTCCTGCCGAATCTGCTGTAGGCCGGCTTCGCTGCGTCTGCAGCGTCTCCTCGCACCTGGGGATTAGATTTGTTAGCACATCTCTGTGAGAACTCTGGAGCATGCCTTCTCGGTGGCCTGCCCCGGCGGGGGGCTTTTGCCAACTGCACTCGTTTATCAGCCAGGACAAAAGCAGGCTTGAGTCTGTTTATGCAAATTAGCTCCCTTCTGCCCCCCAAATCTAGCAAAAAATGCTTCTCATTTTTTTCCAGCACCCTGAACGGTCCATCATAAGGCGGTCTCAGCCCTGGGCGTTGTGCATCATGTCTAACAAAAACAAACTCTGCGTTTTTTAAAGCCTCCGGCACAAAAACACGTGGAAAACTGTGATGCACTGGGCCAGGCAGCGTGTTTGATCCTGTGCCGCTCTGCAACAGCTGAGCGGGGGGGTAATTGGGCGCAGGATTTTCCGGGAGAAATTCCCCGGGCAAACGGAGAGGTTGTGCGAACACTAACTCCGCTGGGGGGGCTTGTAAATCCTCCTTCGGTGCAGAACGCAACCCCAATAAAACCCATGGCAGTTTGTCTACCCAATTTGTATCCGTGAGCGATGCTCTGAGGGCTGCTTTCAATGACCTATGAAAACGTTCACATAAACCGTTGGCCTGCGGGTTATACGCGGTAGTGCGGTGTACCTTCACCCCTAAGCTGCGGGCCATAGACGACCACAGTTCGGAAACAAATTGAGGGCCTCTGTCTGACGTTATGTCCGACGGAACTCCAAAACGCGCGACCCAAGCTGTTAAAAACGCGCGCGCAACCTCTTCCGCCGTTGTTGACGCCAGCGGCACCGCTTCTGGCCAACATGTGGTGCGGTCCACCATCGTCAAAAGGTGTGTGCGTCCTTGAGACGAGGGAAGCGGGCCCACCAGATCAACATGCACATGATCGAACCGCTTAGCCGGGATGTGAAAAGGCTCCAAAGGGGCCCTTGCGCCGAAAACTTTGGAATTGTGAGTGCTGGAAAGTGAGTGAGCAAAGCATGAAACTTACCACCTGCAGCTGGGACGTTGGCATGTGCAGTCGGCGGAGCCACCCGAGCTGTGCAGGGAATAGAATGAAAAGACGTCTATTAGCAAGATCAACCAATAAACCATGTGAGCACAAAAAATCAGCCCCTAACATGTTAAAACTGACTGCTGCTACAATAAAGGTCCACTCGAATGAACGGCCCTGTAAGGACAGACGCATGGTCCTCTCACCGAATGTCTTAATCGCTGAGCCATTCGCTGCTGATACTGACACCCAAGGAGCTTTGGACGGCATCAGCCATTCCGCGTAGGTAGGCGTGACGAAACTCAGCTGGGAGCCCGTGTCCACGAGGAATTGTTTCCCCGAGTGTGCATCTGTCAGGTAAAGCAGCTTATTTTCTTCTCCGAGGGACGCAGCCGCTACCGACCCCCAGTCTTGGCGTTTCCCTGACGCTTGAAGCGGCACGGTGGGAGACATCTGTGCGCCCTCTCCGCAAAACGGCGGTGGTAGAAACACAGGCCGTCTTCAGCTCCGCGTCGCCTGACGCCTGTCGCCGCCGCCGTCGGGTGGGAGACATCTGTGCGCCCTCTCCACAAAACAGCGGTGGTAGAAACACAGGCCGTCTTCAGCTCCGCATCACCTGACGCCTGTCACCGCCGCCGTTGGGTCGTCTGGCGCTGCCACCACTGGCTCCAAGCCATCTCCGGGCGCCGTCCTCTGCTCAGCTGCCGCGGCCGAAACCACGCTCCGCTTGTGGGCGTTGACGAGTCGCTGCGCCTCCTTGCCGAGGCCATGGTAGTCCCGCTTGGCCAATCAGGGTGAGTCTGCCAGGGTCACTCTCACTGCTGGCGGCAGAGTCCGGAGGAAAAGGTGGGCGAAAATAAATTCGCCATCCTCGGAGTCTTTCAGCCTCAGCATCTTCACCATCAGGTCTGCCGGTCTGTCGTTCTCTGACTCCGTCAACTCTAGGAGCCCCTCTGCTCGCTGTTGCACCGAGGGGGTGAAATGGCTGATCAGCGCCTCCTTCAATGCGCCGTACTTGTCAGTGTCCGGTGGGTGGTTAACCAGGTCTTCCACCCGCTGGACCGTGTGGCTGTCCAGCTTCGCCACCACATGGTAGAACCTCGTTTCATCCTTTGAGATTCTCCGGAGGTTGAACTGCGCCTCGACCGTGCTAAACCAGGAGCGCGGGCTGTGCTGCCAGAAATTGGGCAGCCGGAGCGTGGAGGCAGCCATAAGGCTGGCCTCTGATGAGCTCTGCTCGGGAGAATTCTCACCGGCCATTCTTTGTCGTGGGTCACCAGTGTGGAAGACGTGTTCAATGACGAGACTTGAGTGTATTTCTCAGGTTCAGCTTTAATGAAGAACACAATCTTCCAACATTCTCAAAAAGCAAGAAGAGGCAGAATAATGTTACAGCTCACTCTTATACCTCCGGGGGATTAAGAACTCAAGTCACATGGTGCTTCTGCAAACATTCAATCACAATGCAAGTCTCTGAAGATTCACCATTGTCTCTTATTCTCTGGTGTACCGGGAAACCCCCCAGGTCCTCTTCTCCGAGACGAGGGCCCGACCTCACACCTCCTCGCCATCTCCTGTCTTGTTCCTCCAGACGTGAAGCCCCAATCCACATAAGCCATACAATCCACATAAGCCATACATTTGTGGGAGATATGAACCAGACATATGTGCCACACTCTTGTGGGAAATATGAACCAAACATATGTGCCACACTATCAGTAATCGTCCCAAGATATTTGTAACCAGCTGAAATTAATTTGCACTGATGGGGGATGGGATGGCTTCCTAAATTCTGATGGATTTTAGCTGGTTTCTTGGCTTTCTATGCCTTTTTGCACCTCCTTTTCTTCATGTGCTCAGTACTTATTCCCTGCATCATTCCACTGTATTAAATATAGCTTGTTTTGTGAACATAGTTTCCTTGATTTCTTTGTATGTATGGATTACTTGGGTTATTACTGATATCTGGTGAAAATCTCAGGTCAATTAGAAATAGTCCATCAGAAATATGTTTAATGAGAAAAATGTTGAAGTGTTCAATACTTATTTTTCCCCCCGTATAAGTGCAAACAAAAACATCAGCTATCCATGCAGTAGTCAGCTGTAACATGTGCAGCCTACTGTAAAATGTGCAAATTAAAAATGTTCATGTACTGAAAAGTAAATAGTCCAGAACAATAACATGAGGCAGTGAGGTACATGAGATAGTCCATGACTGTAAAACTTCTGTCAGCTGTTTAAGAGTCTGATTTCAGTGGGACAGAATTAATTTTTTAGTCTTGAAGTTCTGTAGTTTCTATACCTCCGGCCTGAGGGTAGAAGTGCGAACAGTCCATGCTGGGGGTGAGTGGGGTCCTTGAGGATAGAGGCAACTCTCCTGTGGACTCTGCAGTAGGAGATGTTCTACAGAGGGCAGTGGAGTCCTTGTGATCTTATCAACAGTCTTCACCACTCTCTGCAGACATTTGCAGTCCCTTGCAGTGGTACTGCCGTACCACATGGTAATGCAGCTTCTCAAGATGCTCTCAGTAGAGGAGCAAAAGAGGTTGTGTAGCACCTTAGGTGACATACCAAACTTCATCAGCCTCCTCTGAAAGTACAGCTGCTGTTGAGCCTCTTTAACCAGCTGTATGATGTTAAGCATCCTTGTGGGCGGTGACACAGTCATAGGTGAGAAGAGTGTAGAGGATGGGGCTGAAGACGCAACTTTGTGAAGTACCCGTGTTTGTAATAATGGTGGCTGAAGTCTTATTACCAATCCTCACAAACTTGGTGCCTGCCAGTCAGAAAGTCTAGGAGCCAGTCACTGAGGATGGGGTGCAGGCCAAGTGTAGACAGTTTGTGAGTGAGTTTATGGGGGATGACCATATTTAATATGGAGGAGCTGTAGTCAACAAAGAGCATCCTGATGTAGGAGTCTTTATTTTCCAGGTGTGAGAGGGAATAATTGAGAGCAGGCGCTATAGTGTCTGGGGCAAGGCAAGTTTATCTGTATAGCACATTTCGTGTACAAGACAATTCAAAGTGCTTTACATAAAAACATTAAAGCATTACAGCAAGTTGCAAGAGGAATCTACACACTAGAAGGCCTCGAACATTCTTTCCTTTACTTTTATTTTTTTATACATGAAAAAACCACTGGCAGTGTTTTGACTAATCCAAATAGCCTTAGGTTTTGTCAATCCCTTTAAAGAGCCTCAAACTCCTTTTATCGGGGGGCCTCTAACCCACCCCTTTTCTTCTATGAAGGGGGCCTCAAACCCTTCCTTAAAGTTTAAACATATATTTTACAAAAACAAAAATTTAAAAGCAAACTAAAAAGTAAATTAAAGAGAAACAAATACAAGCTGAAATAGAATCCGACAGAAATAAAAGCTGCAGTACATTGTAGGCTATTGAAAGGCCACGGCAAATAGGAGAGTTTTTAACCTCAATTTAAAGCAGCTGAGAGTTTCAGCAGCCCTGATGCTTGCTGGGAGTTTGTTCCATATGTGAGGGGCATAAAAACTAAACGCTGCCTCACAATGTTTGTTTCTAACACTGAGGTGAACCTATTGGGCTGGTAGGCATACTGCAGGTGGTCCAGGGTTTGTGAGATACTGTTCGTAATGTGGGGCAGCACCACTTTCTCAAAACATTTCATGATGATTGGAGCAAGTGCTATTTGCCCGTTGTCATTCAGCCAGGTGGGTGGGCTCTTTTTTTGGATTGGGGACGATGGTTGTGGTCTTCGTGCAGGTGGGAAGAGTGCTCTGGCTGAGGGAAAAGTTAAAGATGTAGGTGAGAACATCAGCCAGCTCTGGCACATACTCTTGAAAGCCCACCCAAGGATGTTGTCTGGTCCTGGTGCCTTACAGGGGTTGATCATCCTCATTACTTTGTGTACCTGGCCTAATGAAACTGTTGGAGGAGGAGAAGGGGATCGGGTGGTCCACATGTGTGTGCCTCCTCTCTGTGCTGTGGCTAGAGATCGCAGAGCAGGTGTTGAGGTCACCCGGGAACTGCCTACAGAGCTGATGGTGCTGGTGGTGGTCCTGTAGTCTGTGATGTGCTGCGGGCCTTGACACCTCTGCCCAGAGTCGGCAGCCATCCAGCTTCTATCTATACTGACACTGGGCTGCTGTGATGGATTTTCTCAGTTCATACTTTGCAGCTTTGTACTCCATCTCATTGCCTGATCTAAATGCAGCAGAGTGAGCATACAGCATATCTGACTGTTAATCCAGGGTTTCTGGGTGGGGAACTTCCTGACTTGTGTGGTGGGCATGATGTTGTGCAATGACAATTACCTTTCATACTGAACATTATTGGGCCTTAGTGAATTAGTCTAGTTAAGAATATTATATTAATAGCATGCAACAAAATGCATTAGTGCATGTTAAATCTGTAATCTGCAGTGTTCCGGTGTTGGAAAAAAAAAATATATTTTTTTAAAGGACAGTGCAGGTTGACGAACATTGATATCAATCAATGTAAACCTGCCAGATTGTGGCCAGTGGCTAATTTCCATCTGTTGTTCGTGGGTGACAATTTTTCCTTCCCCCATTCAGGCCGATTCCTTCCAAATAGCCTGAAAATTTTTGTCTATTTTGCAAAAAGAGCACTCACTCACTAACATGAAAAGAGAAAGAATGTTAGCTCCCGCCACCAAAACGACCACACTAGAAGAAGGATTCAACTAATAACTGAAGACTTCAACAGGTCTTTATTGGCTTTTTGATAGGGCTGGCCCAAATACCAGTTTTTTAGTGCTTAATATTTGGGAGCAATTCAGAGTGAATATCCAGATATTCTGTACACTCTGTGGACTGCATCAGCATCAATGTTTTTTTGTTTGTTTTTGGGGTTTTTTTAGGATTTCAAGGAAATTTACAACTTTTTGGACAGAAGTTTGCCGATTTTTTTTTTTTTTTTGTAAATGTCAGACCTTTTTTCTCCTAAGCTTACATAAAAATTCTTAAGTGTGAAGCTTTTCTCATCAATTAAGTCGATTTTTTTTCATGTATATTTGCAAATATATTTAAGATAAGATAAGATAAGATAAGCCATTATTAGTCCCACAACGGGGAAATTCCAGGATTGCAACAGCACAGGGATAGCAACACTCAGAGCAACAATCAGAAGGCAAGAAAAAAACAAGCAAGCAAGAGCAGCTAATATACATATGTACATATTACTATAAAATATATATATATACACACACACACAGACACACAGTGCAGAACATTGTAGCTGGATGGAATAAATATATGAATATATGAACACACAGTGCAGAGCATTGTAGCTAGATGGAATAAATATGTAAATATATAAACACCCACAGTACGGAGCATTGCAGCTAGGTGGAATAAATATGCAAGTATATAAACACACACAGTGCGGAGCAATGTAGCTAGATGGAATAATATGTAGATATATAAATATAAACACACCCAGTGCTGAGCATTGTAGCTAGATGGAATAAATATGTAAATATATAAACACACACAGTGCAGAGCATTGTTGCTAGATGGAATGAAACAGCATAACCGTCTACTTAGTTATCCTACATGGTATGATTATGTGCCCATACATATTCTCACCCTCCATAGCGACCGGTATGTTCCTAGTTGTATGCCGGAGGGGACCATTGTGTAAGTCTATTGCATCTTTTGCATTCAAAAAACTATTAGTTTGTTACGTCTTTTTGCTATCTCTGCGAGCAGCCCTGCTTAGGTTGTACAGTCTGACAGCCGTTGGTAGGAAGGACCTACGAAACCTCTCGGTTGTGCACCTGGGATGATGTAGTCTGCTGCTAAATGAGCTCCTCAGTGCATTCAGTATGTCCTGCATAGGGTGGAACTCGGACTCCAGCAGAGATGACAGTTTAGCCACCGTCCTTCTCTCTCCTATCTCCTCCATCGGATCAAGGCGCTGCCCCAGGACAGAGCTAGCTTTCTTAATCAGTTTGTTCAGTCTCTTCCTATCGGCTGCAGTAATGCCACTGCCCCAGCAGACCACTCCAAAAGTGATGGCTGATGCCACCACCGTGTCATAGAATGACTTCAGCAGCGCCCCTTGTACACCAAAAGACCCGAGTCTCCTCAGCAGGAACAGCCTGCGCTGTCCCTTCTTGTAGAGTGCATCAGTATTGTGTGACCAGTCTAGTTTATTGTTCAGATGAATACCCAGGTACTTATAGGATGTCACCATCTCGATGTCTGTTCCCTGTATATTTACTGGTACTGTGAGGGGCTGCCCATGCCTGCGGCAGTCCACCACCAGCTCCTTAGTTTTCCTCGCGTTGATCTGGAGGCAGTTCCGATGGCACCAGTCCACGAAGTCCTGGATAAGCCCTCTGTACTCAGCTTCATCTCCATTGGAGATGAGGCCAACGATCGCAGAGTCATCAGAGAACTTCTGTAGATGGCAGTGTGTTGTGTTGTGTGAGAAGTCCGCAGTATAAAGAGTGAACAGGAAGGGAGCCAGCACCATTCCCTGGGGGGCCCCCGTGCTACTGATGATCGTGTCGGACACACAGTCCCGGGTTCTCACAAACTGAGGCCGGTTCGTGAGGTAGTCCAGGATCCATGATGACAGGTGCTGGTCCACCCCTGCGCGCAGCAGCTTGTCCTTCAGGATCATCGGTTGGATGGTGTTGAAAGCACTGGAGAAGTCAAAGAACATGATCCTCACCATATTCCCGGGCTTCTCCAGGTGGGACAGAGAACGGTGAAGGAGGAAGATCACCGCATCCTCCACCCCAATGCCATGCTGGTAGGCGAACTGGAGTGGATCCATCGCTGGTTCCACCAGGGGGCGGAGGTGAGCAAGGAGCAGTCTCTCCAGGGTCTTCATCAAGTGGGACGTCAAGGCCACCGGTCTGTAGCTGTTCAGGTCTTTGGGGTGGGAAGTTTTTGGTACAGGTACCACACAAGATGTTTTCCACAGCTGTGGTACCCTCCCCAGTTTCAGGCTCATGTTGAAGATATACGTCACAATCCCACACAGCTGGTCTGCACAGGACTTGAGGAGCTTTGCGCTGATGCCGTCCGGTCCCGACGCCTTCCTCGCCTTGATCTTCCTCAGCTCCGTCCTCACCTGGGTCCTGGTCAGGGTCAGGATGGGGGGCTGTGTGTTGGGAGTGGGGGGGTGTTGGTGGAGTGGGGAGTGGGCAGCAGGACTTGATTTCTTTAGGGGCAGCAGTGGTTGTTGTGCAGTCAGGGGGGAGGGCGGTTGGTCAAATCTATTGAAAAACAGATTCAGGTTGTTCGCCCACTCCCTGCCCCCTGTGGCCTGGGGGGAGGTATTCTGGAGCCCCGAGATGGTTTTGAGGTTTCTCCAGACCCCGCTGATGTCGCTCTGTTGCAGCTTGTCCTCCATCTTCTTCCTGAAGCTGTCCTTGCCTTCTCTGATCTTTCTCCTCAGCTCCCTCTGTACGGACTTCAGCATCTCCCTGTTCCCTGACCTGAAGATCCTCTTCTTCTCTCTCAGAAGTGTTTTTATCTCAGGGTTGATCCAGGGTTTGTTGTTTGAGTGACGCCGTATGGTCTTGGTGGGAACGGATTTGTCCACACAGAAGCTGAGGTAGCCCGTGAAGGTGTGAATGAGGCCATCGATGTCCTCACCATGTGGATCGCAGAGCTGCTTCCAGGCAGTGGCTTCAAAACAGTCCTTTAGAGTGTCCATTGTCTCCTCAGACCATAACTCCACAGTGTGCATGGCCGGAGGTTGTCTGTGCACTAGGGGTTTGTACACCGGTCGGAGATGAACCAAGTTGTGATCCGATCTCCCAAGTGGGGGGAGTTGTGATGAGGTGTACGCCTCCTTAGTGTTTGCGTAGAACAAATCCAGTGTTTTATTGTCTCTAGTGTGGCATGTGACATACTGGGTGAACGTGGGTAGAATGGGAGATAGTGAAACATGGTTGAAATCGCCTGAGATGAGGAGAAGAGCATCTGGGTGTTCTGTCTGCAGCCTGCTGGTTACTGAATGGATGACGTCACGTGCTGTCCCAGCGTTCGCCGTCGGATTTGCATAAACAACAATGCAGATCACGTGTGAGTATTCTCTCGGGAGATATGTAGGCCTCATGCTAACAGCTAGCAACTCAATGTCTTTGCTGCAGTGTCGTTGTTTAACAGTGATATGTCCCGGTCTGCACCAGTTGTTGTTAACATACATTATCACTCCACCGCCCCTAGCCTTGCCACTGTCTGGTGTTCGGTCAGCTCGTATCATGTGAAAACCCTCCAGCTCAATGTTAGCATCTGCTGCTAGTTCAGTTAGCCACGTCTCAGTAAACAAAAGGAGAGAGCACTCCCGGTATGTGCTATCATAACGGGAGATAGCCGCTAGCTCATCTAACTTTCCCAGTATCGACCGTACATTTCCCATGACAACAGATGGAAGGGAGGGTCTGTACCTTATATTTTTTGTCCTCCGCCTTACTCCAGCCCGGCAGCCGCGGCGTTTTCGCCTCAGTTCTCTCGGTATGTCGAGTTTTTCCAATGGGACCGGGTGGCGGTTGAATGCTAGCAGCTCTTCTCTGCTGTATCGTATCCTGCTATAAACAGTGGCTCCGTCCACCAGCTCAGGAGACATTTAGGACGATCTGTGTGTCCGTGATATAAGTGGGGTGAAAAAAAAGACGGATCAAAAGAGAGAGGAAGGGAAAAAGACTCGGAATCGAGCCGCTGTTGCAAAAGGCAGCCTACTCGTGTGGCGCCGAGTGTCTGAGTGAGATTTATGTAAATTTGCAACTTTTCCACAAATTTTATGACTTTATCATCAAGCTGCTACTTTTTTAGTTGTGGATTTACAAGGTTTTTTCTCCTAAACATGCAAGGTTTTTTGTAAAGGTAAATTTGTAAGAGTTTGTATTGTTCAATATATTGTAATTGTTCATGTGCTGTGTGTGCAGTTCATAACTCGTGAATTGTTTCCACCTTTTTTTTGTTCTGTTTTCGACTTTCAGTATCAAGAATACAATAAAGATTTATTGATTATTATTTACATGACATCATTTTATCAATTGGAGTCATTTTGAGTATAGAATTAGATAAGACATTCCCTTTTAGTTTGGTTCCAGGGGGGAATATTCCTAGAGGGAAATTGCCTGGGGAAAATGAGCCTACAATCCTATATACAGGCATGCATAAAGACAAAGGCTCTTTATGACCCTGAGGTGTGCTCATCAGTCCCAAATGAACTACATACTTGTTGATGGTCTGTCTTTTTTCTGTTTCAAACAGGGTGAAAGCTTTTTGTTGAAACCCCCAACACCACTTTTTTTTCTCTGTGTGTGCTTCATTCTGCAAGTCTGTGATGGAGGATGTTTTAGAGAATGTGTAAATCTGCTCCATACCTTCTGTCTTGAGGGACTTTTGCTGCCTTTGTTGTACAGAGGAATCGTTGGGAGCAGAGACAGTAGCTTAAGGGCTAATTACACAGAGCCCGCATTTATTGGAAATAAGAAGCATTAATGGCTGAGGTTGATTCTATGCAGGTTCTCTGTGTGCCAGAACAATCTGAACCATGGATCTGTGAGAATCAGAGCCGCGTCAGTTTGTCCCACAACAGCTAACAGCTTAAGCCGAGCACACAATTTTGCATTCTTGTGTGTTTGAGAAGGAGCTCAAATTTGCAACAGTAGCACTAACTATGTGTAGCCCAGACAGTCTAGCTAATCCCAATTTTAGAAAAAAATATGGCATTGATGTTCTGTGGAGATGTTGTCTCCTACAAACACAGAAAGGACAATGCTAGACTTTTCTGTATTATGGTCTTAAAATTCCCATCCCTCAATCCCTGATGATATAAATCTGATATACACAGTAGTGGATTAACATTAAAACATGTTCCATAAAGAGGTCTTTTTCTGAAAAATTGTGTTTTTGTAGGTTTTAACCTTCTGAAAGGCATCCATTGGTCATGTGATTATCAAAACAATATTTTTTAAAAATTCACTTTTTTTCCAATGTACACTACCGTTCAAAAGTTTGGGGTCACCCAGACAATTATTTTGTGTTTTCCATGAAAAGTCACACTTATTTACCACCATGAGTTGTAAAATGAATAGAAAATATAGTCAAGACATTGACAAGGTTAGAAATAATGATTTGTATTTGAAATAATATTTTTTTCCTTCAAACTTTGCTTTCGTCAAAGAATCCTCCATTTGCAGCAATTACAGCATTGCAGACCTAACGTGATTGCACAAGGGTTTTCTAATCATCCATTAGCCTTCTGACGCAATGAGCAAACACATTGTACCATTAGAACACTGGAGTGATAGTTGCTGGAAATGGGCCTCTATACACCTATATAGATATCGCACCAAAAACCAGACATTTGCAGCTAGAATAGTCATTTACCACATTAGCAATGTATAGAGTATATTTCTGATTAGTTTAAAGTTATCTTCATTGAAAAAAAGTGCTTTTCTTTCAAAAATAAGGAAATTTCTAAGTGACCCCAAACTTTTGAACGGTAGTGTATTTATTGAATTTTTTCCCCTTTTGTTTTACACACACACACAAAAAATAAATAAAATAAATAAATACCAAACAATCAAAATGTGAAAAACAGCTCAGCACAACATTGATCTACACAAAACCAAAGATGGAAATTAAAAAAAGGGATATACTGCACAACTGGAAACTCATACACGTACACATATATTGCTGCACTTGTACACTTGTACAGAGGAACATGTCCACCACAGCACCACAAACAAGGTCCGGGAAAAAGGAAGTCATATGTAATCCAAGTTGACGCTCCCAAGAATCAAAGCCACTGTAAGGTTAGAGAATTTGAGATATGGAGTCCATATTTTCATAAAATGTCCCTTTGTTGAGTGAAGTAGACATGCTAAATGTTCCAAAGGGAAACACTCCATGATAATTTTATGCCATTTTGTTTTAGTTGGCGGTTTGTCACATATCCATGACAAAAAAAATATTCCTTCTTGCCGCATATGCAAGGATATTGTACAGTCTGGCTAAGCTTCCAGAAAGTAAGTCCTGGTTTGGGTGTTCCAATAGTAAAGAGCAAGGATCCATGTCTACATTCACATCAAATATCTGACTCATATCTTGTACAACGTCCAGCCAGCATGCTTGGATTTTAGGACAAGACCAAACACAGTGAGTATAGATCCCAACTGAAATTTTACACTTCAGACACATGGGTGAAAGCTGGGGATCCGTTAGCTCTTTTACTGGGAGAGATTTGCAAGCGATGTAAAATTTTATATTGCAATAATCTTGCACGATTACATGTTGAGATCTTCTTGGCACACTCCCAGATTACATCCCATGAATCTTCACAAATGTTTACATCAAGTTCATTTTGCCATTTCTGTTTAAGATCCTGCATAATTGACACACGCAACACATCTGACTAACTTAAGGCATTATAACAGCGGGTTATAAATTTTTTGGTTGGGCCTAAAAGAAGTAACCGCTCAACTGCAGACACTGTGGCATTTACATTGAAAGTGGTCTTTCTAGTTATGAAATCTCAGATTTGAAGGTATCTAAAAAAGTTCTGTCTAGAAAGGCCAAATTTCTCCTGAAGCTGTTCAAATGATAATAACAATGCACCATCAAAAAGGTCATAAATTTTCTTTAACCCTTTAACTGTCCATATATTATAACCACTGTCCATCATACCGTGAACAAAGTCAGGATTGCCTTGAATGGGGATTAAATAAAGTAGTTAAATCTGATCTTCCCTCAAGCTTTCGTGTCATAAACCAGGCCTTTAGAGTGTTGCAATTTATAGGGTTATTATCACAGAGATTTCTAACTGACTTTAAATTCTTACAAGACAAAAGGCCCAACAGTGAACAGGAGGTCTGTGACTTTTCAAGACCCAACCAAACAGATAGGATCATCTTTAACCTATTCTGCTATAAACCTTAGTTGAGATGCTATTTGATACCATTTAATGTTAGGAACCTCTGAACCTCCCATTGAACTCGGAAGTTGCAATTTTAGCATTTTTAGCCTCAGCTTCCTTTTATTCCAGATAAAATCACTCAACCAACCACTGAGTAATTTCAAAACCTTATTAGTTATAAATACTGGAATCATCTGTAGGGGATACAATAACCTAGGCAGGATATTCATTTTGATGATAAATACTCTGCCAAGTAATGATAGGGGAAGTGAACACCACCTGTTTAAATCCTTCTTTATAGTGTCTAGGAGAGGGTTAAAATTAGCTTTAAACATCTGATGGAACATAGGAGTAATCTGAATACCCAAGTACACAAAACCCGACATAGACCAGTGAAATGGAAATGATATAAGGGAGTTGGTTGTTTCTGAGGCTTCCCATGGGCATAGCTAAAGATTTAGAAAAAATAATTTTGCAACCAGAGAAAGACCCAAAATAATTAATAATATAACTCACTTCTCTAAAAAAAACACACAGCCTTTGAATTTTTTTCTCCAAGAAGCCATTTTAACTCTTTAAGGTTTGTTCTTCTTCTGTACTTCTTTGAATGACTATCAACCAGTGGCCCTCACTCCTACAGTGGTGAAGTGTTACGGAAGACTGGTCCTCTTTCACATCAAAAGTTCCATCCCTGGCACATTAGATCCTCACCAGTTTGCCTACAGAGTGAATCGATCCACAGAGGATTCCATTTCTCTGGCTCTTCACAGTGCTCTAACTCACCTGGATAGACAGGGCGCATATGTGAGGATGCCATTTATGGACTTTAGCTCTGTTTTAACACTTTCATCCCTAGCAAACTCACCATCAAACTCCAACAGCTCGGTCTTAGTCCACAGATCTGGAACTGGATACAGAACTTTCTTACAGAGCGCCCTCAGGTGGTTTAGAAATCCGCCTGTAACCAATACCATCATTATGTTTTGCAACAATAAGGTTGCGAAGGTCTAGAAAGAGCTCTTTCCTTCTACCCATCATGAGTTCTTTGTGGCGTGACAATCTGGTATTCACAGATCTCACAGGCTGTCATTCAGGACTTAACCAGCTGAAATTAATTTGCACTGATGGGGGATGGGATGGCTTCCTAAATTCTGATGGATTTCAGCTGGTTTCTTGGCTTTCTATTCCTTTTTGCACCTCTTTTTCTTCATGTGTTCAGTACTTATTCCCTGTGTCATTCAACTTTATTAAATATAACTTGTTTTGTGAATACAGTTTCCTTGATTTCTTTGGATGTATGGATTACTTGGGTTGTTACCGTACTGATATCTGGTGAAAATCTCAGGTCAATGGCTCCCTCAGAAATATGTTTAATGAGAAAAATGTTGACGTGTTCAATACTTATTTTCTCCGCTGTATATGAAACCGTCAGCATGAGCTTGGCTAGGTGTTCTCGTGGCATTGCAGCTCACCCTAGTGGGCAGATGCTGTCCCACACACCGCCTGTCATTAGCTTAACCCTTTGAGTGTGAGAATTTGCGTGCCCCTAGTGGCAGAGCGCAGCACTGCGCCTGCCTTCTCACTCTGACTTTGTCAAAAGTAAGTGAGAAATTTATGGGTTTTTTTTAAATGTACTGATTTCTTGTTCATATACTTTGAAGGGAAGATGATGAGGTACCTCTGTACAAAAAACCGTGTCAAAAGACTGAACCATTTTTTGTGTAAATACGTCCAAAGTCCAGTTTTGACTGAGTTATGGAATTTAAAGAGGTGCCGCGACATTATGCAAATTAGATGCGTAAATTTATTCCTATCTGAAACTTTGGATCATATTTTACATCTTTCTAATTGACAGTAAGCCATTATCTCTTACCACTTTCAAGTTATAGCCTTGGAAATCTGAACTATTTTATTGACAAAAAATATTTACCACTCTTGACCACTAGGGGGTATGTCACAGTTTGGCAACATACACACTCATAGGATTAACTGTCAAACCGGCTGGTTATAATCACTTTTTTCTATCATTTCTATTCACTCCTACTGGAATCCTGATTTACATATCTAACAACACTTGACCATATACTTCTGTGTCAATAATTTAGAAAAAAAATACCTTTAAGGAATATTTCTTCTTTCTCCTGCTGCCATACTCATTGCTGAGTTTGGGTGAATGATGGATTCTGACGCCGACGCTGGCATTGCACAACAGGGGAGGCTTGGAAGGAATGGCATTGTCTGCTTCTGTCCCAGACCTCTCGAGGCATCAAAGATGGAAAAAAACTATGCCCGACAAAAGGAACGTTATGAGATCATACGTAGAATGAAGATTGCATTGCGGGTGCCCTGATCCTCTATCAAGGAATATTTAGAACTTTTTTTTAAAAAAAGTCGATAATTAAATTGCTTGAGTTCATCATCATAATTAAATATTTTAATTGCGTGACAGTAGTAAAAATGCTAAAAATACTAAAAAGTAAAAATAAATAAAATAAAAATAAAACCTGCCATCCCAGCTCCAATGGAACTATCGACATTCAACGGCTACTTATTTACTTGAGTTACTCATCTTTTTGTGGCCAAATCTTTGTTGCCAGTTTGTGTCCTTCCATGCTACTGATTGTGTGACTGGAAAAAGTCCCAGGGTTGTTTTCACTGTGGTGACTGTTGTTGCTTTAAATGCAGCCCTCAAAACATCTAAATATTATTTCTAAATGTTAACATGACAAACATCCCAGAATAGAAACCAGATGGAATGAGTCAGTTAATGAGGAGATGGGGGGTTTGTGTGTGTGTGTTATGAATATTGCATAAATGTGTGTAAGATTTGATCTGAACTCAAATGAACACTGTAGATATGATAGCCGGCTCCAACTGGATGTTGTGAAGTATAAATTATATCAGTGCATTTAGCATCTCTGAAGTGGGTTCACTAAAGGTGAGTCTTCCCAGTGCCGATGTTAAAAAAATAGAAGTCGGTATGTGAGGAAGGGTGGAGGTAATGATGGAGCTCACTGTTGTTTATAAATAGCAGGACTAAAATCAGTGTGTTTTTTTTTCTTCAGGTTCCAAGTGAACAGGAAGGCAAAGGTGTGGAGAGACTCGTTTCTGGTGGAAAGAGGGTAACATCATTGCTCACACACCAGCACACATTTCTTTTTTTAGCTGAACAGTCTTTCACAGTGGATATAAAAAGTCTACACACCCCTGTTCAAATGCCAGGTTTTTGTGATGTAAAAAAATGACACCAAGATAAATCATTTCAAAACTTTTTCCACCATTAACGTGACCTATAACCTGTACAACCCAATTGAAAAACAAACTGAAATCAGTTGTTTGTGGCGGCGCCTTGCTTGGCAGCGACCCCTCTGATTCTACATGTGATTAACATTGTAGATAGGAAAAATGCAACAACAACGCAACAAAAATGGCTTCTTCTCCTTAAGGGGAAAATAAAAAATAAAAACCTTACAGTAACCTGGTTGCATAAATATGCCCACCCTTAAACTAATACTTTGTTGCAGCACCTTTGGCTTTTATTACAGCACTCAGTCTTTTTGGGTAGGAGTCTATCAGCATGGCACATCTTAATGTGGCAATATTTGCCCACTCATCTTTGCAAAAATGCTCCAAATCTGTCAGATTGTGAGGGCATCTCCTGTGCACAGTCCTCTTCAGATCACCCCACAGGTGTTCGATCAGTTTCAGGTCTGGACTCTGGCAGGGCCATTCCAAAACCTTAATCTTCTTCTGGTTAAGCCATTCTTTTGTTGATTTGGATGTGTGCTTTGGGTTATTGCCGTGGTGAAAGATGAAGCTCCGCTTCATCTTCAGCTTTCTAGCAGAAGCCTGAAGGTTTTGTGCCAACACTGACTGGTATTTGGAACTGTTCATAATTCTCTCCACCTTGACTAAGGCTCGAGTTCCAGCTGAAGAAAAACAGCCCCAAAGCATGATGCTGCCACCACCATGCTTCACTGTAGGTATAGTGTTCTTTTGGTGATGAGCAGTGTTGTGTTTGTGCCAAATATACCTTTTGGAATTATGGCCAAAAAGTTCAACCTTGGTTTCATCGGACCATAGCACATTTTTCCACATGTGCTTGGGAGATTTCAAATGTGTTTTTGCAAAATGTAGCCAGGCTTGGATGTTTTTCTTTGTAAGATAGGGCTTCCATCTTGCCACCCTACCCCATAGCCCAGACATATGAAGAAGACGGGAGGTTGTTGTCACATGTACTAAACAGTCAGTACTTGCCAGAAATTCCTGCAGCTCCTTCATTGTTGCTGTTGGCCTCTTGGCAGCCTCCCTGACCAGTTTTCTTCTCGTCTTTTCATCAATTTTGGAGGGACATCCAGTTCTTGGTAATGTCACTGTTGTGCCATATTTTCTCCACCCGATGATGACTGTCTTCACTGTGTTCCATGGTATATTTAATGCCTTGGAAATTCTTTTGTACCCTTCTCCTGACTGATACTTTTGAACTATGAGATCCCTCTGATGCTTTGGAAGTTCTCTGTGGACCATGGCTTGTGCTGTAAGATGCGACTACAAAAATGTAAGGAAAAGCCTACTAGAACAGCTGAACTTTATTTGGGGTTAATCAAAGGCACTTTAAATGATAGCAGGTGTGTGCTGACTCCCATTTAACATGAGTTTGAATGTGATTGGTTAATTCTGAACTCAGCCACATCCCCAGTTATAACAGGGTGTACATACTGCATTTATGCAACCATTTATTTAAGTTTTTTATTTTTCCCCTTAAAAGATTTCAGTTTGTTTTTCAATTGGGTTGTACAGGTTATAAGTCACATTAATGGTGGAAAAAGTTTTGACATGATTTATCTTGGTCTCATTTTTTTACATCACAAAATCCTGGCATTTGAATGGGGTGTGCAGACTTTTTATATCCACTGTATCGTACTTACAATACTAAAGTCATCCACTGTAGAGATTAAAGCAAAACAGACATTCAGCTGTGCAAATTTATCGTCAAAAAAGAAAAAAAAAAACTAGGATTCATAGATTGTCAACCTCTACCAAAGCAGCAAAATTTTTCCCCTCATATACAGTGGGGCAAAAAAGTATTTAGTCAGCCACCAATTGTGCAAGTTCTCCCACTTAAAAGATGAGAGAGGTCTCCAATTTTCATCATAGGTATACCTCAAATATGAGAGACAAAATGAGAAAAAAAATCCAGAAAATCACAATGAAGGATTTTTAATGAATTAATTCGTAAATTCCTCTGTAAAATAAGTATTTACTCAATAACAAAAGTTCATCTCAGTACTTTGTTATATACCCTTTGTTGGCAATGACAGAGGTCAAACGTTTTCTGTAAGTTTTCACAAGGTTTTCACACACTGTTGCTGGTATTTTGGCCCATTCCTCCATGCAGATCTCCTCTAGAGCAGTGATGTTTTGGGGCTGTCGCTGGGCAACACGGACTTTCAACTCCCTCCAAAGATTTTCTATGGGGTTGAGATCTGGAGACTGGCTAGGCCACTCCAGGACCTTGAAATGCTTCTTACAAAGCCACTCCTTCATTGCCCGGGCGGTGTGTTTGGGATCATTGTCATGCTGAAAAACCCAGCCACGTTTCATCTTCAGTGCCCTTGCTGATGGAAGGAGGTTTTCACTCAAAATCTCACGATACATGGCCCCATTCATTCTTTCCTTTACACGGATCAGTCGTCCTGGTCCCTTTGCAGAAACACAGCCCCAAAGTATGATGTTTCCACCCCCATGCTTCACAGTAGGTATGGTGTTCTTTCTCCTCCAAACACGACAAGTTGAGTTTTTACCAAAAAGTTCTATTTTGGTTTCATCTGACCATATGACATTCTCCCAATCCTCTTCTGGATCATCCAGATGCTCTCTAGCAAACTTCAGATGGGCCTGGACGTGTACTGGCTTAAGCAGGGGGACACATCGGGGACTGCAGGATTTGAGTCCCTGGCGGCGTAGTGTGTTACTGATGGTAGCCTTTGTTACTTTGGTCCCAGCTCTCTGCAGGTCATTCACTAGGTCCCCCCGTGTGGTTCTGGGATTTTTGCTCACCATTCTCGTGATCATTTTGACCCTACAGGGTGAGATCTTGCGTGGAGCCCCAGATCGAGGGAGATTATTAGTGGTCTTGTATGTCTTCCATTTTCTAATAATTGCTCCCACAGTTGATTTCTTCACACCAAGCTGCTTACCTATTGCAGATTCAGTCTTCCCAGCCTGGTGCAGGTCTACAATTTTGTTTCTGGTGTCCTTTGACAGCTCTTTGGTCTTGGCCATAGTGGAGTTTGGAGTCTGACTGTTTGAGGTTGTGGACAGGTGTCTTTTATACTGATAATGAGTTCAAACAGGTGCCATTAATACAGGTAATGAGTGGAGGACAGAGGAGCCTCTTAAAGAAGAAGTTACAGGTCTGTGAGAGCCAGAAATCTTGCTTGTTTGTAGGTGACCAAATACTTATTTTACCAATTAATTCATTAAAAATCCTTCAATGTGATTTTCTGGATTTTTTTTTCTCATTTTGTCTCTCATAGTTGAGGTATACCTATGATGAAAATTGGAGACCTCTCTCATCTTTTAAGTGGGAGAACTTGCACAATTGGTGGCTGACTAAATACTTTTTTGCTCCACTGCATATTTTTCCCAACACCCTATTAGTGTCAGCATACAGCACTGCAGTTCAATTCAGCTTTAGTTACACTGTGTAGACAAAAGAATTGGGCAACCTATGCATTACTTTTATGACATACTATTTAAAGAGTCTGTGACATAATTCAACCAAGACATCATTAGAAAGAAGAACTACTGTGTTTTTATTCTGTGTAGACAAAAAAATTCAATAAAATTTTGTTTCCATATACTACCATAAATTACATCTTGATGCAGATGATTGCGATGTTCGTTTGTTGAAATTGGGTCAAACGCCGCCGCCATTTTGTGACGTAATGAGGGGAACCAAAGATGTATACAAGCATGGCTAAGTACACTGAAGCGGAGGAAGTTGTGAGTGATTTCAGCGAAGATCTGAGCGATTTGTCGAGAGTTTTTGAGGAAGAAGCAGGATCGAGTGATGAAGAAGAGCGAGTTGGTTCTGACAAAGGACTGCAACCCTATTTATTTGAACCATATTGTTCAGGAAGCGAAGATGACTCCCAGGTTTCAGAGGATGAAGGGTCCAACGGTGAAGGGTTAGAGATGGACATCAGTCGCCTCCAAAACACTGAATGGTAATATACAGATAGATCTAAATTTCCCCGATCGGGTGGTCGGGGAAATAATAAAAAAATTGCTCAGATATTCAGTTTCAGTAGGCAATGAGATTTATAAAAATGAAAACTGAAAAAAGTAATATAAAGTTTTTTAACACAAAGTCGTTCCTTTTGGAGTAAAGTCAACACTCGGCTTCAAAATTCATAGGGGAGGATTTTACTTTCGGTGGAAAAAATATAATAAAATAACGATCGCCTTATGTGGAAAAAAAAAATCAATTACACAAACTCTTTTCCGGGTGAGTTTTGACACTGTTGCTTCTCTGTGCTGTTTTGATATGTTGATATCCTCTTGACCTGTGGGTTTTCGTTTGAAAACCGTAGGTATGGCAGTCAGTTTTAGAACCCATTTGTAATGAACTTTCAAGCCTAAAGATTCCTGTATAGCAGGCACCTCCTCAAAACTGTCTGCAGTGAAATGATCGCTACAGAGTACAGAAGATGGTGTTGGTTGCCATTTGTCCCTTGTTCTCTGTACTTGCTTCGCCCATTTTTTAAGAAGATCTGGCTCTTTTGGGAATGAAAACAGGCTTATATGTTCACTGGAGCAATTAGAACACCCAGCTGCCATGCAACGTTTCAGCATTTCTTCGCTGATGTAGAAGCTAAACAGCTTGTTTACGCTGACAGTACATGGATCAGCTGAGAGGAAACTCTCCTCATGACGTCATATCTGGAAACGAGGCGTGTCTCAGGATATCGCGTTAGTGCAACACGGCGCTAAATTTGAATTCACTTAGAAATATTTTTCCACTTATTTAGTGTTCTAAGTCAACAGAACCAACTATGTGGACGATTGAAGATAAATTCATACTGAATACTGATCCGTAGTTCTTACATTGTGTGTCACAGACACTTCAAGGCTGGGCCCTGTGGTGTAAAAATGGAATCTGTGATTATTTTTTTTTCATGCCACATTCATTTTTCAATTTTATTCTTTTTTCATTACAACTGGAATTGTACTCCGTTTGCAGACCTAATTCCCCAACACATACTTTTTTGTTTGTTTTTATTGAAGTCAGTCTGAGCAAAAATGGATTTTGACCTTTCCTGTGACCTTGCTGTTTTACCTTTTGGCCCCAAAAGTATAGCCATGGATGCTAGTCCCAAGGTCAACGTATGTACTAAGTTTGGTGGCCCTAGCTTTATTCTTTCTCAAGTTGTAGTCCAGTCAGAAAAACTTTCTTTTGTGACCTTCACCTTTGACCTTGCGACCCCACAAACATAGCAACGCCTGCTAAGCTTGGGGTTCACCCGTATACCAAGTTTGGTGACCCTACCTTCTTTCATTCGCAAGCTACAGTCCAGATAGATAAAGATGACAAGAAATTATTTTCAGTATGTTCTTTTTCTTTCAAAGAAGCATGAATAAACAGGATTCCCTTTAACCAACCCTTTTTTTGAATAAAGTTTGATCTAATAAAAATTAATTAATCCACATTTCCGATTATTAAAATGTCAACATGTCTTTTATAAAATTAACTTATAAAAAAATAAAGGGTTCCTCTATCATCTTGAAACTAATTAAAGGGCCTATATCATGCAAAATCGACTTATTTGAGCTTTTAAGCATGTTATAATGTTAATTCCTCACCAAAAACGCCCCCAAAGTGGTATTTTGCGCCATTCACGCATCTCTGAGTATTCCTCCTCAACCCTGCTCTCTGAGCTGCTGCTCCGCCCTGTCCCTGATAATGACTGGGTCCCCACGTTCATACGTATGAACGTGGGTGAGCCGCCCACTCCAGGAAGTGCCTGTGCTGCCAGCACCGCCCCCAGGCTAACGCACACACCCACTTTTTCCGCGCAGCTAACGGAGCGGTGATCGGCAAAACTCTTTCACTTTAGCATTGACGCTGTGAAGAAGTAGTTCCTCTCGCACCTAATCTGCTCAGTGACAACAACTGTTTGCTTTTTTACGTAAGACAACGCTGCAGCAGCCGGCTCAGGGGTTATGTCATGAAATGGGCGGCAGCCACAAGAAGGAGAGGCTGAGCCTCAGAGTTCGAGGCATCTTACTTCCAGGTTGGAAAAGTAGCTCGCGAAAATAACTCATATTTCATAAGAAATTCATTCTCCAGTGTACCAAAGGTAATATACTATCACATACATGCATATAGTTTACTCTGAAAGGCTTAAAATAGCATAATATAGGCCCTTTAAACAAAGTCAAAGCCTATAATAAATAAAATTTAATCAATGATGTCCACCATCATGTTTCACTGCATGTGGGGTAGGGCTCGGCAATACACCAAATATATTCGTTATATCGATGCATTCTACTATCCGCGATACAAAAAATGTCTTTATCGCAGCTATTGAGCATTGTCGTGGCAGTGTAAGCTGTCAGCTTCTCTCTCCTCTCTCACACAGCTGCACTCAGGCATCTCCCCCATGCTGTTTCATTTCAGGGTCATTGCCAGGTCTGTTTTTTTCCTGATTTTTTTTCTTTAGAAACCTCTTCTTTTGAGTCGGTTTTTGTGGAACAGAGACACTTGTTTTTATGCACAATCTGGCAACAATGGCAGAACGTGTGGAGAGGAAAAAAATGAAATGACACACACACATATCGGCTGCAGTGGAGGCAGACTTGAACGAAAGGAGAAAAAAGCACCAGCTCTGTTCTCTGGCAGTGGTTCGGACTTCAGAAGGTAAAAACTGAACAAAATACAGTTTTGTGCAAATTATGTCACAGTACCAATTTGTTTCACCACTTGAGATGTCATCCACTATAATATGAAGAATACATTAAAATCCGCTCTTAACATCCCAGGTAGCCCCTACAAAATAAATAAATAAAGGAGCCAGCCCTAAGAAAATGACTATATGGCTTCTTCATTTGGAAATGAATGTCCCAAATGTCTCACCAAAGCTGAAAGGTGTGGCCACAGCACCATGGTGAAGTTTCATTCCGCTCCTTACAACGCCAGACAGCTGTAACTCAAGCAAAACTTGTCAGATTTCCACCAAAGTTTGTATGATGGATACAGTATTAGGCTACGGACACACTGCAGCTTTTAATGCTCAATTCTGATTTTTTGCACAAATGTGACCCATATCTGATTTTTTAATGACTGTTTGAACAGCACATATCTGATTTTTTCACACCAAACCCGGGCCACTTTCATATGTGGTCCTAATTCAGATACGTATCTAATATTTTCCAAAGCGACCTCAGTCTGCACTGTCATGTCGCATTTCATCCGACTTTTTCCTCATTGAAGTGAGACAGGCACTACAACTCTGTGGTGGAGGATGCAGCAAGCGCGGCAGACACAGTTGATTTGTGCTCTCTTTTTAATCAGTCTTCTTCCCTTTATCATTGGATTGTAATTTTGTCAGCACCGACTGCACAATAACTTCAAAATTTTGGCGGGGGGGGGGGGGGGTGTCGGGGCTGAAACTGCCAGACAAGCAAGCGCACTAACAGCACATTTACTGGACTCTGCAAATTCCTTTTTCCCTGTAAACGGCACACCGTGAGTCCTGGCTGCTATAATATCTAAAAGGTAAAGTTAGTACGGACATGACTGTGGAGTGGAATGGCCAGATAGGGGGACACACAGGAGAGGGGAGTCTCAGCTCCTTTTTCCTGTGCAGGACCGGTGTTACGCCGCTGGTATGAGCCGTGGTAGTTTATTAGGGCAAGAACCACAGACAACATCAGTGGGCGAGAGCCCTATTGTAATCGCGAGGATTATTTATTATTAACCTTATTTATATAGGTAATCCCATTGAGACACGGGGCCTCATTTTAAAGAGAGTTGTTTAATCGATCAGTTCTGTTAAAGCAGAGCTGGTCACAGCTGTCATCTGGTGTGTAGAGGAAGGGAGCTGGTCTCATATTTATGATTTTAACATTTTATTTTGCTGCGCTGCATCAGGATGAAGAAGTTCTGTCCACCAAACACAACGCTGTGTCTGACGCTACGTTTTCTTCTGTGCATGCGGGTCACTTCATAGCTGTAGACCGTTCACACTGGAGTCTGATGGGGGTCACATTTAAATAATAATGTGAACGCCCACACAAAAAAATCGGATCTCGGCAAAAAAATCAGAATTGAGCATCAAGTCCTGCAGTGTGACTGTAGCCTATGTCCCACCCCAAAGGCGTCGATATGAAAATAATTGACAAAAAGTTATAGCGCCACCTAGTGGTTAAAGGAAGAATTGGTGAAGACTGTTTTATTTATTACTCATGCACCGCTTGCCATAATGATGTGAAATTTTCTGAGGTTCATCAGACCCCAGGGATAATCATAACTGCCCATGAACTTTTGCATTGCTTCACTGCTGTTACCATAGAAACACCCTTTTTGCCATTCAATCTGTGATCTTGTTGGGAGGGTTGGAAAGGGCCCGGAGTCACGAAATCTGGAACATAGGTCAAGGTGACTGTTAAATGTAGCCCTATATGGGTGGGCAACACATAATTGATATGTAAGTGTTGCCATGGCGACATGGTGAAGGTTGACCCCTTGCCATGGAGCACTGGACACTTGTAACTTGGACAAACTTTGTCTGATTTTCACCAAATTTTCTACAGTGGATATTAGACCCACCCTACACACACCTACATAAAAATAATTAACAAAAGTTATAGCACCACCTAGTGGTTACAACAACGGACCCTTGTAACTTGGACAAACTTTGTCCGATTTTCACCAAAGTTTCTACGACGGATGTTAGTCCCATCCTGCATGCTCCTATATAAAAAATAATTAACAGAAGTTATAGTGCCACGTAGTGGTTAGAACAATGGATGCTTGTAACTTGGATAAACTTTGTTCGATTTTCACCAAATTTTCTATGATATATATTAGTCCCACCCTGCATGCTCCTATATAAAAAATAATAAACAAAAGTTAGAGTGCCACCTAGTGGTTACAACAGTGGACACTTGTAACTTGGACAAACTTTGTCCCATTTTGACCAAATTTCTACAACAATTTTATTATTACAGTTGGTCCTCAAACTTAAAGCCACAATTAACGGGCAGTAGGGGCACACTATCAAAATTTCCACGGGAATTTTCTAATTTATATCTTTCTCTAGAATTCTTGCTTAATGCACTTTTAATTGTGTCGAGTCCTTTTTTTTTTTTTGTTTTGTTTTTAATGGTTTAGTACAGGCTATAATAGGAAGGTCTACCATTATTTATTGTGATTTGTTGCAAATTTATGAGTGGGGTTGTCTGACTGGTTCAATCATGTTTGCTAAATTTAACTTGACTTTACCCCCCCCCCCCCGCTTTTTGTATGCAGTTTTAAAAAAATGCAATACATGGATCTGTTTCTGTTATCATGCCTGTGACATTTTACTGTATGCAAATGTTTTACATTCACATTTATACAATGGTTTGGGGGAGATCTCGAGATATGATGTATATCGTGTATTGCGATAAAACCCTAAATGTATTGAGATACATGTTAAAAGCCATATTGCCCAGCCCTAATATGGGGTTGTGTCACAGAGAGATGGGGTGGGAAAGACTACTGTAAATACTGTATTGAAAGGGAAAGTCGTCGATTTTCACGAGTTACATTTTCTTGACACTGTCCAAACAAGTTGCTTTGAAGCTTGATTTAAAAATGATTTATTGCCCAGCCCAAGTCCCATTCTAAATCTTTAGGCAGTATTATGGAGTTGGTCCCCTTTGCAGCTCTGACATCCTGGGAAATCTTGCTACAAAATTGTGTTCTGTGTTTGTGGGAATTTTTACCCATTCATCCAAAAAAGAAATTTGTGAAGTGAGATTGCAACTTTGCTCTAGTTCATCCTAAAGTTGTTATGTTGGGTTGAGGTCAGGGTTCCATTTTAAAAAATTAAGTTCTTCCAAACCAAACTTATCCAGCCATGTCTTTTAGGACCTTACTTTGTGCACTGGGTCACAGTCATAGTGGAACAGCAAAGAGCCTTCCCCTGACTGTTCTCACAAAGTTGGAATTGTCCGAAATATCTTAAGTAGAACTGAACCCACCTTTTTGCGCAAAAAGTAGAATAGCGGATTAATTCCTTATTACCTATTGTATTTTTCAACACATAAAAGAAATTTTTAGGCCGTGCGATGGCCAAGCTATAAGCCGATAAACTTTTGCCTCTGGCTGGCAGTGCCAAACAAACCGGAAGTAGTGCAGACGACGCTGCGTGACGTCATGAGTGTGACCCTTAGCAAAACAACAATGGCAGATGATAGCAGTTCCAGCAGTCAAGAAAACCAGAGTTTTCAGAGTGAAGAGGCATTCAGGATCGGTGACGAGACAGAGGAGGATGCAGGAGTGTCAAGTGAACAGGAAGAGAGCGAGGGAGGCATCGAACTGTACAGATTCGAGCCAGAATTGTCGGGGGATTCCGGCACCGACTCAGAGTCAGACCGCAGCAGTGATGGGGAGGAGAGTCGCTTATTGAATACAGAATGGTGAGTCTTTACTTCTCTACTTTGGCATGTTTGGGGTGTCAGGATAAGGAAAATTAAGTCTGGACTGCAGACGATTTTTGTGTTTCAATAACAATAATTCCAGTAGAAAAGGGACAATGCGGTCCGAGGGTGGTGCCAATGGTCTGATGCAATCAGTGCAGTGACCAGCTGGTGACCATGCAATGCATCGCTTCCCGGTCGCTTTTTTTTTTTTGGTTACTTATTTGTACCCGTAGGTAGATTCGGTTTGCAGTCTGGTGACAAGCCACCGGCTGCCGGTCGCTGCGTGCGCGAGCGCCCTAAACCTACATGTTTTTGGTATGCGGGAGGAAACCGGAGAAATCCCGGAGAAAACCCACGCAACACGGGGAGAACATGCAAACTCCACACAGCTCACTGTTGGTCGGGGGCTGGGATCGAACCCACGATCTCATGATCCCCGCGATCCCCCGGCCGAGGGTAAACTGTGCTGCCACAGTGCTAAACCACTGCGCCACCGTGCAGCTTTTCCTCCCCTTTTCTTTTCTTTCGTCGCCATGACAGCTTTCCTTGGCCACTGAACAGATCTTCCCAGGTGTTGGAAGTGTTTTGTAGTCGGCTATCACGACAAAATGCACCAAAAACAACCAGTGTCGACGTGCTCGCAATGGTAAACATGGAGAACTGGGCCCAATTCGTGACGTCACTCAGAACTCCGGCTGCACTTACCGATAATCGGCGGATTCGTCGGATTTTTCAGGGCGGGAAATTCAAAATCGCGATTTTCTCCAAGATTCCGGGATTGGTGGAGGGGGTGCCAATGATAAATTATCTTTATAATTGTATGTACTATCACCCAGTGCCGTTCAATGCCGTTCACTTCAGTTCTACTTTAGTAAATTGAAGTATGAAGATTTTCATAGAATGTAATGTCTAATTCACAGATTTAAGGTACATTCAGACCAAATCCAAAAGCGCAATTTTTTGGCGTAGCACAATTACATGTAAACATAATGCAAAGATACAAATAGATGTAAATTTGCGTATATACGAGTTGCAGAGGAGCGGGGTTGTGTTCATTACTTCTGCAGCTGCTTTCAACCTGCTGTGGAAATCCAAAAAAACACAGTCATATTTGACTTTCCAATGTTATCCGGCAGGGCACACAGCTGAGAAAATGTCAGTGCCTTCTCCAGAAACTGCAGCTGGATAATGGTTGTTTACACTGCTAGCCTGCTAACCCTTATTAGCACATTGGTAGCAGACATACATGGGTGGATAAACTACAGACAGCTGCAGAATTCCAATCCATCAGTTTGCTGGTGAGTGTCAGTCCCATTTTCAAACTAGTTTACTCTCCATTGTTGATATTTTTACTCCAGTGACAGCAGAATCTCAAGGCTAATTAGCTATCACCATCAACTCCCTCAGACGCAAATGAGTGAATTTGCATGTATTTGTGTCTTTACATTTTACTTCACATGTAATCGTGTTTGGTCTGAATGCACCATATAGTAATAGATGCACCCCAATATTTTTTTTCCATATACAGTAGTGTACATACATCAGAGTCCATCGGTTTGTTCACTTTAGCTGAGAGGATAGCTTGCTCTCAAAGGTATCTCCACTTTTGTTTTTGTTCTTTTTGGTACCTTCTTATTGGTATTTTGTGGAACTCAACAACACAATTTTCAGCTTGTGAAGTCTGTCTCTTTCCAAACAATTCCACTCTGTGGAAATTAAATCTCTTCCAGGTTTTTCTTGTACATCACAAAGTGGGAAGCCCAGCCCTGATATGGCAGCCCCTGCTTCTATATTATTGGCCTGCTTAGCTGTCTCTCAAAGGCGTTATTCAGAGCTAAAAGTGGTAGGGAGCTCGCTAACCAAGCACTGTTTATATTGTTATTTTCTTTAGATTTTAGTCACCCTAATTAGGCATCTTTGTTTCCACCTGGCTCACTAATCCACAGTTTATAATGTATCTTGTGTCATTCTGGCTTTTTTTCTTACTATATTGATCTGTTAGCATTAGCTTGGCTAGGCAGTTTGATTTGGACCCTTATTACCACCAGTCAACAGCGAACTAGTGTGCCGCACTTCCCGCCTTACACCAGTGTTTTATTGTTTCTGTCAGCGCATTGCCTAGTTTTTTTATGCTTTGCATCACACCATGTAATTACCAGTAGACAGTGCGCTGGTTTTGCTGTGAGAGGAGGAGGCCATTTCAAAGAGGTTTGGCAGCGCACAATCTCATGCGTATCAGGTATTATGGTGCATTTTATGATGACAATGTGCTTTTGATAGAAAAAGGAGATGTGTCATCAGAAGCACATTGTTTAATGCTATTTCAGTGGTGTGTTTTGAAATTACGCAGGTTCTACTGACAGGAGCTCAGGAAGAAACACAGCCTGCACTGGGATTTTCAGTTATTTTAATGGAGAGAGCTGTAACAGTTATAATATAATATACTTAGCTAATAGTTTGGTTTTATTCTATTCATATTTTCATCATGGTTTTCTTCTTCTTCTTCTTCTTCTTCTTCTTCTTCTTCTTCTTCCTCCTCCTCTTCCTCTTCTTCTTTCGGCTGCTTCCTCTAGGGGTCTCCACAGTGGATCATCTGTCTCCATCTCACCCTATCCCTTCATCTTCTTCTGTAACACCAACCCTCTCCATGTCCTCCTTCACTACATCCATGAATTTTCTCTGTGATCTTCCTCTTTTCCTCCTGCCTGGCACCTCCATCTTCAGCATCCTTTGTCCAATACGTATATCCACTATCCCTCCTCTGCACAGGTCCAAACCATCTCAGTCTTGCCTCTCTTACTTTGCCTCCAAACTCCTCAACCTGAGCTGTTCCTCTGATATACTCATTTCTAATCCTGACCCTCTTAGTCATTCCCATATAGAATCTTAGCATCTTCAACTGTGCCACCTCCAGCTTCGCCTCCTCTCTTTTTGTCAGTGCCACTGTCTCCAAACCATACAGCATAGTCGGTCTCACTACCCTCTTGTAAATCTTCCCTTTCACTCTAGCTGCTATCATTGTGTCACAAATCACCCTGACACTCGTCTCCACCCTCTCCACCCCGCTTGCACTCTCTTCTTCACCTCTGTCGTGCATTTTCCATTGCTTTGGATGGTTAACCCCAGGTATTTAAACTCATCTACTTTCATTACCTCTGCTCCTTGCAGCTTCACCAATACACCTTCCTCTTTCTCATTGACACTCATGTATTCTGTCTTGCTTCAACTGACTTTCCTTCCGCTTCTCTTCAGACCATACCGCCACCTCTCCAGGTTCTCTTCCACCTGCTCCCTGCTCTCACTTTAGATCACAATGTCATCTGCAAACATCATGGTCCACAGAGACTCCTGCCTGACCTTGTCTGTCAGCCTTTTCATCACGGACTTATTAGACATTAATAGGACTGGGCGATAAAATGATAACGATAATTATCGTGAAATAACTTCCTTGATAGAGACACAAAACATTTTCAGTAGAACTTTGATAGAACTCATTTGTTCCGTGTTTTGACAGACAACAGGAAAAGCCAATGAAAATAAGAATACACCGCACTGAACCAGTCATGTGGCTGGAAGTCACGTTTGATTGACACACACAACAGCGCGCGTAGGACCAGCATGCAGCTGAGGTTAAGCCTTAGCACACCTGCTAATGTTTGGGCTAGCACAGCTGTGTAGGAGCCCGGGATGGGCTGCCGAGAGCAGGCTTGCATCGTGGCAGGGATTGGTGGCGGACAGGATGCTGAGCTGGCTCTCTTTCAGTGGTCATATCGACCACTGACACCACAGACCTCTGTCCACCAGTGATGCATTATTTGATTGGTTGTTTAAGACAAATTTATATTAGTTGGCTCAGACTTGATGCGATTTAGGAGCTAGCCAGGTAAAATTAGCAATAGTGACGTAAAAAAAGAGTTAAATGCAGTCTTAGAGATTTAAAGATGCACTGAAACCAGAAAGGCTGCAAAAGATGATTAGCTAATGATGCTGTGATAATTAAATAATTAAAGAAAATTTGACCAAAATATGTCACAAACATTTCATTAATACCTGTGTGGACTGTTAAAATGCGTCAATGACAGCACAACTTTACAATCCTCACAAACGCTACAAACAGTTAAGCCACTGTAATGAACAACTATTACAACAGCAGAGTGATGCATATCTGGTGAAATGGCAGAATGCGGTTATCAGGGAATATAAATCCAGGAAAACTTGCTGTCCAATCAAATTACTCAGTTGGAACTATTTCTGTATGAAGTTGTGTGGCAAAAACAGGCTCAGCTCAAACCACAAAAAAAACTTCTTTTAGTGTTAAAAAATCAGGCCTTGTTTCAGCCAGCTTCTGTTTGGTCTTTTAACAGGAAGCTGCTCCACCAGCATGTTGAGGGAAAAGAAGTATCCCAGGAGGAGAACTTCTTGCCCAAACGCCAGCGAGTTAAAGACCTCTGTCAGAGAGCCGAGTACCAGACGCCCTGCCAGCAGATCGGACAGGTACAGTAGCATGTATTGCGATGTGAAAACTATCTCTGGTAATAAGACCTGAGAATATGTTACTCTGCACAAGTCATTACCTCACTCCTAATTCCATTCATCTTTTGCTGCTGTGCCAAACTGTATAGTATCAATCTAATTCTTTTTAACTGCTCTGTACTAGAATATCTTATTTTTCTCCATATTCTATCAGCTTTAGCCCATGTTTTATCCATGTTTATCTATTACTGTAGTTCCGATTCCTCCAGTAATTTTACATTACATGCACATCCAGAGAGGGATGCTTTAGACGCTTGACTCCCTGCCCCTTTGCCCAAGTGTCCAAAGTGTCCTTTTCCGTGTCCATTTAAATTTTCAACAGTCAGTATAACGAGAGAGTCAGCGCCATGGAAGGTCATTGGATTAACAAATGAGTTACTGTGAGTAACCTTTGGCATCAAACTTTGTTTTATTAATTGATGATGTATATTTATGAAAAGTCAGATTTCAGAGGCTTTACGAGCTCATCAAGAGATTAGGCCAATTTCTGATCTCTCAGTAGTCTCCCAATGATCTCCTGTTGTGTAAAGAGAGTCTCAACCACTGGAAATAGACCCAAAAAGTGGAAAATTCCAGTAAACCCAAACCGTGTAATGCTTAGATAACATAAATGATGGTTTTGAATGATGATGCAAAAAAGTTCCATCATCTTTCCCACAGCAATAGACCATTTCCTGTCGAACTGTGAATATGACAAGATGTAAAAATGCAATAGCAAAATATATCTGAGTCTTAAAATTAGGTTGAAATAGAAAATTTATGTAGTATCAACTACCATTGACCTTGGTAATGAGTTTTTAAAGGTCCCATTGTTTAAAATAAAAGGTGCCTTTGTGGGTTTTAACCTTCTAAATTAAAGTCTCTCTTCAACTTAGAAATATTCATATTCATAAACTTTGACAGAAGCCAATATAGCTCTTCCAGATGTCATTTCCATGTACCAAGATACAGGTTGTCCTTCATTGGATGAAGAGCTGCATGTTGCAGACCTCTGGGCCGGGAGCTTAATTACACCGTGATTAGAAAAGTCCTGACAGTTCACCATAGTTACCAAAAAACACACCTTTTAAAATTGCAGCCTTTTGCTCACCAGCATGGTCAACAAAATGGACGGATGCATGTCAGATCATGTGATGTCTTAAAATGTGACTTGAAAGAAGGACATTTTCCTCCAGAAGTCTGTTTTTGCAGCAGTCTTTTAATTTCCCTTTTTTTTTAACAAACAGTGGAAAGCTGAGACATCCACTGTTTCAGTAAACAAACGGCAGCTTGAAAGAGGCTGAACAGACTCGTGTCACAGAGATGAAAAACCAGATGTCATCACCACAAACGACAGGCGCGCACAATAGCCACGGTAATAAGCGGAACGGCCGAGGCACAGTGGTCCCAACGCTGCAACATCAAAGGCACATGAGTAGAATCAAGATGCAGCTGCACACAAGAAACTTTTTTTTTCCCCTCCGAGGCATTCAGAGAGCCGTGTCACTCTGTGTTTGTGTTCCCGCTTGTTTGAGGTTAATTACACTTGTCGAAAAAAATCCCTTTAGCCAGTTGATTAGTCTCTTAGCAACAGAGTCTGGCGGCTGCTGGATCGCTCTGATAAACAGCCTGAAGAAACCTCTATGTGTGTGTGTGTGTGTGTGTGTGTGTGTGTGTGTGTGTGTGTGTGTGTGTGTGCGCACTCCTCACAATTCAGGCATTTGTTGCTGCCCTCTGTAGACATGTGAATGACTATGGGCAATAGTCAAAATTCATTCAGCTCACACTAATCTGCAAGCAAGCAACTTCAGAGTCCAGAGACAATCAAAGCGCGACGCCAGATGTAAACGTGTGCATTGTGTGTCTCAACATATTCTGAGAGACGCCAACACAATGCACTTTTTCAGCAGTTATGTGTGGGACACTTTTTCCCCACATGTGTTGGTGTGCGTTGTGTTCTGTTGTTGTGTTCTGAGTTCACACTAACGATTAGCCCAGTTAGCTGTGGTTAGCTTACTTTGAAAATTACTTACCCCAGTGCTTTGACTCATTCCTCAGAGTGTATCGTATGCTTCTGTTTACTTCATTTGAGGACGACAATCACAAGGCTGCAAAAAGAACACAAACAAAAGCAGCGCTAGCAGACTAGCAGTAGCCAGTAACAGTGGTTTGAACATGACAGGTGCATGTCAGTAAATTAGAATGTCATCGAAAAGTTGATTTATTTCAGTAATTCAGTTAAAAAATTAATGTATTATATAGATTCAGCTCACACACACGGACACATATGGACATTCTCCAGGATTTTTTGGTAGAAAGCAGAATTCATAGTTTCATTTACCACAGCAAGTCTTCCAGATCCTGAAGCAGCGAAACAGCCCCAGACCATCACGCTACCACCACCATATTTTGCTGTTGATATGATGTTCGGAGTGGTGGCTCAGTTGGTAGAGCATCCAGCCCACACCCGGGAGGCTGGGGTTCAAATCCCGGCTGGGTCATGCCGAAGACCATATAAAAAGTGAAACTTCCTGCTGTCCAGCTTAGTGCGCAGCAATAACGGAATGGAGAAGGGAAATTTGTGGCGGTGCCCTGCATGGCAGCGACCCCTCTGATTCTGTATATGTGTGTGATTAACATTGTAGATAAGAGAAACATAATTTGATCTACTGTACATGATTGGCTGTATGGATTTGAATGACAGTAAAGACGACTTATCCTTATCCTTTTCTGAAATGCTGTGTTACTTTTATGCCAGATGTAATGGGACACACACCTTCCAAAAAGCTGGGGATCATCAAGATGTTTCCTGGCAAAACTGAGATGAACCTTTATGTTCTTTGTGCTCAGCAGTGGTTTTCGTCTTGAAACTCTGGCAGGCAGGCCATTTTTGCCCAGTCTTTTTCTTATGGTGGAGTCATGTACACTGACCTTAACTGAGGCAAGTGAGGCCTGCAGTTCTTTGGATGTTGTTTTGGGGTCTTTTGTGACCTCTTGGATGAGTCGTCACTGCGCTCTTGGGGTAATTTTGGTCAGCCGGCCACTCCTGGGACGGTTCACCCCTGTTCAGTGTTTTCGCCATTTGTGGATAATGGCTCTCACTGTGGTTTGCTGGAGTCCCAAAGCTTTAGAAATGGCTTGATAACCTTTTCCAGACTGATAGATCTCAATTACTTTGTTTCTCATTTATTCCTGAATTTCTTTGGATCGCAGCATGATGTCTAGCTTTTAAGGATCTTTTGGTCAACTTCACTTTGTCAGGCAGGTCATATTTAAGTGATTTCTTGATTGAGAACAGGTGTGGCAGTAATCAGGCCTGGGTGTGGCTTGAGAAACTGAACTCAGCTTTCCAAAGGTGTGACAAACCACAGTTAATTTATGTTTTAACAGGGGGGCAGTCACTTTTTCACACAGGGCCATGCAGGTTTGGATTTTTTTTACTCTTAATAATAAACACCTTCAATTAAAAACTGCATTTTGTGTTTACTTGTGTTATCGTTGTCTAATATTTAAATTTCTTTGCTGATCTGAAACATTTAAGTGTGACAAACATACAAAAAAATGAGAAATCAGGAAGGGGCAAACACTTTTTCACACCGCTGTATATCACTCTGTGTGTAGTGAATCTATATGAGTTTCTTTTTTTAATTGAATTATTAAAGTAAATCAACTCATCTGTGACATTCTGATTTATTGAGATGCACCTGTAGACTTGAAGAAAATATATTTCGCCTTTGTTTTATTATTTCTTTTTTTAGCCATACGTATGTCTGCAAACAAGCTGTGATATATTAGCTGAAAAACTCAATAGGAATGTAGCAGCAAGTGTTACCAAGGTTTAAATTTAACAACAATACCACAACAAAAGAATATACAGTATTACAGGGTGCCACCAGGCGATTTTGAACTGTTTTTATTTTTAATTAAATTTGACATGACTACCAACTCCAAAAACTTCACGCTGTAGAACTTTGTGGCAGAATGAAGTTGCATATGGTCCCATGGGGTGGACGGTGACATTTAAAGAGGTTTTAATGAAGTTATCTTCTAAATTGTGCTCAGTGTTTGCATTAGTTACCAATATCAAAGAGCGGCATTTGGGAACTGCTTGTTTTTGTCTATGGATCAAATGTAACTTTTCATAAGACAGTGTTACTGTCATGCCCGCTGCATAAACTCACAGCGAACATATAAATTGGCAGCGAGCCCAAAATGCAGTGTAAGTAACGTGTTTATTTACAATGGAAAAATGTACAACAGTGTCCAAATAACAGTCTGAATAGAGGAACAATGGGACAACCGGCTACAAGCTGAGTTGGAGTAGGGGAAAATGCCAAGCACGCCCCAGGCTGTGCGGGAGCGGAGAGGAAGGCATAATTAGGGAAGACTTACACTCATGTTGGAGCGGAAAGGCTCTGAGGTAACAACACGATTTAGTCCAGGAAAAAGCCAACAGTTGCGAGCCAGGGTGTCCAAGGTTGACTTAAGCTGCCACACTGACTGCGCACACTGCCTCCCTATAAGAATACAATATACTAATGAGGGCAAGTGGGCACAGCCGTGTGGCAAGCAGGTGTGTAGTTAATTGTACGAATGTGTGTAAGCGTGTGTGAGTGTGTGTGCATGTGTGAGTGTGTGCATTGTGTGCCTGTGTGCATGTGGTGACTGTAGGACTGGCAGAGAGCAAGGCTCAATCTGCCAGCTGGAATTAATAAGACGTAATCAAAACCTAGAGCCACAGGTCATGGACGGGGTGAACGACCCCAAGCATGACAGTTACAGACAGTACACACTTGAATATTAACCCTTTACAACAATGCTTGTGCTTTAAATCCAAACTCTGAATCATACAAACTTAGTAAAAAAGTTTGGTGTCATACCAGACATTTAACAGAATATTCCAGCATCAAATACTGTATTATCTGACAGTATGTTACTGTTGACCGTTACAACATTCTTTTACAATGAGTGCTTCTTTCCATATAAAATTAAGAATTAACTGTATTTGTATATTGTAATGTTGTAGTATCTTAGTCAGTAGCAGCATGTCTTTAGTTTATTTTGCAATTTACCTGGAGAAGATTGATCAACAGATGCCAGAAATGTGATAGTTCATGAAAATCAACACATTGTTACAAAAACTTGCAAAAACCAGGAATAACATTATTATCACCGTATCGCTTGATAATTGTTTTATAACATTGCTAAACATTGCAACATTGCAAATAAATGCATAATGTAGTGTTCATTCTAGGCTTTAATTTAAAAAAAAGTTCAATATTTATATTCTTCTGAAAGCTATAATCATTTTGTATTTCTATTTGTGTTCAATCTGCCTAATATTTGTAACCGTTTGCAATATAACTGAAAATTGACGAAATATGAAAGAAGAAAAAGTTGATCATTTGCATTAACTGTTAGTCCCTTAGGTATGAGAACATATTTCATATGCTATACTCAGTTTTCATGTATAAATGTCCGTACATGATGGGAATAATTTATTCTTCCAATATAATGCATTAACTACTCAATACATACATATTAGGACTATGGCATTTTAAATATTACATGTAGTTAGAACCTGTGCTTATATAGTGCCTTTCTAGTGTCAAAGCACTTCACTAGTACTAAACTATAAGAGACCAATAGCTAGGGACACTTTAGAATCACCAATTAGCCTAACATGGTCTTTGGATTGTGGGAGGAAACCCACACACCACAGGGAGAACATTCAGACTCCACACAGAAAGGTTCCCACCCCTGCCGGTGTTGGGATTCGAACCTGCAACCTTTGAGCTGTTAGGCAGCTGTGCTATCCACTGTACCACCATGCTGCTATAGTGTCCGTCCCTTGCAAAATTGTATTGTATGGTACTCTGATAATCCCCTTCATTAAGACATTTTGAAGTACAAATACTGAAATCTAATTTTGACCTCATGTCAGACATATTAAAGTGTCTTTTTCACTGTGGCATTCGTGAATTGCATGAGATTCAGTTTTGGCTCCAGTGTCCCCATGAATGTCATTTGGTCTTGGCCCACCCACTAGTGATACTAGTCTTGAGGGAACAATATAACATTAAAACAGTTAATAATCTGTTGTCAGGTTTAAACATATTTATTTCAACATATTTATTGTTTAGTTTAGTTTGCCTTGGCCTTAGTTTTATTCTGAAAGTGTTTCCAGTGTTTTTCTGGGATATTTTAGTCTTCCTTGATCCTTGTCTTATTTGGAAGGTATTTTCTGTTTGTTTATGATTTCCAGTTTACTTTTGGATTTAATTTCTGGCAATTCTCTTTAGTCTTTATTCCTGGTTTTATGTCCCCCCCCCCCCCACTTTCTTTTTCTGGTCCTGGTTCCTTGTGTTTCTCTCCCTCCATGTTTGTGTTACCGTCTGTTTGCCCCTGTCCCTCAGTCCCTTGTCTCTGTCGCCCTCATTAGTATGACTCCCTTCACTCGTGCAGCGTTTGAAATGTCCCCTCATTCACTACATAGTGCACTACATTTCAGCTGACTCCCATTTAAATGTAGTACACTATGTAGTGAACAAGTGGACATTTCGAACGCAGTCTATTGCCCTGATTGTCTTTCTTAAGCCTGTTTTCCACTAGCCCAGCACACCTCGGTACGGCTCGATTCACTTCAGTACGGCTCGGAATGCTTCTGTCTCCATTAGCACGGTGTTGTGCTTGTGCAGTGATAGTTTGTGTTAGAAGGTTTTAGAAGCGAGGCGGCGCCAGACTCCCAGCGAGGCGGGGCCACACTCCCGTGACGTTACGCACCCGGCTGAGTCCTTATTTACACGAGACAAAAAATGGAGGATCCAAGGATTATTGCCTTGCTCGCTCTGTGGTTTTATCTCACAATTAAGTCCAGAGAGTTTAACCAGAGAAGACATTTACATATACTTGTACCTACTTTGACTTGTAAGCTTCATCAGTCTCTTCTGCTGCATTTTAAAGTCCAACTGTGCAACTTCTTATAAGTTAACATAAAAAATTTACCCAAAGTTTATAAATTGATCATGTGGTGCTAATTTTTTATGATATTTCAATAAAAAGAACAGAAAGCTTACAAAAACATTTGTTTTTTGGTCTAGTTAAAAATTACATTACCTTTACAATGGTTGACCCCTGACAGGATGATCAGCATCATTTTCATCAGACTAGGCAATGGAATTTCTATGTAATTATACTATTTTATAATTCAGTGTTATAACAGACAAACCACACTTTCCAAAACAATTCCATTTTATTATATACAAAATATTAAAATTAAAAAAAACCTTTGCAACACAACATGAAGGTTAATCGACATTTTATACACGCCGACCACTGAGTGCCTCTACACCAGCTTCCCAAACTGGGTCAGGAAGGCTCGGTTGAATGAATCCGGGCGTGCTGGCACAGTGGACGCGTGGGATGATTCTACAAGGAAAATGCACACAATAAAATACAGCACGAAAGTGCAAGATATACAGAAAAGACAATAGTTTTTAACAAGATTACATAAGCTTATTTCAGCGTATTGTTCACATGAATAATTAAAATAAAAGCTTTAGTCCGCAGTGTGCTACAATAAAGCAGCGATCATCATCCACAAATGAACAGCTTTTTTATTGCATAAATAAACTGAGCGTCTTACCGAATATATTTGCGAAAAAACGCACAATAAAAAAAAATTAAAACTTACCGTTAAAGGACTCCGATGTCGAGACCTCCCGGTATATTTTTTCATTCCGGGTGGCTCCGTCTAACTCGCGCTGGATACGTTCGTCTGACAATGCACTGAGCAGACACTGCACCTCCTTATTGGTCCATGGAACACCCTTATTACGCGAAGCCATTTTTGATAGAGAATAAATGAAAATAGCACAGCAATACACTGAAAAGAAACCGCCAACAGTGGTTGCGTGCTGAGTAATGGCGGTCGTGAAGATTCATTTTTTTTTTTTTCAAAAACTTTATTGAGAAGGTCGTGAAGATTCGGTAGAAGAGGAGGAGAGGGGCGGTTACAACCTGACCAATCAGCGCCGGTTACGACCTGACCAATCAGCGGCGACCAGTCTGTTAACGTCACAACACGGCACAGCTCAGCACTGCTGTACCCTGCCCTTCAGCGGGGCTGAGAATCGTGGCTGCTAAACCGTGTTGGGGCTTGTGGAAAAGCGTACAAAGCGTGCTGAGCCGTCCCATGTCGCACTAAAGCGTGCTAGTGGAAAAGGGCCTTTAAAGCTTAGTCTTGTCTCTCCCCTCGTTGTGGCTCCATAGTTTGATGTTATGTCCATCTGTTCCTCCCGTGCTCCCTGTGTTCACTGGCTCTTTTGTCTACTCCATGGATTGTTTGTTAGTTCTCCATTTCCTCAACTCCTTCGTTTATTTTTTCTCCCATGGTTGTGTTTAATGAGTTTTTTTCCAGCCCCCAAGCCGTGCTTTAATTTCATAGTGTATTCAGTGTTTCAGTCTCATTAGTTTTCCTGTTTTGTACCACCATCTTTGTTTGTTTAATTAATAAATCTTGTGCAGCTGCCTTCCTGCCTGCATCTGGGTCCTACAGTGGTGTGAAAAAGTGTTTGCCCCCCTTCCTGATTTCTCATTTTTTGTATGTTTGGCACTCTTAAATGTTTCAGATCATCAAACAAATTTAAATATTAGACAAAGATAACACAAATAAACACAAAATGCAGTTTTTAATTGAAGGTGTTTATTAGTAAGAGTAAAAAAAAATCCAAACCTGCATGGCCCTGTGTGAAAAAGTGATTGCCCCCCTGTTAAAACATAAATTAACTGTGGTTTGTCACACCTTTGAAAAGCTGAGTTCAATTTTCTAGCCATTTCTAAAACTTTAGGACTCCAGCAAACCACAGTGAGAGCCATTATCCACAAATGGCAAAAACATGGAACAGTGGTGAACCTTCCCAGGAGTGGCCAGCCGACAAAAACTATCCCAAGAGCGCAGTGACGACTCATCCAAGAGGTCACAATAGACCTCACAACAACATCCAAAGAACTGCAGGCCTCACTTGCCTCAGTTCAGGTCAGTGTTCATGACTTCACCATAAGAAAGAGATTGGACAAAAATGGCCTGCATGGCAGAGTTCCAAGATGAAAACCACTGCTGAGCAAAAAGAACATTAAGGCTCATCTCAGTTTTGCCAGAAAATATCTTGATGATCCCTAAGACTTTTGGGAAAATACTCAAAAAAAAGTTGAACTTTTTGGAAGGTGTGTGTCCCATTACATCCGGCAGAAAAGTAACAGCATTTCAGAAAAGGAACATCATACCAACAGTAAAATATGGTGGTGGTAGTGTGATGGTGTGGGGCTGTTTTGTTGCTTCAGGACATGGAAGACTTGCTGTGGTAAATGGAACCATGAATTCTGCTGTCCTCAAGCTGAAGTGCACTTGGGCTCTACAGCAGGACGATGATCCAAAACACACCAGCAAGTCCACCTCTGAATGGCTTAAGAAAAACAAAAGCGAAGACTTTGGAGTGGCCTAGTCAAAGTCCTGACCTGAATCCGATTGAAATGCTGCGGCATGACCTTAAAAAGGGGGTTCATGCTCGAAAACCCTCCAGTATGGCTGAATTACAACAATTCTGCAAAGATGAGTGGGCCAAAATTCCTCCACAGTGCTGTAAAAGACTCATTGCCAGTTATCGCAAATGCTTGATTGCAGTTGTTGCTGCTAAGGGTGGCCCAACGAGTTGTTAGGTTTAGGGGCAATCACTTTTTCACACAGGGTCATGTAGGTTTGGATTTTTTTTTTCCATTAATCGTAAACACCTTCATTTAAAAACTGCATTTTATGTTTACTTGTGTTATCTTTGTCTAATATTTAAATTTGTTTGATGATCTGAAACATTTAAGTGTGACAAACATACAAAAAAAATGAGAAATCAGGAAGGGGGCAAACACTTTTTCACACCACTGTACTTTGCCTTCTCCCTGCTCCAAACCACAATAAAACCGATACTTGGAGAGATAACATAAAAGTTCCCCAACACGCAGGAATAAAACAAGTGTCCCCCTCAAACTGATAGGTCCAAGTTAAATTAGACCTAACCAGGTCCTCGTTCCTCAGTTGTGTGGAGGTCAGATTCACTATCAGCAACAAATGGAGGGAAGGGGCCGGGGTTGGAGTTGATTTAAGGTGTGTTCAGGCCAAACGCAACTAAATTTAGTCACAAGATGCGAGCGCATTAACCCAGTGTATTTGCACAAGTAAATTTTAACGCACAACTAAATTTACTAGTGCAGACAGACATGGGGACAGTTCCAACAGATTTTTTATATTATAATCATGCAAACACACACTAAAGGAGTGTGATTTCACACAGTGATGATGCTGACACGAAATCTCACAGAATCTTATGTGATCAAATGCGATCATGTGACATTCATACATGACTTCAGAATAAAAACATATGGAGGCCTGTCGTGTTGTCAGCTGGCTGGTGTTCGGTTTGGTTGTGGAAAAATGAGAGAATCTGGGTGAAACCCTGGCTTAGAAGACAGTATAGGGATGACTGTTACACCTGGCAGTGTGAGCTTGGAGGTGACCACGTAGCATCTAGTTGGTGCCACTTCCAGGTTGGCTCACTCTCATCGGCTGTGTCGGTGGCAATTGTATTGCTCCCACTCGACCAGGGGGAATAAATTAATAATACTGACACCACACGTTTATGGATAAATAATTACTGCAATGAACCACCACCCCAGCCCCCACCTGACAATTGCTATGGGAGGCAATCCAGGTCAAAATTTGGCATAAAATCCTCCCATGTGTGAGCAGCCTAAAGCAGGACTTAAAAGTCTTAATTACAGGCAGCCACCAGAGGACAATCAAGATGCACATACTTCACTTTTGGAAAGCCTTTTGTTGTCCTCTTAAAATGTTTATTTTGTTTTTATTATTATACCACACACAACAAAGTTTGTTTTTGACCCATCCATTTGTTCATCAATTGCTTTGTTTCTTTGACAACATGTCACCACTTTAGCGCCTACATTTCTGATTGGATCGACTTCAGGTTCGTAAACAAGCTTTAAATCACGGATGTATTGATTCTCATGTTGGGCGCCGACACACGAGTGCCCGATGACCCGATTAATGGTGATTCTTTTCATGGGGGATTAAACCTGTTCTTCGGCGACAGGCTGGATTGCAGGTTTGACACGTTTATCAGGAGGTTGCTGCAGTGTTGCTGGCTTTCCTTCTGGCCCTCTTAGAAAGTTAGAAAGTCTTGTCCTGCACTCTTCAGAAATTTGGACATCCTCACAGCAGGTGTTATGCTATGTTGCACACACCTGAGCAATTTATTCCCAAGTGTCAGGACTGATCCTGCAAGCCTTAAGGTTCTGTTTGAAGGTCTCCTCGTACCTTAATCTTGGCCTGCCTGCTGCTCTCCTTCCACTGCTCAGCTAGCTAAAGAGACAGCTTTTGGAATTCTCCATTCTAATGAGGTGTCCCACCCAATGAAGCTGCACCTTAACAATCTGGCTTTCCACACTGGGGATATGGAAACGTTCTAGGACCTCAACATGCCACTTAATACCACAAATAGGTTCTAGGCAGTGTTGCTGAAACTCCTTCAGGAGCTTCATATTAATAAATAAAGGTTGTCCAAGTCTCACAGCTGTACAGAAAGGTGGAAAGAACCACTTCCTTGTGCACGTTGACTTTTGCACAGTTTCACACCATGCTCATCATACAGTCTACATCTGAGCATTCAAAATGTATTACTAGCTTTAGCTATGTACTGTTATCGCGTCATCTATGGATGTGGAATTTGGCAAATCAATAACAAGTCAATACCTTGGACTCATTCAAATTTCACACACAGCTTATGACGGGTTCCGTTTTTGGGGAGGTAGACTTTTTTTCCCGGCCATTTTATGTTGATTTTTTTCTCCTTAGGCTCCACTGATGTGCAGATGGGTGGGGTATGTGAGCTTGCTCACTAAAGCTTGCTTCACACTAAAGCGTTTGGACCGACCTTTACAGACGTTTTGAAAACTCAAAGAAATTAGTCCAAATGTTGGTGAAATTACATTCGTGAACAGGTTTTTTTTAATCCAGCGCACACCAAACTTTATGGACTTTTACAAACTGTAATGGAGCTTTTTAACTCCACAGCCTTGCTTGGCCGTGGATGAGAGCTGTCCACTACAGTTCAGAGATGATGCCAGCCTCTCTCTTTGTCCATGAGTTTGAGAGTTGTAACATTTCCTTTAGTGACATTATCATCAATCATCTGAGCTTCTCTTTTAAACCAAGAAAAAGTGAGTCCTTCGTCGCAGCCTGAGTTCTATTAATCTGTTCTGGTAAATGGAGAATTGTAGATTTAATTCAAGACAACTGCTGGGATATTTTCATTTGAATCATTCTTTTAAAAGAATGACACTGAATGAGGTCAGCAATGGAAGCTGAGGCAATAAATCCTGCAGAATGATTATGCACGGAGCAGAAAATTAAAACAGTAAATTTCGCAATGAGGAGATTTTTTTTTTTTGGGGGGGGGGGGCTATATATATATATTTTTTTCTTTTTTTAGTTCCCCTTCTCTTGCTTTTGGCATTCCAGCACCATGGACAGTGACACGTGTTTCTCTTGTGTCCGTGCATGTTTACAGTGAGTTTCGGTCTAAAAACATCTGCTTCTACCAGCAATCCAGTCAGCGTTTGGCAATGGAGCTTAACTTAGACTGACTCACACTGGCTCTGCACAACTTAGCCCAGCACCCAGGAACTTTTACAAACTGAGCACAGCTTTCACCAAGGTTTATTTCCAAATGTCGGTAAATTTTCAGCATGCTTAAAATTTTCAAAGAAGGCGACTTTTGCCAGCATTTGCCAAGAATCATCAACTATCATTAACTTTTACCAACCTTTGCCAGCAGAGCCAGACATTTGCCAAAACGTCAGTAAAAGTCAGTCCAAACGTTGCAGTGTGAATCCACCTTAAGGTTCTTTCATTTTTGATTGCAGCTATCTAATCATAAACCTTTCCTGGATCATTCATAACCCATCCTACCTCTGAGGTCCCATGCTGATTCCACGTAAAATGAGCTCATCGATTACAATTCATTATTCATTCTCCTCTGTGTTTTTATGTGTAGAAGTGGCAGTGTGTGGAGGACGCCACGGGGAAGTTGCGGCTCTTCAAATGTAAGAACGAAGGCAGTGTGGAGCCGAGGAGCTTCCAGAGAGGGGTGGTTGGTCGCCAGCATCCAGTGAGCATCAAGTCCCAGCTGTACCTCTCGAACTCTGACGGCTGTCACTGCGATCTCCGTGACCTTCGACCTCTAAACCTGCGACCCTCAATGATGAAGCCGTTCAACAAGAAACCTTTCTTCTCCAAGAAGAGTGAGTGAATAGCTCGGCACAACAGGGGGCAGCTATTATACACTGGTCAGATTTTATACCATTTTATAGAGGCTAAATGATTATACAGTTAGTTTTGACCAAGCAAGTTGATTGGACATTTTTAATTCCACAACTTACTGCATTTCCTGATAACCTCAGTCACAGTTCACTTTGCTTCAGTAGTTGTCTTTTATTTATTAAGTACACCGTTGGTGCTTCCTAATGTGAGAAATAAGCTAAAGGTAATGCTATGTGCAGTACCTTCTTTTCCATAGTGGGGAGTTGTTGGACAGGAGACGTCACAAACAACATGTGTCTGCTTACGTTGTTTTCCTTCAGGCTTATGCTAAGAGTTAGCCTACTTATCTGCATTTTGGTACTTTAAATGGGTTGCAGTGGACTTTCTATTAAAGTCCAACAGCTAATCATTTTTTATTAAAGCCTTAGGGTCTAATCAGTGTCCATAGCAGTTTTGAGGTATGGCAGTTGTCCATTCATAATACGCGTAATCTCTAGTTCACATGTAAGTAATGTCAGTGGCAGCCAAGAGCCACAAAACTGATTTGAACAGCTGCAATCCAAAAGCAGAAGAGCACAGTGACAAAACATTTTTTAAAAATGGTGGAGGTGTGTGAGTACGAGGACAAACATGAGAAACAGGAGCTTTTGTTGGTAATATTGTTAGCAACTGAGAGGAAAACAGACAGGTAAAAAGATGTTCCCTCCTCAAACCTGGCATCCATGTCATTTCTTAGTCTCCTCTTGTCGAAAATGGCACTACTACGTCTCCTCGGTGGGAGATTTCCTGGTGCATGCGCACTTCACCGCGGATCATTTTTATTGTGCTGCACGTGATCAGTCTGTGTTCACCCTTTGCGAAAGTGAAGATGACGGAATTTACATCGCACACATGTGCTTTATAGCATAAAACACGCTTCTGACTCTACTTCATCCAAAGATGGCATGAAGAATTCAGTGAAGTAAAGGTTAAATGAAAGTGGGATGCTGGTGCTTAAATAACCTCCACACGAGCGATTGCTGTTTGTTGCAGCCATTCTTTACTAACAAGATGGATGAGCTCAGCCCCTCGGATTAGCTCATCAAGTACTGGCTTCATCCAGGAATCCCAATCACAGCTGTTATGAGCTACAGTAGCTAGCGAGCTGCAAGGCCACTCAAGCAAAGCGACTTCACCCATGGACTCCTTTTAAAAGTGTTTATATACAGTCATGTGAAAAAATTAGGACACCCCATTAAATATTCAATTCTTTATTAATAAATGTTCACATATCTATGTCTAACCTTGTTTTTGTTTTTATTTGCATTTTTAACATTTATTTTAGCCATTTTAAGTGGGAATGAATGTGGGGGTGTCCTAAAAAGATGGGGGGTGTCCTAATTATAAGTTGCTTTCTGACTGACCATTTCATGAAACTGCTTGCAAAGTGTTTAAGTACCACTAGCTTTTGCTGGACTAGCGGCACATTCTTGGCAGATAGAGGTATTATCAGTGGCGAGGAAAGGCCAAGACAAACCGACTCCAGTATCTGTTGCAGTGACTGACCAGATGATAGGTTTGTTTATCACTGCTCTTTGTGTAGTGCATGTCACGATGCACCGATTGGCAAAAGTCCACCACAGACTTTGCGACAGATGTGCTTATCTGCCAGGATGTCCAGTCTCACCCTGTGTAACTGGGAGTCGTCCCCCACAGACCTGTGACAGATACTGTTTTTAGTTCTGCCAGGATGCTCAGTTTCACCCTCCACACCCTCGGAAAGGCGGGGTTGCTGGTTGAGTCGCCGACGGCCCAACCCAATTGGAAGATAAGGAAGATAAATAGGAAGGTTCTGGAACAGATACAAAAACCTTGGCAGTACAACCATTTTTATGACATTGATGCAGCCAGTTAATGAGTGGGAAAGAAGTCTCCATTTTCTGATGATATCTTTTAGATTGTCAGTCTTATCCAAATAGTTCAGTTTCATTAACAAACCAACCAACAAACAAACAAACCAGTGGTAACTAATAGAAAGTCTCAAATTCAAGTGAAGAAGTGCAGTATTTAAGAGAAAAAAGGTCCTTTTCTTACAACTTGATTGTACCTTTACTTTAATGGTCAAATATATTTTCCAACTCATGCATTTTTTAAGTTTCTTTTTTTTTCCCCCCAAGAAATGCCCAAAAGAGCTCAACATCGCTCATTGCAACTGTCTCTCAGCTGGAGATGTATGGAGTGATATTAATGACAAAAATTTAAGAGCATTTTCCTCCAATTTGACAGAGCACAGTTCAGATTTGAAAGCACAAAACACACCCTCACACTTATAAACACTGTTGGTGCTCAAAATATCTTCTCTCACACGTGAGCCCTCCTGCTTGCACTCAGACTTCTTCTGCTTTCTCTCAAAACTTTTCCTCTTGGATTTCTGTGTTTTGTACCTGGGTGGCGGCGTATCAAATATCCAGCCAGTCAGATGCCACCATAGCTTTTGAGGTGTGTTTGTTGTATGTCAAGGCATCTCCCCACAGACGCGAAGTGTAGTAATGTTAATTTAAATAACAGATACTGACTCTAAAAACACTTTATGGGCTTAACCCTGTAAATATAGCAGGATTAAAATAATATCTAATTGTTGAAATGATGTTTTCAGTCTTGAAAATCACCGTATTAGTGTGTCATGTCACTGAGTCAGAGGGAGATTAACGGCAGAGCCTTCATTCATTCATTCAGGTGTTGGAGGTTTTTGTTTTGGCTCGTATACTGTATTAATCCCAGAGGGAAGGTGGTGGTAGCTCACAGTCCAGGAGATGCTCCCAATAGGTGATTCTGCTGCTCATCACTTGCTTGTGGAGATTTCCAGCATAACTGGTGTTTCAAGAACTAGATGCTCTTCTCTGAGAGCTGTTTTTGCTACGCAGTGTTCAGCGGAATCAGGAAGCTGACAAAGGTAAATAACGTGTGCCAATATTGGCTATTTAGCATCATAGCAGATGTAATTAAGATGAAATAAGAATGAAGCATTCTGCCTTAGCTGAGTTACTAATAAGAATGTAGGCCTTTAATGTTTCATGTAAAGCACTTTGAATTGTCTTGTACACGAAATGTGTTACACACATGAACTTGCCTTGCAAGGAGAAAGGTTCACATATGAGAGAAGATATTTTGAGTACAAGCAGTAATTTTTTTGAGTACAAACAGGGCTATATTTTTTAAGTGTGAGGGCGTTTTATGTTCTCAAATCTGAACTGTGCTCTCAAATCAGAAAAATGCTCTTCAATTTTTCCATAGTCAGGTAGCCTTTTCTGGTAAAACTCATGGTTTGTTTAATTTTTAAATACTGAGACATTGTTGGAGAATCTGAATTTTGTCCTCCAGGAGAGAAATTTTGTAAATTAATGCTTGAAATGTTTTTTTGTTTTTGTTTTTGTTTTTTGGGGCTGTTTCTCCCAGCAGAAGCACGATCAGTCCACAGTTGTGGTTTAGTTTTGCAATGCTGCCCTCTGTTGTTAGAGAACTGAACTGCATCAGCTTTATGACGCAAGTGTCGACATTCATTTTAAAATGAATGTGATCTGGTTTAATATTAATAATTTCCTCTCTAATGATATTTTACCTCTTTATTTAAAGAATAGATAGATAGATAGAGCCACAAAACAAAATGTAAATGAACATAAACTTTTGTCTTTCTTAGAAGTTTTTTTTCTTTGCTATTTTTCTTCTAAATTTGAGTCTCATGTAAATTTTAGGATTTTTTTCATTAAATTGAAACCTTTCTCTTAAATTCACATTTTCTTTTACATTTTCAACATTTTCCCAATAATTTTGTGAAGATTTTACTTGTAAATTTCTTGGACTTGAATTTCTGGTAAAATTGGGACTTTTTCTCTCAGAAATTATAGCTTTTTCTTGAAAATGTAATTTTCCATGAAAATGTGCACATTTTTCTCTTAAATTCACAGTTTTTTTCTACTATTAAGTACTTTTTTAATTTTTATTCTGTGAGTTGTTTTTTTTTTCTTTTTTTCAGGGACATAGGGACCCACTAGTTTGTGTGTGTGTGCGCACATGTTGTGTGTGTGTGATCAATTTATGGGAAAAATCTCAAAAAATTATGAAAAGGTAAAAATTCGTGGGGAAAAAAGTCACAAATTAAAAAAGAAAATAATTTTTAAAAATCCCAAATCTATGAGAAACATTTCAAAATTGCAAGACAAATGTCATTAATTTATGTTAAAAAAAAGTCACAAATCACAAGATAAAAGTCTAAAATTTCACCAGAAAACTTGCTAATTTGTGAGAAAAAATATTGCAGTTTAATGGGGGAAAAGTTGCAAATTTACAAGATAAAAGTAATAAATTATGAGGGGAAAAAAATTAATAAGCTTAGGAGAAAGAAGTTGCAACTTTACAAGGAAAGAAAGGGTTTTAATTCTCCCCCAAAATATGTTGAGGTAGCTTGTAACTTGGGGCAGCTACAAGGGAGCTGATGGGGCCACAGCATTTGTGTCCTCTTTATAGCCAGAAACTGCTGTCTAAAGCAGGGTTTTTCAAGCAGGTGCCCTGGGTTCTGTAGGCACCCATGCACAACAACGACAAATTATCTGTACTTTTTTGGACCAATTAGCAAGTGAAATTTCCCACAAAAACCTGAATGTACCAGGGCACCCTGGCTGAAAAACACTGGTCTGAAGTACTGTCTTTTTCTCTCTCCCCTTGTGCCTCATGCGTCCAATACCTTGAGACGACCTTTTTTGTTATTAGGCATTTTATAATTCAAGTCGACTTGTGTTGAATTGTATTGGAGTATGAAGTGAGGTGTTGAACCCCTCTGTACTTGTGTGTCAGAGTTCAAGACGCTGAAGAAAGGCTACTCCAGGAACCGTTACAGCCGCTCCCTGTCCGCCGGAAACGGTTACACCGGAAACAGCAGCTTGTTGGGAGAGCCAATCAGAGATGAGTTGGAGGACGAATTCAGCGGGATGGGAGGAGTTCCTCTTGCCGGGGTCCCACCCAACTCCGTTAAAGTCACTCACAGGTCAGTCACGTTTGTTCTTTCAACAGTTTAGAGTTTCTCATGAAGGTTTCAGTGACGGCAACCTAAAGACGTCACTCACAAGTGTCCGGTAGCAGTGTCCCAAATATCTGTCTCTATGGACACTATAGTCTAGCATTGTGATTTTCAACCTTTTTTGAGCCACAACACCCTTTTTACATTGAAAAATGTCCTGCAGCACCCCACCAACTGTAATGTTATGACACATTGTAGCCTATTACAGCATATGAAATGGCATTGGCAGACGTGCTGTTCTCGGCACAACACCGGTGGGGCTCCTTGGCATTTTGTGTCCACCACTTGTTTGGTGCTGGGGGTAGCCGATGTGGGGATGTAGTTTCTGGAGGGGGTGGTGATATTTTCCCTCCCAGTGTACCCCTCTGGATGGTGGCACTCAGAGATCACATACCTTGGCCAAGGCCCTAACTCGGAATGTTAAAAACAGACTCTGGTGGATATACAGGTGCATCTCAAAAGATTAGAATATCATCAAAAAGTTCATTTATTTCATTAATTAAATTTTAAAAAGTTAAACTCATATATTTTATAGATTAATTACACACAGAGTGATATATTTCAAGTGTTTGTTTCTTTTAATTTTGAGGATTATGGCTACAGATAATGAAAACCCAAAATTCAGTATCTCAGAAAATTAGAATATTACATAATACCAAGAAGAAAAAAATGGATTTTGAATAGAAATTTTGGCTGACTGAAAAGTATGTCCATGTACAAAATCAATACTTGGTCAGGGCTCCTATTTCATCAATGCTGCGTGGCATGAGGACGTTCAGCCTGTGGCACTGCTGAGGTGTTATGGAAGTCCAGGTTGCTATAATAGCAGCCTTCAGCTCGTCTACATTGTTGGGTCTGGTGTCTCTCATCTTCCTCTTGACAAGACACCATAGATTCCCTTTGGGGTTTAGGTCAGGAGAGTTTGCTGGCCAATACAGCACAGTGATACCATGATCAGTAAACCAGGTTTTGGTACTTTTGGCAGTATGGGCAGGTGCCAAGTCCTGCTGGAAAATGAAATCAGCTTCTCCATAAAGCTTGTCAGCAGAGGGAAGCATGAAGTGCTCTAAAATTTCCTCTTTGACGACTGTGTTCACTTTACACTTGGTAGTGGACTAACACCAGCAGATGACATGGCTCCTCAAATCAGGTGCCAAGTCCTGCCATGTGGAAATCAAGGTCCCAGAGTCTGGAGGAAGAGGAAAGCACAGAACCCAAGTTGCTTGAGGTCCAGTGTGAAGTTTCCACAGTCAGTGATGATTTGGGGAGCCATGACATCTGCTGGTGTTGGTCCACTGTGTTTTATCAAGTCCAACGTCAGCCTCCTTAGCCGCAGTAAAAAGTCCAAAAGTTAAAGTAAAAACTTTCGAAGTCAATCTCTTTAAAATTATACTTAAAAGAAGTCATACATTACATACAAAATGTCTTAAATTTTTTGAGAACTTTGCAAATATATGAGGATAAAGTATCAAATAATGGTCAGTAGTAGAGCAGCGGGTGGGTATCAAGGCTGTGCTGGGTTGGGTTTACTATGCAATGTCCAGTCCAATCCGGAACAGACAATTTTGCTTTTTGGAGTGAAAAACTATATCGAGGCTGTGTGGGGTTTATTTAGACAAGTGAGTGTTATGATTATTGTTATTTTTTTTTATAATCACGTCACCAGTAGATGTCTTTCGGAAGGTTAAAACCTGCAAAACCACAATTTTTCAGTCAGTGACCCAGTTAAGTAAATTTTTGAAGAAAAAAACAGTACTTTTACTCAAGAACTCAAGTACTCTTCTTTGAAAACTGGTTTTCAATGAAGGTTTTATCCCTGTTTTCCTGCAGATGTTCCATCCTATCTAATGCCACAGTGAAGTGTGACACTGGAGTTTATCAGTCTCTGCAGGCCTGGAAGGACCACAAGCTGCATATTGATCATGAGGTAACAGCACGCTCACTTCTCCTGCAGCAATTAGAGCAGAGTTTTAGTACACACAAAAAAAACATTTCAAAACTAAATTATATGTAGAAATTAAGAGCCCCTGAATTATAAAAACAAAAAACAAAAACGTTTTCTGCAGGAACTTCTTTTTACCATCAATCCTGTCACTATTATGTCAAGAAATGAAATGTCACTAAAAGGTAAACGTACCCAGGTAGCCAAAATGTTTTGGACCAAATCTGGCAGGCCAGAAGGCTAGAGTCACGCCAGATGTAGGACTGAATGATGCACCAGAATCTGTCCGACACACACAGATGTGGGCCAAGTCCCCTGCATCTGGCAAGCAAATATTAATATTTATATTATAAGTACTGATGAAATGGATTAATGTGTGTAATTGTACATAAATACAGTACAGGGAAATCTCCTCCACTCCCATCATCATCAGCAGATCTGTATCCTGTTCTAAATGGGCCATAACCCAGCTGGATCCAGCAACCGTTACCGGAGTGGTGACCTAGTTGGTAGAGCATCCGCCCCACATCTGGAAGGCCAGAGTTCAAATCCCGGCCGGGTCATGCCAAAGACCATATAAAAGTTGAACTTCCTGTCGTCCAGCTTGGTGCTCAGCAATAATGGAACGGAGGAGGGAATTTGTGGCGGCGCCTTGCATGGCAGCGACCCCTCTGATTCTAGATGTGATTAACATTGTAGATAAGAGAAACGTAATTCCGTTCTACTGTACACGATTGGCTGTATGGATTGAATGACAATAAAGTTGGCTTTACTTTTAACGGCCCAGATCTGGCTAGGTTTTGGCAAGCCGTTACCAGAGCACAGCCAAAGGTGCCAGAACTCAACCAGAATCGGCCCGATTCTGTTGGCTACCTGATAGCTGCCCTCTGCCGTCTCAAGTGGATGGGAGTGTGCACACTACAGCAGTGGACACTGCTGTCCAGTTTAGTTAGAATCATTTTTAAAACTATAATTTTATAGTTATAGTCATTTGGTAGGGCTGGACGATATTGCTTTAATTTAAAATGTATTGATATATTCTCACCCGTGATACAGTATCCTTCATAATGATACTCTTGTCTGCTTTCTCCTTTCCATCTGTCCTGCAACTTCACTCCACTCCAAACACGTAACAGCAGCTCCCCCACCAGCTCACTCCAGCTCCCGACCCGCGTCCAGAGGATCACTGCCAAAAAAATTCACTTTATAGAGCAGCAGTCCCTAACCTTTTTTGCTTCACGAACTGGTAACAAGTCACATGAGGCGGTCAACTAAAAATGAATGAAATAAACCCACAATTATACCCGAACAGACCCCAGAGCTATTCCACGCTGGCTGCCAGGCAGGGGAGGCAGTCAGGGCACCGTCTCAGAGGGCATCCCACCATGAACGCAAGCCTTCGGCCTCTAGATCAATTTTTCTCCCCAAGACTGTACTGGTGAATATGCTGTAGGCTGGGTGTCCATCCAGTGTGTTTTCTCCCACTCTGAGCATCTGTTTTCTGTTCAGTTTATATGTAGTCCAGCGTTTTCTCCTCATCCACTCAGATAAAAAAAGATCTCAGCAGGTGATTTCATTTTGTTGCTGTACAACTGTTGCAGATCACCACAGACTTCATCTGGCCATTGGTGACTTGAGTGTAGTACTGAATGAATATGTAAAATACCGATGCTTAATGTTCAGTAAAACATTTAGTTTACAGCAGAGGTGTCAAACATATGGCCCACGGTCCCAAACCTGCCCGTAGAAAGAGTAGCAAACACAACACTGAGACTCCGAATTAACAGCAGAGGGCACCCCTGTCCACCAGTGATGCACTGGTTCATTCATTGTTAAAGACAAATTTACATGAGTTAGTTCAGCTTTGTTTCCCAGGGAAGGGAACACTGCCAGCAGTGTGACAGCACAGTTCAGAGGTTAAATTAAAAAAAAAGTGACCTACATTCTGCTCACCAAAGGAGAGGATACATAAATATATGAATGCTCAATACAGCCGTGGACAAAATTGTTGGTACCCCTCTGTTAATGAAAGAAAAACCTACAATGGTCACAGAAATAACTTGAATCTGACAAAAGTGGTAATAAATAAAAATTCTATGAAAATTAACCAATGAAAATCAGACAATGTTTTTGAATTGTGGTTCAACAGAATTATTTTAAAAAACAAACTCATGAAACAGGCCTGGACAAAAATGTTGGTACCCCTAGGAAAGATTGAAAATAATGTGACCATAGGGACATGTTCAACCAAGATGTGTCCTCTAATTAACATCACAGGTGTCTACAAACTTGTAATCAGTCAGTCGGCCTATTTAAAGGGTGACAAGTAGTCACTGTGCTGTTTGGTGACATGGTGTGTACCACACTAAACATGGACCAGAGGAAGCAAAGGAGAGAGTTGTCTCAGGAGTTTACAAAGATTAATTCATTTCTTCATTTATTCAACTTTGCGGGGGGTCTGGAGCCTATCCCAACATCTTTTGGTGAGAGGTGAGGTACATTGTGGACAGTTCGCCAGTGAATGAATAAATGATTGAATGAAAGATCAGATAAGGTATTACGACAGATTTTTGCAAAAATCAGTCCTTCAGAATAACGGACACAGAAGTACTTGCACATTCACACCTTTTAAACACACTGCTGAAATAGCAGTTGATAATGCACTGTTGACTTTTGACCTGCTTGTAGCAGATCTAAAGAACACTGGAACAAAACACACCATAAATAGCAAGGTGCTTAAATTGCCCGAGCCTCACCCATTTTAAATCAGTCCCCTCCTATGAGTGCAAGTGGTGTGCACAATCGGCCACTAATTAGGTGGTAATGACGCTAACAGAAACTAACAAAAGCACCAGTGCAAGGTGCAAATTCATGCTTTAGATCGTCGTAATAGGGTCCAAAGGGAGTGTGTGCATTGCATGCATATTATCAGGCACATCTGTTGATTGGCAGCCTGTTTTGCCAGTCACTGAGCTGTACTGTCATTTTTTTTTTTTTCAGGTGTTACACAACAAATGTTGTTGTACAGGCGCGTAAAATTACAATAAAGCTCTTCTATTAAAAATAGTCTTTACTGAGATTGTGAAAAATTTGAGCAAAAGTTAAAGCAACAAATGCTCTTATCAGTTTAAGTGAATACCAGGCTTCCTCTCTTACCAGATTGAGACTCTGCAGACTAAGATCAAGAATCTGCGAGAGGTCAGAGGTCATCTTAAGAAGGCCCGGCCCATGAAGTGTGACTGCAATAAATACCTGTGAGTACATCATGAACAAGCACCTCACACCAGGATAAATAGACGACACTTTGAAGCTAAAGGTCGGTGCGGTTCTTTGTGTGTCATTCAGGTACAAATCCAAACTGAAGAACAAGCTGATGTACAGAGAAGGCGGCGTACATCCTTTCAGGTCGAAAAAAAAAATACGGGCATTCCTGCTCCACTCAGTACAAGCTGTTTTTTTTATTTGTCTTAAACAGGTAAATTCTTTTTTCTCTCTGCATGTGCTCATGTGGGCAGGAAGGGCGGGGCTCGAGACAAGAAGGTGTGGCTTCTAAAGGAGCAGAAGAGGAGGAAAAAGATGAGGAAGCTGATCAAGAGAATCCGAAACAATGATACGTGTTCGATGCCCGGGCTGACGTGCTTCACACATGACAACCAGCACTGGCACACCCCGCCTTTCTGGACACGTAAGACGCATGAGTTTCTCATTTCATGTATGTAGAGGTGGGCAATGAAAAGTTACATTTACTCAAGTAAAGTTGTTGGGGTTTGTTAATGAGCCAAAGCTTGTTTACAATACAGTCGTGTGAAAAAATTAAGACACGCCATTAAATATTCAGTTCTTTATTAAGAAATGTTCTCATATTGATGTCTGATCTTGTTTTTATTTATCTCTGGAAAAGAAGGTGATTTAATTGCAGGTAAATAACAAAAATTAACCTTGTTTTACTCATTAAACAAAAGATATCAACAAAAATGCGTATTCTGAGGAAAAAGTTAGGACACCCTACCACCTAATAGCTAGTGTTACCCCCTTTGGCTGAAATAACTTCAGTGAGATGCTTCTTGTAGCCGTCTACCAGTCTCTGACATCGGTCTGAGGAAAGTTTGCCTCACTCCTCAACACAGAATTCTTTCAGCTGTGAGATGTTTGAGGGGTTTCTTGTTTCAAGTCAGCCAACAGCGCCTCAGTGGGATTAATTTTTATTTTTTTTTTTTATTTTGTATACTTTATTGATCCCCAGAGGGGAAATTGAGGGCATCCACCTGGATGGATGAAGCAGCCACGGTACGGCGCTGTCTCTTAACCATTCACACACACATTCACACCTAGGGCCACTTTAGAGTCTCAAATTAACCTAACCTGCATGTTTTTGGCCTGTGGGAGGAAACCGGAGAAATCCCGGAGTAGACCCACGCAGATACGGGGAGAACATGCAAACTCCACACAGATCACTGTTGGCCAGGGGCTGGGATCGAACCAGGGATCCCATGGCCAAGGGTGAGTTGCTGTGCTGGTGCAGTGCTAACCATTGCGCCACCGCACCGTGGTGATCTGGGCTTTGACTCGGCCATTCCAGGACTCTCCGTTTCTCTGGTTTTAGCCAGTCCTTGGTGGATTTACTGGTATGTTTTGGCTCATTGTCATGTTGCAGGGTCCAGTTCTGCTTCAGCTTTAATTTTTTTACAGATGGTCTCACGTGGTCCTCAAGCACCCTCTGATACACGGTAGAATTCATAGTGGATTCTACAGTGCGTCTGGAAAGTATTCACAGCGCTTCACTTTTTCCACATTTTGTTATGTTACAGCCTTATTCCAGAAGGGATTAAATTCATTTTTTTCCTCAAAATTCTACACACAATACCCCACAATGACAATGTGAAAAAAAGGTGGTTTTTTTTAGATTTTTGCAAATTTATTAAGAATAAAATCTAAGAAATCACATGTACATAAGTATTCACAGCCTTTGCTCAATACTTTGTTGATGCACCTTTGGCAGCAATTACAGCCTCAAGTCTTTTTGAATGTGATGCCACAAGCTTGGCACATCTATCTTTGGGCAGTTTGGCCCATTCCTCTTTGCAGCACCTCTCAAGCTCTATCAGGTTGGATGGAAAGTGTCGATGCACAGCCATTTTCAGATCTCTCCAGAGATATTCAATTGGATTCAAGTCTGGGCTCTGGCCGGGCCACTCAAGGACATTGACAAAGTTGTCCTGAAGCCACTCCTTTGATGTCTTGGCTGTGTGCTTAGGGTTGTTGTCCTGCTGAAAGATGAACCATCACCCCAGTCTGAGGTCAAGAGCGCTCCGGAGCAGGTTTTCATCCAGCACATCTCTGTACATTGCTGCATTCATCTTTCCCTCAATCCTGACTAGTCTCCCAGTTCCTGCCGCTGAAAAACATCCCCATAGCATGATGCTGCCACCACCACTGGCATGGTTATGAGCGGTGCCTGGTTTCCTCCAAACATGACGACCGGCATTCACGCCAAAGGGTTCAATCTTTGTCTCATCAGACCAGAAAATTTTATTTCTCATAGTCTGAGAGTCCTTCAGGTACCTTTTAGATAAGATAAGATAAGATAATCAGAATCAGAATCAGAATCAGCTTTATTGGCCAAGTATGCACAACACATACAAGGAATTTGACTTTGGCTAAAAACTTGCTCTCGTTGTTCAGGTGGAGGATTTAAATAAGGATTCAATGACAACAGAGTATGTACAGTAAATTACAGTCTGTCCATGTTTCTATAAAAGGATGCAAATATATACAGGAATATATGCAGTTATTTACTCAGACTAACCACACTTTGCAGAAATATATGAAAAAATATACAATCATACAGTATTTCAATGTGGACTCAGATTCAGTGATATAATGTGAATGAAGTAAAAAGCAGTGTGAGAGTTATGTGCAATGTAATAATGGATGAAAAGTCATGAGTACAGCAAACAGGTAGGACTAGGTGAATGTTAGGAGTTCATCAGAGTGATGGCTTGAGGAAAGAAACTGTTCCTGTGACGGGTGGTTTTGACCTTCAGTGATCTGTAACGACAACCAGAAGATAGAAGTTCAAACAGTTTGTGGCCGGGGTGTGATGGGTCAGCACAGATGTTTCCCGCCCGTTTCCTGGTTATGGACCGATATAAGTTCTCAATGGAGGGTAGGTCGGTACCAATGATCCTCTCTGCAGACTTAATGATCCGCTGCAGTCTGGTCTTGTCCTGTTTAGTGGCAGATCCAAACCAGACAGTGATGGAAAAGCAGAGGACAGATTGGATGATGGCGGTGTAGAAGACAACCAGCAGCTCCTGAGGCAAATCAAACTTCTTGAGCTGACGCAGAAAAAACAACCTCTGCTGGGCCTTTTTCCGGACAGTGTCTATATGGGAGGACCACTTCAGGTTCCGGGAGATTGTGGTACCCAGAAACTTGAAGGAGTCCACAGTGGACACTGTGCTGTTGAGGATGGTGAGTGGGGGGAATGAAGGGGGGTGTCGCCTGAAATCCACAGTCATCTCCACCGTTTTGGCTGGGTTAAGTTCAAGATGGTTCTGGCTGCACCAGAGGATCAGCTGCTCCACCTCCCGCCTGTATGCAGACTCATCATCATCCCGGATCAAACCGATGACTGTGGTGTCGTCCGCAAACTTCAGGAGCTTCACCGAAGGGTCCTCTGAGGTGCAGTCGTTGGAGTAGAGGGAGAAGAGCAGTGGGGAAAGGACACATCCTTGGGGGGCGCCAGTACTAATTTTTCGGGAGCTGGATGTAAATCTCCCTAGCTTCACCTGTTGCCACCTGTCAGTCAGAAAGCTGGAGATCCACTGGCAGGTGGAGGGGGGCACCTTGAGCTGGAGGAGTTTCTGATGAAGAATGCCTGGGATGATGGTGTTGAACGCTGAGCTGAAGTCGACAAACAGGATCCTGGCGTACGTCCCTGGGGAGTCGAGGTGTTGCAGGATGTAATGTAGTCCCATATTCACTGCATCATCCACTGACCTGTTTGACCGGTAGGCAAACTGCAGTGGGTCCATCAGGGGGCCTGTGATGACCTTCAGGTGGTTCAGCACCAATCTCTCCAAGGATTTCATGACCACAGAGGTCAGGGCAACAGGTCTGTAGTCATTTAATCCTGTAATAGAGGGTTTCTTGGGAACTGGAATGATGATGGAGCGTTTGAAGCAGGAAGGCACTTCACGCAGCTCCAGTGATCTGTTAAAGATCCGGGTGAAGATGGGGGCCAACTCGTTGGAGCAGACTCTCAGGCAGGACGGAGACACACCATCAGGTCCTGCAGCCTTCTTGATCTTTTGTCTCTGAAAGACCCGGCGCACCTCCTCTTCACAGATCATTAGTGCTGGTGGGAGGTCAGAGTGGAGGAGGGATGGAGTTCCTGGGGCTGCAGATAATCCTTTTGTGTGGGTGGGAGGTGAGAACTGTAGGTTCTTTTCAAACCTGCAGTAAAAGCTGTTTAGGTCATTAGCCAGCTGGAGGTTTTCCGCAGGGTGGGGGGGATAAGCCTTAATAAGCCTTTATTAGTCCCACAATGGGGAAATTCCAGGATTGCAACAGCACAGGGATAGCAACACTCAGAGCAACAATCAGAAGGCAAGAAAAAACAAGAACAGCTAGTAAACATATGTACATATTACTATAAATATATATATATATATATATATATATATATATATATAGACACACAGTGCGGAGCATTATGGTTGGTGAATGTGCAGCAGAAAGTCTAAGCTCTCTCTCCGCGGATGCAGCGGGCCAGCTGGAAGTCTTTGGGCATGATGGTGACCCTCTTAGCGAAGAAGAGACCCACCAGGTAGGCCTCGCTGGCCTCCTGCCGAGCCATGACGGCGAAGCTCAGGAAGCGCAGGTCGGTCTTGAAGTCCTGAGCAATCTCCCTCACCAGGCGCTGGATGGGCAGCTTACGGATGAGCAGCTCCGTGGATTTCTGGTAGCGACGGATCTCTCTCAGAGCCACGGGCCTGTAACGGTGAGGCAAATTTGACAAATTCCAGGTGGGTTGCCATGTGTCTTTTACTAAGGAGTGGCTTCCGTCTGTCCACTCTACCATACAGGCGTGATTGGTGGATTGCTGCAGAGATGGTTGTCCTTCTGGAAGGTTGTCCTCTCTCCACAGAGGAACACTGGAGCTCTGACAGAGTGACCATCGGGTTCTTGGTCACCTCCCTAACTAAGGCCCTTCTCCCCAGATCGCTCAGTTTAGATGGCTGGCCAGCTCTAGGATGAGTCCTGGTGGTTCCAAACTTCTTCCATTTACAGATGATGGAGGCCACTGTGCTCATTGGAACCTTCAAAGCAGCAGAAATTTTTCTGTATCGTTCCCTAGATTTGTGCCTCAAGACAATCCTGTCTCGGAGGTCTACAGACAATTCCTCTGACTTCATGCTTGGTTTGTGCTCTGACATGCACTGTCAAATGTGGGACCTTATATAGAAGGTGTGTGTCTTTCCAAATCATGTCCAATCAACTGAATTTACCACAGGTGGACTCCAGTTAAGCTGTAGAAACATCTCAAGGATGATCAGTGGAAACAGGATACACCTGAGCTCAATTCTGAGCTTCATGGCAAAGGCTGTGAATACTTAAGTACATGTGATTTTTAGTTTTTTATTTTTAATATATTTGCAAACATCTCAATTTTTTTTTCACATTGTCATTATGGGGTATTGTGTGTAGAATTTTGAGGGAAAAAATTAATTTAATCCCTTTTGGAATGAGACTAACATAACAAAATGTGGAAAAAGTGAAGCACTGTGAATACTTTCCGGATGCACTGTATCATGGTGAGCTGGCCAGGTCCTGCTGCAGCAAAGCATCCCCAAACCATGACACTTCCACTTCCATGCTTCACAGTTGGTATGAGGTTCTTTTCCTGGAATGTTGTATTTGGTCTACACCAAACACGTCCTCTGTTCTGGTGTCCAGATAATTCAGTTTTAGACTCATCTGTTCAAAGAACATTATTCCAGAAGTTCTGGTCTTTGTCTACGTTCTCTCTGGCACACTTCAGTCTGCCCTTGGTGTTGCTCCTGAGAGCAAAGGTTTCCTCCTTACACGTCTCCCATGCAAGTTAAACGTGTGCAGTCTCTTTCTGATTGTAGAGGCATGCACTTTCACATCAACAGTAGCAAGAGCCTGCTGTAGGTCCCGTGATGACATTTTAGGGTTTTTGGAGACTTGTTTTAGCATCTTGCGGTCTGCTCTCAGGTGAACTTGCTTGGACAGCCAGACCTGGACATGTTGGCAGTTGTTTTGAATGTCCTCCACTTGTAGACTATTTTCCAGACAGTGGAATGGCTGATTTCAAATTCTTTTGAGATCTTTTTAAATCCCTTACCAGACTCATCAGCTGCTACAATCTTCTTTCTGAAGGCCTCAGACAGCTCTTTTGATCTCACCATGGTGTTCACACTCACGTCAACAGTCAGGAGCACACCAAACTAAATGTCTGAGGTTTAAATAGGACAAGCCTCCTTCAAAATGCTGAGTAACGATGTTCTAATCATGTGCACCTGATGTGATACACCTGTGTGTGATTTTAGCCATTTTAAGTGAGAATACATGTGGGGTGTCCTAATTTATTCTTCACCACAAATTGCATGTTTTTAGAATTACATTTCACAGAAAATTTTTAAGTCTTTTTTTCAGTTTTAATTGTTTAGTTATATTATTTGAATCGCCCAGTATTGTTAAAATTGATATTAAATATCCATGTCCAAATATGTAAAACAAACAAACAAAAAAAACAGGCTTTCATAGGGTGTCCTAATTTTTTCATATGACTCTATATAAAGAAAAAAATATTTTTTGTGAAGTACATTTGGTCATACTCTTTAAGTCACTTTTGATTTCACTTACTGGGCTTCCTTTCAACTTCCCAAGCCCAGGTTAAAAGATGAGTTTTATGTCAAGAAGGGCATCGGGCATAATATAATTGCCAAAATCAAATAAGCGGACTCATGATCCGCTGTGGTGACCCTGAATAGAGAGCTTAAGTCACCCCCCTCTACTTCCACACATGGGACCTTAAATCAGAAAAATTTTCCATTGAAATGAATGGCAAGAGCGACATTATCTTTTGATCCTGATTGAATTTTGCCCCAAGTTGCGCATATGATGTTTGCCAATTAAAAAGATAATTTTCCACATAAATAACAGTGTAGATTGTCGTCTAACTGTTAAGATATAAGGTTATGAAAATATGTAAATTAAAAGACTACAAACACAGAGGGACGTACCTGACGTCAAAGGGCTCCCAGGGTGAAGTAACTAACAGTGCTGTGGATCAGCTGCAGCTCTCACAATACAAAACAGTACCTTTGTGTTGTTTTTCTCCTCTTTAGAGCCTTCTTTCATCGGTCAGGAAACAGGAGGTGAGGTTTTAGGAATCTCCCGTCATGATTGTGTTTGGTGATGTGGGATGAGATGTTGTTCACTAATCAGTTTCACAAAAACTAAATATTATTCTGTTATTACATGATAACTGACTAATTTAATTACATGGATAATTATGTTTTAAATTGACAAACATCATATGTGTAACACGTGGCAAAATTTGATCAGGATCAAAAGATAACGTCACTCTTTTGTGCACAGTGCAATTTCAGTGGAGATTTTTTCTGCTTTAAGGTCCCATATGCAGAAGTACGGGGGGGGTGGGGGGGGGTTCCTCTCACAGATAAATGGAGAGCATGAGTTCAACAGCAAAACCTGAGTTTCCAAAGGTCCCAAACTGTAGCTTTTATACTGTGTATTTCAGTGTTGACAACTATGCAGTTTACTGTGTAACACAGTATGTCATTATGTTGGTGCATTTATGCAGAGGGGCCGTTCTGCGCGTGCACCAGTGCCAACAACAACACGTACTGGTGTCTAAGGACACTCAATGAGACCCACAACTTCCTGTTCTGTGAGTTTGCCACCGGCTTCCTGGAGTACTTCGACCTCAACACAGACCCTTACCAGGTACATAACGCGTGCGCACGCGCGCACACACACACACACACACACACCTTTTTACTTGTTGCAGCACATAATTGTCATTTGCCAACATCTTAGTTCCGTAGTCCCTACAGCTGGTTTTATTGTTGCAGATTATGCCGATTTTCCTAAAAATGAACTGAACCCGCTCTCTGTCTGTGTATGTGCAGTTGATCAATGCTGTCAGCACTCTAGACCGGATGGTTCTCAATCAGCTGCACGTTCAGCTGATGGAGCTCAGAGGCTGCAGGGGGCACAAGCAGTGTAATCCTCGTACACGCTCAGTGGAGCTGGGTATGGCACACACACACACACACCATGAAACATTCACGTCACAGCTGTGGCTAAGTGGAGCTCCACCTTAGCCGCAGGGCTAATAATAAAACAGTGCCTTAATGAAATAAAGCAGTGACGGGAAAATTCATCAGGCCTGTGATTTTTCTACAGTTTGACCTGTTGACCTATTTTCAGGTTGTACTGTATAACCAATCTGGGCAATTACCAGAAGTAGGCAAGACATCTTCCAGGGAGAGACTGTACTTCGAACTGAAAACAACATGTCCTTACAACTGTACTGTTTCTTTTTAATCTTCTTTTTTTTTACATTACTTTTGACAAAACTTTCAAGGAAATCAGGAAGAGCACGTGTAGTTCTCAGGTGCTCCAGCAGCAGTGTTGGGTGTTTGGTTTTTGTCATCTTTGAAAAAAACCAAACACCCAAGTCAAGCCAACTTTATTTCTAAGCATGTTTAAATAGGGATGTCATCGCCCAAGCAGTGTGTTACATTTGGCTTCGATTCACTCAACCAATCAGACTGTCTTTTTCCCAGCAGGAGGGCGGGCACACGGCAGCTTTGATGACTACAGGTACACACACACACAAACAGTCGTGAACACACACAAGCACACACATGTTTTGAAGATTCTTCTGCTCTGAATGCGGCATGATTTTCTTATGGCTGTCAGGCTGCTGGTGGTGGATTAGAGTCTATGTAACAAGGTGTGTGTGTGTGTGTGTGTGTGTGTGTGTGTGTGTGTGTGTGTGTGTGTGTGTGTGTGTGTGTGTGTGTGTGTGTGTGTGTTGCATCAGGCTTTTTGAGAGGAGGAAGTGGCCGAGAGTAAAGAAGCCTTCGTCGTCTCGAACCCTGTGAGTCTTCCTCCTCTTTTTCCTGGTCATCTGGGTTGCATGTTGCTCGATTCCTTCATCTGTCCTTCTCTCTGTGGTCCCAGCATTCACACTAATACATCTGAGTTACAGTAGCTGTGAAGCTTCCTGCAGTGACGCTTCTAGGCTGTTTGTTTAACTTAATGAGAAAACACTAGTTAATGTCCCTGCTCACATTACGGACTAGGTTTCTGGATTGAAATCATTGTACGTATATAAGTGGTGGCCTAATGGTTGGGGATGTGGACTGGTGACTGGAGGATTGCTGGTTCAGTCCTGGGCTAGCAGGATCAGGTCAGATCTGGGTGGGACAGATGACACAGCAGTGTTTGCCTCAGTGGACCTCCCCTATATAAATAATAGTTAAATAAAAAGCTCAATAAATAAATATGTATATCCTATACATATAAAGTTGTTTCTTTTTATTATCATGTTTAACGCAGTTAACTTCTAAAATGTAAAGCACGTTGGGGGAAAGTTTGTGGCGAGTACGTGCTTCCTTCGCTGTTTGGAGGGGGTGGAGCTGTAGGGGAAACATACACTGACGGGAGAGCAGTCCTGGACACAAGACTGGCATTGTCCTCTTTTTCCTGATGTTTCACACTCTTTCATGTCTGCATTTGCATCCATGCACACTACATTAAACCATTCAGCTCGATGGTTCAGCCCAACATCAACTCTTCAGCATTTGTCCTCTCTTAAATAAATGACTGGGCGTCAACTGTGACTGTTAATGCCAAGCAGTGTAACGATCGTGTGCAGTTTGACTCATCCACATGCCCTTTGCCCAGCGCAAACCCCGTCTTAGACAACACATCGTGATCAGAGTTCACTCTTGATAATTCGCCTCTGTGCATTAAAGGGATTTTCAGGAGCGCTTTGGATTGGATTATCCAAAACACATCTGAATAATTAGACCAGCCTCTTTGCACTTTTTGCTGGCACACAGATAGTAGATCATTTATCATAGATCATAAATCATTTCAAAATAAGTTTTGAAATGATTTATCTTGGTCTCATTTTTTTACATCACAAAAACCTGGTATTTGAACAGGGGTGTGTAGACTTTTTATATCCACTGTATATATGGCTCTTAATGAACTGACGCCAGACTCAGTCCATTCCTTGAGAAGATCCCCAAAAATTCTTGAATTGACTTTTCTTGACAGTTTTCCCAGGGCTACAGTCACCCCTGTTGTTTGTGTACCTTTTTATGCCACACTTTTTTCTTCCAGTCAGCTTTCTGTTACTATTTGTATACCCTATCCAATGAAGTTGTAGAGGGTATTGCGTTTTTTTTTTCCACAATATCTTTATTGAACCTTTTTTTTTAACAAACATGATACAAACAATCAAACACTAACACTAAAGTACTACAAAAAAAAAATGCACTAAAAACACCAACAACCACCAACAAAATCAAGTCTTCAACAATGCTCCTCTGTTTAGTCTAGACAATCCAATACATAAGTATACATATTATGTTCACCAGTTTGGAATTTACAAGGTCCACACACATCATTCACCTTCTTCTTCAAGAGTTATGTTTAAATTTTTTTACATAATCAATAAAAGGTCTCCATATATTCTCAAACACAATTTCCTTTGATTTCAGTATATATGTTATTCTTTCTAATGGAAGGTTTGTTAACATCTGTCTTAACCACTGAGTCACATCTGGTCTATGAGTCTTTTTCCATAATAGTGCAATACATTTTTTGGCATTAAGCAAACTGAGGTCTATGAATGTTCTTTCACTTTTATTAAAATTATGCTTTTCTGGGTACAGACCCAACAAAAACAGTTTAGGATTCAATATGATTTGTTTTGAGATTATTTTTTCAATTGTTACCCTCACCTCTTCCCAAAACATTCTTATTAATCTACATTCCCATAAACAATGAAATAGGGTTCCTTTACTTTCCATGCATTTTGTGCATGTATCTGGTATATTTTTGTTATATCTATTTAACTCCTCCGGTGTAACATACATCCGCATTAACCATTTGAAATGTATCAATTTAAGGCGTACATTTATTGATTTGGTTTGAGCTTCTGTACAAGCCAATTCCCATTGTTCCTCTGAAATTTCAGTTTGCAGATCTTCTTTCCAGTAGTTTAATCTTTTCAGTGAATTTTCACTTGAAGATAGTGTCAATGAGTTATAAAACTCTGAAATAATACCCTTTCTTTTACTATCTTTCATCATCATTTTTTCCAAGGATGAGTAAATAGGTCGAGTGAGAGCTTTATTTTGATTTGATCGAATAAAGTTTCTAAGTTGAAGATATTTAAAAAAATGTGTTCTATTGAGATTAAATTTGATCCTCAGCTCTTCAAAAGACATTATGTTATCTGCACATGGCAAATATAAATCCTGAATCTTTTGTATCCCTTTTAAATTCCATACTTTAAATACAGCGTCCGCTCTCCCTGGTTTAAAATATTGATTACCCCATATTGGACTAAATTGTGACAATAACTGTGGTTCTTTTAAATAGTTTTTAGCTTCACACCATATTTTGATCATATGCTTTACAAATGGATTTTTAACTTGTTTTTGTAATTTTTTTGCCGAATCTGAGTATATGAATATGGGAAGAGGTAAAGGTAAATTGTATGATTCCATTTCAGTCCAGTGAGGGAGATCATTTGATGAAAAATAATATGTCATAGACCTCAGTTGTGCCGACCAATAATACAACATAAAATTTGGACATTTCAGACCTCCACGATCAAATGGTAAATATAATAAAGACAGACGTAATCTAGCCCTCCTGTTGTTCCATATAAATTCCACTAACTTTTTTTTTATTCTTGAGAATAGATCTAAAGGTGGTGATAAGGGAATGTATTGAAATAAATAAAGTATTTTAGGTAAAATATTACTTTTAAGTATATTGATTCTCCCGATCATCGACATTGGTAGTGACATCCATCTCTGAGTTCACTCATTGATATCTGACATTAAGGCTTCATAGTTGACACTGGCGACTGATTCTAGCTTAGGCACAATTTGGATTCCTAAATATTTAAACTGATTTACAACATTGAATTGATTTACCTCAGGGGCTGGGTAATTTCTCTGGGTCTCATTTAGCATTAATATTGAAGATTTAGTTTTATTTATTTTATATCCTGATATTTCCCCAAAATTCTTTATTAAATTCAACAAGGTTGGAATTGATTTTTTTAGATTCGACATAAACAAAATTATGTCATCGGCATACAGGGAGATTTTATGTTCTGTTGGTCCAACTTTAATTCCATATATTTGTGAATGTAAACGTATCGCTATCGCTAAAGGTTCAATTGCCATAGTAAACAGTAAAGGTGAAAGTGGACAGCCTTGTCGACATCCTCTATTGATTTTTATTGGTTTTGAAATATTGTTATTTGTTAGGATTTCTGCTGTAGCATTATTATATATTATTTGAACCCATTTTATGAAATTATTTCCAAGTCCAAACCTTTGTAGGACTTCAAAAAGAAAGGGCCATTCAACTCTATCAAAGGCCTTTTCGGCGTCCAGTGATAGGAGAGCTGTATCCGGTGCTTCTTTATTAAAATAAATAATATTAAATAGTCTTCTTACATTATGGAAGCCTTGTCTACCCTTTATAAAGCCATTCTGATCTCGATTAATAATATTTGGTAAAATTTCTTGTATTCGTCTTGCTAAAATTTTACAGATTATCTTAAGGTCGGCGTTTAATAGGCTTATTGGTCTCATATTTTCACATTTATTAGAGGGCTTACCTGGTTTTGGCAGCAGTATAATTAAGGCATTATTTATGTATGATGGTAAATTATTATTTTGAAATGCTTCTAAAACCATTTCCAAAAAAGGTTTTATTAATTTATTCTTAAATTTTTTATAAAGGTCAACTGGAAGACCATCTGGTCCTGCACTTTTTCCTGATTTCATATTATCAATGGCTAGCCCAACTTCTTCTTGACTAATTTTAGACTCAAATATCTCCCTGTTTTCATTTGGAATACACGGTATAGATAGTTCGTTCAAAAACCCATTTAGTTTTGTTAAATCAGATTCATTTTTGGTATCATATAATTTTTCATAGTAATCTCTAAAGGCTCTGTTAATTTCTAAAGGATCTATAACTACCTGTCCGTTACTTATAATACTGGTAATTGGTGTTTTAATTTCTAATTGTTTAATCTGCCATGCTAATAATTTTCCTGATTTTTCACCTTGTTCATAAAAAGATTGTTTCAATCTTAGAAGACTCGAGGCAGCTCTATTCGCTGATTTTTTGTCGTATTCAGCTCTCAAAATCAGTAATTCATTCTCCAACCTTGGGTCACTTCCTGCATACACTTTTTCCTGAAGACTTTTTATTTTATGTTCCAATTTAGCTCTCTCCTCTCGAGTCTTCTTAGATTTTGATCCTGTATAACTAATAATATGTCCCCTAATAAAAGCTTTGAAAGCCTCCCACTTTACACATGCTGATGTTTGTGTAGTATTGATGTCAAAGAACTCGTCTATCTGTTTTTCTATATACTTGACAAATTCCTCATCCTGAAGCCATTTATGCTGAAATTGCCATCTACCTGATTCCTTTGTCAATTTTTTATCTACATATATTAGACAACAGGGTGCATGATCAGAGATCACGATGTTATCATAAAAGCAGTTTTGAATCTTGGACCTTAATTCTGTGGAAATCAAAAAATAATCAATACGTGAGAATGTCTTGTAGGTACTGGAATAACAAGAATAGGCTTTAACTTGTGGTTTCATTTCTCTCCATATATCTAACAATCTCAATTCTTTCATAAAATGATTAATAGTCATCCTACATCCAATGTGCGTGCAATCCAGTCCTGTTGATCTATCTATACCTGGATTCAATGTACAATTAAAATCCCCTGCTATTATATGTTGCCCTGTAAGTGATGATAAGATAAGAAATAAATTAGCAAAGAACTTCTGATCATCTATATTGGGACCATATAAGTTCACAAGATTTATATTTTCTAATAGCAAAGAACCTTGAATGATTACATATCTTCCAAATTTGTCTCCAATTACATTTTTCACTTGAAAAGGAACTGATTTATGTATGAGAGTCATAACTCCCCTGGCCCGGGATGAAAATGATGAGGTGAAGACACTTCCTTGCCATCTACTCCTAATTCTTTTAACATCCTCCTCTATTAGATGAGTTTCTTGTAAAAACACAATTTTTGAACCCATGTCTTTTATTTTATTCATAACTTGTTTAAGTTTTTTTAAATTTTGTAGACCTCTGCAATTCCATGAAGTTAAATTAAGATTAACACTTTGGTTTATGATCAATAGAGAGTTTGGGATTACCTTGCAGTGTAAACATGCTCATACAGAGAAGCAAAAACATGAGTGGTTGAACATTCATCCTACAAACTACACACAAACAAATTTCCCCTTCCCACACTTGTGGGAAACCCCCCAAAATCAAAAGAAAAATTCCGTCTCCCGATATAGCCATCGACCGCTCCACACCCACGGGGAACAGCCTAAGCCACTCCTTCTTCATCCTCCCAATCACCCTAACTCTACTGCTTTTAATGACGTAACATTAACTCTCCTCTGTAGTTTTCCAACTTAACTCCAAAATTTTTAACAACTTTGTACATCATAGTTTTTTTTTGTTTGTTTTGTTTTTGTTTTTGTTTTTTTAATATATAATACAATCTATGTTTTGTAAACTTACTATTTACTTCAAGTCAGTCAGATGCCTGTGCAAATGCTTAATTATTCTACCTTATATTTTGTTCATGCTTAGCTCCCACCAGTCTCTTCTTCTTCTTTGATCTTCTTGATGAACTCCTGCGCCTCCTCTGGGGTCTTGAAGATGTGGGTTCTGCCCTCATACGTGGTCAGCAGTCTCGCAGGATAGATTACACCATGACGAATCCCAAGGTTGCGCAGCTCCTTACGTATGGGATCAAACTGCTTCCTCAATTGTTGGATTCCTGTGGCCAAATCTGGGTAGAACCGCACCTGCTGGTCCTGGTGTTTAATCTCTCCTTTAGCTCGTGCAGCGTTGAAGATCTTCATCCTGTCTCTGTTGCTAAGAAACTTCATAATTAAGGTCCTCGGCGGTCCCTTATCTCTCCGTGGGCCAATACGATGTGCATTTTCCAGAACCACTGCTGATTGCAACTCCTCGCTGCCCAGCACCTCCGGAATCCACTTTTCCAGAAAGGAACATACGTCCCGACCTTCTGATTCCTCTGGAAGACCCACCAGCCTCAAGTTATTCTGTCTCGACCGAGATTCCAAATCCAAGATATTATTTTCCAGAGATTTATTTTTTTTTTCCAAAGTGCGCACCTTTAATTGAAGACGGGTGACGTCATCTTCAGCACTAGCGAGACGGAGCTCCATCTGCGCCGTTCGTTCTACACAGTCACCCAATTCCTTTCTTATTCCTTCCAACGCTGTCATAATCCCATCAAATCTAGAGGAAAAGTCCGCTCTCATTGAACTCATGGCAGCCATCAGCGCATCTGCGCCTCTCCCCGCAGACATCGCACCGTTGCCAGCCTCCTCCGCCATATATGGAGTTTTATTTGCTGCGTCACAGACCTGAAAGTCCGTTAATTTGGACTGTTTCGGCGGCTCGCTTTTTCCTTTACCTGGTTTTCCAGCCTTAGGCTTCGCCGACATATCCTCGCCCAGACGCTGGGATACGTTCTGTCCCAAATGAGAGAGTTATTTGCCGATTTTTTTTCTCCAGGAGCAGAGCAGAGTGAGACACATCCGTCCTACGTGGCAGCCATAACCAGACGGGTATTGCGTTTTTGACCCGTCTGTCCATTTGACATTTTTTGTTTTTGCCGCTATAGTGTCTACAGCTCTGATCGAATTGACTCCAAATGTATATAGAAGGTTTAAGTCATCAATACCTTGGACGATTTCAGTTTAGCAATAGATTGAATGAGGGTTCCATTCTTAGCTCATACCGTTGAAGCCGAAAGGAGCTGATGCAGTGATGCTGCATCTGTCGTCCATCCACCCATCCATCTGTCTGTCCATCTGTTCACATGTCACTAGAATCGCCACTCCTCCTAAGCATTTGCCCAATGGTCACCAGACGTGTACACAATGATCCTCAGGTGGGTCTGCATTCAGGGTTGTGCTCATGGTCAAGGTCAAAGATCGGGACATAACAGCACTTAAAATCATTACTCCTCCTTGGCAGTTGTCCCACTGTTTGCCAAACTCATACTCAATGAGTTTAGCATCTAGGCTGTGCTTAAAGCATTTATCTCATTGAGTAGCAAATGCTGACGAAACCCCCAAAATTGCACTGTTCTTCAGTGTTCATCAGCATTCGCCCCTCCATGAGATGTATGCTTAATGTCAGCAGTCAGGAGATATGAGCACTCTCGGAATGATTTCATCAGGCCAAAATGAACTACTCCATCACTGACAGTTTGGTTTTGGGAGGTGGACTTGTACTTTTTCAGTCCATTCTATGTTGTCGCCAGCACAGCTTCTATTTTCTGATCGGCTTGACTTCAGATTTATACAGAAGCTTGAGTCATGGTACCTTGGACAAATTCAATTTTGAGATGAGAGTTTCCTTTTTTTCGGTAGGGGGACTTGTACTTTTTTCAGTCCGTAATGTGTTGTCGCCACAATAGCTTCTACATTTCTGATTGGATTGACTTCCTATTTATACAGAATTGTTGAGTCAAATGAGGGGTTCCACTTTTGGGGAGGAGGACTTATTTTTTTTCCAGTCCATTTTATGTTGATCATAGTTCTTATTAGTAGCCCCTGATATGGTGATGTGTGGGGTATGTGAGCTTGCTCACTAATGTTCTTTCATTCTTTTGATATAGCAGTCTTAAGGTGCGTTCAGACCAAACACGGATGGGTGGCGCAAATCCATACAAAGTGAATGGGAAGAGGCGAGTACACGTGAAATTGCACAGTTGCGCGTTCACGTCCGAGCCTCGCTAGCTAGCTAGCTGCTAGCTTTAAGATTCTGCCGTCACCGGAGTAAAGGTGATTCTGCCGTCACCAGAGTAAAGGTATCACCACTGCAGAGTAAACTAGTCTGAAAATTTGATTCACTCAGCTGGAGACAGGAGGACCAGGAGCTCTTCAGCTGAATCAGGATTTTGGAGTTATTTACCCACGGTTTCCTGCCAGCAAGCTAGCAACGTGAACACCCATCATCTTGTGAAGTTTTGGAGGCTTGAGACAACATTTTCAGGTGAGCCCCCCGTTGGATAATGTAAACCTAAGCATGGCGTTATTTTGGGAATTTCCACGGCAGGTTGAATACATCTGCAGAAGTTTTAAAGGCAACTTCCCCTGTCTGCATCTCAGTCAGAAGGGGAATTCATGTCTGTTCGCATGCTTACATTGAGTTATAATGTAATCATGTTGTGCAAAAAATTTGCCCGTTCGCGTTTGGTGTCAGCGCACCTTTTAGAACAGCCAGCATTTTTAGCAATGCCAGGCTGACAATGTAAATAAGAAGCTGTTCTTAATGTCTTACCTGGTAAAAATAAGTTTAAATAAATTAAAAATGACCTGTGACTTACACATCTTATGGAGTGTCTTCTGTCTTCTGGAGAACTGTTAAGGCGTTAGTCTTTCCCATGATTGTGTTTGTGTGTTCTGAACTGGTCAGGGAGCTACGCAGTATTTATACTGTTTGAATATACTGTTTACTTAAACTCAAAGTTAAATACTCTAATAATTTGAAATACTACATTTCAAATTTTAATAAGCAACAAAGTCATAGCTATCAAAGTTTAAACAAAAAGGCTTGAAATACTGAAACTTTACCTTTGGAATTAAATTGTGAAAAATAAAGGAAAGCTTTCACAATATTCTGAGAGATGCATCTACAGTATGAGTCCATGGTGTGTGTACTATATGCCATTAAAACAAAACTGCTCACTTCACAAAGAAATACACACTACATTTAAGCTAAGCCTGTAAAGTGCCCCTATTATGTGCTTTTTTCCACATGTTGACACAATTCGTAGAAGTCTCAGTGAAATGTGTGGGTCATACTTTGGTCAAAACACATCAGGGTTTAAATATTGTAATACCATTTTCCACCTAGCTGAAGAAGCCTTTATCAGAATGGCATGCTTTAAGCTATTTTGCTTTAAATGCTAATATGCCACAGTTCACCCCACCCTCATTTTATAATTTCTGAGATGTGTTGTTGACTTGGCTGGTGCTATTTTGAGGCTACGGTTAAATGGCTAGCAGCTCCTAGGCCAGGTAGTGAGCCTGAGCCATCTAACAAAAAGTTGGCTGATTGTGAGAATGTAAAATCCTATACAAGTTATTATCGAAAATGGAGGTCTGTGGTTTGAGCAGTCAATAGGATATGACTGGTCTCTGGGTATAATAAGCACAGAAGCAACCCTGAAAGAGTGAATGGTTAACTTTGGTAATGGCAGCTAGCTATCACTGGTTGGCACTAACCTGGCCAGAGTAAAATAAACTGTAGTTACATAAGTTAAAATAATTTCCGGGTATGAGATATATACTCAAGAGTTTCTAGATGATCCAACTGAGAACACAAATTCCGAGTGGACAGAATATATACAAAATAATCATAAAAATGGACCTAGACCCTCAGCTAAGCTAAAGACCAGTGGGCTGATCTCTGTCTGTCTGAGCCTCTATGATCTATTAACTTAGAAAACCTGGTCACTGCTGCACAACCAGCGTAACTTTAGTGCCCTAGTCCAGTTTTTTTTTTTTAATTGGAGGCCCATAAAAGAATGTTCAGGGTCCTGATGGAAATTGTCTAATTTCACTTCTTAATTGGTCCAAAAATTTGCAAACATCTTGCCATTGTTGCACATTGGCATCTGCAGTGGCTCCTCTATGTCAGCAAGTGGCAGCACAAACGCAGTCCCTCCACTTCTTCTTTCTTTTCTTCCTCCTTAATGGAAAACCTTTCCCGTGGAGAGGTAGGGCCGCCTTGCTTCTGCTGCCTAGATTAAAAAACAAAACAAAACAAAAAAAACCCAGCACCATCCAGACAGGAAAATTGCCACCACCACCCAAGAAACCGCATCCAAATGTTGGCTACACCAGCACCAAATAAGCGGTGGATACATCCACCACAGAGCTGTGCAGAGAAAAGCATGTCCACCATAAAACAAAATCCCTTTATGGGATTGTGCGTCCGATGAGAAATGTCTCCAGTAAGTGGCTGTCTCATTTTCAAACTAATTCACTCTCCTGGCAATGGCGGAACACCATCGCCGAATGGCTATCATGAACAAGCATCAAGCGAACTCCTGGCCCAAGTTCAACAAAATCCAACTCACGTAGAGGCGAACCTGTGTGCACATTGTCACAAATGCACATGTGTGTGTGTCTTTCCATTGACTTTGTATGTAACCGCACCATGTTTCACACGGTGTGTAAACAAATTACAAGACAAAAGCCCCTTTCAGAGTACCCCAGCAATCCAGGAAAACCCAGTATGGTTTGGATTTCCTCTGTTGTCTGAGTATTTTACCTGCACTACTTGATGTGGGCTAAATGACTCTGCAATTGATGGATAAATGTGTGATGAAGTAGGTGTCACTGTCACCACGTCACAGCACAGAGACAGAGTGGAAATGAATCAGACGAATGTCTGTCATTATTCTGACAAATTCTAAATTTGATGGTGTAGCAGACAACTGTGTGTGCCACAGTTACACAGATATCACAATGGCTGATATAGTGAGCGGTCCCTTTTAAAAGCATTTTGTCTTCACTCCCACAGAGCCTCCAGCACTGATCGTCCCCGGCTGCTGTGGAGCCGATAACAGCCTGTCCTGGTTCAGCGAGGGTCAATCTCCCTGTTCAGTTCCACTCTGTGCTCGTTCATGAATCCCAGTTTGCATTGCATTACTTTATTCTCTGCTCCTCTTTTTTCTGCAACAGCTCCCTCTGAAATAAAACATACCCCAGTTTGTGTGGCGCTGGACACAAAACACAACACATAAACACACGTCCCCACCAAGCCTGCTCCCACAAACTCACGCAGGCAGCTATTCAGTGTCGATATGAAAAAAAAAAGATGGTAATTCTGTAAAATGTAAGGTGCATTGTGCAATCCTCTTAGTTGCAACAGAGGACAAAGAGCAGCAACATTTGAACTTTTTAGCTTGATTGTGTATTCCTATATCCACCACTGAATTTGACACAGGGCAACAAAATTAAAATGACGGTGTCTCTCAGCTAATAGCAGCTAGCATAATCTGCGTCAAGGCTCAGAGCATGTTCATGTGGCATCACTAATGTGAGGACATGAAACTTGATATCCTGGAGAAATGCAGTGTTTTCTGTGGACGATGAGACCTGCATCTCCTTGAAGTCTGAAAAAAGGCATGGAGGGTTGTTGAGGTGTTAATTTATGCTAATGGACCCACGCCTGTGGGTCGCCAGTTGTAGTTTGAAAGTGGCTTAAATTGTCATTATACAGTATCTCACAAAAGTGAGTACACCCCTCACATTTTTGTAAATATTTTATTATATTTTTTCATGGTACAACACTGAAGATATGACACTTTGATACAACGTAAAGTAGTCAGTGTACAGCTTGTATAACAGTGTAAATTTTCTGTCTCCTCAAAATAACTCAACTCACAGCCATTAATGTCTAAACTGCTGGCAACAAAAGTGAGTACACCCCTAGTGAAAATGTCAGAATTGTGCCCAATTAGCCATTTCCACTCCCCAGTGTCATATGACTCATTAGTGTTACAAGGTTTCAGGTGTGAATGGGGAGCAGGTCTGTTAAATATGGTGTTTTGGTTCTGGTGTGTATTGCTCTCACACTCTCTCATAATGGTCACTGGAAGTTCAACATGGCACCTCATGGCAAAGAACTCTCTTGAGGATGTTAAAAAAAAGAATTGTTGCTCTACGTAAAGATGGCCTAGGCTATAAGAAGATTGCCAACACCCTGAAACTGAGCTGCTGCACAGGGGCCAAGACCATACAGCGGTTTAACAGGATAGGTTCCACTCAGAACAGGCCTCGCCATGGTCGACCAAAGAAGTTGAGTGCACATGCTCAGCGTCATATCCAGAGGTTGTCTTTTGAAAATAGATGTATGAACACTGCCAGCATTGCTGCAGAGGTTGAAGGGGTGGGGTGGGGGGGTCGGTCTGTATGGCTGTCGTCCCAGAAGGAAGCCCCTTTTAAAGATGATGCCCACAGACAGTTTGCTGAAGACAAGCAGACTAAGGACATGGCTTACTGGAACCATGCCCTGTGGTCTGATGAGACCAAGATAAACTTATTTGATTCAGATGGTGTCAAGCGTGTGCAGCAGCAACCAGGTGAGGAGCACAAAGACAAGTGTGTCTTGCCTACAGTCAAGCATGGTGGTGGGAGTGTCATGGTTTGGGGCTATATGAGTGCTGCCAGCACTGGGGAGCTACAGTTCATTGAGGGAACCGTGAATGCCAACATGTACTGTGACATAGTGAAGCAGAGCATCATTGGAAAATGGGCCGCAGGGCCGCATTCCAACATAATAATAACCCCAAACACATCTCCAAGACAACCACTGCCTTACTAAAGAAACTGAGAGTAAAGGTGATGGACTGGCTAAGCATGTCTCCAGACCTAAACCCTATTGAGCATCTGTGAGGGATCCTCAAACGGAAGGTGGAGGAGCGCAAGGTCTCTAACACCATCATGATGTCATGGAGGAGTGGAAGAGGATTCCAGTGGCAACCTGTGAAGCTCTAGTGAACTCCATGCCCAAGAGAGTTAAGGCAGTGCTGGAAAATAATGGTGGCCACACAAAATATTGACACTTTGGGCACAATTTGGACATTTTCACTCAGGGTGTACTTACTTTTGTTGCCAGCGGTTTAGACATTAATGGCTGTGTGCTGATTTGTTTTGTGGGGACAGTAAATTTACACTGTTATACAAGCTGTACACTGACTACTTTATATTGAATCAAAGTGTCATATCTTCAGTGTTGTCCCATGAAAAGATATATTAAAATATTTACAAAAATGTGAGGGGTGTACTCACTTTTGTGAGATACTGTATATGCCGTATTAGGCTACAATGTGTCATTTTATTACATTTTAGATTGTTGGGGTCTTGTAGGATTTTTTCAGTGTAAAAAGAGTTGAAAAACACGAGCCTAGCTATCATGGTCAAAATATAAGAAAATAAGACAGAATGGTGCAAGATTTCTAACTGAATATGGATTAATGAGCCAGTTCTGAACACTTGATGTCTAGTGAGATAACTAGAATTTACCAAGAAAAGGCATTTAAAAGCCCTGGTTTTTAATTAAACCCTAGCCAGCTGCACTGTAGGTGCAGGGGAAGGTCTGGGTCTGTTTTTTCCTGTAATTACATGATACTTCTATGAAAAAAAACAGACTTTGGGCTGTTTGACTTTGCGGACCATATAATGTCACAAAAATCAGACACAGTAAAAATAAAGGGGAAACTCCAAAAACATAATAAGGACACTTTAAAGGAACACAAGAACTGCAGTTCTCAGGTTTTCTGGTCTGTGTTTTCTCCACACTAGATTGCTACTCTAGAGGTTTATGTAACAGTGGCCTGTATGGGACTCTGCTACTTGTTCCAGCTGTTTCCTGCATGTGCACTCGTCTGTTTCTCCATCTGCTCTCACTCTAACTCTTAAAAGACACATTTAACGTCGACTCACACTTCATGCTCTGATCATACCTGTCTGTGTCTGTTCAGAGGGCCCATCTGGGACGGATGGAAGGGCTAACGACCTCCTGATTGTTTGGAGCAGCCACCCGATCGCCCCAAAAGCCACCAGGAGGAGGAGGAGGGCGTGGTCTTTAACCCCCACACCGCCGCCGCTTCATCAGTCAGCCACTCAGCTTCCGCAATCTCTGTGACATCACCACACCATCCCACCCTGCTGCTCAGGGAGACGCTGGGACGCCGCACCCGACGCGCTTCTCCACCAGCTGCTCCTCCAGCTGCTCCACCAGCTTCTCCTCCCTCTTTCTCTGAGGAGGCTCCAGATGGAGGAGCAACAGGGGAGAGAAAACAAGGAGGAGGAAGATGAGGGGGAAGACGGAGGAGAGGACTGGGGAAGCCATGATTGTAACACATCAGCATACACATTCTGAGTGACGCTGAAAATATTTGGTATTCACATTTGAATATGGCTATGAGCAAAGATGGTGGAGAGAGCAAAATCAAAAATGAGGGGTGCAAATTTACAAGGAAAAGGCTTCAAAATTAGGAGGAAATATAGCAATTTTATCAGAAAAATGCATCTAATTTACAAGGAAAATAAATTTGCTATGCTATTAAAATAAATTACAAATATAAGAGAAAATGTAAATTTGAGGGAGTGACTCTAAACCTAATGAAAAATTTACATTTATGAGAAACAATACTGTAAAAAATAGAATGCCAATATTAGCAAGATTTTCTAATATTGGCAATCTTATACATACTGGTTTACATTTATAGTTCAGCTTTCATTTAAAGGCCTAAATATGTTTTGCAGTCAATGCAGATTTTTTGGGCTTAAAGGTCCATTTTTCCATTTTTGGTTATTCATTTTTAAGTTTTTGCATTCTCAGTACATACAGTATATATGTAGTTTTGAAGTATAGATATCATCCCAGTGTCTTTTTACAGCTCACTAAAAACAGTTCTTGAGTCTCTCACTTTCTAACACGCAGTTTTCATCCACATTTCATTAACCCCTTATCTGACTTGACAGTCTTGCTGTCCAAAGTCCAAAGTCCCAACAAACTGCTGAGCTAATAAACAAACTGCTAACACTAAATGTTAGTGGATGAAACCACCACCAACACAACTGTAGACAGCAAAGGGTCCATGTCTTCTGTTCAGCAGTGTCTCAGAGATAACTTCCTGTTCTTCAGCCTCACAGATGAAAATATCGAAATACTTCACTCACAGATTGAGGGGCTGAAGTACAGATCAGCAGTGTACAGCCACATCTCTGAACTCCAACCTCATTTTAATCGAGCTATTGGCACTTTTGTTACCTCTGACGCTAAAAGGCCTCATTTATCCCTGACCCTGACTGGGGGGTCTAAGCAATGGACCAGGAATGCTGATCAACAGCTGCTGTGTTAATCAGTCAGTAACTCCATAAAAGTGAGCCAAGAACCATTTTGTCTCCAGTAGAGAATATTAAGGGTTTGGGGGTTTTTGGTCCAGTGGCTGTTGTTATTGTTTAGGTAGTATCTCACTGGGCTGCGACAGCTTGTGACTAGTTGGAGAACAGCATTCATGATGGAGTTTCCAAAGTTTCACAGTTCCCTCTCATGAGTTGCAGGGCCTCGCTCTCCTGTTGCAGGAATTTCCCCTCAGAATAGTCACAGATTTGTCACGGGTGTCTCGAACCCGGCTCAGATTTTTCTCAATTTAGTTTCCGTGAGTCAGAAAGTGCAAGAAAAGTAAGACAACTTTGCAAGGGGTTGGTGATCTACAGAACTAAATTGTGACTGATTGGAGACAAAAAAGACGAGACATTCCACGTGTGAGACAGGCGTAAATGGCCCTGTCATTTTCCAGCAGACACTGGCACAGCTGCCAGGGTAGGGGGGCTGCTGTCCCTGCACCATGGGCTCCTACTGAAGATGTGGAGCCAGTCGCAGGACCTGCTGCGTCTGATGTGGAGGACTCGAGGCCAGCCTCCTCATCCAGCATTCTCTGCACTTTTTCTCAGCAGGCACGCTTTCTTGTGACATCTGATGATAAAATGACGTCTGGAAGTGGGAGATATTCAGAATTCAAAGGCTTTATTATCATGTGCACAGTTAAGAAATGCAACATTTCCTGAGCAATGAAATTCTTACTCTGCTCTCCGATCGAATGCCAAGGTAATACGAATCGGTGAATTCAAAAGGGGCCCAAGTCCAAGAAATATGTTTTTGCAGGAAATCAAATAAATTGCATATCTCAAATGGTAAAATGGTAAATGGCATTCACTTATATAGCGCTTTTATTCTCATCTCTTGATGACCAAAGCGCTTTACAGATCCTGCAATCCACCCATTCACACACACATTCACACACTGATGGTGGCATGCAAAATCAAAGGTAGTCTATGCCAGATGGTTCATACTTTACTCAGATATAGCACAAGGCCATAGCTTAGAAATGCTATAATATGAAGCATTTCACTTTTTTAATTTCAGAGGATTGGCAAACTAAAGTCCCTGGACTTGGGCCCTTCTTGAATTAAACAATAAGAACATATGAAAAGAAGCGCATAACATCTATTTCTCACATGTTGAAAACATTTTTTTTTTAATTATGCCATGTTTTGAACACCTTTTATGATCACTTTATATTCAAACTATTGTTTTGATAACTGCCAGCAAATGAGATTTTCATCTAAAAGTGGACAGATTAACATAGAGGTCCATCTACTGGTAACTAATCGTCAAAGTCAGACTCATCTTCACGCCTAGCATCACAAACTGTTAAATTACTGAGGAACTGCTGAGCCTCTGGTGAAAGATATTTTGCCAATTTCTGAACATCCTTTACTTTAGCTGCCTTTACACCAAGTTGCTCGCTGTAGAGTGGCTCCTCTGGGTATGTAACAACCCTGCACGATGGCTTTAGAAGGCGGAATCTGGATGTGACCTGAGCAGACATATTTTTGAAAACTTCTATATCATTTCTGAAATTTGTACTGAATCAGAAGATCTTGTATTTGGTGACTGTGTACTTCTCTCCGTCTTTTCTGGTTGACTTTTTATAAAACTGACCAAGGTGGGACTTGAAGTCAAACATATCTGTACCTTTCATGGAGATAACCTCAAACTTTTCACCAATGATTTCATCCCATTTTTGATAAGTCTCGACTGTGTCGTGTCTTCGCTGTACTCTTTCTATGACCCCAAACTGCCTGTCACAAGGCAAGTAGCTATGGCCCCTGATTGGAAGGTGATGGGTGACTTCATCAAACCTTCCGTTTACCACCAGGGATGCTAAATACTGCACCATAGTGTGGTTGTGGTTTTGACCACGGCAGCCATCGGTGAAAATACCTAGATTCTTAACAGTGGAAGGTACATTAGTTTCTATAAAATGTTTAACACAGCTTATGACCTCGTTGACACCTCTATGGGCTTCTGTTTCTGGCCAGGTGTAGACCTTCATTTTACCAAGTTTGGCTGAATGTATGCCAAAGACAAAGAGCCAAAGCTGTCGTGAATAAAAGACATCACCAGTAGGGACATGGGGAAAAGGGATGTTTTGTTTGAAGTCGAAGCAAAGGCACTCTGTGTCAGCATTCTGTTCAGCAACCTCAGTGAATGACTTCAACTTGTTGTAGAAGACCTTTGCCTTTTTTCTTGTGCAATGTAAGTGCGGTACTCAAGCTATTACGAACAGCTGCATTTTTCTCTACCTTCAGCTTGGCTTGATATTCAGTACAGACAGAACAAACATCACTACGAGGCCTACTGAACCCATAATTGAAGTTCATTTTAAAGTAATCATAATAAAACCTAAATTTCACCTCACAATCTATCTGTTTAACATCTTTACCTGCGCGATATTCGGCATATTTGTCAGGGTACAACAACTGTAGGAACAAGGAATACATTTTCACAACTGTAAGATCAGAGGCAAGGTATCTCCTGTTCTTTCCATGGCCTGCATAATGTGACACACAGTATGGGAAGGACTGAATATGTTTGTCAACTTTGTCTTTCAAGTCGTCAGAAATGCAACGTCTGTTATTATGAGTTTCCCGTTTGTCTGTTGGTGTTATTCCTTGGGATTGGTGGCTAGCAACTCTCCTCACACGCTTCGTTCCTATGCCATGAAGGCTGGCAAACGCCTCTCTGCATACCACCTTCTCTTCATCACCAAGTTTAACCTTGTAGTAGTACTGCCACTGGCGTTCTTGTGATTCCTCAGCACCTCGCGATCTCCTATGCTGTGGCTTTTTACAGCTGATAAGAGACATCAGATACGCATCTTGGCCATCCTGGGTACCAGTCTTATTGAAATTCTCAAGAAGTGTTTCTTTTGCCGTCTATGTGAAGGCCACAAGGCACTCCCTTTTACACCTGAAATGAAGAAAAAATACATCACAATCACATTCATGATAATAAACACCACAAAATTCACTCATCACCATAAATCAAAGCTCAAGACTAAGAACACCATGGAACCATAGGACTTTTTGTACTCAGTTATATTATTTGTTTTCCCCATTATTTAACTTCGTAAATTCCACTGCAGGCATGCCATCACACACTTCATTTTGTACAAAAGACACACCATGTACAAAGCACTTAGTAGTATACAGGTATTGCATTGACACAACATGATAAGTGGGAACCCTTACCTGCAGTTAACACCCGTTTTCCTTGCTGGTTTCACTCCTTTTTTGGTATTGACATATTCTTTGCCTTCAGCGCGTAATCGTTTTTGTTTGTTTCTGGCCTATTCCTTTTCATTACGCCTTCTTTTTGGCCTGAACTCTTCATCACTTGAGTCAAACTCGTGTTGCATTGGTGCTGCCATCTTGGATGACTGGTGCTGCCACCTATGACTTTAAGTTTAATCCATGCAGGAAGGGCCCAAGTCCTGGACTTGGGTCTCTCTTGCACTGAATGCATAAACAATGCTGTGAATAGTCAATGCATTTAAGTTGACTTGGGACGTTTTTGCACATAATCAGATAGCTTGTCTCTTAAAGGTCATTAAACATGTAATATCTGGGTTTTGAAAAAGTGTGGACTTGGGCCCTTTTGGAATTCACCGATTCATACACATCAATACTAATAAGGTTAATAACACGCCTAATACTAATGAATACCAATAACACACACTCTAACACAGCTAGGCAATTAGGACACCTTAAGCACACCTTGATACTAAGTACTAATACTAATGAATACTAATAACACACATTAGGTAATTTGGACAGCTAAAGCAGTTAAAGGAGTCAAACTAGAGGAAACAAGAGGAATGAAATTTGAAAATTCACTGGATGACTATTGTGGACAGTGGTATATTGATATCAGAGATGATGTGAACCTGAGATGGTATAAGCCTATGTACAATTCAATTCAATTCAATTCAACTTTATTTATATAGCGCCATTTCACAACAACAGTCATTTCATAGCACTATCAACTGTAGGGGGGACCCCCACAGTTGCAGAAAGACCCCAGCAATCAGGCGATTGCTGGGGTCTTTGCATTTGTAGAGCAATCAGGCGATCAGCAATCAGGCGATTGCATTTGTATACTGCTCATTTGCACAATGTGCAAATGAGCAGTATACAAATTACAAATTAGCACGCAGTGTGAGAATTTCTCTGTAACGATAATACCAGTAGACTGTACATGATAATTAGCAGCAGAGATGATATGGACATCAGACGGGTGAGACTATGTATACTGTACAAGTGAGCAATGTGTAAATTTAGCAACCGGTGTGTGAGTTCTTATTTGCATGCTACCATTCAAAAGTTTGGGGTCACTTAGAAATGTCCTTATTTTTGAAAGAAAAGCACTTTTTTCAATGAAGATAACTTTAAACTAATCAGAAATACATTCTATACATTGCTAATGTGGTAAATGACTATTCTAGCTGCAAATGTCTGGTTTTTGGTGCAATATCTACATAGGTGTATAGAGGCCCATTTCCAGCAACTATCACTCCGGTGTTCTAATGGTACAATGTGTTTGCTCATTGCGTCAGAAGGCTAATGGATGATTAGAAAACCCTTGTGCAATCATGTTAGGTCTGCAATGCTGTAATTGCTGCAAATGGAGGATTCTTTGACGAAAGCAAAGTTTGAAGGAAAAAATTATTATTTCAAGTACAAATCATTATTTCTAACCTTGTCAATGTCTTGACTATATTTTCTATCATGGTGGTAAATAAGTGTGACTTTTCATGGAAAACACAAAATAATTGTCTGGGTGACCCCAAACTTTTGAACGGTAGTGTGTATATATATATATATATATACCAGTATATACAGTATATACAGTATATATATATAGATATAGATATAGATATATAGAGATATATATAGATATAGATATATAGATCTCTCTCTCTCTCTCTCTCTCTATATATATATATATATATATATATTTATATACACTACCGTTCAAAAGTTTGGGGTCACCCAGACAATTATTTTGTGTTTTCCATGAAAAGTCACACTTATTTACCACCATGAGTTGTAAAATGAATAGAAAATATAGTCAAGACATTGACAAGGTTAGAAATAATGATTTGTATTTGAAATAATAATTTTTTCCTTCAAACTTTGCTTTCATCAAAGAATCCTCCATTTGCAGCAATTACAGCATTGCAGACCTAACATGATTGCACAAGGGTTTTCTAATCATCCATTAGCCTTCTGACGCAATGAGCAAACACACTGTACCATTAGAACGCTGGAGTGATAGTTGCTGGAAATGTGCCTCTATACACCTATCTAGATATTGCACCAAAAACTAGACATTTGCCGCTAGAATAGTCATTTACCACATTAGCAATGTATAGAGTGTATTTCTGATTAGTTTAAAGTTATCTTCATTGGAAAAAAGTGCTTTTCTTTCAAAAATAAGGAAATTTCTAAGTGACCCCAAACTTTTGAACGGTAGTGTATATATATATATATGTACACTACTGTTTTATATATATATATATATATATATATATATATATACAGTATATATATATATTGATACTACCGTTATATATTGATACTACCGTTCAAAAGTTTGGGGTCACCTCAGACAATTTTGTGTTTTCCATGAAAAGTCACACTTTTATTTACCACCATGAGTTGTAAAATGAATAGAAAAGATAGTCAAGACATTGACAAGGTTAGAAATAATGATTTGTATTTGAAATAATAATTTTTTCCTTCAAACTTTGCTTTCGTCAAAGAATCCTCCATTTGCAGCAATTACAGCATTGCAGACCTAACATGATTGCACAAGGGTTTTCTAATCATCCATTAGCCTTCTGACGCAATGAGCAAACACATTGTACCATTAGAACACCGGAGTGATAGTTGCTGGAAATGGGCCTCTATACACCTATGTAGATATTGCACCAAAAACCAGACATTTGCAGCTAGAATAGTCATTTACCACATTAGCAATGTATAGAGTGTATTTCTGATTAGTTTAAAGTTATCTTCATTGAAAAAAAGTGCTTTTCTTTCAAAAATAAGGAAATTTCTAAGTGACCCCAAACTTTTGAATGGTAGTGTATATATTTCAAAGCTGTGTTGCGGAGTTTATTTGTTCAGGAGTCTGATGGCAGTGGGAAAGAAGGAGTTTTTCAATCTGGTTGTGCTGCATTTCACACTTCTGTATTTCCGGCCTGAGGGTAGAAGTGTGAACATGTGAACATTCTGTTCTGGGGGTGGGTGGGATCCCAGAGGATGGTGTCAGCTCTCCTTTGGACTCTGCGGTGGTAGATGCTCTGCAGAGAGGGGAGTGGAGTCCTGATGACCTTCTCCATTGTTATGACACCAGGCTGGCCACCTCCCTCCTGTAGGATGCTTCGTCATCACCAGTGATGCGTCCTATCACTGTTGTGTCATCCGCGAACTTTAAGATGATATTGTCCATGTGGGAGCCAACACAGTCATGTGTGAAGAGGCTGTAGAGGATGGGGCTGAGAACACAACCCTGTGGGACACCTGTGTTGGTGATGATGCTGGCTGAGGTCCTGTTACCCATCCTGACAGACTGGGGCCTGCCAGTCAGAAAGTCCAGTAGCCAGTCGCAGAGGGTGGGGTGCAGGCCAAGTGAAGACAGTTCGTCAGTGAGTTTGAGGGGATGACCGTGTTGAAGGCAGAGTTTTAGTCGACAAAGAGCATCCTAATGTAGGAGTCTTTATCTTCCAGGTGGAGAGAGAATAATGGAGTGCTGCAGCAGTGGCATCTGAGGTGGACCTGTAGGGCTGGTAGGCGTACTGCAGGGGGTCCAGGGTACCCAGTATGCTGTCCTGAATGAGGGCAGCACCACTCTCTCGAAGCACTTCATGATGATTGGAGTGAGTGCTACCGGTCTGTAATCATTCAGACATGTTGGCGGGCTCCTTTTGGTGAGGGGGATGATGGTTGTGGTTTTGAAGCAGGAGGGGCATGTTCTGGCTGAGGGAGAGGTTGAAGATGGATGTGAGAACGTCAGTCAGCTCGGCAGCACATGCTCTTGAGGGCCTGCCCAGGTATGTTGTCTGGTCCTGCTGCCTTGCGGTGGTTGATATTCCTCAGTGCTTTGTTTACCTGGCCTGGTGAAACTTTTAGTGGAGGGGGGTGAGTGTGTATCTCTTCTCTGTACTGTAGCTGGTGGTCTCAAAGCAGGTGTAAAAGATGTTGAGATTGTCCGGCAGGCTGTCTGTGGAGCTAGTGGTGCTGCTGTTGGTCCTCTTGTAGCCTGATGTGTTGCAGGCCTTGCCACATGCGCCCCGGGTCAGGAATGGAATAGAGGCTGTCCATCTTTTCTCTGTACTGCTTCTTGGCTGTTGTTATAGCCTTTCTCAGTCCATACTTTGGAGCTTTGTACTCAACCTCACTGCCTGATTTAAATGCTAGAGAGCGAGCATGCAGCATCTGGCGTACCTGACTGTTGATCCAGGGCTTCTGGTTGGGGAACTTCCTGACTTGTGTGGTGGGTACGATGGTATCAACACACGCGCTGATGTACCCAGTCACATACTCAGCATAGTCCTGTATGTTTACAGAAGAGTCCTCTCGGGTGGCTGCAGCTTTAAACACATCCCAGTCTGTACAGGCAAAACAGTCTTGCAGGGTGTTCTCAGCCTCTGGAGTCCAGTGTTTCATTTGCTTAATAACAGGGTTTGCTTGTTTCACCTTTTGTCTGTAGGCTGGGTACATAAACAGGGAGATGTGATCTGACTGTCCGATGTGGGGGTGGGGTGCCACTCTGTATGCACCACATATATTGGAGTAAACATGATCCAGTGTGCTTTTATCGCGGGTGTGAATGTCCACATGCTGGTAATATTTGGGGAGTACAATCCTTAAACTGCACTGGTTAAAGTCACCAGCAACAATAAAAACAGCATTGGGATGGGATGTCTCTACTGCACTTACGACGTCATGGAGTTTGTTTAGCGCTACTGCTTAGCATATGGTCCCGATTTTGCAGTTGTCACAGATAACAGTGTAGCACGGGATTTGCATGACAATGGGACGGTCATATGTTTAAAGAAAAACACAAAACTCGCTCAAATGCTGTGCAATACGCACATGGCATGTATGAGAACTCCCAGTGGATTTTGCACCAAAATTTGTCCAAAGTTCATGTGACATTCATGCGACATACTCAGATGTACCAGTTCAGTGTGATTCCAAATGAAAATTGATGCTAATTTGTATATTTGTCACCTTTTGTTGTTGTTGTTTTTAATCGCCATATGACCCAAGACAGGATTTAAGCAGAAATAAAAAAACAAATACAACGTTTTTTTAGTGACTGGGCCCTTTAAAGTGGCTTTTTCAATGTAAAAGTTGCTGACCATATTTTGATTGGAAATTTTAATCTGCACATTAAAATGCAGCAGTCATGCTTCCTCCCCTGCCCTCCTCTTCCTCCCCCCTCAGGTGACCTCCCAGCAGCCACATTTGTTTTTCCATGTTCGTATTTAGTCTGCTCCTCCTGTTTGTTACTTAAGTCAGACTGAGACGGAGCCCACGTCCAACGCTGGCATCAACGCCAGTGTGAATGTGACGTCTCCCTCTCACTAACTTAAGTACTGGTTACCATAGTGACCAACGACTTTACTGATGGCACAGCTACAGTTGTACTAACATGGTGACTGACGACAGGGCCCGCAATGCAACGCAGCAGCCCTGAAGAGGATGATGAGGATGATGAACATTTTGGAGGAAAAGTCAACAGAGTTAGAGGTGAGCTGTTTTTGTCTCATGAGCCAATAAAAACAAAGAAAAGATGACGTCTTTGGGCACAGAACTTGATTTCAAAGTGGAAGAAAGAAGATGAAAAAGGCTTGAAGCTTGAACTTTGGAGAGATCAAATAATTTTGTGTGTTTTTATATTTTTTAAACTCATCTGCATCCAGCAACCTTCCTGCTGTTTTTCTTTTCACTTCACTTGTTTTGCCCTCTTGGCCAGTTATATTTTTCTAGATAGACCCAACGGAACATCTAAAACCTAAAATATGATTAGAACATAGAACTGCATTCACACAGGAAGTTTAAAAAAAGCACACATCTGATGATCTTTATGAATATACAGCTTCTCTGTATTTGTGTGTGTTTGTGTGTGTGGTCCCAGTGTGATCTTCTGGCCGAGGATTAAAAAGTACGAACCTGCAAACAACCCCCCTCCCCCCCCACACACACACACATATTCAATCACCCACATCTTAGTTCTATGAGTATTTGACTCCAGTGGGCTTTAGAATAAAACAGAGTTATAGAAGTATGTGCATTATTTTTCTAAGTTGGCATTTCTGTTAGCAGCTGAGGAGCTCTAATGAAGAAGCCGCCACTTCTGCAGTTCCATAACTGCAAACCAGCAAGAGTGGACTTTGAAGAAACTAGCAACCTTGTTGGTGGTGGGACACCTCCATGATACTATCTGCTTTCCATGCAATAGAGCTCCCGCCGGTCGAAGACCCTTTACACGAAGACCAAAGTGGGATTATGTTATGAGGTGGTCTGTTCATCTGTCTGTCCCACTTTTGTGAAATCAACCCCTCCTACAGTTTTGATTGTTTTGAAACCTGGTGTACTTGATGTACATATTGGAATTTGGGTCCAATGGTATGATTTTTGCAGCAGTTACAGCCCCTGACTTCTGATCTCCTATTTCACCTCAGTTTATAGACCGCAACGGTTATGTGAAGTCAACTCCTTCTACAGTTGTGTTCCAAATGTTTTGAAACTTGGTACCAGGGTTTGATATACACTGATGATGTGCATATTACAATTTGACTCTGATCGGATGATCTTTGCAGGAATTCTAGACCTTGAGGTCAAGGTCAGAGGTCAGTTTTTCCCTAAATCTTGTAAACGTGATAACTACTGAAAGAAATGATGTAGGCCTTTCATATCGATTCCATAGTTGTCTCTAAGACAAATCTTGGATGGCTGACACCCTGACGTGACTATGGGTTTGGGATCAAAACTCATAGTCGGGTCAAGTGATATCAAGGTTACCATCCCATTTGCACTGTTACTATGGAACAAGTAAAGGTCATCAAACCTGGTACACAGGTTCACCTGAAGTGTGAATATAGGTCTAGGGTCAAAAGGTCAAAGGTCAAGGTTGCCATTACATGTGCCCTATTACCATACGAGTAAAGCTAGGGTCACCAAACTTTGTGCACGGGTTCACCCTGTGACCTTGAAGTGTTACTATGGCTTTCTGATTGCAAGGTCAGTGTCAACAACAAAGAATGCTCGGGTCATCAAACCTGGTCCACAGGTTCACCTGAGACCATGACCTCTGACTGGGGACGGGTTTGGGTCCAGAGGTCAAAGTTAGTATTCCCTATGCCAGGGGTGTCCAATCATGTGCCATGGAGGGCCAAGACCCTGCAGGTTTTCTCTTCTACCTAGTCTCTTCAGCAGGTGTTTTCATTTATCAGCAGTCAGTGGGAAGAAGTTCAGTGGAATCTGCTGTTGAAGACACTTGTTGGAGGTAAAGCCTGCAGGGTCTTGGCCCTCCATGGCACATGATTGGACACCCCCGCCCTGTGCCCTCTTACTATAGAACGTGTAAAGCTCTCTAGGGTCACCAAACTTGCTACACAGGTTCACCTGGGGATCCTGACCTCCATCTGTGGGTTTTATACAACTAGTTTTGCTTTATATTCATGAGTGATTATCATAATTTGTTTCTGCCCCAATAATTATATGGAAAAGCTGAAAATTACTCTCCTTCAGTGACAAATTGGGATTTTCAAAGAAAACTGAGTTGAGGGACACTGCACTCGCATCAGAGTGCTCTTGTTTTAATGATTGTTTTTAAATAGCATTGTTAGCTAGTCAATGGACCTAGCTAATGTTAGCCAGTAGCCAGATGGTATACCTCATTCACCTTGGTTTTGACAGTTCTTCCAGGCAGTGGGTGTAAGAAAGCACAACAGCGAGCAGTGAAAATTAAACTTGATGCTACACATAACAGACTCACTAGTAATAAAAATCATTCAAAAACACAAACTCTGTACAAAAATGATAATGCTGAGGTAGATGTCATCAAATACTTTCCATTGAAGTGTTTTTGTTTACTGTTCTCACGTTGTCACAAGGTGTTTGTTAGGTGAGTGATAAAAAAAAGTTGAAAATTGCTAGTTATGTCTGATCTTTCTCAATGCATTAAAAGTAAAGCTGAATTTATGCTTTGTGTGTCCAGTCAGCTGCAAGACCTGTGTGATGGACATTTTGTCGTCCTTTACAGTCCACTAAAGTCCACAAAGTCCCTTTGTGGTTGTGCACCTCCCTATTTTCTGACCACACAGACTGTGCGTGCTGGCTATACATGGTGAGGAGTAAACCTTCCTATTCAAAAGCTTGTGCTTGGTTGAATGGTAGTTGCAGCTGAAATCAAGCATAAACACAGCTGTGTGCACATTGGCATGGTCCCAAGCATACATGCATACATGCAACACTGATGCACAAAGCTTAAACTCAGCTTTATTGTTCTTTCTGGACACTTTTGTGCAGATATATGTACAATGTTTCCACAAAAACATACCATGAACAAAGTTAAAGTTATTTGTTAGTCACATTTTTTATCGATGTTGTGTTAACATTGCTACAGTGATATTTTTCTGGTATGATTACTGGGCAGTAAGCATCTCGTGCAGTACCTTCCATCAAGACGAGGGCTACAGAACATCTTATAGAACAGGAATTACAACCCCAATTCTGGTGAAGGACGTTGTGTAAAATGGAAATAAAAACAAAATGCAATGATTTACAAATCCTTTTCTACCTATATTCAATTGAATACACTACAAAGACAAGATATTTAATGGTCAAACTGATAAACTGTTTTGTTGCAAATATTCCCTCATTTTGAATCTGATGTCTGCAACACATTCCAAAAAAGCTGTGACGAGGCATGTTTACCACTGTGTTACATCACCTTTTCTTTTAACAACACTCAATAAGCATTTAGGAACTGAGGACCATAATTGTTCAAACTTTGTAGGTGGAATTCTTCCTCATTCTTGACTGATTTACAACTTTAGTTGCTCAACAGTCTGGGGTCTCTGTTGTCATATTTTGTGCTTCATAATGCGCCACACATTTTCAGTGGGAGGCAGGTCTGGACTGCAGGCCACCACACTGTTGTAACACATGCAGAATGTGGCTTGGATGGCAGCCTGTGTTGCTCGAAAACCTGTAGGTACCATTCAGCATTAATGGTACATTAATGGGTAACACAGATGTGTAAGTTACCCATGCCATGGGCACTAAGATACCTCCAGATGCTGACTTTTGAACTTAATCCAGATTATCTGGATGGTCTGAAGGATCATTAGCCCAAAGGACATAACGTTTGTAATTTCCAAAAACAATTTGAAATGTGGACTTGTCAGAAAACAGTACACCTTTCTACTTTACACCAGTCCATCTCAGACGAACTCGGGTCCAGAGCAACCGTTGACATTTCTGGCTGTTGTTTATACAGTGGGGAAAATAAGTATTGAAGTAATCAACATTTTTCTGATTAAACATATTTCTGATGGAGCCATTAACCTGAGATTTTCACCAGATATCAGTAACAACCCAAGTAATCGATACATACAGTACAAAGAAATCAAGGCAACTGTGTTCACAAAACAAGTTATATTTAATAAAGTCGAATGACACAGGGAATAAGTATTGAACATGATTGGTGAAATTCATTTAATATTTAGTAGAAAAGCCTTTGTTGGAAAAACAGCTTCCAGACACCTCCTGTATGGAGAAACTAGGCACAGGCATTGCTCGGGAGTGATTTTTAACTCATTCTTCCATAAAAACTGTCTTCAAATCTTGAAGGTTCCCTGGGTGTTTTCTATGAACACTGATCTTCAGTTCATTCCAGAGATTTTCAATTGGATTCAGATCAGGTGACTGACTGGGCCATTCTAGAAGCTTTATTTTCCTTCTCTGGAGCCAGTTGAGAGTTTCCCTGGCTGTGTGTTTGGGCTCATTGTCTTGCTGAAATGTCCACCCTCATTTCATCTTCAGCATCTTAGCAGATGGCAACAGGTTCTTATCAAGGATGTCTCTGTACATTTGTCCATTCATCTTTCCTTCAATAATATGAAGTCTGCCTGTACTATGTGCTGAGAAACACCTCACACCATGATGCTCCAGCCTCCAAACTTGATGTGTAGTGCCATTTCTCCTCCAAACATGCTGTTTGTTGTGGCATCCAAAAAGTTCAAAGTATTTTACTGGCTTGCCCAAATGTTGTGCAGCAAACTTTAAACTTTAAACAAGCTCCAACATGCTTTTTCTTCAGCAATGGAGTCTTGCGAGGTGAGCAGGTATAGAGCCCATGTCGGTTGAGTGCATTACTTGTTTTCTTTGAAACAGCAGTGTCTGCTAACTCCAGGTCTTTCTGGAGCTCTCCACGACTGGTCTTTGGCTCATGGATTACTCTTCTGATAATTCTTTTGACTCCTCTGTCAGAAATCTTGTGAGGAGCTCCTGGTCATGACCAGTTTATGGTACAGTTTAGAAATGTGCCTGTAACTAATGCCTTCATTATGTTTTGCAACAATAAGGTTGTGAAGGTCTAGAGAGAGTTTTTTGCTTCTACCAATCATGAGTTCTTTGTGGTGTGACGATCTGATATTCACAGACCTTTTTAAAGGCTGTCAGTCAGGACTTAACCAGCTGAAATTAATTTGCACTGATGGGGGATGGATGGCTTCCTCAATTCTGATGGATTTCAGCTGGTTTCTTGGCTTTCTATGCCTTTTTTACACCTTTTTCTTCATGTGTTCAATACTTATTTCCTCTGTCATGCCACTTTATTTAATATAACTTGTTTTGTGAACACCAGTGCATTGATTTCTTTGTATGTATGGATTACTTGGGTTGTCACTGATATCTGGTGAAAATCTCTGGTCCATAGCTCCATCAGAAATATGTTTAATGAGAAAAATGTTGACATGTTCAATACTTATTTTCCCCGCTGTATATGGCTTTCACTTTGCATGGTAAAGTTTTAACTTGTACTTATAGATGTAGCGATAAACTATGTTAGCTGACAGTGGTTTTCAGAAGTGTTCCTGATCCCACATGGTAATATCCTTTACAGAATGATGTCAGTTTTTAAAGCAGTGCTGCCTGAAGGATTGAAGGTCACTGGCATTCATTGTTGGTTTTTGGCCTTGTCGCTTACATGCAGAAATTGCTTCAGATTCTCTGAATCTTTTGATGATATTTTGGACTTCAGATGATGAAATCCTTAAATTCCTTGCAATTTTACACCGAGAAACACTGTCCTTTAACTGTTGGACTACTGGGCCATGCAGTTGCTCACGAAGTGGTGAACCTCATCCCATCCTTACTTGTGAACAACTGAGCCTTTCATGGATGCTCCTTTTATACCCAATCATGACATTCGTCTGTTTCCAATTAACCTTTTTACATGTGGAATATTCCAAAAAGGTGGGGAGGTTTTTAGCATTCCTCAACTTTCTCAGTCTTTTCTTGCCCCCGTCTCAGCTTTTTTGGAACGTGTTGCAGGCATCAAATTAGAAATGAGTGATTATTTGCAACAAAACAATAACATTTATCAGTGTAAATATCTTGTCTTTGTAGTGTATTCGATTGAATATAGGTTGAAAAAGTTTTTAAATTATTGTATTTATTTTTTTTTTGTTTTACACAACGTCCCATCTTCATCGGAATTAGGGTTGCACATCTATACAGTAAACTGTAATTTTAACAGAAAAATATTTTTTTTAGATGGTGGTTCTTATATGGTTCTTCAAAGAACAGTTTATTTCTACTAAAGTTGTATACAGGTGGGCATTTCTGAAAAAAGTTCTTTGTCGAATCTTAAGTAAGAGGAGTGAGAAAAGGCACATTGTTCGAGAATATTTTATCTCCCCTTAATAGCATCCACCATATGTCGTATTGATTGGTTCATCCTGTTTATTATTACTAAGAATATGGTTCATACAAACAAATGCCTAAGAAGTGCAAGAAAAACAGGTGAGAAGTGATGCATTTTGTTGATCTGACTTAATCGTTTTTTTTACAAGGTTGATTTTTCTTCCTTCCTGTGTGAATGTAGTCTCCACTCTGCTGTCAGAGTTTATTTTCCAATTTGAATTTTTAACCACCCAACTGTATTTTGCTCTACGGTGCTATTTGCTGTTTAACAACTCTCTAGAAAGACCTCCTGGTTGTGTTTGAATGTATTTGTAAATGTATCAGCATATATTTTTCTTTAAAAGACAAGAATTGAGCCATTGTGGCCCAACTGAGACAGGACCGACACATGCACACACACACGCACACACACGCAGAAGGACAAACTGCAGAGCACTTTGATTGGAGGATGGAGGAAGGAATGAATCGGGTGGGGGCCATGGAAGGTCCATGGTCAGACGTGATGTAAACATGCCATGTGCAGCCAGTTAATAAGTGCTCTGACACACCTGTACAGTCACCACTGACCTGTGGATACAGTGATTGGTTTTAGTTTGTGAATAAAGTGTGAATGCCAACACTCTTTTCTGTTTGAAGTGTGTTTTTGTTTCCTGCTTGACATCAACCCTGAGGGAGAAAGCTATCACTCTTTTCTGACACCAGACTAATTTATTTCACAAAATTTGACATCCTGGGATATAGATATACTTGTGAGAAAGGTATGTCATAAATTTGGCAAGACTGGAGATGAATGGGGCAGTGAAGTGCGGTGGTGGCAGCATTATGTTGTGGGAGTGTTTTGCTGCAGGACGGACTAGTGCACTTCACAAAATAGATGGCACCATAAAGAAAGAACATTATGTGGAAATATTGAAGCAACATCTCAAGACATCAGCCAGGAAGTTAAAGGTTGGGCCTAAATGGGTCTTCCAAATGGACAATGATTCCTACCAGCAAATTAGTTACAAAGTGGCTTAAGGACAACAAAGTCAATGTTTTGGAGATGGCCACCACAAAGTCCTGATCTCAAGCCTATAGAAAATTTGTGTGCAGAGCTGAAAAGACGTGTGCGAGCAAGGTGGCCTACAATCCTGACTCAGTTCCACCAGTTCTCTCAGGAGCAATGGACCATAATTCCAGGGAACTGTAGTGAGAAGCTTCTGGAAGGATGCCCAAGACATACAGTTTAAAGGCAATGCTATCAAATACTAAGGAAATGTATAAACTTTTGACTCCTTCCTGAGTATAGTGTAACGTCGGGGCCATGTTAAGGGGGGCAGGGATTTCCCAGCATGCTTTGCCAGTTGAAAACGTTACTGTGTGTGTGTATTAAATGTGTTATTACTGAGTTATACTGCTGTGTCATTATAACTGCGTTATAATGACCCAGCAGTGTTTAGCAGGATTAGGGCAAGATGTATCATGTGTGTAACCATGATTCAAACAGGGGTCTGGGAGAATGACCTCCCCTCCTCTCTGTGCTCAGAAGTAGGTTTGGGGTTGGGGTGTGTAAAATAAATCCCGTTGATCACAACCATCTTGCTCCATTTTCTTTGTGTGAACCCTGCAAACGTCACAATACTATACTGTGTTGGCATAGCTCCAGCCTTAAAAGTTGTGGTGTAGTAAAGAGCTGCTGTAGTTTATGCTGATTTTGAGGTCATGATAAATTAATTTATCATTCTTTACAGAACTATACAAAAGCCATTTAGTCCCCCATATCATTAAGGGTGATAAGTCCAGTGATTTATTGAAAATGTAAAAAAAAGGAAATACAGTATACAAGGCCGAAACGGAGGTTGGACAATTCTAACAAGCTTGAAAGCTAATATTTGGTCTGACCATCTTTTTTTCTTCAACAGTCTGAATGTTTTTATGACAGCATTCTTGTCATTTCATATAGTATAGAAATCACTGAAATACAGTGCATCCGGAAAGTATTCACAGCGCTTCACTTTTTCCACATTTTGTTATGTTATAGCCTGATTCCATAATGGATTAAATTCTTTTTTTTTTTTCCCTCAAAGTTCTGCACACAATACCCCATAATGACAATGTGAAAAAATTTTTTTTTTTAGATTTTTGCAAATTTATTAAAAATAAAAAACTAAGAAATCACATGTACATACAGTAAGTATTCACAGCCTTTGCCATGAAGCTCAGACTTGTGCTCAGGTGCATCCTGTTTCCACTGATCATCCTTGAGATGTTTCTACAGCTTAATTGGAGTCCACCTGTGGTAAATTTAGCTGATTGGACATGATTTGGAAAGACACACACCTGTCTATATAAGGTTCCACGGTTGACAGTGCATGTCAGAGCACAAACCAAGCATGAAATAAAAGGAATTGACTGTAGACCTCCGAGACAAGATTGTCTTGAGGCACAATTCTGGGGAAGGGTACAGAAAAATTTCTGCTGCTTTGAAGGTCCCAATGAGCACAGTGGCCTCCATCATCTGTAAATGGAAGAAGTTCGGAACCACCAGGACTCTTCCTAGAGCTGGCCAACTGGCTAAACTGAGCGATCTGGGGACAAGGGCCTTAGTCATGGAGGTGATGAAGAGCCTAATGGTCACTCTGTCAGAGCTCCAGCGTTGCTCTGTGAAGAGAGGAGACCCTTCTAGAGGGACAACCATCTCTGCAGCAATCCACCAATCAGGCCTGTATGGTAGAGTGGACAGACGGAAGCCACTCCTTAGTAAAAGGCACATGGCAGCCCGCCTGGAGTTTGCCAAAAGGCACCTGAAGGACTCTCAGACCATGAGAAACAAAATTCTCTGGTCTGATAAGACAAAGATTGAACTCTTTGGTGTGAATGCCAGGCGTCATGTTTGGAGGAAACCAGGCACCGCATATAACCATGTCCATGTTGGCAGCAGCACGCTGTGGGGATGTTTTTCAGCGGCAGGAACCGGGAGACTAGTCAGGATAGAGGGAAAGATGAATGCAGCAATGTACAAAGACATCCTGAATGAAAACCTGCTCCAGAGCGCTCTTGACCTCAGACTGGGGTGACGGTTCATCTTTCAGCAGGACAATGACCCTAAGCACACAGCCAAGCTATCAAAGGAGTGGCTTCAGGAAAACTGTGAATGTCCTTGAGTGGCCCAGCCAGAGCCCAAACTGAATCAAACTTCAAATTCAACTTCAAACTTGAATCCAATTGAACATCTCTGGAGAGATTTGAAAATGGCTGTGCACCGACGTTTTCCATCCAACCTGATGGAGCTTGAGAGGTGCTGCAAAGAAGAATGGGTGAAACTGCCCAAAAATAGATGTGTCAAGCTTGTGGCATCATATTCAAAAAGACTTGAGGCTGTAATTGCTGCCAAAGGTGCATCAACAAAGTATTGAGCAAAGGCTGTGAATACTTATGTACATGTGGTTTCTTAGATTTTATTTTTAATAACTTTGCAAAAATTAAAAAAAAAAAAAAATTCACATTGTCATTATGGGGTATTGTGTGTAGAACTTTGAGGGAAAAAAATGAATTTTATTCATTGTGGAATAAGACTGTAATATTGTAGCAGACACAAAATGCATATTGTAGGGTTGTAGAGACTTGAGTGAGTCAGACAGGGTCTCAGTCAGGAAGCAGAGGGTAAACAGTGGATGGGGGGTTTAAGGGTGAATGTATTGTGATGTTGGATGTCATGCAGTGTGATGTGGAATGTCACGCAGATGTGAGATGAGCAGTGGAGATATAAAGGAGAACCATGCCTGAATGCTTTCATGCTTTTCTGTGTATGAATGATGAGAGAGTGTTAATAAACTTCGTCTGTTCGTAAACTGGCCTCATCATTTCCCACACTCTCCACACTGGTGACCCTAGACGTATTATGGAACACGAGGCAAGAACCCCGGAGTCAACCCGGACGGGAAGCCCCAGCAACGCGGCAAGCATCCCACAGACAGCCCGGACGGGAACCCCCAGCAACGCGTGCACTGTTGCAGTCAAGCTACCGGACTTTTGGCAGCACAACCCACGCTCTTGGTTTCACCACACCGAGGCCCAGTTCGCCATCTGGGGAATAACGGCAGACGACACCAAGTTTTACCCTGTGGTGGCAGCGCTGGACACTCGCACAGCTCAGCAGGTAGCGAGCCTGCTCAACCAGCCCCCAGCCCATGACAGATACGAGGATCTCAAAGCTGCGCTGACCCAGTGCTACACGCTCTCGGACTGTGAGAGAGCAGAGAGGCTCCTGAGGCGTTCTGAGTTAGGAGATGGTTCGGCCGTCGACCTGATGGAGAAGATGTTGGTGTTAATGGGCACGGACAACGGGCATTTTCTGTTTGCCCACCTTTTCCTCCGGAACCTTCCAACAGAGGCGAGAGCGGTCCTGGCCAATTTGCCGTTGCTGGCCACGCGTGACTACCGTGCGCTAGCCCAGGAGGCAGACCTGATCATCCTCACCACCAGAGCGCTCATGGTGAACGCGGCGGCGTCAAAGCCCAGCGAGACAACCAGAGGAGGCGAGGAGCCACCGACGGTAGCGGCAGCGGGGGCCAAGGAGCACCAGAGAGACACGCTCTGCTTCTACCACCGCCATTTTGGAGGGAACGCATGCAGATGTGCGCCACCGTGCCAATTCAAGCGCTCGGGAAATGCCAGGGCCGGCAGTCAGTAGCAGCTGCGACCACCAGCGAAGAGAACAAGCTGCTCTACGTGACGGACTCGCGCTCAGGGAGGCGTTTCCTCGTAGACACCGGAGCTCAGAAGAGCATCATCCTGCCGACCTACACTGACCGGCTGGCAGGACCTAGCAGCCCCGGGCTGGTAGCAGTAAATGGCTCGGACATTAAGACCTTTGGTGAGAGAACACTGGCTTTATCGCTACACAGCCGTACATACGAGTGGACTTTTGTCATAGCAGCACTGAGTTTCCCAATCCTGGGAGCTGATTTTCTGTGTGCACATGGTTTACTGGTTGATGATGCTAACAGGCGCCTGGTTCATGCACTGTCTTTTGACTCTCTCCCCTGTACAGCTCGAGGGGTCGGGCCAGTAACACAAGCCAACGTCACAGCTCCAGGCGGTAAGGTCCACACACTGCATTCAGTTCCCAGCACTCACGGTCCCAACATACCCGGACATACCCAAAACAGCGGTAATAATTCTGTTCGGCTTGTTCGAGTTTCTGCGCATGCCATTCGGATTAAAAGGAGCGGCACAGATGTTCCAGCACATGATGGACGCGGTGCTGCGCAATCTCCCGTTTGTGTTTGTCTACCTGGATGATATCCTGGTAGCCAGTGCATCCGAAGACGAACACGTAACCCACCTCAGGACGGTTTTCCAGAGGTTGGAGGAGCACGGGTTAAAGTTCGGCGTGACGGGGATTGATTTTTTGGGGTACCGTGTCTCACCGGAGGGAGCGATACCCTTGCCCAACAAAGTGCGCACTGTGGCGAACTTTCCCCAGCCTCAGATGGTCAGGCTGCTGCAGGAATTTTTGGGGATGGTTAACTTTTGTAACCGTTTCCTCCCCGCGCAGTTCAACTCATGCAGCCATTGTACGCCGCGCTCAAGAGATGGAAACCCGCGGATGGGGTCAAATGGACTCCGGAGCGAGAGCAGGCATTCTCTGAGGTGAAAGCAGCCCTGGCAAACGCCGCATTGTTGGCACACCCAGACCCGGCGGCCCGGATAGCGCTCACTACCGATGCCTCGGACGTGGCCATAGGGGCCATCCTGGAGCAACGTGTCGCCGGTTCTTGGCAGCCGCTGACAGTGAGCGTAAATGCAGCGCATTCGACAGGGAGTTGCTGGCTCTCCACCTGGCCGTACGCCACTTCCAGTTCTGGCTGGAAGGGCGCAGCTTCATCGCGTTCATGGACCACAAGCCGCTGACGTTTGCGATGGCCAAGGTTTCGGAACCATGGTTGGGCCGGCAGCAGAGACAGCTGGCCGCGATCTCAGAGTTTACGACCGATATTCAGCATGTGTCGGGTAAACTGAATGTGGTGGCGTACTGCCTCTCGCACGTGGTTGTGGCCCCGGTCTGCGTAGGGATAGATTATACACCCATGGCCGCAGAGCAGATTAGCGATACGGACGTGCGCGCGCTCCAGTCTGGACCAACAGGGTTAAGGCTGGAGAGCAGAGCACTGCAAGACGGCAGCCCCCCCCCCCCCAAATCTGCGACGTCTCCACGAGACGCCCGCGCCCGGTGGTCCCGGTCGCGTGGCACTGCCGCGTGTTTGAGTCAGTTCACGCTTTGGCACACCCAGGAGTGCGCACATCAGTCAAAATGGTGGGAGCGAAATTCGTGTGGCCAAGCCTGCGCAAACAGGTGAAAGAGTGGGCGGCAGCCTGCATAGCATGCCAACGAGCCAAAGTGCACAGACACACGAAGGCTCCTTTGGAGCCGTTTAGTATACCAGCTAAAAGATTCGACCATGTTCACGTGGACCTCATGGGCCCCTTCCCGCTGTCGCAGGGGTGCACGCACCTTCTGACAGTGGTGGACCGCACCACACGCTGGCCAGAAGCAGTCCCGCTGGCGGCAACCACGTCCGCGGACGTGGCACATGCTTTTTTGACAACATGGGTGGTGCGTTTTGGAATCCCGTCGGACATCAGGTCCGATAGGGGCCCTCTGTTTGTTTCCGAACTTTGGTCCGCAATGGCCCGCTGCCTGGGTGCTGCAATTCATCACACAACCGCGTACAACCCACAGGCAAATGGGTTATGCGAGCGTTTTCACAGGTCACTGAAAGCAGCACTCAGGGCTTCGTTGACGGATGCAAATTGGGTTGACCAGTTGTCGTGGGTTTTATTGTGGTTGCGTTCCGCACCAAAAGAGGATTTGGAGGCTTTCCCGGCTGAGCTGGTTTTGTCTCAGCCACTGCGGCTGCCCGGGGAAGTTTTGCCAGATAACCCCGCGCTGGACAACTGCCCGTCTCAGCGTTTGCAGCATAGTGCAGACACAGGCACGCTGCCCGGCCCACCACTGTTTTCCACACGCTTTTGTGCCAAAAACTTTGAAGAACGCGGAGTTCGTGTTCGTCAGACACAATGCCCACCACCCACCATTGTGCCCACCCTATGATGGCCCGTTCAGAGTGCTGGAAACAGGGGACAAGCATTTTTTGCTAGACTTGGGGGGGCGTCGGGAGAAAATATGCATAGACAGACTTAAGCTCGCCTTTGTAGTGGCAGACAAGCAAGTGCTGCTGGCCCGGGCCCCTCGGCGTGGAAGACCCCCACTGAGAACTCCCCAGGCAAATGATTCACCAGGACAGCCACACGGGCAAAGCGGTTTTCCTCCCCCCCCTCGCCATGGCCCACCCGCAGTCAGACACATGTCCAGCAGCCCCCTGCCGGCACAGAGACCCCCATTACAGCAGATATGGGAGGAGACTGAAGCCCAAAAGACGTGCCGACTGAAACTCTGTCTGGGGGGGGGGGGGGGGGGGAATGTAGCAGACACAAAATGCATATTGTAGAGTTGTAGAGACTTGAGTGAGTCAGACAGCGTCTCAGTCAGGAAGCAGAGGGTAAACAGTGGACATTGGGTTTAAGTGTGAATGTATTGTGATGTTGGATGTCATGCAGTGTGGTGTGGAATGTCACGCAGATGTGAGATGAGCGGTGGAGATATAAAGGAGAACCATGCCTGAATGCTTTCATGCTTTTCTGTGTATGAATGATGAGAGAGTGTTAATAAACTTCGTCTGTTCGTAAACTGGCCTCATCATTTCCCACACTCTCCACAATATCACTGTTGGGGATTTTGTATGTCTCTGTATATAAGTTTTATCATTTTTATACAATCAAGTGTATGCCATATACTCATCTATGTATGTTGTGTTAAGAAATTGTTGGGAAATTATACATACATATTATCATTTCTATATGACATAAGTTTGAGTGTGTTATAAAGACTGTTTCAGCATACACTGTTTTAAAATGTGTTTAGTGTGAGAGAATGAAGCTGTCTCATGGGATGAAGCTGTGTACATGTAAATATTAATCTTTATGATGGAAAAGTTCTTCTGTGACTGAAGAAAATAATGATTGCTTGACTTGTTTTGTCCTGTGAAAAATGTGCAGGGATTAAGTTCCTGATATTTTGACTATGTTGTACACTCTGTAGTCCAAATGTCAGTATATTTTTTGTACCATGACCTTGCAGGTGTGGAATGGGAGATGTTTTAATTAAGAGTGTATAAAAATGCCCAAACACTGAGGGTGCCTCAGTGCATTGTGAAATGTAATCATTGCATGCACTCCTTGCGGCAAGTAAAAACTCATAAAAGAATATTCTGTGTCTTGAATCTTTATTGAGGTAACAAACTAAAATACAGTCTTTTAAGGTTTCAGATTCTTGACATACGTGGTCCCTCGAGCCGAATGGGCAACAGCTAGAGGGCGCTGGAGAAGACGGCTTCCCCAGGTGAAAATCCGTGCACGGTCTGACTTCAGTCAGCATTGACAGCCCGACTTCAGGGGACCTGGTGGCGGGCTGAAACTCCAACGTCTCCTAGTGACGCTCATCCTCGCTAAAACAGAAAGTAAGTGACATCTTTGTTATTGTATTGTGCGCAAAAGTGTAAGAGGCTGGAATACCTAGACTGGGTCTGAAAAAGTTTGGGTTGAGACACCCGGTCCGGGACCGAAAAAGAATATCAGGTCGTCCGGGACGTAATGGTAGTGTGTTGATTTAAAAATACACTTTTCCTGGTAGAATATTATAATCCTTGTGGGATTAAAACAAGTTAAAACCCTGAATACTGATAAGTGCTCCGTTTTAGCAGCCACCGTCGGACAAAAGCATAAAAACAGTAAGAAAACAGGCAAAAGTAATTCAGAAGTTCAATGCACAATATTATGGTTAGATGCGGCGACAGATATACAGAATAAAAATAAGAGAAATCAAAAAGAAAAAAGGAGGAAGTAAATAAAATCATAATAATAACTTTATTCTATGTTATAAGATATTGATATTAGACTATAAAATTTAAAGACGGTTGGATTAAATGGCAACAGAACCGCAAAACATTAAAATGGACAATGAGAAACACAGCTATTTTATTTTTTTTTTGTGTGTGTGAGCCTTAGATAGAGGCAGCTGCAGTTGGGTTGTTTTGTCTTTCTGTAGTCTGCTCCACCGTGGAAAAAAAGGGATGAGAGTTCTCCGCAGAGGTGGAAGGAGCAGGTTTTAAACTATTGTAATTTTTAGCATAAAATGATTGATTAATTAATTGTTATCCTTCTGAGAAATGTTTAAAATTGTAGGTATCTGAAAATAGTAGCTTTGAGCAAAAGGAGTCGACTAGTTTTGTGTTATGGCAGTGTAGAAAAAATGGAAGGACCTGTTTCGACCTTGTGGAGATAATAACAATTCTGTGTGTGTGTGTGTGTGTGTGTGTGTGTGTGTGTGGTTGATCTATGTGGGAAAGGAGTAATCTAAATATGGGTATTTTTACAAAGTTTGGGGGTTTTACCTTTTCAATCTAATTTTGTGGGATTTTAACTAATGTTGCGTACGTGATAAATTATTTACATATTTTTTAAAATCAATTTTGACGTATTGCTGACCTTTTTTTCTTTGACTGAAGTGTAATAGTGCACTTTATAGGAACTGACATCGACATTGACTGACCACAGGAGGAAGGATCCTTAAACTGATAAGCATTTTTTGAAGCTAAGTATGACTTTGTATGACATTGTAGATGACATAAGGTATACTGATTTAAATGACTCTGACTTTACAAATGTAATATTTATATGATTTTGCACTGCAGGATACATTACTCACCACATAATGGTGTGACAACATCATATTTCAGAAATGTGACAGTAATGAGGAATGTGTTTTCATGATTCGGCGGTGGCCAAGCTGGGTCAGGGTGAACTACATTCCACCCCATAATTTACCAAGGAATGTATAAAATGAGGCATTCCTTGTAAAAAATTAAACCAAATTCTAAATTAGACAAAATGTCCACCTTTCCATTGACTGAAAGAGTGTGACGCAATCTTTATTCATTTATTCAAATTCAACCCATCTGTGTTCAACTGGACAAACTGATCTTATTTATCAATGCTGAAGCATATCAAAAATGCACAGATAGTTATTTTGTTTTTCTTAAATAGAATTTATAAATTAGTTTAAGAGACATCACAAAAGAAGCTATGATTGTTGAAATGTCATTTTGAAGGAGCTGTGCTACCCACACATTTTCATCTAAATTAAAAATGGTAGCACACCTCCTTTCAGTAAAAGAATCAAGCAAATACCCTGTAACTTCGCTGCATGTGCATCTCCATATAACAAAACAGGGGGTATAAAAAAATAGCAAAATAATTAGCAATCCACAGGTTCTCTTCTATTAATGTAGAATAATAACTTGTTCTATCCTTTTTAAGAGATTTTTTACAAATTAAAAGATAAATTCTCCAAGCTAACTAGACCGCTCTCTTATTATTCACGGAAAGTTGATTCTGTTGCTGCAGGATTCCCTGTCTGTGTACAGGCAGTGGCAGCAGCGGCAGTGGCAGTTTCCTCTGTGCTTGATGTTGTCCTCTATCATCCTTTGACTGTACACATCCCCCATGCCGTGGAGGGGCTTTTGCAGCAGGACAAACATTCCATGTTGTCACCAGCTAGACTGTTGACATACACTATAACCTTGTTATCACAGCCACATGTTAATCTTGTCAGATGTGCTACGCTCAATCCTGCCACTATATTGCCTATAGCAAATGATGACAGTGCTTTTTGATCATGACTGTGCTCAACAATCTTTGCGCCAATATTTACCCCGCCCTGACTTGGCAGCCACCCCTCTACCAAATTCTTTGTGGCTATTTACTGATGGCTCAGCTTTAAAGATGACTGATGGGTCAACATCCACTGCTTATGCTGTGACAACACTGACTGAAGTCCTGATTGTGGAAAATGTTCCACAGCCTGCATCAGCTCAAATGGCTGAATTATTGGCCTTAATTGCTGCACTCACATGGGCCACTAACCTGGATGTAACTATTTGTACTGACAGCAAATATGCTTACAACGCATGTCACCTATATACTGCTACTTGGAACCTGAGGAGGTTTGTAACTTCAACTGGAAAACCGGTTAAACATCAACAGCAGTTACTACAACTACATAATGCCTTACTGTTACCACGCTCTGTAGCAGTCATTCACTGCCCTGCCCACACTAACAGCACTGATTTATTTAGCTATGGAAATCACTTGGCTGATAATGCTGCTCATTGTGCTGCTTCGGGCCCTTTAGAAACCGCTTACTTCATTGATAATGTTGATGTTGATGTTTTAAAAGACTGGCAAAGCAATATGGAACTTCCTCCTGATGCATGTCAGAATGATTCAGGTATATTTTGCATGCCTGATGGAAAAATTGTTCTGCCACCCACATTATACAAATGGGCTACCCTGGTGACACATGGACCATGCCATGACCATGCCATGTGTCAACAGGAGGGATGCTTAAGCAAGCTGAAAAACACTTTTTTCTGTCCTGGAATCCAAAAAGAAATGAGAAAAGTTTGCAGTCAATGCACAGTATGCATAGAAAACAATGCTCAAGGTGCAATGAGAACAAGGCAAGGAAGCTTCCCACAACCTAAGACACCTTTGTCTCAATGGTGCATGGATTTTATAGAACTATCGAAAGTGGGTCAGCTCCAATATTGTCTTGTCCTGATTGACACTTTTACAAGGTGGACAGAAATTCATCCCACTGCCAAGGCAGATGCAAAGTTTGTCTGTAAGGTGTTACAAAATAATATCTTCCCAACCTTTGGAATACCAGACATTATTTATGCTGACAATGGGACACACTTTACAGCCCAAATAGTTATACAGTTGAAATTCCACACAGCCTATCACCCACAGAGTGCTGGATTGGTAGAAAGAAAAAATGGTACAATCAAACAAATGCTAGCAAAAACCACACATGGAAGGGGGATTACTTGGCCTGAAGCCCTAAAATTGGTCAAACTAACAGTTAATTCTATACCGGACAAAAAGACAGGATTGTCACCCTTTGAATGTGCTTTTCACCGTCCTTATGTTTTGCCCGACCTCTTACCACTAACCACGCCTAATAAGCATACAACTCTTAGCGAACACCTCAGAGAATGCTTAAACACCAAAGAATACATTGATTCTGTCAGAGCTCTCTCTGCTCCACAGGAAGAACAGGATAACCCGTTGCAACCTGGAGACTATGTTTTCATAAAGAACCACCACCGTCAGCACTGGAACTCAGCAAGGTGGCTTGGGCCATATCAGGTGCTGTTGACCACCCCCACTGCAGTACATATTGCCGAACGGCCATCTTGGATTCATCTTTCACATGTAAAGAGACTACGGGTGCCTGTAAATGAAATAACTTGCTTCCTCGAGTAAGTTCAGCTACAAAGGGGATACACACTTTGGTGTGTGGGGTAATAGTAGCCCCCTCCATTTAGGGAGATCGTCTCAAACCTGGTGAAGATACAGGTCCTGTGTGGATACTCTCTCGGGTAGAAGCATGGCACCAAAGGTACTGATGATTCTGTGTTGCCTACTTTTCATGACAGTGGGGTGGTGGACCCTTTTTAGCCTCTTCTCCACTAGCCCAGCACACCTCGGTATGGCTCGATTCACTTCAGTACGGCTCGGAATGCTTCTGTCTCCATTAGCACGGTGTTGGGCATGGGTGTTGTGCTAGGGTGGGTGGGTTTATAACAGTGAGGCAGCGCCACACTCCCAGCGAGGCGGCGCCACACTCCCGTGATGTAACGCACGCGACCCAAGCAAAACATTTCTTTTTTCAAAAACTTTATTAAGACCCAAGCAAAACATAACACATAGCTGTACAAGGCCACTCCTCGGTCTGTGGCTTTTTTCATCGTAAACGCCAAAAAGGACCGCCAGACAAGGGTACAGGCAGCGAGATGAAAACACTCTGGAATAGTTCTGCAGCTTCTGGGAGAGCCAAAGGTGTGAGGATACAAACTAGGTCGTATATGACGGTAAGCTAATGGTTGCTAATGCTAGTTTGCTATAAGTACGTCGTGCTACACTTTAATGTCTGCAAGTTATCGCTGTTAGGTACTAAAATATGTACGCTGTGTGTGGTTCAGATGGCTCTGTTGTGGGGAAATTACTGCTTCATTTGCTCTGGGCGTGCCTGTCACGGATGTGATCAGCCTGTCACTGATGTCAACACAGCTTCACAAACGATCAGTGGTTATAGAGCTTAAGAATGTCTGTAGAAACGTTTTATTTCCAGTACAACAGATTGCTCTGATCTGCTTGAAAATCATGGAGAGACTGTTGAGACATCATGGACTTACCTGCTTCTGCAGCAGATTCTGAGATGGTATCATAGAAAAAAACGATCAGCTAACACAATTTGATCGCCAGGTTAATATTAGCCACAAAATATATATTCAAAAAGTAAACTTTACTGAGTTAGGTATAATAAGATATATTTGACAGTTATCATGCATTTTAGGCCAAAACAAACTTGATCTAGGATTAAAAGCAATTAAAATAATGCAGTCACAAGTTTACATGGAAACATGTACTGTAGAAATATATATTCTCTGCATCAACAATGTACTAGATATGCATTCATGTTGTATTGCACTGGGATTTGCACTGACAATAAACCTCTGAAGTTTGTGCAGATGTCTCTTTTTTTATATGTGAAGGTTACCACCATGTGGCATAAATTAAATACTGAAAGATTGGAAAAGCTAAGAATAATCCAGCAGTTTGAGAAATCACTTTTGGTTTGGTGTAAATCTGTCAACAGAATTATGAACCATAAAGCAGTTTGTGTTAAAATGTTAAATCCAATTAAACCTAATCCGGGGGCTTTCAATCATGTGTCATGGGGGGCCAAGACCCTGCAGGTTCTCTCTTCTACCCAGTCTCTTCAGCAGGTGTTATCACTGATCAGTCAGTGGAAGAAGTTCAGTGGAATCTGCTGTTGAAGACACTGGTTGGAGGTAAAGCCTGCAGGGTCTTGGCCCTCCATGGCACATGATTAGACACCCCCCCCCCCGCCCAAACCCATTATGATGAAGAGCAGATGCTAATATGACCCAGAATTCCTCCATATACTGGTACTGTCACTATTGAGAAACGTGTTATATGTCAATTTAATCCTATCCAACTTTTACTTTCAAAATATGTGTAAATATTTGCAAAAAGCACACATTATTAGAAATATGTTATATTTCAGTTTAATACTATCCCACTTGTACTTACAAAAACATGTGAATATTCATAAAAAGCACACACATGAAAAAGGTAGCACCACAAGCAGTGGTTCATAACGGTTTTGGGCAACAGCAACACAATTGTGTATCCTTTGCCAATCTGTCTGCTGTTATTTAATGTTTAACAGTTAAGGGACGGATGATTATATGCTCCAAAATCTGAGAAACTCTGATAAAAAAGCTGCAACAACACAAGTCATTTTTGGTTTGAATTAACTGCCAAATGACCTAGAAATAATGAGCTGAAACTTGTTTTTATTCGTATTAAATAATGAGACAGTGGCACACTGGCCAACACCAAATTGTATTATTTTTTACATCCTAGGGCATTTTGGATGTACTGAATAAAAAAAATTCATGTTTTTCACCTTCAGGTCAACGTTTGGAACAACAGTATTAGTATTTTCCGTTTAGATGATGCTACACTCCTTCTAAAGTATTGTAATTCTCTGAATTTGGAATGCCGATAGAACATTCAATTTACATATACTTACTTTTTTACCTACTTTGACTTGTAAGCTTGATCAGTCTCTCCTGCTGCATTTAAAAGTCCAACTGTGCAACTTCTTATAAGTTAACATAAAAAATGTACCCAAAGTTTAGAACTGGATCATGTGGTGCTAATTCTTTATGATATTTCAATAAAAAGAACAGAAAGCTTACAAAAACATTTGTTTTTTGGTCTAGTTAAAAATTACATTACCTTTACAATGGTTGACCCCTGACAGGATGATCAGCATCATTTTGATCAGACTAGGCAATGGAATTTCTATGTAATTATACTGTTTTATAATTCAGTGTTATAACAGACAAACCACACTTTCCAAAACAATTCCATTTTATTATATACAAAATATTAAAATAAAAAAAAAACTTTGCAACACAACATGAAAGTTAATCGAGATTTTATACACGCCGACCACTGAGTGCCTCTACCAGCTTCCAAAACTGGGCCAGGAAGGCTCGGTTGAATGAAGCCGTCTCTGCCAGCTCCTGGGTCAGGAAGGCTCGGTTGAATGAAGCCGTCTCTGCCAGCTCCTGCCTTCTCAAGGCAACATACTGCTCCTGGGATACCCTCACGTTTTCTGCAACCTCATTTAAATGTTGCAAATATTTATCATTGAACAGATTTTGCGCCTGGTGGCGGGACAGATTCACATTAATCCGGGCGTGCTGGCGCGGCGGACGCGTGGGATGATTCTACAAGGAAAATGCACACAATAAAATACAGCACGAAAGTGCAGGATATACAGAAAAGACAATAGTTTTTAACAAGATTACATAAGCTTATTTCAGCGTATTGTTCACATGAATAATTAAAAGAAAAGCGTGAGTGTGCTGCAATAAAGCAGAGCGATCATCCACAAATGAACAGCTTTTTTATTGCATAAATAAACTGAGCGTCTTACCGAATATATTTGCGAAAAAACGCACAATAAAAAAAAATTAAAACTCACCGTTAAAGGACTCCGATGTCAAGACCTCCCGGTATATTTTTTCATTCCGGGTGGCTCCGTCTAACTCGCGCTGGATGCGTTCGTCTGACAATGCAGTGAGCAGACACTGCAGCTCCTTATTGGTCCATGGAACACCCTTATTACGCGAAGCCATTTTTGATAGAGAATAAATGAAAATAGCACAGCAATACACTGAAAATAAACCGCCAACAGTGGTTGCACGCTGAGTAATGGCGGTCGTGAAGATTCTTTTTTTTTTTTTCAAAAACTTTATTGAGAAGGTCGTGAAGATTCGGCAGAAGAGGAGGAGGAGAGGGGCGGTTACAACCTGACCAATCAGCGCCGGTTATGACCTGACCAATCAGCGGCGACCAGTCTGTTAACATCTCAACACGGCCCAGCTCAGCACTGCTGTACCCTGCCCTTGAGCGGGGCTGAGAATCGCGGCTGTTAAACCGTGTTGGGGCTAGTGGAAAAGCGTACAAAGCGTGCTGAGCCGTCCCATGTCGCGCTAAAGCGTGCTAGTGGAAAAGGGCCTTTTGATTCAAGGTCAAGGAACCCACGAAGTACAGACAATGGACAATACATGGATTATACGCATAACCTGTGGTACCAGACAATAGTGGTCTCGGTGAGAGGACTGGGAATCAACATTTCTTGCTATGCGTGTTCATTGTTACCCCATTCACACAAGACTGCAATACCCATGATTCCTGTTCCACTGAGTGAAGAAGAAACTGCTGGAGTGACAGTGGCTATGGTTTCCCATCTTAGTCTGATTAATTCAAGTGGTAATGTTACGTATTGGTTGGTGGGGAATTTATCAAAAGGATATCTTAATAGATTAAATGTTACTGTCACTGATTGCACTGGATCAAAGATAAGGGTGTTTAATACTACAGGATTTGGAAGGTTCTATTTACCTAAGGTCAAAAAAGCCTCTAATGAAGGTAAATCCAACACTCTTTACTTCACCAATTTGTTTCTCTAAAGGTTGTAATAACAATAATTACAATTTAGGTTTTTCACCAAAATGTAATAACACAAAGGAGGTGACCTGTGGAGTGCACTTTCACGATTCTGTTTGTAGAAATGCACATCATGTTCCCTATATTGCTGCTGGAAATTTCACTCTAAAAAATAAGAATTGTACTGGGAAATGTAGCAATAATCCTCATGTGTTTTGGCCTAATGATGATGGGTATGGATGTCTGGAAGACCATGTTTGGGTTTGTGGGTCTAATGTTTACTCATTGCTTCTACCAGGATGGTGTGGCAGGTGTTACATGGCTATTTTGTTCCCACATGTTAGTATAAGATCAAATCTTACATATCACATGAAAACGTCTTACTCCCATTATTATTGTCCTGAGCAGACTGAAATACACACCAGGGCAAAAAGAAGTACACAAACGGGTATGCAGCAATTAGTGGGAAGACTATCTGGAAAACAAAGAATTAGTGAGCTTAAAGGTGTTATGGGTATTATTTTTCCCAATGTATGGGAGTGCTCTAGCCGTACATCATATAAATGCATTAGCATGGACAATGGATAATTTGACTGTATTAATGGAGCAAGGATTCATAGCTTTAAATGAAGAACAAAAACTAGCAAGAATGATGACATTACAAAATAGAATGGCTCAAGATTTAACATTGGCCGCACAAGGTGGGGTATGTCATATAGTTGGCCAGGAGTGCTGCACTTATATTCCAGATCAATCTCAGAATGTTTCTCACGTTATTAGCCATTTGAATGACATTTTACACTTACAGCATGCTCTGGATGAAGATAAAGGTTGGGGTCTCTGGGGCTGGTTTCAAAGTGGAACCTGGTGGCAGATACTTTTGAAATGGTTAACTCCATTGATAGTGGTATTAATCTTATTCTGTGTGCTTTTTGTGTGTGTTGTTCCTTGCATAAGATCTATGATTACACAAGCTATTACACAACATAACTTCATGTTGCAAACTGCCATGTTGAAATTTGAAAGCAAGGGACAATATGCAGCTGTTTCAAAAACTGAGGATGAATATGACCAAAGACAAGATTATGACGAATGTGACTCCCTCTGCAGGTGGATCACCGACTTCCTGACGGACCGGAGACAGCATGTGCGGCTGGGGAAGTCTGTCTCAGACTCTGTTAGCATCAGCATTGGATCACCCCAGGGCTGTGTACTTTCCCCCCTACTCTTCTCCCTTTATACCAACTCCTGCACCTCCTCCCACCAGTCTGTTAAGCCGATTAAGTTTGCGGACGACACCACCCTCATCGGGCTCATCTCCAACGGCGACGAGTCCGCCTACAGGGAAGAGGTGGCCCAGCTGGTGTCCTGGTGCAGCCACAACAACCTGCAGCTGAATGCTCTGAAGACAGCGGAGATGATTGTGGACTTCAGGAAAGTCACATCCCCCCTGCCCCCCCTCACCATCACAGGCTCTCCCATCACCATTGCAGATTCCTTCCGCTTCTTGGGCACCACCATCACCCGGGACCTCAAATGGGAGCCAACCATCAGCTCCCTCATCAAAAAGGCCCAGCAGAGGATGTTCTTTCTGCGGCAGCTGAGGAAGCTCAAGCTACCCACCAAGATGTTAGTGCAGTTCTACACGGCCATCATCGAGTCCATCCTCACCTCCTCCATAACTGTGTGGTATGCAGGAGCCACTGCCAGGGACAGACTAAGGCTGCAGCGCGTCGTGTGCACTGCTGAGAAGGTGATAGGCTGCGAGCTCCCATCTCTCCAGGACCTGCACATCTCCAGGATCCGGAGGCGTGCTGGCCGGATCATAGCCGATCCTTCACATCCTGGTCATGTGCTGTTTGCCCCCCTCCCCTCAGGTAGAAGGCTTCGGTCCATTCGGACTAAAACCTCCCGGCACATGAACAGCTTTTTTCCCCTCTGCCATCAGACTGCTGAACACTAAGTGACTTTTGACTCTCGTGCACTATGTACAGCAGCTCAACCAGACTCATGTCAATCATCACTGTTTTTCTGTTGCATTATTGACTGCACTATGTGGTACTTCACATTATCTGCTACATGCTAATTTTTTAAAACTGCCTTGACTAGTACTACTCATTATTACTAGTATTATTATTATTATTACTTATTATTACTTATTTTTCTACACTTATTGCACGTTTCTAGTCCTTTAGTTTTTTAGTTTATCCCTTTTTCTCATTATGTTTTTAATGTTGCAGCATGGCACCGAGACAAATTCCTAGTTTGTGTATTACATGAACAATGGCAATAAATCTGATTCTGATTCTGATTCTGATTAATCTCCTGTGTAATTGGAATATGATGCAAATGACGGACATGTAGAAAATCGAGAGAAGTTACATGTTACTGATGAATAAAGGCATCTCTAAAAATGTAACAAGGGTTAAAAAATGATAAAAACAGGAGGGAAGTGTTGGAGATTTTGTATGTCTCTGTATATAAGTTTTATCATTTTTATACAATCAAGTGTATGTCATATACTCATCTATGTATATTGTGTTAAGAAATTGTTGGGAAATTATACATACATATCATTTCTATATGACATAAGTTTGAGTGTGTTATAAAGACTGTTTCATTGTACACTGTTTTAAAATGTGTTTAGTGTGAGAGAATGAAGCTGTCTCATGGGATGAAACTGTGTATGTGTAAATATTAATCTTTATGATGGAAAAGTTCTTCTGTGACTGTTTGAAGAAAATAATGATTGCTTGACTTGTTTTGTCCTGTGAAAAATGCGCAGGGAGTAAGTTCCTGATATTTTGACTATGTTGTACATTCTGTAGTCCAAATGTCAGCATATTTTTTGTACCATGACCATGCAGGGGTGGAGTGGGAGATGCGTTTTAACTAAGAGTGTATAAAAATGCCCAAAAACTCAGGGTGCCTCAGTGCATTGTGAAATGTAATCATTGCATGCACTCCTTGCAGCAAGTAAAAACTCATAAAAGAATATTCTGTGTCTTTAATCTTTATTGAGGTAACAAACTAAAATACAGTCTTTTAAGGTTTCAGATTCTTGACAATCACAAAATGTGGAAAAAGTGAAGTGCTGTGAATACTTTCCGGATGCACTGTACCATAGAAAAAGAACTGGAGCGTGTGCCTCACACCATGGTCATGGGCTCTTTCTGCATTCTAGCTTGGTGCTCAGCATTATCTGAAAAAGCGTCTAAAGATAGTATCTCACTGGGCTGCAACAGTTGGCGACTACTTGGAGATTAAAAAAAAACAACTTTTGACAAATACACTAATTAGTGACAATTTTAACTTGGAATCACACTGAATTGCACATTTCTGAATGCCACACGAATATTGTACAAATATCACACAAACGTTTGGTCCAAAATTCACTGGGAGTTCACACACATGACATGTGTGTGTTGTACAAAATTGTGCACTTTTTTGCCCTTATGACTGTCCTGCAACAGATGTGCAAATCCTGTGCAACACTCGCATGACAGTTATGTGACAACTGTGAAATCGAGATCATGTCTCCCCATTCCAGCAGTCATTTTGTCTTCAGACGTCAAGTGAGATCGGCCACATCCAGATTAGTGACACTGTCGGTCGCAGCTGTGTCCGCGTGTGCTAGAAAATAACCGGGGCATTCGCTCCTGTCTTGCACTTGGAATGTTTTGTCCTTTTTGTCTCCAGTCAGTCACAAGAAAAGTGAACTTTTCTTGCACTTTCTGACTCTTGGAGACTAAATTGAGAAGGGTTTGAGACAGGTTCAAGATGGGTTTGAGACACCCATGATGACACTGTGACTATTTTGAGCGAAGATTTGTTGCACAAAAATTCCTGCAACACAACAGCAAGGCCTTGCATCTCACAAGAGGAAATTACAAACCCCCACAAGCATTTGGAGAGATTTTGGAAACTCCCTCGCAAATGTCATTTACCAACTAGTCGTGAGCTACCACAGCTCACTGAGATACTAGAAAGACTAGAAGCAGAAACCATTTAGAAATACTGTGCTGTATTATCCTAAAGGGGACCATAACTCAAATGTGCAGAATTCCTTTTCTCATCATATTACATTTATCAAGTAAAAGGGGATAGAGATTTCTAATGGATAGGATGTCATCTGATAGAATGCAGGTTTAAGACTTTAATTGGCCTCACATCTTAACAGACTGTATCTTATATAGTCTTTCCCCTTGGATAATGAAGTTTTATTGTAAATCTCACTGACAAACTTAGGGACACGACTTAGGCTAACAATTTGTCAATGCATGACCAATTCATTGTCCTTTTTTGCACTCTAACAGAATAAATGTTCAAAACCAACACCATGTTCCATCAAAAAAACCAAAAACAAACTGAAACTACTGTGTTAGTGACTCAGTGAAACTTATTTGAGATGCTGTTTAATTTTCAAAACAGTAATATGCTATCATCAGCCCTGAAAATCCATTTTACATATACAGTTCATGTTTTAAAACCAAACTCTATTCTTGATGCATATCTTCTACATTCCTGTTGGCTCTAATACTTATCAGGTCACAATGCTTTACACTGGAGAAACATACTGACATGTTTCTTTATAAAGACCCAAATATTCCCATCCATGTTTAACACATCAGACAAAAACACACACAAAGAAAGAAAAGCCATGCAAGCACAGAAAACAGGCTGATGGTGGGCTTCACTCAGCAATCTGCAGGGATACAGAGATTTCATCAGAACCACATGTGACCACTACACCAAATGATATACTGTTGGAGTGCAACATACCATGGTGACTTTGCTGGTTTGTTCACGGGTTCGAATGCGTAACTTGTTGACTGTTGTCTCGGCAATGTCTGCTCTCTCCTCGGCATCGTCCAGATCGTGTTGCATTTTCCGGCAACGCATCACATTGCTGCTCACCTGCTCCTCCTTGTGGACAAGATAAGATAAGATAAGATAAGCAATAAAGGCTACAGGGATAATAAATAATAAAAAATAGGACAAAAAACTGCAAGAAGTTAAAAAAGTAAAATAGTTTTTATAGTTAAAAGTAAAAGAGTATTTACTGCACTAGTAAGCAGTTAAGGTTTTCAGCAATATATATATTAACAGTATATTTCACAGCTGAATAAGTACAGTGTTATTGCAACCTTCAATAATAATGATATTAACAGTGTATTGGAAAGGAACATTCCTTATTTCTGCAAAGTAGTCATGTTAGTACGGTCTCTATGAGCAGCACATACTGTAGAGGGAAGGAGCTGCTGCACCTTGGATGGAGCAACCTGTCACTCAGTGAGCTCCTCAGTGCACTCAGCATGTCCCACTGGGATGGGACTCAGACTCCAGCAGAGATGACAGCTTAGCTACCATCCTCCTCTCTCCTCTCACCTCCACTGGGTTGAGGCGGTACCCCAGAACAGAGCTGGCCTTCTTGATTGGCCTGTTCAGCCTCTTCCCGTCAGCTGCTGTGATGCTGTTGCCCAGCAGGCCACTCCATACTTGATGGCTGATGCCACCACAGAGTCATAAAAGGTCTTCAGGAGTGCCCCCTGTACTCCTGAAGACCTGTATTTAGAAGACCTAAAGACCTTGCTTAACAAGAATTTCTGTTGAGTTTCAACTGCTTTTTAATGGTAAGTCTGACATTTTTTAAATTATTTTAATCTTGTGTTTTAGCTTGTTTTTGTATTTTGTACTTTTAAAATGATTTTTATTTATCAACTTCCTTTTATTCCATTTTATTGTACAGCGCTTTGTGACTATATGTCTGTGAAAAGCACTTCATAAATACGTGACTTACTTGGTGCTCGGATAAAAATCTCCATGCCGGTGTCTGTTTAGCTTAGTCATTGCTAATGCTGCTCCAAGACGTGTGCTGGCCCGCATGTTTTGAGTATTTTTTTTGTTCAGCACTTCTTGCAGGTTGTGTGTCAAGTCAAGGTCTTTCCTTCCATCTTTGTTATAAAATCCAAAAAAGGCCTGACATTTGACCTACTGTACCTTTGAGCTAACTGCTTCCTAACTTTCAAAGCTGGCTGCAAGTCTCCGAGACAAGCTATGACTTCACTTGATTGGGTGCCACCATCTAGTGGACTGAAAATACAATTGCTTGAACACCCAACATTTACATGAATATATACTGTAATAAAAGATTGATTCATTCGTTTAGGGATCGCGCAAGTAGGATCAAGTATTGCGTCAAGTATTATGATCCATCAATGAATCCATCTTTTATCCGACCCCTAACAAGCACACGTTAAAATAAACAGAAATAAATACAACTCCTCCGGGGTGGGGAAAAAAATGATAAAAGAACTCATAAAAATGCCAGTCATAATTTTTAGACCTTTAGCACAAGACTCAGGGAAGGTGGGACTTTAAAAATCCAGAGGGGAGGCTGGCTTGGCAGCGTGGTCTGGTTGTATTATTGCAATCTGGCATAGATTTGACCTGCTTATGCCAACCCACTAAAATCATCAAAAATGTTAAGAAAGGCAGTAGGTCCTTGTAGATTCAGACATGGTTATTAATGTCTTCTTAAAGTTAAAGGTTCATCATTCTTAAAATTTGCATAAATAACCAACTTTGCCATAGTCCAGGGGTGTCCAATCATGTGCCATGGAGGGCCAAGACCCTGCAGGTTTTCTGTTCTACCCAGTCTCTTCAGCTGGTGTTTTCACTTATCAGCAATCAGTGGGAAGAAGTTCAGTGGAATCTGCTGTTGGAGACTCTGGTTAGAGGTAAAGCCTGCAGGGTCTTGGCCCCCCATGGCACATGATTGGACACCCCTGCTATAGTCGAATTAAAAAGTTGGAAATCCTCTTTATTAACCAAAAAAAAAAAAAGTCAATTTTTCCATGTCCACAGGCCCTAGATGCTGTAGGGCTGTCATGATTGACACACCTCTGCAACATTGCTTGGAAGTTGGGGACAGTGCCCTTAGCATGGCAAACTGGGGTTGTGGTTCCTCTCCTTAAAGGGTACCTGTGGTGGTCGTCTAAACGCATTCAACTTGAAAACATTAGGCAAAGTATTCGTTATTTGGTTAAATAATTATTGCCAGCCATATACCACCAGAGAAATATGCAAATACGACCGCAGGCATGGCCAGCCAATGAAAACTCTGCGTGCAGCCATGACACATACGAATGTGACGTCATTACGTTGCTACTGAAAAGTCAATACTCCGTCTGTATGAGCAACTAGGGTGCTGTTGTGAGTGTTTTTATTCTATTATGGCTGAATTGTCGGACTCTGAGGAAGAATTCGTCCAACATGGCTACAGGTTTGAGCCAGAAAGGTCTTCTGAGGGTGAAAGTGACAAAGTGGTCCTCACACACAACGCAATTTCGTCTAAAAGGATTCGTCTGTGCCCTGTTCCGAGATTGCGCAATCACTTTTCCACTACGATCTTCTAACAAGGTGAGCTGGGTTTGGGTACGCAAAAGAAGTGTTTATCTTTGTTTTTCGCTTATTATTGAGACATCCAAAGGCTTTACATTCCGCCATGTTGCGATATCCATATCGCATTGTATGTTTTTGTTGTTACAAGAGCGCCGAGTGTCTGCTGCTCTGTAGAATCATCGGCAGTCTGGTGGCCGTTACGCCGAGTGTCTGCTGCTCTGTAGAATCATCGGCAGTCTGGCGGCCGTTACGACCTCAGATCAGACGAGACGACCCGCTGAATTTAAGCATTTATTTATTTATTTTCTACTCGTTTTAGTTCTGCATTTAATATGAACCCTGAGTTTGAAATAAACGTTTGAATTTGAATTTGAATATCCCGGAAGCCACTGCTCATTCGGGCACTCCAGGCTCAGCCAATACTGATCCAGATCGCGGTGCCAACGATATTACGTCACAGGAAGCGTCCTGGCAGGCCATGTAGCCGCTAGTATGGCTGCACCCATGTTTTGCTGACATAGCTGAACCAGCACATCAGCAATGGATTTATATCACATTGCTTTGAACTTGAACTTGAACTTAAACTTGAACTAGAACGTGAGACAGGGGCTCAATATAATATCTTTTTTTCACGACCACCACAGGTACACTTTAAGAAGGGGAACCAGAGGGTGTCTTCCAACTTTAGGGGATCACACTTCTCAGCCTCCCTGGGAAGGCCTATGCCAGGGTACTGAAGAGGAGAGTCCGGCCATTGGTCGAACCTCGGATTCAGGAGGAGCAATGTGGTTTTCGTCGGTGACACATCAGACCAACTCTTCACATTCTGAAGAATCCTCAAGGGTTCGTGGAAGTTTGCCCAACCAATCTACGTGTGTTTTGTGGACTTGGAGAAAGAATTTGACCGCGTCCCCCATGGCCTCTTGTGGGGGACGTGGTCCAAACATTCAGTTCAAAACATTCTAATTGAGATTATGCCTTTGGTTAATGAGACCTTTAAAAACTCACAGCATTCTCAGCTTGTCTCTTGTAGCTCTTGACTTTGACTTGAAGCTTTTCGATGAGGTCCTGCATCCTCAGCAAAGTCTTCTTGTCCTCCTCCGACTGCACCGACACAAAAGAAGAGCATATAAAGACACAGAGGGAGCACCAAAACAAATACACTGCAGCTGGAGGTTCTGAGAAGTTCACACCTGGTGCATCAGCTCCTTGAATTTCCTCTCATAGCGACGGACACCCTTCTGATATTCATCACTCTTCTTCTGCTCCACTATCAGCTCTGTCTGCAGCTCCTTCACCTGCACACATCATAGCCTGCACTTTGTTTTATTTTATTATTGTTCTGGTTTACACAAGTTTGACAGGTGGGTAGTATGGAGATGCATTTACTCAAGCACGTACTATGCTTTGTCAAATTTTTCCCCAAAATTGTACTTTCATGACTATTTTTATTGCAGCATACTTTTTACTCTTGAGTACATTTATAAAGAAAAACTTTAGTCAAGTATGTTTGGCTGCATTCTCGGTTACTTGATTCCATTAATTAAATTGAGTGAGTCATATTTTTTTTCTTGTCTTTATAAGAAAAACTGCTAATTTAAGACAAAAACCTCACCAGTCGGTGATACTGTAGTATCACCAGTTGGTGATACTATACCAGTTACTACACGAGTAACGTAACTTTCATGGAATCAAGTAGTCAATTTTCTTTGTTGACTACTTGAGTAATTAGGATCATCAAGTAATGCTACCTTTACTGAAAGGTTACTGAAAAATTGTGTCTTTGTAGGTTTTAACCTTCTGAAATGCATCTAATGGTCACAATCATGGAAAAAAAGACACAACAAAATGCTCACTAATCTTAAAAAAAACAGACACACACGGCCTTTTTTTGTATTTGATTCACTGTTTTAACTCTTCCACGTTTTTTCCTCTATGTCAAGAAGAGGTAAGCTGAGCCGTGGTACGTGCCACTGCTCTATTACTGGCAAGCATAACTATCTATGAGTGGGGACCCCAGTCAAGGCGTTAGTTTCCAAGCCAGGAAGTTGGTGTACCAAGCATGGTTTACAGCGGGGAAAATAAGTATTGAACATGTCAACATTTTTCTCATTAATCGTGTTTCTGATGGAGCCATTGACCTGAGATTTTCACCAGTTATCAGTAACAATCCAAGCAATACATACATACAAAGAAATCAAGGTAACTGTTGTCAGGGCTGGCCCTCACGAGCCAGCATAAGACGCCTCAGTTCAGTAAATTGCAGTTCAGTTCCTTTATTTATAAAGCACAGGACTTAGGTGTACAACATAACTTTGCCACGCAGGCTTCGTTACACAACACAACATAAATTCACAAAAGAGAGTTATGGCAGTAACGAGGAGCTCTCGTCTGCCGTAGTTAGGAAGGAACGTCAGCGAGGGAGAAGACAGTTCCAAATAAATCACTTACATGCAGCGGGATACGTCGAGGAACCCAGGGAGCATGTGGTAAGGAGACAGGGGAAAGTCATAGGACTTCTGACGAGACAGCCGCGACGTCCAGTTCACTCGCACTGACATTTAAAGCCAGCTGCTCATGATTGGAAACTCGGCACAGCTGCCCAGGTTCTGACAGCTGAGAGCTCCCGAGCGTCTGGCCAATCAGAGCCCGGGAAACCCGTGTGACGACACCAGCTGTCAAAAGCTGACAGGGATGAGGAATAACCCGAGCGCGGACAAAGCGCTCGGGATATGACAGGGCCCCTCCCTCTACGCGAACTCCTGGTCGCGCGCAACATCCAGACCCCCCCACCCCACCCCAGGGAGGGTGGAGGGGGAAGCAGGTGGAGGGAGAGCAGGGCCAACTCACAACAAGGGAACAAAAACATCGGGGAAGGGAGGGAGAGAGAAAAAAAAGGCAGAAACCGTACATAAACGGGGACAGAGATGAATAAAAAGAAAAGCCAACACTAGATTGACATCACTCACATAACCACAAAAAAGAAAGCCAAGATGAGGGTACAAGGAACACCAGTCAATACCACAAGGCAGGATCAAGGAAATAAAAGGACAAATAATACCTTCTTCTCCAAGTTAATGTGTACAGAAAACCGTCAAAACCAAAAGACAACACAGGTGCCAAAAAAAGAGAACTAGACCCGAGTAAGGGAGTAACATAGGAAATAAACAACCACACCCTAAAGAAACATGCAATACTCATGATAGCCACGGCAAGAGAACATGTCCATCAACGGAAAACAGTCACCTTAACATGAAGTCCAATCCCCAGTGGGGTATTTCAGTCACAAGTCAGTGGTGGGGCAAGAGAAGGAGAGGAGAAAAAAAAAAAACCATTGGGGAATAGAGTAAAACAACTCCGCTCAGGAGGCCTCCCAGCACCCAGCATCCAGGCCGCCAGCAAAAGCAGCGGAACGTGCCCTAACGGCCCAGCCAAACCCCGGGCCGAGGGAAACCATGTCTCTGGCGGGCGGACCAGGGCGCCAAAAGAACCATCCAGCTTGTCAGGAGGCCGGACCCGGACGCCAAAAGGAAAGAGCCGGTCACCGGGTGGTCGAGTAGTATCGGCCTGCCAACAGAATGGCTGGGGAAAGGTCGGCGAACCGGGCCAGCCGGAATTTACCCCCACAGTCTCAAAGGCGGGGAAGAAGGGGCCACGGCGAGGACGGGGCATGGCCTGGAAAGCGCTCAGCGGTGGGTCAGCTACATAGTCTCCAGAACCCACCTGGGTCAAAACGACCATGGTGCCGAGCTCCGATTGAGCGAGAGCGGCACCCGTGTCGGACCCCGATTGGGCCGGAACCCCCATGACGTCAAGCTCCGATCGAGCGAGAGCAGCACCCGCGTCGGACCCCGATTGGGCCGGAACCCCCATGACGTCAAGCTCCGATCGGGCGAGAGCAGCACCCGCGTCGGACCCCGATTGGGCCGGGACCCCCATGACGTCAAGCTCCGATCGGGCGAGAGCAGCACCCGCGTCGGACCCCGATTGGGCCGGAACCCCCATGACGTCAAGCTCCGATCGGGCGAGAGCAGCACCCGCGTCGGACCCCGATTGGGCCGGGACCCCCATGACGTCAAGCTCCGATCGGGCGAGAGCAGCACCCGCGTCGGACCCCGATTGGGCCGGAACCCCCATGACGTCAAGCTCCGATCGGGTGAGAGCAGCACCCGCGTCGGACCCCGATTGGGCCGGAACCTCCATGACGTCAAGATCCGCTTGAACCGGCGGAGCACTCCCGGTGGACCCCATGCCGAGAGCCGGACCCTCCAAGGTGGCACCAAGAGCAGGTTCGCCTCCAGTGACCCTGATCTCGGGTTCTGCCGCCATCCAGGACTTCGATGCTCCGGGTTCAAACGGGAGGAGGTCGTCGTCCGGTTCCCACTCCGTCGCGACGTCATCCGCCCCTGGAAGAGGGGCTCTTGCAGCTCGAGGACCCCCCGACGTCATCGTCCACGCTGGCAGTTCATGCGGCGTGGAGGTGAGGGGCTCTCGGCCCGCTGGATCGGACTGTTCATCTGCGGAGTCCCGGGGACGCTCCGTCGTTGGCACAGGCTCCAACCAATCATCCGACCTCCTCTGCCCAGAAAATGGCTGCGGGGCTGGGGTCTTCTGCCCGAGAGCCGCAGGCTCACTCCTCATCTGGTGACGCTCCTCAGAGGTCGAAGCGTGCTCAGCAGGGGGAGACACAGAGGCAGCGGGTTTAATTAACATATCAGCAGGGAGTTGAGGCTCGGGGGGCTGCAAACCCCGAGCCTCACCCCCAGGAGTCAGACAGAACAAATCACTATTAGATGGAAAAAAGTGAACTTGAACTTGCCTGGCTCCCGGAGGAGCGGTGGAACCTGCCGTTGGGAACGTCATTCCATCCTCCTCCCACCGGGTGGTGGCCGGAGACTCTCTTGGAGGGGAGGGGGCCACCCGGGATGGTGTAGCCGCGCTGTCCACTGGAGCACAACTTCTCAAACTCCCAGCTGCTGGAGAAGGCGTCGAAGCGGAGGGGGCAACAGCCAAGTCAGGCAGGGCGTGACGCGCTGACAGCTCAGCGGGGAAAGCAGGCCCGGGGGGAAAGGCTGCTGGGGTCTCCTCCAGGTGAGACGCCGAAGAGACAGCAGTGGGATGAATGGGGTCAGCCCAGTGAACCGGAGCGGATTCCGGAGGGGAGTCACGCTGAGAACGTCTCTGGCCACGGTGTCGACGTCTACGACGGGCCCCGGATGGTGCGAACTCCAGGACTGGATCGAGGGAAGGATCCGGATTCCAGAGCGGGCAGCGGGAGCTCCGGTTACTCCGCCTTTGGCCTCGTTCCTCCTCGATCTCCTGGAGCGCCTCGCGGTGGACGGCGATCTCTTGTCTCCTCGCTTGGACGTCCAAGTGGTCGGTGTAGCGGGAAGACAACCGGTCGAGCGTTCTCTCAGCGCAGTCCAGGTAGTAGTGCGCTTCGGATGAGTCGTCAAGGCTGGCGGAAGCGCTGATGAAGTCATCCACCTCCTCCAGCGCCTCAGGCAGCTGGAGCCAGAGATCACTCCACCTTGCAGCCTCCTCCTCTTCGTACATCAGAATTGTCTGGCGTTGGGCAGCGATGTCGAGTCTCCTCGCGTCGACCTCGGGGTGACCGTTGTAGCGGGAAGGCAGACGGTCAAGCACCTCCTCAGCCCGGTCTAAATACCACTGTTCATTGGGCTGATAACCGAGGAGAGGAGGGGCGAGGGAGGTGTCTGGATGCCCATCGAGGTCGGAGGCGATAATGAGGATTTCATCTACCTCCTCCAGCGCCTTGGTCAGCAGGGCGTGGGAACCCCGAGAATGACTCCGCTGAGATGGCATATTTCCAATGCCGCGTACCTGGACAGGAAGGACAAAGTTCCCAGAACGCAACTTACTGAGAACGGCGTCTCCTTCTGGCGGCTGTCTACTGTCAGGGCTGGCCCTCACGAGCCAGCATAAGACGCCTCAGTTCAGTAAATTGCAGTTCAGTTCCTTTATTTATAAAGCACAGGACTTAGGTGTACAACATAACTTTGCCACGCAGGCTTCGTTACACAACACAACATAAATTCACAAAAGAGAGTTATGGCAGTAACGAGGAGCTCTCGTCTGCCGTAGTTAGGAAGGAACGTCAGCGAGGGAGAAGACAGTTCCAAATAAATCACTTACATGCAGCGGGATACGTCGAGGAACCCAGGGAGCATGTGGTAAGGAGACAGGGGAAAGTCATAGGACTTCTGACGAGACAGCCGCGACGTCCAGTTCACTCGCACTGACATTTAAAGCCAGCTGCTCATGATTGGAAACTCGGCACAGCTGCCCAGGTTCTGACAGCTGAGAGCTCCCGAGCGTCTGGCCAATCAGAGCCCGGGAAACCCGTGTGACGACACCAGCTGTCAAAAGCTGACAGGGATGAGGAATAACCCGAGCGCGGACAAAGCGCTCGGGATATGACAACTGTGTTCACAAAGCAAATTATATTAAATATAGTGGAATGACACAGGGAATAAGTATTTGAATACACTTGGTGAAATTCTTTTAATATTTAGTAGAAAAGGCTTTGTTGGTAATAACAACTTCCAGATGCCTCCTGTATGGCGAAACTAGGCACAGGCATTGCTCAGGAGGGATTTTAGCCCATTCTTCCACACAAACTGTCTTCAAATCATGAAGGTTCTGTGGGTGTCTTCTATGAACTCTGATCTTCAGTTCGTACCAGAGATTTTCAATTGGATTCAGGTCAGGTGACCGACTGGGTCGTTCTATCAGCTTTATTTTCCTTCTCTGGAGCCAGCTGAGAGTTTCCTTGGCTGTGTGTTTGGAATCATTGTCTTGATGAAATGTCCACCCTCATTACATCTTCAGTATCTTGGCAGATGGCAACACATTCTTATCAAGGATGTCTCTGTACATTTGTCCATTCATCTTTCCTTCAATTATATGAAGTTTGTCTGTACCATGTGCTAAAAAACACCTCCACACCATGATGCTCCCAGCTCCAGACTTCACTGTTGATATGGTGTTTTGGGGCTGATGTGCAGTGCCATTTCTCCTCCAAACACGCTGTTTGTTGTAGCATCCAAAAATGGTCTCATCTGACCAGTTTACACTACCGTTCAAAAGTTTGGGGTCACTTAGAAATTTCCTTATTTTTGAAAGAAAAGCACTTTTTTTCAATGAAGATAACTTTAAACTAATCAGAAATACACTCTATACATTGCTAATGTGGTAAATGACTATTCTAGCTGCAAATGTGTGGTTTTTGGTGCAATATCTACATAGGTGTATAGAGGCACATTTCTAGCAACTATCACTCCAGTGTTCTAATGGTACAATGTGTTTGCTCATTGCGTCAGAAGGCTAATGGATGATTAGAAAACCCTTGTGCAATCATGTTAGGTCTGCAGTGCTGTAATTGCTGCAAATGGAGGATTCTTTGACGAAAGCAAAGTTTGAAGGAAAAAATTATTATTTCAAATACAAATCATTATTTCTAACCTTGTCAATGTCTTGACTATATTTTCTATTCATTTTACAACTCATGGTGGTAAATAAGTGTGACTTTTCATGGAAAACTCAAAATAATTGTCTGGGTGACCCCAAACTTTTGAACGGTAGTGTACAGTATATTCTCCCAGTATTTTACTGGCTTGCCCGAATGTTATGCACCAAACTTCAAACAAGCTTCAACATACTTTTTCTTCAGCAATGGAGTCTTGCGAGGTGAGTGAGCATAGAGCCCATGTTGATTGAGTGCATTACTTATTGTTTTCTTTGAAACAGCAGTACCTACTAACTCCAGGTCTTTCTGGAGCTCTCCACAAGTGGTCTTTGGTTCTTGGATAACTCTTCTGATAATTCTTTTGACTGCTTTGTCAGAAATCTTGCGAGTAGCTCCTGTCGTGGCTGGTTTATGGTAAAATTATGTTCTTTCCACTTCCAAATGATGTCTCCAACAGTGTTCACTGGAACATTCAGCAGTCTAGAAATAACCAATGACATCATTATGCTTTGCAACAATAAGGTTGCAAAGGTCTAGAGAGAGCTCTTTGCTTCTACCAATCATGGATTCTTTGTGGTGTGACAATCTGATATTCACAGATCGTTTTAAAGGATATCCATCAGGATATAACCAGCTGAAATTAATTTGCACTGATGTGGGATGGGATGGCTTCCAAATTTATGATGGATTTCAGCTGATTTCTTGGCTTTCTATGCCTTTTTGCACCTCTTTTTCTTCATGTGTTCAATACTTATTCCCTATGTCTTTATTAAATATAACTTGTTTTGTGAACACAGTTGTCTTGACTTCTTTGATTACTTGGGTTGTCACCAATATCTGGTGAAAATCTCAGGTCAATGGCTCCATCAGAAATATGTTTAATGAGAAAAATGTTGACATGTTCAATACTTAGTTTCCCCGCTGTTTGTTGTTAATTTCTTTGCATTTCAGTCACCCTAATCAGCAGCCTTGTTTCCACCTGGTTCACTTATCCACATGCATCATTCTGGCTTCTTCTTCTTCTTCCTCTTCTGGCTGCTCCCTTTAGGGGTCGCCACAGTGGATAATCTACCTCCATCTCACCCTATCCTTTGCATCTTCCTCTGTAACTCTCTCCATGTCCTCCTTCACTACATCCATGAATCTTGTCTGTGGTCTTCCTCTTTTTCTTCTGACTGGCAGCTCTGTCTTCAGCATCCATTGGCCAAAATATCCACTATCATTCCTCTGCACATGTCCAAACAATGTCTGCCTTGCCGCTCTTATGAAGACAAGCAGTGCTTCACAAAAAGAAAGGTCCAGTTGGTTCAACTAGCCTTTGAGAGGTATCTGAACAGAAAATGCACAACCCAGTACAAGGACATTGTTCTTTGGAGCCAGCAGCACTCACCACCTGCAGCTCTTCTGAAGCTAAGTCATGCTTTTAAATGCCAGGTTTGGCACATATGATACTACACAAAATATTGCTAGTATTTGTGAGTAGAGGGTGCTGTCTAATTGAAATGATTTTATGTGTATGTGTGAGAGAGAGATGTTTTAATTAGGCCGAATTTGGTATGTTTATGCAGGAAATGATCTAATTTCCTCCAACAGCACCATTTTTTGGAATAATGTGAAAAGTGAAGGTTTCAGGTGACCAAAATTTGCTGGGAATGCCACCCTGAAATTCATGACATCAGGAGCTGAACAATGAAATAATTACTAGTCTTGTTACAAAAAATGCAAATCTAAAAAGGTCTCCCCTAATTTTGAAGGACTTATCCATGAATTTTGGTAATACATTAACACAATTAAATTAAATTAATAAACTCTAAAAAAAAAAAAAAGTAATAAAACTATCCACCTTATTCCTAGCCCCCATGATGCCTTGCGCGAATTATGTGCGCAACTTCCGGTACTAGTTTAGAACGTAGAGTTGTCACTGAAACAGGACTTTTCTTTGTTAAAAAACAATGACTTTTGCATCAAAAAAGCGGGAACACGGCCTTTTGCATCTCAAAAAGAGTAATATCATCATACCACTTCCCACGACTATGGAGGGATGAGAAGATGACCTTAAAAAGTGGCCGGGCAGACAGTAGCTCCATTAGTTAGCTCCACTGCTAAGATGCTAACACTGTAAACAAATAAAAGCTCAGAGATATCAATGTCTCCACCGCAATAATGTTGGTTGCATTTTGTTAAAAGATGTTGGACATAATCAAATTACCTCAGAGCAGACACAGAATCTAGTCAGAGCCACAAAGAACCACAACACCGTGCTTGGCTGTTTTAATGTTGGGGTAAATACAGAGAGTTGCAGCTGTCTGTATTTACCCCGAAATTAAAATGCTCATGCTGCTGTTATGCCATGAATGCTTGTTATTTAACTTAACACGTACAGACATCTTCTGACAATTGTTCAAAATTTTATTGATCTATATTTTGTGATCATTTAAAAATTAATGCATTCAGAAGATGCTAATATCAAGTCCATATTGTTCCAAGGCAGTGCAACGAATGCAAAAAAACCCCAAAAAACTATTTGATATCTTTTTTTAAATCATTAAGCTTTAAGAAGTAAACTGTTACTAGTTTTTATTTATTATTTTACTTCGTGCAGCCTTGGATCTGGTGACATAATGACACATAAATGTCAGCTCTGTAACATTCATACAAGTGAAAACATACCTGCTGCGCCTGTGTCTGCACCACGATCACACCAACAGTCCTTTTGAGTTTTCAGTGCATCATCTATGCATTGCCATTAAAGCCACAGATTTAGCTGTGCTTATTTGTGTGAAGCCTCCATTTATACAGTCTATGGCACAACCACGAACACCAGGAACAAGTACTAGAACTACACCAAAACATTAAAAAAAATCCAAAAACTGCAAGTGTTGAAATTAGCTGCCACTTGCCTGAAAATAGCCCATTCTTCCGGCTTTCAGAGAGAGCAGACGCTTTTCTCCCCCTCTCCTACTCCCTCCTATTCCCTTACTGATCCCGCTTGCTGTGTTCTGTCTGTGTCACTCTTCTTCTGGCTGAATCTTATTCCAAACGGAAAATTATGGATTTGGTGGGCTTTAAATGCGATTGACACCACTTCAAAAGAAGATCGGGCCAGGGGGAGCCCAAGTGGGGGACTCATGGACAATTGGGAACTCATGTGTCTGTGTGATTCGACTGAGATGCGGAAGACATCTATCTGTTTGGCTTATGATCACAGGATTTCTACTTTGGCTCTGGAGTTTCCTGATGTATCAGAAATTAAAGAAGTTGGGAGAGCTGATCAAAATGCGGACCCGGCATAGCTCCTTCAACAACAATTCGACCAGTTTGATTTTAAAGCCTGTATATGGAAATTATGAAGCACAGAATCGCAAGAGAGATGAAAATTCTATGCTCTGAGTGAACTGTGCCTTTAGACCTTGATTCGGCGCCCTGAAGGTTACTCTCCTCCTGGATGAAGACAAGCAGAAGAGAGTTTTGGCTTCTCTTTAACCCAAACAATCAACAAACAATTGCTGTTGTTCAGCAGACTGAGCTCTTCAAGGACAGCGTTATACAGAACTTTCCCATCTGGCATGCACGAAGAGAGATAGACTCTTGGACATGCTTATCTGTGTTTAGAATACATGAACATAACATCTATCCATTGCCAGGAGGCGCTCCTTTGTTGTTCACCAGCAACTGATACATCCACACTGCATTCATACTGATTATATGCTGACTACACACACTGGTCTCTCTCGCTCCTCCTTTGTTATTGTGTGATTTGTTGTCTGCTAATTGTGCTTGAGGGTTTTTTTCTATGTAATCACAATTTTGCTCATAACGAGCTTTATTTTGATTAACTATGTTTTTTCTCTCTGCCCATTGTGTCATTCCCCCCCCATTCCCCTCTTTACCCTTCACTGTATGACAGGCGCCTTCATGGCTGCCATGTCATTGGAATGTGCTTATAGAGCGCGCCCAATGTCAAGTCAAATTCCTCGTATGTTTATTTTGTAAACATGCTTGGCAATAAAGTGATTCTGATTTTCTGATTTTTTCTGATTTTCATAATCGTTTCTACAGCAGCACCCTCTTCTACTTCCGCTTCTGAGAGAGAGCAGACGCTTTTCTTCCCTCTCCCTCCTAATCCTCTCCCTTCTGATCCCAGCTTGCAATGTCACTCTTCTCCTGGCTGAATCTTAATCCAAATGGAAATTATGGATCTGGAAAGCGGCTTATATGCGATTGTCACCTTTAAAAGAAGAAGCGGGTCAGGGGGAACCCAAGGGAGACTCATGGCATTGGAACTCATGTGTCTGTGTGATTCGACTGAGATTGAACTGATCACAGGATCTTCTGTTTTGGCCCCTGGAGTTTTCCTAGTGTATCGAAATTATCTGGGTGAGCTAATCAAATGCGGACCCCGGCGTAGCTCCCTTAACAAATTCAACAATTCGTCCAGCTGGGGGGAGCACTGACTGTCAGCGGCAGGATTAACATGGAATTTACTACCTGGCATGCATTGAAGAGAGAATGAACTCTCTGGACATGTTTTACCTATGTTTCGGTAGGTGGATAACATCTGTGGATCGCTGAGTGCTCTCCAGAGAATGATCTAAAGTATGATTCAAGCCTGTATGAAATTGAAGCACAGAATCGAAGAGAGAGAAATTTTTTTATTCTCTGAGTGCACTGTGCAGATTTGACCTTGTGTTTTGGTACCCTTGTTTACATTCCTCCTCGATAAGATAACGCCAGAGAAGTGGCTTATGTCTACCCATACATCAACAATCAGTTGTTGTCGTCAGCGGATTGGTCTCTCGAGGACAATGCCCATGTGCCTTCTGCAAGGAAGAGGAAAAGAGAGACAGACTCTGATCTCTGGTCTTGTTTATAAGTTATATGATTATAACATCTATCCACTGCCTGGAGGCGCCCTCTGCTGCCCACTAACAACTGTTACACTCACACTACACAATGACATGCAAATATACACACACTGCTCTCCCTCCCTCTGCTGTGTGATTGTATCTATTGTCTGCTAATGCATGAGGGTTTTTTTCTGTATAGTCAAAATTTGGCTCATATACGAGCGTTTATTCTGATTACTATGTTTTTTCTCTCTCCTATTGTGTTTTCCTCCCCCTCCCCTCCCCTCTTTACCTCCACTGTTGACAGGCGCCTTGTATGGCGACGCGTCATTGGATGCGCCTAACGTGCGCGTCCAATGTCAAGTCAAATTCCTCGTGTGTTTACTTGTAAATATACTTGGCAATAAAGCTGATAAAGCTGATTCTGATTCAGGAATCCACCTTATTCCTTATGGGTGCAACTTCCGGTTTCGGCTGAAGTAGTGTTAATTAAATCAGTCAGCAAGGGTGGAGTAGGGGGGCATTTAAAATAGCGTTTTAAAAAGTGTTTTAAATTCATTTCAATGTATAGTCCACATACCTGTTTTGCAGTCAAGTGGCAGCTAATTTCAGCACTTGTAGTTTTTGTATTTTTGAATGTTTTTGAGTAGTTCTGGTACTTGCTGCTGTTTGTGGTGTGAGACTCCTAAACCTCAGTTAAATCTGTGCTGGCTTCAACAGTAATGAGTAGATCATGCACTGAAAACTAAAAAGGACTGTTGGTGTGATCGGTGGCAGACAACAGCACCAGGTATGTTTTCATTTGTATGAATGTCACAGATCTGACGTTTATATATGTCACCAGATGCAAGGCTGCATGAAGTAAAATAATAAATAAAAAAATACTAACAACTTCTTAAGGCTTAACAATTTAATAAAGATATCAAATAGGTGTTGTTTTTTTTTAATTCGTTGCACTGGATTGGAACAATATGGACTTGATCTTAGCAGCTTCTACATGCATTAATTTTTAAATGATCAAACGAACAGCTGCAGCTGTCTGTTTTACCCCAACATTAAAACACCCAAGTACAGTGTTGTGGCTCTGACTGCATTCTATATCTGCTCTGAAGTAAATTTGAATATGTCCAACATATTTTAACAAAATGCATCCGACTTTATTGCGGTGGAAACATTGATATATCTCAGAGCTTTTATTTGTTTACAGCGTTAGCATCTTAGCAGCAGAGCTAACTAACGGAGCTACTGTCTGCCAGGCCACTTTTTACAGTCATCTTCCTAGCTCTCCACGGTTGTGGGAAGTGGTATGATAATATTACTCTTTTTGAGGTGCAAAAGGCCATGTTCCTGCATTTTTGATGCCGAAGTTTGTTTTTTAACAAGGAAAAGTGTCCCGTTTCTGTGACAACCACATGTTCTAAACTAGTACCGGAAGTTGCGCTCATAATTCACGAAAGGCATCATGGGGGCTAGGAATAAGGTGGATAAGGTGGATAAATTGGATCAAAGAATTTTATAAAACGGAATAATCAAAAAAATTGTTGTATATTAATCAAAAAAATTGTTGTACATGTCTTCTTTTTTAGAAGTTCCGGCGCCACACGGGTCGGCTTCCTTTTGCAGCAGCAGCCAATTCTGAGTTTTCTTCTTGTTTTTTTTAAATACTATCTGTGTGGCGGTTTGGGAAACCCCCCACAAACAGACTAAGGACAGACAACTCGCTACTCCTGGTTTTTTCCGCTACACTACTGAGACGTAATGTGCCATTCATGCCTTGTGATGTTAATGTTGCCTCTCATGCATTGTGTTCATGCGTCAATATGTAGATGTGCCTGTTAACCTCTTTGTTCTGCAGCTTGAGCAGAGTCTAGCAAATCTGCCTATTGTGATGTATGTCTCACAAATGCAAATATCTCATGCCTGTTCTGCAGTCCCTTTGATCACACCAACTGCTGTGACACTGCCTTGATGTATTGTTTGAGTTGGGTATAAATACTGCACAGGTTCTGTAACACGTTCTCTCTCTCTCTCTCAACCTCTGCTGTAGGACACACACGTGTCTGCCTCTCCTCTCCTTCTCTGAGAGCCGTGGGCTCGCTCTCGGCGCTCATGCACGGCGCCGGGAGCGGAGCTCGTGACGGCGGTATGATAATAAAACTCTACTTAAAACCTCCAACAACGCTGCTTTATTTCATGCCGCTGCACTGGTGACCCGACGCTGAAACGAACACGCTGCCAACGAACGCAACGCCCGGCGGTGATTCTCCGACGACCAGCGAACGCGGCAGCCTGACTGATCTGCCCTCCCTTCTGCTTCAGGGAGACCTCAACGCGGAGTTTCCAGGCGAAACTCCACGGAGAACACCCACGACCGGGAAAGCTGAGGAACGTTTCATGGTGAGATCTGCACACCTAGATCGGCACATCCACGCTGGACCGGCCGCGCTCACAGCAACTCCACACCGTGAGCGCATGCACCTCGTCCCCTCTCCACGACGGCGATCCCCATGGCCGACGGAGCACACGTAGACCTGAACGCACCATGACCGCACGAGCGACAACGATCGTCTCCTCCCTCTCACCGCTCCAACGCATCTCCACGAGCCCGAGGCACAAAGATCGTCTATTGCCTCGCACCGCTCCAATGCACCACGACCGAACAACGCAACAGACAACAGGGATGATCTCCAGCAAGCTCCCTGACCCTGGTTCTCCTCTCCAGCAGCCCACCCACGCACGGGCCCCCGGCACACGCACCGGGGAGTCACGGGCACGGCGCACCATGCACGGGACACATACGGCTCCACAGACTGCCTTCCTCCTTCGCCGCTGCCCTTCAGGGCTGCTCGCTCACCTGAGGCACGCATGCAGCATGCTCGAAGGATTTGTTAATGGTCTCAGCCACGGCACACATGGGGAATTCAGCGGTTTTGCGATCCCCGAGGACTTTAAGGCTGCGCCCGCACCTAAAGTCAACATGCCAGTCCCTCTGCTCTCATCACAGCCGCCAAGCAGCCTCGTCTTTTCTTCACGGCCGCTATTAATCCGTGCAGGACTTAATCGCGGGAGGAGCCAGTGACTAATTTTTCTTCTTGTGGACCTCTGCACGTTCAACGGGACCAGCCCTTCGACATTGCGGACCCACAAGCAATATTTGCGCGGCCCAGACGTTTTCATTGTCTCCAGCCGGCTTTTACTACCCCCCTCCCCCCCCCTCCTGCACAGAGCTTTTCCCTGCTCGCTGCCCAAGCTGCACTATCGAGGTCTCGACCACCTGCCGAGCCCTCTGGGGGGGGAGCTGTGGCGGTTTGGGAAACCCCCCACAAACAGACTAAGGACAGACAACTCGCTACTCCTGGTTTTTTCCGCTACACTACTGAGACGTAATGTGCCATTCATGCCTTGTGATGTTAATGTTGCCTCTCATGCATTGTGTTCATGCATCCTGTCCTTACTGTGACCTAGAGACTCAGATCAATATGTAGATGTGCCTGTTAACCTCTTTGTTCTGCAGCTTGAGCAGAGTCTAGCAAATCTGCCTATTGTGATGTATGTCTCACAAATGCAAATATCTCATGCCTGTTCTGCAGTCCCTTTGATCACACCAACCGCTGTGACACTGCCTTGATGTATTGTTTGAGATGGGTATAAATACTGCACAGGTTCTGTAACACGTTCTCTCTCTCTCTCTCTCAACCTCTGCTGTAGGACACACACGTGTCTGCCTCTCCTCTCCTTCTCTGAGAGCCGTGGGCTCGCTCTCGGCACTCATGCACGGCGCCGGGAGCGGAGCTCGTGACGGCGGTATGATAATAAAACTCTACTTAAAACCTCCAACAACACTGCTTTATTTCATGCCGCCGCAATCTGTCTTTTTTCTGGTCAAAAGTTTCTAATCCTGTGGCACCTTATTCATCACGGTCACACAGATTGCTGGACTTGTGGCAATATCAGTCTGATATTCGGCTAATATCGCAAATGTCTCCCAAGTTGGTGGACAGAGCCATTGTTTACAGCAGGAGATGGTACAGCAGGAATCAGCTGTTAGCATTTAACAGCTGCATGGTGCTAATGCAAAACCTCGACATACCAAGAGAAATCAGGCAAAAACAACACAAATGTTGGGCTGGAGTAAAGCGGCGAGTGACGAAAACAAGGTACAGACCCATCCTTCCATCCATTATCATGGGGAATGTACGATCACTACTTAATAAGATGGACGAGCTAGTGGCTATGTCCCATTATGAGAGTGTCTTCAGAGAGATTAGCATCATGTTGTTTACTGAGATGTAGCTAACAGAACTAGCAACAGATGCTAACATCGAACTGGAGGGTTTCCATGTAATACGGGCAGATCGGACACCAGACAGCAGTAAGACCAGGGGCAGAGGGCTGATAATGTATGTGAACAACAGATGGTGTAATCCTGGGCACATCATGATTAAAGAGCAAGCAAGGACATTGAGTTGCTAGCTGTAAGCATGCGGCCAGTTTATTTCCCTAGGGAATACTCACACATGATCTGCATTGTTATTTATGCAAATCAGCCTGCAAACGCAGGGGCAGCGCGTAACGTCATCCACTCAGTCACTGGCAGATGGCAGACACAGCATCCAAATGCTCTCCTCCTCATCTCGGTGATTTTAATCATACTTCACTGTCCTCCATTCTGCCCACGTTCACCCAGAATGTCACGTGCCACACCAGAGACAATAAAACACTGGACTTATTTTATGCAAACGCTAAAGAGGCTTACACCTCATCGCCACTCCCCCCACTCGGGAGATCGGATCACAACTAGGTTCACCTCCTGCCTGTGTACAAACTCCTAGTACGCAGACAGCCTCTGGTTACCCGCACAGTGAAAGTATGGTCTGAGGAGGCAATGGATGCCCTAAAGGACTATTTTGAAACCACTGCATGGGAGCAGCTCTGTCATACACATGGTGAAGACATCGACAGACACCATCACAGACTACATCAACTTCTGTGTGGACAACACCGTACCCACCAAGACCATACGGTGTTTCTCAAACAACAAACCTTGGATCAACCCTGAGATAAAGTCCCTACTGAAAGAAAAGAAAAGGATCTTCAGGTCGGGAAACAGGGAGGAGCTGAAGTCCGTACAGAGGGAGCTAAGGAGGAAGATTAGAGAGGGCAAGGACAGCTACAGGAAGAAGATGGAGGGACAAGCTGCAACAGAGTGACATCAGCGGGGTTTGGAGAAGCCTCAAAACCATTTCTGGGCTCCAGAATACCTCCTCCCAGGCCACGGGGGCAGGGAGTGGGTGGACAACCTGAACCTGTTTTTAACAGGTTTGACCAACCGCCCTCCCCTCCGCCTGCCCACCAACCACTGCTGCCTCTACTGTCATCTAGTCCTGCTGCCCCCCCACCAACACCCCCCACTCCCAGCACACAGCTGCCCTGCCCCAACCTGACCCTCATTAAGACCCAGGTGAGGGCGGGGCTGAGGAAGATCAAGGCGAGGAATGCCTCGGGTCCAGATTGCATCAACTCAAATCTCCTCAAGTCCTGCACAGACCAGCTGTGTGGGATTATGGAGCACATCTTCAACCTGAGCCTGAAGCTGGGGAGGGTACCACAGCTGTGAAAACTATCCTGTGTGGTACCCGTACCAAAGACCTCCCACCCCAAAGACCTGAACTGCTGCAGACCAGTGGCCGTCACATCACACCTGATGAAGACCCTGGAGAGGCTGCTCCTTGCCCACCTCTGCCCCCTGGTGGGACCAGCGATGGATCCACTCCAGTTTGCCTACCAGCATGGCATCGGGTGGAGGATGCAGTGATCTTCCTCCAACACCGTTCCCTGTCCCACCTGGAGAAGCCTGGAAGCACGGTGAGGATCATGTTCTTTGATTTCTCCAGTGCTTCCAACACCATCCAACCGGTGATCCTGAAGGACAAGCTGCTGTGTGCAGGGGTGGACCAGCATCCGTCATCGTGGATCCTGGACTACCTCACAAACCAGCCACAGTTTGTGAGAACCTAGGCTTGTGTGTCCGACACTATCATCTGCAGTAAAGGGGGCCCCCAGGGAACAGTTCTGGCTCCCTTCCTGTTCACCCTTTATACTGTGGACTTTTCACACAACACACCACACTGCCATCTACAGAAGTTCTTGGCGACTCTGCAATCGTTGGCCTCATCTCTGATGGAGATGATGTGGAGGACAGAGGACTTATCCAGGACTTCGTGGACTGGTGCCATCGGAGCCGCCTCCAGATCAATCCGAGGAAAACTAAGGAACTGGTGGTGGACTGCCGCAGACAACCCCTCACAGCACCAGTAAACAGCCAGGAAACAGACATTGGGACGGTGACATCCTACAAATACCTGGGTGTTCATCTGAACAATAAACTGGACTGGTCACACAATACCGACGCACTCTACAAGAAGGGACAGCGCAGGCTGTTCCTCCTGAGGAGGCTCAGGTCTTTTGGTATACAAGGGGCACTCCTGAAGACCTCCTACGATTCGGTGGTGGCATCAGCCATCACATTTGGAGTGGTCTGCCGGGGTAACGGCATCACGGCAGCCGACAGGAAGAGACTGAATAGACTGATCAAAAAAGCTAGCTCTGTCCTGGGGCAGCGCCTCAATCCAGTGGAGAAGATAGGAGAGAGGAGGATTGTGGCTAAGCTGTCATCTCTGCTGGAGTCCAAGTCCCACCCCATGCAGGACATACTGAACGCACTGAGAAGCTCATTTAGCACTAGGCTTTACCATCGTAGGTGCGCGACCGAGAGGTTCTGCAGGTCCTTCCTATCTATGGCTGTCAGACTTTATAACCTAGCCAGGGCTACTCGTAGAGGTCGTATTGAATGCACAAAATGTAACAAACTTGCACAATAATGGTCCCCTCCATTATACAACAACGACAATATCAATCATTACCAAAGGTGACAACTAGGCTGATTCAAATATGAAATATACTGTATGGGTACATATTCATACTATGCGGGGTAACTGAATAGACCGTTACACTGTTTATTCCATCTAGCTACTGCTATTCACTGCTCTTATTATCTTTTGTATTATTGTTCTGAGTTTTGCTATCCCTGTGCTGTTGCAATCCTGGAATTTCCCCATTGTGGGACTAATAAAGGCTTATCTTATCTTTTTGTTTCATTAACCATTTCTGTATTTTTGTTTCCTTTTGTCTTTGTAATTTTTTTTATCCTCTTGTAATGTACTATGTGAAGGAGACACGTTTATATCATTGTACAATATTCAATCTTACAATAATAAAAAAAACTAGTCTTGTTACAATGTGAAAATGACAAGATCATGATCATATTCTCGATATGAGTTTTGAAGTGGATACTAACGAAGAGGAAGAGAAGGTGAAGAGAGATTTCGCAGACAGCAATAATGATGAGGACAAAAACCAAGAAAGTGCTAACGCTGCAGTCATCCAAGACAGCCGGATGGTGAGTTCCTCTTTAATCTGCCCCAGAGATGGGGATTTTTCACTGTCCACCTGCTCCCTGTTAGTCGTTGGCTCCAGTCCTCCTGCACGGCTGCTCCTCCCTCATCATCCCGCCACCACCGGTGGTTGAAGCGGCTTTTAAACTTCCACCAAACCGGTGTCCGAGTCCACCAGCAGTCTGTCCTTCAACCCCGAGCCCCAGCGACGTGAGCCCCGGGGTGGTCATTCAGTCCTGTGTAAGCCACTGGATCAGAGCAAAAACATGCGGGGGGTTGGTGCGCCTCCTCCGGGCTCAACCTCCGTAATGATGAACCGAGGAGAAATGAAGACGAGTCGCAGCTTAAACCTAACAACACTGTGAACTGGCACGTGTAAATGTATTTGATGTTTCTTGTCTTACTTTTATATTAAAGAAAATTTAGAAATCCACTTTGCGATTGTCTTTTCTCTAAATTAAAAAAAAAATGTGTAAAAGTTGTTCCTGAGCGATCGGCAAATCAGCCAAAATTTTTCATCAGATTTTAGAGAAATTAGAGTGTTTATTTTTGCCAAATTGTGTTTTTAGCAAGGGTAGACCTTATTCTTCAAATATATGTGCTTTACTGAGCCGGATGATTTTTAGACAAGTCTTGATCATTATTTTTGCTTCATATTGTGATGTTTCAAGAGTTCACACAGTAATGAGAGCGCAAAAAGGAGCTGTGCTTCCTCCCCAATCATCTGAAGCTGCAGCAGGTGCCTCTCAGTTCAAGGACATCAAACTCATTAAGGAAAGAGAGTCTGGAGCACACTGTACAATTTACAGCCGTCTGTGCACCATTAAAAGGCTGTAAATTGGACACTGTGCTCCAAACTCTCTTTCCTTAATGAGAAATGAGAGAGGATTTGGAACGAACAGGCATTTATTTCTTCACTGACTAATTACACAGAACAGAGGGGAGGTCATTCACATAGACACTCATCTCACTCAGGGTGACACAGACACGTAATCTCTCACTCACAGGGAAAACAACACTATGACAACCAGACTTATAACACAATTATAACAGTACAATAACAAGAATAATAACAGTCTTTGAATCCCCCGTGGTGCAAAGCATGCCGGTAGAATCCCCTGCCCCTTATCACAGCCCCAGCATTACACTGTCCCCCCCGGACTGGTTTCTGTACCAAGAATAATAATAAGTCCAACTCAAAAGTCCAATACAAACCCATCCAGGTGTTCAGGCACCCACCATCGGTGGTGGCTGGTACGAACGGGCCCGTTATGTCCACTCAAGCCTCAACCGGGGTATCTGGTCAGGATGGAGCCTCTGGCTCGGCCACCTGCGGGGCAGCCGGCTGATACGGGGTGAGGAGGTCACAGTGAACCACCACCTCCCAGTTCCTCTTCTGCAGCCTCACCCTGTACACTACGTCCAGGGTTTCCTCTGGTAACATTTCTCCGTGGCGGCCCGCTTCGCCAGAAATCGTACCGCCACGGCAAGCCGATATGATTTTATTAATAAAAATATATGAAGCAACGACTTTCCGCAAGCCGAACACTAACAACGTGTACAACGTTGTACACGAACAACGTGCAACGTGCGTGGCCGTCATCCACGTGGAGTTTAGAAACGCCCCGCTCACACGAGTTTTCCAGTCAATCAGCAGTGTCTCGCTAAGCGTGACTGTCTGACAGAAACATGAGTTTATTAAAGTACTTTAAACGTGGAAAAAAATCATAAGAGGTATGTAAGCACTGGCGTTAATCATGGTTTTAACCCGCTGGAAATGGGAGCCATAATGGAAGAGTCGCTTAGCTAAGGAATGTGGTTAGAATTCATATGCAGCCGGCTTCATATGAAGGGAAAGGCAGGGGACTGATGAATTGCTGAGGATATATTTCACCAGCCACTACAATATTAAGTTATGAGACTGGCAATTTCTCTCTTTTCTTGCACGAGCAGGCGTGCCGTTTTTATTCTCCAGCGGCAGTCACAAAGCAACAGCTAAAAACGCTAGCTCTAAACTGAAGTCCTTCAGCTGCTGCCTAGAGAGGTGCCTGATGAGAAAACCTGAGAGCACACCTATAACTGCCTAAACAGATCATTCTGTACATGAACACATATTGTGATGAATTATGTCTTTAGAATCCACTACAGTTCCCTATTATGTACCTGGTAGGTTAAGATGACCGAAATTCACAAAATCAATGATTTTAATCCGTCAGTAGCCTTCAGACAAACTAAACGTGTCAACATTTGATTTCAAAATAAGGGAGGTTTTTCCTGCTGTCTGGGTGGTGAGGAGATTTCTTAAAAAAAACAAAACAAAACTATAAATATAAAGAAATATCATAACAGAAATAACAGCATTCTTGGTCATTTAAGTTAATTTATTTTATTAAATACAATTTTATTAATATTTTTTCTTTGTAATCAGAGTTAAATTATTATTCTGTTCTGACTGCAAAATTATGGTCAAAAATGTAAATTGTTATAAGGAAAAAGTAAAAAAAAAATTACCACAGTCTGTTTCAAATTTATCTAAAAAAAAAACAAACAGTAATTTTATTTTAAAAGACAAAAATAAGCCATAAAATAATCCACAAATTTATAATAAAGTTTCAAATATACAAGAAAAGTCAATTTTACAAGAGGAAATTACAAATTTGAGGAACATGGTTTCAACATTAGATTTACAGAGAAAAGTAGAAAACTATAAGAAAATTGTTATAAATTTTTGAGAAAAACCTCAAACCTTGAAGACTGAAGTCATTACTCAAGTTTTTAAGTGGGTGCTCTTTGTACCCTTAACTCAATTAGAAATTTTTGGTTGTCTACTTTTAATTATTAATTTCAAAGCACTGCTTTTACATGAGTAGAATTTCTGGTTACTATACCCACCTGATCATATAATTTAAGTATGCATGAGTACATTGCTATTATGAATGTTTCTGTCAAGCAGTGGCTCTCGCGGGCCACCATAAGACACCAAAAGTCGCCAGTGAGGTTTGCATGATGTTTTATTAATGAACACGAACACAAGATAATACACAAAATAACAGAAAGTAATGAGCCACGGTGGGCTAAAACACACAACACTTGACACAGATGATCATAAGGCTATAACGAGGCACACTTACGATCAGGACATGAACAACGATCAGGAATAATTGACGTCTGAGGCGAGGGATGCTCGCTCAACGTCTGACAAGGGAATAATCGACAAGACTGCTGCAATGGGCTGCACTCAGCGCCCGCTTAAATGCCGGGCCACTGATGAGCCGCAAATGCAGCACAGCTGACAGGCTTTGACAGCAGGAAGCCCCTCTGAGTGCTGTCACAATAAGAGCTCGGGAAGCCAGAAGGTAAACACTGCTGTCAAAACCTGGCGGAGATGATGCATGGCCCAAGCGCGGACGAGATCGGTGCTCGGACCTTGACAGTACCTTCCCCCCGAGGGCGGGCTCCGAACACCCAGTGACACCCAAGCCCCCCTCCCCCCCCCCAGGGTGGGCGGATGGGGGAACAGGCCTGGAGGGAGAGGGTCAGCCAAAGACCAACAGCCATGATGAGCACAGAGACAACCAGAAAGTTAAAAAAAACTCCCAAATACATGAAACACACTGAACACAGGGTACGATAACAGAAAATACAACATTCCCAAATGCAAAAACCATGATTAAGGCAGACTACGAATGAAACAATTACAGGGCACGATAACGGAAAATACAATATTCCCAAATGTAGAAACCATGATTAAGGCAGAAAACAATTACAGGGCACGATAACAGGAAATGCAATACTCCATAACACCCAAAAACACACAGGATGGGCCAAGACGGAAAAAAAACCCACACAGACACAGGCAGAAAAACACAGAGGAAGATTATCACCCCGCATGACCTTTAATCCAGACAGTTCAGACAAATGGCGACAGGCGGAGACCAAAACCCACGGGGACAGTTCCGGTTGTCTCCCTGTGTCCCAAGGCCAGCAGGTGGATACGGGGAACAGTAAACGATCGGGCGGCCTACCCCAGTCCCAGGCCCGGAAAGTCCAATTCTCCAGCGGCCGAACCAGGTCGCCCAGCAAGAAACACAGAGTGTCGGGTGGCCGGCCCAAGGCGCCGAACTGGCAAAACAGTTCCTCGGGTGGCCGACCCCCGTCCCTCAGCACCAGAACCGTGGGAAGACGGCCTGCGGCGGCCTCCCTGGCGGACGAAAAACATGGGAGAGCCGGGCCGAGCGTAGAAGGCCCCCAACGGACCCCGGCGATGATGAGCAGGGCCGGTGATTCGGACGAGGGGAATGATGATGATGAGCCTGCACCATGTCAGGCGGCAAAGGGTCTGCAGCTCCTCCACCGTCCTTGACCCATACCGATGCTGCAGACGTGGCTGCACCCGCTTTGGACCTCCACTGGGTCTCGGATGCACCTGCGTCGGACCCCCACTGGGTCTCGGCTGCACCCATGTCGGACCCCGATTGGGTCGGCGCAGTACCGGCGACGACCTCCGACCCCGAACCTGGAACCTCCAGCACAGCGACCACGACTGGCTCCGCACCGATGACTTTGCAACAAGGCTCGGAAGACAAGGAAGAACCGGGATCAGAATCACCGGTAGCAACAGAACCCAGCGAGACGGGCTCAGAAGCAGCGGACGGCTGCACCCGGCTCGTCTCCCTGAGAGACAGGCAAAAATGCTCCAGAATAGAAAGAAGGAAGATAAGGTAGAGCACTTGCCTGATCTCGGGTTCTGTCGCCGTCCAGGACTTCGTCGATCCGGGTTCAAGGCGGAGAAGTTCGTCCTCAGGTTCCCACTCAGCTACGGCGGGTTCCGCAGCCGGCATGATGGTCACTGCAGTCTGTGGATCCTCCGGCACTGACGTCCAAGCCGATAACCCGCATGGCGTGGTGGCAGGGGACCCGCGACCTGCTGGCTCGAACCGTTCCAGCGTGGAGACCCGGGGATGTTTTGTCGTCGGCGCAGGCTCCAGGCTGCAGTCCGCTCTTCTCCTCTGTCCACGACGTGGCTGCGGGGCTGGAACCAGGCTCTCCAGAACCACAGGCCCCCTCCTCGTCCGGCGACGTAGGCCTGGAATCGTGGACCACTCAGCGGAGGGAGACACAGAGGCAGGAGGTGTAGTAATTAGAGTTACAGCAGGTGGTGGGAGCTTGGGGGACTGCAAGCCCCGAACTCCGCCCCCAGGAGTCAGACAAGGCAAAACACAACTATGATGAAAAGAAGGAACTTGCACTTGCCTGTTTCCTGGAAGGAGGATGGTGCCTGCTGCAGGGGACATTGCTCCTCCCTTTCCCCGCCGGATGGTGAAAGAGGGCCTCCTGGAAGGACGAGGAGGAGCTGCTCGCGAAGGTTCACTGACGGGGCTCGCCGAAGCAGGACTCTTGGCACACACAGCAGCCAGGGAAGGCGTCGAGGAGAAGGGGATGACAGCTGAGACAAACCGGACACGGAGCGCTGACAGAACAGCTGGGGAAGATGACCCGGGGGGAGAGGCTGCAGGAATTCCCTCCTGGCTAGACGCCGAAGAGACAGCTGACAGGGTGGTGGAGTCCCTCTGGCAGCCCAGAACAGGATCCGGACGGGGTTCTTGCTGAGGTTTATCTTGGCCGTGGCGCCGACGTCTTCGACAACCCCCAGATGGCGCGAACTCCTGGGCTGGATCGAGGACAGGAACGGGATCCCAAAGCGGGGAGCGGGGATGCCTTCTCTGCTTCCTGCCATAGTCCTCCTCTACCATACGGAGAATCTCGCGCTGTGCGGCGATGTTGTCCCTCCTTGCGCCGACTTCAGGGTGGTCGGCGTAGTGGGGAAGATGATTCAGGACATCCTCAGTGCAGTCCAGGTACCAACGTACGTCGCTGTGATAGTCGAGGAGGGAGGCGGCGATGAGTGTTTCATCTACGAATTCCAAAGCATCCGCCAGACTCCGAGCGTGGCCCCTCCCAGCACGCAGTTATCCAGACAGGGAAGAACAAATGTCCACTTTATGCAAACTCACCGGGAACGGCGTCTCGGTTTGGCGCCTCCATTTAGGCACCCTGGCAGCAGTCTACTGTCAAGCGGTGGCCCTCGCGGGCCACCATAAGACACCAAAAGTCACCAGTGAGGTTTGCATGATGTTTTATTAATGAACACGAACACAAGATAATACACAAAGTAACAGAGAGTAATGAGCCACGGTGGGCTAAAACACACAACACTTGACACAGATGATCATAAGGCTATAACAAGGCACACTTACGATCAGGACATGAACGATGATCAGGAATAGTTGACGTCTGAGGCGAGGGACGCTCGCTCAACGTCTGACAAGGGAATAATCGACAAGACTGCTGCAATGGGCTGCACTCAGCGCCCGCTTAAATGCCGGGCCACTGATGAGCCGCAAATGCAGCACAGCTGACAGGCTTTGACAGCAGGAAGCCCCTCCGAGCGCTGTCACAATAAGAGCTTGGGGAGCCAGAAGGTAAACACTGCTGTCAAAACCTGGCGGAGATGATGCATGGCCCGAGCGCGGACGAGATCGGCACTCAGACCATGACAGTTTCTTTCCCTTCCCTACTCTCTCAATGGAAAAAAAGAAACACTAGAATAAAAATACAAAAAATACACATATTTTTGTCATTTATGAAAACCATGACAAAAAAATCCTGCAGGACAAAACATGACACTTGATATTTTCTAACCTGTTTGTATACCACCATAGACAGAGAGAGAACCTGAATTAGACAGAGCTCAGAGAGGGCAAGATGAGACAGAAGAGAGGAGCCAAGGACAGGAAAGTGTTCAGGCAGAGGAAGGAGAGAAGGATAACACCACTAAAAAGTTTAAACACAGGATGTGTGGGTGGGACCCCAACTGGCCCAGTATTCAAGCCTCGGTTGTACAATACTTCAAATGGTAAGTTCCATACAACATTACTGTGTAAAATTTTAAAAAGAAATAAATAGTATAAAATTAATATATCCCAGTATGTCCCCCCCCCCCCCGGGAAAAGTATGTTGCCACCGCACCAAGGTCTTTAAGCCAGAGGAAACACTGACGTCTGACAGTCTCTGTAGGACCACGCGTGGTCCTGACTAATGGCTCGCCAGCTTTGGTGACGGTCTCTTTTTCTGCTTCAGGCAGAAGACCCAGACTTGGTCCTCAGGTGTAACATCTCTCCCCTGGCAGCGGGAGTCGTACACTCGCTTCTGTCGACTCCTCGCCACTACCAGGGCCTCCTGAGCCAGTTTGTGCACCATGTGAAGACGTTCTCTTAAGTAAAACAAATAATCCAACCCTGGTTTGCCCTCCACCGCCTGCTCCGGGGGAGAGCCGAACACCAAATCCATCAGGGTATGCGGCTCACGTCCAAACATCAGCACTGCCGGGGTGCGCCAGGTGGATTCTTGAACTGCTGTCCGGTATGCCCACAGAACCAGAGGCAGATGCAGGTCCCAGTCTCGCTGTTGCTGGTCCACTAGGATGGAGAGCTGCATGGTCAGGATCCAGTTCAAGTGTTTAACCAGACCATCCTGGGTGCATGTGGTGCATGTGGGTGCAGCAGGGTGCTTAGGGTTTTCTGGATGACCAGCCACCTGCAGACCTCCCCGAAGGCCTCTGCCTCAAAGTTCCATCCCTGGTCGCTATGCAGCTCCACCGGAGTGCCGACCCGGCAAAACATCTCATCCACCAGCTTTGATGCTGTGGTGGCGGCACTCTAATCAGAGACCATGTACGCCTCTGGCCACTTGGTGAAGTAATACATTGCGACCCCAACATAGCGGTTCCCCCAATCCATGGTCAGAAAAGGGCCCAGAATGTCAACTCCCACATGCTCCATGGGTACCCCTACTTGGTATTGCTGCAAGGGGGCGTAGGATTGCTGAGTCAGCCCCTTCTGAGCCATGCAGGTGTCACAGCGGTGGACATGGCGCTCCATGTCCTGACGACACCCCGGCCAGCAGAACTGGGCCCGGAGACGGTGCAGGGTTTTCATCACCCCGAAGTGCCCCATCCCCACCAATCCGTGGACCAATTGGAGCACCTTGGAGCGGAGCCGTCAGGGAATCAGCAGCTGCCAGACATGACGCTGCCCAGCTGGAAACTGCCACCACCAAAAGATAACACCCTCAGGACAGCAGAGGTTGGATCACTGGGAATGTAGGGCCTGTATCTCTGGGTCCTGTGAAGACACAGCCTCCCAGGTGGGCTGCTGCTCTGTGTCTGGCCACTGCCAGACCCGGGAGATGACAGGATCTCCATCTTGCTTGCTCCAAAGCTGCTGCGTGCCGAGGGCCTCTGTGACATTGCTGGGGATGGCTGGTTGATTATCTGAGGAGCTGTGAGCCGCTGCACTATCCCCGGTCACAGCGGTCTGAAGAGCGTCAACCTGTGAGACTGCTAGGTCACAATCTTCTGCCTGCTGGCAGTGTTGACAGGCCTCCACAGCACAGGGGGGCCGGGACAGTGCGTCAGCATTGGCATGGAGGCGGCCTGCTCAATGCACAATCTGAAAATTATTATCCTGCAGTTCCTCCAGCCATCTCACTAACTGTCCATCCAGCTCTTTAAAAGTTCAGTTGCCAGGTCAAGGAAGCGTGGTCCATCCTGAGTTGAAGCCTCTCCCCGTAAACATACAGGCGGAAATGGCGGTGCCCTTAGATGACTGCCAGCAGCTTTCGGCGGGTGACGCAATAATTCCTCTCAGTTCTGCTGAGAATGCGGCTGAAGAAACTGCCTGCGCTCCATGTTATCCCTCCTGGGATAGCACTGCCCTGATGCCCTGGTTGCTGGCAACTGTGTCCACAATGAAGGGGCAGTTCGGGTCAGGATACTGAAGCACGGGCGCTCCGATGAACACTGAATGGAACCGGGAAAAAGTAGCATCACAGTCCTTGCTCCACTTGAACATACAGCCCTTCTGTGTCAGCTGATGCAGCAGGCTGGTGATGGTGGTGAAGTCCTTCACAAACCTATAATAGGAGGCCAGTCTGAGGAAGCTCCGCAGTTCTCCTACATCCTGTAGAACCAGCCAGTTTCTCACCGCTGCCACCTTCTTTGGGTTGGTGGCCACTCCCACAGCACTGACGACGTGGGCCGGGAAGGTGGTTTCTCACAGAAACAGGTGGCATTTCTGAGGATGCAGCCACAGCCCAGCGGATGGCGTCCAACATTTCCTGGAGGTTGGACAGGGTGCCAGCAAAATCAGCTGCGTGAACCAGCAGGTTGTCAAGATAAACGATGCAGCAGCTCCTGGGGATGTGAGCCAGCACCTGCTCTATCAGGCGTTCAAAGGTGGCCAGGACACTGAAAAGTCCCAAAGGCATCACCTTGAACTGCCACAATCCCTGCACGATGGAGAAGGCTGTTTTCTGGTGGGCGTCTGGTGACAGCTCTACCTGCCAGTAGCCACTGTGGAGATCGAGCAAGCTGAACCAGCTGGAGCCAGTGATGTAATCCAGCACATCATCAATGTGGGGCAGAGGGTAGGAGTCCTTTTGTGTGATGTCATTCAGGCAGTGGTAATCCACACAGAACCACCACAAACCATCCTTCTTCTTGACCAGAACCACCAACGCCACCCAGGGGCTGCTGGAGGGTTCAGTGACATCCGCCTCCAGCATTTCCTGAATCTTTTGCTCTGCCACTGCCCGCCTTGAAAAGGCAGACGGCGGGGGAAGAGCCGGATTGGCCTGGTCTCACTGGTGTCGATCTGGTGCTGCACCAAACTGGTTCGGGTGTGCTCTTCATCTCTGGTGGCAAAGACGTCGACATAGCAGTCCAGCAGCTCCCGCAGCTGGTGTCTCTGTTCCAACTCTAACCCTCTGCAGCACCACTAGAACAGCTCCTCGACCACCTGCTGGGTTTCCGATGATGAAGTGATTCGTTCCGCTGGCGGTTTTCCCCTCTGCTGTCTCTGGCAGTAATGACGATCCCTCCGCTCACACTGGTGGTGCTGTGGTGGACGGCTCTGGCAGCGATCCCCTCAGCTTGGCCTGCGCTGATGGCCCCTTGATCACACGGGCTCCCTGGTTCTTTGTCTGGCTCTTGCCACAGAGCGTGATGGTCTTAGCCCCCAGAAGGAGAGAAGAGCTGGTGATGTCGATCTTTGCGTTCAATGCTGTGAGCAGGTCTAGACCAATGATGCAGGGGTCTTGGACATCAGCCAGCCAGAATGGGTGGTTCATGTTCTGACTGGCTACTCCCACAACCAGGACTTGTCGCCCTCCCAGTCTGGCGAGCTCACCAGCGGCTGTTGCGATGCAGCACCTGGTGGGTTCCCACCCTTGCAGTTCAAGTTCATCTGTACTGGGCAGCACCCCGGATTGGACCAGGTAGATGGTGGAACTGGTGTCAATCAGGGCCCGGATTGGCATGCTCTCCAGGTTGCACTGCAGATACAGCCCTGGTGAATGTCCAAGTCGGCCCAGACATGGTGATAGTTCATTGGGAAAAATGTCTGTGAGAGGCAGCAGGTCCCCGTCTGTGCCACCTTGCTCTTGTTTAACACTGGTGAGGGGGCAGGTTGTCAGAGGGTGGGTGCAGGGCAGTAGCGCGCAATGTGACCTGGCTCCCCGCAGCGGAAGCATCCCTCCTTGCGCCGCCGTCGTATTGTTGCCAGTCATGCAGCTGTGGTCTGGCGTAGTTTCTCCTCATTCTCACTGTCAGCCATGGTCTGGAAGGCTCTCTGCCTTGGAGATGACGCATCAACCGCACACTCCAGCATCGGCCCCACCTGCCCTGCTTCTGCCATAGCCATCTCCCAGCTGCTTGCGGCATGAATCCAGACGTGTTCTTGGAGCCGGGCCAGGCGGAGCCCCCGGATGAAGTTCTGAAGGGAGAGCTTCTTCACCACCTCCAGGTCAAAGTCCAGGTAGCTGCCTTGAGTCATCAGCCGTACATCTGCTGCATAGGCTGCCAGGCTCTCTCGGTCGCCTTGCCGGCGGCTGGCCAGCTGTTCCTGGGGGTGATGAGCATGGGTCGTCCTCCCGCACCTCCTCCGAAGCACTCCCTGTAGCGCTGGCCAGCTGTGATGTTCCTCAGGCCGGAGATTGGACAGCGTACAGAGAGCTCTGCCTTCCGGAGCCAGTGCAACCTGCACAGCTGTTTCTTCAGGCGTCCAGTCATTCAACATAGCGGCCAGTTCAACTAGGACCAGATAGTTGTCCAGCAAGGTTTTGCCACCAAAGCGAGGAAGCTTGGCTGGTTGCTGGGTCGGTCGCCTCCATGTTGATCACTGCCCTTGGCCGCAGTGGAATTGCCGGCTCATAGTTCCCCCGGTGGCGCTCCCCATCCTGCCTTGAAAAAGGCGGGATACGGGGTGCGCTTGCTCCATCCGATCCGCTTCCCCATCCCTCGCAGCGAGCAGCTCTGGGGGCTGGCGTGTCTGCTCTGCTGTCCATCTCCATCTGGGCGATGAGCCGCTCTAGCTGTCAAATCTCTGCCTCGATCCTCGCTTTCATCTCTCAAAATTCCACTTCTGACACCAGTCTGACATTTCAAGGGTTCACACAGTAATGAGAGAGGATTTGGAATGTACAGACATTTATTTCTTCACTGACTAATTACACAGAACAGAGGGACAGTCATTCACACACACACTCACCTCACTCAGGGTGAAACAAACACGTAATCTCTCACACACAGGGAAAACAACGCTATCACAACCAGATTTATAACACAATTATAACGGTACAACAATAATGCTCAGAGCACAAGAATAATAACAGTCTTTGAATACCCCATGGTGCAAAGCATGCCGGGAGAATCCCTCACTCCTTATCACAGCACCGACGTTACACTATCTTCACCCTCTCCTTGCAAGTTGCATGTTTGCAGTGACAATAGTGTGATCAAAATCTTCACGAGGTCTGTTGTCTGCAATATTCATTTATTCCTACAATTTAGATCCATAATCAAGAGTGTGGGTTGGATCCACTGGAGCCATTGAGCTTTTAGTTTGTCCAGCTTGTAACGCCACCAAAATCAGTTTTCAAATACAGAAGTCAGAGCCTCGATGTGGGTACATAGAATGAATGGGAAAAATTCTTTTTTTTTTCTTTTTAAACAAAATTAAGGCTACAAAAGTACTATATTCATGTTTATTATGTTCTCAGCTTTCAGTAGAGGTAAAAATATGCTTATTTTAGGATTCTCAGTGAGTAGTCCCTTTAAGTAAACAATGTAGGCTATTATGATCACACTAACATTTTGTTCTTAAAGTTAAAATCATTTAACTATTGAGCTGGTGAAATTAAAAACTTTACAAATAGTTTATAAAGCAAGAAATAATTTACTCCCTGGCAACATACTAAAATTGTTCCTGGGGAGAGTATGATTTGAGAGAAAGATTTAATTTAAAAGTTCCTCTTTTTTTGTGTGACAGAAAAGTTTGTGCATTTCAGTTTGTGGGGTGATTTTATGGAATGGTTTGGATGAGGACATTAAACAGAGTAATAATGCCATACAATTTAAGAAAAAGTACAAAAAAAATTCTTGAAAGGTATAGACTTGAGGAAGGGAATTGTTTTGTTCCCTAATGTAAAAAAAATTAAATAATAATGATATACATTGTTCTTCATAGGATTTTATTGTTTTTTTCCTCATTTTGGATTGGTCTGTATAGTTGGCAGCTTGTTTTCACTTAAGTATTAAGTATAATATTGAAGGGTAGGACTTGAAAAGCTTTTGCTTCTTCCTACTCTTTTTCGGGCACCCCCCTACAAAAAAGGTATTTTATCACTTTACATTATTATTTTATATTTTTTAGATATATTTGTTACATATTCTTTTTTTTTGTAGTAATCTGGACAGGGTCACAGCCCCTGCCCACGCTTTATGTTGTCTTCTGGACTCATTATTGTTATCTTTAGTATTGTCATTATTATCTCCATTTGAGTATCCTTTATGTTGACTGTTTTCCCTGCTCCACCTTAGGTTACACTCTCTCTCTCTCTCTCTCTTGGGGGCATGATATTGGTGTTCTTTCTTTTTTGAATTGTACAATAAAGCCATTTTTTAAAACTCAAACACACACTCTCTCTCTCTCTCTGTTAATGTGCTAAGAAGGCAGGTTGGTCTTGACCTCCTGGATGAAAGGAAACGTTTTCGCCTCAAGAAACACCTCACAGCCCTGCGTAAAGCAGCAGGGGGAACAGGGGTCAAGCGCCCCCGACAGGAGGAATAAATGGCGGTCGTTCCTCTGCCTGTTTTACACATTTTTGGGATATTGTTCGATCAGACTTTTATATGACGTTTCTAATTGACTGTAATTGACTGTCACTGAACTGGATCTTTACCGGTCTCCTGCCGGCGCGCAGCAAGGACTTGGCCTGGCTTGAAAACGGGAGGCCTGTGGCTCTTCTTTGCCCCGACTACAAGGACACGGCTTACTCGCCTGCAGGGCATGGATGCCCCAACGTTTTCTTTCTACAATCTGGACGAGCCTGCTGCAAAGATGACTTGCTAGAAAATCCTGTATGGTCTAAGGACTACAATCCATCTGAGATGAGGAAAATGTCTCTGGGACGTACAACAGAACTGGCTGCGGGCACACAGCGCTATCTCTGCTGCCGGAGGAAGGGGACTTGGCCTTGCTTAACAACTGGAGGCCTGTGGCTCGTCTTTGCACTGATTACAAGGAAGACTCGGATTACTGCCACTGGCAATGTGGACTGGGTGGACTGCAAGGAATACTTTGTGTTGTGTGGGGGAGGGGGATGACTTATGTTTGCACTTTTCCAATGTGAGACACTTGGTGGAATGATATTGGTGCTCTTACATTTTCTTGAATTGTGCAATAAAGGCATTTTTTTAAAACTCAAACTCTCTCGCTCTCTCTCTCTCTCTCTCTCTCCCGCCCTCTGTCTCTTAATTAGTCACAGCTGCTCTTCATTTGTTAATTTGTGCTCCCTTACTTATAGCGGCCGCCCCCGTTCGTCTTGTAGGGGCCGTTATGACACAAGACCACTGCCAATATTGGACTCAGCAGGTGAAAGGAGGAGGAGGAGGCAAAAAGAGGGACAGCTGCCAATCACGGAGGTGCTGCTGGACCTCATCCCCTCGGTCCACAGCTCACTCTCCCCGGAGGACACTGCAAAATGCTTGGAGGGGCCATCGCTAACATTTTGGAAACCCGCCAGAGCCTGCGCTCCCTTTCTTGGGTGCAGGGGCTCCCATTCCCTGCCCTACCATCACCGCCAGTCTCTTCCTCACCCCTGCCAGCCGGCTGGCTGCCAGTGCTTACACCTGCGGAGCAAAAGGAGTTCATCCTTGGCAGTCGGTTTGCACTCAGGGGGCCTGAGTGGAAGGAAGGCTCCGGAAGATGCCACTCCACTCGACACTCCGTTCCAGTGCCAGCCCCAGCTCCTCTCCAGGCCATTCAGAGGGCTTCAGCAGCAAAGGAATGTGGGGCAAGGCAAGTACATGCTCCTTTCTCTTTATTCATTTCGAGTGATGTATCTTGCCTTGCTCCAGACGAGGTGTCTCAGCGGCAGCCGTCAACTGTCACTGAGCCCTCGCCATTTATTTCTGCTGCCGCCTCCATGTGTGCTCCACCATTCACCCCTTCTCCTTGTTCTCCCGAGGTCATCTCCACCTCTGCTGGTTCCACAATGGAGGAGGTGAGCTCATCCCGCTGCCACAGCCCCTCCTCACCTACATGCTCCTGCAGGGACTGCTTCTCTTCACATGCATGCTCCTGCAGGGACTGCTTCTTTTCACGTGCACGCTCCTGCAGGGACTGCTTCTCTTCACATGCATGCTCCTGCAGGGACTGCTTCTTTTCACGTGCACGCTCCTGCAGGGACTGCTTCTCTTCACGTGCACGCTCCTGCAGGGACTGCTCCTCTCCACGTGCACACTCCAGCAGTGACTGCTTCTCTCCACGTGCACACTCCGGCAATTCCAGCTCTCAAGGATGTGCACGGTCCAGCACCTTCTCATCACCAGGGAGCTCTACCTGTTGCCTTTTCCCCAGCCGCTTCACTTGCTGCGTGTTTCCCGGTCACTTCACCAGCTGTTTCTCTCCCGGTCACCTCATCTACTGCTCCTCCCCTGGCCACCTTGCCCGCTGCCTCTCCTGCAGCTCATCTGGAGGCTGTCGTTCCCGCAGCTCATCCCGAGGCCACTGTTTCAGCAGCTCATCCTGTGACCAACATTCCTGCAGCCCATCCTGAGGCCGTCATGCCATCAGCAGCAGCGGAGCTGCCGGGATCCTCGTCAGTGGAGGAGCAAGAGTTAAGGCAAGTCCTCGTCTTTGTTTTCTTAACATCAATATTAGAGAGGTCTTGCCTTGCTCGCTGTGGGGAGACTCAGTTGCAGTTTCCATCTGTTTGAGCTCTCCCCGCCGAGCTCTTTATACCCCCTTTACACAGGGGTGGAGATCATTGAGAGATCGTTGACAGATTTGGCCAATTTTTGAGCTATCAATGATCTTCAGTAATCACAGTCACCTGGTTTCCTCAAAGTTTTGACTCAGTCCAAAACATTCAGTCCCAAACAATCACGAAGATTGGTCTTGGTCTCTCTCCATGCTGTGTCAAGGGACTCTTTATATTTAGCAAATATAAAAAAACTACTTCGCAAATAGAGATAGCTGTTATGACCCGAGCGCCGGTTCTGATCGCGCTCGGGTTAAAGTTATGTCTTGCTGCCGGCCTTGACAGCTGCGGGCTGTATTCTGGCCTCACCGGGCTCTTATTGTGAAGGTGCTCGGTGGGGTTTCCGCCTGTCAACGGTCGGCCAGCTGAGTGTCATTACCGTCGTTAGTGTTTCGCCATATAAGCCCAGCACTGGCGACGGTATGACGCAGCAGTGTCAGTCGTTATACGTCTGAGCTACGGATGACTTGGACCATTATCTACCTCGTATGCTTGTGGTTGACCGTCGCTTCTCCGGCACCAGTAAGTTAGCTGTTAGCCTTACTCCTCCCGGTGAGAGTAGACCTTGTGTGTCTTTGCCTCAGCAACCTGTGTAGCCAATTACTAAACAACCTTTGCCTGTGTATGACCGTCTCCTCTTATGGACTCGTAAGTGGGCTGTCTAGCCTTACGCCTCCGGAAGTGTGTTGACTTATGTGTCATTGCCCCTGCATCTTGTGTTGTTAAATTTCTCACCGTAATAAAACTCACTGTAAACTCACTGGTGACTGTGTGCGTCTTATGCTGGCTCGTGAGGGCCAGCGCATGACAATAGCTTTGGTAATCCTAACTGACCTAAAAGGAAAAGTTTAATCTGATTTAATGTCAGACAGTGAGGAAAAAATATTCATTTTATTCAGTGTATGTATATAAATTTCTGGTTTCAACTGTAAATTTATTTATATCAGTGGTTTGATTTCTTTGATTGATTGATTTGGTGAATAGTTCCTTAAAATAACCCCATTAGAAATATATTTACTGAGGAAAATGGTAAAAAAAAAATCCCAATTTTTTTCACACTACATTCGATTCACGACTTGATTGGGGTCGTAGCGTGTGTGTAGCATGTAAGAAATTGAGAATTTTTGGGGGAGGGAGGCCATATTACTCAGCCCTGCCATCATTGGTGTCTATTTTGTTAGAAACCATGTTAGAAACCAGTAGCCAGGGGTCAGCAGGCTGTAAGATAAACTTCATTCACCCATCGGCAACTGGGAAATGATTCAGTTAGTGGCGTACATAAAACCTGAGCCACCACCTGGACTCCCTTAGAAAGTTGAGTCCATAGTATCACAGTATAAGATGGAATGAGCAATATGAGTGTTAAGTTCTGAGGTTGTTCCTCCCTGCCCTAGTGTACACACACCCACACAGACGTGAAGGAATTTGAGCTTTATACCAAAATTATGCGTCCGACCAAGCTCCTTCAGAGCAGAAACGAGCATAAAGCTCATTTCTGCTCTGAAGGGGCTTGGTCTCTGTGTGTCTATGATGTGCTTACACTTTGGACAAGGCCAGTGGGTGTGGCTGTACATATGCTTCATTTGCATCTAGTGTTCGACCAAGCATTTAACGCATGCATATAACCATCATCTGCAGTTTTACCCCAGCCCAATAGGTAGTGCAAATGTGCTGACACCCCAGTTTGTTCTTGTTTTAGCATCAACAATGGTGACCCGACATAGGCGAGAAAAGGAGCTCCTATGTTTACTACTGATACTGCTAATCGCCTTTTCTTTTTCTTTCTCTGGTTTCGTCTTGCCATGCTTTGTCTTCTTCCTCTTTATCTTTGTATGCTGCGTCAGTGGGACTACCTTTTGAATGGGAGGTTGTATCTCGTACATGCATAATCGGCGGACACAGTCAATATGGTCAAAAAATTTAGGCTGCACACACTCAGCTGCAGAGGGACTCCGCAGAGCCCCTGTAGAGAATGACAAAATTTACATCACACAAGTCTCACACTCAAGCAGACGCACTGAGCAGGACAGAGCATAAATTCATCTTAACTGTGTTAATACACCACAGTTTTCTTCCTCACCCTTGTCTCCAGCTTGTGAAGTTGCTTCTTTCCTCCCTTCAGGGCCATTTGCTCTGTCTCATCCAGTTTTACTTGCAGCTCTGTAAGAAAGATACTGACACTGCAGCAAACATCTGTGCTTATATGAAATCCTTTTTTTCACCTGCAACATGCCATTGGTAAAAATTAAAATCTGGTTTTTATGCAAGTGTTGAGCCCAGGTATAATGATGTTCTCAGGTCCCAAAACTTCTTGTTGGAATATTCTGAATGAACTCTGCTGTCTTCAACACTACCGTTACCTTGTGTTGTATATGCACATTTACTACACTTCTTTGGTACTACACTCATCAACCAACAGCTGCTGCAAAAACTGCTAAATCACAGCTAGCTGAGTTTGTTGATACCTTTCACTGTGGACTCCATGTTCCTCTTCATTCTCTCCAGCATGCTGCTGCTGTCCTGCTCCTTCTTCAGCTCCTCTGCCATCAGAGCCGCCTGCTCAAATGCAGACAAGCACAGGAATGGTGTAACTGTGCTTGTATTTTAAATATTTTTAAGAGTTTTTACACCTGGATCAACAACAACCATACTTCATTCCCTTGCATACAGTGCATGGTGTTAAGGTGTGAGGACTAACGTCAGTAATGGCCTTCTTGGCTTTCTCCTCAGCGCTGCGGCTCTCCTGCATTGCCTCGTCCACCTCTACCGTCAGTAGGGAGAGATCTGTCTCCAGCTTCCTCTTCTGGTTCATGAGAGCCGAGTTCTAAGAACACAATCAGCAAACCCAACAGCTGGTCAACAATTTTAATAGGTACCAGCTAAAACTAAACTGGCTCTTGGGACCTGGACTGTCACCTCTCTGGTGGGGAAGGAGCTTGAGCTGGTGGACAAGGTTGAGAGATACCGGCTAGATATAGTTGGTCTTACCTCAATGCACAACTCCAGTTCTGGAACCAGTCTCCTGGAGAGGGGCTGGAGCTTGGCCTACTCTGGAGTTGTCCCGAGTGAGAGGTGGTGAGCAGGGATGGGTATTCTTGTATCCCCCCATCTTGCTGCCTCTACATTGGAGTTCTCCCCAGTGGAGTTCAGGTTGGGACTGTCATTTGTGCTCATGCACAAAAATGATGGTTCAGAGTGCCCATGCTTTTTGGAGTCTTTGACTGGTGTGCTGGAACGTGCTCCTCTTGGAGACACCATTGTCATACTGGAGGACTTCAATAAGCACATGGGCAACAACAGTAAAACATGGAGGGGTGTAATTGGGAGGACCGGCCTGCCTGAGCTGAACCCAAGTGGTGTTCAATTGTTTGACTTCTGTGCTAATCACAGCTTGTCCATAATTATGCCTTGGTCAAACAAAGAGGAATACGGTAATCACTCAATGCGTCTGTGGTTGTGTGGTTGGTTGGTTGGTTGGTTGCATCTGTCTGCCTGTCTGTTTCAGCTTCTCTGGTCAAAATTAAGTGGAACTAAAGGCTTGTATCATTGTATGGCCATATTTTCGACTTTTAATTTGCCAGAATGTCGAAACAACGCTTTGTTTTTGAAATAAACAAAAATAGCTCATCTTTACCGTCAATGCAGCTGAAACGTCATTGTAATACCTATGCCGGTCCAGTAGAGGTGGAAGCGCGCCTTTATTACAGCCCCACTGAGCACTTCCTGTCAACAATCGATCTCGTGCTGAACTTTTAAGATAGTCGTTTCTGCAAACTAAACACATACTTAGGAATTACACCATTTATTCAACACATTGTTTCTTTTCAGACACATTTTGCTGTTTACTTTGGAAGATGAAGGACAACATATATTCTTCCTGTAATTTACAGCTCATCGGTAAAAACTGCAATTCCTATATTGCTCAAGTGCAACGTGCCAATCATAGCAGAGCTTCCGCTGAAGTCACAGAAACTGGCAGGCAACACCAGAAGAGCAGGAGAAAGAAAAAACATTTTACTAGTAAGTTTTGCCCTTAAATTATGCAGCAGTTTCATTGTTAACACACTAACACTTCCTAACACGCCAACATTTGATTCTTAAAGCTTATGTTTTGTCACATTACTTTTTCAGATGTGCTCTGCTACTGGGGCTTCGTTGTTACAGGATTTATATGTTAATAACTTGTTTATGTTAAATTAGTTTCTCTAAAGTTCAGACAATTTTTTCAACTCTTAATACTAATGTCAGTAACATAAAAACACCACAGTGTGATGTCGTTGAATCATTTCCTTTAAAGTAACTTTTACAGTCCCGTCATTTCTTTATTGATTTATTTACTCAATTAAAACTGATGTGAGGTGTGAAATATGAAACACACTTGAGGTTATTTTTACAGAAAACCAAACAGTTTCTTAAGTTGAGTAGAAACATGACATCTGTAATAGAATTTATTTGATGACGCTGACTTTAAAAATATTCTATCACATCTGAAATAATAATAATCACATTTTCTGTTTTTTTTTTCCTTCTCGTTTCTCTCTCTGAGGTCCACGGTGGTGAACCTGAGGGTCAGCAGTCAGAGCAGCTGTGAAGAGAACAGGCTGGAAGTTACAGAACAATACTGCATGTTCTCTTTATAGAAAAACTGCATTTCAATATATTTTTTTCCAAGATAATTCAAGAACCTCTCTCGGTACTCATTATACACAGAGTGAAACATTTCAACCCACTCTGATTTAATGTTGATGATTATGTTATGATATGTTATGTTATTAACTCATTATGTTATGAGTATTATTATACATGTATTAAGTTAATAAAATTTGTTAAGCCAGCATTTTTCTTTCTGCCAGTAATTTTATTCTTGTGCTTCTATATTTTTATTTTTATGCACTCCTTGACAAAAATACCAGTGCACAGCCCTGGGATGACATACACCTCATGTGTATTGTGACAGTGACACCAGAGTCGTACCTGCATAAACAAATACCAAGCATTTCAAACCCATGCATGGATGGCATGACACAATACCCATGCTACCATGCCACCAGCACCTGTGGTGCTTTCATTAACACCATGTTCAAGCATAACGGTGTCCATATGTGCACTTGGGACACCCTAGGTAGCAGGTCAGTGGTAAATGGGTAAATGGCGTTCACTTATATAGCATTTTTTCTCATCTCTGGATGACCAAAGCGCTTTACAGATCCTGCTATCCACACATTCACACACTGATGGTGGCAGAGCTGCCATACACAGGCGCTGACCTGACCCACCAGGAGCAACTGGGGGTTCAGTGTCTTGCTCAAGGACACTTGGACATGCAGACTGCAGACAGAACGGGAATCGAACCCCGACCCTCCGATCAGTAGTCTGTAGTCTGTAGTCCACACTACACCTGCACCACAGATGGTCAGTGTTGCTTCCACACCTGGATCCTCAGTGCTCAGCCATAAGTCTCACCCAGACAAAAGTTTATGTGTGCGTGCGTGCATGTATCTGTGTGTGTGTGTGTGTGTGTATGTGCGTGTGTGCATGCACGCGCGTGTGCGTCTGTGTGTGTGTGTGGAGGAGGGTTAATTGTGTTTTATTTCAAAGTGTGAAGCACTGTGGAGGAGGAGCACAATAAATCATCCTCTCCATTATACAACTAGGACGACATCAATCATTACTGAGGGTGACAACAACACTGTTGATTCAAATACGAAATATACTGTCTGGGTACAAATTCATATTCTGCAGAGTAACTTAAACCATAATGCTGTTTATACCATCTAGCTGCAATGCTCCTGCACTGTGTATATATTCAATTCAATTCAATTCAACTTTATTTATATAGCGCCATTTCACAACAACAGTCATCTCATAGCACTATCAACTGAAGGGGGGACCCCCACAGTTGCAGAAAGACCCCAGCAATCAGGCGATCCCCTGTGAGCAAGCACTTGGCAACGGTGGAGAGGAAAAACTCCCTTTTAACAGGAAGAAACCTCCAGCAGAACCAGGCTCAGGGAGGGGCAGTCATCTGCTGCGACTGGCTGGGGGGTGAGGGGATAGAGAAGAAGAAAAGAACAGACATGTAGACAGCAAACAGCACGATGGGGACTCAATCTATGGGAGAGAACAAACAAATGTTAATGACCAGCAAAAAAAAAATATTTCATAGAGAGTGAGGAAAGGAGTGAGGCCCAGTGCATTACTGGAGGTCCCCCGGCTGACTAAACCTATTAGCAGCATAACTAAGGGAGGGTTCAGAAACACATGATCCCTCCCTAATTGTAGGCTAGATCAAAAAGGTAGGTTTTAGCCCTATTCTTAAAAACAGAGATCGAGTCTGACTCCCGAATCCAGATTGGCAGCTGATTCCACAGGAGAGGAGCTTGATAACTGAAGGCTCTGCCTCCCATTGTACTTTTGGAGATTCTAGGTATTACAAGTAATCCTGCATTTTGGGAGCGTAGTGCTCTGTTAGGATGATACGGTAGTATCAGATCTTTTAAATAAAAAGGAGCCTGATTGTTTAAAGCTTTGTAAGTAAGAAGAAGGATTTTATATATATATTTATATATATATATATATATATATATCTGTGTTCATATGTATATTTATTTACTGTTTTTGGCTAACCAGTTCTTATTATCTTAGTATCTTATTAACTATTGCTCTGCGTGCCACTATCCCTGTGCCACTATCCCTGTGCTGCTGTAATCCTGGAATTTCCCAATTGTGGGACTAACAAAGGCATATCTTATCTTATATAAATAAAGGTTTGATTGATTGATTGACTGACTGAATGATCGATTTTGTGATCGTGTCCTCAGACCTGCAACTGTATGTCTTCTGCACTCAGGTAAAGAGAGGTGCAGAGCTGTCAACTGATTCACCACCTATTCGTGAGTTGGATCTGATGGCAGGGGTGGATGCCACTCACATGCGGTAGACCCAAATATATATTGATGCTGTGGTGGGAACATCTGGCTGAGGCCCCTGTCTGAGAGGTTTATGTGGTGTTCATCCTGGCCATGGCACATCAGACCAACTCTTCATCCTCGAGGGTTTGTGAGTGTTTGCCCAACCAGTCTACATGTGTTCTATGGACTTGGAGAATGCATTCGACCGTGTCCCTTGTGGTTTCTTATGGGGAGTGCTTTGGGAGTATCGGGGTATCGAGCTTGTTGCTATGAGCTATCCAGTCCCAATACAACCATTGCAAGAGTTTGGGTCCGACTGCCAACAATCACTCAAACTTGTTCCCAGTGAGAACTGACTCAACCATGGACAGGATTTCTAGGTGCAGCCAAGGAAAGAAAGGTGTCATATTGGATCTCATCTCTGCTGTTTGCAGATGATGTTATGAAATCGCAACGCTCCAGAGCTCATGAGGAAACAGCATGCACTGGGATTTTCTTTTAACGAAGAGAGTTCTAACAGTTACAATATAGTCGCCTGTCATTTTATTTATATGATGATACACTAAATAGTTTTGTTTTTTTTTTAATTTGATACAAATTATCATTTTAATTGCAGACTTACCGTTGAAGTCTACAGATTAGGCATTAATGTATTAATTTTTTAGGGGACTGAATGAATGAACAGGAAGCATGTGCATATTCTGGTGTGGATGTGGCACATGGGGGAGGTGTGTCAGTCTGATTTTTTTTGACTTATTTTTTATTGAAGTTTTCTTTGAACATTTACAGTGACAAGGTGCAACATACATACATCATTAAATAATTATCCTTATCATAATGTAGGTCCTTATTGTCCTGTGGTGGTGATGGTGTCATCATTCGTTTTTCCCATTTTTCATTAAATTGTGTCTCTTGAAATCTCAATTTATGTGTCAATTTTTCCATCACAAATACTGCATCTCTTCCACAGCGGACAACCACTGCTCCTCAGTCGGTGGTTCTTGCTAATAATTGCTTTTTTAATTGCTAGTAACATTATCTTAACTGTATCTTAATATACAGAGAGGAAGTCTTTCTATATGACATCAAACCTCTGTAAAGAGGTGACATTACTTTGCATTTTTTCCCTTTGTAGGCTTTCTGAAATACTTCAATAGCATCATTTGTTGTTTCAGTTTTTATCGCCTTCTCATTTGTAGGTACTGGTATTGTTCACAATCATCTAAACCAAATTTTTCCTTTAATTTTTCAAAAAACCCTCATGGATCGTCACCTTATCGTGGTGGGGGGTTTGCGTGCCCTAGTGATACCAGGAGCTATGTTGTCCAGGGCAATTTGCCTCTGGTAGGGACACCCAAGACAAACTGGTCCTGGGTGAAGGGCCAGACTAAGAACGATCCAACAAACTCTCATGATGAATGTTAGAACAAGGATTCAGTGTACCCCGCCCGGTATGGGGTTACTGGGGCCCCACCCTGGAGCCAGGCCTGGGGGAAGGGCTCGATGGCTAGTGTCTGGTGGCCGGGTTTCCGCCCAAGGGACCCGGTCAGGCTCAGCCCAAAGGAGTTAAATGGGTCCGCCCTCCAGTGGGCTCACCACCCGCAGGAGGGATCGTGGGGGTCCGGTGCTATGTGGATTAGGTGGCGGTCAAAGGCGGAGACCTTGGTGGTCTGACCCCAAGCTCCCTAAACTGGCTTTTGGGATGTGGGATGTCACCTCTCTGGTGGCCTCACCTCAACACACAGCTCCGGTTCCGGAACCAGTCTCCTGGAGAGGGGCTGGAGCTTGGCCTACTCTGGAGTTTCCCCGGGCGAGAGGCGACGAGCAGGGGTGGGTATTCTTGTATCCCCCACCTTGCTGCCTCTATATTGGAGTTTTCCCCGGTGGACGAAAGGGTTGTTTCCCTGCGCCTTTGGGTTGGGAAACGGGTCCTGACCATCATTTGTGCCTATGCACCAAATGATGGTTCAGAATACCCACCCTTTCTGGAGTCTCTGACTGGGGGGCTGGAGAGTGCTCCTCTTGGAGACTCCATTGTCCTACTGGGGGACTTCAATGCGCACGTGGGCAATGACAGTGAAACCTGGAAGGGGGTGATTGGGAGGAACGGCCTGCCTGATCTGAACCCGAGTGGTATTCAGTTATTGGACTTCTGTGCTAACTACAGTTTGTCCATGATGAACACCATGTTCAAGCATAAGGGTGTCCATATGTGCACCTGGCACAATGAAACCCTAGGTCGCAGGTCGATGATCGATTTTGTTATCGTGTCATCAGATCTGCAACCGTATGTCTTGGACACTCGGGTAAAGAGAGGTGCAGAGCTGTCAACTGATCACCACCTGGTGGTGAGTTGGATCCGATGGCAGGGGAGGATGCCATTCAGACCTGGTAGACCCAAATGTATAGTGAAGGTTTGCTGGGAACGTCTGGCTCAGGCCCCTGTCCGCAAGGTCTTCAACACCCACCTCCGGAAGAACTTCAACCACATTCCAAGGGAGTCTGGAGACATGGAGTCTGAATGGGCCATGTTCTTCACCTCCATTGTTGAAGCAGCAGCCCAGACTTGGGGCCGCAAGGTCGTCGGGGCATCTCATGGTGGCAACCCCCGAACCAAGTGGTGGACACCAGTGGTGAGGGAAGCTATTAAGCTGAAGAAGGAGTCCTATCAGGCTTGGTTGGCCTGTGGGACTCCCGAAGCAGCTGAGGTGTACCGGCAGGCCAAGTGAAGTGTAGCTCGGGTGGTTGCTGAAGCAAAAACTCGGGTATAGGAGGAGTTCGGTGAGGCCATGGAACAAGACTTTTGGCCAGCCTCGAAGAGATTGTGGCAAACTGTCTGGCGACTCAGGAGGGGGAAGCCACTCCCTGTCCACACCGTGTATGGTGCGGATGGGACGCTGCTGACTTCGACTGGGGATATCGTTGGGCGATGGAAGGAGTACTTCAAGGATCTCCTCAATCCCACTGATACGCCTTCCACAGAGGAAGCAGGGCTTGTGGATGAGGGGGATGACTTTCTTATCACAGGGGCTGAGGTCACCAAGGTGGTTAAAAATCTCTTTGGTGACTGGGCCCTGGGGGCGGACGAGATTCGCCCTGAGTACCTCAAGGCCCTGGATGTTGTAGGGCTGTCATGGTTGACACGCCTCTGCAACATTGCGTGGAGGTCGGGGGCAGTGCCTTTGGCATGGCAAACTGGGGTGGTGGTTCCTCTCTTCAAAAAAAGGGGACCGGAGGGTGTGCTCCAACTTTAGAGGGATCACACTCCTCAGCCTCCCTGGGAAGGTCTATGCCAAGGTACTGGAGAGGAGAGTCCGGCCGTTGGTCGAACCTCAGATTCAAGAGGAGCAATGTGGTTTTCGTCCTGGTTGTGGCACATCGGACCAGCTCTTTATCCTCTTGAGAATCCTCGAGGGGTCATGGGAGTTTGCCCACCCAGTTTACATGTGTTTTGTGGACTTGGAGAAGGCATTCAACCGCGTTCCTCATGGTTTTTTGTAGGGGGGTGCTTCGGGAGTATGGGGTATCGGGCTTGTTGTTACAAGCTATTCGGTCTCTGTATGACCGTTGTGAGAGTTTGATTCGTATTGCCAACACTCAATCAGACTCATTCCCAGTGAAAGTTGGACTCTGCCAGGGCTGCCCTTTGTCACCGATCCTGTTCATAATTTTTATGGCCAGGATTTCTAGGCACAGCCAGGAAACGGAGGGTGTCATGCTTGGTGACCACAGGATCTCATCTCTGTTGTTTGCAGATGATGTTGTCCTGCTGGCCTCATCCAGCAATGACCTACAGTTCTTACTGGGACGGTTTGCCGCTGAGTGTGAAGCAGCTGGGATGAGAATCAGTACCTCCAAGTCCGAGTCCATGGTCCTCAGCCGGAAAAAGGTGGATTGTCCTCTCTGGGTTGGGGACAGGCTCCTGCCCCAAGTGGAGAATATAAGTATCTTGTGTAATGTAAGTATCTTGGGGTCTTATTCATGAGTGAGGGGAGAATGGAGCAAGAGATTGACAGACGTATCAGAGCAGCATCTGCAGTGATGCGAACGTTGTACCGGTCTGTTGTGGTGAAGAGGGAGCTGAGCTCTAAGGCAACACTGTCGATTTACCAGTCAATCTACGTTCCTACCCTCATCTATGGTCACGAGCTTTGGGTATTGACTGAAAGAACGAGATTGCAGATACAAGCGGCTGAAATGAGCTTTCTTCGTAGGATCACTGGACTCACCCTTAGGGTGAGGAGCTCAGTCATCTGGGAGAGGCTCAGAGAAGAACCACTGCCCCTCCACATTGAAAGGAGCCAGTTGAGGTGGTATGGGCATCTGATCAGGATGCCTCTTGGACGCCTCCCACTTGAGGTGTTTTGGGCACATCCCTCTGGGAGGAGACCCCGGGGCAGACCCAGGACTCACTGGAGAGACTATGTCTCCCAGCTGGTCTGGGAACTCCTTGGTATTGTCTCTGAAGAGCTGGAGCAGGTGGCTGGGGAGAGGGAAGTCTGGGCTTCTCTGCTTGAACTGCTGCCTCCACGACCCGGACCTCCGGAAAAGCGGTAGAAGATGGATGGATGGATGGAATTTTTCAAAATTCTGCATCTTACCCCATTCAACCATTGTGCATAATGCTGTGATGCCTTTGTTCACCCATTGCTTAAACATCTTAATCTTGAGCACCTGGTAAAAATCTTTAATCCCACGCAATCCACCTTAAAATCTTTGATTCATTCTGCAGTTTGTATCTTTCAACCATTAGATTCAATATTTTGATTGTAGTTTTAATTATTGAGTCCAACTGATTGTCCAACAGTCATTTTTTGTGTTATTAAATTTCATACTTCAGTGCTTCTCGTCCCTGTTTCTGAGCTTTTCCATTGTGCAATGCATCATCCTTGTACCAGTATATCAAGGGTCTGATTTGTGCAGCATAGAAATATTCCTTGAGGCTTGGTATGGCCCCCCCGCCCCCCCCCCTTATCTTTAGGGAGCTGCCGAGATTTATCTGATCCTGGGTTTCTTTCCTCCCCATTGAACCTTGATATCCACTTATCCCATTCTATAAATTGTTTTTGAAGGATCATCACTGGCAGGGACTGAAATAAATATGAAATATATAAATATAAAAGCCTTGGTAACATTAATTACCTCTACCATTAATTATCTCTATCATTGGACTGAAATCTAAATTAATAACTGACCATCTCTCTAGGTCTTTCCTTTCTTGATTTATTTTTGTACAGTTTGTATCAAATAGTTTATCTATTCCTTTTAACTCCCAAATTTTTTACAAATTTATCAGTCCACTGTTTGTTTCCCATATCTCTTGTGATGGAGAGTAATTTATTGACAAAATCTGTGTTTCTGTGACTTTGATTTTATATACTGAGTAATTTTCATAATTCTCTAGTAGTTTCATTTTTGGGAAGCTTTCATTAGGTTGTGTTAAAAAGATTAATATGTTGTCTGCGAACCTTATGTTCCTCTCCTCCTATCTTCACCCCTTTCATGTCTTCATGTTGCCTAATCATCTCAGCTAATGATTCAATAAACAGTGCGAAAAGACTCGGTCGGAGGCAACAACCCTGTCTTGTCCATTATCACATAATGTGTTAATTTTTAGGGGAATGAAGGAATAAATGAACAGAGTTTTACTTTTCACCGAGATCCATCTGCATCGACCATGTGCCCCTGGGTTTCCAGCTGGGCTGAGGCCACCCGCACTGCGCTCCTATGATAGGGGTTCTCAAGTTGCAGGCGCCCCCATGGCCATGTTATAGCCCCTGGGAGGGGCCACCGAGAGGGGGTTCACTTCGTGGTAGGGGTCAGCGCTGAATCTCCTCCTTTCCGGGAGGGACTAGTACAGAGAGCCACAAACCTCGGTGGACCCACACACACGAGACGGGAAAGAACCTCAGGCAGTGAAAGCAACAGGAGAGGGAGCACTCCATCTTCCCAAGGGGTGGGAGTGACTTCTGCACCACCGTTAATGATCCTTCCGTTTTATGAAAGTTTGCACAAGCATAATCCTCTTTTCTTTAAGTTTCAAACCCAGTTATGTCTGCGTGTTGCATCCGTGCACACTACAGCATTATCTCTTTTGTTTGTTGTCTCTAAAATAACTAACTGGGCATCAACTGTGATTGATGTCTTCCTTATTACCAAGCAGCGTTACTACTGCATGCTTTTCTGCTCACACACATGCCCTTTGGCCAGCGCAAAACCCATCTTAATTTAAACAAGCTATCATGATCAGAGTTCACTTAAGATAATGTGTCTTTGTGCATTAAAAAGATGGGCAGGGGCACTTTGGATTGGATTATCCAAAACACACCTCTGAAATAATTAGACCAGCCTCTTCGCACCTTGCACCCAGCAGAAAATTTGTTTTTACATAGCTGTGATAAGGAAATTAACTTGGAAACACCCATGACAACTGATTATGGACCATGTCGTTGTGATACAGCCCAAGGTAATTAACCTAATACCACACAAACAATTATAATATGTCATGTCTTTATTGGATACATTCATGAAACATTCACAGCACTGGTGGAAAAGGTAAGTGAACCTTTGGATTTAATAACTGATCAAACTTCCGTCGGTTGCAATAACCTCCAACAAGTACTACGGGTAGCTGCTGGTCAGGCCTGTACAATGTTCAGGAGGAATTTTGGACCATTCTTCCTTACACAACTGCTTCATCTCAGCCATATTCATCAGATGTCTGGTTTCTTGGATTCATAGGACATCTGGCTCCTTTGAAACCTGAATTTCTACTGGATTCAGGATCGGACTCTGACTAGGCCCCACCAAAAGGGGGATTTTCTTTCTTTGAAGCCATTTTGTAGTAGATTTACTTCAGTGTTTAGGGTCATTGTCCTGCTGCATCACCCAACTTCTACTGTGCTTGGGCTGGTGGACAGTCACCCTGATGCTATTTTTTGATAAACTTGAGAACTCTTTTTCCCCTTGATGATGAAAAGCGGTCTAGACCCCAAGGAGCAATGCAGCCCCAAATCGTGATGCTCCCACCACCGTATTTCACTGTGTGGATGATGTTTTCTTGTTGGTATGCTGTGCCCTTTTCATGCCATACATAGCGCAGCATGTTCTCAACTCAAAATTAGTTCCATCAGTCTGAAAAACATTTTCCCAGCAACGTTGCTGCTGAGCACATGATGTTTGCTCTTCAGCAAACTTCAGCTGTGCAGTGATGTTTTGGTGTCCTGCCATGGACACCTTGCCTGCTCCATGATTTGCATATGGTAGACTCATGAGCCAGTTCCAACGACTCCTTCAAGCCTTTAGCTGTTATTTTAGGGTTCTTACTCTAGGGTACTTAAGAGTTTTACCTCATTGCACATTCTGCATTGTCTCTTTGGAGTCAACTTGGCTGGACACCCACTTCTAGGGAGTGAGGTCGCAGTAATAAATAGTCTCCATTTGTAGATAGTTTGTCTAACTGTGGACTGGTGGATACCTGAAGTCTTGGAGATATGCAAATCAGCAATGCTTGATCGTAGGTCTTCAGTGCTCTCTTTTTTGTGAGGCAAAAAAAGAGATTTGTAAATAGCAAACTCAGAGTGTTTTTATAGGTCAAAGTAGCTCTACACCTCCTTCCAATCTTGTTTCATTGCTTGGCCTCTGGGTTTGCTAACTCCTGATTTTTGTTGAAATCATTAGAATACTACCATTCACTTACTTTTTCTGCCAGCACTCACATATTTTTTTCTTGCCACTGTAGTTAAGAATCTAAAACTAAAGTATATGATAAATAAGATGGTTATTATAAATAGTGTGGTCAGTGTAACCTTTACATGTTGTGTGTTTGCAGTGTTTTGTTACCTGTGTAGATAGTAGGTTCACTCTCTCCGAGACCTCCACCAGCTCATGTTCGGCCACCTTGCGAGCACGGTCAGTTTGCTCCAGAATCCCATGAAGCTCCTCCTCCTCCGCCGTCATGAGAGAACAACGTCGCTCCAACAGTATGATCTGTTCCCTCAGCTGATTGGTCAACTGGACTTTATCTTCCAAGTCTACCTGCTGCTCTTTAGTCTGGAACAGAACACAGTACAATGAGAGCTATGTGAAGTCTCATTTCAGCACTAAGGGGCAGTAGGGATTGATGTTAACAGTTTTTAACGCTGTGGCTTGTATTGTCTTAAGTAATCTCTACTGTGATCTGTGAAACTGTGAAAAAATCATTTCAAATAATCTTTGTCTTAAAAAATTTTGCATAGAGCCAAAAAATGAAGTAAAACAGCAGTTTTGAGAATAAATTGGCAAATCACTTTATTGTTCAATTTTTTTCTTAATTTTCTTTTCTTAACTTGTAAATTTATAAATTCATGCACATATGTCGAGTAGCTACCAAAAAAAAAAAAAAAAAAAAAAAACCCACACGATTGTGCCACTTTGTTGGGGCCTAATCCACACACATCTTGCATCTAATCCACACACCAACAGTGCTACAATATTGTTAGCTTAGCAACCACAGTTTTTATTGCTACTGTCTCCATTTTACTCACCTCCCTAGACATCCAGGCTATTCTGGATTATTTACTTATATTTTTCCCAGCGTGGCCTATTAACTCAAATGTAAAAAAGCTGGATTTTACTCACCCAAGTAGGCATCTGTGTTTCCAGGGGATTTATTGATCCACACTAGGGCTGGGCGATTAACCGAAATAGAACCAAAACTAGCATTTGGGTAACACACTGACGAAATTTTGGTCATGTCGGTTTTTCAGTTTTTCACCTTTCCCTCTTGTGTGTATAGAGAGCCTAAGTCATGCCCTCTGTACGTCCACATATGGGACCTTAAACCTCTAACGACATGAATCACAAGAGAGAAATTATCTTTTGATCCTGATTGAATTTTGCCACAAGTTACACATATGATGTTTGTCAATTTAAAAGATAATTTTCCACATAAATAACATGGAAAATTGTTTAACTGTTAAAGTATAAGATTGTGAAAACACGTACATTGAGCACGTCACCGTTTTCAAAGAGTGCCCAGAGGGAAGTAACCAACAATCTTCTGGATCAGCTGCAGCTCTCAAAATACAATACAATACGAGGGGGGGGGGGTGCTGAAAAGTTCATAGTGGTCAATTTTGATCAAATGTGGCTTATTTTTCAACAGCAGGGGTACAAGCGCTTCAACACCTATGGAAGAAGTGTGTGGACCAAAGGGGAGATGTTGAAGGAGATGTTTTCAGCTTATAAACTTTTCAACCCCCTGTTCTGTATGGAAAATACCTGGGTGAAGAATGAGGCAAGATGGACTTGGCGAACACAGCTTTATTGAAGGAACTATGTACACAGCAGTACACGGTATGCACCAGCATAGGCATCCGGCAAAGAGGCCGTAAGATGGCGCCCCTGCCTTAAATAGGGCAGTGCGGTGACGTGACAGGAAGTCCACGTCACTGCACTGCACTTCATAATAAAGTACCCCAAATACATATATTACGTTTCCTCCCCCTCTTGAAGAGTCCAAAAACACACACACAATCAAACCCACTCCAATTTGGAACCCAAATCACGCTCTAAAATAACGTAAACTGATGCAATTAAATGGCCTAACACATTCACACAAAACACCCCCCTCATTCATTTGTGTTGTTTTTTCTCCTCTTTGGATCCTTCTTTCATTGGTCAGGAGGATTAAAATCAGGCGAGATGCGATGAGCTGGAAGGCTGCAGAGTTTTATTTCCTCCATCAGAATGAGACGCACTTGTAGCGCTGTCCACTACGGTGCTGTGTTTGCTCTGTCATGTTGTGTTGTGCTGCTTTTATATGTATAAACAATAGTCCATTGTTCTGGTTGTCCCCCCAGGGGCTCTCTGTCCGTATGTGAATGGTCCTCTGCTTCTCCGGACCTTGTGAGTGTGAGGATGAATGTCCCTGTAGATTGTGGTGGGTCACCACAGGGCTCCCCCCAGAACACTCACAAGGGGCTGTGACCCCCCCCCCCCCCGCCCGTCGTTTGGGCTCCAGCTCCGGTAGAACTGTCCTGCTGTAGAGGAGGAAGGGGAGGGGTGGAAAGGACAGTGTGCTCTGCTCCGAGTTCCAGCACATTGAACGGCCGTGGATCGTGGGTGCATGGGGCCAGTGTGCGTTGTGCGTAATGGAACCAGACTGCGATCGGCCGGCTTTAGGGAGTGAGGTGCGGGAAAAGTGCTGTGGAGGAGGAGGGAGAGGGGGTGGGAGTAAGTGAGTGCCGGCCCGAGACGTCAAAGGTGTCTGGGCCGCACAAAAATTGCGTGTGGATCCGTGATGGTGAGGGACTTTCCCGGTAAACTGGTGGAGATCCACAGCGGCTGTGAAAAAAAATTGAGTCTCTGACTCCTCTCGCGGCTCGATCCAGCGAGGATGTGGGGAAGGCGAGAGGCCAAATTCCCAGAGGATGCGTAGCGGCTGTGAAACAACTGCAGCTGTGTGAGGGACCTGGCGGTCTGGCTTTTAGAGACGGAAGCAGCCCTAAAGAGATCAGGGACAGCAATCGGCTAAATTCCCCTTGTGCACCGTGGCTGAGAAACCCATACAAAGTCCTGTGTGCAGGCTGCACGTCTGCTTCAGGAGCGTGGGCAGCCCTGAAGGTTCCGAGGGTGGCGATCGGCCGTGTTTCTCAGGCATGAGCAGCGGCGGAGGACGATGTATCAGTCTGTGGAGCCGGTTTGTCTCTGTGCGTGGCACGCGCATGGCGCAGTGACCACAAGCTGGCAGTTGCACTGTCCTCGTAATCCTGCGGTGTGCGTGCGGGGCTTCTGTGCGCAGGAGGTCCACTGTCAAGAGTTTAGTCAGAGTCGGGGAGTTCGGTGGAAATCAATGCAGACGGCGTCGATGATCATCCCCGTTCAGGCTGCTTCCTTTGTTTCGCTCGTGTCACCTGTTCATGATGCGTGTCGGTCCCAGCGCTGCCCGCTTCGTGGAGCGCGCTCCGGTGAGGATGAAGAGGTTGCAGGCGTTCTCTGGTCCTCTGGGGTCCACAGCATGGTGAGAGGGAGCAGATGGTCATTTTCTCTCGTCAGGTTACCAGTGTGGAGGAATAAGTTCAGGCGAGGGGCGCATCATGACACATCGGATCACTAGTGTGGAGGAATTGAATCAGGCGTGATGAGACGAGCTGGAAGGTTGCAGAGTTTTATTTCCTCCATCAGAATCAGACGCACTTGTAGCGCTGTGTGCTACGGTGCTGTGTTTGCTCTGTCGTGTTGTGTTGTGCTGCTTTTATATGTTATACAAACAGAGAGAATGCATGGCACATTAGCATATTGATATACATATCAGTCAATACATATGATTAACATGATCACTGGCGCCCGGACGTCTTCTCCTTAATCTGGGGATGTATAAACAATAGTCCATTGTTCTGGTTGTTCCCCCAGGGGCTCTCTGTCCATATGTGAATGGTCCTCTGCTTCTTCCGGACCTTGAGTGTGAGGATGAATGTCCCTGCAGATTGTGGTGGGTCACCACAAGGTGAGGTTTGAGAGGGGAACTGCCATAATCGTGTCTGGTGATGTGTATAGTCCAAGACAAGTAAATGTAGCCCACGAAGTGGTTTCATAAAAAATAAATATTACCATTTTATTATACAACAACTGACAACTTTAATTACGTGGAAAATTATCTTTTAAACTGATAAACATCATATGCGTAACTCGTAGCAAAATTTGATTGGGATCAAAAGATAATTTCTCTCCTGCCATTCACTTCAATGGAGATTTCGTTCATCCACCCATGGACTCCTGTCATGGGTGGATGAACAGCAGACACTCCTAACAAGGGCTAGCAGGCTACCAGTGTAAATAACCATCATCCACCTGAAGTTTTGGAGGAGGCAGTGACAAGCAAGCAGCGTGGTGGTGTAGTGGTACTACTACTAGTGCCTCACAGTAAGAAAGTCATGGGTTCAACTCTACCAGCCATCAGGGCCCATCTGTGTAGAGTTTTCATGTTCTCTCCATGCTTGCGTGGGTTTACCCCGGGAGCTCTGGTTTCCTCCCACATTCCAAAAACATGCAAGTTAGGCTAACTGGAGACTCTAAAGTGGCCCTAAGTACGAATGTGTGTGTGAATGGTGAAGGGATTGGTGCTGTATCATGGATGCCCTTGAATTTCCCTCTGTGATTAATAAAGTATGCAAAACACAAAAACAATTTTCCAGGTGAGAGCCCTACTGGGTGATGCTGTAAACTAAGCATGACGGCGTTTTTGGGATTTCCAAAGCAGGTGGAAAACAGCTGCAGAAGTTATAAAGGTAACTCCACTCCTCTGCAACTTGCTCAGATGTGAATGCATGTCTGTTCATAAAATTTGTGCTTTCATGTTTGGTCTGAACGCACCTTGTGATTGCCTGTGTTAGCTATGATCACTGAATTCCACCAGCAATTGGCCGAGTGGGAGGGTGCTAAAAACTCCAAAACAACAAAATGTTATTGCTCATCCAAGCAGGTGGATGAACAATGATTTGAGCTCAATAATGTGTGAGAAAGTGATAACAAAGAATGTCTGAGGTTATCCTACTGAAATGTGCATGTTACAAATATCCCTTGACAGGGTATCAATAGGTTATTTATTATGCTCTGCCTCTGAACAGAACATAAGAGTACCTGTGTCTGTAGGTGCCGAATGATTCTCTGGCTCTCAGCTGCCTGCTTGTTGGCGTGCCCCAACTGAACCTCCATTTCATTTAAGTCAGCCTCCATCTTCTTCCTCAGGCGGACCGCCTCACTTCGACTGCGAACCTCAGCCTCCAGACTGGTCTGCATGGTCTCCACGGAACGCTGGTGACTTCGCCTAGTGGACAGATCCAGTTACTACTCACACACGTCTAATGGTTTTCTGTCTTAATTGAATGTTTTACTTTCTAACGCACACACAGTAGCTCTCATTTTCAATATTGTATGTATAATAATGTGACATTTTTCTCTATTGTCTGACAAGTGAGGCTTCTGTCAGTAACCATCACTGAAAATTGGGGTGAAATTTCAGATTTTGGAATACTTACAAAAAACTGCGTTGTAGTCGAGAGTCGAGAAAGACCAAGACTTTATGGGGTCAACACCAAGTCAAGCCTAAAGGCCTATTTTTGTAGATCCTTCTCGGAAATAGTATGCCCAAATTTAATTGCGTATATCTGAGCAATCACAAGGTTTATTTGTATAATCTTGGTAATATAATAAAGGTAACATGTGAGATTATTTCAGAGGTGTAAGAATCACTGTCTATGCTACTGGGTCAGAGTAAATGAAGATGGCACACAACAGCCCAGAACCTCCAGAAAATCAAAATAGAACATGTAACCATCACCTACATCAAAATTCATGCAGAAATAATGAATATTACACAACAGTTAGTTGCGACCGATTGACTGGGCACTAGGGATTCCAGGAGTTACTATACTCCACAATAATTGCACTCCAACATTTCACTGGATATGTATCACTCTGCTTCAAAGGTGTTCTAGTAACCGTTAATTACTAACAGTAATTTACTGTCAACTCTAGGTGAAAATTACAATACTGTGCTGGATACCTCAATTTCAACAGTAAGGCACTGTTTGAAAAGAAATCTTACCTCTGTGACCCGGAAGTCCCACCCTTTTGAAAAAATGTATTCAGTTTACACGGTCTGCCCTTGTATAAACGCACCACAAAGAACACATGATGGGTAGAAGAAAAAAGCTCTCTCAAGCCCAGGGGTGGGCAATTAATTCTCACAAGGGGCCACATTACAGACTGGGACTGTTGTGGAGTGCTCCGTTCAATAAGCTGAACTCACTTCTGCTTATTAATATTAATTTTATCACTCTGTAAAAAAGTTGAAATTGTACAGTTTGGATAAACTTTTACAGGTAAAGTAGATTTACGATTTTGCAATTAAAATACGAAACAGGTGTGGTAAAAAAGACCAATATTAAATCATCATTTAATTAACAATGGCAGCAATTTTCAACAAAATATACATTTTTGCAATATTTCAAAGACCAGCATTAAATCAACTTTATACAATTTACTGCTGCTATTCTGTTTACAGTGTATCACCACTTTGCACATTTTTAGTTCTTTTTTCATGTTCAGTTGGAAAAATCTAGTCTGTTTTGAGCTTGAACAAGTGCACTAAAGTCAGGCAGAATGTCAGAGGAGGATATGCAGAGGACAGCTGACAGGTGACTATGAGTGAGAGAAGATCTGTATCTTGACTTGTTGAATTTTATCATAGAACACTTGTTCACATACAGTGGTTTACCCCCTTCCTGATTTCTCTTTTTTTTTTGTATGTTTGTCACACTTAAATGTTTCAGATCATCAAACAAATTTAAATATTAGACAAAGATAACACAAGTAAACACAAAATGCAGTTTTTAATTGAAGGTGTTTATTATTAAGGGTTAAAAAAAAATCCAAACCTCCATGGCCCTGTGTGAAAAAGTGATTGCCCACGTGTTAAAACATAAATTAACTGTGGGTTATCACATCTTTGAAAGCTGAGTTCAATTTTCTAGCCATTTCTAAAGCTTTGGGACTCCAGTGAACCACAGTGAGAGCCATTATCCACAAATGGTAAAAACAAGGAACAGTGGTGAACCTTCCCAGGAGTGGCCGGCTGACCAAAATTGCCCCAAGAACGCAGTGACGACTCATCCAAGAAGTCACAAAAGACCCCACAGCAACATCCAAAGAACTGCAGGCCTCACTTGCCTCAGTTAAGGTCAGTGTTCATGACTCCACCATAAGAAAGAGACTGGGCAAAAATGGCCTACAGGGCAGAGTTCCAAGACGAAAACCACTGCTGAGCAAAAAGAACATAAAGGCTCATCTCAGTTTTGCCAGAAAACATCTTGATGATCCCCAAGACTTTTGGGAAAATACTCTGTGGACTGACGAGACAAAAGTTGAACTTTTTGGAAGGTGTGTGTCCCATTACATCCGGTGTAAAAGTAACACTGCATTTCAGAAAAGGAACATCATACCAACAGTAAAATATGGTGGTGGTAGTGTGATGGTGTGGGGCTGTTTTGCTGCTTCAGGACCTGGAAGACTTGCTGTGGTAAATGGAACCATGAATTCTGCTGTCTACCAAAAAATCCTGAAGGAGAATGTCCGGCCATCTGTTCGTGACCTCAAGCTGAAGCGCACTTGGGTTCTGCAGCAGGACAATGATTGAAAACACACCAGCAAGTTTACCTCTTAATGGCTTAAGAAAAACAAAGTGAAGACTTTGAAGAGACCTAGTCAAAGTCATGACCTGAATCTAATTGAAATGCTGTGGCATGACCTTAAAAAGGCGGTTCATGCTTGAAAACCCTCCAATGTGGGTGAATTACAACAATTCTGCAAAGATGAGTGGGCCAAAAGTCCTCCACAGCGCTGTCAAAGACTCATTGCCAGTTATTGCAAACGCCTGACTGCAGTTGTTGCTACTAAGGGTGGCCCAACCAGTTATTAGGTTTAGGGGGCAATCATTTTTTCACCTAGTGCCATGTAGTTTTTTTTTTTTTTTTCCCTTAATCATAAACACCTTCATTTAAAAAATTGCATTTTGTGTTTACTTGTGTTATCTTTGTCTAATATTTCAATTTGTTTGATGACCTGAAACATTTAAGTGTGACAAACATACAAAAAAAATGAGAAATCAGGAAGGGGGCAAACACTTTTTCACACCACTGTATGTAGATCGATCCAAAGAGAACTGACATCTTCTGAGCATGCCTCCCATGTGTGACAAGTTCTCCAGCAGTGATACTGACTTAAAACGCTCTTCAATCAGTGTGTCAGACTGCAAGTCAGTCAGTTCAAGCTGAGCATCACTGGGTGCATTATCCACACTGCAAGTCAAGGGTTAGTTACAGCATCAACAACATGGTCGATGCTTAGAACGGACTTACACAACACCTCCTGGTGTATAATATACTGTAAAAATACTAATTTCTGTTCTGGATTCATTTCAGTCACCTTATCTCGCATTTGCTTCAAAAGTCCGACATTTTTTCCCTGCCGGATTTGGACATCTATCAGTTGTAACACCTAGCAGTTTGTACCATTTCAGTCCTAGCTTGTCCAAACATGCACTGACCTCCATGAACAAAACACTCCCCGTCATCGTCCCTTTCATTGCTCCAGATTTCCCGCGATGTCCTCAACCCTTCTTGTTCCGTTCGTCTGGAGTGGGATATGTTCTCAAACGCTTCTTTCTCATGACATATTAGCACTGCAGAGTCCACCAAACACTCCTTGATAACCTCCCCATCAGAAAATGGCTTACTGGTTTTTGCTATTTTGTGGGCTACCACAAAACTAGTCCTGACTGCTGCATCCCTGGATGTGTAAATTTTAGTAAAAATTTCCTGCTGCTTTCTTGTCAGCTCCCCCTCAGTCAAGCTCTTGTATTTCTCTGCATTTAGTCTCATGGCGACTCAAGTTGTAATCCTTAAACACTACAATCTGCTCTCCACACACGCAGCACATGGCTCTACTTTTGACTTCAGTAAGTAAACACTTTGAAGTCCTTCTTTTTTTAACAGGAGGTGACATTTTTGAGGGTGGCGGTGGTGCAGGTGTAGTGCAGCCGACTACTGATCGGAGGGTCAGGGGTTTGATTCCCGCTCTGTCTACAGTCTGCATGTCGAAGTGTCCTTGAGCAAGACAATGAACCCCCAGTAGCTCCTGGTGGGTCAGGTCAGTGCTGGTGTATGGCAGCTACGCCGCCATCAGTGTGTGAATGTGTGTGTGAATGGGTGGATAGCAGGATCTGTAAAGCACTTTGGTCATCTAGAGATGAGAAAAAAAAAGCGCTATATAAGTGAATACCATTTAATGTCTGCTCACCAGCAGTGCGGTACTCCCGCGCACAGGCCCAACCAACAGTGCGTAAACTGAAAAAAAGCTGTCACCTTCACAATAAAAGCAACGTGGTTGTGACGAGTGCATTATTCACGTTTAATTCCTAATCTTCCATTGACTTGGTGCGGGCCAGTCAGGACAAGGCAACAGGCCAGATGTGGCCCGCGGGCCATAAAATGCCCAGGTCTGCTCTAGACCTTTGCAACCTTACTGTTGCAAAACATAATGATGGCACTGGTTACAGGCGCATTTCTAAACTGCTGAATGTTCCAGTGAGCACTGCTGGAGCCTCATTTGGAAGTGGAAAGAACATCATTTTACCATAAACCGGCCACGGCCAGGAGCTCTTCACAAGATTTATGACAGAGTCAAAAGAATTATCTGAAGAGTTATCCAAGAGCCAAAGACCACTCGTGGAGAGCTCCAGAAAGACCTGGAGTTAGCAGGTAATGCTGTTTCAAAGAAAACAATAAGTAATACACTCAACCGACATGGGCTCTATGCCTGCTCACCTTGCAAGACTCCATTACTGAAGAAAAAGCATATTGAAGCTCGTTTAAAGTTTGCTGCACAACATTTGGGCAAGCGAGTAAAATACTGAGAGAATATAGTCTGGTCAGATGAGACCAAAATTGAACTTTTTGGATGCCACAACACACAGCATATTTGGAGGAGAAAAGGCACTGCACATCAGCCAGGACAAAATTTATTGTGGTGGCTGTATGAAATGATTTTTTTTTTTTTTTTGCTTTTCTTTTGCTGCTATTTCAGTGAAGGTTGGTTGCTCAGAGATCAAACTTGGCTGGGTGTGGGGCTTCAGACAATGTGTTGTTTGAGTGGCTGCTCCTTCAGAAACAGGAGTTATCATGGTAAATTTTGGAACATATGCGTTGGTGTAATATTGCGGTCTTAAGACTTATTTGATTCATGTTGTGACTGTGTTTTGTGTTGGTTGAAATTGTTGTTTTAACGTTATTGTTGAGGCTCTCCCCATTCTGTGGATGTGAAACATGATTATAATGATGCAGCATAGCATGTCTTAATATGAGCTTTTTTATGAGCAAATTTGGGGCCTCTGGGGCTCAAGAGGCTAAGACCAAGCTAGGCAGCAACCAAATCAAGACCAAGCGCACTGAGTAAGCAGGTCTGGGACTTGGTTTTGACGTCTTACAGTCTTGGTTACATCTTAGTTTTGTCTGGTCTTGCCTTAGTCTTGGGAGACTGATGTTGACAAGGTCTTGACTACAACATTACTGACAAGTTCCTAAACTGTTGCAAATTTGCCATTGGTTATCTCAAATCTGGCTTTTGAAACTTTGGGCCATTACTAACAGCACCTTCATACACACCATACTCCCAATTTCTCATGCAAATCAATGTCTGATTATACGGCCAAAATTCTGTGTCTTTGTGAATGACTCAATCCTGGGCTTTTGCACCACCAATTCATTCCAAAAGCAGCTCCTAACTCAGTAGGCTGGAATGTTCCATGTTATCTAATTAAGAGAGTGGTAATGCATCCCTTTTATGTGTAACGGATGCCAACTAGCACTGTTCGGCGTAGAACGTTAGTAAAACCTCCCTCCTGAAAAGCCTCATACAGTATCGGTAGCGCTGAGCTATCGGTCGGACCGTTAGCTCAGCGCGATCGTGCTGTGTCTCCCATGCTCGAACTGTGTAGTTGACTGGTAGGTCGCGGGTTCGTGTCCCGAGTGGGGCGAACTGCGCAGGATGATCACAGTCACATATGCAGTTGTTAGAGTTTGTTATTTTTTAATTGTTTTTAGCTGTTAGTCCTACTTTGGCATTTTTTTTTTGTGTTGATACCTGAGGTTGTCAATCTCTTCCTCTTTCTCTGCAATCTTGCGGTCCATCTCAGCCCTTATCTGTTGCAACTCCATCTGAAATTTTAAGGTCTTACTTTCCTCATGCTCCAGCGTACCCTGGAAAGTCAGAACATAGAGCAAATGACAGATAGCTGTGTTGATTGAGAATCAGCAAACAGGCAGATAGTGAATTACCTCTGCCTCCTCCAGAGCAGCTCTGATGTCACTCTTCTCTACGTCAAGGATCTTCTTCATCCTCTCCAGCTCATGGATGGTCTTTCCTCCCTGGCTGATCTGCTCTGTCAGGTCCAGGATCTCCTCTGACATTGTGCAGAACAAATGAATCACACAAGATAATTTGCTGCACTTGAGGACAAATTTAATGTGAAAATATGAAGAAATTTTCACGTTTTCAGTGTTTTCTGCACATCTATTTGGATATCTGGAGTGGCTACCATTTGTAAAGGTTGTGGGCACCCAGCACACGTGTGGGCACCCAGCACAATGCAGACTGATAATATTCATGCTCAGCAGGGATTGCATACGAACAGAGAGCCCTAGGGGGACAACCAGAACAATGACTATTGTTATTCATCCCCGGAGTAAGAAGAGGAATCTGGCGCCAGATAATCACGCGATTGATATGTATTGTCTGATATGTATATCAATATGTAAATGTACCATGCATTCTCTCTTGTCTGTATAAAAGAGCTGACTTTACATGCCTCACCAGCGCACACACAGCACACAGTGCTGCAGTGTGTCTCATGATGATGGAGGAATAAAACTCTTAAACCTTCAACTCGCCGTGTCTCACCTGAACTTATTTTGTTCCTCCACACTGGTGACCCTTGACGAAGAATGGAACACCAGGCGAACACCCCGAAGATGACCCGGACGGGAAGCCTCAGCACGCGTCATGGTGTGACCCTCGCCTGATCTTTTACCTCCACGAGGGAGAATGGCCGTCTGCTCCCTCTCACCGCGCTGTGGATTCCAGAGACCGGGGATTGCCTACATCCTTCGCACCCACACGGGAGCACGCGCGCCTTGTCCTCTCTCCATGATGGTGACCTCCAGGGCCGAGAGCGCAGCACTGGGACCGAGACGCATGACGAGGATCAGTGACACGAGCAATGCACAGAAACAGCCTGAACAGGGAAGACCATCTGTGCCGACTGCGTTGATTTCCATCAAGCTCCCTGACAATGACTCACCTCTCGACAACAGACCTTCCACGCACAGAAACCACGCGCACACACTGCAGGGTTACGAGGACAGCGCAACTGCCAGCTATGTGGTCTCTGCGCCAGGTGCGCGCCACGCACCAGGGACAGACCAACTCTACAGACTGATACAGCATCCTCCGCCGCTGCACATGCCAGAGTAAAACGGCCGATCGCCACCCTCGGAACCTTCAGAGCTGCTCACACACCTGAAGCAAACGTGCAGCCAGCACACAGGACTTTGTATGAGTTTTCCAGCCACGTCGCACAAGGGGAATTTAGACGATTGCTTTCCCCAATGACTTTAGGGCTGCTTCCTGCACCTAAAGCCAAACTGCCGAGTCCCTGACACAGCTTCAGGTTATCACAGCCACTACACATCCTTGGGGAATTTGGCCGCTCGCCTTCCCCACATCCTCGCTGGACCAAAACACGAGAGAAGTCAGAGATATAATTTTTTTCACAGCCGCTGTGGATCTCCGCCACATTTAACAGGAAAAGTTCCTCACCATTGCGGATCCACACACAATTTTTGTGCGGCCCAGACACCTTTGACGTCCCGGGCCGGCCCTCGCTTACTCCCACCCCCTCAACCTCCTCCTGCACAGAGCTTTTCCCGCACCTCACTCCTAAAGCCGTCTGATCGCCGTCTGGTTCCATTACGCACGACTGCACACCGGCCCGTGTGCCCATGATCCACGGCCGTTCAACGTGCGGGAACTCGGAGCGGAGCACACTGCCCTTTCCACCCCTCCCCCGTCCCCCTCACGGACTGACATGCCCTCCGACAGTTCTACTGGAGCTGGAGCCCAAACGACGGGGGGGGGGTCACAACCCCTTCAGACCATTCTGGGGGGAGCAGTGTGGGCACCCAGCACAATGCAGACTGATAATATTCACGCTCAGCAGGGATTGCATACGAACAGAGAGCCCTAGGGGGACAATCAGAGCAACGACTATTGTTATTCATCCCCGGAGTAAGGAGAGGAGTCTGGTGCCAGTTAATCACACGATTGATATGTATTGTCTGATATGTATATCAATATGTAAATGTGCCATGCATTCTCTCTTGTCTGTATAAAAGAGCTGACTTTACATGCCTCACCAGCGCACACACAGCGCACAGTGCTGCAGTGTGTCTCATGATGATGGAGGGATAAAACTCTTAAACCTTCAACTCGCCGTGTCTCGCCTGAACTTATTTTGTTCCTCCACAGGGTCTACCTTTGTCTCAATACGAGTGGTTTTAATTTGGCTGCGCTAGTGATGTGAGAACTGGAGCTCCCTGGAATACTACTAACTTCCCAGCTTATCTCCCTCCATTTAAGGAAGGTGGGACGTTCCCCGTCAATGTCCAAAACCACTACAACAGTGCTTGTTTTGTTGTTTTATGCCATTTTCTTTAAATTCAATCAACCCCATCCTGGTACCGCCTATACATTGATCAGGAACAACATAACATTATGACCATCCACCTAAATGGTAAAGAGATAGCGCCGTACCGTGGCTGCTTCATCCATCCAGGTGGATGCCCTCAATTTCCCCTCTGGGTATCAATAAAGTATACAAAATCAAATCAAAAAATATTGTGTTGGTTCCCCTTTTGCTGCTAAACCAGCCCTGATCTGTTGAGGCATGGACTTTCAGAAGGATAATGAACCGTGCCACAAAGCAAAAATGCTTCAGGAATGGTTTGAGGAGTACAACAATGAGTTTAGGTGTTGATTTTGCCTTCAAATTCCCCAGATCTCAATCCAATCGAGCATCCGTGGGATATGTTGGAAAAAGGGGATAAGGACCTGTACTTATATAGTGCTTTTCTAATCACAAAGGCCATTCAAAGCACTTAACTAGTAGCTACACTTACCCTCTATTCTAAGAGCCTGTCAGAGATGGATATATAGGGATAATTTAGAGTCACCAATTAACCTAACATTGCGTGTCTTTGGATTGTGGGAGGAAACCGGAGCCTCCAGAGTAAACCCACTCAGCACAGGGACAACATGCAAACTCCACACAGAAAGACTCATGCCCCTGCCAACCTAACTGTGAGGTAACAGTGCTAATCACTGTGCCAATGTGCTGCCCACTGTGCTGAAAAACAGATCCATGGAGGCCCCACCTCACAACTTCTGCTGCTAACATCTCCATGCCAGATACCAGGCCACACCTTCAGGGGTCTGGTGAAATCCATGCTTTGACAGGTCAGGGCTGCTTTGATAGCAAAAGTGGGACCAACACAATATTAGACAGGTGGTCATAATGTTATACCTGACTGGTGTATGTTATTTTCTCATATTTTGCCCGTATTAGGGTGGCAAATCGGCCTGCTAGCACTTTGGTTAGCCAGCCTGAATCTGTCCGTCTACTACCTCATAGAATTCCTCAGCAGGAAGAGGCTGAAAACTCTAGCATTAGCACTGAGGGTCATTTCTGTGCTTTTTGTATCCCAGGGATTAATCACATCATTTTGACCAGTCACACCACATACCACATCCCCTATTATGCATTTGGGCTTTTACATTCTTCACAGTCAGCCACTAACAGCTAACCACCTAAAATTGAATGGCACCTGTGCTCTGGCCTCAGTGGTGATGAAAGAGAAAGAGTGGAGTGAAGAAACATGTATTCTCAGTACCTGTTAAGCTCGTACACATTTGACCTACAGACATAAGGGTAAGATAATACCATTTGGCTGTGTAGACACGCAAACTACTCTGAAATGAAGATCAGGTAAATGAGACATTACCTTGCAAGTTCTTGTTTTCTCGTTTAATCGTCTCCAGTTGGTCCAGAGCTTCTTCATAAGAGTTCTTCAGTTTAAAGAGCTCAGTGCTCAGACTGCGAGACTCTCTCTGTGACGCCTCCAGCTCCATTTGACTCTCCTCATACTTCATCTTCCAGTCACTCAGTAACTGCATCAAACCACCAATTACAGTTAGTTATTTTCTACATTGCTTACTGTGAGGGTTCATCTGTGGCTTGTGTTCCAGGTGACTAACCACATCAAAATTGCGTTGTCTCTTGTCCAGAGCTAGAGCAGCAGCATTGGAGCGCTCCAGTTCAACCATCAGGTCTTCGATCTCCGTCTGAAGACGCTGTTTAGTTTTCTCCAGTGAGGAGCCTCTGGCATTAGATGCTTCCACGGCTTCTTCAAGAGACTGCAGTTTTATGACCAACTTCTTCCTACAGTGAGGTAAATCAAAACTTGAAGAGCCTCATGCAACAGTTAGTTCCGACCGAGCAATTTGACTCGACAATAGGGATTCCAGGAGTTACTATATTCCACGATAATTGCACTCCAATTTCACTGGATATGTATCATTCCACTTCAAAGGTGTTCATATAACCATTAGTTATTACTAACAGTAATTTACAATCAACTCTCTGACAATTGCAGTACTGTTTTGGATACCTTAATTTCAACAGTGAGGTGCTGTTTGACAAGATACAGTATTATACATCCGTGACCCGGAAATCCCACCATTTTGAAAAAAACCCCAAAAACCTGTTTCTTTCTACCTGTTTACCCTTCCTTAAGCTCATTAAGCAATTTCACATCTGTTTAAAAAAATAGGCAGTGCTAGAGTTTGATTTATTGTCTCAACAAACCACAATACCTTTGTGGTGATGGATTCTCTGTTTCATCTGAAAATGCGGAAAAAAAAAAGCAAGCAAAGTGTGCTAAATTGCTAGCATGCTAAGTACTAGCTACCGGCTAGCTACTGCTGGTATTCTGACGACCGGCATTGGATATGTTTTGATCTGGGGTCTCCTGCAGTACTGACTCAACAGGCACAGTGGGGAAAATAAGTAATGAAAATGTCAACATTTTTCTCATTAAACATATTTCTGATGGAGCCATTGACCTGAGATTTTCACCACATATCAGTAACAACCCAAGTAATCATACAAACAAAGAAATCAAGGCAACTGTGTTCACAAAACAAGTTATATTTAATAACGACTGTGGCGCAGGTGTAGTGTGGCCAACTACTGATTGGAAGGTCAGGGGTTCCATTCCCATTCAGTCTGCAGTCTGCATGTCAAAGTGTTCTTGAGCAAGACACTAAACCCCCAGTTGCTCCTGGTGGGTCAGGCCAGTACCAGTGCATGGCAGCTCTGCTGCCATCAGTGTGTTAATGGGTGGATAGCAGGATCTGTAAAGCCCTTAGGTCATCCAGAGATTAGTAAAAAGTGCTATATAAACGAATGTCATTTACCATTTTACCATTTAATAAAGTGGAATGACACAGGGAATAAGTATTGAACACATGAAGAAAAAGAGGTACAAAAAGGCATAGAAAGCCAAGAAACCAACTGAAATCCATTACAATTTAGGAAGCCATCCCATCCCCCATCAGTGCAAATTAATTTCAGCTGGTTAAGTCCTAACTCTCTAGACCTTCACAACCTTATTGTTGCAAACATAATGATGGCATTAGTTACAGGCACATTTCTAAACTGCTGAATGTGAGCACTGTTGGAGCAATCATTCGGAAGTGGAAAGAACATCATTTTACCATAAACCGGCTACAACCAGGAGCTCCTCACAAGATTTCTGACAGAGGAATCAAAAGAATTATCAGAAGAGTTATCCAAGAGCCAAAGACCACTCGTGGAGAGCTCCAGAAAGACCTGGAGTTAGCAGGTACTGCTGTTTCAAAGAAAACAATAAGTAAAGCACTCAACCAACATGGGCTCTATGCTCGCTCACCTCACAAGACTACATTGTTGAAGAAAAAACATGTTGAAGCTCATTTAAAGTTTGTTGCACAACATTTGGGCAAGCCAGTAAAATACTGGGAGAATATACAGATGTGGACAAAATTGTTGGTACCCCTCTGTTAATGAAAGAAAAACCCACAATGGTCACAGAAATAACTTGAATCTGACAAAAGTGGTAATAAATAAAAATTCTATGAAAATTAACCAATGAAAATCACACAATGCTTTTGAATTGTGGTTCAACAGAATTATTTTAAAAAACAAACTCATGAAATAGGCCTGGACAAAAATGATGGTACCCCTAGAAAAGATTGAAAATAATGTGACCATAGGGACATATTCAACCAAGATGTGTCCTCTAATTAACATCACAGGTGTCTACAAACTTGTAATCAGTCAGTTGGCCTATTTAAAGGATGACAAGTAGTCACTGTGCTGTTTGTTGACATGGTGTGTACCACATGTACCATGTTTAGTGGTACACTAAACATGGACCAGAGGAAGCAAAGGAGAGAGTTGTCTCAGGAGATTAGAAAGAAAATTATAGACAAGCATGTTAAAGGTAAAGGCTATAAGACCATCTCCAATCAGCTTGATGTTCCTGTGACTACAGTTGCACATATTATTCAGAAATTTAAGATCCACAGGACTGTAGCCAACCTCCCTGGACGTCGTCGCAGGAGGAGACGGATAATACGAATGGTAACAAAAGAGCCCAGAGCAACCTCTAAACACATTCAAGATGAACTCCAAGGTCAAGGTACATCAGTGTCAGATCATGCCGTCCGTCGTTGTTTGATCCAAAGTGGACTTCATGGGAGAAGACCAAGGAGGACACCACTGTTGAAAACAAATCATATAAAAGCCAGACTGGAATTTGCCAAACTGCATGTTGACAAGCCACAAAGCTTCTGGGAGAATGTCCTATGGACAGATGAGACAAAACTGGAACTTTTTGGCAAGGCACATCAGTTCTATGTTCACAGACGCAAAAATGAAGCATACCAAGAAAAGAACACTGTCCCTGCTGTGAAACATGGAGGAGATTCTGTTATGTTCTGGGGCTACTTTGTTGCATCTGGCACAGGGTGTCTTGAATCTGTGCAGGGTACAATGAGATCTCAAGACTATCAAGGTATTCTAGAGAGAAATGTGCTGCCCAGTGTCAGACAGCTTGGTCTCAGTCGCAGGCCATGGGTCTTGCAACAGGATAATGACCCAAAACACACAGCTAAAAACACCCAAGAATGGCTAAGAGCGAAACATTGGACTATTCTAAAGTGGCCTTCTATGAGCCCTGATCTAAATCCTATTGAACATCTGTGGAAGGAGCTGAAACATGCCTTCTGGAGAAGGTACCCTTCAAACCTGAGACAACTGGAGCAGTTTGCTCATGAGGAGTGGGCCAAAACACCTGCTGAGAGGTGCAGAAGTCTCATTGACAGTTACAAAAATTGTTTGATTGCAGTGATTGCCTCAAAAGGTTGTGCAACAAAATATCAAGTTAAGGGTATCATCATTTTTGTCCAGGCCTGTTTCATGAGTTTGTTTTTTAAAATAATTCTGTTGAACCACAATTCAAAAGCATTGTCTGATTTTCATTGGTTAATTTTCATAGAAATTTTATTTATTGCCACTTTGTCAGATTCAAATTATTTCTGTGACCATTGTGGGTTTTTCTTTCATTAACAGAGGGGTACCAACAATTTTGCCCACGTCTGCAGTTTGGTCAGATGAGACCAAAATTGAACTTTTTGGATGCCACAACACACATATGTCGAAAAAGAAATGGCGCTGCACATCCCATCCTGGTGTGGGGGTGTTTTTCAGCAGAGGGTACAGACAGACTTCATATAATTGAAGGAAAGATGAATGGACACATGTAGAGACATCCTTGATAAGAACCTGTTGCCATCTGCCAAGATGCTGAAGATGAAACGAGGGTGGACATTTCAGCAAGACAATGGTTCCAAACACACAGCCAAAGAAACTCAACTAGCTCCAGAGAAGGAAAATAAAGCTGTTAGAATGGCCCAGTCAGTCACCTGACCTGAATCTAATTTTTTTTAACTTTTATTTATACAGGGTAGTTCCACTGAGAGGCAACCTCTCTTTTTCAAGGACGACATGTTCACCCTCACACAGTTACACATTCCCACCAGGAAGCTGCCCAGTACAACCCCTGACTGGCCTGTGGCCACTGAGCAGCTCCACTGGAGCAGCTGGGGTTAAGGAGTGGAACAAACTGATTAGAGTTCACAGAAGACACACACGGAACCTTCAAGATTTGAAAACTGTGTGGAAGAATGGGTTAAAATCACTCCTGAGCAATGCCTGGACCTAGTTTCTCCATACAGGAGGTGTCTGGAAGCTGTTATTATCAACAAAGACTTTTCTACTAAATAGTAGGCTAAATGAATTTCACCAAGTGTATCCAATACTTATTCCCTGTGTCATTCCACTTTATTAAATATAACTTGTTTTGTGAACACAGTTGCCTTGATTTCTTTGTATGTATGGATTACTTGGGTTGTTACTGATATCTAGTGAAAATCTCAGGTCAATGGCTCCATCAGAAATGCATGTTTAATGAGAAAAATGTTGACGTGTTCAATACTTATTTTCTCTGGTGTATATGTTTTATAAACACTTATTACTTTTGCACTTGACAAGATTTAATTTGTTTGCATGTGTGTGAAATGACAATAGACGTCTTCATGCTGACAGAGATGTTTAGCAACAGCTACTGGCTACATTAAGAAGGGACTATTTTTTTCTCAGCTGCACAAAATAACTGGTTAAACAAACAAATCATAATATTTTGTCCAGTATTGCTGTCATTTAATAAATTGTGCTTGCAGAACTGTTGTATAAATGCAATATTACACTCAAGTTCGGGCACAAGCCGCACCACACCCTGGAGTTACTACTGTATATTCATGATACCCTACTCACTCTTGTGTAATATTGCTTAATTAACCTAGCTACATTGTCTTCAGTTCTCCAAGTTAACCCATGCTTCCAATATCTACGGCTCAGACCAAATGACCTATTCAGTCAGAGACTCTACATTAAGTTAATCCTTTCAGAGCATGTGGGACACCATGTGGTGTGTGGGCGGCACCTATCTCCATTTCACTGACCCTAGGCCACACAGCTACTGTGAGTAATGAAAGCTACAGTGGGGGGTCAGTCCTCTGGTAGCTCTGTGCGTTAACTTTCCTTTTCCTATTCTATTATGCTGAGCACCAAGCTAGAAGGTGGAAAGTACCATTTTTATATGGTCTTTGGTATGACCCGGCCGAGATTTGAGCCCACGACCTCCCGTTTGTTGGGCGGACGCTCTACCAACTAGGCCACCACTCCGGTATAATGGCTAGAGACCCTAGGTATCCACTTTGATTAATGACCATTTCCTCGTGGTCTAGTTGCTCTTGGTAAATCTGGGTGAATGTTTGAGATCTGGAAAATTGACCCATTTTTGATACCAAAAATTAACCTTTCAAAACTTTTACCACTTTACCCCTTTAAACATGAACAGTGAAGCATAACTCACTAACTCCTTGTATTTTACTAACTAGTTCATGCCCGTAGAAAGCAAGTATTGTCTGAAAACAGGTAGGCCAATTAGGCTTTACAGGCCCACATGTAGGCTGTGTTTGAAAGTGGAATACAAAGGGGTGTAGGCAATATATAGGCAATCAAACATGTTAGACTTTGACAAACATAAAAGGGACTGAATCCTAGTAAGATTTATTTGATTGTGTGAATATTAATTACAGAATTATTACCTCCGCCAAGGATTCTCAGAAATGCGGTATCCTACAGATGATTAGATTTTGGTGGTGATCCGGATCACCGTCCAGAAGAAAACCGCCATTACGGAAAATGCCATTTTCGTGAATAACTACTGAACCACTAATCCTATCATTGTGAATCCAATTGCTAGTCATATGTTTTCATGGTCAAGGAATCTGAAAATGTACACACAAACACTGTATGGGGGGAACTGTGGCGAAAACCGCCATTACGGAAAATGCGATTTTCATCAATAACTACGGTACTGAACCACTAATCCTATCATTGTGAATCCAATTGCTAGTCATATGTTTTCATGGTCAAGGAATCTGAACACATATACACAAACACTGTATGGGGGGAACTGTGGCGCTTGGCGCAGGTCTGCACTCTCCGAGTGCTTTTCTAGCTGAAAATGAATTGGACATCCAGTATTGGCAACTGTTTAAGAACCCTTATTTGTTTGCCAGGTCACTTATTTGTGTGACTGAGAAGGACTCCTGCCATCAAGGCCCATTTCCATCGCAGGTTGGACCAAAGCAGAGCTACCCAAAAGCCCGATCCTCCAGCGCCTGTGACCCAGTGGGGCCTGACCAATCTTTTCTTCTTCTGCCTGAGTCTCTTGTAAATCCAGCTACTCCAAGAAAGTAAGGTAGCTAACAGCATTAGCTTCAGAGACAGACTTTATCCACCTTAGCCAAAACCTTTTCTGTGATTACCATTCCTTTTTTGAGCATAACATAAAATTAATGTGTTTTTTTCTTTTTGATAACATTGTTTTCAAATTTGTTTTTCATTAGCTTTGCGTTATACTTATTTTTTGTCATTATTATCATTGTTATCAAGGTTCCTAAATTACCACTGTTCATGCTACCTTTAGTTGTCTCTCCACTTTACAAGTTATACAGATGTTTACTGTTACTTTGGTTTTCTTTATTAAAACTTCTAAACTGTTCACTGGTGCACTTTTCTCTGTCCAGACTCCAGAATCACACAGTGTCAAGAACTGACACCCAGATAATGAGACTGATACAGTAATTGCTAATCAAATTATTAATTAATGTTTAGCTTCATAATTGCCAAATTCCTAGGCTTAATTATTTGTTCATAGAGTCCTCACCGCTGTCCAAAGTGTGAGTGGTGCCCTAGTGGTAATGCAATAACCATTAATAATTATTAATTCCAGTTATTAATTAATAAAAATCATATTCATATAATTGTAGTGTCAATGCTACATAATTTAATTGTGCCCTGTGTGAGGCCTGATTGTTCTGATTCTGGACACAGAAACCATCTATAACGCTTTATCTGCTTTTTGTGTGCTGGCTGCTTGATTTTACTGTTTTTCAAACTAGAGCTGCTTCCCTATTCTATTGTTCCAAACACGTCTGACACCATTTGGTATCCCTTAGTGATGACCCGGAAGTCATCGGCAGCCATCTTAGCATTAGTGACGTTTGTAGTCCCTTTGTAGTTCTTTGCTATATTTTTTTTAAAATTTGAATGAATGAATGAATCTTTATTTCGGATAGATTAAAAGTAAAGATTAAAAAGAAACAGAATAATATAACAAAAGCGAAAAAAATCCAACAAGGTCAAATTAAACAATAACTCCTCTGATTATACAGTTCAACATAAGTTATCCGAAATGGGTGATGGCTGAAGCCGCAGCTTATATTGCCCACCCATATTCCATCCAAGAATTCAAAAGAAAAACAAAACAAGAGCGATTACAATCCGGAACAAAGCTAAGACAAAATGTGACAAAAAAAAAAACTAAGCAACAACACAACACAGACTGGATATGACAATCCTTATGTGATTTTACATGTCATCTTAGATATATGTTTGGAGTATTTCTTCCTTTAGTTTTTGTTTAAATTGTCAAAGCGTTGTACATGATTTTAATTCAGGTCCAAAATCGTTCCATAATCTGACTCCTTGCACTGAAACACAGTGTTGCTTGGTGGTAGTTCTCACTGAAGGTTTTTGAAATACACTACCGTTCAAAAGTTTGGGGTCACCCAGACAATTATTTTGTGTTTTCCATGAAAAGTCACACTTATTTACCACCATGAGTTGTAAAATGACTAGAAAATATAGTCAAGACATTGACAAGGTTAGAAATAATGATTTGTATTTGAAATGATAATTTTTTCCTTCAAACTTTGCTTTTGTCAAAGAATCCTCCATTTGCAGCAATTACAGCATTGCAGACCTAACATGATTGCACAAGGGTTTTCTAATCATTCATTAGCCTTCTGATGCAATGAGCAAACACACTGTACCATTAGAACACTGGAGTGATAGTTGCTGGAAATGGGCTTCTATACACCTATCTAGATATTGCACCAAAAACCAGACATTTGCAGCTAGAATAGTCATTTACCACATTAGCAATGTATAGAGTGTATTTCTGATTAGTTTAAAGTTATCTTCATTGAAAAAAAGTGATTTTCTTTCAAAAATAAGGAAATTTCTAAGTGACCCCAAACTTTTGAACGGTATTAATGAATGATACAAAGTATATAATGTGGGTTGATTCAGCAAATATTTCGCTCTGTGTAGTATTGCAATTGATTTAGATATTTTACCTTTAATGTAATTAATATGTGACTTCCAACACAGTTTATTATCAATTATTACTCCAAGAAATTTAGTTTCAGATACCCTTTCAATCTCTACACCATTTACACTGAGTTTAGATACTAAGTTGTTGTGATGGTTGTTAAAAACTATAAATTTTGTTTTACTTAAATTGAGCGTTAATTTGTTTGAAACAAACCACAGTTTAAGCTTTTCTAATTCCTTTCCGAGTGTATCCAAAAGTTGTTCCAAATTGCTTCCACTGCATAATAGATTAGTGTCATCAGCAAACAATATTAAATCCATTTTTTCTGAGACTTTACATATATCATTTATATACATATTGAATAACAATGGCCCCAAAACTGAACCCTGTGGGACTCCACAAGTAACCTTCAGTAACTGTGAGTTTTTGTTACCAACACATACCTACTGATACCTATTCTTTAAGTAACTACTTAACCAGGACAGTGCTACCCCCCTAATACCACAATTTTGTAGTTTCTTTAATAATAAATTGTGATCCACTGTATCAAATGCTTTTTTAAGATCAAGGAATACCCCAACTGAATACTCTTCATTTTCAACGGTAGTTGATATTTTTTCTATAAATTCCATTAGTGCAAATGCAGTTGTCCTCTTGTGTCTGAACCCATATTGCTGCTCACACAATAAATTATTCTTCATTATAAAGTTGTCAGTTCTCTCACAGAATATTTTTTCAAGTATCTTGGAAAATTGCGGCAATAGTGAAATTGGTCTATAGTTTGAAAGTTCCCCTCTGTCACCCGTCTTGTATATCGGAATTACTTTAGCTATTTTCATTGCATTGGGAAATATACCTCTTTGGAGAGACAGGTTACAAATATACGTCAGTGGTTTCACTAAGCAATTTTGGAGTGCTGAATCCAAAAATCAAATTGGTTTTTCTCAGTCAGGTCAACTTTTTGAACTATGGCCACATGTTTTCTTACGTTTTTGTTTACATGTACGAGTATTTTCGCTTTATATGATGCAAAATTCTTTTTTAATTCTTGAAATTCTCTGAATTTTGAACAATGATGATGTAACATTCAATTTACATGTACTTATCTTTATCAATGACTACTATTCAATTTACAGTACAACTGTACAACTGCTGTACAACTTGCTTATAACTTAACATAAAAACCTGACCTGATCGAGAGAAACGGATGTCATTTTCGGATTCAGCGGTGCAAAATTGTCTTAAATCAGTTGAAAAAACACAGACAACTTACAAAAAAATTATTTTTGTTATGTTGTGTAATCACTTCCACCAAGGAGGTAATGTAATCGGGGTGGTTTGTCTGTTAGCAGGATAACACAAAAACTGCTCTACGAATGTTGATGAAATTTTCACCAGAGTTAGCCCTTGGTACAAGGATGAACCCATTAAATTTTGGTGATGATCTGAGAGTGCATACTTCTACCAAGGACCTTATTTGTATTTGTGTAGCAGGATTACACAAAAACTACTGGATGGATTTGGATGAAATTTTCACCAGAGGTGGTCCTTGGCCTAGAAAGAAACCTATTACATTTTGGCGATGATCTGAGAGCGCATACCTCCGCTAAGGCTCTTCTCTTCTCACAGTGTGTTAGCAAGAATCCTCCAAAACTACTGGATGGATTTGGATCCAATTTTCACCAGAACTGGCTCGCGGCCTACACACGAACCCATTACATTTTGGAAGTGATCCATGACGGACAGAAAAAGCCTTGGCGGAGGTATGCGCTCACAGTACTTTTATAGTTAAAGGCCTGTGAGATGCAATCTCTGTGTTCCAGATATATTCTCGCTAAGTTGGACCCTCGATCGTGGTAAACCGATGGGGACCACCTTGGCCATTCGGAAGCAAATGACTTGCGGTAACTGATGACTGCTCACCACAACTGTGAGTTTTGCGGTGAAAAGTCATTATTTATGTTACGGTTGAAACACCATTTATAAATAAACTGTCAAACTCCTCTAGTTAAGTTTCAAATGTTCCGTTTTACGTCGCCGCCAAGAAAAATTTATTATCCTTAATACAACAAGCTCCAAACGGAACTGTGAATTGTAAATTTTTAAGACTTCACGCTTAAAGGTCACCATTAAAATTCACCAGTAAACGGATTTAAAAGAGCTAAGTGCTTAGTCACTTACCCACTGTACTTTTCACGTCATGTAAGCCCCCGATCGCTCGTTAAAAAGCTAAATCACTAAACCACTAAATTAAATCAACTTGGAGAAATCAGCTTCCACTATAAAAAATTGAACGCCAGAACAACTTATTATTCTGCATTAATAGAAGAGAACAAGAATAATCCCAGATTTCTTTTCAGCACTGTAGCCAGGCTGACAAACAGTCAGGACACTGTCAAACCTAGCTTTACCTTAGCACTCACTAGTCAGGACTTTATGAACTTCTTCAATAATAAAATTTCATCTATCAGATGAAATTTCATCTATCAGTCATATCCTTCCCACCATTAATTTAAATGCAGTAACAACTACAATTCCTCCAACTGACATTCATTTGGATGAGTTTACTCCAATTGACTTTTTATAGTTAGATAAAATAATCTCCTCATCCAAGCCTTCAACTTGTCTACAAGACCCTATTCCTAGCTCTATTAGTAGCTCTATTCTTCAAATAATCAATTCTTCTTTAATATTAAGCCACATACCACAGGCTTTTAAAACTGCTGTAATTAAACCATTACTTAAAAAGCCAATGCTGGATCCAGGAGTTTTAGTTAACTATAGACCAATTTCTAATCTACCTTTTATTTCAAAAATCTTAGAAAGAGGCATTGCTCCACAATTATTTGACCACTTGCAGGGAAATGGTTAATTTGAAGAGTTTCAGTCAGGGTGCAGAATTCATCATAGTACTGAAACAGCTTTAGTGAAGGTCATTAATGAGCTCCTTACAGCATCTGATTAGGGACTTGTTTCTGTGCTTGTCCTTTTAGACTCTAGTGCAGCTTTTGATACTATCGATCATAATATTTTACTTGATAGATTAGAGCACCTCATTGGACTTAACAGAACTTCTTTGTAGTGGTTTAAATCTTATTTATCTGATAGGTTCCAGTTTGTTCATGTCAGTAATAAATTTTCTTCAAATTCAAAGCTCAGTCACAGAGTTCCATAGGGATCTGTGCTAGGTCCTATCCTCTTTGGTTTATATACAGTGCATCCAGAAAGGATTCACAGCGGTTCACTTTTCCCACATTTTGTTATGTTACAGCCTTATTCTAAAAGGGATTAAATAGATTTTTTCCTCAAAATTCTGCACACGATACTCCATAATGACAACATGAAAGTTTTTTTGACATTTTGCAAATTTCTTGAAAATAAAAAATTAAGAAATCACATGTAGATAAGTATTCACAGCCTTTGCCATGAAGCTCAAAATTGAGCTCAGGTGCATCCTGTTTCCACTGATCATCCTTGAGATGTTTCTACAGTTTAATTAGAGTCCACCTGTGGTAAATTCAGTTGATTGGACATGATTTGGAAAGGCACACACCTGTCTATATAAGGTCCCACAGTTGACGGTGCATGTCAAACCAAGCATGAAGTCAAAGGAATTGTCTGTAGACTTCCAAAATAGGATTGTTTTGGGGCACAAATCTGGGGAAGGGTACAGAAAAATTTCTGCTGCTTTGAAGGTCCCAATGAGCATAGTGGCCTCCATCATCTGTAAATGGAAGAAGTTCAGAACCAACAGGACTCTTCCTAGAGCTGGTCGGCCGTCTAAACTGAGTGATCGAGGGAGAAGGGCCTTAGTCAGGGAGGTGACCAAGAACCTGACGGTCACTCTGTCAGAGCTCCAGTCTTCCTCTGTGGAGAGAGAAGAACCTTCCAGAAGGACAATCATCTCTGCAGCAATTCACCAATCAGGCCTGTTTGGTGGACTGGCCAGACAAAAGCCACTCCTTAGTAAAAGACACATGGCAGCCCGCCTGGAGTTTGCCAAAAGGCACCTGAAAGACTCTCAGATCATGAGAAACAAAATTCTCTGGTCTGATGAGACAAAGATTGAACTCTTTGGTATGAATGCCAGGAGTCATGTTTGGAGGAAACCAGGCACTGCTCATAACCATGCCAATGGTGGTGGCAGCATCATGCTGTGGGGATATTTTTCAGTGGCAGGAACTGGGAGACTAGTCAGGATAGAGTGAAAGATGAATGCAGCAATGTACAGAGACATCCTGGATGAAAACCTGCTCTGGAGCACTCTTGACCTTAGACTGGTGCGACGGTTCATCTTTCAGCAGGACAATGACCCTAAGCCCACAGTCAAGATATCAAAGGAGTGGCTTCAAGACAACTCAGTGAATGTCCTTGAGTGGCCCAGCCAGAGCCCAGACTTGAATCGAATTGAACACCTCTGGAGAGATCTGAAAATGGCTGTGCAGCGACGCTTCCCATCCAACCTGATGGAGCTTGAGAGGTGCTGCAAAGAGGAATGGGAAAAACTGCCCAAAGATAGGTATGCCAAGCTTTTGGCATCATATTCAAAAAGATTTGAGGCTGTAATTGCTGCCAAAGGTGAATCAACAAAGTATTGAGCAAAAGCTGCGAATACCTATGTACATGTGATTTCTTAGTTTTTTATTTTTAATAAATTTACAAAAATCTCAAAAAAGCTTTTTTCACATTGTCCTTATGGGGTATTGTGTGTAGAATTTTGAGGAAGAAAACAAATTTAATCCATTTTGGAATAAGGCTGTAACATAACAAAATATGGAAAAAGTGAAGCGCTGTGAATACTTTCCGAATGCACTGTATGCTTCCATTAGGTAATATTATTAGAAAGCATTGCATACATTTCTATTGTTATGCAGATGACACCCAATTATATTTGTCAATGAAGTCAGATGATAGTAATCAATTAACCAAATTAGAGGCATGTCTTAAGGAAATCAGTGCATGGATAACTTGTAATTTCTTACTATTAAATTCAGATAAGACTGAAAACATTCTAGTTGGCCCAAAAGCCTTACAAATACCTTCACAAATCAGACTCTTAGTTTGGATGAGGTTACTCTATCTCCTGACAGTTCTGTGAGGAACACTGGATTTATTTTTGATCAAGATCTGTCCTTTAATTCACATATTAAGACAAGATAAGATAAGATAAGCCTTTATTAGTCCCACAATGGGGAAATTCCAGGATTGCAACAGCACGGGGATAGCAACACTCAGAGCAACAATCAGAAGGCAAGAAAAAACAACATCTAGTAAACATATGTCCATATTACTATAAATGTATATATATAGACACACAGTGCGGAGCATTATGGTTGGTTGGTGAATGTGCAGCAGAAAGTCTAAGCTCTCTCTCCGCGGATGCGGCGGGCCAGCTGGAAGTCTTTGGGCATGATGGTGACCCCCTTAGCGAAGAAGAGACCACCAGGTGGGCCTCGCTGGTCTCCTGCAGAGCCATGACGGCGAAGCTCAGGAAACGCAGGACGGTCTTGAAGTCCTGAGCGATCTCCCTCACCAGGCGCTGGACGGGCAGCTTACGGATGAGCAGCTCCGTGGATTTCTGGCAGCGACGGATCTCTCTCAGAGCCACGGGCCTGTGACGGCGAGGCCTCTTCACTCTGCCGGTGGCCGGAGCGCCTCTCCGAGCAGCCCTGGTGGCTAGCTGTCTCCTGGGGGGCTTCTTCCTCCAGTAGATTTTACGGGCGGTCTGCTTGGTTCTTGCCATCGCTCATATTAAACTTGTTTCTAAGACTGCTTTTTATCATTTGTGTAATATTGCCAAGATTAGGAACATCTTGTCTTAGAGTGATGCTCAGAAACTAATCCAGTCTTTTGTTAGCTCTAGATCATTGTCCTAAAACATCTTGAAAAAGTCTTCAGTTGATCCAAAATGCTGCAGCTAGAATTTTAACAGGTACTAGAAAAAGAGATATCCCTCTGGTTCTGGCCTCCCTTCATTGGGTTCCCACAGCTCTGTCATATGGCCAAAACCATTGAGCATGATGGTTCTCCAGCTGGTTCCCCCGGTCGTCACATAGGCCTGAATTTAGTCATGAAGTTCTATGTATAATTCTAAGTGATAATAATGAAAATGTTCAAAACCCCACACTATCTTGCAATACTAAAGTTACAGTTACTGCAATTTAGTGGTCAAGCCGAAGATAGCAACAATTGTGAATGCGCTACAATCATCCCTTAATTGTGGAGGAACGTCAGTTGCCCAAACTCTTCCAAACATAAACTGGCTAATATGGCTTCATGTGTCCCTGGATCCAGTTGCCTTCTTTCCCATGATGGTTTCAGTATAGGTGATTATTTTAAGATTGTAATTTTTTGGTATTGCAGCATGAAACTCAAATAGCTCACACTACTCACACAGGACTGTTGTTCTGTTATCTAAATCAGGAGCCAAGTCCTGTCATTTGGAATTCAAGGTTCCAGAGTCTGGAGAAAGAGTGGAGGGATACAGAATCCAAGTTGCTTGAGACCCAGTGTGAAGTTTCCACAGCCAGTGATGATTTGGAGAGCCATGTCATCTGCTGGTGTTTAATCAAGTCCAAAGTCAGTGCAGCTGTCTACAACAACATTTTAGAACACTGAAATGGACATTTTTAATATAGTGGAATATAATTAATAATTAATTATGTGTACTATTGTAACGTTGAGGCTGTGATAAGGGGTGGGAGATTCTCCCAGCACGCTTTGCACTGCGGGGGAACCAAACCTTACCTTAGACCTTAGTTCCTCCCGTCGCTGAAATGATATAGGGCTACAAAGACTGTTATAATTCTTGTGTTCAGAATGTTGTTGTTTTAGTGTCATAACTGTGTTATAAGTCTGATTGTGATGGTGTTATTTCCCCTGCGTGTGAGGGATTACGTGTCTGTGTCACCCTGAGTTTGTGTGTGTGTGTGTGTGTGTGTGTGTGTGTGTGTGTGTGTGTGTGTGTGAATGACCTCCCCTCTGTTCTGTGTAATTCATCAGTGAAGAAATAAATGCCTGTTTGTTCCTAATCATCTCTCATTATTGTGTGAACCCTTGAACTGTCACACTGGTGTCATAAGTGGGATAATGAAAGATGGAAGCAAGGATCAAGGCAGAGATTCAACAACTCAAGCGGCTCATCACCCAGATGGAAATGGACAGCAGAGCATACATGCCAGTCCCCAGAGCTACTTACCGCAAAGAATGGAGAAGAGGACCAGATGGAGTAAATGCGTCCTGTTTTCTGTCTTTTTCAAGGTAGGACAGGGAGCTCCAGCGGGGGAACTACAGACTAGCGATCCCACTGCAGCCGAGGGCAGTGATCAGCACGGAGGCGACTGTCCCAGCCCCAGCACTGCTGACCCGCCAACAGACCTAGCTTCCCCACTTTGGTGGCAAAACCTCGCTCCATGACTACCTCGTATAGGTTGAACTGGCCACCACACTCAACAGCTGGACACCTTAGGAGACAGCTGTGCAGGTCGCACTGGTTCTGGAGGGCGGAGTTCTCTGCACACTGTCCGATCTCCAGCCTGAGGAACGTCACAGCTGGCCAGCGCCACAGGGAGCGATTTGGAGGTGGTTTGGGAGGACGATCCACGCTGAACACATCCAGGAACAGCTCGCCAGCTGTCGCCGCCGTGATTAAGAAAGTCTGGAGGCCTATGCAGCAGATGTCCGGCTGCTGACGTAGCGCGGCTACCCGGACTTCGAGCTGGAGGGGGTGAAGAAGCTCACCCTCCAGAGTTTCACCTGAGGGCTCCACCCGGTCCAGCTCCGAGAACACATCTGGATTCACACTGCTAGCAGCTGGGAGACGGCCGTGGCAGAGGCGGAGCATGTAGAGCTGATGCTGGAGCCCATGGCTGACATTTCATCACCGAGACAGAGAGTTTTCCAGGCCACGGCTGAGAGCAAGGATGAGGAGGAGTTGTGCCAGACCACAGCTGCACAGCCGGCGAGAGTACAATGGCGGCACGAGGAGGTATGCTTCCGCTACGGGGAGCCAGGCCACATCACACACCACTGTCCTGCACCTACCCCGCGACAATCACCCTCCTCACCGGCTTTAATCCTAGAGCAAGGTGGCACAGACGGGGACCTGCCACATCTCACAGACGTCAAACTCTCACCACATCTGGGCCGACTTGGACACTTGCCAGGGCTGTACCTGCAGTGCAGCTTGGACGGCACTCCAATCCAAGCCCTGATTGATACCAGTTCCACCATCTCTCTGGTCCAACCCGGGGCGCTACCCAGTACCGATGAACTCAGACCGCATGGGTGGGAACGCACCAGGCGCTCTGTCACCACAGCCACCAGTGAGCGCCCCAGATTGTGAGGGCGACGGGGCCTGGTCGTGGGAGTGGACGGCCAGAACACAAACCACCCCTTCTAACTGGCTGACATCCAGGACCCCTGCATCATCGGCCTAGATCTGCTCACAGCATGGGGCGCAAAAATCGACACTGCCAGCTCTTCTCTCCTTCTGGGGGCTAGGACCATCACGCTCCGTGGAAAGAGCCAGACAAGGAACCAGGGGACCCGCACGATTGAGGGCCTAGTGCCGTCAGTGCAAGCCGAGGATCGTGACCCAGCAGTCTCATGGGCTCTCCAGACCACTGCACCCTGGGATAGTGCAGCGGCTCATGGCTTTCCTCCAGATCATCAGCCAGCTCTCCCCAGGCAATGACGTCACAGAGACCCTCGGCACGCAGCGGCTTCGGATAGAACAGGAGGGAGATCCTGTCATCTCCCGGGTCCAGCAGTGGCTGGATACGGACCAGCGGCCTGCCTGGGAGTCTGTGTCCATGCTTCACCCAGAGACCAAGGCCCTGCATTCCCAGTAGTCTAACCTCTGCTGTTGTGAGGGTGTCGTCTAACGGCGGTGGCAGACTCCAGCTGGGCAGCGTCACGTCTGGCAGCTGCTGGTTCCCCGACGGCTCCACCCCAAGACACTCTAGTTGGTCCATGGTTCGGTGGGAGGGGGCCACTTCGGGGTGAAGAAGACTCTGCAGCGTCTTCAGGCCCAGTTCTACATCAGGATGTGGAGCTCCATGTCCACTGCTGTGACACCTGCACAGCTCAGAAAGGACCAGTTCAGTGCTCCCACGCCCCCTTGCAGCAGTATGAGATGGGGGGCAAATACGGGTTAGATTATTTGTTTTGCTTAAAAGAACTTCTTAACACGGTGCACGAACTGGCTTGGGAGGCCTTGGTAGCAGCAGGGAGTCAACAGAATCGAGCGTACGACTCCCGCTGCCAGGGGAGAGACTTTGCACCCAGGGCTCAAGTCTGGGCTTTCTGCCCGGAGCAGAAAGAGGGACCATCGCCAAAGCTGGTGAGCCACTGGTCGGGACCGTGCATGGTCCTACAGAGACTGTCAGGCGTGGTGTATCAGGTGAGGCTGCAGAAGTGGGACTGGGTGGTGGTGCTTCACCATGACCGCCTTGCCCCGTACCAGCCAGCTGCCCCGCGAGTGGCCAAGCAGGAGGCTCCATCCCAACAGGAGACCTCGGTCGCGGCTCGAATGGACACTAAAAGGTCCGTGTGTGCCAGCCGTCGCCACCGGCAGGCGCCCCAGTGCCTGGATTGGCTTGTATTGGACTTTTGAGTTGGATTTATTGTTCTGGGGACAGAAACCAGTCCGTGGGGAGGAGGGGGGCAGTGTAACGCCGGGGCTGTGATAAGGGGTGGGGGATTCTCCCGGCATGCTTTGCACTGCGGGGTATTCAATGACTGTTATAATTCTTGTGTTCAGAGCGTTGTTGTTGTAGTGTCATAACTGTGTTGCAAGTCTGATTGTGATAGTGTTGTTTCTCCTACGTGTGAGAGATTACGTGTCTGTGTCACCCTGAGTGATGTGTGTGTGTGTGTGTGTGTCTGTGTCTGTGTCTGTGTGTGTGTGTGTGTGAATGACCTCCCCTCTGTTCTGTGTAATTCGTCAGTGAAGAAATAAATGCCTGTTCATTCCAAACCCTCTCTTATTATTATGTGAGCCCTTGAAATGTCACAATATAATAGTGACCATTGCATTCAAATTGTTGATGTGACACAACACCCTGCTCCTCACGCCACTGCTCCTGTTGGTTCCTCCCTTCCATCCATCCATCTTCTACTGCTTTTCTGTAGGTCTGGGTCACAGAGGCAGCAGTTCAAGCAGAGAAACCCAGACTTCCATCTCCCCAGCCACCTGCTCCAGCTCTTCAGTGAGGATAACAGGGTGTTCCCAGACCAGCTGGAAGACAGTCTGTCCAGCGAGTCCTGGGTCTACCCCGGGGTCTCCTCCCAGTAGGACATGCCTGAAACACCTCAAGTGGGAGGCGTCCAGGAGGCATCCTGCTCAGATGCCCATACCACCTCAACTGGCTCCTTTCAATGTGGAGGAGCCTCTCCCAGATGACTGAGCTCCTCACCCTCTCTCTAAGGGTGAGGTCCAGCAATCCTACGAAGGAAGCTCATTTCAGCCGCTTGTATCCGCGATCTCATTCTTTCGGTCATTACCCAAAGCTCATGACCATAGGTGAGGGTAGGAACATAGATTGACCGGTAAATCGACAGCTTTGTCTTAGAGCTTAGCTCCCTCTTCACCACAACAAACCGGTGACCCTTTTGTAAAGTAAATTGCTTATTCTGTTGTGGTTCCTCCCTGTCTTTTGTAAAGTAAATTGCTTATTCTTTGTCTACATGTGAATCTTAGCACCTCTATAAAAACCTCATTCACCCTTTGGGCTGGACAGTTTGGGACAGAGAGACACAGGAAGGAGAAGATCCCTCCAAGCTGACCACCTTTGCACATTAAAATATATAAAATGACCTCAGTGGCATTCTTTATTTCATCTCTCTCTATGCACAATGCATCATATTTCCACCACAAGCATTTCCAGCAGCACCTGCCCACACTGCCAAGAGTACCAATACCTGGTTTAATGACCATCCACTGTGCTTGATTGGCCAGCAAACTCTCCTGACCTAAACCCCATGAGAATCTATGGGGTATTGTCAAGAGGAAGATGAGAGACACCAGACCCAACAATGCAGATGAGCTTCAAGCTGCTATCAGAGCAGGCTGGGCTTCCATAACACCTCAGCAGTACCACAGGCTGATCACCCCCATGCCACACCACATCGATGCAGTAATTCATGCAAAAGGAGCCCCGACCAAATGTTGAGTGCTTACATGGTCATACTTTTCAATAGGCCAACATTTCTATTAAAAATCCAATTTTTTTAAATTGATCTTATGTAATATTCTAATTTTTTGATAAAGTGATTTTGTGATTTTCCAAAGTTACTAGCCATTCAGCCTTTTCACTAGCCACAATTTTGTGGTTGAAAAATTATGTTTAATATGATCAAATTTGGCGATGGCATGCTAAATTTTACTTGAGCTAAATGTACAACCTTTTTAAATGTAAATGACCCTTATATGAAGGGGGGCTGAAAAGTTCATAGTGGTCAAATTTTACCAAATGTGGTTTATTTTTCAAGAGTCTCCCCTTCAGTCCACACACTTCTTCCATCAGTGTTGCAGTGCTTGGATCCCTGCGGTTGAAAAATAAACCACATTTGGTCAAATTTGACCACTATGAACTTTTCAGCCCCCCCCATCCCCCGTACATACATAAAAATATTAAGAGAAACACTGGCTGTTTAATTATTTATAACAGCAGTAAATACCGTAAAACAGTCAAGAAAAATATTTGGAATATGAGAGTGAAGTGCAGGTAGATTTGGGGTTTGTCCCAATTCTCATTTTAACCCCTTCCTCTTTGCCTACCCCTATGAATTGGGACACCCCTTCAGAGCTGTATGACGTCATTAGTATTGCTGATAAATTTAACCTGAAGGGATACTACCCGTTTTCCCCAGAAAAAAAGAAGAAAAAGAAAACTGATGAGAAAAAAGTTTCATTTAGGGAGAAAAATGTCTCAAATTTACATGAACAATTCAAATCAGTAGAAAAAGTCAGAAATTTACTAGAATAAAAGCTGTAAAGTCACTGAGAAAATTTTGATTCTCTAGTGGTCCGTTTTTGTCTCGCTAGGGCCAGTATATCATACTGCGGCCACACATGCATTGGGGTAGTACAAACACAGTGGAGACGGAAGGCACAAGACAGACAAAGAAACAAACTGCTCCGATCACATTACCTCAAGCATGAATTGGTGTCTACAGTGGCTATGTTTACATACGCACTAATAAACTGACTGTAATTGGCTTACTGGAGTTAACCGATTATTCAAGTAGTCATGTAAATGGAATAATCAGATAAAGGCCATTATCAGGTTATGAAAAGGGCCATTAACTCAAGTAGTTTACTGCCCATTAATCAGTTTATTCAATGCATATAAACATGTCAAACTGGATTATTACCATTATCTGTTTATTCCCAGTTACTGGCTTATTGTGACCATGTAACCAGGTCATTGATACATGCAACGATAAAGAGAAGTCAACTAATAATAATGTTTGGTGTCTTCTTACTTTGCATCTTCCAGCTCTTCTATTCTCAGGACAGCGTCAGTCTCGTACTTGGCTCTCCACTGCACCACCTGACTGTTAGCCTTAGACAGCACCCTCTGCAGCTCGGCCTTGGCCTCCTGCTCCTCCTCCAGCTGTTCTCTGAGCAGACTGCAATCATGACGAGATGCCTGCACTGCATGGGCCAGTGCCACGCGAGCCTGAGGCACAAGACACTTTTGTCAAACAGGAGCCCACCCACTTTATGTAAGTCAATTTATAACTGGGGTGGCCAATTCAGTTTTAATAAGGGACAACAAGAGGGTAGTGAATAAAAAAAATTGAAAATTTATGAGATTCAAAATTTGCAAGTTTAGAGTTAAAAAAAATGCAAGACCCTGGGTAAAAAGTTGTAAATTTATGAAAGGACGAAATGCCGCACATTTATTTTATTTTTTTTTGGGGGGGGGGGCAGAATTTAATGAGTAAGGTGAAAAGTTGCAAATTTGCAAGGGTGAAAAAAAACTGAAAATTTCAAAAAAGGTTGCAAATTTACAGCACTAGGGGGGAAAAGTTGCAGATTCATTGGCGGGCTGATCAAAATATTCTGGAAGGCCATATCTGGCTCCCAGGTCTAGATACTGACATCTGTGATTTAAGGCCTTGACACGTTACATCACAGGCAGGTCTTAAAAGCTCAGAGTGTTGACTGTTCAGTTACTTTGCTCTCTTCTTCTAACTGCCGCTTCAGATCTTCAGTGTTCTGGCTGAATCCCACCTTGGCCCTCTGGAGCTGACCAATCATAATATCCCTCTCCTCCAGACGGCGGTTGTACTCAACTGAAAAAGGTGATGGGAAAGAAGAGGGAAGGGCACATTTGCTCTTTTCATCCAAGATTCATGCAAAGGTTTTAAAAGTACAGTGTGTACTGTATTCATTAAGTCTATTGACTTTTTCGGAATTATATTATTTGCCACATTTGGCTCTTTTGATCATAACAAGAAAAAAGGAAAGGCATGTTAGCAAATCAATGTAAGACTTTAATGTTAAAATAATTTCCCTCAATAATTTTGAGCGTACGTTGGCCTTTGACTATCTGAATGTCACTTCCACCACAGCCTGAGTGGGCCTGTATCACCTGCAGCAGCTTTACAGTTAGGCCCATATATATTTGGACACTGACACACGCTTACCAATACATATTCAAGATACAGTTATATAGTCAATATGAGCTTAAAGTGCAGAATCTCAGCTTTAATTTTAGGATATTCACATTGTACCCTCCATACACAAAGTCGGAGACAAACAGCAAATTAGTTATTATAGGTCGATAAGTATACTTCCTGTTTTTCCTTTTCTGAAGTGCTGTTACTTTTACGCTGGATGTAATGGGACACACACCTTTCAAAAAGTTCAACTTTTGTCTCATCAGTCCACAGAGTATTTTTCCAAAAGTCTTGGGGATCATAAAGATGTTTTCTGGCAAAACTGAGACGAGCCTTTGTGTTCTTTTTGCTCAGCAGTGGTTTTCGTCTTGGAGCTCTGCCATGCAGGCCATTTTTGCCCAGTCTCTTTCTTATGGTGGAGTCATGAACACTGACCTAAACTGAGGCAAGTGAGGCCTGCAGTTCTTTGGATGTTGTTGTGGGGTCTTTTGTGACCTCTTGGATGAATCGTCGCTGCGCTCTTGGGGTAATTTTGGTCGGCTGGCCACTCCTGGGAAGGTTCACCACTGTCCCATGTTTTTGCCATTTGTGGATAATGGTTCGCTGGAGTCCCAAAGCTTTAGAAATGGCTTTATAACCTTTTCCAGACTGATTGATCTCAATTACTTTGTTTCTCATTTGTTTCTGAATTTCTTTGGATCGCAGAATGATGTCTAACTTCTGAGGATCTTTTGGTCAACTTCACTTTGTCAGGCAGGTCCCATTTAAGTGATTTCTTGATTGAGAACGTGTGTAGCGTAATCAAGCCTGGGTGTGGCTAGAGAAATTGAACTCAGCTTTCCAAAGATGTGATAAACCACAGTTAATTTATGTTTCAACAGGGGGGAGTGATGGTCTGGCGAGCATGCTCCCCTTCCCCTCCTGTTCTTGGTTTCCCGCTCCAGTGATGAGCACACCTGCGTGATTATCCACCTGCTGCTCCTGATGAGCCGGCATATTTAAGGCCCAGTGTGAGGGGAGCTCACCGCTGGATCATCTGGGTTTGCAGCCTCGAGTTTGTCTAAGTTTTCTCTCATTATCTTGTCTCCCCGTATCTACCTTCTGTGTGTCTCCTGTCCTCAGGTTGCTGCCACCCGCAGGTGTGTCTCCTGGAGCTGATCACGCTCGCCTGACCAGGAAAATCATTCTGTCCACCCAGGTCCTGCCTTCCACCTGCCCCGGTCCATGCTGGAGTTCCCTGCCTCCACTGCTCTGACTGTAAGTGTTCTTTCCTGCATTATTCTCCCATCGGAGAATCTGTCCCTTATCGTTTCTGTCTGCTCTCTCCCGTAGGCTACGTGTGCTCCAGGGGGCTCCTGTCTTGGCTGAAATTTAAGTTGGTGTTTTTGTGTTTCGCTTTTCCTTTAGTTTTGCTTTCTGGTTTTCTGGTTTTGTTCAATAAAATTGTGAAACTTTTTATTGGAGTCTGTGTGATCGTTCTGGCTGCTCTGCATTTGAGTCTGATCCCAGTCTGAATCATGGCAGGGGAGCAATCACTTTTTCACACAGGGCCATGTAGGTTTGGATTTTTTACCCTTAATAATCAACACCTTCATTTAAAAGCTGCATTTTGTGTTTACTTGTGTTATCTTTGTCTAATATTTAAATTTGTTTGATGATCTGAAACATTTAAGTGTGACAAACATTCGAAAAAATGAGAAATCAGGAAGTGGGCAAACACTTTTTCACATCACTGGATATTAAAGATACCCATTATTTCAATCCTATAATTTTATGTACTAATCTTTCAATTGATTTTTTTAATCATTCATTTATACTGAAGTACTGACATTTGTTTAAAAAAATGGTGCAGCTTCACTGTTGTAGATGCTGATAAAATAAAGATTTTTGTTTTTGGTAAACTAGGTTTAGTACAAGTATTTTAAGAATCTAACTGAAGTGAATGTGGTCGAAGTTCTTCCGGAGGTGGGAACTGAAGTCCTCCCGGACAGAGGCCTCAGCTAGACGTTCCCAGCACACCCTCACTATACGTTTGGGTCTACCAGGTTTGAATGGCATCCTCCCCTGCCATCGGATCCAACTCACCACCAGGTGGTGATCAGTTGACAGTTCTGCACCCCTCTTTACCCGAGTGTCCAAGACATACAGTCGCAGGTCTGATGACACGATAATAAAATCGATCATCGACCTACTACCTAGGGTGTCCTGGTGCCAGGTGCACATATGAACACCCTTATGCTTGAACATGGTGTTTGTTATGGACAAACTGGGATTAGTACAGAAGTCCAATAACTGAACACCAGTCAGGTTCAGATCAGGCAGGCCTTTCCTCCCAATCACTACCCTCCAGGTTTCACTGTCGTTGTCCACGTGTGCACTGAAGTCCCCAAGTAGGACAATGGAGTCTCCAAGAGGAGCACCCTCCAGCACCCCAGTCAGAGACCCCTAAAAGGGTGGCTACTCTGAACCCTCATTTGGTGCATAGGCACAAATGATGGTCAGGACCCATTTCCCAACCTGAAGGTGCAGGGAAACAACCCTGTCATCCACTGGGGAAACTCCAAAATAGAGGCAGCAAAGTGGGGGGATACAAGAGTACCCACCCCTGCTCATCGCCTCTTGCCCGGGGAAACTCAAAAGAGTAGGCTAAGCTCCAGCCCCTCTCCAGAAGACTGGTTGCAGAACAAAAGCTGTGTGTCGAGGTGAGGCCGACTATATCTAGTCTACCGGTATCTCTCAACCTCATGTACCAGCTCAGACAAATTCCCCACCAGAGAGGTGATATTCCACATCCCAAAAGCCAGTTTAGGAAGCCTGGGATCAGACTGCCAAGGTCTCTGCCTTCGACCGCTACCTGATCCATATAGCACCGGACCCCCATAGTCCCTCTTGCAGGTGGTGAGCCCATTGGAGGGCGGACCCATGCAACTCCTTCGGGCTGAACCCGGCTGGGTCCCATGGGCAGAAACCCAGCCACCAGACGCTAGCCATCAAGCCCCTCCTCCAGGCCTCCCTCCAGGGTGGACCCCCAGTAACCCTATACTGGGCGGGGTACACTGAGTCCTTGTTCGAACATTCATCATGACAGTCTGCTGGATCATTCTTAGTCTGGCCCTTCACCCAGGACCAGTTTATCTTGGGTGACCCTACCAGAGGCAAATTGCCCCAGACAACATAGCTCCTGGAATCACTACGGTACGCAACCCCCCGACCACAATAAGCTGACGATCCATGAGGGAGTCTGGAGACATGGAGTCTGAATGGGCCATGTTCTCCACCTCCATTTTTGAAGTGGATGCCTAAAGCTGTGGCTGCAAGGTCATCGGTGCATTTCGTGGTGGCACCGCCTGAACCAAATGGTGGACACCAGCGGTGAGGGGGGTCATTAAGCTGAAAAAGGAGTCCTATTCAGCTTGGTTGGCTTGTGGTTCTCCCGAAGCAGCTGAGGTGTACCGGCAAGCCAAGCGGAGTGCAGGTCGCGTGGTTGCTGAAGCAAAAACTCAAGTGTGGGAGGAGTTCAATGAGGCCATGGAACAAGACTTTTGGTCGGCCTCAGAGATTCTGGCAAACTTCCAGCGGCTCAGGAGGGGGAAGCCGCTCCCTGTCCACACTGTGTATGATGCGGATGGTGCGCTGACGTCGACTGGTGATATCGTCGGGCGGTGGAAGGAATACTTCCGAGGATCTCCTCAATCAAACTGATGGGCCTTCCACAGAAGAAGCAGGGCTTGTGGATGAGGGGGACGACTTGCCCATCATAGGGACTGAGGTTGCCAAGGTGGTTAAAAAGCTCCTTGGTGGCCGGGCCCCAGGGGTAGATGAGATTCGCCCTGAGTACCTCAAGGCCCTGGATACTGTAGGGCTGTCATGGTTGAACACGCCTCTGTAACATTGTGTGGAGGGTGGGGACAGTGCCTTTGGCATGGCAAACCAGGGTGGTGGTTCCTGTCTTTAAGAAGGGGGACCGGAGGGTGTGCTCCAACTTTAGAGGGATCACACTCCCTCCCTGGGAAAGTCTATGCCAAGGCACTGGAGAGGAGAGTCTGGCCATTGGTTGAACCTAGGATTCAGGAAAAGCAATGTGGCTTTCGTCCTGGCCGTGGCACACCAGACCAACTCTTTACCCTCTCAAGAATCTCGACCGCATCCCTCATAGTTTTTTGTGGGGGGTGCTTCGGGAGTATGGGATATCGGGCTTGTTGTTACAAGCTATCCGGTCTCTATATGACCATTTTGAGAGTTAGGTTCGTATTGCCAACACTCGGTCAGACTCATTCCCAGTGAGAGTTGGACTCCGCCAGGGCTGCCCTTTGTCACCGATCCTGTTCATAATATTTATGAGGCCAGGAAACGGAGGGTGTCATGCTTGGTGACCACAGGATCTCATCTCTGTTGTTTGCAGATGATGTTGACCAGTTGGCTTCATCCAGCAATGACATACAGGTCTTACTGGGATGGTTTGCCACTGAGTGTGAAGCAGCTGGGATGGGAATCGGCACCTCCAAGTCCAAGTCCATGGTTCTCAGCTGGAAAAAGTTGGAGTGGATTGTCCTCTCCAGGTTGGGGACAAGCTCCTGCCCCAAGTGGAGGAGTTTAAGTATCTTGGGATCTTATTCACGAGTGGGGGGAGAATGGAGCAACAGATTGACAGAGGGATCGGAGTAGCGTCGGCAGTGATGCGAACGTTGTACCAGTCTGTTGTGGTGAAGAGGGAGCTAAGCTCTAAGGCAAAGCTGTTGATTTACCGGTCAATCTACGTTCCTACCCTCACCTATGGTCAAGAGCTTTGGGTAATGACTGAAAGAACAAGATCACAGATACAAACGGCTGAAATGAGCTTTCTTCGTAGGATTGCTGGACTCACCTTTAGGCACACCGTGAGGAGTTCAGTCATCTGGAAGAGGCTCAGAGTAGAACCACTGCTCCTCCACATTGAAAGGAGCCAGTTGAGGTGGTTTGGGCATCTTCTCAGGATGCCTCCTGGACGCCTCCCACTTGAGGTGTTTCGGGCACGTTCCACTGGGACAAGACCCTGGGGCAGACCCAGGACTCACTGGAGAGACTATGTCTCCCAGTTGGTCTGGAAACACCTTGGTATCCTCTCTAAAGAGCTGGAGCAGGTGGCTGGGGAGAGGGAAGTCTAGGCTTCTCTGCTTGAACTGCTGCCTTCATGACCCGGACCTCCGGAAAAGCGGTATAAGATGGATTGATGGATGGATGGATGGATGGATAATTGAAGTGAATTGAAGTGAATAATTCAATTCATCTGGTTGGAAGTAAAATCAAAGTTCCTGTTGAAATTATCAGTTTTTACCAGATGCAGGAAAAGAGCTTTTTAATCATAAAGAGAGTGTAGTAATATTAGGTTTTAATCAAGGAAAGAAAGCTGATTATAAACTGCTTCTGATGGTTTGTTGCACATAAATGAGCTAATTATTATCTAAAAAAGAATGGAAAACAGCAGTGATAATTTTTTTTTTTTTTGGTCACATCTCCACTGAGGACATATTTAATTATGGTCTGCCTGATTAACAGTTGTGTTGAACTCATGTTAGCACATGTTACTTCTATAACAGTCTGTGCAGTGATATGTGAATACCAGACTTTATCAGAGAAAAAATAGAGAACAGTAGATCAGACTTGATGGGACTTGATTTCATCTGATGAATCATCAGTCCTGTTGAATCCAAAAACTGTCTCGTTTATGTTAAAAAGATCGTTACACGTTAGCATCGTGGCTAACAGCAGCTCCATCATTTCAGTGCAGATATCAGCTGTTCAAATGTAATACCTACGTAAATGTCCTCATTTTAACCACGTACAATATACCACTACTGTCAGGGTCAGTCAGGGTAATATAAAACAATGACTGCCTTACATCTGTTTAGTATCAGTGTAATAATCCTCCATTAATAAATACCATTGGAACGAACAAATGCAGACCACTGAGCACCAACCAATGTCATGGAAAAATATGGCGAGCTTCAAAACTGAAAAACGTAATTTCCATTAGATTTTATTCAAATACTGTTGCAGTTACAAGGTCAAACTAGGAAAATATTTTAAACATTCTTGTTTGTCCTCTGAGATGGCGCCGTGCGTGGAATCACGAATGGATTCCTAATGCCTGTGACCCCGTGACATAATTGTGACAGGTATGCCACGGCTCTGGATTCGTATCCATAATACAAAAATTGAATCCATAACATTGCACTCACATTCCCAAAGATACTGACACGTATTTTCACGATTGGGAATTGGTATTGTGACTATATTGAAGCGTATTCTCATACACTGAAGCAAATTCTCATAGATGGAAGAGTATTCTCACATTTGGAAATTTGTATTCAAAATGAAGAAATGGTAAACGTAATATTGTACTTCTATGCACAGTTGCAGGCTAATATGTGCTTTTTTTCAGCCTCATAGGATTTAAACTATTTTTCAGAACCAGACCGTCAATGACGGAGAAGCTCATTCCAGCCTGATGAAATCATCCCAAGAGTGCTCAGGTTTCCTGACGGCTGACCTTGACATTGAGCACAGCCAAGATGCAGACCCACTTCAGGATTATTGTGTGTGAGTTTGGTGATCATCGGGGAAAATGCTTAGGAGTAATGATTGAAATGTGCATGGACAGATGGCATGCCACCACATTAGCTCCTTTTAGCTTCGCTGGAATGAGCTACAAAAAAAATTGCCTTAGGAGTATCTTTAGTTTTCAGTCTTACTGCATCCAGCCACCAAAGGACCATCGAGAGATGCACAGGCTTCACTTTTGGAGAGTTCTCATATCATCCATCTTTCTGTACAGTCTGGGTTCCGTACCTGTCTCAGTGATGGCCCGGGCTTTCTGAGCAGAGACTTCGGACAGCTGTCTCTGCAGCTCGTCTGCTCTGCTCCTGCTCTCACTCAGCTGGTCCTCATAAACCCTGCACATCTTCTCCACGGTTCCCTACACACACATACACACAGACTGTTTTTTTTTTTCCATTTCCATGACATAACAGGCATAGGATAGGTATATGTACACCACAGTATAGTATAGGTATCTAGGAATAGTATATAGGTAAGGAAGTACTAGTAAGTTGAATGAAAAATGTATCCATTGTAAAGCATCTTCGAGTGTCTATGAAAACGCTATATAAATCTGATGCATTATTATCATTACTAAAGTGCCTTTTGTCTGTGCACATTGTTATATATTAAAATGACGTATTATTGCGTGATGAGGGTGGTGGCTCCACCTTTCTGGTTCTGCTGCCACCCTGAGTATAAAAGGCTGATGCGGAAGAGGGACGCTCTCAAGTTCTATTGCACCTCCGGCCTCGTTATTGGAATACAGATTATGGACATAACATTTGGCGATGAGGATAAAAGTATGGATAAAGGTATTTCGGCCATTTCTGGAGCTTCCTGGCGAGCCGCCGGTGCCATGGGAGAGGTGGTTTGCCGCATTCGAGAATTATCTGGTGGCATTGAACCTCAGTGAGTTGGAGAAATTGCATGCACGGGCAATATTGGTCCATAACCTTGGTATGGAGGGACAGCGCATTCTTAGCGCACTGGGAGTGAGTAACAGTTTTGAGGACGTGGTTGGGCTAATGGCGCACTACTTTCACGCCCCTGAGACCGTCATAGTCCGGAGGATCCACTTCCGACAGCGCCGCCAGCGGGCTGGAGAGTCAGTGCAGCAGTATGTTGCTGACCCGCGCCAACTGGCTGGGTGTTGCCAGTTTGGGATTTTAGAAGAGGAAATGGTCCGCGATCAGTTGGCGGAGCACACATTGTGTGCAGCGGCGCGGTTAAGACTCCTTACTCATTACGGTGAGCTGACGTTAGCCAAAGCTGTGGAGACAGCACAACAGTTTAAAGCAGCGGATAAACTGTCATGGGACCTAGGTGAGAGAACAGTGTTGGGGAAACCCGACTCACAATCAGCGGTGCAGGCTGTAGACCCAGATAGCAACGACAGCGTGAATGACAGAGAATATGCTACCGCTATAAAAATTAGGTCCGCCCCAGGATCGTCAAAGTGTTTTGGCTGCGGGTCTACAAGCACCGGTACAAGGCGAGAGAGTGTCCAGCAAAAAGCAAATGCTGTGGCAAGTGTGGACTCCTAAATCATTTTGCCAGGGTCTGTAAAAAGTTTGAGCGAGGGCAACGACAACATGAAGTGGATCCCCCCGCCACAACTCCTATGGTTATTCACACTGTATCCCTGAGCACAGAAGCCCGTACATATTTAACAGTTACGTTGGACAGCGAGGATGTGCCGTTGTTGGTGGACACGGGCGCGGTGAGGCCCGTGTTGAACTGGCCTACTGTGAGGAGTTTTTTCCCCTACCATCGTGTGAAAGGTCTGTTGACGCCATTATGTGGGTATGGTGGTAATAGGCTGTCCATTGTGGATTCGCTGGAGCTGACAGCGAGGTACAAGACAGCGGTGGTGTCCAACCTACAGTTCGTGGTGACCACGAGTGGGTCGAATGTGACAGGCTGCGATCTGTTTTATGGACTGGGCTTCTCAATTACCAGCAGCAGTGGAGAGGAATGGTCAGGCTGTGGTTTGTGGGACCTGCCGGTTCCCAGAGTGGTCGACAATATAGTTTGGGACACATAGCCTAGTATTCTGGGAGATGGACAGGACAATTACCACCCAGAACCATCAGGGCAGGATTCCGGTGCCAGGGCCCACATTACCCTAGGTGAGGGAACTGGGCGGCATGGTGGAACACCCGTAATGGCGGGTGAGGCTGTGAAGACGACCCCCTCTGCTTTCAGGGTTCAGCCTGGAGATACTGAGAAACATGGGGCTGCAATGGCTATGCCAGCGTTCAAGATGAAAGAGAGCGGGGCAGGACCGGCTGGCACGGGAAACAGGAACACTGCACACAGGAACACTGCAGGCCGAGTCGGGCTTTGCTGAGGGGCGCCGGTGTGGTGCGACCCGGTGTGGAGGCCTGGTTGAGACATCGTGGACATGGGAAGTCAAGTTGAGTTCTGTTGGGTGTCAGTGACGTGGTTCGACCCACAGAGGAGGCTCAGCTGAAAGGTGTCCACTGGAAGAGGAAGCAACGGGAGGACCAGGGGCAGCTGAAGGTGGTGGCTGTTCGGGAGGACGGATACCTTCGGCTGTCAGATGACTCATGGAGACACCCGAATGAACTGCGGCGCGTTATCGAGGAGAAAGAGGTGTCGGGGCCCCGACGTGGCTCATCTCCAGGGACAAAGAGACAAAGGAGCTCTGGGCGGGACCCGCCAGACAAGTCCCCCAGGGGGTGGCTTCTCCATCGAGGCTGCACAGTAGCAAGGGGCGATGGGTTGGGTTAAGTGTGAATTGCCCGGGTTACATAGTTGATGTTTCTCATAACAGTCTGCTGTAACAGGTGCCCATGTGAAAAAAAAAATACCCATGTGTCACCATGTTTAGGGGTGTGTATTACTGTGGTGTTTGCCCGGGTTGGGGTGGTGTAATTGGGAATGTTATGGCGGTGTATGAATGTGCATGCTAATTGGTTGGTTGTTTGTAACATTGAATTTTCACCTTTATGTATAAAAGTTTATGGGATTATTTTGTATTAATAGGAACACGTCAATTTTTATTTCATGGACTTTTATCATCAGAGACGGCAGAATAATCCATCTGGCTGAGTGGAGGTGGGACGGTAGTCCACTTGTCCCCCTCTAGTTTTAGTTGTTTGTGTGCATGGATAGGCCTACTTAGTTTGTTATTAGAGTGTGATTCGGGTATTGAATTTGGGAGGGCCTAATTAGTGTGCATATGTTTTGGACTTTTCTAAAAGGGGGGAGAATGTTATATATTAAAATGACATATTATTGTGTGATGAAGGTGGTGGCTCTACCTTTCTGGTTCCGCCGCCACCCTGAGTTGATGCGGAAGAGGAATGGTCTCTTTTGGCCATCGCCTCTGCCTGTACAGAAGTGCCTGGTTATACTGTGAATCACTAATAAATTCAAGTTCTATTGCTCCTCCAACCTCGTTATTGGAATACAGATTATGGACATGTCGTAGGTTTGCAAACTCTGACCATTGTTAGTTTGATGTGGATTTCAGTTTATCATCTAAGTCAGGGGTTCCCAAACTTTTCAGCCCACGAGCCCTGAAATAACAGTGACAGAGACTGGCGACCCCCACTACCCTCGGAGGTGACTGAAACGTAAGAAAACATGCACACAGTTTGATATATCCGTAGATTCATCTAACTGCAAAGCACATTTCCCTTTCTTCACTCTGTAAATCAGCTGACACGTTATGTCCTGGGCCATGTCCATGACGGGCAGGGATATGGTCCCGTCAGACAGCGGCACTGCTCCCAGCTGCCGCCTGTTTATCCCTATGCATTGTCCGGCTTATAGGGCTGTCTACGCTTATGTCACACATCTCATGCATGTGCAATACGATGTGCCGAGGTTACAAAAACTGGCGATTTCAATACACGTCTATGGCAATATTAGCTAAATTTCAACCAGGAAAATGCCAAAACTGTGCGCAGTTGGCTCATGTAGCCATCACCATCTTATGAAAGATGGTGATAGCATCAGAATTCAAGTTTTTTCGATTCATATCGGCCATTAGAGATCAACAAAGGAGGATTTTGTGGGCTGCCTTTTCATAGGAGTTGGCTGAGGGTCTGGCTGCAAGTGGAGCTCGCGCCGGCTGCATGTGTCTGTTTACCAAGCTATGACTCTTATTTATCATTAAAAGTAACTTGCCTACACTTAAAGTTAATGCGAACATGCGAAAAACACCCAAATTTGCATCAGAGGGAGTTCAAGTTAAAATAGCATTAGCAGAGAAACAGTTCGGCTCGGTAAGAATATTAATTCCAATTTGAGCTGTTAATCAGACTCAGAGTAAACATATTAACACTGCAATTAAACTAGTTACCTCCGCCAAGGAGGTAATGTTTTTACCGGGGTTTGTCTGTCTGTCTGTCTGTTTGACTGTTACCAACATAATTCAAAAAGTTATGAACGGATTTTGACGAAATTGTCAGAAAAGGTGTGTAATGGCACGGGGAACAGATGATTAGATTTTGGTGATGATCTGAGAGTGCATACCTCCACCAAGGGCTTTGTATTTGTGCAGCAGGATTACACAAAAACTACTGGATGGATTTGGATGAAATTTTCACCAGAGGTGGTTCTTGGCCTACAGAGGAACCCATTATATTTTGGTGATGATCTGAGAATGCATATCTCAGCCAAGGCTCTTATCGTCTCAAAGTGTGTTAGCAACAATACTCCAAAACTGATGGACAGACTTTGACGCAATTTTCACCACAAGTGGCTATAGGCCTACACACAAACCCATTACATTTTGGAGGTCATCCATGAGAAATGGAAGGAGACTTGGTGGAGGTATGCGCTCTATGAGTGCTTTTCTAGTTTAAAAATAAGACTGACACTCACCTGCTGACAAATGGACGGAAGCTCTGTAGAGCTGAAATGCTCCTGAAGCCTCCAGACTTGGGAGACGGGTTAGCGGTCGAATTGATGGAGAAGATGTTGGCGTTGATGGGCACCGATGACGGGCATTTCCTCTTCGCCCACCTTTTCCTCCGGAACCTCCCAACAGCGGCCAGGGCGGTCCTTGCCAATTCGCCACTGTTGGCCGCGTGCAACTACCGGGCTCTAGCCCAAGAGGCAGATTGGGTTATCCTCACCACCAGAGCCATCACAGTGAACGCAGCGGTGTCGGAACCCAGCGAGACGGCAAGCGGAAATGAGGAGCCAGTGACAGTGGCTGCAGCGGAGGCCAAGAAGCACCGGAGAGACGCGCTCTGTTTCTACCACCGCTGTTTTGGAGAGGACGCACGCAGATGCATGCCACCGTGCCAATTCAAGCGCTCGGGAAACACCAGGGCTGGCAGTCGGTAGCAGCTGCAACCGCCGGTGAAGCAAGCAAGCTGCTCTATGTGACAGACTCCCACTCAGGGAGACGGTTCCTCATGGACTCCGGCTCCCAAAAAAGCCTCATCCTGCCATCCTATGCCGACCGGCTGGCAGAAACTAGCGGCCCCGAACCCAAACCGACAGCCGCAAATGGCTCAGACATTAAGACTTTTGGAGATAGGACACTGACTGTATCCTTACACGGCTGTACATACCAATGAACATTTGTCATAGCGGCATGCAGCTTCCCCATTTTAGGCGCTGATTTTTTGTGTGCACACGGACTACTAGTCGATGTTGCTAACAGATGCCTGATTAACGCAATGTCTTTTGATTCTTTCCCCTGTACAGCTCGAGGAGCCGGGCCCACAACACTAGCCAACGTCACAGTGCAAGGGGGTAAGTTCCACACACAACTCACCCAGTTCCCAGCACTCACGGTCCCGACATTTTTAGCGACCGTCACTAAACACGGGGTGGAGCACTTCATACCACTTTATTGCTGTTGGTAATGCTGTTTCAAAGAAAACAATAAGTAATGCACTCAACTGACATGGGCTCTATGTGTGCTCACCTCGCAAGACCCCTTTGCTGAAGGAAAAGCATGTTGAAGCTTGTTTAATGTTTGCTGCACAACATTTGGGTAAGCCAGTAAAATACTGGGAGAATATAGTCTGGTCAGATGAGACCAAAATTGAACTTTTTGCTTGCCACAACACACAGCATGTTTGGAGGAGAAATGGCACTGCACATCCCATGATAGTGTGGGGGTGTTTTTCAGCACATGGGACAAGCAGACTTCATATAATTGAAGGAAAGATGAATGGACAGATGTACAGCGACATCCTTGATAAGAACCTGTTGTCATCTGCTAAGATGCTGAAGATGAAATGAGGGTGGACATTTCAGCAAGACAATGATCTCAAACACACAGCCAAGGAAACTCTCAACTGGCTCCAGAGAAGGAAAATAAAGCTGCTAGAATGGCCCAGTCAGTCACCTGATCTGAATCCAATTGAAAATCTATGGAACACACTCAAGATCAGAGTTTATAGAAGACACCCATGGAACCTTCACGATTTGACAATTTGTGTGGAAGAATGGGCTAAAATCACTCCTGAGCAATGCCTGCACGCACCTAGTTTCTCCATACAGGAGGTGTCTGGAAGCTGTTATTACCAACAAAGGCCTTTCTACTAAAAATTAAATGAGTTTCACCAAGCGTGTTCAACACTTATGCCCCGTGTCATCCCACTTTACTAAATATAACTTGTTTTGTGAACACAATTGCCTTGATTTCTTTGTATGTATGGATTACTTGGGTTGTTACTGATATCTGATGAAAATCTCAGGTCAGTGGCTCCATCAGAAATATGTTTAATGAGTAAAATGTTGACATGTTCAATACTTATTTTCCCCACTGTATATGTCTGTGTGCCATAGAACATCCCCTAACCATGATTAGAGTGTTGATAATTTAAAGGCCAGTTTTGAGGATGAGTTTTGAAAGAGTTTAATGTCAAAAGTTCTCTGATTGCAGGTGGTATGTTGTTCCATATCTTCGTGCCCCTCACTGATAGCATAGATTGAGCAAAAGTAGTGCGTCTGTGGGTGACCTCACAGTCTCCTATGGTTGTGGCTCTGGTGGCTGTACCGGTAATAGTCCTCAGTTTGATATATTCTCTCAGAGGTGGTGGTGCATAGCCATTTAATATTTTATATATTGAATAAGCAAATTTGAATGTGTAACTTTAAGAGTGTGAACAGGGCGTCCTTGAAAAAGAGAGGTTGCGCCTCAGTAGAACTACCCTGTATAAATAAAGGTTAAATTAAAAAATTAAAATATTTGTATAGTTTTTTAAGATATCCATTTTATTTAGTCCAATAAGTCTTTGAATTGATTTTTTTTAAACCTTGATTTATACAGTTCCCCCTGAAACAATGAGATTTGTTGTGAAAAGTGCTATTTAGATAGAGTTTCATTGTTCTAAAAGGCAGAGGTAATTTCATCCATCTCAATGATTAAAATGCTTAAAACAACTCGGGACAACAATAGCAGTGCCTCATTAAAGTGAGGCTTTGGTTTTAACCTTGGCCCTGGACAGCTGCTCCACATTGGCAGCCAGGTCATCTGCTTCCAGCCTGAACTCAGCCTTCTCCTTTTCCAGTTTCTGCTTAGCTCTCTGCAGGGTGTCGATCTGCTCGCTAAGCTCCGTCACCGTGTCTGAGTGCTTCTTCCTCAGAGTGGTGGCAGTTGTCTCGTGGTGAAGCCCGGCCTCCTCCAGCTCCCTTCGCAGCTTCTGGAAGTCTGCCTCTCTCTTCCTGTAAATTGAGAGGAAGTTATGTAGAGTTTTTGTTAGCAGGCACACAAGTGGAAATAGATTTACTGCTCAGCACTACTGTGAAGACATCACTCTGCCAAAAACATAAAATAAAATAAAAATTGTGAATTTTGAAACTGAATAATAATGCATAATTCAATTAAATTTCAGTTTAAAAAATGTATTGAATCCCTAAGGCAGAAGTTAGATACCTCTAGTATGGAAAGAGTTGCAGTGGTGTGAAAAAGTGTTTGCCCCCTTCCTGATTTCTCTTTTTTCTCTGCAACACTTAAATGTTTCAAATCATCAAACAAATTTAAATATTAGACAAAGATGACACAAATAAACACAAAATGCAGTTTTTAAATGAAGGTGTTTAGTATTAAGGGGGAAAAAAATCCAAACCTACATGGCCCTGTGTAAACAAGTGAAGCCCCCTAAACCTAATATGTGGTTGGGCCACCCTTAGCAGCAACAACTGCAATCAAGCATTTGCAATAACTGGCAATGAGTCTTTTACAGCACTGTGGAGGAATTTTGGCAAACTCATCTTTGCAGAATTGTTGTAATTCAGCCCCAATGGAGGGTTTTCGAGCATGAACTGCCTTTTTAAGGTCATGCCACAGCATCTCAATTGGATTCAGGTCAGGACCTTGACTAGGCCACTCCAAAGTCTTCATTTTATTTTTCTTACGCCATTCAGAGGTGGACTTGCTGGTGTGTTCTGGATCATTATCCTGCTGCAGAACCCAAGCGCACTTCAGCTTGAGGTCACGAACAGATGGCCGGACATTCTCCTTCAGGATTTTTTGGTAGACAACAGAATTCATGGTTCAATTTACCACAGCAAGTCTTTCAGGTCCTGAAGCAGCAGAACAACCCCACACCATCACACTACCACCGCCATATTTTACTGTTGGTATGATTTTCCTTTTCTGAAATACTTTTATTTTTACGTCGGAGGTAATGGGACACACATCTTCCTAAACGTTCAACTTTTGTCTTGTCAGTCCACAGAGTATTTTCCTAAAGTCTTGGGGATCATCATCAAGATGTTTTCTGGCAAAAGTGAGAAAAGTCTTTATGTTCTTTTTGCTCAGCAGTGGTTTTCGTCTTGGAACTCTGCCCTGCAGGTCATTTTTGCCCAGTCTTTTTCTTATGGTGGAGTCATGAACACTTATCTTAACTGAGGGAAGTGAGGGATGCAGTTCTTTGGATGTTGTTGTGGGGTCTTTTGTGACCTCTTGAATGAGTCGTCGCTGTGCTTTTGGGGTAATTTTGGTCAGCCGGCCACTCTTGGGAAGGTTCACCACTGTTCCATGTTTTCACCATTTTTGGATATTGGCTCTCACTGTGGTTCGCTGGAGTCCCAAAGCTTTAGAAATGCCTTTATAACCTTTTCCAGACTGATAGATCTCAATTACTCTGTTTCTCATTTGTTCCTGAATTTCTTTGGATCGCAGCATGATGTCTAGCTTTTCAGGATCTTTTGGTCTACTTCACTTTGTCAGGCAGGTCCTATTTAAGTGATTTCTTGATTGAGGACAGGTGCGGCAGTAATCAGGCCTGGGTGTGGCCAGTGAAATTGAACTCAGCTTTTCAAAGATGTGATAAACCACAGTTAATTTAGGTTTTAACATGGGGGGGGGGGTCACTTTTTCACACAAGGCCATGTAGGTTTGGGGTTTTTTTACCTTTAATAATAAACACCTTCATTTACAAACTGCATTTTGTGTTTACTTGTATTATCTTTGTCTAATATTTAAATTTGTTTGATGATCTGAAACATTTAAGTGTGACATACAAAAAAATGAGAAATCAGGAAGGGGCAAAGGCTTTTTCACACCATTGTAGATGACTTTAAATACCTGGGGTCAATCATCCAAAGCAATGGAAAATGCACGAGAGAGGTGAAGAAGTGAGTGCAAGTTGGGGGTGGAGAGGAGTGTCAGGGGTGATTTTTGATGGAACGAAAGCAGCTAGAGTGGAATGGAAGATTGACAAGATGGTCATGATACATTTTCATCATTGTCCTGGACTATATCATACACCAAACACTTTCTTCTACATATGAAGACACAGGTATAGTCCTTGAGCCTAGAAGGAGCAGCAGACAACCAGAGGTTTGTCTTCATGACCCGGATTTTGCTGATGACATTTCCCTACTTGCCACATCAGTAGAGAAAGCAGAATCTCTCCTTCATAGCATTGAGTCTGCTTCAAACGCAGTTGGCCTTCATTTCATCATCATCATCATCATCATCATCATCATCATAGCAGTCTGTCAGGGGCGACAATGACTGTTTCATTTAGGTCTGATCAGATTCCTCCACGCAGCTCTGTAATTCACCTTCCACTGCCAGGAACTCCTGACCTTGTTAACCCGGGCGACATCCGAGCCGGTATGAGTTCCTCTCTGACTGAAGGAAAAACCAAGGCTCTTCTACTCAACGTCGACCCAACAAATAACATTAAAATCAAGAAAGGGGTCACACTGGAGAATGTTCCACATTTCAAATATCTTGGATCACATGTGCCTGACTCTTTTCTGGATTTCGAGTCAAGGAAAGCTCAAGCCTGGAAGACATGAAACAAGCTGGAGAAAATTTGGAAATCCAATCTTGATCAACAACTTAAGATCAGCATATTCAGAGCCTGCATAGAATCCATCTTCTTGTATTGGTCAGAAACATGAACTATCACAAAAGAACTAGAGGCACGTATAGATGGATGTTATACACAACTACTGCGGAGAGCACTGAACATAAGTTGGAAGGACCATATTCCTAACAGAGTTGTCTGTGGAAAATTACCCCTCATCATAATGACAATAAAAGTGAGATATCTACGGTTTGCCGGACACTGCCTAGACCACTGTTTCCCACCTGGTCTTCTGGAGTCCAGTCAGTGGTCGCAATAGCCGTGGCAGACAAAGACTCAGTTATCCTGACACAATCAAAAGGGAGGTGGGGCTTGAAGAGCAGGAGGTGTCAAGGCTGATGAAGGACAGGAAACTTTGGGCCCAACATGTTGCTGCAGCAGTTTTTTTGCACTGAAAGTAGTGTGAGGAAGTATAGATTTTAAAGTAGCTGCTTTTTCCATAGGATGCTATTCTATGTAACACCACAAGAAAAGCACAGGATTGCCAAAAATTTCCTGTTAAACAGTGATTTACAGTGCATCCGGAAAGTATTCACAGTGCTTCACTTTTTCCACATTTTGTTATGTTACAGCCTTATTCCAAAAGGGATTAAATTCATTTTTTTCCCTCAAAATTCTACACACAACACCCCATAATGACAACATGAAAATGTTTTTGAGATTTTTGCAAATTTATCAAAAATAAAAAACTAAGAAATCACATGTACATAAGTATTCAATATTTCGTTGATGCACCTTTGGCAGCAATTACAGCCTCAAGTCTTTTTGAATATGATGCCACAAGCTTGGCACACCTATCTTTGGGCAGTTTTGCCCATTTTCTCTGCAGAGATGTTCAATTGGACTCAAGAACATTCACAAAGTTGTCCTGAAGCCACTCCTTCAATATCTTAGTTGTGTGCTTAGGGTCGTTGTCCTGCTGAAAGATGACTCATCGCCCCAATCTGAGGTCAAGAGTGCTCCAGAGCAGGTTTTCATCCAGGATATCTCTGTACATTGCTGCATTCATCTTTCCCTCTATCCTGATTAGTCTCCCAGTTCCAGGCACTGAAAAACATCCCCACAGCATGATGATGCCACCACCACTGGCATGGCTATGAGCAGTGCCTGGTTTGCTCCAAACATGACACCTGGTATTCACGCCAAAGAGTTCAATCTTTGTCTCATCAGACAAATGATGAGACTTTGTTTCTCATGGTCAGAGTCCTTCGGGTGCCTTTTGGCAAACTCCAGGTGGGCTGCCATGTGCCTTTTACTAAGGAGTGGCTTCCATCTGGTCACTCTACCATACAGGCCTGATTGGTGGATTGCTACAGAGATGGTTGTCCTTCTGGAAAGTTCTCCTCTCTCCACAGAGGAACGCTGAAGCTCTGACAGAGTGACCATTGGGTTCTTGGTCACCTCCTTAACTAAGTCCCTTCTCCCCCAATCGCTCAGTTTAGACGGCCGGCCAGCTATTGGAAGAGTCCTGGAGGTTCAGAATTTGCTCCATTTACGGATGATGGAGGCCACTGTGCTCATTGGGACCTTCAAAGCAGCAGAACTTTTTCTGTACCCTTCCCCAGATTTGTGCCTCCAAACCATCCTGTCTTGGAGGTCTACAGACAGTTCCTTTACCTTCATGCTTGGTTTGTGGTCTGACATGCACTGTCAACTGTGGGACCTTTTCTAGACAGGTGTGTGTCTTTCCAAATCATGTCCAGTCAACTGAATTTACCACAGGTGGACTCCAATTAAGCTGTAGAAACATCTCAAGGATGATCAGTGGAAACAGGATGCACCTAAGCTCAATTTTGATCTGCATGGCAGCTTCTTAGTTTTTTATTTTTAATAAATTTGCAAAAATCACATTTTTTTTCACATTGCCATTATGGAGTATTGTGTGTAGAATTTTGAGGGAAAAAATGAATTTAATCCCTTTTGAAATAAGGCTGTAACATAAAATGTGGAAAAACTTAAGTGTCGTGAATACTTTCTGGATGCACTGTATATTATATATATTCATTACACACAGATTAGATATTTCAAGCGTTTGTTGTGTTTGTTATGTTCAAGGATACTATGTTTTTGCTGGTGTTTGTCTTTTTGTTTGTCTGTTTGTTTTTGGCAGGATTATGCAAAAACTACTGGATGATATGGATGAAGTTTTTACCAGAAGAAGCTGTCAGCCTTAAAGAATAACCCATTAGATTTTGGAGGTGATCCGAGAATGCATACCTCCTCTAAGACCCTTCTTTATTTTTTGTTTATGTTCAGCACAATTACACAAAAACCACTGGATGGATTTGTAAGAAATTTTCACCAGAGGTCGCCCTTGGTTTCAGGATGAACCCATTACGATTTAGAGGTGATCTATGAGCACAGAGCCAAGGCCCTATATTCTTCTGGCAATGTTCACACATTGCAGGATTACGCAAAAACTAATGGACAGATTTTGATGAAATTTTCATTAGAGGTAGTCCTTGGGTTATGGATGAATCCATTACATATTGGAGGCCATGAGCAAACCACCAAGGCCCTATCTCACAATGTTCAGAGGGACTGCAGTATGGTGGGACAAAGAGATGGTAGAATTGAGGGATGAGCGTAGCCTTGGCAGAGGTATGTTTTTACTTGTCAATATTCAATTCAGTACTAGGTCAGTGCTCCTTTTGCATGAATTATTGCATCAATGGCATGAAGATGATCAGCATGTGGTACTACTGAGGTGTAATGGAAGCCCAGGTTGATAGTGGCCATCAGCTCATCTGCACTGTTAGGTCTGGTGTCTTTCATCTGCCTCGTCAATAGCCCATAGATTCTCTATGGGTTTCGGTCAGGCACAGTGATGCCATGGTCAATAAACCAGGTATCTATACTTTTGACAGTGTTCACAGGTGCCAAGAACAGCTCGAAAATGAAATCAGCATTTCCATAAAGCTTGTCAGCAGAGAGAAGCATGAAGTGCTGTAAAATGTCCCTATAAACCGATGCACTGACTTTGGATTTGATCAAATATAGCGGACCAACATTGTTTTTATCATTTAAATCAGACTGCTACACTGGCAAGTGTGTAAAATGCTCTTGCATGATTGACCGTTTTTCAGCTGTGAAATTTTCTGCTTCCTTTGACAGCAGTGTGGTTTTATCCTCTGATGAAGACACTGAGAGCTTGGTCTGTTCTTTTAACTCATATTGTTCAAGCATCTTTGATGTAGCTGCTCCCCTGAAAACTAGGACTGTCCGTGCTATTAATTCATCCCCCTGGTTAAATGAAGATCTTTGTTATTTTAGACGTAAATGTCGGCGGGTGGAAAGACTGTGGAAGTCCACTAAACTTGAGGTGCATCGGTTGTGCCTTAAGGAACTGTTAACTGAATTTACAATGTGATTAAAACAGCAAGGACTTCTTATTTTTACAACATCATCTCCTCCAGTAGTAACAATCCAAAGATCCTCTTCAGCACAATAAACAGTATAGTTAACCCTGTCACTTCTGCTCCCCCTGTTCATTCAATTAATGACTGTAACAAGTTTCTTTCCTTCTTTGTTGACAAGGTTACTGCTGTTAGGGCTGGTTTTGCTCATTCCTCTTCCCCAATCCTTGATTGCCCCAATAGACAGGCCATTTTAAGTTATTTTACCCCAATTTCTTTTGAGGATTTGTTAGTGTTGGTGGGTTCCATGAAATCCTCCTCCTGCCCTTCAGATATCTTGCCTACCTCAATGTTGAAAGAGGTAATTGGCTCAGTGGGTACATCTCTGGTTAATATAATTAATAGTTCACTTGAATCTAGTTGTGTCCCCTCGTATTTTAAACATGCAGTTGTGCAGCCACTTTTAAAAGAACCTAACGTTGATCCATCTGTTTTTAAAAACTTCAGGCCAATTTCTAAGCTTCCTTTTGTTTCTAAGCTTTTAGAAAAAGTTGTTGCCAAGCAGCTCACTGACTTTCTGATTGAACACAATATTTTCGACAAATTTCATTCAGGTTTTCATCAGAAACACTCAACAGAGACCGCTCTTGTCAGGGTGTCGAATGATCTTTTAATTTCATCAGACTCTGGCAGATGCTCTGTTGTAGTGTTATTAGATCTTACTGTGGAATTTGATACTATTTGTGGCGATGTTAAAATAAGGCACGGCGTCTGGAGTTTTTAAGGAAGTTTTTTCATTAATCATCGCCATCACGGAGCTCACCCCAGCTACTGTATAAGCATGCTGGAGCTAACTCTCAGGCTCTCATGAGCAGTAGTCAGAAGCAGTCAGAGTGAGAAGAGGATGAACATATATTCAGCCACTTAAATACCCAGCTACAGACAATACATCAAAGATATGTTATCATCAAAGGAACTGCAGTCAGGCATGGGACATTTGCAACACAATGAGAGCAGGAAGCATGAACGTTTGCATTTGAGTCATACACATCCACAGGATACTGGCGCCTGAACTAGACACGGAGAGGCTGCCTATTGATCTCAACACACACATCTCATTGCTCTGCTAATTGCCCTGGCTGAGCGCTCTGTTTGTCCGTGGCTGTTGTGGGGGTTACCCCATACACTCCCCCCCAGAGGGCTTAGAGGGGAGCTGAGACCTCGATCGTCCGGCATTGGAAGCGAGCTGCTGGGAAGTTCTGTGCCGGGGGAGGGTGGGGGTAGCAAGTGCCGGGGGATGTCCGTGGCTGTTGTGGGGGAAGAAAAATTAGTCTCTGATTCCTCTCGCGATTCAGTCCGGTAATGAAGAAAAACAGGAGCTGAAGCTGTGTGAGGGACTTGGCGTTTCGGCTTCAGGCGCGTGCGCGGCCCCCAAAGCCCTCGGGGACCGTTGACGGCTGACTTCCCGTCGTGCGTCGTGGCTGAGACCTACACAAAATCCTGTGTGCGGGCTGCGTGTGTGCTTCAGGTGTGTGAGTAGCCCTGAAGAGCCGTGTGCAGCGGCGGAGGATGATGTATAAGCCTGTAGAGCCAGCTTGTCTCTGGTGCGCGGCACGCGCTGCGGCCACGTACCTTCCAGCTGCGCTGTTCTGATGCGAGGCTCCTGTGCATGGCCGGTCCGCTGTCGCGAGGCGAATCAGGGTCAGGGGGCTTGATGGAGATCTGCGCAGTCGGCGCCGATGGTCTCCCCTGTTCGGGCTGTTGGTCGTCGCTCGTGCAGGGTCATGGTGTGTTGGGGCGGTGAGAGGGAGTAGACGATCTTTGTCCCTCAGGCTCGCGTAGATGCGTAGGAGCGGTGAGAGGAAGGAGACGATCTTTGTCCCTCGGCCGGTTCCAGCGTGGATGTACAGATCTCAGGGGTGGATCGCACAATGACGCTTTCTGCAGCTTTCCCAGTCGTGGATGATCTCCGAGGGAGTTCGCCTGATGTCGGTTCTGCGTCGAGGTCTGTCGTGTGGCAGAAGGGAGGGTAGTGCTCTTGCGTCAGGCTGCTACGTTATCTTGTTGTCGGAGATACCATCGGGGCTGCATTCGTTGTCAGCGTGTTCTTTTCAGTGTCGGGTCACCAGTGTGGCGATGTTAAAATAAGGCACGGCGTCTGGCGTTTTTAAGGAAGTTTATTCATTAATCATCGCCATCACGGAGCTCACCCCAGCTACTGTATAAGCATGCTGGAGCTAACTCTCAGGCTCTCATGAGCGGTAGTCAGAAGCAGTCAGAGTGAGAAGAGGATGAACATATCATATTCAGCCACTTAAATACCCAGCTACAGACAATACATCAAAGATATGTTATCATCAAAGGAACTGCAGTCAGGCATGGGACATTTGCAACACAATGAGAGCAGGAAGCATGAACGTTTGCATTTGAGTCATACACATCCACAGGATACTGGCGCCTGAACTAGACACGGAGAGGCTGCCTATTGATCTCAACACACACATCTCATTGCTCTGCTAATTGCCCCGGCTGAGCGCTCTGTTTGTCCGTGGCTGTTGTGGGGGTTACCCCATACTATTGATCATTATATTTTGTTACAAAGGCTTAGAGATTGGGTAGGGATTTCTGGAAAAGCTTTGGATTGGTTTTCCGCCTACCTTTCTGGTAGGAGTTTTTCCATGGCTGTTGGCTCTTACTCATCTGACTCTGCTCCTTTAACCTTTGGGATGCCTCAAAGGTTAACCCATTCTGGGTCCACTTTTATTTGCCCTGTACATGCTGCCACTTGGTTCTAACATCAGTAAATTCAAAGGTGTGTCTTATCACTGCTACGCTGATGATTTACAGCTGTTTTTTTCTTTTAAACCTGACCATATTGGTAATTTAAAAATTATTCATGATTGTCTGTTTGCAATTAAGGACTGGATGTCTAATAACTTTTTGCAACTTAATGCTGGCAAAACTGAAGTCCTTATTGTAGCACCTGATAATCGAATTCCTAAGATGGTTAATAGCATTGGTTCATTAAGCGCTAATGTACGATCTAATCTAAAAAATCTTGGGTGTCATTTTTGACCAGTTGATGAGGTTTGATCAGCATGTCAAATCTCTGACCCGGAGTTGCTTTTTCCACCTCAGAAATATCTCCAAAATTAGGTCACTGGTTTCCTACAGTAAGTTAGAAACTATTATTCATGCCTTTGTTTCTTCACGTTTGGACTACTCTGCAATGCTTTCTTCACATGGCTCAGTAAATCCTCTTTACACCGTCTACAGTTAGTCCAGAACTCCGCTGCTAGATTACTGACTAGGTCCAGTAGGTTCTGTCATATCACTCCCGTTTTGGCCTCCTTGCATTGGCTTCCTGTAAATTATAGAGTTGATTTTAAAGTTATTGTCCTTACTTACAAAGCCATTCATGATGAGGCACCTTCTTATATCAGTGACCTGCTCCATCTATACCATCCCAGCATGTCTTTCAGGTCTTTTAATCAGAACCTACTGGTAGTCCCTAGCACTAGGCTAAGAACCAAAAGCGACAGAGCCTTTGCTGCTGTTGCTCCCAGACTTTGGAACTCTTTCCCATTTGAACTTAGATCTGCACCTTCCATTGATGTTTTTAAGAAGCAACTAATTCAATTCAATTCAATTCAACTTTATTTATATAGCGCCATTTCACAACAACAGTCATCTCATAGCACTATCAACTGTAGGGGGGACCCCCACAGTTGCAGAAAGACCCCAGCAATCAGGCGATCCCCTGTGAGCAAGCACTTGGCGACGGTGGAGAGGAAAAACTCCCTTTTAACAGGAAGAAACCTCCAGCAGAACCAGGCTCAGGGAGGGGCAGTCATCTGCTGCGACTGGCTGGGGGGTGAGGGGATAGAGAAGAAGAAAAGAACAGACATGTAGAGAGCAAACAGCACGATGGGGACTCAATCTATGGGAGAGAACAAACAAATGTTAATGACCAGCAAAAAAAAAAAATTTCATAGAGAGTGAGGAAAGGAGTGAGGCCCAGTGCATTACTGGAGGTCCCCCGGCTGACTAAACCTATTAGCAGCATAACTAAGGGAGGGTTCAGAAACACATGATCCCTCCCTAATTGTAGGCTAGATCAAAAAGGTAGGTTTTAGCCCTATTCTTAAAAACAGAGATCGAGTCTGACTCCCGAATCCAGATTGGCAGCTGATTCCACAGGAGAGGAGCTTGATAACTGAAGGCTCTGCCTCCCATTGTACTTTTGGAGATTCTAGGTATTACAAGTAATCCTGCATTTTGGGAGCGTAGTGCTCTGTTAGGATAATACGGTAGTATCAGATCTTTTAAATAAAAAGGAGCCTGATTGTTTAGAGCTTTGTAAGTGAGAAGAAGGATTTTAAACTTAATTCTAAACTCTATGGGAAGCCAATGAAGGGAGGCCAGAACCGGAGAGATATGATCTCTCTTTCTAGTACCTGTTAAAACTCTTGCTGCAGCATTTTGGATCAGCTGAAGACTTTTTAAAGATGTTTTAGGACAGCATGATAATAAAGAATTACAATAATCTAATCTCGAGCTAACAAAAGCGTGGATCAGCTTCTCAGCATCACTCTGAGACAAGATGCTCCTAATCTTGGCAATATTACGCAAATGATAGAAGGCAGTCTTAGAAACAAATTCAATATGTGAATTGAAGGACAAATCCTGATCAAAAATAACTCCAAGGTTCCTCACAGAGCTATTAAGAGAAAGAGTAACTGCGTCCAAACTGAAAGTTTGATTTGGAAAGGAATTTCTAAGGTTTTTTGGACCAACAAGAATGACTTCAGTCTTATCTGAATTTAATAGCAGGAAATTACAAGTCATCCAAGCTTTGATTTCCTTAAGACAGGCTTCTAACTTGGCTAATTGATTAGTATCATCTGGCTTCATTGACAGGTATAATTGTGTGTCATCTGCATAACAATGAAAATGTATACAGTGCTTTCTAATAATGTTGCCTAACGGAAGCATATATAAACTAAAAAGAGTAGGGCCTAGCACAGATCCCTGTGGAACTCCATGACTAAGCTTTGAGCTGAAAGAAAACTCATCATTTACATGAACAAACTGGAACCTATCAGATAAATAAGATCTAAACCACTGCAACGAAGTTCCATTAAGTCCAACATAGTGTTCTAATCTATCAAGTAGAATATTATGATCAATAGTATCAAAAGCTGCACTAAGATCTAAAAGGACAAGTACAGAAACTAGTCCATTATCAGATGCAATGAGGAGGTCGTTAGTGACCTTCGCTAAGGCTGTTTCAGTACTATGATGGATTCTAAACCCAGATTGAAACTCTTCAAGTAAACCATTTCCCTGCAGGTGGTCAAATAATTGCGTAGCAACAACTCTTTCTAAGATTTTTGAAATGAAAGGGAGATTAGAGATTGGTCTATAGTTAGCTAAAGCTCCTGGATCTAGCGTTGGCTTTTTGAGTAAGGGTTTAATTACAGCCGTTTTAAAAGCCTGCGGTACATGGCCTAAAGTTAATGAAGAATTGATTATATGAAGAATAGAGCTACCAATAAGTGGGAAGACTTCTTTAAATAACCTAGTAGGAATAGGATCTAAAAGACAAGTTGAAGGTTTGGATGAGGAAACTACTTTGTCTAACTCACAAAGGTCGATTGGAGTAAACTCATCAAGACAGACATCAATAGAAGGAGTTGTAGTAGTTACAGTATTTAAGTTAACTGTGGGAAGAATCTGATTGATTTTATCTCTGATGGATGAAATTTTATTATTGAAAAAGTTCATAAAGTCCTGACTAGTAAGCTCTAAGGGGATGCTAGGATTGACAGAGTCCTGACTCTTTGTCAACCTGGCTACAGTACTGAAAAGAAACCTGGGATTATTCTTGTTCTCTTCTATTAATGCAGAGTAATAACTCGTTCTAGCTTTTCTAAGAAATTTTTTATAAATTAAAAGATGATTTCTCCAAGCTAAATAGATTTCATCTAAATTAGTCGAGCGCCATTTTCTTTCTAATTGACGAGTCTTCTGTTTTAAGCTACGAGTTTCTGTGTTGAACCAAGGAGTTAAAAATCTCTGATTAGACTTTTTCTTTTTTAAGGGGGCCACCAAGTCTAGAGCCTGATGCAGAGAAGCTGAAACACTATCCACCATGTTATCAATTACAGAAGGAGCAAGCTGTCTATAGCTTATTTCCGTTGTGTTGACACATGGCATAGAGGAAACAATCTGCATAAATTTGGAAACAGCATCATCTGAGAGGCATCTACTGTGATAATATTTTTCTTTAGGAGCCAAATAGTCAGAAATAGTAAAATCAAAGGTTAACAGACAATGGTCTGACAGTACAGGGTTATGAGGAGACACTACAAGATTTTCTATTTCTATGCCATATGTCAGAACAAGGTCCAATGTATGGTGGAGGTAATGAGCAGAATTTCCTACTTTCTGAGAAAACCCAATCGAGTCTAATATTGAATTAAAAGCCACATTAAGGCAGTCACTATCTACATCCACATGTATATTAAAGTCCCCTACTATAATTATTCTATCAGATTTCAACACTAAATCAGCTAAGAAATCAGCAAATTCGGATAAAAATTCTGAATAGGTTGATGGGGGACGATAAACAATGGCAAATAAAATTGGGTTTAACCTGAAATTGCTAAAGTGCCCAATACTGAGGACCAGGCCCTCAAAGGAATTATAACATGTTTTTTGCTTTACATTAACTAGTAATTTGGAATGGTAAATTGTTGCTACTCCTCCTCCACGACCAGAACTTCTGGGATTTTGACAGTTTAAATAACCAGAGGGGGTTGATTCATTTAAACCAACATAATCCTCTTGCCCTAACCAAGTCTCTGTAAGGGAAATTAAATCAATCTGATGATCAATTAACAGATCATGGACTAACAGAGACTTGGGAGTTAGAGACCTAATATTTAACAAACCACATTTAATTTTTAAATTATGAGGAGGAACAGAGGCCAAATCATTCAATTTAGAGGCTTTATGTTTAATTTGAGTTTTACCAGTATTTTGCTTTATCACTTTGGGATGCTTATACATTATATTTTTATTCACTTTGGAGGGAGCAGACAACGATTCTCTGATGGGGAAGACAGGGGCTAAGCTGAGGGGTGGCGGATGAAGAGGAGCTGCAGAGAGGCGTGTAAGACTGAGACTCTGCTTCCTGGTCCCAACTCTGAGTAGTCATGGTTTTGGAAAATTGGAAACTAAAGACCCACCTTTTTAGCCTGGCTTTTTATTAACTATGTGTTGGTTGTATTTTTATGTGTTTTTTTGCTATTTACTTTGTTCTTTTACTGTTTAATGTGCCAGCATTTTTATTTGCTTTGTTATTGTATTTTACTATTTATCTTTTTTGTTTCTTATCATGTTAAGCACAGTGACTTTGTCTGTGAAAAGTGCTCTATAAATAAACTTATTATTATTATTACTGTTGTGTGTGTATTGTTGGCACTGTATTGTGAAGTGCAGTGTGGTGACGTGGACTTCCTGTCCCATCACCGCACTGCTCTATATAGCGGGGCGGGCCGCCATGTTACGGCCTCTTACGCTGGATGCCCACGCCAGGTGCCTGCTGTGTTACCACTGTGTTCAAGCCATCAATAAAGCTGTGTTCGACGCTACCTCATCTTGCCTCATTCATCACCAGGTTTTCCAGACATAACATTTGGCGACTGAGGATTAACTTATGGAGGCGTGCATAACACCACTCCGTCCCTTCCTCGAGCTCCCGGGTGAACCGCTGGTGCCTTGGCCTAGATGCTTCGAAGCTTTTCAGACCTACATCGCCGTGCTGGACCTCAGCCAGCTTGACAGGCTAAGGGCATGTGTGCTTCTCGTCCATAACCTGGGTATTGAGGGCCAGCAAGTTCTGCGGATGCTAGGCGCATCAGACTCATTTGAGGATGTCGTGGAGCTGCTAGCCAACCATTTCCACACACCGGACAGTGTGACTGTCCGGAGGATTCATTTTTGGCAGCAACATCAACGAGTAGGTGAGCCTATCCACCAGTTTGTCGCCGACTTGAGGCAGTTAGCTAGCCAGTGCCATTTTGGGCCATTGGAAGACAAAATGGTGCACAACCAGCTAGCGGAGCACACATACAGCGCTGTATTGTAGGCTAGGATACTTACAGTGCCGAATGACTTAACGTTAGCCAGAGCCATTGAATTAGCTCTCCAGTTGGAGGCCGCAGACAAGCTAACTTTGGAGCTAAACTGGCATCAGTCACAGTGGCTGCCGGAGCCACACACCGCAGCAAATGCTGTGGACTCTGATAACAAGGATAGCTTGGAAGACGATGTTATGGAAACCAATGCTGCCAGCCGAAGGTCTGCCCCGGGAAGACCCCCATGCAAGGGTTTGTGGGTCCATGACGCAGCGCCACAAGGCAAAGGAATGCCCTGCAAGAGGAAAATGTTGTAGCAGATGTGGACCCTTGAACCATTATGCAAGAGTGTGCCGTGTATCTGAACTGGAGAGCCCACGGAAGAAATCACTCCGCCTGCCCCCGACAACTATCCATACGGTGACCCCCAGTACAAACGGGTACACGTATTGCACAGTGGAGTTGGACGGCGTGGAGGTGCCACTGCTGCTCGACATGGTGGCGGAGGGGTCGTTGCTGATCTGGGCCACGGTGAGGAAGTTCTTCCCCAGTACAGGATTAAGGGTAACCCGGTGCCGTTGCATGGTTATGGAGGTGGCAGGCTGTACACGGTTGGGACTTTGGAGTTAACAGTTTGTTACAAGTCTGCGAAGAGGGTTGACTTCACGTTCCACGTGACAGCGTGAGGCGATAACATCATGAGCTGTGACCTGTTTTATGGACTGGGTTTCGCCATTAAAGATGGTGCCGGGAACGAATGGTCGGGTTGTGGCCGTTGGAACCCTCCGGTTACGGCGGTCGAAGAGGACATTGTGTGGGATGAGGGACTAATGGATATTACTGCGGTCAAGCAGGACCAGTTTCACTCAGGTTCAGCGCAGGAAAGTCTCAGTGCCGGCACTCGGGACATGGTAGAGGGGGGTACGGAGCATGGCGGCAGGGCACTTGCATTGGTGAGTGACATCATGCTAGCCCCAGATGCCTCCGGAGCTTGGCCACAGGGGGATGGGGGTCTGCATCTATGACGGTGACTGCTACAACGGTTTTAGAAGAGGACAAGGCCAGACCGACGAGCATGGTGTCACTGCATGCTCAGCAGCAGCACGTCAGGCCGAACCAGGCCCCACTAAGGGTTTTGGACTTGGTTCGGGGTGATGAACATCCACGGTGAAGGTGGGCCAAACGACAGCCAGCAAAACATCGAGGGTGTCTGTGGATAGTGGCAAAGTTGGGCGCAGCATACTTCCGGTTGTCTGACGGCTCATCTAGGCATGCTAATCAGCTTCGGCATGTCCATGAGGATGCTCCGGGTGATGAGGCTGGACGGAAGTCAGTGTTGGTGGAGAAGAAGTCGGGCTCCACCGTCCAGAAGAGCAGCCATTGTCCCGGAGGCTTGTTGCTTCCAGGAGTGCGCTTGCTGAGGGGCTGCCCTTGGCCCCCCCATGCCAGTTCTACCTCTCCCACTCAAGTGACTGTGCTGTAAAGTTATGTTTATAGTTCTGTGTGTGCATGTTATGTTATGGGGTTATATATATATGTGTCTTTTGTGTTAGTGTAGGAGCACAGCAAATATTTTAGGTCAATGAAGGACTCTTAGTTTAGTTGGTGGCAGAATAATCCACCCTGCTGTGTGGGCTGTGTGGCAGTTCACCCACCAGCCCTATTTTAGGTTGTTTTGTGTGAGTGTGTTAGGCCAGTTGAGTACATTAGTTTTCGTTATTTTAGAGCGTGATTCGGGTTCCAAATTGGGGTGGGTTTCAATTGTATGTGTGGTTTTGAACTTTTCTAAAGGGGGGAGGAAATGTTGTGTGTGTATTGTTGGCACTTTATTGTGAAGTGCAGTGTGCTGACGTGGGCTTCCTGTCACGTCACCGCACTGCCCTATATAGCGGGGTGGGCCGCCATGTTACGGCCTCTTACGCTGGATGCCCACGCCAGGTGCTTGCCGTGTTACCAGTGTGTTCAAGCCATCAATAAAGCTGTGTTCGACGCTACCTCATCTTGCCTCATTCATCACCAGGTTTTCCATACATAACAAGCACGGGCAGATGACATGGCTCCCCATATCAGGTGCCAAGTCCTGTCATGTAAAAATCACGGTTCCCAAGTCTGGAGGAAGAGTGGAGAGGCACAGAATCCAAGTTGCTTAAGGTCCAATGTGAAGTTTCCACTGTCAGTGATTATATGGGGAGCCATGATATATGCTTTGTTTGTTTGAATGTTGTAATTGTCCTAACACTTTGTCCACCTAAAACTTGATATACTATGTTTCACCTGGCACCATTAATGGTTCTCACCAAAAATAATAATGATTACATGGTAGTCAATACATTTCCAATAAATTTCCTTTGACAGAAATGATGAGCTGTATACAGCAACGGTGGCCCCAATGCCATGCAAGGAGCTCTAATTACAAAGTGAAGCATCATAAAAGTACTTGATATTTTAGATAAAATCTGTGTTGTGATGTCTGTGCATAAGAAACCAGAAAATACTGGTGTCTCGTGTCAAACACAGCATCAACCTGTTATTTAAAAAAAGAAGATTCAGCCTTTTGTTTTGAATGGCTCTTTGATAGGAATGAAGACATGAGATCTGTCTATTTTCAAGAAGCCATTAGGTAAAGACACCTAAAAATGGGTACCTTTTAAATCAAGTAATTTAAATTGAATATAGCTGAACATTGATATATTATTTGAATCTGAACCTGTTGAGTGCAATCTGAGCAGCTGAGGCTCCTCCAGCCTCCTCCAGCTTCTCTCCCAGCATCTCCAGCTCTCTGGCAATGTCATTCCTCTGACGTTCTGCCTTGGCGCGCCAGGCCCGCTCCGCCTCTAGCGCCTCCTCCAGCTCTTCAATGCGAGTCTGGAGGGAAGATCAAACAGTGCAAAACAATAGCAGCAGTGGTGCTAAAGACAAGGATTCAGATGAAAGAAGCTGAATAAGCTCTGGACCAACCTGAAGCTCTTTCATCTTCTTCTGAAGCTGAGTGACCAGACTCTGCTCGTCCTCCATTTTAGACTGAAGTTCACCCAACTCAAAGTCTTTCCTTTGGACACATGAACAAAGAGAAGAGTTTACCAGTAGCTAGGTCTAGAACTGTTAAGTAAGTTTCCAAGTGTGTTGCTGGCACAACGAAGGCCAAGAAGGAGACAAAGAAGCATTATTTTTAATTGTGAGTAAGGCAACAGACCTCTTGCACAATGTAGCATGATGTACTCCCACTTTTTCCTTCACAATGCTTTCGCATCAATACATCACTTTATGCCACCTTGCATGGCGGCTCTGCCGCCATCAGTGTATGAATGTGTGTGTGAATGGGTGAATAGCAGGCTCTGTAAAGTGCTTTGGTCTTCCAGAGATGAGAAAAAAGTGCTATACAAGTGAACACCATTTACCATTTACTTGAACCAATAACCACTTTAACTTACCATTGTATACAGTTGCATTCAAAATTATTCAACCCCCACTGCAAATTAGGTTTATTGGCAAAATGTACAAGCTATCAGCTGTTTTCAATAATCAAATCAATTGAGAACAATTTAAATAGCTCAACACAACAAATATTACAAGTGGATTCTTTAAATTCTACACAAAATGCCACTTTTAATGAAAGCACCAAGGTGCTGATGCCTCGGTGCCTGTGGCATGGGGGGGCTGTAAAAAAGTGACACTGTCACTTCTAGTGGTCCGGCCTAGTTATTACAATACTTTTTTTTCGCAGCTGCATTGATGGTAAAGGTGAGTTAAATTTGTGTTTATTTTGAAAGCAAAGCCTTCTCTGGAAAGTGGGGCAAAGTAAAAGTCAAGAAAATATGGTGATACAACGATACAAGCCTTTAGTTCCACTTGATTTTGAACGATCAAGCTGAAAAGCTGGTAACAGACAGACAGACACATACACATGGAGTGATGAATGTATGCCTACGTTGCCTTTGCGCCGAGGTATGAAAATACAGAAGCACAAGAATAAAATTAGGAGCACAAAGAGAAATGATGGAGTAAAAGATTTTATTAAATGAATGCGTGTATAGTTACACAATGCCGTGCAATAGCAGGTAAACAAATCAAAATTTCCAAAAGTAAAAGCATAATTATGAATATTGTGACATTTCACGGATTCACACAGTGATGAGAAAGGATTTGGAACATAGTAGGCATTTATTTCATCACTGCCAAATTACACAGAACAGAGGGGCGGTCATTCACACAGACACTCATCCTACTCAGGGTGACACAGACACGTAATCGCTCACACACAGGGAAAACAACACTATCACCACTGGACTTACAACCCAATTATAATGGTACAACAATAACGCTCAGAACACAAGAATAATAACAGTCTTTGAATCCCCCACGGCGCAAAGCATGCCAGGAGAATCCCCCGCCCCTTATCACAGCCCCGAAGTTACACTGTCCCCCCCGGACTGGTTTCTGTCCCCAGAACAATAAGTCCAACTCAAAGGTCCAATACAAACCCGTCCAGGCATTGAGCGACCACCAGCGCCGGTGGCTAGTACGCAGGGGCCCATTAGTGCCCATTTGAGCCTCGACCAGGGTACCCAGTTGGGATGGAGCCTCTGGTTCAGCCACCCGTGAGGCAGCTGGCTGGTACGGGGCGAAGTGGTCACGGTGACGCACCACCACCAGGTTCCTCCTCTGCAGCCTCACCCCGTACACTACGTCCGACAGTCTCAGTAGGACCACGCACGGTCCCGACCAGTGGCTTGCAAGCTTTGGTGACAGTCCCTTTTTCCCTTCCGGGCAGAAAACCCAGACTTGATCTCTGGGTCCAAAGTCCCTCCCTTTGGAGTTGTATGCTTGCTTCTGTCGACTTACTGCCGCTATCAGGGCCTCCAGAGACAGTTCATGTATTGTGTGAAGACGTTCTCTCAAGCAAAACAAATAATCCAACCCCGGTTTGCCGTCCATCTCGTACTGCTGCAAGGGGGCATGGGATTGCTGAGTTGGCCCTCTCTGAGCCATGCAGGTCTCACAGCAGTGGACATGGAGCTTCACGTCCTGATGAAATCCTGGCCAGTAGAACCAGGCCCCAGACGATGCAGAGTCTTCTTCACTCCAATGTGGCCCACCCCCACTGACCCATGGACCAACTGGAGCACTTTGGGGTGGAGCCGTCGGGGCACCAGCAGCTACCAGACGTGACGCTGCCCAGCTGGAGTTTGCCACCGCCGGCAGACGACACCCTCCTGACAGCAGAGGTTAGACCACTGGGAATTCAGGACCTTGGTCTCTGGGTCCAGCGCAGACACAGAGTCCCAAGCAGGCCACTGGTCTGTATCCAGCCACTGCTGAACCCGGGACACAACAGGGTCTCTAACATGCTCGACCTGAAGCTGCTGCACACTGAGGGCCTCTGTGATGTCATCGCTGGGGAGAGCTGCCCGATGATCTGAGGAAGAGCTGTGAGCCGCTGCGCTATCCTGGGCCGCAGCAGTCTGGAGAGCCAGGGAGACTGCTGGGTCACGATCCTCGGCCTGTGCTGACGGCACTGGACCCTTAATCACGCAGGTCCCCTGGTTACCCGTCTGGCTCTTGTTGCAGAGCGTGATAGTCCTGGGCCCCAGAAGGAGAGAAAAGCTGGCGGTGTCGACCTTTGTGCTCCATGCTGTGAGCAGATCTAGTCCAATGATGCAGGGGTCCTGGATGTCAGCCAGCCAGAAAGGGTGGTTCATGATCTGACCGGCCACTCCCACGACAAGGCCTCATCGCCCTCCCAATCTGGTGTGCTCACGGGTGGCTATGCTGATGCAGTGCCTGGTGTGTTCCCACGATTGCGGTCTGAGTTCATCTCTACTGGATAACTCCCCAGGTCGGACCAGGGAGATGGTGGACCCGGTGTTGATCAGGGCCTGGATTGGAGTGCCGTCCAGGCTGCACTGCAAGTACAACACTGGTGAGTGTCCAAGTCGACTCAGACGTGGTGATAGTTCATTGGGGAAAGTGTCTGTGAGGGGTGGCGGGTCCCCATCTGTGCCACCTCATTCTAGGATTAAAGCTGGTGAGGAGGCTGGTTGTCACGGGGTAGGTGCAGAGCAGTGGCATGCGACGTGGCCTGGCTCACCGCAGCAGAAGCATCCCTCCTGGCGCTGCCTTCATACCCTCCACGGCTGTGCAGCTGTGGTTTGGCACAGCTCCTCCTCGTCCTCGCTGTCAGCCGTGGCCTGGAAAACTCTCTCCCTCGGTGATGAAACATCAGCCATGGGCTCCAGCATCAGCTCTACATGCTCCGCCTCTTCCACGGCTATCTCCCAGCTGCTCACAGCATGAATCTGGATCTGTTCTTGGAGCCGGGCCAGGCAGAGCCCTCGGATGAAATTCTGAAGGGCGAGCTTCTTCACCACCTCTGGCTCAAAGCCCAGGTAGCCACGCTGTGTCAGCAGCCGGACATCTGCCACACAGCCCCCCAGACTTTCCTGATCACGTTGTTGGCAGCTGGTCAGCTGTTCCCGTATGTGGTCAGCGTGGATCGTTCTCCCGAACCACCTCCGAAGCGCTCTCAGCAGCACTGGCCAGCTGTGACGTTCCTCAGGCTCTGAGGGTGGAGCTCTCCAGAGCCAGTGCGACCTGCACAGCTGTCTCCTCAGGTGTCCAGCCGTTCAGTGTAGTGGCTAATTCAACCTGGACCAGATAATCATCCAGAGAGGTTTTGCCACCAAAGCGGGGAAGCTTGGCCGGTTGGCGGGTTGGTGGGACGGTCGCCTCTGTGTTGATCACTGCCCTCGGCTGCAGTAGAATCGCTGGCTCATAGTTTCCCCCACTGACACTCCCCGTCCTGCTTTGAAAAAGGCAGGATGTACAGAGCTACCAGAGCACTGACCCCTCACTGTAGCTTTCACTGCTCACAGTAGCTGTGCGGCGTAGGGTCAGTGAAACGGAGATAGGCGCCGCCCCATACACCATATGGTGTCCCACATGCTGTGAAAGGGGGATTATCTTAACTAATTTAAAAATATCATTTTAAAACAACATGATTATTTCGAACAGCGTGACATGAATGAGATACTTTGGTTTAACATGCAATAATTAACTGAGAGGAAGAGGAAAAGTTGGACACATATGGATCATGTGGGACCAATGTACACATTAAAATCAAGTAAAAAAGAACTTTTTTTCCAGTTTTGCGGGAAAGTTGCTGTGATTGGACAAAGTTGCAAGGTCGCGCAAAAGACGTGGCCAACGAGTGATTTCATGTGAACTGATGCAATCGGAACATCGCAAAATCCTGGAGGGACTGGTAAACTGTAAGGGAAAAGAGAGGCGGAAAAAAAAAGAAAACCGACTTCAAAGATTCAATAAACCATGATGATGGGGCAGGTCAGTAGCGCAGTGGTTAGCACTGTGGCAGCACAGTAAGAAGGTCACGGGATCGATTCCACCCCTGACCATCGTGGGTTCGATCCCACCCCCTGACCATCAGAGACCCTTCTGTGTGGAGTCTGCATGTTCTCCCCATGTCTGCGTGGGTTCACCCCGGGTACTCCGGTTTCCTCCCACAGGCCAAAAACATGCAAATTAGGTTAACTGGAGACTCTAAAGAGGCCCTAGGTGTGAGTGTGTGTGTTTGAATGGTGAAGGGATGGCACTGTACCGTGGCTGCTTCATCCATCTAGGTGGATGTCCTGAATTTCCCCTCTAGGGATCAATAAAGTACACAAAATTAAAAAAAAATTAAATGATGATTTAAGGTGGAATTGCCCAGCCCCAGTGCATGGTCAATCTTTTTATTATTATTATTATAATGTAATCATATAATGCAGTCGTATTGTTTTTGCTGCCATTTCTCTCTCTGTGAGCAGGATCACGTAAAAACTCATATGGATTTGGATGACATTTTCACCAGAGGTGGCTCTTGGCCCAAAGATGAACTTATTAGATGTTGGAGGTGATCTGTGAGTGCATACCTCCTCCAAGGGCCTGTCTCCCAATGTACAGATGAATGGCGATATACAAGGACAAAGGGATGTAGGGGAGAACAAAGAGAGGGAAGGATGGAGCCTTGGTAGAGGTATGCGCTCTCTGAGTGCCCTGTAGTTCTAACATGCAATCGAACTTCACCTTCAGCAGTTCAGGTATTTGAGGCGTTCTATCTCAAACACACCAGCCCTTTATTTTTTGCATCAGGTGTGCTTCAGACCACACCTGATTTACAAATGCGTGCTCTTATGAGGAATTCTTTTCAGGGGGTTGAATAGTTTTGAAACTTCATTAGTCATTGAAAGTAGTGTTGGATTTGGATACAATCCCTGTAATAGTTTTATTTAACTATTTAAACTTGTCTTTTGTATTTTGTGTATAAACACCTGAAAATTTTAAAATTTTGCCAATAAACCTAAAATGCAATGATTTTGATTGCAACTGTATGACATAACTGGCATTGGCAGATTGTTCTTTGGTATGTGAAACAGTTCAAATTTCACATTTTGATCTTTTTTTTATAATCATAGACTTATCTGTTATATGTAGCATCAAGCCAGCTAGCTTCATTTCCACTGCTTGCTATTGTGTGGTTTCATACCCGATGAATGGGAGAACTGCCAAAAGTCAAGGTGAATGAAGTACACCACCTTGTGTACATTCTAGTGGCTAATGTTTGCTAGGTCAACTGACTGGCTAATCATACTACTTAAAGACAGTTATTTTTTAAACAAAAGCAATCAAAATGTGAAACCCTGAATGTACAGAAAACAGAAGTACAGCATCCAAGAGTTCTAAATTTTAGCATCCAAGAATGAAAAAATGGAGCTGGGATTATTCAGTAAAAGCTCCAGCAGTCCTACTTCTTTAATCTGTCCTCCAGATCTTCCTTCTGGTTCTCCAGCTCCTTCATTGAGTCCATGGACAGCTTCAGATCACCTTCAAGCTTCCGTTTGGTTCGTTCCACATCAACTCTTAACTTCTTCTCCTGCTCCAGGGACGCCTCCACCTGTCAGACAAAAACAAGGACAACAGTAAATTCCTATTGTCAGGATCTATGAAGAGGTTCCTTTGGTCTGAACCCATCACAGAACATTTTTTATTTTGCATTAATATGATGATGGCAGAAAAATGGTGATACATCTGGAACTTTTGCTCAACAATGTATCAAACACAGAGGTGGTTAGAGTACGTTTAGGACCTGCTGCTCATGAATGGACAACTTTTCCCCTTGTAAAGCTACATAAATTTGCAAGTTGTAACCATGGACAGCTCCTGAAAGGGGAATATTTCCTTACATCGTCCACTTGCTGCTCCAGCCTAGTTTTGGCCTTGGCCAGCATGTTGACCTTGTCCTCCTGTGCCTGAAGGTCGTTGAGCACCTGCTGGTGAGCTTCCTGAAGGGCGGCTTTCTCTCTGCTCAGAGATGCTATCGATTCATCCAGAACACTCATCTCCTGCGACAGGTTCTTCACCTGGATGCAGAAGCGAGAGAAAGGAAGAAAAACGTGTCATGCATGCAGTTAGTGAAGCAGATCGTCAAATGCACTCGTGGCTGTTCGCTCGCACACCTTGTTCTCCACTCCATGTCTCTCCTTTTCTACTTTGGCTAGGGTCATCTCTAGGTCGTCCACATCTCTCTTCAGCGATAACACCTCCTCTTCCAGCTGACGCTTCTGGGAGGTCAGCTTGGCGCTCACCTCCTCCTCATCCTCCAGGCGCTCCTGCATCTCCTTCAGCTTTGATTCCAGAGAGATTTTGGACTGAATCAGCTGGTTGCAGCGATCCTCTGCATCTGCCAGGTTGTCCTGCTCCTGGATGGTTAAAAGTCAAATGCCACAAGGGTCATAAATCTCTACTATGGAAAGAACCATTTTGAGCAGCTTTATCTAATCTATAGTTAAAGTTGCAAAACATTTGCGAGACTGAAAATGGAGGTAAAACTGACCTGTCAACATGGTAATTGGCAAGCTTTCTCCTCTTAAATATGCTATTTCCACAAATTTGCTACGATTTTCACATACAGTGGTGTGAAAAAGTGTTTGCCCCCTTCCCGATTTCTCATTTTTTTGCATGTTTGTCACACTTAAATGTTTCAGATCATCAAACAAATTTAAATATTAGACAAAGATAATACAAGTAAACACAAGATGCAGCTTTTAAATGAAGGTGCTTATTATTAAGGAAAAAAAATCCAAACCTACTATGTGAAAAAGTGTCCCCCCCCCCCCGTTAAAACATAATCACATCTTTGGAAAGCTGAGTTCAATTTCTCTAGCCACATCTAAGCTATTTAAGGAATCACTTAAATAGGACCTGCCTGACAAAGTGAAGTAGACCAAAAGATCCTCAAAAGATCTTCAAAAGTTAGACATCATGCTGCGAGCCAAAGGAATTCAGGAACAAATGAGAAACAAAGTAATTGAGATCTATCAGTCTGGAAAAGGTCATAAAGCCATTTCTAAAGCTTTGGGACTCCAGTGAACCACAGTGAGAGCCATTATCCACAAATGGCAAAAACATGGAACAGGGGTGAACCTTCCCAGGAGTGGCTGGCTGACCAAAATTACTCCAAGAGTGCAGCAACGACTCATCCAAGAGGTCACAAAAGACCTCACAACAACATCCAAAGAACTGCAGGCCTCACTTGCCTCAGTTAAGGTCAGTGTTCATGACTCCACCATAAGAAAGAGACTGGGCAAAAATGGCCTGCATGGCACAGTTCCAAGACGAAAACCACTGCTGAGCAAAAAGAACATAAAGGCTCCTCTCACTTTTGCCAGAAAACATCTTGATGATGATCCCCAAGACTTTAGGAAAATACTCTGTGGACTGACAAGACAAAAGTTGAACTTTTAGGAAGATGTGTGTCCCATTACCTCCGGCGTAAAAATAACAGCATTTCAGAAAAGGAAAATCATACCAACAGTAAAATATGGTGGTGGTAGTGTGATGGTCTGGGGTTGTTTTGCTGTTTCAGGACCTGGAAGACTTGCTGTGGTAAATGGAACCATGAATTCTGCTGTCTACCAAAAAATCCTGAAGGAGAATGTCCGGCCATCTGTTCGTGACCTCAAGCTGAAGCGCACTTGGGTTCTGAAGCAGGACAACAATCCAAAACACACTAGCAAGTCCACTTCTGAATAGCTTAAGAAAAACTAAATGAAGACTTTGGAGTGGCCTAGCCAAAGTCCTGACCTGAATCCCATTGAGATGTCGTGGCATGACCTTAAAAAGGCGGTTCATGCTTGAAAACTCTCCAATGTGGCTGAATTACAACAATTCTGCAAAGATGAGTAGGCCAAAATTCCTCCACAGCGCTGTAAAAGACTCACTGCCAGTTATCACAAACACTTGATTGCAATTGTTGCTGCTAAGGGTGGCCCAACCAGTTATTATGTTTAGGGGGTAATCACTTTTTCACGCAGTGCCATGTAGGTTTGGATTTTTTTTCCCCTTAATAATAAACACCTTCATTTAAAAACTGCATTTTGTGTTTGTGTTATCTTTGTCTAATATTTAAATTTGTTTGATGATCTGAAACATTTAAGTATGACAAACATACAAAAAAAAGAGAAATCAGGAAGGGGTAGACACTTTTTCACACCACTGTACATGAGACTTTTTTAACTACAAATTAATTTTTTAGAGATGCACGATAATATTGGTACATTATCCGTATTTATCGCATCAGCACAAATTTATATTTATTACAACCGATAAAATATTAAAACAGTGGAGTTCAGGAGTGACACTCTGGTAGTGATGTTACGCTTTCCCACGGTGTGAGAAATTGATGTCATCACGTTGAGTAAATGTTTCAATACAAACATATCTGCCTCCATGAGAGAGGAATTACTGCACATTGGGACAATATATCAAGGTGTGAATCACCAGATGCCACACAATATTGTTACGATCTTGCAATATGACGAGTATTTCAATATCATATAGAGAGAATGGATTGGAACAGGACTCAGCAGTTACAGGGCAGATACCATAGTTACACGAGCTGTCACAAATGCTTTGAGTGGCAAACACATGTTGCGGCTTTAGTTTGTATGCAGCAAAACATAAAAATTACACAAAATATTTAGTCACAGCAGTACAAAGAGTGCCTTTTTACTTTAGATGTTAATGCCACACTGTTTACTTGGCTGTAATAATGTGTGAGTAAGAGCATGCATTAGTGAAGAACTGGTTCTAGGCCTGTAATTATTTATTTATTTTTTGTCAATTATTACAAGGTGGAATGATAAGATTAGCTCTCCACAATGCAAGCAAGTACTCTGTATACTCCTGTGACTGAACGCCATGTGTGTTTTTTGTTTGACTGCATACACCCTATTGTTGCCACTCATTTTTGCTACTCGGTGTTTTGTAATTGCTATGAGTTCTGTTCAGTGACATCATGTGCATAACCTCTATATTGTGATTAGCCAGGAGTCACTCCTTTGCTGTGCTGACCTAACCAGACAGTAGAGGTTGCATTAACTTAAAATTGTCCTTTGTTGACATTCAGTGTTTTTTGTTTGTTTTTGTTAAAGCCACAGAGAAACTGTGGCTCCAGAACTACAGGTTGCAGACCCATGAGTTACAAATACAGCAAAAAACCAGCAAAAATGCTTTATACCAAGGATCACCAACTGGTTGACTCCCGTCCTGATCCGGACCCCAAGAGTCCAACATCTGGACCCCAAAGGCTTTTGATACAATTTGGGTAAAAGGGAGACTGTTTTATTTTGGTAGGAAAAAAAAAGCAGAAAAAAGTGCATCTGAACTGCTGCATTGGTGACCGCCCGGACAGATTATGGCACGAGCCCTTGGGCGCTCTCCTGCTGCAGACTCCCCTCTTTGTTGTAACAGAAATGCCACTCTCTGCAGTGACTCTGTGGCTCCAACTGCTCCAGAGAGTATGCAACGGGTTGCAAAATCGGGTTCACTGCGGCCACCCCCCACACACACACACGCAAGGCCGACAGCCAGGACATCCACCCCAGACAGACCCACTTCGTTTCAGGTCTGTACCCACCAAAAGAAGAGCTGTTGTGAAATTGAATGTATTTACTGGGGCACTTCTTCCTCTATTCTGCCCAGTCTGTGCTGGGATGCAGAGGTGAGGTCGCTGGCTATGGAGGCCCTTTTTGTAGCCTCTGATATCACGTAAAAACTCGGTAAAAGCCCCATATGTTACTGAACATGAAAAGTTCCACCTCCCCTCGCCCTGTAACCATGGAGTTACAGCTCTATCCATGCTGTAGCAGGGTTTACTGTTGAGATTAAAAAAACAAAAAACAAAAACAATGTTGGAGGAATTCTATCGTGTGGAATTATATTTTATATCTGTTTTTTTTTTGTTTGTCTTACAGTTTGAAACAGTTTTTCTGCACTGAGAATACTGTACAGAGGTGGACTTTTTGTGAAATTTAGTTTAGAGTTTAGTTTAGATAATCTTTTTTTTTTCAAATGCAATACAATAAACAAAAAACTTAAAATGAATTCTTTGTTCAACTTCAAACAAAATGTAATATAAAATGTTATAATACAGGAGAACACTAAATGTGTTTGTTGCCTCCAAATAAATAGGTCTAAAATTTAAAAAATCTACAGCTAAAATCCTAAAAATGTTTTACAGGAGAACACAAACTAAATTGTATTGCTTTTGAAAAAAGATTACTATCGAAACTAAACTCTCAACTAAATTTCACAAAAAGTCCACCTCTGTACAATATTCTCAGTGCAGAAAAACTGTTTCAAACTGTAAGACAAAAAAAAACAGATATAAAATATAATTTCACACACATTTTTTCAAATGCAGTACAATTTAGTTTGTGTTCTCCTGTAAAACATTTTTAGAATTTTAGCTGTAGATTTTTTGGAATTTTACACCTATTTATTTGGATTCAACAAACACATTTAGTGTTCTCCTGCATGATAAAATTTTATATTACATTTTGTTTGAAATTGAACAAAGAATTCATTTCGTTTTTTGTTTTTTTGTTTTTTAATGAATATAGAGGTAAAAACAGCTAAAATGTAAGCTTAATAAAGCAATGTGTGAAAGGAAGTTAAATGATATTGGCCTGTCTGTAGACAGCTGTGGTCTTCTGAAAGAATGTCAATGAAATGATGGCAGCTTTTAAAAGCACATTTTGAGATTTGTCCATGGGTTGGATTTCTCTTCCAATTGTTTTAATAAAAGATGTTGGAAGTAAATTCATGGGTCATTGCAAATACTTTGCTTTAAAAGGGCCAAACTGTCACACAGTGGGAGGGAAAAATCTTGAATAAAAAATGTGTCAAGATGCACTGAGAATGGTTTTAGAATCAAGTCGGAGTTCTGAATCATAATCGAATCATGAGGTGCCTAAAGATTCCCACACTTAGTTCAGACCTCAGCTGGGGAGGAGGACCAATTTATTGGACCTCTTGCAGTTTTAATTGGTGACCCCAGCTTTATAATGTCAACTCTTTTTTTTCCCCACAGAACATACGTCAAAGTTCCTTCACATTTCACTGTGACTCACTGCTTGTAGCTGCAGAGCCAGATCATTTTTCTCTTGAACCATAACCACCTGCCGCTCCTCCGCCTCCCGTCGCTTCACCTCTGACCTGAAAGAAAGCATCATTAAAAATCTGCCGGCATGCAGCCATCTTCATAAGCAGTGACGTGCACAAACAGTTTGGGGGGCAGGTGCTCAACAAAAAAAGGGCAATCCTAAAAACTGAAAAAAGTAAAGTTAGTAATGCAAATTTCACTGCACTTACTTAGTATATCTATTTTATTTTCATACCTATACACTCATGGACACATTTAATATCCTACAGAATTTTACAAAATTATCAACTCACACAGAGTCCATGCTCTTCATTGACAAAAAATGGGCAGCTTCCACTGAGAAATAAATATCTGTTTAAAATAAATACATCTTCAAAACTTTACTCAAACAAAATAATCTTTGCATAAAGAATTAAAAAGGCCCTTCCCTTTGTTAGCAAAATCATCCAGAATCATCCCCCGCCACCCTCTATCCCTATAAAGACTGCAAGGATTGTTTATACAGGAAATCTTAGTGCAACAGTGACAGGATAGTAGCAAATGTACAAGAAAAATCATGATCATTTGAGGAAAATTTACAGAAAAAAACAGCAAATTTCTGAGTATATTGTGGTAAATTTGTGTGTGAGAAAGGTAACAAGTTTATAACAAAACATGGCAAATTTATAGCAAAAAGAGTAATACATTAAGGTAAATTTATTATAATCATTAATTATTTTAAGTTTACAACAAAAACCTGTCACGATCCGTGCACGGGGGGATTTCACCGTGCCGTTTCTTTGCTTTTTGTTTTTCCTTATTTGTATAATGTATTGTGGAGTTACTTGCCTGTGATGTTATTTCTAGTTTGTTTTCACATATTCAGTATTGCTTCTTTTATGATTTATTTTCCTGTTTTCATTCAGTGTAGTTTTGTTATTTATATATTTGGGTTTACTTGTCTCCACTTTATGTTTTGCCAGTGTCTCCTTTTTCTTTCTCTCTCGGCGGTTGCTGTTGTCAGAGGTACTGCCTGGTAGTGGGCGGTGCTCCTGTCAAACTGTCAGCCCCGCTTCCTCTCCTCATGACTCAGCTGATTGTCATTTTCTCCCCAGCCCGCTCATGTGATTCACACCGGTTTCTATTTGTGGTTAATTGTTTCGGATCCTATTTAAGGGCTGTTATTTTCATTTCTCTTTGCTGGATTCTTGAGTTCTCTCCCCTCATTTCCACCAGAACTCAGCTCTTGTTCTGAGGGCTAATCTGTAAGTTTGTTTGCTTATTTGAATTTTGTGTTTGAGCACTGTTTTTGGACTTTGTGTTTTGTTTTGTTTTGTTTTTGTTGTGTTTTTTGGGCAGCACGGTGATGCAGTGGTTAGCACTGTTGCCTTACAGCTAGAAGGTTCCTGGTTCGAATCCCCAGGCTGGCAGGGGTTGGACCCTTTCTGTGTGGAGTTTGCATGTTCTCCCTGTGCTGCGTGGGTTTACTCTGGGGGCTCCAGTTTCCTCCCACAATCCAAAGACATGCATGTTAGGTTAATTGGCTGTTCTAAATTGTCCCTAGATATCTGTTTCCTATAGGCCCTTAGAATAGAGGGTTAGTACTAGTGAAAGCGCTTTGAGTGGTCTTTGTGACTAGAAAAGCGCGATATAAGTGCAGGTTAGTTAGTTGTTTTCAATAAATCTCACAAACTGCAGTCCAGCGCGTGGGTCTTTCCTCTCAGCCTCAAGGGGCGATTCATGACAAAACCTGACTAATTGGTGAGAAAATTGGACATTTATGAAGGAAAAGTTGTTAAAAATCATAAAAATATTTTAGAAAATTGACATTTTTTTCTTTTTGCATTTTGAAGTTATTTTTTTCTCCTCACAAAAAAGTAACTTTTTTCTCATAAATTTGTGACGTGCTTATAGTATTTTTTTTTTACTTTTTAATCAGTACGAAGAAAAAACAAACTATATTTTTTTTTTAACTTTATCAATATTCCCCACAACCAGCCTCCCCCTTGGTAGAAAATAAAACATCTACTGCTTGTACTTTCACAAAGCAACAACAACAAAAGCCAACGTTTAGGGCAGTGCGGTGGTGGAGTGGTTAGCACTGCGGCAGCACAGCAACTCACCCCTGGCCAGGGGATCCCGGGTTTGATCCCAGGCCCCAACCAACAGTGATCTGTGTGGAGTTTGCATGTTCTCCCTGTGTCTGTGTGGGTTTACTCTGGGATTTCTCTGGTTTCCGCCCACATGCCAAAACATGCAAGTCAGGTGAATTGGTATCAACTGGGGATTCTAAATTGTCCTTAGGTATGACTGTGAGAGCGAATGGTTGTCTGTCTGTTTGTGTTGGCCCTGTGATGGACTGGTGATCTGTCCAGGGTGTACCCTGCCTCTTGCCCAAAGATGCTGGATTAGGCTCCAGCCCCCCCATGACCTGAAAAGGATTAAGCGGAAGAAGATGGATGGATGGATAGATGGATGGATGGATGGATGGATGGATGGATAGACTGACCAGGCTGAAAGCCAGTACACATGTTGCAGGCTGCTTGTGTGTGTGGAGGGAGCGGGGGAGGGAGGGAATGTGGACATTGGGGGGGGGGGACTGAAATCTATAATAATTTAAAAAATGCTATCCCATCCAGAAGGGCACTTCAGAGGGCATGAAGGGGCAGTACAATTGTATGTGTGCACATGCCTGTTCATGCACGTGCCTGACTAAAATCCAGGAAAGTGGACAGACCTGTCAAAGGCCTCCTTTAATTTTTTGAAGTCTTCATTCAAAGCTGCCAGCTCCTTCTCCACCTGGGCACTCCTGAGCAGTGGACGCAGTTTGTAGAACAACATCATCCACGGCCAGGTCCTCACTGAGAAGAATGCTCTAATATTAAACTGGATCACCAGCACAGCATCCCTGAGAGGAAAAAAAATCCACACTGAGTAGGTGTCGGCGTAACTCAAAAACAATACAAGGAACTTAGAGTTAAAGATCACATTCATTCTAAAAAATGATTCAAGGGGTTAATGAATATAATTTGTATTTAAGAGCTTTTTAAGCATGAAAAAAATACTGTTTTCACATGTATGCATTTTAGTAGGTTGATAACTTCATCATCATAGCAGTCAGTCGGGGGCAACAATGACTGTTTCATTTTGGTCTGATCAGATTCCTCCACGCAGCTCTGTCCTTCGCCTCCCGCTGCCAGGAACTCCTGACGTTGTTAACCCGGGCGACATCCGAGCCGGTATGAGTTGATGAAGTTGGCAAAAATCAAAATAAGAAATATGACCTTCTTACAACAGCAAAAGATGTCAGGAAGAAGTGACTTTATTATACCAGAAGTACTTCAAGCTCTGTGCATATATCAAACTGATTACCCTGATATGGCTTCATTGTCACTGCAGTTTAGTTTTATTTTACATTTAGTTTATAAGCACTTCACTAGACATGTGAGAAGCTTAGCTGATACAAATGGCAGCTACTTTTAATTCTCTCAAAAATATCGCAGCCTTCTGAGTGAATGTAGGCCACAAGGGGTAATGTGAAATGGTAAATGATTTCCTTACGTAGAGTGTCAGTTGTGTTGACTGCTATTCATATAGATAGATAGATCGATAGATCGATAGATAGATAGATGTACTTTACTGATCCAAAACTGGGAAATTGCAGTGTAACAGCAGCATGACAGTAGACAACCAAACGACAGAAACACACACATGACAGACAAAGGGATTACCCATGGAAAGTAAAACTAGCACTACTATAAAAGCCTATATACATCATAGCTGAATAGATGGTGACCCGTATAACACATGGATCATACCTGCTGCACAATGCAGGACAATCAGGAGCAGAGTGAAATGTGACGTGCCAGTTAGACTGTAAGGTGCAGTGTGGCAACATTGTTATGACCAGCATAATAATAATAATAATAATGCATCAGATTTATATAGCACTTTATCATAGACACTCAAAGACGCTTTACAAGTAGATACATTATTCATTCACTCCAGACAGACAATGGTAGTGGCAAGCTACTACTGTAGCCACAGCTGCCCTGGGGGAAGCTGACGGAAACGTGGCTGCCAATCCGCGCCAACGGCCTCTCCGGCCACCACCGAACATTTATACATTTATACACATTCATACCCAGTGTTATGGGCACTGAAGGCAATGCGGGTGAAGTGTCTTGCCCAGGGACACAACGGCAGGATATCTGGGGAGAGTGGGATTCGAACCACCAACCATCGGGTTATTAGACGACCTGCTCTACCTCCTGAGCCCAGCATACAACATCATAGTGAGTTATTGTACAGTGAAATGGCATGTGGCAGGAAAGATTTCCTGTACCTAGCCATTCGACAGCGAAGCTGTAGTAGTCTGCTGGAGAAAATGCTTTGCTGTCTGTCCAGTGTGTGGTGGAGGGGGTGATCAGGACTGTCCATGATGGATCGCAGTTTATTTAGTGTTCTCCTCTCCACCACTGTCTCAAACGTCTCCGGCCTGAGACTAATTACAGAGCCAGCCCTCTTGATAATCTTGTCAAGTCTGTTGGTGTTGCTGGCCCTGACACTGCTACCCCAACAGACAGCAGCAAAGAAGATGGCGCTGGCGACAGTGGTCTGGTAGAAAAGCTCCAGCATCCTGCTGCACACGTTGAAGGATCTCAGCTTCCTCAGGAAGTAGAGTCTGCTCATCCCCTTCTTGTGCACAGCATCGGTGTTGGATCCCCAGTCTAGCCTGTTGCTGATCCTGACACCCAGATATGTCCTCAACCACCCCCACATGCTCATCCCTAATCTGCAATGGCTGAGAAGGCGTCCTCTTCTTCCTGAAGTCAATCACCATCTCTCTAGTCTTGCTGACATTCAGCCTCAGGTGATTCTGCTCTGTCCACTCCAAAAATCTGTCTACCAGTGCCCTGTACTCCCCCTCCTGTCCCCCTCTTATACACCCCACAAGAGCTAAGTCGTTAGAGAATTTCTGCAGGTGGCATGACTCAGTGTTGTACTGAAAGTCAGTGGTGTATAAGGTGAAGACAAAAGGAGACAGCACAGTCCCCTGTGGAGCTCCCGTATCACTAACCACCATGCCAGACAAGACACTGCCCAGCTGCACAAACTGTGGCCTGCCTGTCAAGTAGTCAGTAATCCAGGAGATCATAGAGCTGTCGACCCCCATCACTTGCAGCTTCTCACCCAGCAGCAGTGGCTGGATGGTGTTAAAGGCACTGGAGAAATCAAAAAATGTGATTCTCACAGTGTCTCCTCCACCATCCAGGTGCAGATGGGCTCGTTGCAGCAGATAGATGACAGCGTCTTCAACTCCTAAATGGGGCTGATATGCAAACTGCAGAGAGTCCAGTCACTTCTTCACCTGCGGCCTCAGGTGGGCTAAGACCAGTCTCTCCAGGACCTTCATCACATGAGATGTGAGGACAACTGGTTGATAGTCATTCAGGTCTGATGGAGATGACTTCTTGGGGACAGGAACCAGGCAGGATGTCTTCCACAGGACCGGTACTCTCTCCAGACTCAGGTTCAGGTTGTACAGGTGTTTCAGTACTGGAGCTAGCTGGTTGGCACAGGTCCTCAGGATCCTGCCAGAGATGCCATGAGGGCCCGCCGCCTTCCACTGACGGAGTCTCTCCAGCTGTTTCTTAACCTGGCCTGTAGTCACAGTGACATGAGGGAGGGGCCTGGTGTCCCCTGAGAAGGAGGAGTGAGGTGAGGGGGGAGATGGAGAGAGGTGCTGTACAGGAGGGTGGGGGGGTCTGGCTGTGTTGTGGGGGTGATAGACTGTGAGTTGAACCTATTAAAAAACAGATTCAGTTCATCAGCTCTCTCCTGGCCCCCCGATGTCTGCCTGACTCTCCCCTTGCACCCAGTTATTTGTTTCATTCCCACCCACACATCTTTAGTGTTGTTTTGCCTGAGTTTATTCTCCAACTTCCTCCTATAATTGTCCTTGCACCTCCTCAGCATCTCTCTCAGCTCATGCTGCACTCCCCTCAACTTCTCCTTGTCTCCGGACCTTAAAGCTCTCTTCTTTTTGTTCAGAAGTGCTTTCAGGTCACTCGTGACCCATGGTCTGTTGTTGGCTAAGCAGTGTACGGTCTGAGCTGGCATGGTTGTGTCTTCACAGAATCTGACGTGTTCTGTGATGCAGTCGGTCATATTGTCTATGTCCACCCCATGTGGTTCACAGAGTGCGCCCCAGTCTGTTGTCTCAAAGCAGTCCTGCAGTGCATCAGCAGCCTCCTGTGTCCACCTTCTCACAGTCCGTGTATAAGCAAGCTGCCTTTGCACAAGGGGAACATACTTGGGTGATAACATGACCATGCAGTGATCCGATTAGCCAGTAGAGGGGTAGAGCTGTGGCACTATATGCATCTCTTGCATTGGCATACAGTAAATCCAGTGTATAGTTTTCTCTGGTGGGACAGTCAACAAACTGGTGAAAGTCTGGTAATGCTTTTCCCAGTGAGACATGATTAAAATCACCCGTGATGGTCATAAATGTGTCCGGGTGCTTCTCCAGTAATGTGGCCGTAGCGGAGCTGATGATGTCACAGCCCACTGTTGCGTCAGCTGATGGAGGGATGTAAACGATAATTACTCAGGCACACATCATTTCTTGTGGCATATAATAAGGCCGCATACTCACAGCCAGCAGTTCAATGTCCGAGCTGCAGCGTCGTCCCTTCACATAAATGTGTTCAGGATTACACCACCTTTCATTCACAAGAAGTGCTAATCCTCCTCTCTCTTTTTCCCGCTGCTTATCACATCTCTGTTCCCTCATATAGTCTTAAAGCCAAGTATCGCTACGTTAACATCTGGGATCTATGAGTGTAACCACGTCTCTGTGAAACGCATGATACTACACTCACAATAGTCCTTTTGCATCCTGACCACCGCTGTAAGCTCATCTGTTTTGTTTCCTAGCGATCGCACGTTCCCGGTGATGACCATCGGTACAGCTGGCTGATGCCTCCTCCTCCTCACCTTAGTTCCAGCCCTTCGCCCGTGGCGACTCCTCTTTAGCTCATCCGGGATGAGGGGCTTCACTCTGGGCAGCAGCACTGTTCTCCTCAGCGCAATCAGCTGGTCACGTGTGTAAACAATGCGTCCCCCCCCCATCCCTGTTGATCTCCATTGCTAAGAGAAACTAAGAAAGAAAAGAAAACTAAGAGAAAGACCAGGCTAAAATAGAAAAAACTTGGTCCAGTTGTTAATCTGAATCTTCCTACCGAGTCCTGGTTAATAAGAGACACACTATATACAGGAATAAGCAGATAGAAGCACAAAGACGCGAGAGAGTTGCTGCTGGTACAGCCGCCCTGCTTCCGGCGCCATAAAAAAAAAGTCAAAACTGTTTGTGATCACCATTACTGTGGTGGGATAGATCACCCTTAATTGCAGCATTTGCATACTTTGCCCTAGGGGGGATATGACTATGTTTCTGAAGAGTAGACCCACTTATTGTACGGCTCCTGTTTAGTAGTGTGCACACCAACAAATCCTCAGCGCCAGATGGACCATCCGCTTTTTTGCTCAAAAGCTGTGTGGAGGAACTGACGCCAGCATGGTGGCCTACATTTAAATGGTCTCAAGACACCCACATTGTTCCAGCTCTATGGAAGAATAGAAGAGATCAATAATAATACCAGTGCCCAAGAAACTCTGGGCCAGAGAGAATAATGACTTTCGACCTGTAGCTTTGACGTCCATTACAATGAAATGTTTTGAGAAACTTGCATCTCTGCTCAAACTGGAAGTACAACCCTTGTTAGATACATGCCAGTTTGCCCACAAACAGGAATGCAGTACTGAGGATGTAATTGTAACCATCGTGCACGTTATTTCCAAGAACCTTGAGGACACAGAAGCTTTTACTCAGATTTTATTTATTGATTTTAGTTCTGCATTTAATAGTGTACAACCCCACTTGCTTTTAGAGAAGCTGAAGGACATGAATGTTAATAGTATTTTTATTAAATGGTTTTATTCTTTTTCTAACTAATCGCACACAAGTGAAGGACAACGGTACAAAATGCTGGTCAACGGAATTAAATGCTGTGATGCAGGAGTCCCACAAGGCAGTGCTGTCTCTCCAGTACTTTTTATATTATTCATTTGTGCTCATACAGTGGTGTGAAAAAGTATTTACTCCCTTCCTGATTTCTCATTTTTTTTTATACATTTGTCACACTTAAATGTTTCAGATCATCAAACAAATTTAAATATTAGACAAAGGATAAGACAAGTTAACACAAAATGCAGTTTTTAAATGAAGGTGTTTATCATTAAGGGTTAAAAAAAATCTAAACCTGCATGGCCCTGTGTGAAAAAATGATTGCCCCACCCTGCCAAAACATAAATTAACTGTGGTTTATCACATCTTTGGAAAGTTGAGTTCAATTTCTCTAGCCACACCCAGGCCTGATTACTGCCACACCTGTTCTCATTCAAGAAATCACTTTAATAGGACCTGCTTGACAAAGTGAAGTAGACCAAAAGATCCTCAAAAGCTAGATGACATGCTGCAATCCAAAGAAATTCAGGAACAAATGAGAAAAAGTAATTGAGACCTATCAGTGTGGAAAAGGTTATAAAGCCATTTCTAAAGCTTTGGGACTCCATCGAACCACAGTGAGAGCCATTATCCACAAATGGTAAAAACATGGAACAGTGGTGAACCTTCCCAGGAGTGGCCAGCCGACCAAAATGACCCCAAGAGCACAGCGACGACTCATCCAAGAGGTCAGAAAAGACCCCACAACAACATCCAAAGAACTGCATCCCTCGCTTTCCTCAGTTAAGGTCAGTGTTCATGATTCCACCATAAGAAAGAGACTGGGCAAAAATGGCCTGCATGGCAGAGTTCCAAGATGAAAACTACTGCTGAGCAAAAAGAACACAAAGGCTTGTCTCAGTTTTGCCAGAAAACATCTTGATGATCCCCAAGATTTTTTGGAAAATACTCTGTGGGTATCTGTATCACCAGGCAGTAATAAAACAAGCTCAAAAAAATCTCAGAACACTCAATACACCCTCTATTTTTTGAATATTAACTTCTCCCATCAGGAAGAAGATACAGTGGTGTGAAAAAGTGTTTGCCCCCTTCCTGATTCCTCTTTTTCTTGTATGTTTGTCACACTTAAATGTTTCAGCTCATCAAACAGATTTAAAAATTAGACAAACATATTTTTCCCCCTTAATATTATTAACATTATCAATATTATTAATAGGGGAAAAAACCCAAACCGACATGGCCCTGTGTGAAAAAGTGATTGCCCCTAAACCTAATAACTGGTTGGGCCACCCTTAGCAGCAACAACTACAATCAAGTGTTTGCAGTAACTGGCAATGAGTCTTTTACAGCACTGTGGAGGAATTTTGGCCCACTCATCTTTGGAGAACTGTTGTAATTCAGCCCCATTGGAGGGTTTTCGAGCATGAACCGCCTTTTTAAGGTCATGCCACAGCATTTCAATCAGATTCAGGTCAGGACTTTGATTAGGCCACTCTAAAGCCTTAATTTTGTTTTTCTTAAGCCATTCAGAGGTGGACTTGCTGGTGTGTTTTGGATCATTGTCCTGCTTCAGAACCCAAGTGCGCTTCAACTTGAGGCCACAAACAGATGGTCGGACATTCTCCTTCAGAATTTTTTCGTAGACAGCAGAATTCATGGCTCCATTTACCACAGCAAGTCTTCCAGGTCCTGAAGCAGCAAAACAGCCCCACACCATCACACTACCACCACTATATTTTACTGTTGGTATGGTGTTCCTTTTCTGAAATGCTGTGTTAGTTTTTACCGGTTGTAATGGGACACACACCTTCCAAAAAGTTCAACTTTTGTCTCATCAGTCCACAGAGTATTTTCCCAAAGTCTTGGGGATCATCAAGATGTTTTCTGGCAAAAGTGAGACGAGCCTTTATGTTCTTTTTGCTCAGCAGTGGTTTTCATCTTGGAACTCTGTCATGCAGGCCATTTTTGCCCAGTCTCTTTCTTATGGTGGAGTCATGAACACTGACCTTAACTGCGGTAAGTGAGGCCTGCAGTTCTTTGGATGTTGTTGTAGGGTCTTTTGTGACCTCTTGGATGAGTCGTCGCTGCACTCTTGAAGTAATTTTGGTCAGCTGGCCACTACTGGGAAGGTTCACCACTGTTCCATGTTTTTGCCATTTGGGGATAATGGCTCTCACTGTGGTTTGCTGGAGTCCCAAAGCTTTAGAAATGGATAGAAAATTGAACTCAGCTTTCCAAAGATGTGATAAACCACAGTTAATTTCACAAGGGCACAATCACTTTTTCACACAGGGTCATGTAGGTTTGGAATTTTTTACCCTTAACAATAAACACCTTCATGTAAAAGCTACTTTACTAACTACTGCTTTACTTGTGTTCTTTGTCTAATATTTAAATTTGTTTCATGGTCCGAAACGGGCAGTGGTTAGCACTGCGGCAGCATATAATAAGCATGTCATCCATAAATATACAACAAAAATAGTTTTACAGCATCTAGAATTCACCAGGAGCGGCGGCGGAGTGGTTAGCACTGTGGCAGCACAGCAACTCACCCTTGGCCTGGGGATCCTGGGTTCAATCCCAGCCCCCGACCAACAGTGATCTATGTGGAGTTTGCATGTTCTCCCCGTGTTTGCATGGGTTTACTCCGGGATTTCTCCGGTTTCCTCCCACATGCCAAAAACATGCAAGTTAGGTTAAATGGCATCAAAACTGGGGATTCTAAATTGTCCTTAGGTATGAATGTGAGAGTGAATGGTTGTCTGTCTCTCTGTGTTGGCCCTGCGATGGACTGGCGATCTGTCCAGGGTGTACCCTGCCTCTCGCCCAAAGATGCTGGGATAGGCTCCAGCCCCCCCACAACCCGAAAAGGATTAAGCAGAAGAAGATGAATGACTGAATGAAACAGAGGCATACAGTAATCAGTTAGTGTGTCTGTTTGTGGCTGTGTGGGTGTGTGTATCTGTCTGTCTGCCTCTCTGTTTCAGCTCACCCAGTCAAAATTAAGTGGAACTAAAGGCTTCTATCATTGTATCGCCATATTTTCTTGACTTTTAATTTGCCAGAATTGCGAGATAAGGCTTTGTTTTTGAAATAAACACAAATTTAACTCACCATTTCTGTCAATGTAGCCGCAAAAACAGGAAATGTAATAACTATGCTGGGCTAGTAGAGGTCAGAGTGCCACTTTTTTTACAGCAGCCCACGCTACCATGCCACAGGCACTGAGGCACAGCACCTTGGTGCTTTTTATTTATGGAAAGTTTTTTGTTATTACTGTGAAGCAGTTTTTATTCTGGGATGATTTTTTTGAACTTGCAATGGATGTTGCACTATGTCCAAGACAAATTTCCCTTAGGGGACAATAAAGTTTACTTGACTTGTGGCAACACAAAATTTTACTTTTTATGTTTATAGTTTATATAAAGGATTATGTTTTGGAATACCTAGACAACATTAGAGCCCTGTCACACTCTGAGCCACATTAACCGCCACATTCATATTTAAGAAAATACGAAAGAGAAACAGGGCCACACCCTAAGATTCTTTCATTCATTCATTCATTCATTTTATTTCTGTCAAACTATAACAAGACAAAAAAGAAAAGGAAAGAGAAACAGACAACATATTTCAGACAGAAAGGGTGTAGCAGAAGTTTAAGGTTGGCAATAATACTATAGCCGATCTTAAACTCATAATACACCAAAATAAAACAGTATTTTCTAATTATATTAATTTATACTAAATCAATCTTAACTAGCATACCCGTGCATGCCCGTAGAAACCAAGTACAGTATAAGCAAGTATTTCTGCACGCCCGTAGAAAGCAAGTGTAAGCATGCATTTCTGCATGCCCGTAGAAAGTTACTATTACCATGGCAACAGTAACCATGGTGATGCATGCCTTTGAGCTCTGACATGGTTACCATGGCAATAGTCGCCATGCTGAAACCTGCCTTTGATCTTTGACATCACCACTCATACAGAGGAAAAATGACATTTTCACCGAAGCAAGAAAGAGGTTAAAGACTGTTGCTAAAAACATCTGCTTGAAAACTGCATAGCTAACTTATTTTTATTTTTTCATTTGAGAGAGCAGTCACAGTCTAAAGTTTTATTTATAAAAATACTTTCTTTTCTATCAGACAGTGAAAAGGTTGTTTTTACCTTAACATGTTTCGGCCACTTCTTGCAGCCTTCATCAGAAGGGTCATGTGATGAGCTGTTTCATCCGCTGTTTTATCCAGGTTTACCAGACAGCAGAGGACAGCTACGCCCCTTGCTGTCTGGTACCCTGTGGAGGACAGCATCCCAGGTGTGGGACAGGGTATAGGATCCCTCAGCCCTGTTGATGGTTCTTGGGGTCCGTTTTCCGATCTCGATGGCTTCCCTGATCCAACGGTGGTACTTGTTGATCTCTGTGCAGATGACGTTTGCCTTTTCCCAGCCCATGATATGATTTTCTCTTTTTTAATGGTTCAATATGGCAGATTTCCGGATAAAACAGCCAATGAAACATCTGACTGTCACAACAACATCACATGTCCCTTCTGATGAAGGCTGCAAGAAGTAGCCAAAACATGTTAAGGTAAAAACAACCTTTTCACTGTCTGATAGAAAAGAAAATATTTTTGTAATTATTTTAGAAGACAATATGAACCCTTTTGGATTAAAGTTTTATTTCTTTGATTTGATTTTATCATTAGTGTTAATATATGATGGCGACAAGTGGATGAAACTTCGAACCCTGAACTGAGACTTGCTGTTAAAACTGTGAAAAAGACTTTGGTTGATTACCAGCAAATAATCTTGTGATTGGGGCTCGGCGGAGGAACTAACCGAGGCAACAGTTGGACGGGAGCCGGATCGGAGTTAAAGTACAGCGGCGGTAGGAGACGGGGGCCAGTGGAGGAGCAGCCGGGGCCCCAGCTGGATAAGAACTGGAATCGGAGCCCAGTTACAGCAGCAGGGCTCGGTGGAGGAACTACCGAGGAAGACGGCAGTAGGTGGCGGGGCTCAGCGGAGGAACTACCAGGACCCCAGCTGGACAGAAGCAGGATCGGAGCTCAACTACAGCGGCGGTGGGCGGCGGGGCTTGGTGGAGGAGCTGCCGGCACCCCAGCTGGACAGGAGCTCAATTGCAGTGGTGGTAAGCAGCGGGACTAGCAGCAGAGGGGGCTAGCTGAGGCCCCAGCTGGATTTGAGGTTGGTCGGTCGGATCGGATACCGGCGACATCAGCAGAGATTGTTTTACTATCAACAGGTCAGTAAAAATGCCACCAAAGAAGGAGGAAATGGAAGAGATAAAAAAAAAAAAAAATCTCTGAATTTCTTGTCAGAAGAACTGACCAAAGTGGCTAGTCAACAGCTTAAACTATTAGCTAATGGAAGAAGTCCGAGAATTAAAATTAACAATTAAGGAAAAAGACAAAAAAATTGCAGACTTGGTGCGACGTGTCGAGGATCTTGAACAATATTCTCGTATGGATGATCTAATTATAAGTGGACTAGACATTAGATATCAATCATATGCCAATGTTACAGCAGGAATGAGAGGTGAGGAGGCTCCCCTGAGTGAATCAGTCTCCCTGGAAAACCAGGTGCTTCAGTTCCTTGAAAGCAGAAACATAAAGGTTGAAGTAAATGCAATTTCAGCCTGTCATACTTTACCCAGAAAAGATAATAAAACAAAGAAATCAATTGTGACGTGCTTTGTGAACAGAAGGGTAAAGAATGACATACTGAGGCAGGCCAGAAAGCTACGGGGAACAGAAGTCTACCTAAATGAACATTTAACAAAGACTAATGCTGAAATAGCACGGCAAGCACGGATGCTGAAAAGACAAAATAAGATACAGGCAACATGGACAAGAAATTGTAGAGTTTGGATCAAACTAAATGGAACACCTGAGGAAGCGAAGACCATGATAATCAGAGATCTTACTGACTTAAATACTGTAAATATAGATGAACACTGATTAAGAAAATTAAGAGACTATGATAATCCATATCCACACACACGGCAAGAATAGTTCTTTTGTGACATACCATGTCAATATACTTTAAAAAAACTAAACAAAACAAACAAAAAAACTTATGACTGACTTGAGTAGACATCGATTATCCCCAGTTGGAGGAAGTCATTTGACACAGAGAGAGGAAATTCAAACTCTGAAAATATGCCATTATGCTGAACATAAACTACAAGAGATGGAGAATGATATTGATCCTGATAACCACTTTTTCCAATAATATTCATAATCATTGTGAATACTACACTGAAAAGCAATTCAAAAGTCAAGTGCAACTAGATGGTCAACTATCAATAATACACTTCAACAGCAGAAGTCTTAACAAAAACTTTCCATAGATTCAGGACTATTTAAAACAGCAAGACAGAAAATTTACAGCTATCGCAGTCTCTGAAACTTGGCTTAATGAAGAGCAGGCTCCTCTGATGGCAATAGAGGGATATCAAATGTTTCATATTAACAGATCTCAAAAAAAGGGCGGTGGTGTTGCACTGTATATTGATGACCTGTATAGGTGTAAACTTGTAAATGGAATGTCCTTTGCACTACCAGGGATTCTGGAATGTGTTACTGTTGAGATTGACCAAGATAAAACAAAAAATCTAATTATAAGTTGTATATATAGAATGCCGGGAACTTGCATTGAGACATTCAGAGATAAATTAGCTGAGCTGTACAATAATATTACTAGTAAGAAAATGGCTGTAATTTGTGGAGATTTCAGTATTGATTTACTAAATCCATTTCAACAAAATGTAATTACAAAGTTCATGAATTCTATCTACAGTATGAGTCTATATCCCACAATAACACAACCCAGTAGAATCACAGTTCACACTGCTACACTTATTGATAACCTGTTTGTTAATATTATTGATAAGAAAATAGAAAGTGGATTATTGATAAATGATATAAGTGACCATTTGCCAATCTTTGCACTTATCCATGGCCACACGGGGGCCAATACAGAAAAAACTTTAAAATCTTTCAGATACAAATCACAAAATGCAATCAGTTCTTTTAAAGAAGACTTGCTGAAGCAAGACTGGACAAAAGTCTATGTATCAGATGTAAATGAAGCCTATGACACATTTATGAACATTGTAACCACTCTTTATGAAAAAAATTGTCCATTAGTAAAGAAAAAGCTAAAATATAAATTTGTCAACAAGCCATAGTTAACCAAAAGATTACAAAAGGCGTGTAAAAAGAAAAAAATTATTATATAAAGCTTTTCTAAAGAAAAGGACAAAAGAAGCAGAGCAGCGGTATAAAACATACAAAAATAAGTTAATATACACTACCGTTCAAAAGTTTGGGGTCACCCAGACAATTATTTTGTGTTTTCCATGAAAAGTCACACTTATTTACCACCATGAGTTGAAAAATGAATAGAAAATATAGTCAAGACATTGACAAGGTTAGAAATAATGATTTGTATTTGAAATAATAATTTTTTCCTTCAAACTTTGCTTTCGTCAAAGAATCCTCCATTTGCAGCAATTACAGCATTGCAGACCTAACCTGATTGCACAAGGGTTTTTTAATCATCCATTAGCCTTCTGACGCAATGAGCAAACACATTGTACCATTAGAACACTGGAGTGATAGTTGCTGGAAATGGGCCTCTATACACTTATCTAGATATTGCACCAAAAACCAGACATTTGCAGCTAGAATAGTCATTTACCACATTAGCAATGTATAGAGTGTATTTCTGATTAGTTTAAAGTTATCTTGATTGAAAGAAAGTGCTTTTCTTTCAAAAATAAGGAAATTTCTAAGTGACCCCAAACTTTTGAACGGTAGTGTATATAATGAGATGTAGTAAAAGAGACTATTACAGTAAAGAACTGGAGAAAAACAGAGACAATATTAAAAATACATGGACAATACTTAACAATATTCTTGGAAATAAAAATAGAAATACAAGCTACCCAAAAGTAAAACATCTACGGACTGTGATGGTATTGACATGCTCTTAGTCAAAACTATTATTGAATGCTTAATGAAACCACTGACGTAGATTTGTAACCTGTCTCTCCAAACAGGTATATTTCCCAATGCAATGAAAATAGCTAAAGTAATTCCGATATACAAGACGGGTGACAGAGGGGAATTTTCAAACTATAGACCAATTTCATTATTGCCACAATTTTCCAAGATACTTGAAAAAATATTCTGTGAGAGAATTGACAACTTCATAATGAAGAATAATTTATTGTGTGAGCAGCAATATTGGTTCAGACACAAGAGGACAACTGCATTTGCTCTAATAGAATTTATAGAAAAAATATCAACTGCCGTTGAAAATGAAGAGTATTCAGTTGGGGTATTCCTGGATCTTAAAAAAGCATTTGATACAGTGGATCATAATTTATTATTAAAGAAACTACAAAATTGGGGTATTGGGGGGTAGCACTGTCCTGGTTATGTAACTACTTAAAGAATAGATATCAGTATGTATGTGTTGGTAAGAAAAACTCACAGTTACTGAAGGTTACTTGTGGAGTCCCACAAGGTTTGGTTTTGGGGCCACTGTTATTCAATATGTATATAAATGATATATGTAAAGTCTCGGAAAAAATGGATTTAATATTGTTTGCCGATGACACTACGTTATTATGCAGTGGAAGCAATTTGGAACAACTTTTGGATACACTCGAAAAGGAATTAGGAGAGCTTAAACTGTGGTTTGATTCAAACAAATTAACACTCAATTTAAGTAAGACAAAATTTATAGTTTTTAACAACCATCACAACAACTTAGTATTTAAACTCAGTGTAAATGGTGTAGAGATTGAAAGGGTATCTGAAACTAAGTTTCTTGGAGTAATAATTGATAATAAACTGTGTTGGAAGTCACATATTAATTATATTAAAGGTAAAATATCTAAATCAATTGCAATACTACACAGAGTGAAATATTTGTTGAATCAACCCACATTATATACTTTGTATCATTCATTAATACTCCCATACATGACATATTGTACTTAAGTATGGGGAAATACATATAAAGCAAACATATATCCAGTCTTTATGCTTCAGAAGAGAGCTATTAGAATAATAAACAAAGCTGCTTACAGGGAACCAACAAACCCACTTTTTCTTAAATTAAAAGCTCTCAAGTTGAAAGATCTAGTTGACTTTAAAACTGCAGTAATTATGTTTAAAGTAAAGACTCTATCACTGCCCGCAAATATCCAAAAGTTGTTCCAAATAAGGGAGAAACAATATCATTTCAGAGGAACATGTGTATTTCAAAAACCTTCAGTGAGAACTACCACCAAGCAACACTGTGTTTCAGTGCAAGGAGTCAGATTGTGGAACGCTTTTGGACCTGAATTAAAATCATGTACAACGCTTGGACAATTTAAACAAAAACTAAAGGAAGAAATACTCCAAACATATATACAAGATGACATGTAAAATCACATAAGGATTGTCATATCCAGTCTGTGTTGTGTTGTTGCTTAGTTTTTTTTGTCACGTTTTGTCTTAGCTTTGTTCTGAATTGTAATTGCTCTTGTTTTGTTTTTCTTTTGAATTCTTGGATGGAATATGGGTGGGCAATATAAGCTGCGGCTTCAGCCATCACCCATTTCGAATAACTTATGTTGAACTGTATAATCAGAGGAATTATTATTTGATTTGACCGTGTTGGATTTTTTTCCCCCTTTGTTATATTGTTCTGTTTCTTTTTTTAATCTTTACTTTTAATCTATCCGAAATAAAGATTCATTCATTCACATCTGATAATCTTTTAATCAAAAGTTTTTGTGGGTTTTGATCATTACCTTTAGTGAGTGAGGCTGTTTCCTGGTGTGTTTTTTTTTTTTTTGCAGAGTGGAGCTCCAGCCGCTAGGAAAAAGTGAAATATATAATTCCACTCTAACAAGTGGACATAAAACCCACCTGTTGAATAAAGGTTCAGAGATAACTATTCAAATTGTATAGAACACTTTTTTTCATTAGCATCAGCTATTTTTTCAACAAAATCTATTATAGCCATGGCATTCCTATTTTCCCTAAAGCCAAACTCTTGTTCATGGAGAACTTTTAGTTTTTGTTTTTTTGGGGGGGTTTTTTGGCACTTTTTTGGGATTGCCACAGCGGATACGCAATATAAGGTGATGATAATCTCTGATATGTACAATGATAAGTGAAAGTGATAGAACTGATTTATTCATAGATTCATAGCTTTAATATGACATTACCAGAGTTGCCAACTTTTCTGAAAAGCTTGGAGTGAGATTTAGAAGGAATTGTGCACTGGGGAGACTGGGAGGAAGGGGTGGAGTGAGTGTGCAGGCATGCAATACACATACAGTAAAGTTATTTTTTTTCCAGTAAATACACTTCTTTACTTAAGAATAAGGTTTAGAAAATGTTCAGTTTTCTTTAAGCTGCCTTCAGAGTTCTTATTGTGGAAAAATCTAAAGAAAGTGAATAGCTGCAATTCTTCTGCACTGTGTATACATCTGTGTACATTCATCTACTGCTTTGGCTAACCAGTTCTTATTATCTATTAACTATTGTTCTGAGTGCTGCTATCCCTTTGTTGCTGTAATCCTGGAATTTCCCCATTGTGGGACTAATAAAGGCTTATCTTATCTTATAATATTGACAGTAATTCGCTCATTTTGCAGTGAGAAATAGTTTGTGAAGTGAGAGAGGGAAGCTGCAGGGGGTAATTCATATTCATTAGAGCTGAAAATTATGTAAATATAGTGCAATATTGTGGAATAATTGGTTGTACAAACACTGGTGGGAAGGAGAAAGTGTTGTTTTATCGATTACCTGCAATTATTTTGAACCAAGGTGAGTCAACTCAGGAACTATCAGAGAAACGGAGGAGAAATTTGGCTTTGTTCTATTAACCCTTTAACTGCCCAGATTAAATGGACGGGTCGTGCACCCCAGTGGCACAGCGCAGCAACTGCACGTGTCAACTTATTGACTGAGTTATGTAATTTATATAGCTGCCGCAACATTATGCAAATTAGATGCGTAAATTTATTCCTATCTGAAACTTTGGATCATATTCTACATCAGGGGTGTCCAACCATGTGCCATGGAGAGCCAATACCCTGCAGGTTTTCTCTTCTACCCAGTCTCTTCAGCAGGTGTTTTCACTTATCAGCAATCAGTGGGAAGAAGTTCACTGAAATCTGCTGTTGAAGACACTGGTTGGAGGTAAAACCTGCAGGGTCTTGGCTCTCCATGGCACATGGTTGGACACCCCTGTTCTACATCTTTCTAAATGGCAATAAGCCATTATCTCTTGTAACTTTCAAGTTATAGCCTTGGAAATCTGAACTATTTTATTGACAATTTTTTTTACCACTCTTGACTACTAGGGGGGCCTTGAGTTGCCTTGCATTGCCCCAGGCACCATATGGCACCTAGGGCAGTTAAAGGGTATTAGTAGAGCTGACATGGCTCCTTCCTTGTATTCCAACTTGCGGATGCTCTGACCATTTTGTAATAGGTTTGTAGAAATAATTGACTAATAATATTGTTGAAGAGTCTGTGATGCCCTGTCAACATTTTCACAGATTCACCTGCTCTCTGTTTTTATTTTATTTATTCATTTATTTATCAGGGACAATGCAATGAAACATAATGGTCATATAAAATATCTGATGTTCTGCACAAAGAGTATTTAGCATTAAGCTAGTTTGCAACTCCTGTCCCTGGTTGGACTTTTCAAGAAGAAATACAAGTAAAAAGTAAAAATACAAGTAAAAAGCAACAACAAATAAAGATGGTATGAACAAGCAGCATAAGAACCTAATATACATCCGTCCAACACAACACAAACACCAAATAACACATTAACTGGGCTTAAGGTTTTCCGGCACCAAGCCAAACTTCCGGCATGTGCTGTTTGGCTGTGGATAAAAATGATACTCCTATAAAAACAAAAGATTTACTTCCCATTTCTGAATGAAGAGCCACTTTTGTGCAAGTGGAGTTGCCATAGCTAGCGATCCAAGATGGCAGACCATATTGCGCTTGTGCTCTCCTAATCGGGTAGTGACAGCGCAAGAGTGAGTGACTGGAGACGTGAGTGTTTCATCCTTCAACGTACACAAAACCTTTCATACATGCCTTTCATGCATTTAGTATGATCGAGAGTAAGTTTTTGAAGCCTGGGGAAGATGTCCTAATTGACAAAGGACTTAAAAACTAGTGGCGCTGGGCATGGATCGAACAAATGGGCAGAGACAGTAAGCCTTTTGGTAGCTGGTGTAAAAAAAATTAGAGAACCAGGTGCCTGTTTCTGCATGTTGTGCTTGAAAAAGCTCATGTATGCAACTAGCGGTAAAAAAGTGTTACCACATCACAACCTAGATCTGGCCATAGAGCAGCTGTCCGTGCTCTACAACACACAACACAATTGCCCGGAGCAACAACCATCTCAGACGTACCAGCATCAATGACTGACGGTGTTTGTGACATGAAAATATGCCTGTGCACTTTCATTGCAGAACACGGTTTGTCATTCATCATTTCTCAACCGCTAGTAAATCTGTGTAAAAAAAACTGGCTCAAGAAAAAAATGCCTTAGCAAAATTGTCCATTTCAAATCAGTATGCCAGTTATGTAAACGCACATGGCATAGCACCAGAATTTAAAAAAAAATGTATGTTAGAGAAGCTCAGAAACTGCATGTTTTCACTGAACATTGATGAAGCTTCGAGCCAGTGCATGGACAAAATTTCAAATGTCCTTGTTCGCTTTTATGATGATGACACGACCAGAGAAACAACCCAACATTTGGCAAGCAGGAAAGTTAATATTGCCAGTGCCTCAGCACTTACGGTGGAATTAAAAAATGTCCTGCAGTCTTATGGTGTTGAATGGAAACAAGTCACCAGTATTCTACTGGTGAATTAAACATAAAGAAGGAAATACACAAAGCCAGATTACTACAGAAAACTACTGTCCCTGGTTGGACTTTTCAAGAAGAAATACAAGTAAAAAGAAAAAATACTAGTAAAGCAACAACAAATAAAGACAGTATAAACAAGCAGCATAGGAACCTAATACACATTCACCCAACACAACACAAACAAACACCAAATAACACATTAAAAGTCTGACCTTGCTAACATCACAAGTCTTAGGTGTGGGTACATTTTTGTTTTGCCTTCAGCCAGTTGTTAACCTTTACTGTGAATGTTTTGAAACCTGTTGTTAGTTTAATTTCATTTGGCATTGTGTTCCAGATGTGACTATCCTTTATCGAGAAAGCTGTCTTTCCAAATGTGGTTCTGCGATGGGATATTTTACAGTTATTGCTGTTAGAACTCCTGGTGACTCTGCTGTCGTCCTGTCTTTGGATGAAACCACAGAGTGGCTCTGTGGCTGATTTATTCATACATTTGAAGACTAATTTCAGAAAATAGAGATTGGTGAAGCTTTCAAAACTCAATAAATTATATTTTTTTTAGTATATGACAATAATGCCAGCGAACTGGCTTTTTATCCATGATTTTCAAGGCTTGATTATATAATGAACCTATGTGTTTTATTATAGAGGGAGCTGCCTGAGCCCAAACTGCAAGACAGTATAAAATATGGGAGAAGATCATTGCATGCATGTACAGTAGGGCTGCCTGTTTTGGTACGTGATTTCTGATTAATTTAAAGCAGTTCAGACTTTTTTTGATGGTTTTTGAAATTTTCTTTATGTGGTGATTGAATTTGAGTTGAAGGACTAGTGCAACTCCAAGGTATTTGAATTCTGTGACTGAACTGATTTCTTGATTATGTATGTTAACTTTAAAACATTGCTGGTTAGATTTCCTAATTGAGAAACACATAGAGCCCTATTTTGACAGTCATCCACACACTTTTCAGACAGACCTTCTGCTGTACGGCAGTGTTTTTGTTAGTTTCTGTCAGTGCATTGTCTGTTTTTTACACCTTGAGTCACGCTATCAAATTACCAGTAGACAGTGCGCTCACTATGGTGCTCGCAGGCCAAAGACCATTTCAAAGAGGTGTGATGGCATGCAGTCTAATGTGTATTACTATTATAGTGCATTCCATGAGAATCTGCTTTTGATCAGGAAAAAGGAGGTCTATCGTCAGAAGCGCATTGTTTAACGATATTTCAGTGGCATGTTTTGAAATCACACAGCTCTGGAGCTCATGACGAGCATGCGCTGATCTTATTTTAATAGAGAGAGTTGTCACCGTCATCACATAATTGCCTGTTATTTTAATTATATGATGATCACACACTAGTTTTTTTTTTTTTATTCAATCCACACTCATTTTAATTTCGGACTTACTGTTGGAGTCTATAGATTAGGCATTAATGTAGGATTTTTTTTTTTTTTTTAGGGAAATGAGTGAATGAACAGGGAGCATGTGTGCCAGTGTGTTCCAATGTGATGCGCACACGGGTGGGGGGGAGTTTTCATTTTCATCATGGACTTATTAGGCATTAATGTGCTTATTTTTAGGGGAATAAATGAATGAACAAGGAATGTGCAGCATTTTACTTTTCCTTGCAACTCCCCAGAAAGACAGGAGATGGGTCCACATCTGCCTCGGCCATGCACCCTGGGTTTCCTGCCCAGCAAGCTTCCCAACAGCCACCTGTCAGACCCTGGCAGAGGCTGCTGAGAGTGGGCTCGCTTCATGGTGGGGGCCGGTGGCAGATGGGAAGCTGTGCCAGATCACCTGCTTTCCGAAAAAAGGAAAGGAGGACACAATGGCACAGACCAGCTTCTGTGCCATCGTCAATGAAAGTTTATGAAACTTAATGAAAGTTTGCAGAGGCATCATCCTCTTTTCCTGAAGTTTCAAACCCATTCATGTCTGTGTGTTCCATCTGTGCACACTTCATGTATTTATTTTATTTTATTTATTGGTTTATTTGACAGAGACATTGTATATTAATTCACATTACTGTAAAATGCACCAGAATTAGCCAAAATGGCTTCATCTGCAGTCCCTGAACAGATGTTACATTGTCATCCTAAAAAATATGGCAAGATTACATTATTATTTACAAAGACCATTAAACTATTCATTTGATTTTTCAGCCAATTTTTCACTATTTGGTGTATCTAACATAACTAACTGGGCATCAACTGTGACCGTCTTCCTTATTACCAAGCAGCATTACTATCGCATGCATTTTGACTCACACATGTGGGCTTTGGTCAGCGCAAAACCTGTTTTAAACCATCATGATCACAGTTCACTTTAGATAATGCGCCTCTTTGCATTAAAGGGATGGACAGGAGCACTTTAGATTGGATTATTTAAAACACACCCCTGAATGATTAGACCGGCCTCTTTGCGTCATGCACCAGCGGAAAGTTCATTTTTATGCTGTTTTGATAAAGAAATGAACTTGGAAACACCCATAAATGCATTCGGCATCAGAGACAACTGTTCAACCGACCCCATCATTGTAATACAGCCCATAGACACTGTTTTTTAAGGTTCAACATTAAATAATTTTGAAAGAGCCACTCTTGGACATCAACCATAAATTTAGATAGGATGTCAGCAGCCTTTTGTCGGTGTCTTAACAGTCATATATATCACTGCATCATCTGCATAAAGTTGGCATGTTGCAAGCAAAAAGTTTAACGGCAGGTCATTAATGAAGAGACTGAAAATTGTATTTTGTGAATAAAGTGGGGGGGGGGTTTCAAAATACTATTTGACTTTTTTCCTAGAAATTTAGACTTTATTCTCAAAATTCAAAACATTTTTTATTATTTTTAACGTGGCCCTTATACTCCTTCATAAAAAATTGTAATAATGGTCATGGAATTTATTTTGTAAATCTCTCTTTGAGGCTTGTTTTCAGTCATTCGTATGATGGTTGTTGTACTGACCTATGCATTATCATCTTATCTCGTTCCATCCTCATCAGCTTCCCTCTGCACATGGCCTGAATGGTGGTGAGAATCCGAGACAGTTGCTCGTCCCTCATGTCCTCCAACTGACCCAACAGACCTGCCTTGAAAAACACCTGAGGGGGAGGAAGAGGAGAAGGAGCAGGGGTAAGTATGATGCTGCGGAAGTGTAAGTAGGATGTGACATGAGTTTGCCTGACCTTAGTGTGTCCAAACTTGTACTGGGTGTGGTCTATGTCGAGAGATGCCAGCAGTTTCTCCACAGCCTTCCTGCTGTCCACAAACATGTCCTCCGGAACTGCAGGGGGATTCAAGATGCGATACCTGCGCAAGAGAAGATTACTGAAATTCAAGCAGGAGGTTCTTAATTTAAGAAAGAGGCAGGTAAACTCAACATGTGGAACACAGGCTTGTTTATGTCAGAAGAAATATTTTCAAAAGCATTTGAAAAATATTATCTTATTTGGAACTGTAAATGATAATTGAATTAAATTGGATTGTTGAAACTCATCTGCTCCAGCACCTAGCAACAGCTAAGCTAGCAAACCGGTTTAGGACTCACCGCTGTTTAAATTCAGCATACAGGATACGGTTTGGAAAGCCCTTCCTGCAAATCCTGATCCCCTCAAGGACTCCATTGCACCTCAGCTGGTGGAGAACCAGGAATGGATCTATCAAACCTGAGGTAAAAAAAAACAGCAGGGAGATCACAAAAACAAAACACAAAGAGAATCTCTGCTAACCTTACAGAAGAAGAAGCTTTATTTGGCTTTTACAGCCTCCACAGAACCTATATTTAGATATTTTATTGAAGGGAGTCAACTCTAATGATAAAGAAATCAATGTTAAAATAAATTTTATGTATGCATTTACGAAGAGAAACTAGATCACAATGATTACAGTTAACTTCACATTACACACTATATAACCATTATAATGTTTCAATAGACAGCAGTGTTTACCTGGATTCTTGGACTCATTTGGGATAATGCAGCGGACAAAGTGAGGCTGAGTGCTGCGGAGGTTAGCCATCAGTTTGTTAAGGTTTTCCTGTAAACACACATGTCCTTTAGAGTGTGTGGGTGAGGGGAAAATGGCTACGTCTTAAGGCCTGTACATACTCCACAAGAACAGAGAATTATTTTCCTTTTCTTGAAGTGGCAAGAACAAGAACAAAGTTCTTTCTGGCCAGGATGTTTCATACTTCAAAAGAAACTCAAGTGCGGAACTCCTTGGAAATTCACATTTCTGACCAAACACACAATAGTTGTCAGACAGCACACAAGAAAAAGTTCTACTCAGATGAGGTGTCAAGAACAAGCTGCAAGAATTCCCAAACCAGCGCTACAAGAACAAAACAATGTCATTTTGTTCTTGCAGCGTTGGGAGAGAGAACAAATTTCCAATTTCTTGCAGAGCATGTATAGGCCTTTATTCATTCAGCATCATAACTGTTGCAAGAATGTTTACACAGTAGTAATTTCAGCTGAACGTTATCCATCATTTGGTAGTCTAACCTTGTGCAGCTGTGAGACCGTCTGGAAAGAAGCTGCTTTCTTCTTCCTGTGTTTGGTTTCAGCCTTCGGGTTGATAGCTAAAGCAATACCACAGGCAGAAAAGTTAGTAAGTTTATATTTAATCACTGATTTGATTTCTTTATCCTAATTATCTTATCTTGAAGTATGCAGGTCTGTTTTTTTTCTTTATTTTTTTCCATAGACTGTACAATATATAAATATGGACCAGTGTTTTTCAACTGGGACTCTAGGGTGCCGTCCAAGATGCAGTGGTAAACTGTCTAATTTCACTTAATTGGTCAACAAATTGCAAATAAGCTGCTGTTAATGTGTGCTGGGTGCCTGTAGTAGCTCTTCCGTGATAGTGGGTGGCAGTATGAATGGTACAGAGTGCATGTGCCATGTGGGGTTTGTTTTGATGATGTTGCTGTAATGCTCCAGAGCTGGTGCAAATAAACTTGCATCAAGAGCCTCTATGGTGTAGTGTGGAACTACAGGGGTTAACGAGAGCCGGTGTGGTGACACAGCCATCAAGGTGACATCATTACGCAGGACAGTTAAAAGGAGAGGATCGGCCATCTTGGGTATCTCTCAGCTCTCTCAATTCCAGGCTATACAGAACACAGTACACAGTCATAACCTGTACTGTATAACTAACAGTTGTTGTAATAAAGCTCTTGTTCCAACGCAGCTCAACTCTCTGTTGGTCATTCCGGGTTTCCGAACCTAACATATGGATGTATTTGGGTGACACAAGAGTCCAAGAGATTTAATGACAGTCAGACAGTTTGGGCTGGAGAAGCTGAGGAGGTTCTGCAGTTCCACAGAAATATTCTAACATCTCCACAGTTGTAGCGGTTACTAGTGCTACTGCCAGAAGAAACACCCTGGAGACACCCTGGCATACCAGACCTCCAAAGAGTCACGGAAAACAGGACTAAAGGAGCACACTACAGCCAACAAACTGCAAAATGGCACTTCTGTCGTGGATCGCTTGCCAAGCCACCAATGGCACAGCAGATGGCAACAGTGTATTTGTGTTGTATGTATTTGGAGAAATACAGCTTACTAAGTTTTGAAAGTTTCAAAATTTATAAATATGTTTGTATTGTATTTAAAGTACTTAATAGACTTGCATCGCTACCACTAAAAGAATTCATTAAACTAAAATCAGTAAATGTCACGTCTACTAGGGCCATAACCAGAAGGAACTGTGAAGTACCATTTAGATGTACTACTTTTGGTCAATTGGTTTTATCAGTCAGGGGTGCCAACATATGGAACGATATACCTCCTACAATAAGAGAACAGCCTACATATAGCACTTTGAAAACACATCTTAAACATTCAGTCAAATCAAATCAACATTGTGATCACTGAAATTAACTTCATTTTGTCTCACAGAGAATGATACACATATGTATGTGTCATGCTTTTTTGTTTGTAAGTTTTATATGTGGTGCATGCCTGCATATACAGTGGTGTGAAAAGTGTTTGCCTCCTTCCTGATTTCTCATTTTTTTGTATGTTTGTCACACTTAAATGTTTCAGATCATCAAACAAATTTAAATATTAGACAAAGATAGCACAAGTAAACACAAAATGCAGTTTTTAAATGAAGGTGTTTATTATTAAGGTTAAAAAAGATCCAAACCTACAAGGCCCTGTGTGGAAAAAGTGATTGCCCCCCCCATGCCAAAACATACATTAACTGTGGTTTATCACATCTTTGGAAAGCTGAGATCAATTTCTCTAGTTACACCCAGGCCTGATTACTGCCACACCTGTTCTCAATTAAGAAATTACTTAAATAGGACCTGCCTGACAAAGTGAAGGAGACCAAAAGATCCTCAAAAGCAAGACATCATGCTGTGATCCAAAGAAATTCAGGAACAAATGAGAAACAAAGTAATTGAGATTTATCAGTCTGGAAAAGGTTATAAAGCCATTTCTAAAGCTTTGGGACTCCAGCAAACCACAGTGAGAACCATCCATCCATCCATCCATCCATCTTCTACCGCTTTTCCGGAGGTCCGGGTCGCAGAGGCAGCAGTTCAAGCAGAGAAGCCCAGACTTCCCTCTCCCCAGCCACCTGCTCCAGCTCTTCAGAGGGGATACCAAGGCGTTCCCAGACCAGCTGGGAGACATAGTCTCTCCACCGAGTCCTGGGTCTGCCCCGGGGTCTCCTCCCAGTGGGACGTGCCCGAAACACCTCAAGTGGGAGGCGTCCAGGAGGCATCCTAATCAGATGCCCATACCACCTCAACTGACTCCTTTCAATGTGGAGGAGCAGCGGTTCTACTCTGAGCCTCTCCCGGATGACTGAGCGTGAGTCCAGCAATCCTACGGAGAAAGCTCATTTCAGCCGCTTGTATCCGCGATCTCGTTCTTTCGGTCATTACCCAAAGCTGGTGACCATAGGTGAGAGTAGGAACGTAGATTGACTGATAAATCGACAGCTTTGCCTTAGAACTAAGCTCCCTCTTCACCACAACAGACCGGTACAACGTCCGCATCACTGCAGATGCTGCTCCAATCCGTCTGTCGATCTCTCGCTCCATTCTCCCCTCACTCGTGAACAAGACCCCAAGATACTTAAACTCCTCCACTTGGGGCAGGAGCCTGTCCCCAACCCAGAGAGGACAATCCACCTTTTTCCGGCTGAGGACCATGGACTCGGACTTGGAGGTGCTGATTCTCATCCCAGCCGCTTCACACTCAGCGGCAAACCGTCCCAGCGAGAGCTGTAGGTCATTGCTGGATGAAGCCAACAGGACAACATCATCTGCAAACAACAGAGATGAGATCCTGTGGTCACCACAGTGAGAACCATTATCCACAAATGGCGAAAACATGGAACAGTGGTGAACCTTCCCAGGAGTGGCCGGCCGACCAAAAATACCCCCAGAGCGCACCAATAACTCATCCAAGAGGTCACAAAAGACCCCAAAACAACATCCAAAAAACTGCAAGCCTCACTCCAGATGCCCCCATAAGAAAGAGACTAGGCAAAAATGGCCTGCATGGCACAGTTCCAAGATGAAAACCACTGCTGAGCAAAACAAACAAAGGCTTGCCTCACTTTTGCCAGAAAACATCTTGACGATCCCCAAGACTTATGGGAAAATACTCTGTGGACTGACGAGACAAAAGTCAAACTTTTTGGAAGATGTGTGTCCCGTTACATCCAGCATAAAAGTAACACAGCATTTCAGAAAAAGGAACATCATACCAACAGTAAAATATGGTGGTGGTAGTGTGATGGTGTGGGGTTGTTTTGCTGCTTCAGGACCTGGAAGACTTGCTGTGGTAAATGGAACAATGAATTCTGCTGTCTACCAAAAAATCCTGAAGGAGAATGTCCGGCCATCTGTTCGTGACCTCAAGTTGAAGCGCACTTGTGTTGTGCAGCAGGACAATGATCCAAAATGCACCAGCAAGTCCACCTCTGAATGACTTAAGAAAAGCAAAATGAAGACTTTGGAGTGGCCTAGTCAAAGTCCTGACCTGAATCCGATTAAGATGCTGTGGCATGACCTTACAAAGGCGGTTCATGCTCGAAAACCCTCTAATGTAACTGAATTACAACAATTCTGCAAAGATGAGTGGGCCAAAATTCCTCCACAGTGCTGCAAAAGACTCATTGCCAGTTATCGCAAATGCTTGATTGCAGTTGTTGCTGCTAAATGTGGCCCAACCAGTTATTAGGTTTAGGGAGCAATCACTTTTTCACACAGGGCCATGTAGGTTTGGATTTTTTTCCCCTAATAATAAACACCTTCATTTAAAAACTGTATTTTGTGTTTACTTGTGTTATCTTTGTCTAATATTTAAATTTGTTTGATGATCTGAAACATTTAAGTGTGACAAACATTCAAAAAAAATGAAAAATCAGGAAGGGGCAAACACTTTTTCACACAACTGTGTGTATGTGGAGATGCATCACATCTTTATCTTTAATTTTATCTTATTTACTCTATTCTATAATATTCTTGTGTTTGGTCTTCATATGCTGTATTGAATGTACCTTTTTTCTTGATGGTCTGTTTCCCCTAAAGGTTTGGTCTTCTCCAGGTGGCAGGAATAGACCAACTCCTTTTGGAAAGAATTATTTATCTTCTTATATACAAATACTTGTTGTTAAACATACCATATACTGACTCTCATGTTCTGTCCCAATTATGCACCTAAGCAAATATGCACTTTGCAGATTATGCATTTTATAGTCCCACTTGTTGTTATGGTTGAATGTGTGTTGTCTGCATTGTTTGTCAGAATATGTGTTTTTTGTCTTGTGTTGTTGTTTAAATCACTCACTTACATGTAACGTATTTTTGGTTTTTTCACCTGCCAAAGGGACTGCTAACCAGCACATTTATGTCTGTTTTTTAACTGATGTTCATTAATGTGCACTGTCCCTTTTAAATAAATAAATAAATATATTAGGGGTCACCAACTGGTGGACGCCGGTCTGGATCTGGGCTCCGAGAATCCTCTGCCCGGACCTCGAAACCTTTTGATACAATTTTGGGGAAAGGGAGACTGTTTTCTTTTGGTGGTGACATAACGTTCGGCTCAGGAGACGCACACACACAGGCTCAGAGTAGTTCAAACCGTTTATTAACAACAGGGATGTTTGGGTGCGTGTCTGCGGAATGTTAATGTGTTGGTGGTGGCGTCTGCTTCGGACCCAGAGGCAGGAGACCGTTCAGCCGGCAACCCTATGGGAGAAATCAGACACAGGGTGATGAGCACACACCAACACAGGAGGAGAATAGGCGAGGGAGAGAAGCTTACTTGTTGGGACAGATGACTGGCGCTTCAAGGATGGAAGCCCGGGAGACAGCCACCTGCAGGGCTCGGTGCAGCAGCGAGGAGAGACGAGGGACGGGATAGTCCGCCGCCGAGGAATCCACCTGTGTACAGGGGAGCAGACTGGAGAGATGAGGTAAGCGATTTTCTTACCGGAGATGAGGATGCTGAAGAGAATGTGGTAGAAGCCCATGAAAGAGGAATGAAGTCTACGGCTTCAGGCCGACGCTCAGGGCGAGGCGGCTTTTATCCTTCGCCGCTGACGAGTAGCAGGTGCATGAGCAGGTGGCGCCGCTGATGAATGGCGCGGCGTGACAGTACTCCCCCCTCTAGCAGCGCCTCCTGGCGATGGCTTATCCGGGTGCGCTCGGTGGAAGTCCGCGATGAGCGATGGGTCCAACACAAACGACGGGGGCACCCACTGTCGATGCTCGGGCCCATAGCCCTCCCAGTCCACCAAGTATTGCAACCCACGACCCCGGCGCCGGGAGTCCAGGATGGAGGAGGCGGACCAGGCCGGATGGCCACCAATCATCCGGGGCGCGGGTTGCGCTGCAGGAGGAGGGCAAAGGGGGTCAGTAACCGCCAGTTTCACCTTCGACACGTGGAAAGTAGGATGAATGCGGAGGGAGGGGGGAATAGCCACACGCACAGCCACCGGGTTGATGATCCGGGTGATGGGGTAGGGACCCATGAAGCGCTGTGCCAGCTTTCTCCTCTCGCCTTTTAGAGTGACGTCCTGGGTGGAAATGTAAACAAGCTGCCCAACTCTGTACGCCGGGGCAGGTCTCCTACGCCGGTCCGCCACAGTCCTGTTGCGCTCCGCTGTGCGTAATAGCGCATGGCGCGCGGCAGCCCAGGTGGAGCGGAACTGCCTGAGATGGGCCCTAACTGACGGGACAGTTACTTCACTCTCCTGCTCCGGAAACAGCAGGGGGTCGTAACCCAGGGACGCTTTGAAGGGGGACATCCCTGTAGCAGAAGAGCGAGCGGTGTTGTGGGCATATTCAACCCAGGCAAGATGGTTGCTCCAGGACGTGGGTTTGGATCTGGACACACAGCGGAGCGCAGCCTCCAGCTCCTGGTTGGTCCTCTCACACTGCCCGTTGGATTGGGGGTGATGGCCGGAGGAGAGGCTCACCTTGGCTCCGATGGCGTTGCAGAAAGACCTCCAAACCTCAGATGAAAACTGGGGGCCCCGGTCCGAGACCACGTCCACCGGAATCCCATGCAGCCTGACCACGTGTTGGACGAGGAGGTCCGCCGTCTCCAGGGCAGTAGGGAGGCCTCGCAGGGGGACGAAGTGCACGGCCTTGGAGAAGCGGTCCACGATGGTCAGGATGGTGTCATAGGAGTTGGAGACGGGGAGTCCGGTGACGAAATCCAGTGCGATGTGCGACCAGGGCCTGCCAGGGACGGGCAGGGGCTGGAGCAGACCCGCTGGAGGGGCATTTCCCGACTTGCAGGTGGCACAGATTGGGCAAGCCCGGGCGTAGCGGGCTGCATCCCTCCGCAGGCCTGGCCACCAAAAGGACCGTTGGAGGAGATCTATCATCTGGGAGGTGCCAGGGTGACAGGTGAGCTTGGAGGTGTGGAGCCAGTGGATGACCTCTCCTCGGACCGCGGATGGCACGAACAGCCTCCCCTCCGGTCCGCCGCCAGGGTCAGGTTCCACCTCCTGTGCCTTCCGGATCTTGCTCTCGATGTCCCACGAGATGGCTCCCACGACGCACGACCTGGGCAGGATGGAGTGGGGCGCCTCCTCCGACTCCACGGGGGCGAACTGCCTGGAGAGGGCGTCAGGCAGGACGTTCTTAGAGCCAGGCCTGAAGGTGATGGAAAATTGAAACCTGGCGAAGAACAGGGACCAGCGCGCCTGGCGGGCGTTCAGGCGCTTGGCAGATCGTAAGTATTCCAAGTTCTTGTGGTCCGTGAGGACCACAAACGGCAGGTTCGCCCCCTCTAACCAGTGGCGCCACTCCTGCAGGGCGAGCTTGATGGCCAAGAGCTCTCTGTCCCCCACATCGTAGTTTCTCTCCGCTGGGGACAAGCGCCGGGAGAAGAAGGCGCACGGTCGCTTGGCGCCATCGTCCGGCGACCGCTGGGACAGCACTGCTCCCACTCCCGTGTCCGAAGCGTCTACCTCTACAATGCACTGCAATGCGGGGTCGACCTGGCGAAGGACCCGGGAGGAGGAGAATTCCGCCTTCAGCGCCTCAAAGGCGGCAGCGACCTCTTCGGTCCACCGGAACGGGACCTTCGGGGACGTGAGGCGGGTCAGTGGTCCAACGATGGCACTGAAGTTGGGGACAAAGCGGCGGTAGAAATTGGCGAAGCCAACAAATTGCTGCACCTGTTTCCGGGATGCAGGTGTGGGCCATTCCACCACCGCCTTTACCTTCTCTGGGTCGGGGAGCACCTTATCGTGGGCGATGATGAACCCCAGGAAGGACGTACTCCTGGCGTAAAATTCACACTTTTCTGCCTTAACGTACAGACGATTCTCCAGCAGCCTTTGGAGGACCCGCCTCACGTGGACCTGGTGCTCATCCCTGGACTTGGAGAAGATGAGAATATCGTCCAGGTAGACGAACACGAAAAGGCCAATGAAGTCCCGGAGGACGTCATTAATGAGGCGCTGGAAGACTGCAGGAGCGTTGGTCAACCCGAACGGCATCACCAGGTATTCAAAGTGGCCGTTCGGGGTACGGAAGGCCGTTTTCCACTCATCTCCCTCCCGGATCCGGACGAGGTGGTAAGCGTTGCGTAGGTCCAGCTTGGTGAACCAGGTCGCCCCCTGGAGGGAGTGGAAAGCAGTGTCCATGAGAGGCAGGGTGTAACGGTCCTTCTCCGTGATATTATTGAGGGCCCGGTAGTCGATACAAGGGCGGAGGGACCCATCCTTCTTTCCCACGAAGAAGAACCCTGCCCCCACGGGTGACAATGATGGGCGGATAATCCCAGCACTTAATGACTCCTTCAGGTAGGCGTTCATCGTCTCCTTCTCCGGCGCAGACAGGCTGTAAAGGCGACCAGAAGGTAAGGGAGCCCCCTGGCGGAGGTTGACGGCGCAGTCATAGGGCCGATGAGGGGGGAGAGACATAGCTTTCGCTTTGCTGAACACCATACCCAGGTCGTGAAATTCTGGGGGCACCAGAGACAGGTCCGGGGGTGCAGCGTCCGTCGCAGGGGGAGGAGCGGACGGAGAGCAGGCAGCGGACTGAAGGCAGGTGCCCATACAGAACGTACTCCATGCCGATATCCCAGCTGATTTCCAATCCAGGACCGGATTGTGAAGGCGGAGCCAGGGATACCCCAGGATGACGGGCGACACAGAGTTGGGAAGGACGTAAAAGGTCATCTCCTCCCGGTGGTTTCCCGAGATGATGACCGGTAGGGGGACAGTTTGATGTGTCACTCTCCCGAGGGTGGCACGGGAGAGGTGGATTAGGGAGATGGGAGTGTTGAGTGCCTGGCAGCGGATGCCCAATCGGGTTGCCAGGCTTTGTGAAATGAAGCTGCCTTCTGCGCCCGAATCCACCAGTGCGTGGGTGAGGTGCCCAGTGGGGTTATGGCAGAAACGGATGGGCAGCTTCAATTGAGTGAGTGATCCTAACCGATTGACATCCGCGAGGCTTCCAACAGTGACTCGCGGACCCCACCGACTGGCTTTCCGTGGACAACGCTCCACGGTGTGTTGGTCGCCTCCGCAATACATGCAGAGGCCCAACTCACGGCGGCGTTGTTTCTCCACAGGGGAAAGTTTAGTCCAGCCCGTCACCATCGGCTCCGACTCCTCGGGGCGCGATGCTGGCGGCGCCGCCAGGGGGCGAGCTTGGAACAGGTGCGGCGAGGCTCCACGAAGGCGAGAAGAAGAAGACCTCCGCCCCGAGGAGCGCTCGCGCAGCCTGTTATCCAAACTTATCGCTAAGGACGTCAGCTCCGCTAGCGTCCCAGGGATATCCCGACCAGCCAGTTCATCCCTCAGATCACTATTGAGGCTGCGGAGGAACAGGCCACAGAGGGAGCGTTCCTCCCAGCCCAATTCTTCCGCCGCTACCCGGAAGTCGACCGAGTGGTCAGCTGCCGACCGGCTTCCCTGCTGGAGAGCGAGAAGCCGATCGACCTGGACCGTTTCGGTTTGAGAATGGTCAAAGACCTCCAGAAAGCGCCTCACGAATTGGTCATAGGTGAGGGTGGCATAACTGGGCCTCGCCATTACGGCGTAGGTCCAAGTTAACGCACGCCCCTCCAGAAGATTCCCTAGGTAACCAATTCGGCTGTGATCCGAGGGAAAATCTCCGGGCACACGGTGGAACACGGACTCACACTGCATAATGAACCCCCGCGCTCCGCCGAGCTTACCGCTAAAGCGGGCGGGGGTCGGAATCGGCGTGAGCCGAACCGGTGCCACTGGAGCCGGCTGGACGGCCGCTGGAACAGCAGGAGCCGCGCCACCCTGGCGAGTCGGGAGGAACGGCTGTTGGGGGTCCAAGCGGTTCAATCGGTTAGTTAGTTCTAATAATTGATTAAGAACCACCTGTTGCTGATAAACAATCTGATCCACCCGAGCCTCGAGGATGGTAAACCGGTGTGCGAGCCCGCCATCTGCCGAGCCGCTCTGCTGAAGCCGTACTGACATAACGTTCGGCTCAGGAGACGCACACACACAGGCTCAGAGTAGTTCAAACCGTTTATTAACAACAGGGATGTTTGGGTGCGTGTCTGCGGAATGTTAATGTGTTGGTGGTGGCGTCTGCTTCGGACCCAGAGGCAGGAGACCGTTCAGCCGGCAACCCTATGGGAGAAATCAGACACAGGGTGATGAGCACACACCAACACAGGAGGAGAATAGGCGAGGGAGAGAAGCTTACTTGTTGGGACAGATGACTGGCGCTTCAAGGATGGAAGCCCGGGAGACAGCCACCTGCAGGGCTCGGTGCAGCAGCGAGGAGAGACGAGGGACGGGATAGTCCGCCGCCGAGGAATCCACCTGTGTACAGGGGAGCAGACTGGAGAGATGAGGTAAGCGATTTTCTTACCGGAGATGAGGATGCTGAAGAGAATGTGGTAGAAGCCCATGAAAGAGGAATGAAGTCTACGGCTTCAGGCCGACGCTCAGGGCGAGGCGGCTTTTATCCTTCGCCGCTGACGAGTAGCAGGTGCATGAGCAGGTGGCGCCGCTGATGAATGGCGCGGCGTGACAGGTGGGGGGAAAAAAATGTGGAAAAAGGGTAACTGAACTGCTGCATTGGCGACCACCCAATATATTATGGCACGAGCCCTTGGGCGCTCTCCTCCTGCTGCAGACACCCCTGTTCACTGTCCCACGAATGCCACTCTCTGCAGAGACTCTGTGGCTCCAACCGTTCCAGAGAATCAGGAGGTTGCAAAATCAGGTTTGCTGCAGGTGCCCCCACCACCACACACACACACACACACACACACACACACACACACACACACACACACACACACACACACACGGCCAAAAGCCAGGACATCCACCCTGGATAGACCGTTTCAGGTCTGTACCCACAAAAAGAAGCGCTGTTGTGAAATTGAATGCATTTACCTTCTTCCTCTATTCTGCAGAGAGTAGTCCATGCTGGGATGTAGAGGTGAAGTCACTGGTTATGGAGGCCCTTTTTGTAGCCTCCGATATCACTTAAAAAGTCTATAAAAGCTCTGTGTGTTATTGAACATAAAAAGTTCAACCTCCCCTTTCCCTGTAACCGTGGAGTTACAGCTTCATCCACGCTGTAACAGAGTTTACTGTTGAGATTTTTTATTTTTTTTTTAGAAATTTCAAGGAATTCTGTTGTGTGGAATTATACTTTGTGTCCTAGAATTATATTTTGGGTCCGTTTTTTGTCTTAGTTTGAAACAGTTTTTTTCTGCACTGAAAATATTGCATAGAGGTGGAGTTTTTGTGAAATTTTATTTTTTTTTAGATATTAATCTTTTTTTAAATGCAATACAATTTAGTTTGCCCTCATGGATCATCACCTTATTGTGGTGGGGGTTTTGCATGCCTTAGTGATCCCAGGAACTGTGTTGTCCAGGGCAATTTGCCTCTGGTAGGGTCACCCAAGATAAACTGGTCCTGAGTGAAAGGCCAGACTAAGAATGATCCAACAGACTCATGATGAATGTTACAACAAGGATTCACTGTACCTCACCCGGTATGGGGTTACCGGGGCCCCACCCTGGAGCCAGGCCTGGGGAAGGGGCTCGATGGCTAGTGCCTGGTGGCCGGGTTTCTGCCCATGGGACCCGGCCAGGCTCGGCCCAAAGTAGTTACATGGGTCACCCTCCAGTGGAGTCCAGTGGAGTCACCACCTGCTGGAGAGACCATAGGAGTCCGGTGCTATGTGGATCAGGTGGCGGTTGAAGGCAAACAGCTTGGCGGTCTGATCCCAAGCTTCCTAAACTGGCTTTTGGGATGTGGAATGTCACCTCTCTGATTGGGGAAGGAGCCTGACCTGGTGCATGAGGTTGAGCGATACCGGCTTGATATAGTTGGCTTCACCTCAACACACAGCTTTGGTTCTGGAACCAGTCTTCTGGAGAAGGGCTGGAGCTTGGCCTACTCTGGAGTTGCCCTGGGTGAGAGGCGACGAGCAGGGGTGAGAATTCTTGTAACCCCCTACCTTGCTGCCTCTATATTGGAGTTTTCCCCGGTGGATGATAGGGTTGTTTCCCTGTGCCTTTGGGTTGGGAAACGGGTCCTGACCATCATTTGTGCCTATGCACCAAGTGATGGTTCAGAGTACCCACCCTTTTTGGAGTCTCTGACTAGGGTGCTCCTCTTGAAGACTCCATTGTCCTACTGGGGGATTTCAATGCACACATGGGCAGCAACAGTGAAACCTGGAGGGGAGGTGATTAGGAGGAACAGCCTGCTCAATCTGAACCCGACTGGTGTTCAGTTATTGGACTTCTGTGCTAACCACAGTTTGTCCATAACAACCACCATGTTCAAGCATAAGAGTGTCCATATGTGCACCTGGCACCAGTACACCCTAGGTCGCAGGTCGATGATCGATTTTGTTATCCTGTCATCAGACCTGCAACCGTATGTCTTGGACACTTGGGTAAAGAGAGTTACAGAGCTGTCAACTGATCACCACCTGGTGGTGAGTTGGATCCAATGGTAGGGGGGGATGCCATTCAGACCTGGCAGACCCAAACATATAGTGAGGGTGTGCTGGAAATGTCTAGCTGAGGCCTCTGTCCAGGAGGTCTTCAACTCCCACCTCCGGAAGAACTTCGACCACATTCCGAGGGAGTCTGGAGACGTCGAGTCTGTATGGGCCATGTTCTCCACCTCCATTGTTGAAGCAGCTGCCCAGAGCCGTGGCCCCAAGGTCATTGGTGCATCTCGTGGTGGCAACCCCCGAATCAACTGGTAGACACCAGTGGTGAGAGAGGCCACTAAGCTGAAGAAAGAGTCCTATCAAGCTTGGTTGGCTTGTGGGACTCCCGAAGCAGCTAAGGTGTACGGGCAGACCAAGTGGAGTGCAGCTTGGGTGGTTGCTGAAGCAAAAACTGGAATGTGGGAGGAGTTCGGTGGGACCATGGAACAAGACTTTCGGTTGGCCTCGAAGAGATTCTGGCAAACTGTCCAGCGGCTGAGGAGGGGGAAGCAGCTCCCTGTCCACACTGTGTATGGTGCAGATGTGACACTGCTGATGTCGACTGGGGATATCGTTGGGCGATGGAAGGAATACTTTGAGGATCTCCTCAATCCCAATGACATGCTTTCCACAGAGGAAGCAGGACTTGTGGACGAGGAGGACGACTCACCCATCACAGAGGCTGAGGTTGCCAAGGTGGTTGAAAACCTCCTTGGTGGCTGGGCCCCGGGGGTGGATGAGATTCACCCTGAGTACCTCAAGGCCCTGGATGTTGTAGGGCTGTCATGGTTGACACGCATCTGCAACATTGCGTGGAGGTCGGGGACAGTGCCGTTGGCATGGCAAACCGGGGTGGTGGTTCCTGTCTTCAAGAAAGGGGACCGGAGGGTGTGCTCCAACTTTAGAAGGATCACACTCCTAAGCCTCCCTGCGGAGGCCTATAGTAAGGTACTGGAGAGGAGAGTCCGGCCACTGGTCGAACCTCAGATTCAGGAGGAGCAATGTGGTTTTCGTCCTGGCCATGGCACATTGGACCAACTCTTTACCCTCTCGAGAATCCTTGAGGGTTCTTGGGAGTTTGCCTAACCAGTTTACATGTATTTTGTGGACTTGGAGAAGGCATTCGACCACATCCCTTGTGGTTTTTTGTGGGGGGTGCTTCGGGAGTATGGGGTATCGGGCTTGTTGTTACGAGCTACCTGGTCTCTATACGACCATTGTGAGAGTTTGGTTCATATTGCCAACACTCAGTTGGACTCCGCCGGGGCTGCCATTTGTCACCGATCCTGTTCATAATTTTTATGGACAGGATTTCTAGGCGCAGCCAAGGAATGGAGGGTGTCACGCTTGGTGTCCACAGGATCTCATCTCTGTTTGCAGATGATGTTGTCTTGTTGGCTTCATCCAGCAATGACCTACAGGTCTTACTGGGATGGTTTGCCGCTGAGTGTGAAGCAGCTGGGATGAGAATCAGCACCTCCAAGTCTGAGTCCATGGTCCTCAGCCGGAAAAAGGTGGATTGTCCTCTCCGGGTTGGGGACAAGCTCCTGCCCCAAGTGGAGGAGTTTAAGTATCTCGGGGTATTATTCACAAGTAGGTAACAACGCTCCGGTCCAGAGTGAATAATACCCCGAGATACTTAAACTACTGACTATCGCCAAAGCACCCCAAGACAAAGACACCAGAAGAGCAGTTACAACTGAGCAAAAAAAAACACCAAAAAATGCCTGTAGAGGAAACGAACCCTGAACCCTTCGAGGCTGCTGAACTGGAGAAAGTCCTACAGGTCCTGAAATGTGGAAAGGCAGCAGGATACGATAACATCTTCCCAGAATTCATGAAAAATCTTGGCCCCCGAGCCCTAACCTGGTTGACACAATTCTACACAAGGATCACACAAACGAACTCGATCCCAAAGAAATGGCGGGCAGCAAAGGTCATTGCCATCCCAAAACCTGGCAAAGACCACAAACTACCAGCAAGCTACCACCCAATCTCCCTACTCAGCGTTCCTTACAAAATCATGGAGCGCCTAATACTGCAACGCATTTCCCCAGAAATAGAGGATATTCTAAGTGTGGATCAAACAGGTTTCCGCAAGGACCGCAGTACAGGAGAACAAGTACTGGCCCTAACCACCTTCATTGAAAATGGCTTCGAGAGCAGACTGAAGACAGGGGCTGTGTTTCTCGATCTTACAGCCGCCTATGATACGATCTGGCACAAAGGCCTCCTCCTGAAACTTATAAAGGCGATCCCTGCTTGGGCAACAGCAATTATAAAAACCCTGCTGACCAACCGAAGGTTCAGATTCCACCTCAGTCAGAACACAAGTGCATGGAGAATGCAGAAAAACGGACTCCCACAAGGCTCAGTTCTAGCTCCAACTCTGTTCAACCTCTACATAAACGACCTGCCTACTACAAAATCCCGCAAATTCATCTATGCAGACGACATCTGTTTGGCATTCCAAGCACCAGACTTTGAACCACTGGAATGGGTGCTCACGGAAGATCTTGCTAAACTGGACCAGTTCTGCAAAATCTGGCGCCTAAAACCAAGCCCAGCAAAAACCGTCTCCAGTGTATTTCATCTCCACAATGCAAAAGCTGCCAGAGAACTAAACATCCACCTGAGCGGACTCAAGCTTAAGCATGCCCCAAATCCAACTTATCTTGGAGTGACCCTTGATAGGACCTTATCCTTCAAGGAACATCTAAAGGGGACGGCTGCTAAGGTGAAAGTACGAAACAACCTGCTCTGCAAGCTTGCTGGTGCAAAATGGGGGGCGGCAGTCTCCACCCTGCGCACCTCAGCACTGGCCCTTTCATACTCTGTAGCAGAATATTGTGCCCCTGTCTGGTCCAGGTCATCTTACACACACCATGTAGACACCCAGCTCAACTCAACCATGAGAACTATAACTGGAACAATCCGCTCAACACCACTCCCCTGGCTCTCTGTACTGTCAAACATAGCCCCTCCACACATCCGGCGAGCAGCATTAACTCAAAGGATGCTCCAAAAAGTTAAAGATTTTCCTCACTTACCAATCCATGCAGATATCTACACCCCACCCACTGCCCGACTTTCATCCAGACGGCCGATTTGGAAAAACCCTCCCCCAGCTGACTTTACCATCCAGACAGCTTGGCAAGAGGAATGGGAGACCAAGGAGGTCCCAAACAAACAGCTGGTGATAAACCCCAACCAACAGGTCCCGGGCACCAACCTCCCAAGGAGACAGTGGTTTACACTCAATCGCTTCAGGACTGGACATGGCCCCTGCTTGGCCAGCCTTCACAGATGGGGCAGTAGCCCTAGCCCACTGTGCGCATGTGGAGAGGAGCAAACTATGGAACACATCATAGAGGCTTGCCCGCTCCAAAGACTGGAAGGAGGATTACACACCCTCCATACAGCAAACCAGGAGGCAATTGCTTGGCTTAAGGACTTTGCATTCGCTAAATAAATAAATAATTCACAAGTGAGGGGAGAATGGAGCGAGAGATTGACAGACAGATCGGAGCAGCATCTGCAGTGATGTGGACGTTGTACCGGTCCGTTGTGGTGAAGAGGGAGCTAAGCTCTGAGGCAAAGCTGTCGATTTACCGGTCAATCTATGTTCCTACCCTCACCTATGGTCACGAGCTTTGGGTAATGACCGAAAGAATGAGATCATGGATACAAGTGGCTGAAATGAGCTTTCTTCATAGGACTGCTGGACTCACCCTTAGAGATAGGGTGAGGAGCTCAGTCATCCAGGAGAGGCTTAGAGTCGAACCGCTGCTCCTCCACATTGAAAGGAGCCAGTTGAGGTGGTTTGGGCATCTGATTTTGATGCCTCCTGGACGCCTTCCACTTGAGGTGTTCTGGGCATGTCCCACTGGGAGGAGAGCCTGGGGCAGAACCAGGACTCGCTGGAGAGACTATGTCTCCCAGTTGGTCTGGGATAGCCTTGGTGTGCCGTCTGGAGAGCTGGAGCAGGTGGCTGGGGAGAGGGAAATCTAGGCTTCTCTGCTTGAACTGCTGCCTCCGCAACCCGGACCTCCGGAAAAGTGGTAGAAGATTGATGGATGGATGGATGAATTATTTAGTTTGTATTCTCCTGTAAAACATTTTTAGGATTTTGGTTGAAGATTTTAGACTTATTTATTTGGAGTCAACAAACACATTTAGTGTTCTCCTGTATTACAAAATTTTATATTACATTTTGTTTGAAATTGAACAAAGAATTCATTTTAATTTAAAGCAGAGAGTTAAAGAGCTTAAAGAAACATGAGCTTAAAAAAATAATGTGTGAAACCAAGTTAAATAATACTGGCCTGTCTGGAGACAGCTGTGGTCTTCTGAAAGAATGTCAATGAAAGGATGACAGTTCTTAAAAGCACATTTTGAGATAAATTTGTCTGTGTTGTTTATTTAACCTTTATTTATATAGGTTAGTTCCACTGAGAAGCAACCTCTCTTTTTCAAGGACATCCTGTTTACATTCACACCAGGAAGCTGCCCAGTACAACCACAGACTGATCTGTGGCCACTGACCAGCTCCACTGGAGCAGTTGGGGTTAAGGGCCTTGCACAAAAGCACCGCAGTGAGGTTAAGGAGGGTGGGGCAAACACTGCTATGTTATCTGCCCCACCCAGATCCAAATCCTGCCGGTCCAGGGATCAAACCCGTGACTCTCCACTCACCAGTCCACATCCCTATCCATTAGGCCACCACCGCCCACCATGTGTCAGATTTCTCTTCTATTTGTTTTAATAAAAGATGTTGGAAGTAAATTCATGGGTTATTGCAAACACTTTGCTTTAAAAGGGCCAAGCTGTCACACAGTGGGAGGGAAAAATCTTGAATAGAAAAAAATGCATCAAGATGCATTGAGAATAGTTTTAGAATCAAGTTGGAATTCTGAATGCTTTAACTGTATGGACTGGGAGGTTTTCACACTGTCCTGCAGGGATGATTTGGACTCCCTGGTGGACGTCACATGCTCATACATGGCTTTCTGTAAAAATATGATCGTTCCATGTAAATGTGTCAAAATATATCCCAACAACAAGCCATGGGTTACAAAATCAGTTAAATCCTGCTTACAGAGGAAAGCACTTGCCTTTAAACAGGGGTCTGTTTCTGAGCTACAGGTTGCCACAAAAGAGCTGAAGTCCGAAATTTTAAGAGCAAAACAGAATTATAAATCAGAATTAGAAAGTAAGATGGCAACAAAGAAACTTGGTTCAGCCTGGGCCAGTATGAAAACTATTGCAGGCCTTCAGAGCACAGAGCACAGTAATCGTGTGTTTTTAGATGGTTTTAATTTAGACACAGAGCTGGCTAATGCTCTTAATTGTTTTTATGGTCGCTTTGATTCCTTTGATTTTAGCACAGAAACCCAAGATTTAAAACAGAAACTCAAAGACAATCGGCACTTTAATATTGAGGTGCAGGATATTAAAAGGGAGTTCTGCACTGTAAAAGTGAACAAAAGTCAGGGCACTGATAATATATGTGGGCGCTTGGTAAAGTCCTGTGTACATAAACTGAGTCTTGTATTTCATTACATCTTCAATAAGTCCTTACAGACACAACATGTGCCCAAGATCTGGAAAGATGCCGTGGTTGTTCCCGTTCCAAAATCCAGCTGTCCTAAAACGGTAAACGACTTTAGACCAGTTGCTTTGACTTCAATTTTAATGAAAATTTTTTAAAAACTGGTCAGATATGAGGTCCTAAAGCAGACTGAACATGCATTGGATCCTTTGCAGTTTGCCTATAGGCCTCACGGAGGAGTGGAGGATGCCACTGTCACTCTGCTTAACATGCTTTTTAAACATCTGGTTTTTAATGGGACACATGCCAGGCTTTTATTTGTGGACTTTTCCTCCGCCTTTAATACAATCCAACCTCATATTTTAGTTGAAAGGCTCCTGCAACAATTTGATTTGAGCAATAATCTGGTGGGTTGGATTCTGGATTTCTTAACCAACAGGACGCAGAGAGTAAGGGTCAATGGGTACATTGTCTCCCGAGCCGGCGGACGGAGCCACTGTTTACAGCAGGAGACGGTACAGCAGGGAACAGCTGCTTGCACTTAATCGCCACTCGGTGCTAACGGAAAAACTCAACGTACCGGGAGAAATAAGGCAAAAACGACGTGGTTGTCGGGCTGGTGTTAGACGGCGGACAAGGAGTATAAGGTACAGACCCACCCTCCCATCCGTTGTTATGGGGAATGTATGTTCTATATTGGGAAAGGTAGATGAGCTAGCGGCTATCTCCCGCTACGACAGCGTATACCGGGAATGCTCCCTCCTCTTGTTTACCGAGACGTGGCTAACTGAACTAGTAGCAGATGCTAACATTGAGCTGGAGGGTTTCCACGCGACACGGGCAGACCAAACACCAGACAGTGGCAAAGCAAGGGGCGGTGGAGTGTTGATCTATGTTAATAACAACTGGTGCAGACCGGGACACATCACTGTTAAACAAAGCAAAGACATCGAGTTGCTAGCTGTTAGCATGGGGCCTACATATCAGAATCAGAATCAGATTTATTGCCATTGTTCATGTAGTACACAAACTAGGAATTTGTCTCGGTGCAATGCTGCAAAATTAAACATGATAAAATAAAAGAAATAAACTATACATGCAATAAAGTGTAGAATAAGAATGAGTAATACTAGTCAGCAGTTTAAATATATTAGCGAGCAGCAGATAATGTGGAGAACCATATAGTGCAGTCGGTAATGCAAGAAGAAAACAGTGATGATTGACATGAGTCTGGTTGAGCTGCTGTACATAGTGCACGAGAGTCAATAAGTCACTTAGTATTCAGCAGTCTGATGGCAGAGGGGAAGAAGCTGTTCATGTGACGGGAGGTTTTAGTCTGAATGGACCAAAGTCTTCTACCTGAGGGGAGAGGGGTAAACAGTACGTGACCAGGGTGTGAAGGATCGGCTATGATCCGGCCAGCACGCCTCCAGGTCCTGGAGATGTACAGATCCTGGAGAGATGGGAGCTTGCAGCCGATCACCTTCTCAGCAGTGCGCACAACGCGCTGCAGCCTTAGTCTGTCCCTGGCAGTGGCTCCTGCGTACCACACGGTTATGGAGGTGGTGAGGATGGACTCGATGATGGCTGTGTAGAACTGCACTAAAATCTTGGTAGGTAGCTTGAGCTTCCTCAGCTGCCGCAGGAAGAACATCCTCTGCTGGGCCTTTTTGATGAGGGAGCTGATGGTCAGCTCCCACTTGAGGTCCCTGGTGATGGTGGTGCCTAGGAAGCGGAAGGAATCAGCAGTGGTGATGGTGAGGGGGGGCAGAGGGGTTGTGACTTTCCTGAAGTCCACAATCATCTCCACTGTCTTCAGAGCGTTCAGCTGCAGGTTGTTGTTGTTGCACCAGGACGCCAGCTGGGCCACCTCTCTCCTGTAGGCGGACTCGTCGCCGTTGGAGATGAGCCCGATGAGGGTGGCGTCGTCCGCAAACTTGATCAGCTTGACAGACTGGTGGCTGGAGGTGCAGGAGTTGGTATAAAGGGAGAAGAGTAGGGGGGAAAGTACACAGCCCTGGGGTGATCCGGTGCTGATGCTAACAGAGTCTGAGACAGTCTTTCCCAGCTGCACATGCTGCCTCCGGTCCGTCAGGAAGTCGGTGATCCACCTGCAGAGGGAGTCAGGCACGTTGAGCAGGGACAGCTTGTCCCAGAGCAGAGCGGGGCGGATGGTGTTGAATGCAGAGCTGAAGTCCACAAACAGGATCCTGGCGTAGGTTCCCGGGGAGTCCAGGTGCTGCAGGATGGAGTGGAGGGCCAGGTTGACTGTGTCATCTACAGACCTGTTGGCTCGGTAGGCAAACTGCAGCGGGTCCAGGAGGGGAGTGGTGATGGACTTGAGGTGGGGCAGGACCAGGCGCTCAAAGGACTTCATGACTGCAGAGGTGAGCGCTACAGGTCTGTAGTCGTTAAGTCCAGCGATCCGTGGCTTCTTGGGGACAGGGATGATGGTGGAGGATTTGAGGCAGGTCGGCACGTGGCATAGCTTAAGGGAGGTGTTAAAAATGTCTGCGAAGACAGGAGCCAGCTCTTCCGCACAGTGTCTCAGGGTGGAGGGAGACACGCCGTCCGGACCGGGGGCCTTGCGCGGGTTCAGTCTGGAGAACTGTTTGAGCACGTCCTGCTCACTGATGACAAGGGCAGGGGGGGAGGAGGGGGGGCCGCCTTTGATGAAGTAGGGACCGTGGAGGCTGTGTAGCTGGAGGGAGGGGGGGAGTTGGATACAGCTGACGAGGTGTCAAAACGGGCATAGTGTTGGGACAGTCTTTGACAAAGGGCTTTGTCATCCTGACCTTTAGGAGCCTGAGGCCGATAATTGGTGATTTGCCTCAGTCCTCTCCACACAGAAGCCGAGTCGTTAGCAGTGAACTGCTGCTGGAGTCTCTCAGAATACACAGATTTAGCTCTCCTCAGCTCTCTGTTAAACCGATATTTAACCTCCCTGTAGCAGTCCCTGTCTCCACTTTTCAGCGCTGCTTCCTTCTCCTTCCTGATCTGTCTGAGCTTAGCAGTGAACCAGGGCTTGTCATTTGAGTACCTCACCCTGGTGCGCGATGGAAGAATGCTCTCCTCACAAAAGTGGATATATGAGTTCACAGTGTCCGTGTACTCATCCAAATCATGCGTGGCTCCTTTAAACATGCCCCAATCAGTTATTTCCATGCACGTTTCCAGCTTCTCCTCAGCTTCACTGGTCCATTTCTTCGTAGTGCTCACAACAGGTTTAGTGAGCTTCAGTCTCTGTCTGTAAGTGCATATCTCCCGAGGGAATACTCACACGTGATCTGCATTGTTATTTATGCAAATCTGACGGCGAACGCTGGGACAGCGCGTGACGTCATCCACTCAGTAACTGGCAGGCTGCAGACAGAACACCCAGATGCTCTTCTCCTCATCTCAGGCGATTTCAACCATGTTTCACTGTCTCCCATTCTACCCACGTTTACCCAGTATGTCACATGCCACACTAGAGACAATAAAACACTGGACTTATTCTACGCAAACACTAAGGAGGCGTACACCTCATCACAACTCTCCCCACTCGGGAGATCAGATCACAACTTGGTTCATCTTCGGCCAGTGTACAAACCCCTAGTGCACAGACAACCTCCGGCCATGCGCACAGTGAAGTTATGGTCTGAGGAGGCAATGGACACTCTAAAGGGCTGTTTTGAAACCACCGCCTGGGAGCAGCTCTGCAATCCACATGGTGAGGACATCGATGGCCTCACTCTCACCATCACGGACTACATCAGCTTCTGTGTGGACAACACCGTTCCCACCAAGACCATACGGTGTTGCTCAAACAGCAAACCCTGGATCAACCCTGAGATAAAAACACTTCTGAGAGAGAAGAAGAGGATCTTCAGATCGGGGAACAGGGAGATGCTGAAGTCCGTACAGAGGGAGCTGAGGAGAAAGATCAGAGAAGGCAAGGGCAGCTTCAGGAAGAAGATGGAGGACAAGCTGCAACAGAGCGACATCAGCGGGGTCTGGAGAAACCTTAAAACCATCTCTGGGCTCCAGAATACCTCCTCCCAGGCCACGGGGGGCAGGGAGTGGGCGAACAATCTGAATCTGTTTTTTAATAGGTTTGACCAACCGCCCTCCCCCCCGACTGCACAACAACCACTGCTGCCACTGAAGACATCAAGTCCTGCTGCCCACTCCCCACTCCACCATCACCCCCCCACTCCCAACACACAGCCCCCCAAACCTGACCCTCACTAAGACCCAGGTGAGGACGGAGCTGAGGAAGATCAAGGCGAGGAAGGCGTCGGGACCGGACGGCATCAGTGCAAAGCTCCTCAAGTCCTGTGCAGACCAACTGTGTGGGATTGTGGAGTACATCTTCAACCTGAGCCTGAAGCTGGGGAGGGTACTACAGTTGTGGAAAACATCTTGTGTGGTACCTGTACCAAAGACTTCCCACCCCAAAGATCTGAACAGCTACAGACCAGTGGCCCTGACGTCCCACATGATGAAGACCCTGGAGAGACTGCTCCTTGCTCACCTCCGCCCCCTGGTGGGACCAGCGATGGATCCACTCCAGTTCGCCTACCAGCATGGTATTGGGGTGGAGGATGCAGTCATCTTCCTCCTTCACCGTTCTCTGTTCCACCTGGAGAAGCCCGGGAATGCAGTGAGGATCATGTTCTTTGACTTCTCCAGTGCTTTCAACACCATCCAACCGATGATCCTGAAGGACAAGCTGCTGTGCGCAAGGGTGGACCACCACCTGTCATCATGGATCCTGGACTACCTCACAAACCGGCCACAGTTTGTGAGAACCCGAGACTGTGTGTCCGACACGATCATCGGTAGCATGGGGGCCCCTCAGGGAATAGTTTTGGCTCCCTTCCTGTTCACCCTTTATACTGCGGACTTCTCACACAACACAACACACTGCCATCTACAGAAGTTCTCTGACAACTCTGTGATCGTCGGCCTCATCTCCAACGGAGATGAAGCTGAGTACAGAGGGCTTATCCAGGACTTTGTGGACTGGTGCCATCGGAACTGCCTCCAGATCAACGCGAGGAAAACTAAGGAGCTGGTGGTGGACTGCCGCAGGCAACAACAACCCCTCACAGCACCAGTAAACATCCAGGGAACAGACATTGAGATTGTGACATCCTACAAGTACCTGGGTGTTCATCTGAACAATAAACTAGACTGGTCACACAATACCGACGCACTCTACAAGAAGGGACAGGCTGTTCCTACTGAGGTGACTCAGGTCTTTTGGTGTACAAGGGGCGCTGCTGAAGACATTCTACGACATGGTGGTGGCATCAGCCATCACTTTTGGAGTGGTCTGCTGGGGCAGTGGCATTACAGCAGCTGATAGGAAGAGACTGAACAAACTGATCAAGAAAGCTAGCTCTGTCCTGGGGCAGCGCCTTGACCCAGTGGAGGAGATGGGAGAGAGAAGGATGGTGGCTAAACTGTCATCTCTGCTGGAGTCCGAGTTCCACCCTATGCAGGACACAATGAATGCACTAAGGAGCTCATTTAACAGCAGACTACATCATCCAAGGTGCACAACCGAGAGATTTCGCAGGTCCTTCCTACCAACGGCTGTCAGACTGTATAACCTAAGCAGGGCTGCTCGCAGAGATAGCAAAAAGACGTGACAACCTAATAGTATTGAATGCAAAAGACGCAATAGACTTACACAATGGTCCCCTCCAGTATACAACTAGGAAAATACCGGTAGCTACGGAGGGTGACAATATGTATGGGTACATAATCATACCATGTAGGATGACTAAGTAGACGGTTATGCTGTTTCATTCCATCTAGCTACAATGCTCCGCACTGTGTGTTTATATATTTACATATTTATTCCATCTAGCTACAATGCTCCGCACTGTGTGTGTTTATTCAATTCAATTTTCAATTCAACTTTATTTATATAGCGCCATTTCACAACAACAGTCATCTCATAGCACTATCAACTGTAGGGGGAACCCCCACAGTTGCAGAAAGACCCCAGCAACCAGGCGATCCCCTGTGAGCAAGCACTTGGCGACGGTGGAGAGGAAAAACTCCCTTTTAACAGGAAGAAACCTCCAGCAGAACCAGGCTCAGGGAGGGGCAGTCATCTGCTGCGACTGGCTGGGGGGTGAGGGGATAGAGAAGAAGAAAAGAACAGACATGTAGAGAGCAAACAGCACAATGGGGACTCATTCTATGGGAGAGAACAAACAAATGTTAATGACCAGCAAAAAAAATATTTCATTGAGAGTGAGGAAAGGAGTGAGGCCCAGTGTATTACTGGAGGTCCCCTGGCTGACTAAACCTATTAGCAGCATAACTAAGGGAGGGTTCAGAAACACATGATCCCTCCCTAATTGTAGGCTATATCAAAAAGGTAGGTTTTAGCCCTATTCTTAAAAACAGAGATCGAGTCTGACTCCCGAATCCAGATTGGCAGCTGATTCCACAGGAGAGGAGCTTGATAACTGAAGGCTCTGCCTCCCATTGTACTTTTGGAGATTCTAGGTATTACAAGTAATCCTGCATTTTGGGAGCGTAGTGCTCTGTTAGGATAATACGGTAGTATCAGATCTTTTAAATAAAAAGGAGCCTGATTGTTTAGAGCTTTGTAAGTAAGAAGAAGGATTTTAAACTTAATTCTAAACTCTATGGGAAGCCAATGAAGGGAGGCCAGAACCGGAGAGATATGATCTCTCTTTCTAGTACCTGTTAAAACTCTTGCTGCAGCATTTTGGATCAGCTGAAGACTTTTTAAAGATGCTTTAGGACAGCCTGATAATAAAGAATTACAATAATCTAATCTCGAGCTAACAAAAGCGTGGATCAGTTTCTCAGCATCACTCTGAGACAAGATGCTCCTAATCTTGGCAATATTACGCAAATGATAGAAGGCAGTCTTAGAAACAAATTTAATATGTGAATTGAAGGACAAATCCTGATCAAAAATAACTCCAAGGTTCCTCACAGAGCTATTAAGAGAAAGAGTAACCACATCCAAACTGAAAGTTTGATTTGGAAAGGAATTTCTAAGGTTTTTTGGACCAACAAGAATGACTTCAGTCTTATCTGAATTTAATAGCAGGAAATTACAAGTCTTCCAAGCTTTGATTTCCTTAAGACAGGCTTCTAACTTGGCTAATTGATTACTATCATCTGGCTTCATTGACAGGTATAATTGTGTGTCATCAGCATAACAATAAAAATGTATACAGTGCTTTCTAATAATGTTGCCTAACGGAAGCATATATAAACTAAAAAGAGTAGGGCCTAGCACAGATCCCTGTGGAACTCCATGACTGAGCTTTGAGTTGAAAGAAAACTCATTATTTACATGAACAAACTGGAACCTATCAGATAAATAAGATCTAAACCACTGCAACGAAGTTCCATTAAGTCCAACATAGTGTTCTAATCTATCAAGTAGAATATTATGATCGATAGTATCAAAAGCTGCACTAAGGTCTAAAAGGACAAGTACAGAAACTAGTCCATTATCAGATGCAATGAGGAGGTCGTTAGTGACCTTCGCTAAGGCTGTTTCAGTACTATGATGGATTCTAAACCCAGACTGAAACTCTTCAAGTAAACCATTTCCCTGTAGGTGGTCAAATAATTGCGTAGCAACAACTCTTTCTAAGATTTTTGAAATGAAAGGGAGATTAGAGATTGGTCTATAGTTAGCTAAAGCTCCTGGATCTAGCGTTGGCTTTTTGAGTAAGGGTTTAATTACAGCCGTTTTAAAAGCCTGCAGTACATGGCCTAAAGTTAATGAAGAATTGATTATATGAAGAATAAGGCTTCCAATAAGTGGGAAGACTTCTTTAAATAACCTGGTAGGAATAGGGTCTAAAAGACAAGTTGAAGGTTTGGATGAGGAAACTATTTTGTCTAACTCACAAAGGTCGATTGGAGTAAACTCATCAAGACAGACATCAATAGAAGGAGTTGTAGTAGTTACAGTATTTAAGTTAACTGTGGGAAGAATCTGATTGATTTTATCTCTGATGGATGAAATTTTATTATTGAAAAAGTTCATAAAGTCCTGACTAGTAAGCTCTAAATGAATGCTAGGATTGACAGAGTCCTGACTCTTTGTCAACCTGGCTACAGTACTGAAAAGAAACCTGGGATTATTCTTGTTCTCTTCTATTAATGCAGAGTAATAACTCGTTCTAGCTTTTCTAAGAGATTTTTTATAAATTAAAAGATGATTTCTCCAAGCTAAATAGATTTCATCTAAATTAGTGGAGCGCCATTTTCTTTCTAATTGACGAGTCTTCTGTTTTAAGCTACGAGTTTCTGTGTTGAACCAAGGAGTTAGAAATCTCTGATTAGACTTTTTCTTTTTTAAGGGGGCCACCAAGTCTAGAGTCTGATGCAGAGAAGCTGAAACACTATCCACCATGTTATCAATTACAGAAGGAGCAAGCTGTCTATAGCTTATTTCCGTTGTGTTGACACACGGCATAGAGGAAACAATCTGCATAAATTTGGTAACAGCATCATCTGAGAGGCATCTACTGTAATAATATTTTTCTTTAGAAGCCAAATAGAAATAGTAAAATCAAAGGTTAACAGACAATGGTCTGACAATACGGGGTTATGAGGAAACACTACAAGATTTTCTATTTCTATGCCATATGCCAGAACAAGGTCCAATGTATGGTGGGGGTAATGAGTAGAATTTCCTACTTTCTGAGAAAACCCAATCGAGTCTAATATTGAATTAAATGTCACATTAAGGCAGTCACTATCTACATCCACATGTATATTAAAGTCCCCTACTATAATTATTCTATCAGATTTCAGCACTAAATCAGCTAAGAAATCAGCAAATTCAGATAAAAATTCTGAGTAGGTTTATGGGGGACGATAAACTATGGCAAATAAAATTGGGTTTAACCTAAAATTGCTAAAGTGCCCAATACTGAGGACCAGGCCCTCAAAGGAATTATAACATGTTTTTGCTTTACATTAACTAGCAATTTGGAATGGTAAATTGTTGCTACTCCTCCTCCACGGCCAGAATTTCTGGGATTTTGACAGTTTAAATAACCAGAGGGAGTTGATTCATTTAAACCAACATAATCCTCTTGCCCTAACCAAGTCTCTGTAAGGGAAATTAAATCAATCTGATGATCAATTAACAGATCATGGACTAACAGAGACTTGGGAGTTAGAGACCTAATATTTAATAAACCACATTTAATTTTTAAATTATGAGGAGGAACAGAGGCCAATTCATTCAATTTAGAGGCTTTATGTTTAATTTGAGTTTTACCAATATTTTGCTTTATCACTTTGGGATGCTTATACATTATATTTTTATTTACTTTGGAGGGAGCAGACAACGATTCTCTGATGGGGAAGTCAGGGGCTAAGCTGAGGGGTGGCGGATGAAGAGGAGCTGCAGAGAGGCGTGTAAGACTGCGACTCTGCTTCCTGGTCCCAACTCTGAGTAGTCAGGGTTTTGGAAATTTGGATAAAAAAGATGCCAGATTGTTAGATAAATGAGAAGCACCATCCAAAGTGGGATGAATGCTGTCTCATCTCATAAGACCAGGTTTTCCCCAAAAAGAGCTCCAATTGTCAATGTAGCCCACGTCATTTTTAGGACACCACACAGACAGCCAGCGGTTCAAGGATGACGAGCGGCTAAACATGTCATCACTGGTCAGATTGGGGAGGGGCCCAGAATATACTACAGTGGCAGACATCGTTTTTGCAAAGTCACACACCGATTCTATATTAAGTTTCGTGACTTCCGACTGCCGGAGACGGATGTCATTAATGCCGGCATGAATAACAATTGTGGAATATTTACAGTTACTTTTAGCCAGCATTTTCAAATTTGACTCGATGTCGCCTGCTCTGGCCCCAGGAATGCATTGGACTATGGCCGCTGGAGTCTCTAGGTTCACATTTCTGACTACAGAGTCGCCAATGATCAGAGTTTTTTCCTCAGCGGGTGTGTCACTGAGCGGGGAAAAACGATTAGAAACGTGAACAGGTTGGTGGTGTACCGGGGCTTTGCGACTAGGCTTCCTTCTCACCGTCACCCACCCAGTCTCCTCGCTGCTGAGGAGAGCCGGGGAACTGCTGACAGGGGGGGCCTAAGCTAGCTAGCTCCGCTGCAGCTAAGGGGCGTCCGTCGAGATTAACTGGCGCAGACGGTGTTTCAATGCAGCGGAGCCGGGATTCCAAATCAGACAACCTCTCCTCGAGTGCCTCAAAAAGACAACATTTATTACATTTACCGTTATCACTAAAAGAGGCAGAGATGTAGCTAAACATCTGACAGAGATATATATATATATTATATACGGTGGGGCAAAAAAGTATTTAGTCAGCCACCAATTGTGCAAGTTCTCCCACTTAAAAGATGAGAGCGGTCTCCAATTTTCATCATAGGTATACCTCAACTATGAGAGACAAAATGAGAAAAAAAAAATCCAGAAAATCACACTGAAGGATTTTTAATGAATTAATTGGTGAATTCCTCAGTAAAATAAGTATTTGGTCAATAACAAAAGTTCATCTCAATACTTTGTTATATACCCCTTGTTGGCAATGACAGAGGTCAAACGTTTTCTGTAAGTCTTCACAAGGTTTTCACACACTGTTGCTGGTATTTTGGCCCATTCCTCCATGCAGAGCTCCTCTAGAGCAGTGATGTTTTGGGGCTGTCGCTGGGCAACACAGACTTTCAACTCCCTCCAAAGATTTTCTATGGGGTTGAGATCTGGAGACTGGCTAGGCCACTCCAGGACCTTGAAATGCTTCTTACGAAGCCACTCCTTTGTTGCCCGGGCAGTGTGTTTGGGATCACTGTCATGCTGAAAGACCCAGCCACGTTTCATCTTCAATGCCCTTGCTTATGGAAGGAGGTTTTCACTCAAAATCTCACGATACATGGCCCCATTCATTCTTTCCTTTACACGGATCAGTCGTCCTGGTCCTTTTGCAGAAAAACAGCCCCAAAGCATGATGTTTCCACCCCCATGCTTCACAGTAGGTATGGTGTTCTTTCTCCTCCAAACACGACAAGTTGAGTTTTTACAATAAAGTTCTATTTTGGTTTCATCTGACCATATGACATTCTCCCAATCCTCTTCTGGATCATCCAAATGCTCTCTAGCAAACTTCAGACTGGCCTGGACATGTACTGGCTTAAGCAGGGGGACACGTCTGGCACTGCAGGATTTGAGTCCCTGGCGGCATAGTGTGTTATTGATGGTAGCCTTTGTTACTTTGGTCCCAGCTCTCTGCAGGTCATTCACTAGGTCCCCCCGTGTGGTTCTGGGATTTTTTCTCACCGTTCTCGTGATCATTTTGACCCCTCGGGGTGAGATCTTGCGTGGAGCCCCAGATCGAGGGAGATTATCAGTGGTCTTGTATGTCTCCATTTTCTAATAATTGCTCCCACAGTTGATTTCTTCACACCAAGCTGCGTACCTGCTGCAGATTCAGTCTTCCCAGGCTGGTGCAGGTCTACAATTTTGTTTCTGGTGTCCTTTGACGTTTGGAGTCTGACTGTTTGAGGTTGTGGACAGGTGTCTTTTATACTGATAAGGAGTTCAAACAGGTGCCATTAATACAGGTAACGAGTGGAGGACAGAGGAGCCTCTTAAAGAAGAAGTTACAGGTCTATGAGAGCCAGAAATCTTGCTTGTTTGTAGGTGACCAAATACTTATTTTATCGAGGAATTTACCAATTAATTCATTAAAAATCCTTCAATGTGATTTTCTGGATTTTTTTTTCTCATTTTGTCTCTCATAGTTGAGGTATACCTATGATGAAAATTGGAGACCTCTCTCATCTTTTAAGTGGGAGAACTTGCACAATTGGTGGCTGACTAAATACTTTTTTGCCCCACTGTATATATACAGTATATTCATATATTATATATATATATACTGTATATATATATATATATATATATTCATATATTTATTCCATCTAGCTACAATGCTCCACACTGTGTGTGTGTGTGTGTGTTTATATATTCACATATTTATTCCATCTAACTACAATGCTCCGCACTGTGTGTTTATATATTCATATATTTATTCCATCTAGCTACAATGCTCCGCACTGTGTGTTTATATATCTATATATTTATTCCATCTAGCTGCAATGCTCCGCATCGTGTGTCTATATATTTATGTTTATATGTACATATGTATACTCGCTGCTCTTGTTTTTTCTTGCTTTCTGATTGTTGCTCTGAGTGTTGCTATCCCTGTGCTGTTGCAATCCTGGAATTTCCCCATTGTGGGACTAATAAAGGCTCATCTTATCTTATCTTAAAGTGCTCTTCTACTGGCTCTCCTCAGGGGTGTGTGTTGTCACCACTACTCTTCATCCTGTACACAAACATGTGTCGGAGCAGACATGACAACAGACACATTATAAAGTATGCTGATGATTCAGTTATTGTAAGTCTCCTCCAGGATGGTGAGAGTGGCCACGGCCCAGTAGTTGATGATTTTGTTCACTGGTGTGAGGATTCCTACCTGCAGCTGAATACGACAAAAACTAAAGATATGATTATTGACTTTAGGAGGAAAACTCCCAGGCGCAAAGTCACTGTACTAAAAGGTCAGACCACTGAATGTGTACAGTCCTACAAATATCTTGGGACAATTACTAAAAATTAAACTATTAATTAATTGATTAATTAATTAATTAATTAAATAAATAATAGTTATTTAATTATTTATTTAATTATTAATTTAATTAATTATTAAATTTAAACTTTGAAGAGAACTGTGAAAGGGTGTGCAAAAAGGGTCAGCAACATTTGCATTGTTTGAGGAAACTTGCACGCTTCCAAATTGACCGAGATTGACAATGTTCTATCGGGCTTTTATTGAATCTGTTTTATCCTTTTCTTTAGTGTCATGGTTTGGTCAGATAAAACTGAAACAGAGGAAATCCTTGGATCAGGTAGTTAGATGGTCCAGTCGTTTGCTTTGGGAGTCACAGCTGAGCCTGACATCCTTGTACACCAGACAGGTACAGAGGATTGCTACCTCCATTTTAAATGATGACTCCCACCCTTTGCACTGCCACTTTCAGCTTCTTCCCTCAAGACGGAGGTTTGCTGTCCTAAAAAGTAAAACCCAGCGCTACAAAAACAGCTTTGTTCCTGCTGCTGTCAAAGAGTTGAACAAGTTGTAACAATATATTGCACATAATTTAAGTACCTATTTATTAGCTCCATTTTATATCTACTTATTTTTGTAGGATTTTATTTGGGTTCTAAATCTTTTATTGGGTTTTAGACCTTTGAGTTTTTAACCTCTTTGACTAGTCTTTAACTTTTTAATATGACCCTTCTCTCTTATCTCTGGTTTATCTCTCATCTCTTTGTCTTTATATCCTGATTGATGGAGCCTTGAGTATTTTTATCATGTTTATAGTCAGCTTCATGTGTGCCCGTGTTTGTGTTTATGTTGATTGTAATTGTGGCTTGTAAATATGGATGTCACCAGACTGCAAAACAAATCTACCCACGGGTACAAATAAAGTAACCTGAACCTGAATCATAATTGAATCATGAGGTGCCTGGAAGATTCCCACACCTAGTTCGGACCTCGGCTGGGAGGAGGACTCACTTATTGGACCTCTTGCAGTTTTAGTTGGTGACCCTTGGCGTATATTAAAGCTCCCATTCACTCTAATTCAAACAATTCCTGTTTGAATTAACACATTATGTGCAAGAGGCTTTTTTTTGTAGGTCTTGGGATGCTGCAGCTGCCTACTGAATTTCATGTATGTAGGTGAAAATATACCCAATGGTGAGGGTGTTTTGACATTTTCAAGGGGGCGCTGTTGAACCATTTGGCCACATCCACTGCTGAACACCAGAAAATATAAAATTTTTGGTGAACCTCAAGCACCTGGCAAGACATTGCGAGTTTTCACAGACGTTACCCCCTCAAAATTGCGATCGAATCGGACAAAGTATAATAAACATAATAAAAAATAATGGCTATAATAAACGGAGCGATTACAATCGGGTCTCGCACTGTCGGTGTGCAGTGTTTACATAATGCTCGTCGTGCTAGGGCCCTAATTAAAACGGCAAGCAGTGTAGAAGGGCCCTTGCATGTTCTGCGCTACTCGAGGGGTGCACACTTCAAAACATTGGCATCACTTGGTCAAAAGATCTTGACTTGATGACTAAAACAATATACTGCATTGCATTCCATTATTGGAGTTATAACCCTTTTAATTCTCAAGTAGAAGGCGCTGTAGCTATGCGTTATTGTGCATTATAGGAAGGTTCTGCGTTGACTACCTATCCACCACACAAAATTTGGTTGAATGTATGCCAGAGTTATTTTTCTGCTAGGGAGCGCTATACCTTTGTGAGCAATAGTAATATAAATCTATCCTGGGTGGTACTAGTGCCATATACACTCACCGGCCACTTTATTAGGTACACCTGTCCAACTGCTCGTTAACACTTAATTTCTAATCAGCCAATCACATGGCGGCAACTCAGTGCATTTAGGCATGTAGACATGGTCAAGACAATCTCCTGCAGTTCAAACCGAGCATCAGTATGGGGAAGAAAGGTGATTTGAGTGACTTTGAACGTGGCATGGTTGTTGGTGCCAGAAGGGCTGGTCTGAGTATTTCAGAAACTGCTGATCTACTGGGATTTTCACGCACAACCATCTCTACGGTTTACAGAGAATGGTCCGAAAAAGAAAAAATATCCAGTGAGCGGCAGTTCTGTGGGCGGAAATGCCTTGTTGATGCCAGAGGTCAGAGGAGAATGGCCAGACTGGTTCGAGCTGATAGAAAGGCAACAGTGACTCAAATAACCACCCGTTACAACCAAGGTAGGCAGAAGAGCATCTCTGAACGCACAGTACGTCGAACTTTGAGGCAGATGGGCTACAGCAGCAGAAGACCACGCCGGGTGCCACTCCTTTCAGCTAAGAACAGGAAACTGAGGCTACAATTTGCACAAGCTCATCGAAATTGGACAATAGAAGATTGGAAAAACGTTGCCTGGTCTGATGAGTCTCGATTTCTGCTGCGACATTCGGATGGTAGGGTCAGAATTTGGCGTCAACAACATGAAAGCATGGATCCATCCTGCCTTGTATCAATGGTTCAGGCTGGTGGTGGTGGTGTAATGGTGTGGGGAATATTTTCTTGGCACTCTTTGGGCCCCTTGGTACCAATTGAGCATTGTTGCAATGCTACAGCCTACCTGAGTATTGTTGCTGACCATGTCCATCCCTTTATGACCACAATGTACCCAACTTCTGATGGCTACTTTCAGCAGGATAATGCGCCATGTCATAAAGCTGGAATCATCTCAGACTGGTTTCTTGAACATGACAATGAGTTCACTGTACTCAAATGGCCTCCACAGTCACCAGATCTCAATCCAATAGAGCATCTTTGGGATGTGGTGGAACGGGAGATTCGCATCATGGATATGCAGCCGACAAATCTGCGCCAACTGTGTGATGCCATCATGTCAATATGGACCAAACTCTCTGAGGAATGCTTCCAGCACCTTGTTGAATCTATGCCACGAAGAATTGAGGCAGTTCTGAAGGCAAAAGGGGGTCCAACCCGTTAGTAGCATGGTGTACCTAATAAAGTGGCCGGTGAGTGTATATGATGTTTGGGTCCATATGAGTTATGGCAACTTCCCATCCATTAGCAGTAGGGGGCGCTACTGCTGTGCTTCATTGTATATTTAAGCAATATTACACGAGACGGAGTATGGTATGAATTTACATAGTAACTGCGGGTGTGATAGGTCTACGCGGAGGGCATTAGAGTATCACACCTGTAGTTAGTATATAAATTGATACCGTAATGACTTTGAGTGTAATATCGCTTTTATACAACAGTTCTGCAAGCCAATTTATTAAATGACAGCAATACTGGGCAAAATATTATGATTTGTTTGTTTAACCAGCTATTTTGCACAGCTGAGAAAAATGTCCCTTCTAAATGTAGCTATTAACTGTCACTAAACATCTCAATCAGCATGAAGACATCTATTGTCATTTCACACACATGTAAACAAATTAAATATTGTCAAGTGCAAAAGTAATAAGTGTTTATAAAACATATATCTGCCGAGTCGATACTGCAGAAGACCCCAGATCAAAACATATCCAGAACAACATAGCTAGCGGTAACTAGTAGTTAGTATGCCCGGACACACCGCACCCAGTCCTCTTCCCTGTGATGTCCTTGGTCATCGTCGAGAACGACAGACGAACAACCAACCAAACCAACCAACCAGTAGTTAGTATGCAAGAGATCTAGCACACTTTGCTCACTTTTCTTCGCATTTTCATATGAAAGAAAAAGTCGATCACCACAAAGTTATTGTGGTTTGTTAATTGAGACAATAAATCAACCTCTAGAACTGCCTGTTTTTTTAAACAGATGTGAAATGGCTTAATGAGTTTAATGACGGCAGAAGGAAACAGGTTTTTTCAAAAGGGTGGGACTTCCAAGTCATGGATGTATAATTTCTTGTCAAACAATGCCTCAGTGTGGAAATTAAGGTATCCAAAACAGTACTGTAATTCTAAGAGAGTTGATAGTAAATTACTGTTACATGAACACCTTTGAAGTGGAGTGATGCATATCCAGTGAAGCTGGAGTGCAATTATCATGGAATATAGTAACTCCTGGAATCCCTATTGTCCAATCAAATTCCTCGATCGGCACTAACTGTTGTATAACCACCGGAGTGGTGGCTCAGTTGATAGAGCATCCGCCCCACCCGGGAGGCAGGGGTTCAAATCCCGGCCGGGTCATGCCGAAGACCATATAAAAGTGGAACTTCCTGCGTCCAGCTTGGTGCTCAGCAATAATGGAATGGAGGAGGGAAATCTGTGGCGGCGCCTTGCATGGCAGCGGCCCTCTGATTCTGCACTTGGGGTGTGTGTGATTGACACTGTAGATAGGTAAAACACAATCTCGTTCTACTGTACATGATTGGTTGTACGGTTGAATGACAATAAGGGTGATTTATAATATAGAAATGTTCACCATTGGCTGTCTAATCACCACACAAAATTAGGTTGACTTAGAACAATGCATGCCGGAATTATAAAGTTTTGTTTTTTTCTGCTAAGAGGTGCTATAGTTATGTGTCTTTGCTCATTATGGAAATGTTCAGTGTTGGCTAACTATGCACCACACAAAATTTGTTGAATTTGGACAAGGTATGCCAGAGTTATAAAGCTTGGCTTTGGGAGTGCTAGGGAGTGCTTTAACTATGTTTGTTATATTCATATAAATCTGTTCGGGATCTGACTAGCATTATATATATGAAGTCTGGTGGCAATCAGACAATCTACATGCGAGTTGCAATAACTTCCTGTCTTGTGGCATTACACCATCTTTTGTGATAGCAGTGAAGCCTGGGTGTTCCACGAAAAGTAGTAGCTTTCATTGTAAAGCATCGTTAATGTCTTAAGACCTGTCTGAGAGCATTTGAAGTGGCTGCTGTTAACATGCTATGAGATCCACTTCATAACGTAAAGCATGTCACTTCATCCCGTCGCTAAGTTGCTCTACAGCCATTAATGAATGTTTGCATTTATTTGTGTTTAGGTCCAGACCCCCATCAAAAATGGAAGCTATCATGCCAATCAGTTTAAATATGTGGGAAATATACCTCTTTTTTGGTGAGATGGTGAAATTCACAAAGGGGTATGGCCTAGACCTGGGGTCTCCAACCTGGAGCTCCTGGAATGTTCAGGTTTCTGTGGGAAATTTTCTAATTTCACTTCTTAATTGGTCCAAAGATTTGCAAACAATTTGCTGTTGTTGTGCATTGGTGCAAGGGTGCCTACAGAACACATGCACAACAACGACAATTTATTTGCAAATTTTTGGACCAATTAAGAAGGGAAATTAGAAAATTTCCCGCAGAAACCTAAATGTTCCAGAAGCCCCAGATTGGAGACCCCTGGCCTAGGCGGTCTGACGAAAGCTCACCGTTTTGATAACCTTTGATCATTTACCCCTTCAGAAGACACTGACAGTGTTTGAAGTCCCTGCGATGGACACTCTCAGAGGAGATGGCTCACAAATACACCTCAGAAATCAGTAAAATTTGCCAAATTTCTAAAATGGTATTCAAAATGGCTGGTTTCCTGTTTGCGTTAGGGCATATGTGCAAGAGGCTTTTTTGTAGGCCTTGGGATGCTGCAGCAGCCTACAATATTTCATGCATACAGGTGAAAATATGCCCTATGGTGAGGGTGTTTTGAAAATTTTAAGGGGGCGCTGTTGAACCATTTGGCCATGCCTATTGCTGTTCACCATTAAATATGAAATTTTTCACCAGTCCTGAGCACCTTGTAAAAAATTGCAAGTTTTCGTGTATGTTTACCCCCTAAAAATTATGTTTAAAAATTGGCCAGAATAATAATAACAATCGGTTTCAATAGGGTCTTGCACCATCAGTCGTGTTCGGGTCCTAATAATAATTAAAACTGCAAGCAGTGTTGAACGGCCCTCAAAAGTTCTACGCTACTCGGGGGACGCACAACTCAAAATGTTTGCACTGTTGGGTCAAAAGATCTTGGACTGATGAACAATATATTGCATAGCATCTTGTTATCTAACCCTTTTATTTCTCAGGTAGAGGGCGGTGCAGCGATGTCCCATTGTGCATTATAGGAGTGTTCAGTGTTAGCTACCTATTCACCACACAAAATTTGATTCAATTTGGGCAATGTATGCCAGAGTTATAAAGCTTTATTTTTCTACTAGGGGGCGCTATACCTATGTATGTGTGCAATAGTAATATAAATCTGTCTCGGAAGCTAATAATCCAAGCAAAAACAACAGGGTCTTGGACAATAGGGTCTCAGAGAAATGATTCAAAAGCTAATTCCCAATGATGCCACAATAATTAAATAATTAAAGGCAAGTTGGCCAACATATGTCACAAGCAGTTCATTAAGATCTGTGGGAACTGTCAACATGTACAAAAAAGACCTTTAAGTTGTTCAATTACCCATATCAAAGCAGATGTAGTTCTCAAAAAGTCCCGCCATGAGTTTGTTGGAGGATCTCTGGAACAGACTCACTACCGTCTCATTCAGAGGATCTTTGTTCTTGTCCAGCCAGCCAGTGATGTTGTACGGCACCTACCACACAAAGTTGGACCAAAAATTAGGATTTAAGTGATATTTAATGATATGGCGTTCCAAAATGCACCATTCTGGGTCCACTGTAATAGTGAAGAAGGATCACAAATATTTTACCATAGTGATGCTTGCCAGAAACTTAAATGATTTACGGTTAAAGGCTTATAAATTTGAAAAGCCAATCATTCTACTTTGTGGCTGCGAGTGATGAGAGAATGTTTTCTCATTTGTCCAGACCAAAGTTTACACTTTTGTTAGACTGTTTATATTTGGTCCGATTAACTTTGGTTTCACACATGAGCCAAACAACTTTACGTGATGTCCCTACGTCCAGTTGTCATGATAACAATTGTGTAGTTAGGCCAGACTGTGGTATTTAGTAAGCATGCTAGTCACCTCAGAGGTGTTTTCTGTAGCTTGAGGTTCATCTATAACCACACTTTATGTTGAAAGTGGGAAAGGCTCCACCACTTTAAGAGGTGAGCCAGTCTAATGAGGCTAGAATGTTATCCAGGTTATCATTAAAAAGGATGTTTGTTCTTCTTATCTGCCACAGACATCTGCGGATGGCATTGCTCTCTGAATCTTTCATATACTCTCTTGGATCTTCTTCAAAAATATCTGGTAAGTTTGTGCAATTATTATGCTTTTTTTTCCCAGTCCTGGTTGACGATTTATGGAATTGAAAACCATGTCTCCAATCTTAATAGAACACATTTTTTTAAATATCTTCAGCTTAGAAATTTTATTCGATCAAATCAAAATAATGCTCTCACTCGACCTACTTATTCATCCTTGGAAAAAATTTTGATGAAAGATAGTAAGAGAAAGGGTATTATTTCAGAGTTTTATAACTCATTGACATTACTCTCAAGTGAAAACTCACAGAAAAGACTGAATTATTGGAAAGAAGACCTGCAAATTGAAATTTCAGAGGAACAATGGGAAATGGCTTGTGCAGAAGCTCAAACCAAATCAATAAATGTACGTCTTAAACTGATACATTTTAAATGGTTAATGCGGATGTATGTTACACCAGTGGAGTTAAATAGATATAACAAAAACATACCAGATACATGCACAAAATGTATGGAAAGTAAAGGAACCCTATTTCACTGTTTATGGGAATGTAGAAAAATTAGAATGTTTTGGGAAGAGGTGAGGGTAACAATTGAAAAAATAATTTCAAAACAATTCACATTGAACCCTAAACTGTTTTTGTTGGGTCTGTATCCAGAAAAACATAACTTTAATAAGAGTGAAAGAGCATTCATAGACCTCGGTTTGCTTAATGCCAAAAAATGTATTGCACTATTGTGGAAAAAGACTCAGACCAGATGTGACTCAGTGGTTAAGACAGATGTTAACAAACCTTCCACTAGAAAGAATAACATACAGTGGGGAAAAAAAGTATTTAGTCAGCCACCAATTGTGCAAGTTCTCCCACTTAAAAGATGAGAGAGGTCTCCAATTTTCATCATAGGTATACCTCAACTATGAGAGACAAAATGAGAAAAAAAAATGCAGAAAATCACATCGAAGGATTTTTAATGAATTAATTGGTAAATTCTTCAGTAAAATAAGTATTTGGTCACCTACAAACAAGCAAGATTTCTGGCTCTCACAGACGTGTAACTTCTTCTTTAAGAGGCTCCTCTGTCCTCCACTCGTTACCTGTATTAATGGCACCTGTTTGAACTCGTTATCAGTATAAAAGACACCTGTCCACAACCTCAAACAGTCAGACTCCAACTCCACTATGGCCAAGACCAAAGAGCTGTCAAAGGATACCAGAAACAAAATTGTAGACCTGCACCAGGCTAGGAAGACTGAATCTGCAATAGGTAAGCAGCTTGGTGTGAAGAAATCAACTGTGGGAGCAATTATTAGAAAATAGAAGACATACAAGACCACTGATAATCTCTCTCGAGCTGGGGCTCCACGCAAGATCTCACCCCGTGGGGTCAAAATTATCACGAGAACAGTGAGTAAAAATCCCAGAACCACATGGGGGGACCTAGTGAATGACTTGCAGAGATCTGGGACCAAAGTAACAAAGGCTACATCAGAAACACACACTACGCCGCCAGGGACTCAAATCCTGCAGTGCCAGATGTGTCCCCCTGCTTAAGCCAGTACATGTACATGTCCAGGCCCATCTGAAGTTTGCTAGAGAGCATTTGGATGATCCAGAAGAGGACTGGGAGAATGTCATGTGGTCAGATGAAACCAAAATAGAACTTTTTGGTAAAAAACTCAACTTGTCGTGTTTGGAGGAGAAAGAACACCATACCTACTGTGAAGCATGGGGGTGGAAACATCATACTTTGGGGCTGTTTTTCTGCAAAGGGACCAGGACGACTGAGCCGTGTAAAGGAAAGAATGAATGGGGCCATGTATTGTGAGATTTTGAGTGAAAACCTTCCACCAGCAAGGGCACTGAAGATGAAACGTGGCTGGGTCTTTCAGCATGACAATGATCCCAAACACACTGCCCGGGCAATGAAGGAGTGGCTTCGTAATAAGCATTTCAAGGTCCTGGAGTGGCCTAGCCAGTCGCCAGATCTCAGCCCCATAGAAAATCTTCGGAGGGAGTTGAAAGTCTGTGTTGCCCAGCGACAGCCCCAAAACATCATTGCTCTAGAGGAGATCTGCATGGAGGAATGGGCCAAAATACCAGCAACAGTGTGTGAAAACCTTGTGAAGACCTACAGAAAATGTTTGACCTCTGTCATTGCCAACAAAGGGTATATAACAAAGTATTGAGATGAACTTTTGTTATTGACCAAATACTTATTTTACCGAGGAATTTACCAATTAATTCATTAAAAATCCTTCAATGTGATTTTCTGGATTTTTTTTTTCTTATTTTGTCTCTCATAGTTGAGGTATACCTATGATGAAAATTGGAGACCTCTCTCACCTTTTAAGTGGGAGAACTTGCACAATTGGTGGCTGACTAAATATTTTTTTACCCCACTGTATATACTGAAATCAAAGGAAAATGTGTTTGAGAATATATGGAGACCTTTCATTGATTATGTAAAGAAATTAAACATAACTTCTGAAGAAGAAGGTGAATGATATGCGTGGACCTTGCAAATTCCAAATTGGTGAATGTACAGTATATTATGTATTCTTATGTAATAGATTACCTAGACTAAACAGAGGAGCATTGTTGTTGACTTACCTTTGTTAAATGGTTGTTGGTGTTTTTAGTACATTTTTTTTTTGTAGTTAGTGTTTTTTTTTTAATTTTTAAATTACTTTAGTGTTAGTGTTTGATTGTTTGTGCCATGTTTGTAAAAAAAAGGTTCAATAAAAAATATTGTGGAAAAACAAAACATGTCTCTGTTGTGTCTAGGTTTTGCCTTTCAGAGGTGTGGTTATGTGATACCAGTATGTGTGCGTTGTAAATGTGCGTGGCATATGAAACTTGGTGATTTTGTCGTTAAATCTGATGACTTTTCAGCCCCCCTCGACGACTTTTTTTTTTTTGGTCAAAAGCGACTAGTGACAAATCTAAAGACTTTTCCTGGTGTTATCAAAGACTTTTCTGGTGTTTCGTACACTGACATGGAAGTGCGCAATTGCTCTGCAGTTATCCTCAGCAAGCAGTGGGTGGTACCGTGAGGCTCTCCTGGCCCCTTCCCATCCCAAAGCAATCACAGGCAGCCTCTTCTTACCAGGGTCTGTGTCACTGCTGCAGGACTCTTTTCTTTTTTTCCCTCCGAGTCCAAGCTCATGCTCACTTTTTATGTTTGTTGTGGTGCTCGAACAGTAAAGAAACATGTGCTGAGTGCTGCTGATGTGACTGACTGGCAGTGGCAGACAGCGAGGAGGAGCCACACAGAGCAAGCTTCAGTTTCCGGTGATGTGTGGGTGTTCACGTAAATCAAATAAATCTAAACTTTTTTTGGGGGTGGGGTGCGCATGTAAATAACAAAACTATCATATATTTGGCCTTTTTAAAAAGTTTGATTGTATATTGTATAGCCCCTAAAACTGTCGTACATCTAGCAACACAACACTGTGCAGCAGTTAGCTTAGCTGCAGTCAGAGAGGAGATCCACACCGCTGGGGTCCAGATTGCAAATGACTTGCGCATGCGCAACCCCCCCCGCCAAACCTGCCCAGTTTGAGAGAGTGGGACGCAAATGTCAGTTAGTGGTGGCCTATTTAAATGGCAAAATTAAAACAAACAGAAGAAAGTTAATTTGTAGTTCTAAACATATTTAGGGTGTTTTTTACTCACTTTTTGTCTCTCCCGTGACATTATGTCACGCACTTTGGTCATCAAGAGATGAGAATAAAAGCGCTACAGTATATAAGTGAATGCCATTTACCATTATTTTTTTCTACTACAGCATCCATTACAATTGCATGCAAATGACCAATTATGCAAATTAGGTGATGCCGTCATTTATCGACTTTTGGCGGCATTTAGGACAGCCAATAGCTACTTTCCTTACTGAGGAGTTGGCAACAGTGCTCCTCCTCGCTGTCTGCCACTGCCAGTCAGTCACGTCAGCAGCACTCAACTCATGTGTCTTTACTGTACGACCGCTGCAACAAACATAAAAAGTGAACATGAGTTTGGATTCTTGAGAAAAAAAAAAAAAAAGAAGAGTCCGGCAGCACTGACACAGACGCTGGTAAGAAAACAAAGCATCTCTGCCGGGGCGGTCACAGCAGCTTTATTCTCCTGTTATACTGTTCCACATACATTTAAGGGATGGCTTCAACCTGTTGCTGGGAAGAAAGCTAAAGCACTTTGCCACTGCTGCAGCGTTCAATTGGTATCAGACATTGCAGTTCTGAAAAAACTATTAATTTATTGTAACTGCAATACTGCTGCTGCATGAGGCTACAGTGAGACTGCCTGTGATTGCGTTGGGATGGGAAGGGGCCAGGAGAGCCTTACGGTACCACCCACTGCTTGTTGAGGATGATAACTGCAGAGCAATCACGCACTTTCACGTCAGTGTCCAAAACACCAGAAAAGTCTTTAATAACACCAGGAAAAGTCGTTATATTTGTCTCTAGTCGTTTTTGACAAAAAAAAAAAAAGTCGTCAAGGGGGCCTGAAAAGTTGTCAGATTTAAAACAAAATCGCCAAGTTGGCAACACTGCTCCTGGCCACACAGCTTCAGCAGCACAGACTCCTCCCGCCACACACAGCAGCGTGCCTGTGTTACAGATGGATATATAGCGCCCCCATGTGGGTCTCAGGCACAATTGCGCCAATAGTGGTGCTAATTCTCATGCAACCAGAGCTACACAGTGTCCTGCCAGTGGGCAGACATGCAGGAATTGTCACAAAGTCTGCCGCTCAGCTACATTCCAGGCACCCCCACAAAACAGACTTGCCCCACCCAATTCTGGATACAAAGAAATAAGTAATGTCCACACTGCACATCATTTAAGAAAAGCACGGTGCAATTAGGGGAGGTGAGCATACCGCTGATTGTGGACACTGGAGCTGCAGCATCACTGCTCAATCTGACTACATATAAACCATTTTTTCCCACATTCCCCTTAGCTCACCACCCAAAATTCCCCCGCAGGGATATGGGAACTCTAAGACTGTAATTGTGGGCATTGTGTAATCTACCTGTCAGCTAAGGGAAAAACACCTGCCTTCCTTCCCCTTCGTAGTGGTGCATCAGGGTGCCAACCTGCTTAGCCTGGACCTGTTTATAGACTTGGGCTTCTCACTAGTGTACAACAGTGGCCACGCTATAATGCAGGTCTTTCCACAACACTCCAAAACCAGTCAGCGCTGTTCACTGGGCTAGGCTGCTTGGCTGCATTCGTTCATCAGCTTCGGGTGGACCTCAAATTGACACCAGTGATCCGGCCCCTCCGACGGCTACCGTTTGCTCTCCGGGATGGTGTTGCAGCCGAACTTTCCTCTATGCTGGAGGAGGGCATCATCAAACCCATATATGCATCTCCATGGGTCTCAAACTTGGTGGTCGCTAAGAAGAAGACAGGGGGGCCTCCGGATTTGTGTTTACTTACGCCAGGTTAACAAGGCCATCATTCCGGACAAGTATCCCCTGCCTACAGTGGAGGAGCTCATCACTCTCTTCTATGGGCTCAAAAGTGTTTTCAAAGTTGGATTTGCAACAAGGTTACCTTCAAGTACCTCTTCACCCAGCCAGCTGTGACCTGACTGCATTTGTGACACACACTGGTGTCTTCAGGTACACATGTATGCTGTACGGCCTGTGCTCTCCACCCAGCTGCTCCCAAAAAATAATGTCCACAGTCCTGGTTGGGATCACAGGGACAGTAGTGTACTTGGATGACATTGTTGTGTATGCGCCAGACCAGTCCACTCATGATGCCCGCCTCCAGAGTATTTGAGGCACTTGCCAGACATCACCTCATCCTGAACGCAGACAAATGTATCTTCTCGGCACCTGTCGTGAACTTCCTGGGATTCCGCCTCTCAGCCGAAGGGATTCGGCCCCTGTGGTGCACTGTTGAGGCAATGCAAAACATCGCTGAACCCACTTCCGCTGCTCAGGTTGCCTCATTCCTGGGGATGACCGCATATTTCCAGCGCTTCCTGCCCCGCTACTCCGACACGACAGCACCCCTGCTGCGACTTCCAAGGAAGGATGAGCCTTGGGCTTGGTCACTGGAATGCACAGAGGCCTTCTCTACACTAAAAGCACTGTTAACCGCTCCCCCTCTTCTTGCCCATTTTGACACCACTATCCCCACTCTACTCACCTGTGATGCTTCCACTGCTGCAGTAGGGGCTGTCCTGTCTCAGGTGCAAGGAGGCATTGAGAGGCCAATAGCTTTTGCATCTAGGGCCTTGAGAGAGACAGAGCAACGCTACTCAGTGGGCGAGCGTGAAGCACTGGTCTGTGTATGAGCATGTGGGCGATGGCACATGTTCCTCTATTGCTACCACTTCACCATCAGAACTAACCATCAGGCCCCGACTACAATACTTTCCTCCTCTGGCACAGGACACAGGCCACTGCGACATCATCGTTGGGCTGATTGCCTTCGTCAGTACCACTATGATGTCATCTTCACACCAGGGAGAGACAATGTGGTGGCGGACTTCCTCTCTCGCTCCATTACAGCCCCAGCACCTTCTGTCCCACCAAACTTCTCTGCCTTGTCGGCCAATGAGGAACCAGCCCTCATTCAAACACTCTATAGACCTCTGCAGCCTGTCGTCACACTTGAGGAACTACAAGCAGAGTCGGAGAAGGACCCAGTATTGTCTAAACTGTGCGAGTACATCAGGAACGGCTGGCCATCCAAAGTCCCAGAAGATTTAGAACAGTTTGCCAAGGTGAGGAATGAACTGTCCTGCTGGGCAGACACCTGCGTCTCAAGGGGCCTCTGCACAATCATCCCAAGCACCCTACATGCCCACATGCTGGCGATGGCACATGAGGGGCACCTAGAAGTTGTCAAAGTCAAGCAGCGGTGCTGTAAACTAGTATGGTGGCCCGCCGTTGACCAGGCTATTGAACACCTGGTCCAGCACTGCCCAGTGTGTCTCCTCAGCGGCAAAACTGGGCCACCACCCTGTGCACCTCTACAGCCACTTCCGTGGCCTTGTCGCCCCCGGGACCATATACAGCGCGACATCTGTGGTGAAATTTATGGCTGGGGTGTTCCTCATCACCAGCGTTTTCTTGTGGTTATTTACGAGCTCCACTCAAAGTGGCCCGAGGTGGTACCAGTGGGAGCAGTGACATCACAGGTCATAACCCGGATATTGGACAGTCTATTTGCATGCTGGGGGTTGCAGAGGGCCGTGAGAACTGATAATGGACCCCAGATGACATCTGCGGAGTTCTCGGACTTCCTGGCAAACAGGGGCGTCAGACACATTAGGACTGTGTTCTATAACCCTCAGGCCAACGGAGGGGTGGAGCGTTTCAATGATACGCTGAAAAACGGAATCCGAACACACCTGGCCCAAGGCTGCACATTCGAGGTGGCACTGAACCAAACGGTGCTGCACTACAGGGCAAGCAAACACTGCACTACTCAGGCATCACCAGCATTTCTAATGCTTGGCCATGAACTGGAGCTGACATTGAACAGGCTCCGAGCACCCACTGGGGCACCCAACAAGCCCTTGTTCACTCAGATTCAGAAGACCGTGGTTGCACGGCAGCAGGAGATAAAGGAAAAGGTGGACAAACAGCGCAGGGCCCGACTACCCTCAATTCAGGTCTCAGACTGGGTCAGGGTTCGACATCCACAACGCCACAACAAAATGGCTTCATTCTGGTCTCAACCCAGGCAGGTCATTTGCATTCTCGGACCTGCAACTTTCCTGCTTGATGATAACACACGGTGGCATGCCTGTAGATTGAGGAAGGTACCAGCGCCCTTCTCCCGGGACCATGTAGCAGCAGCGCCAACTCAATCACTGTCTTAACAACCTAGGCACTGACCCTGGCCCACCCCCCGGGCCAGCCCTAACCCCAGCGTTGCCTGTGTCAGATTGGCCGGATGTACCACACCATAAGGAGCTGGTGTTGAATCCTAGGCCAGCGCAGGTCAGAACACGGCCTTTGGCCCTACAGGACTACATCACAGAATATCATAGTTAGGTTGGGTGGGGGGTTATTGACAGTTCTGTGGACATGGTTCTTGGGGACTGTTGTCACTCTGCTATTCCTTCAGCTAGTTCCGTTAGTTACATATTCATTGCCATGCTTGTTTTCTTTTCTTTTTTTTGGGGGGGGGGGGGGATGTTGTGTCTAGGTTTTGCCTTTCAGAGGCGTGATTATGTGATGCCAGTGTGTGTGTGTTGTAAGTGTGCGTGGCATATGAAAGTAAAGCAGAGCATAGTCTGACCTTCAATGGTGTGCATGTGTTGATCTGTTCCCACGTAACAGTCTCTTCTTCTCCTTGATTGCTTCCACAGCTCACTTTCCCTCCTTTTTCCACTGCAGTAACCTCCTGTGTGTTGTCCAAAAGTTCATAGCATTTTGAAAAATTTACACTAGAAACAATCTGGACAAAGCTTGAGTTTGATTGGGACCAGGACCACCGACTTTTGTCAAACCACAGTTTGGCCCTTTGATCTAGAAAGTGGTTTATGAGGGAAGTTTCACACCTATCATTTTGGTCTGATCAAACTGAAAAGTGCAAAAATCCAGTCCAAATGCAAGATGGTGCCCACCACTGGCGAACGTCTTTGCTTGTTCCGCTCTCGAATGCTGACTTTTCTCCTTTTTTGCGTGGTTGCTGTTCTTTCTACAGTGCATAAAAGTCATGCACTGCTAACATACGACTGACAGACAGTGCTGGACATCGTCGAGACAAACAGACACACAGAGTTTACTGGCTCCGTTCCACCTGACCTACATTGCATCGTGCGCCCACATAGGGGCCAACACCACCCCCAGGAAGGTCCCGAAGCACCAAGCCTGCATGAGCTTGCTGACCCCAGGAGGGTGCGTCAAAGACAGAGATGAAGAAGAGGCAAAAGAGGTGGGCTACATGTTAGGCTAAAGGCTCACGCCAGTGGACCTCCAGTCCCCAGTATCTTACTGGTGAATATTCGGTCTTTGGAAAACAAGCTGGATGAACTGAGAGCGAGGACTGAAGACCAGCGGGAGATAGAGTGCTGCGCCATAATTTTCTGTAAGACCTGGCTATCAGACCGAATCCCGGAAACCGCCATTCAACTACAGACTCACTCAACACATCGAGCAGACAGAACCGGAGCCTCTAGTAAGACAAGGGGAGGGTGTGTGTGTGTGTGTGTGTGTGTGTGTTTATAAACCACTCATGGTGTGGAGATGTACAAACTGTTTATAAACACTGTTCGCCCGACGTGGAGTTTTTACTGTTGAAATGTCGTCCCTATTATCTACTGAAAGAATTTACCACTGTGTTTTTGGCTGCCGTTTACATTTGTCCGCAAAGCGATTACACAGTAGCGCTAAACAAACTCCATGATGCCATCAGTGCAGTAGAGACGAAACATCCCGATGCTGTTTTCATTGTTTCTGGCGACTTTAACAAGTGCAATTTCCAGACTGTACTCCCCAAGTATTACCAGTATGTGGACATTCCCACCCGCGATAAAAGCACATTGGATCATGTTTATTCCAATATACGTGGTGCCTACAGAGTGGCACCCCGCCCCCACTTCGGACAGTCAGATCACATCTCCCTGTTTATGTACCCAGTCTATAGACAAAAGCTGAAAAAAACAAACCCTGTTATTAAGCAAATTAACCGCTGGACTGCAGAGACTGAGCGCACCCTACAAGACTGTTTTGCCTGCACAGACTGGGATGTGTTTAAAACTGCAGCCACCAGAGAGGACTCTTCTGTAAACATACAGGAATACGCTGAATATGTGACTGGGTACATTAGCACGTGTGTTGATACCATCGTACCCACCATACAGGTCAGGAAGTTCCCCAACCAGAAGCCCTGGATCAAAAGTCAAGTACGTCAGATGCTGCGTGCTCACTCTCTTGCATATAAATCAGGCAGTGAGGTTGAGTACAAAGCTGCAAAGTATAGACTGAGAAAGGCTATAACAACAGCCAAGAGGCAGTACAGGGAAAAGGTGGGCAGCCTCTACTCCACTCCTGACCCAGGGTGCATGTAGCAAGGCCTGCAACACATCACAGACTACAAGAGGACCAACAACAGCACCACTAGCTCCCCAGACAGCCTGCCAGACGATCTCAACATCTTTTACACCCGCTTTGAGACCACTACCTACAGTGCACAGAAGAGTGTCACAAGGCCAGGTATACAAAGCACTGAGGAATATCAACCCTCGCAAGGCAGCAGGACCAGACAACATCCCTGGGCGGGCCCTCAGAGCATGTGCTGCCGAGCTGACTGAGGTTCTCACATCCATCTTCAACCTCTCCCTCAACCAGAACACAGTCCCCTCCTGCTTCAAAACGACAACCATCATCCCCCTCGCCAAAAGGAGCCCGCCGACCTGTCTGAATGGTTACAGACCGGTAGCACTTATTCCAATCATCATGAAGTGCTTCGAGAGAGTGGTGCTGCCCCTCATTCAGGACAGCATACCGGATACCCTGGACCCCCTGCAGTACACCTACCGGCCCAACAGGTCCACCTCAGATGCCATTGCTGCAGCACTCCTCTCTCTTCTCACTTCTCTCTCCCACCTGGAAGATAAAGACTCTTACATCAGGATGCTCTTTGTCAACATAGCTCCGCCTTCAACACCGTCATCCCCCACAAACTCACGACAAACTGTCTTCACTTGGCCTGCACCCCACCCTCTGCGACTGGCAACTGGACTTTCTAACTGGCAGGCCCCAGTCTGTCAGGATGGGTAACAGGATCTCAGCCAGCATCATCACCAACACAGATGTCCCACAGGGTTTTGTTCTCAGCCCCATCCTTTACAGCCTCTTCACCCATGACTGTGTTGCCTCCCACAAGGACAATATCACCCTAAAGTTTGCGGATGACACAGCGGTGATAGGACGCATCATTGGTGAAGATGAAACATCCTACAGGAGGGAGGTGGCCAACCTGGTGTCATGGTTTGAGGACAACAACCTCACTCTCAACACGGACAAGACAAAGGAGATGATAGTGGACATGAGGAAAGGGAGGAGGAGACCCCATTGGCTGCTGTTCATCCGTAACTTGAGGTGGAGAGGGTGAGCAGCTTTAAATACCTGGGCATCCACATCAGCGAGGACCTTAAGTGGACACACAACACCACAGAACTGATTAAGAGAGCTCAACAGTGACTGTACTTACTGAGGAGGCTGAAGAAGTTTGGCATGTCCCCAGGGCCCGCAACAATTTCTACAGCTGCATCATCGAGAGCATCCTGACCAACTGTATCACTGCATGGAGTTGCAGCACCACTGCCCTAGACCACAAATGCCTGCAGAGAGTGATGAAGACAGCGGAGAAGATCATCAGGACTCCCCTCCCCTCTCTGCAGAGCATCTACCACCACAGAGTCCAAAGGAGAGCTGACACCATCTTCTGGGACCCCACTCACCCCCAGCACAGACTGTTCACACTTCTACCTTCAGGCCAGAGGTACAGAAGTGTGAAATGCAGGACAACCAGACTGAAAAACTCCTTCTTTCCTACTGCCATCAGACTCCTGAACAGATAACAACTCCCAAAACTCTGTAACACAGCTTTGCATATAGCAACTCACACACCGGCTGCTAAATTTGCACATTGCTCACCTGTACAGTAGATATAGTCTCACCCGTCTGATGCCCATATCATCTCTGGTGCTATCCATCTCTGCTCCTATTTTTCATTTACAGTCTACTGGTATTATCGTTACAGAGAAATCAGCACCAAGTGCTAATTGTAATTTGTAATTATATACTGCTCGTTGCACAATGCTCATTGCACACTGTACATAGGTTTATGCCATCTTAGGTTCACATCATCTCTGATATCAATATACCACCATCAGTATAGTCATCCAGTGAATTTCAATTTCATTCCTCATTTGACTGCTTAAACTGCTTTAGTTGTCCAAATTGCCTAGTGTGTGTTACTAGTACTCATTAGGATTAATATTTAGTATCAAGGTGTGCTTATGGAGTTCTAATTGCCTAACTGTGTGCTGATGTGTGTGTTACTAGCATCCATTAGCACCAGGATTGAGTTATTGTGTTATTACCTTATTAGTATGTTGTGTACCTATTACCTTGGCATTCGTTCGGAGAGCAATGTAAGAATTTCATTGCTCAGGAAATGTAGCATTTCTTAACTGTGCACATGATTATAAAGCCTTTGAATCTTGAATCAAACTGGTAAGGTTTGGTCTGGTTAATAAAGGTGAAATAAAACAAAAAAGGTGTGAACACACCCACAGAGTTCATTACTCATGAGGTCAGGGTTCAGACAGAGTATGACGAGTTAAACAAAGCCATGTATAAAATGGAATGATGCCGATTAGTATTTTCCCCTGAAGGAGCGCATGCTCCAGTTTGTTTCTTTATATGGTCAAAATCTTGATCTTTCAAGCTAAAGCTTCCTGAGCTGTCCAAAGAATAAACAAGCTAACTATTGTGCAGTGTGTTCTAGGGTCCAAGACACTTATTAAGACAATGATCAGGTCAGTACAACATTACACATTAATCCAACAATCTACTATAATGTGACCTTGACATACAAGTCTCCATATACAGTACGTAGACTGCTTCTGTGCCCACAGTGCTACTGTTTTAAGGTAATGTAAAACTATGGACCTTTTTGCTACTACCTACCACACCAGCGTAGTGAACCAACTCAAAGTGTGTCTCATATTTGCGTTTCTTGTCTGGCCGTGGACGCTGAAAGTTGGGGGACTTCCCAAGATGGTTGTCATAGAGTTTAGTCTTAAAGCTGTGGTCTGTGGCCTTTGGGAACATGCACTCTTCTTCCATGATGGACAGAATACCCATAGGCTGGACACACAAAAAAACAATACATTTAATTTTCACTCCAACTAAGTTTATCAATTTAAAAAAAATAATAAAAATGCATTGTCCTACCACTGTTTATTGTCCTCACCTTTTCTATAAGGTCTATGCAGGGCTGTAAGTCCAAACCAAAGTCTATAAAGGTCCACTCTATCCCTTCTGCCTTGTACTCCTCCTGCTCCAAGATGAACATGTGGTGGTTGAAATACTGCTGCAGCTTCTCATTGGTGAAGTTGATGCACAGCTGCTCAAAGTTATTGAACTGTAGGAAGAGGTAAGTCATATTTAAGGTTGTATTTCAAGTCATGACATAAAATAACTGCTGAAGGCCCCAGTGAGATCCTATAGGACTGGTATGATATAGGTTATTTCACAGATACTAGCACTTGTAGGGCAAGCAGGGCCAAAAAGTTATACGGGGCAGGTTGTTACACTCTGTCCCACCCCCATTGCTCATGCGTGGTCTTTCTAATTTTAGACTTTGTGTATGTACAATACACTCTATACTTTCCCGCTGCACACAATCCACTCAGAGTGCATACCTCCACCAAGGGGTCTGCCTGTCTGTCTCCTACCAGGATTACACAAAAACTACTGGACAGATTTTAATGAAATGTTCACCAGAGGTGGCCCTTGGGCTATGGATGAACCCATTAGATTTTGGAGGAGATCCAGATCAGAATGCGGATTCTGGATTACTCTTCCAGGATTTCAGGATGGCACTGTGAACCTGGAGGAGTACAGCTTGGTAGTTTAGGTCCTTTGTACCCGCTGCTGTCAGACTTTACAATTTGCACTGCCCATAGAGACCGTGCATAACACCACTACTTGTACAAAAAAAGAACATTCGTTTCCAATCCACTGTTATTATTCCATCCGGATTGTCCTCTCCAGGTTGGAGACAGGCTCCTGCCCAAGTGGAGAAGTTTAAGTATCTCGGGGTCTTATTCCCGAGTGAGGGGAGAATGGAGCGAGAGATTGACAGACAGATCGGAGCAGCATCTGCAGTGATGCAGACGTTGTACCGGTCTGTTGTGGTGAAGAGGGTAGGACCATACGTTCCTACTCTCACCTATGGTCACGAGCTTTGGGTAATGATCGAAAGAATGAAATCGCGGATACAATCGGCTGAAATGAGCTTCCTTCGTAGGATTGCTGGACTCACCCTCAGAGATAGGGTAAGGAGCTCAGTCATCCGGGAGAGGCTCAGAGTAGAACCGCTGCTCCTCCACATTGAAAGGAGCCAGGTGAGGTGGTTTGGGCATCTAATTCAGGATACCTCTTGGACGCCTCCCACTTGAGGTGTTTCGGGCACGTCCCTCTGGGAGGAGACTCCTTGGCAGACCCAGGACTTGCTGGAGAGACTACGTCTCCCATCTGGTCTGGGAACGCCTTGGTATCCTCTCTGAAGAGCTGGAGCAGGTGGCTGGGGAGAGGGAAGTCTGGGCTTCACTGCTTGAACTGCTGCCTCTGCGACCCGGACCTCCGGAGAAGCGGCAGAAGATGGATGGATGGATAAATTATTATTATTATTATTTTAATTTCTTGTGTATTTGTAAATTTTTAATTTGCTGTGAAGCAGTTTGTGATCCATATCTGGGAAAAGTGCTATACAAATAAACTTTGCTTGCTTGCAAATCCAAGTCCATGGTGCTCAGCCAGAAAAGGGTGGATTGTCTTCTCCAGGTTGGGGACAAGGTCCTGCCCCAAGTAGAGGTGTTCAAGTATCTCGGGGTCTCATTGTGATGGGAAAATGGAGCGGGAGATTGACAGACGGATCAGAGCAGCATCTGCAGTGATGCGGACATTGTACTGGTCTGTTGTGGTGAAGAGGGAGCTAAGCTCTAAGGCAAAGCTGACGATTTACTTTCCTACCTTCACCTATGGTCACAAACTTTGGGTAATGACCAAAGAATGAGATTGCAGATACAGGTGGCTGGATTGAGCTTTCTCCGTAAGACTGCTGGATTCACCCTTAGAGATAGGGTGAGGAGTTCAGTCATCCGGAAGAGGCTCAAAGTAGAACCGCTGCTCCTCCACATCGAAAGGAACCAGGTGGGTTGGGCATCTGATTAGGATGCCTCCTGGACACTTCCAACTTCAGGTGTTTCAGTCACCTCTCACTGGAAGGAGACCCTGGGACAGACCCAGGACAAGCTGGAGAGACTATGTCTCCAAGCTGGCCTGGGAACACCTTGGTATCCTCTCTGAAGACTTGGACCAGGTGGCCAGCAGAGGGAAGTCTGGGCTTCTCTGCTTGAACTGCTGCCTCCGTGACCCAGACCTCCAGAAAAGCGGTAGAAGATGAATGGATGGATGGATCTATTCAGTAGTTTTTGTGTTATTCTGCTAACCAATACAAAGACAGCTAAACCGACCCAAAAACATCACCTCCTTGGCGGAGGTAATAAAAACTATAGAAAGAAGTACTTTGTCTTGGAAATTTATCAATTTACCACACACTATAACAGTTTACCCTGCTATATGTGCCGGGGGAGGGGGGGCTGAAAAGTTCATAGGCTGACTAAGAAGGAGTTATGCTTGTAGATGCTGAGCCAGTAGTATTTGTGATTCAATGGCCGACAAACAAGAGGGCAGAGCAGAGCTGAGAGTGAAAGAACTGTCAAGAATATGAGTGCAATAAACCATATTTGGTCAAATTTGACCACTGCATCATGGTCAGCCTACAAACTTTTCAGCCCCCTGTCGTAACATCTTTTCCCGGCAGTGGGGTAAAAAGTTTCATGACCATATTATATTTTCATTTTTTCCACTACCATCATGTAATATAATACAAAATAAAAACAACTAAATCATATCAAAGAGGACATGTCTGAAAGTACATGGACAAGATTTGTGTGAAATAAAACTACATTAACCACATTTATTTGACCGTTATACAAATGATAACTTTTTGCCCCAGTTTACCACACAGACACATCTGAAAAGGGCCATGGTGCACTTACTTAACCTTATTTAACAGTTAAACCTGTTAAAAAGATAGCCCTGACAAAAAAAATATCATGTAAAATCACTTATGTGATTATACACGGTGGAGTGGTGAGTACATAAACTGAAGTTGCTGAACTGAGTCTGAAAAAATATATTGTGGTGTCCTTAAAATCCATAAAATGTTTCTGAAGACTGGATTAGAGTTATTGAAGTAGGGAAATGGAACATGTTCGAGTAAAACCGGCTTCTGCCCATTCTACTGAAATGTAAAAAAAAATATAAATATTTCTAGTGAAGACAGATTTTAATATTTTTACTGTAATCGTATGTTCAAAGAAAGCATTTTTGAAGGTTAAAACCCACAAACCCACCATGTTTTAGTGAATCTGACCGTTAATGGCTGTGTATAATTTTGCATCTAAAAGATGCTGAAACATTGGTGGTTTGTCATAATATCCATTTTACCTCAAAGATCTCAAAGCCTGCAATATCAAGGACTCCGATGAAATACTGGCGAGGTAGAGACGTGTATAAAGATGAGTTGATCCGACTGACCAGCCACTTAAACATGCGGTCATATGTGGCTTTGGCCAGGGCTGCCACTGCATAGTTGACCTACAAACAAAACAAACAATCAGGTCCACTGGTAACACGTGCACAATATACTGCAACGGACTGATTACCTGTTCCACAGTCTGTCCTTTCACAATAAACTCATTTCCAACTTTGACTCTGGGGTTCAGCAGGCCTTTCAGCAGTTCTGCTGAGCTGATGCCCATTAGATAAGCAGCCTTATCCACACCTCAACACACAAAAACACACAGCGCATGCCATCATCTCAGGCGTCCATCATGACAATATAAGATATGATTTCAACATCACTATTTATATCTTTGATTCCATACTCTCTGTGCCGTCGGCCTCAGCCTGCTCCTCTCTTTGTTTTTTCTTAAACTTCATGTTACCAAAGTGCATGATGGCTCCAACAATTTTATAACAGCCATACTTCTCCTCTGGAGTGAAGCCCAGTATGTCCATGGCGTGCTGCACACACATACACAGAGAAAAAAAAAAACAGATTAAAAACCTTCATTATTCCTTTGCCCCATAAATGAAACTTTTTGCACATCATCAGAGAGCATGAGGTATTGTTTACGGCAAGCCCGAGTCTCCTACATCAGTGAGCTGCAGCTCGTCTCCATCGTTGATGCCCTCCACCGTGGTCACGCCCTGAGAGCAGAAGTGGTAGTCGTATGGGTTGGTGGTCACCAGCAGCATGTCTGAGAACATAAACGCTAATATTATTATGAGGATTTATTCTATTTTTTTTTATAGCTCAGAGGTTTGCAGTGACAGATTACTTTGCTGTAATTTAAATACAAGCATAAAAAGGACAGATAATCTGCAATTTAACAAACCCTAAGGCACTGGGTGTAAGCACACACACACACACGTCCTTTGAGCTATAGCAACATGACAAGATCATATGTGATGTTAACCCCCATAACACACTTTGAAGATTACCCTTAGTGAACAGTCTTCATAAAGAGCCTCTTTTTCCACGTTTCCAGATGTGTTAATGAAATGTTGGTCTAAATACCTCAGGGTTCAACTATTGCATTTATTTATGGCATTTTGTTTTAAATGCTGGCAGCTTGGTGGCAGCACAGCAAGAAGGTCTTGGGTTCGATCCCACCCCTGGCCAGCGGTGACCCTGCTGTGTGGAGTTTGCATGTTCTCCCCGTGCCTGCGTGGGTTTTTGCCGGGTACTCTGGTTTCCTCATGCATGTTAGGTTAATTGGCATCAACTTAGGATAAATTGCCCTTAGGTATGAATGTGAACATAAATGTGTGTCGACCCTGTAATGGACCAGTGATCTAGTTGCCGCAACCCGAAAAGGATTAAGCAGTTGAAGATGAATGAAAGTTTTAAATGTTAATGAGCATTTTAAACACCCCACCCCACCCCTATTTTAATGTTTAATTTAAGATAAGATAAGACATTCACTTGCCACCAGTCCAGAGCAAGCATTCTACTAACTTCTTCTTTTGGCCGCTCCCTTTAGGGGTCACCACAGCGGATCATTTGCCTCCATCTCACCCTATCCCTGTCCTTCTTCTGTAACACCAACCATCTCCATGTCCTCCTTCACTACATCCATAAATCTTCTCTGTGGTCTTCCTCTTTTCCTCCTGCCTGGCAGCTCCATCTTCAACATCCTTTGTCCAATATCTCCACTTTCCCTCCTCTGCACATGTCCAAACCACCTCAGCCTTGCCTCTCTTACTTTGTCTCCAAACTACTCAAACTTCTTCTGCACTCCTCAGGCATCCTCTCACTCTCCAAGATTGTGTTAAGCAATCTGGCTAAAAATCCACTTCCACCTCTCCTAAACATCTCCATACCTCCACAGGTATGTCATCTGGACCAGCCGCCTTTCCATTCTTCATCCTCTTCAAAGCTGCCCTCACTTTTGCCTTGCTAATCCTTGGGCCTTCCTTGTTCACCATCTTTCTTCATCCATACTCCTCTCTCTGACATTTTCTTTATTCATCAGATTTATCCATCACTGGAGTAAAAGTATCAACACTGGAGAGTAAACTAGCTTGAAAATGAGACTGACTCACCTGGAGGCAGATGGACTGGGATCTGCAGCTGAATCAGAGTGTCGGAGTTTTTTACCCATGGACTCTTGCCACAGATGCGCTAATAAGGCTAGCAATGTAAACAACCCATCATCCAGGTAAAATTTTGGAGGCAGGAACAATTTTTTCAGGTGAGACCCTGTCGGATAATGTAAACCTAAGCATGACAGTGTTTTGGGGATTTCCACAGCAGGTTGAACACAGCTGCAGAAGTTATAAAGGCAACTTCGCCTGTCTGCAACTCATTCAGACAGTGAATTCATGTCTTTTCGCATGTTTACATTGAGTTAAAATGTAATCGCGCCACGCAAAAAATTTGCCCGTTCGCGTTTGGTCTGAATGCACCTTTACAATAAGTCAACAACAGCAACCTAAGAAGATAATTTTGTGTTCAGTTAGAGAAGACTAGAGGGTAGACTCTGTCAGGTATTTGAATTCAAGTCAGTTTCAGTTAACATCAGGCTAATCTGACATGGAATACATGCCAAAGGAGCCCAACAGGTGAGTGATGCTAAGGTGCCACTAAACCAGAATTTCTAAAAGTGCCATTGGAGCAAAATTTATAACAGCTACTCTTCATGACTATACAGTAAGGGGAAAATAATACCCTAGAGTTAAACAATGTGTCAAAATCCAGCTAAAAAGTTTTGTGACATTTTATGGTTTAATCCTTTAGTTACCTATAAGCAGACCTGGAGACAAAATGCCCACCTTAGCTTTAATAACTTATATGGTTACTTAATAGCATTTACACCACATGTGATTTAACATCTCTTACTTGTGGGTAGTTTTACCTTGTAATTCTGGCTTGCGATTGGACAGGATCTGGTAGTAGATGTGGTAGCTTCTCTCTCCTGGCTGCTGGAACACAACTCTGGACTTTTCTAGAAGGTCTGATTTAAAAAAAAAAAAAAAATTCACAGAAAGAGGAAAAGTAAGATCTGACGTCTAGAAGGTCTAATACCGCCCCCCACCCCAAATTCCCAGAAAGAAGAAAAGGTAAGATCCAACGTCTGTGATTATGATTTACAGTATATGGGACCAAGACTCCAGCAGCAGCAGTCCTTATTGATTTGCACATTTATATGTTGAAATGCAAACAGAGGAGCAATCTATATCAAATGTATATCTTGGAGTTGCCTCTTTTGGTGTCTCAAAAGTCACTTTGAACATGTGCCAGTTACTGAGAAGAGAAAAGTTGCTGCAGCTTTGAGCAACAATTTCTGAATTCCCTTCCATTTGCTAACAAGTACTTCACTGTATTTTTTTGTGTTTTGGATAGAAGAGCATTTATGTGATCAACCAACCAGTCTGCTTCTCCTCACCACTCCAGGTTTGTGTGCGATTCATCCTGCAGTGTGTTTTAGATGTTTGAAAGAAAGTAAAATATGCCCATAATAGAATGCCCTCAAATCATGCATTTTCTCGATTTTGGTCACGTTTTAGTTCGGTGTGCTTTCTCACCTGGAGGACTGCACCAAAGTTCACCAGATTATTCGGTCTCAGTGCGGTTGTTTTGGTGCGCACCTGAGTGTGATTACTTGTTCTCACCAGACAAAATGAACTGCACTAATAGAAAAAACAAACTCAGGTTCAAATGAAATAAACTAAAGCCTATCGGTGCGAAAGCACTGTAAAAAACAATTTTTATCTATCCACAGGCCATCAGGCTACTAAATCACTGACAGACTATTGAACTGCGATTATCTGTCTCAATGCCTTTCATAACTTGACTTGCACATTTGCAGTTCTGAACATTTAAACATATCGCAATGCCACATCTGCACACATCTGTGACTATATGACATTTACGCATACAGTATCTCACAAAAGTGAGTACATCCCTCACATTTTTGTAAATATTTTATTATATCTTTTCATGGGACAACACTGAAGATATGGCACTTTGATACAATGTAAAGCAGTCACTGTACAGCTTGTATAACAGTGTAAATTTGCTGTCCCCTCAAAATAACTCACACAGCCATTAATGTCTAAACCGGTGGCAACAAAAGTGAGTACACCCCTAAGTGAAACTGACCAAAATGTGCCCAATTAGCCATTTTCCCTCTCCCGTGTCATGTGACTCATTGGTGTTACAAGGTCCCAGGTGTGAATGGGGAGCAGGTGTGTTAAATTTGGTATCATCGCTCTCACACTCTCTCATACTGGTCACTGGAAGTTCAACATGGCACCTCATGGCAAAGAACTCTCTGAGGATCTGAAAAAGAATTGCTGCTCTACATAAAGATGGCCTAGGCTATAAGAAGATTGCCAACACCCTGAAACTGAGCTGCAGCACAGTGGCTAAGATCATACAGTGGTTTAACAGGACAGGTTCCACTCAGAACAGGCCTTGCATGGTCGACCAAAGAAGTTGAGTGCACGTGCTCAGCATCATATCCAGAGGTTGTCTTTTGAAAATAGATGTATGAGTGCTGCCAGCATTGCTGCAGAGGTTGAAGGGGTGGGGGTTCAGCCTGTCAGTGCTCGACCATATGCTGCACGCTGCATCAAACTGGTCTGCATGGCTGTTGTCCAAGAAGGAAGCCCCTTTTAAAGATGATGCACAAGAAAACCCGCAAACAGTTTGCTGAAGACAAGCAGACTAAGGACATGGATTACTGGAACCATGTCCTGTAGTTTGATGAGACCAAAATAAACTTATTTGGTTCAGATGGTGTCAAGTATGTGTGATGGCAATCAGGTGAGGAGTACAAAGACAAGTGTTTCTTGCCTGCAGTCAAGCATGGTGGTGGGAGTGTCATGGTTTGGGGCGGCATGAGTGCTACCAGCACTGGGGAGCTACAGTTCATTGAGGGAACCATGAATGCCAACATGTACTGTGACATACTGAAGCAGAGCATGATCCCCTTCCTTCAGAAACTGGGCTGCAGGGCAGTATTCCAACATGATAATGACCCCAAACATACCTCCAAGACGACCACTGCCTTGCTAAAGAAACTGAGGGTAAAGGTGATGGATTGCCAATCCATTGCCATGGATTGGCATCCTCAAACGGAAGGTGTATCTTTTGCATATTTATGAAACGGAGATAGGCGCCGCCCCATACACCACATGGTGTCCCACATGCTGTGGAAGGGGGATTAACTTTGCATATTTAGACAGTTCTTTTATAATTCTGAGTGCAGGTCAAGGCTGTGCTCGGGTCTCTAGGTTTCGCTGGTGATTTTCTGTATATGTACTTGTTCTTGCTTTCCATTCATTATGGGTTGTGCTTTTATTTTGTCTTTATCCACTGTTTACTTCTCTGTACTTTTATTTTGACAGTGCCGTATGCTACTTCATTGTGTCAAATCTTTTCGTGGGTTGTCACAGCTGTTTAGTTGTCTTGATTATCTTCTCATGCATTAACACATGTTCCACATTTGGGTTTCCCCTTCTTATTATTTAAGCTTGTTTGCGGGGTTTATTCCCCGCTGCGTCCTCACGTTGTGTACTAACAGGAATCACCATCTGATTCCTGTCTATTTCTTTGTGTGTTCACGCCTCATTCCCCATGGTATTCAGTCTTGTCTGTAACCAGCAAGTTTCCCTTCATGATTTTTCTGTTGTGTCTTTGTTATCTGTAAGTTGCCCTTTGTGGTTTATTTCTGTTCTCTATAATTAAATACACAAACTCACTGCTGGCAAATCGAAAAAGTCCTGGACGACGATAGAGCTTGAGCTCAGGCAAATTCTCTCCTTTGTTTTCAACTGTTTCTATTTTGGAGAGATCTTATCTAGCTCTTGATGGGGAGGGCCAAGTGCAGCCATCAGCTGCACCTGAGCTCACCTCGCTGGGCTCCACTGCCGCCAGTGATCCTGACCCTGTTTCTCTGCCTATCTTGTCAGAGCCTTTCCCCAGGGTTACCGAGGATCATCTAACATCACCAGAGGTCTCCGTGGGTCCAGCCTTATTGCCCAAGGTCTCCATGGTGCTGCCCTTTCAGCTGAGATTGTGGCGGGTGCAGCTGCGTCCCTGTCCGGGTCCACCGTGGGTGCAGCTACACCTCAGTCTGGGTCCACCAAGGGTGCTGCTGCTACGCCTCAGTCCAGGGCCGCTGAGGGTGCTGCTGCTATGCCTCAGTCCGGGTCCACTGAGGGTGCTGCTGCTACACCTCAGTCTGGGGCCGCCGGAGGTGCTGCTATGTCCCAGCCTGGGGCCGTCAGGGGTGCTGCTTCGCCCCAGCCCGGGGCCACTGGGGGTACTGCTTCGCCCCAGTCTGGGGCCACCAAGGGTGCTGCGCCTATGCCCAAGGTCACTGTGAGTCGTCAGTCTACACCCGGGTCTATCATGATTCGTTCTCCGCCTGAGTTTGTCGGTGACCATCCGTCTTCCTCATCTGGGTCCTTCGTTGGTCCGCCATCCCCTTCGTTGGGTTCCCATCTCCTGGCTTTTGTGGTCCGTGGAAAGCATGGGTTCCAACTTCCGCCTCCAAGGGCAGGTGCATGGTGCTCTGCAGCCCGTTGGCCCAGAGACGCAGGGAGACTGCCCAACGAACTCTCTTGTTTGCTTGGGTGGCTTCAGAATTTAGGAAGGCCACCTGATGAACCCCCTCCTCCATTTTGCTGGCTCGGGAGACCTGGTAGGCCACCCAACCTTTTCCACCTGATGGTCGGGTGGAGCTGGGACTTTGGCAGACCACCTGAACTGTTCCCTCGTTCACCCAGTATTGCCAGGGTTTCATAGCACCTTATTTGGTCAGTGTTGTGGGTCTTGTGTGTTATTTTTTTGTTTTCATTTTTGTGTCTATCCCTCCAGGCCTGGATCCCCCCAACACCCTCCCGTGGTCTGTTTACGGGGTTATTCCTGTTGAGGGGAGTGTACTTTTCGTCCCTTTTTGATGTTACGTTAGGGTGTCTTGGATCCACCACTTAAGGGAGGGGCACTGTTATGATTCCGAGCGCGGGTCAGAGCCATGCTCGGGTCTGTAGGTTTCGCTGGTGATTTTCTGTATATGTATTTGTTCTTTCTTTCCATTCATTATGGGTTGTGCTTTTGTCTTTCTCCATTGTTTACTTCTCTGTACTTTTATTTTGACAGCGCCATATGTTACTTCATTGTGTCAAATCTTTTCGCAGGTTGTCAAAGCTGTTTAGTTGTCTTGATTAATTTGTCATTCATGCATCCACACCTGTTCCACATTTGGGTTTCCCCTTATTATTATTTAAGCTCGCTTGCGGGGTTTATTCCTCGCTGTGACCTCACGTTGTGTACTAACAGGAATCCCCACCTAATTCTTATCTATTTCTTCGTGTGTTCACGCCTCTTTCCCCGCGGTATTCAGTCTCATCTGTTACCAGTAAGTTTCCCTTCGTGGATTTTCCATTGTGTCTTTGTTATCTGTAAGTTGCCATTCATGGTTTATTTCTGTTCTCTATTATTGAATATGCAAACTCACAGCTGGCGAGTGGGGTCTTAATTTCTGCCCTGAAAGGGCCATTTATGACAAATTCAAGCTTCAAAGACTTTATTATCATGTGCACAGTTAAGAAATCCAACATTTCCTGAACAATGAAATTCTTACTCTGCTCTCCAAACGAATGCCAAGGTAATAGGTACACATCAATACTAATAAGGTAAAAACACACCTAATACTAATGGATACTAATAACACACACTAATAACACACATTAGGCAATTAGGACACCTTAAGCACACCTTGATACTAAGTACTAATACTAATGAATACTAATAACACACATCAGGCAATTAGGACAGCTAAAGCAGTTAAAGCAGTCAAACTAGAGGAAACAAGGGGAATGAAAATTGAAAATTTGCTGAATGATTATAGTGGACATGGTATATTAATGTCAGAGGTGATATGAACCTGAGATGGCATAAGCCTATGTACAGTGTGCAAATGAGCAATATACAAATTACAAATTAGCACCCAGTGTGAGAATTTCTCTGTAATAATAATACCCAGTGGACTGTACATAATAATTTAGCAGCCTGTGTACAGTGTGCAAATGGGCAGTGTGCAAATGAGCAAAATACAAATTCACATCCAGTGTGAGAATTTCTCTGTAATGATAAAACCCAGTAGACTGTACATGATAATTTAGCAACAGAGATGATATGGACATGAGATGGGGTGAGACTATGTACACTGTACAAGTGAGCAATGTGAAAATTTAGCAACCAGTGTGTGAGTTCCTATTACAAAGCTGTGTTTGCAGAGTTTTGGGAGTTTGTTATTTGTTCAGGAGTCTGATGGCAGTGGGAAAGAAGGAGTTTTTTAGTCTGGTTGTCCTGCATTTCACACTTCTGTATCTCCAGCCTGAGAGTAGAAGAGTGAACATTCTGTGTTGGGGGTTGGTGTGGTCCCGGAGGATGGCTGCTGCTCTCCTTTGGACTCTGTGGTGGTAGATGCTCTGCAGAGAGGGGAGTGGAGTCCTGATGATCTTCTCCACTGTTTTCACCACTCTCTGCAGGCATTTGAGATGAGATTCAACTTTATTGTCATTACACATGTATGAATACAAGGTAACGAAACGTGACTTGGCATTTGGGCACGCTCTGCAGAGCGCATCCAAGGCCGGGGCAGCCGCTAGGCGCCAGTCATATTTGCGGTCCAGGGCAGAAGTGCTGCCGTACCATGCAGTGATGCAGTTGGTCAAGATGCTCTCGATGATGCAGCTGAGGATCCTGAGCTTGAGGATCCTGGGGGACATGCCAAACTTCTTCAGCCTCCTCAGAAAGTACAGCCGCTGTTGAGCTCTCTTAACCAGCTCTGTGGTGTTATGTGCCCACGTAAGGTTCTCGCTGATGTGGATGCCCAGGTATTTAAAGCTGCTCACCCTCTCCATCTCAAGCTCCCAGATGAACAGCAGCTGATGGGGTCTCCTCCTCCCTTTCCTCATGTCCTCTATCATCTCCTTTGTCTTGTCCGTGTTGAGGGTGAGGTTGTTGTCCTCATTCCATGACACCAGGCTGGCCACCTCCCTTTTTTAGGATGTTTCGTCTTCACCAGTGATGCGTCCTATCACTGCTGTGTCATCCACAAACTTTAAGATATTATTGTCTTTGTGGGAGGCAACATAGTCATGGGTGAAGAGGTTGTAGGGGTTGGGGCTGAGAACAAAACCCTGTGGGATACCTGTGTTCATGATGATGCTGGCTGAGGTCCTGTTACCCATCCTGACAGACTGGGGCCTGCCAGTTAGAAAGTCCAGTAGCCAGTCACAGACAGTGGGGTGCAGGCCAAGTGAAGACAGTTTGTCGTGAGTTTGTGGGGGATGACCGTGTTGAAGGCGGAGCTGTAGTCGACAAAGAGCATCCTGATGTAAGAGTCTTTATCTTCCAGGTGGGAGAGAGAAGTGAGAAGAGAGAGGAGTGCTGCAGCAATGGCATCTGAGGTGGACCTGATGGGCTAGTAGGTGTACTGCAGGAGGTCCAGGGAATCCGGTATGCTGTCCTGAATGAGGGGCAGCACCACTCTCTCGAAGCACTTCAGGATGATTGGAGTGAGTGCTACCAATCTGTAATCATTCAGACAGGTCGGCGGGCTCCTTTTGGGGAGGGGGATGATGGTTGTGGTTTTGAGGCAGGAGGGGACTATGTTCTGGTTGAGGGAGAGGTTGAAGATGGATGTGAGAACGTCAGTCAGCTCGGCAGCACATGGATGTTGCCTGGTCCTGTTACCTTGAGGGGTTGATATTCCTCAGTGCTTTGTTTACCTGGCCTGCTGAGACTTTTAGTGATGGTGGTGGTGGGGGGTGCGTGCGTGCATGTGTCTCCTCTCTGCACTGTAGCCAGTGGTCTCAAAGTGGGTGTAAAAGATGTTGAGAACGTCTGGCAGGCTGGCTGTGGAGCTAGTGGTGCTGCTGTTGGTCCTCTTGTAGTCTGTGATGTGTTGCAGGCCTTGCCACATGCACCCCGGGTCAGGAGTGGAGTAGAGGATGTCCATCTTTTCCCTGTACTGCCTCTTGGCTGTTATTATAGCCTTCCTCAGTCCATACTTTGCAGCTTTGTACTCGACCTCATTGCCTGATTTAAATGCAAGAGAGCGAGCACGTAGCATCCGACGTACTTGACTGTTGATCCAGGACTTCTGGTTGGGGAACTTCCTGACTTGTATGGTGGGTACGATGGTATCGACACACGTGCTGATGTACCCAGTCACATACTCAACATAGTCCTGTATGTTTACAGAAGAGTCTTCCCAGGTGCCTACAGCTTTAACCCCTTGCACTCTGGTCAATTTCCCTAAAAACGCCAAAAAATAACGTACCCAAAGTAAATCAAAAGCTGTTCTTCAACCCTTTGCAGCATCTTCATGGGGTTGGTCTCATTTAAAAGAAAACACTTTGAATTTTTTTGGCAAAACAGTCATAATCTCTCTAACTGCTCCTGCCACTGAGTAACAGTCATCTAAACATACTGAACTTGAAGAAAATAAATTTCGCCTGGGTGTTTTTTTGGGTACAAATGCTTGCAAATAACACACAGCTGTCAGATCCGGGCTGGAAAATGCAACAGAAATGTAGAACCAAGTGTTATCCAGCTGAGGTCAAAATTTTGTAACAATACCACAAAAAATGAATATATTACACAGCTTTTTTCTTAGGTTGTTTCCAGGCGTTTTTGAACTATGCCAAATTGTGCCAAATGGCACAGTTTGGAAAAACGTCTGTAACTTTTGAATGATTCAATATAGAAGCTTCATCTTGGGCTCTAATGAAAGGTAAAGGGGCTGTGTGTGTGGGGGGGGGGGTTGTTTATTCATTCATGAATGAATGAATGAACAAACAAGCCCCCACACACAAAGAAGCATGCCACGTAAAAAATGTGTGGCTTTTTTTTTTACAAGAAAAAATAACCTACAGTGCAATAAAAATTATACTAAAATATCTGTAATGTAGAAGATAACAACTCCCCCTCCCCCGCTACAGAGGACGAACATCATCCATCGACACATGACAGACCGCGTCATGACGGACCGTCGCGGTCTACTACGCACAGTTGTACTAAAATATCTGCAATAATATCTGCAATCCGCTACAGAAGACTAGTGGGGGGGGGGGCGTTCACGCTCCGGACGCGGCGCACAGACCGGACACGGTCCATGCGCCGTCCGGACCGGACCGGAGCGGTCCGGGTCCGTCATGTTGCGATGACGCACAGTTGTAATTTACCGATCGGTCAAAAGTCATTTTGATTACAATTTTCAGGGATAAAGAATAATTTAGCTTATAACACTTACCTGTCCACAACAGCAGTGTCGCTGGCGAACTTCTCTTCCTCATTATCAGACGAATATGACGCTGGTCCGCTTGTTACGGACTCGTGGTTCTGGTCACGTGACCCGATCAAACCATAATTCCATTATTGCGGTTTTGCGCTTCCATGATTGCGGTTTTGGCGAACGATTTTTCAAAATAAATAAGAACAGTAGTAAGAAAAAAAGACTGGTGAACACATGTGTGTCACCCAGCGGCTTACACAAAATTTTAGGCAAGGGACGCACGCTTTCTAACTTCTGTGCTTCAATTGGCTCGCTGTATTCGCAGCCGTTGGTAGGCGGGTCCTTCTTGCTAGGTTTTCAGTCATTGGTTCTTCAAGGTTTCAGAAACCCAATTCAAGGCTCTTATTAGTCGAATGAGAGGTCAATCACATCTAAACCAATCAAAGCACTCCTTTGGCTTTCTGTTCGCGGCTGTGTCTGTAGTGGAAGAACGGAAATGCAGCTTTTTTTTTTTCTCAGTGCGCACTAGGGTGCCCTCGTGAGCCCTAGGACGCAGAGACTAACTAACTAACTAACTAACCTGCACTTATATAGCGCTTTTCTAGTCACAAAGACCACTCAAAGCGCTTTCATTAATACTAACCCTCTATTCTAAGGGCCTATAGGAAACAGATATCTAGGGACAATTTAGAACAGCCAATTAACCTAACATGCATGTTTTTGGCATGTGGGAGGAAACCGGAGAAATCCCGGAGTAAACCCACGCAACACGGGGAGAACATGCAAACTCCACACAGATCACTGTTGGTCGGGGGCTGGGATCGAACCCACGATCCCATGATCCCCACAATCCCCTGGCCAAGGGTAAACTGTGCTGCCGCAGTGCTAACCACTGCGCCACCGTGCAGAGACGTGACCACCCGCGGTACACCGGAGTGCAAGAGGTTTTAAACACATACCAGTCTGTACAGGCAAAACAGCCTTGCAGGGTGCTCTCAGCCTCTGGAGTCCAGCATTTAATTTGCTTAATAACAGGGCTTGTTTGTTTCAGCTTTTGTCTGTATAAACAATATTCTACCACTGTGACAGTCTTGTCGTCAGCCTCCGTCGGTCTATGATGACCATGGAAGAGAATCCTAAACGTCTACTCTGCTGGAACAGCACCGCCTGTGGCTGAACAGGCCGATGCGCGAATGACAGTCCCTGTCACACAGGTCACACTTGTGGGTGGTCTCCGTGCTGCTGGGTCTGTGGCGGTTCTTCCTGCGGGTCCTTTTTTCATCTGCTGCAGCAGTCAGTCTCTCTTCACCCGCCTTGAGCTGTCTGGTCAGGGTGCCTCTCCATTTGGAGCGGTCCGTTGCAAGGTCCTCCCAGCGCTCTGTGCTGATATCCAGGGCCTTCATGTCTCTCTTGCAGACGTCTCTAAAGCGCAGCTGTGGGCGGCCAACGTCTCTCCTGCCAGTTGCCAGTTCTCCATAGAGGACGTCTTTGGGGATTCTGCCATCCTCCATACGGTGAACGTGGCCTAGCCAGCGGAGCCTGCGCTGCCTGAGTAGAGTGAACATGGAGGGAAGGCCGGCGCAGGACAGAACTTCTGTGTTGGGCACTTTGTCCTGCCAGGATATGTCCAGGATGTGGCGAATGCAGCGCAAGTGGAAGGAGTTCAGTCTCTTTTCCTGCCGGGCGTATGTTGTCCACGTCTCACTCCCATAGAGCAGTGTGCTGATGACGCAGGCGTTGTACACTGCCATCTTCGTCTTGACAGAGAGTTTGGGATTCTCCCACACTCGTGTGGTGAGGCGAGCGAGTGTGAAGGCTGATTTTCCAATCCTCTTGTTGATCCGCACAACTAATTGCATGCTGCCTGTTAAAGGTAAAGTGACAAGCCATTCTGATTGGTTTACTGCATGTTACACCCAAAACAAAACTCTGAAAAGTTGAGACAACCCTTTCCTCTTTTTGCAAGGGCAATCTTTTTTTGTTAGCAAAATTGACTTTGACACATTCACTCTGTCTCTTTTGTACATAGTACTTGCTTTATTTTATTTTTATGCTTCGAGATAAGTTTGTTTAGTTTAATTGTTTACATACCTTTCAAAGTAAGAATTTCATTGCTCAGTTATACCATTGTGTTTTGTTGTGTATGTGACAATAAACTTCTTGAATCTTCAAATGCCCTGGGTCGATGTTTATGTCGATGATTATCTTATCTTATCATGTTTAATGTTGCAGCATTGTACCGAGACAAATTCCTAGTTTGTGTACTACATGAACAATGGCAATAAACCTGATTCTGATTCTGATTCTGATGTAGCATCATATCAAAAATATAACAAAATAAGTCAGAATGACAGATATATATTGGATCAGTGAACTGGGTGAAAACAGGGATGTGTGTTAGGGTTACTGAAATCCAAAGAAAGTAACAATATTAACTGTGCTTGGTAAACTAACTCCTGCTTCAGCTCCCAGCTCAAGTTTGCAGACAGACAGCTCGACTGGCCAATATTATTAGAGCAGCGGGCAGGTATTGAGACTGGTCTTGTATTATTTATGATGTCCATAGTAAACCCAGAAGAGACAGAAACAATATAGAGGCTGTGTATTTTTTTTTTTTAAAGAGAAATAAGTGTTTTCATATTTTTTCTATAATGACATGACCAACAGATGTATTTCAGAAGGTTAAAACTTTCAAAAACAATTTTTCAGTCAATGAATGAAGCAAGAACTGTTAAAGAACATCTAACTACAACTCACAGATGTCAATGTCAGCAGAGGCCAACTTCCCTGTTGTCCCAAAATGAATTCTGATGAACTTTCCCTAGAACACAAAAACACATGGGACAAAGTTGTTTTCTTACAAACAACTGATGATGTTAAACTTATGAATTTTCTTCCTCAGCAGTTACAGTTAGTGTAAACTGTACTGCCCTTGGGATAGGGTTAAGTGTTAACTTTATGGAACTCACAAAGCGAGAAGAGTTGTCGTTGCGGATAGTTTTGGCATTGCCAAATGCCTCCATGGCTGGATTAGCTTCGATAATCTGATCCTCTAATGATCCCTGAGCCCAGAGAGAAAAGAAGCAGGTGACTGATAAACTCATATTAAACAAAATCCCAAGGTTGCATTTCCAAAATAAAGAATAGCATTTTAAAAAGAACTTACTCGCTTTTTTACATTTTCCCCAACAGCAGCAACGATGGCAAAGTACTGGATTACCCTTTTGGTGTTGACAGTTTTCCCTGCACCTGACTCACCGCTGAGGAAGAACAAGAAATTTATAAAATGAAAAGTGCATCAAAACTTAACATTTAGAACCATAGGAAAAGAAGACAACACCTGTACACCAAAAGGTAAAAGACTCAGATCTTTATTTTCTTCAACAATTTCATCCTTTTGTATTTGGATCAGACTTCACAGCATATTATCAAACCTTTTGCTGGTATTACTTACGTAATGAGCATTGACTGATTCTCACGATCTATGGAGGAAAATAAAACAATTTAAGCAAAGAGTCAGGCAGTTTAGCAATCTGGAAATATCCTCATTCTAATATACATTCATGCTTTTTTTTTTTTACCTGTCCTGTCCAGCAGCTTGGCAAGCAGGAGGGATATCTGCTTGCCAAACAGATTTGCTTTGCCAAAACGACCTTTACTCATATTTGATATATGTTGTATATAAATATTATTTATAGACTCCTCTTGCTATATAAAAACTGTAACACTTTATTTATATTGTCTTATGCTGGAACTGAAAGGGAGGAATGGGGGTGGGAATTGAAGGGATATGAAGTGGTCGGAGAGAAGGGGGATCAAGGAGTGGGGAGCAAGAGAAAAAGAAAAACAAACAAAGAGAAAGCACAACAAACAGTTGCTGCTTCAGAGAAGATCTCCACATGGGCCTGATATCTGCACCTGAAAGATGTGTGTGTGTGTGTGTGTGTGTGTGTGTGTCTTTGTATATTTCTTGGCACATGCGTGCGTGGCTTGCCAAGAAATATACAAAGAAACGCAGACAGTAGCAGGTTGCAGCAATGCCCCCTGGGACTATGCGCAAGCAAGGCAACCTTCCTCCACCTCTTGGGCAACCTGACACCCCGAGATAAGACTGAGATACTTGAACTCCTCCACTTAGGGCAGGAGCTCGTCCCCGACCCGGCGAGGACAGTCCACCCTTTTCCGGCTGATTCTCATCTCAGCCACTTCACACCCAGTAGTAAAGCATCCCTGTAAGTGTCATGGGCAGTGAGAGTGCGCCCCTCCTGTCCCGTCTCACCTTTGTAAACTCATCACTCCACCTGAGGCAGGAGACGCACCTGCACCCGCTCATCAGCCAGCGTACTTAAGGAGGCTCTCTCCGTGCATTCTACGCTGGCTCCTCTGGGTATACTGCCCCTTCAAGACAAGCAGGTATAACTGTTTCACTAGTTTAGACACGCTGTCTAACCTCGCTCTCTTTTCCTCTTCAGGTTGCTGCCATTGTGTGGGTGTGTCTCCAGGACTGCACATGCTGTCCTGCCACATCTCCATTAATCCCTTGGCTTCCAAACTCCACCCGGTCAGGCACCACCAGCTCATTTCCCCTTCTTACTGGTTCGTCTATTCCCTGCTGGAGTCCTGCCAGTTCTTCCTCGGAACCCCAAGTAAGTGGCACTTTGGCTCGCCCATTTCCCCTTACTCTGTTCCTCCTCTGACAGCTCTCGTCTTCTCTCCTCAGGTGGATTCCTCTGGAGAGTTGCTGTTCTGTAGTTGTGCGACTTTGATATTTAATAAATTTTTCTAACGTGCCCCCTTGTGTGGTTCCTTGCTGTGCTGTTGCATCGTGCACGTAAGCAGTCAATTTAGTAATCATGACAGTAAGACCTGTAGTTCATTGCTTGAAGCCAACAGGACATCATCTGCAAACAGCAAAGATTAAATCCACTGGCCACCAAACATGACACCCTCCGTTCCTTGGCTGCACCAAGATATCCTGTCCATAAAAATTATGAACAGAATAGAATGCAATAGAATTGGCTTTACTGTCATTGTACAGTTGTAAAGTACAATGAAATTGTCAGTGCTCCACCTGGCTACTGTGCAGTAAAAGTATGAAAATAAAAAAAACAGACATAAAAGGCACACATTTGAATAAAATAGCACACATTTAGTAAAATGAATAAAAAGTATAAAAATACACACTTTGGTAGTGGCTCAACAGATGGATCAGTGTATTGAAAAGTGGTTGGTGAATCCAACTCTTACTGGAAACAAAGTTGACTGAGTGTTAGCAATACGAACCAAACTCTCACAATGGTTGTATAGAAAATGGATAGCGTGTAGCAGCAAGCCCCATACTCCTGGCACACCCCTCACAAGAGACCACAAGGGACGTGATTGAATGCTTTTTCCAAGTCTTAAACCCCTCCACTTGGGGTAAGAGGTTGTCCCCAACCCAGAGAAGACAATCCACCCTTTTCCGGCTGAGGACCATGGATTTGGACTTGGAGGCGCTGATTATCATCCCAGCTGCTTCACACTCAGTAGCAAACCACTCAAATAAGAAATGTAGGTCATTGCTCAATGAAGCCAGTGTCATATCCGGCTCTAGGGAGCCAGGCAATCAGAGCCAGGGACAAGCCAGTGAGTCGAGATGTTTTATTCTGGGTAAGGGATAAGGGGAGCACAGACACTCATACAGACGTACATTCTCAGGCTGCACAGCGCAGGTAGCTCGTACCGGACATGGGGGTAACAAGACGTGCATACTCACAGCGGGATACAAACACCGGAATGCTGCAAGGGGAGTTGAGGCTGACACCAGACGAAGGGGCTTCAGCCTAGCAGTGCTTATGTCGCAGCCCCGAATGATCGAAGCTGCTCCTCTTTATACTCATTAACAGCGCCCCAGCTGATGAGGATTAATTGGCCCCAGCCGTCCCGTGACACTGACAGCTGGGAACCAGCTGAGGCACTGCCCAATGAGAGGCAGGGATAAAAGGAGCATGGGCTGAGCGCCGAGCCGGCGTCTCACCCCATGGTGAGAGAGCCTCCCCCTCACGGTCGGGCTCCCGAACGACCAGGAACATCCCAGCCCCCCCCCCTCCCCACCTAGGGCGGGCGGAAGGGAGGCAGGACCGGAGGGGAAGATGCAAAGGGAAGGACAAAAAAAAAAAAACAATAGACCAATGTAGGGCAGCAGGGCAGAGAAAAAAAACCCCAAATACAATACCCTACAACACAGGGAAAAGGATTAACCCAGAGCACAGTTAGGGAGAAAACTGAGTTAGGACACAGGTAGGGAAAATACCAAATATGACTACAGACAGCATACAAATAACGTATAGATCGGGGCAAAAAAAAGAAAACCAAAAACCCACCAAAAAGGTGGCAGGAATGAATAAAGCAATCACAGAGTATAGTTAAGGGGAACAAAACACACTACTCCATAATGCACCAACAAGACAAAGGTCAGGACAAAAAATGATGAAAAACGCTGTGCATGGATACTAAAGAAAACAAAACACACAGCACTGAATATATAAAAGATCACCTAAAGAAACAGAGGTGACAAGGACAAATGGGTAATAATGAAGTATGGTTAAGTGGGAATGAAACACATTACTTCAAACAATAACAAACACAGTCAATGTTAAAGTCGGGGCCAGGGAAGGCCCCCCACGAGGATAATAAGACAGAATGGGGTGATCACAGAGTATGGTTGAACAGGAAACCACACGCATACTCCATGATGCACCGACAAGGCCAAGGCTAAGGTAAGGATGAATGAAAACGCTGAGTAAAGATAAGAAAATGCAATACACAGCGCGATACATAAGGTGAGTCACCAAGAGGAAAAAAAGGTGACAGGGTAACAGGATAACAATACGATAAAAAATGCTGAGTATGGTTAATAAAAAAAAAACACACAGCACAAAAACATATATTCCCCTAATGGACAAAGAAACTACACCCGAGTGACCTCAATAATAATAAAAGTAGTAAAGGACACCCGAGGAGACGGCAGGCAGAGTCCAAAACGGCCGGAATTGTTCTGGTAATCTCCCCGCCCATTGTCCAGTTGGCAACCCGGGGAAGAGAAATGTTCGGACGGCGAACTCTGGGCCCAGATCCCAGGAATCCAGTCCAACGGCTGCCGAACCAGGCCGCCCAAAGGCAAACACAGACCAGTGGGGGGAAACCAGATCGCCGAACCGAAAGTTTTGCGGGTCGGGTCGTCGACCCGCATCACTCAACCACCAGGACCGTTGAGACGGACGAAGGGTCAGAGCGGATCCCGGTGGAAGAGGCTCAGGGGAGAGCCGATGACGAGGGCGGCGGGCCTCAGGGAAACGGCCACCTCCTCACCGGACCTGGACAACACTGGGGCAGCACCCACGTCGGACCCCGATTGGGTCTCGGGCGAACCCACGTTGGACACTGCACCAGAACCGACCTCCAACGTTGAACCCGGACCCTCCAGCACCACGAGGAACAGCAACTCCTCGCCGGTGACCCTGGAAGAAGGCTCAGAAGAGAAAACAGAACCGGGATCAGGATCACCGGCAGCGCCAGAACCCGGCGAGACGAGCTCAGACGCAGCGGACGGCTGCACCCTGCTCGTCTCCCCTGGAGATAGGCTGAAGTGCTCAAAGATAAAAAGAGAGAAAAGAAAGGAGAGCACTCGCCTGATCTCGGGTTCTGACGCCGTCCAGGACTGCGAAGATCCAGGATCCGTCGTCAGGAGGTCGTTGTCAGGCTCCCATCTAGCCGCGTCGGGTCCCGCAGCCAGCACGATGGTCAGCGCAGCTTGAGATTCCTCCGGTGACCCCGCCGACGATCCACTCGGCGTGAAGCCAGGAGAATCTCGTCCCGCTGGACCGAACCGCTCCTCCGTGGAGACCCAGGGACGCTCAGTCGTCGGCGTAGACTCCACGCAGCAGTCAGTCCCCCTCCTCCGTCCGCAATGTAGCAGCGGAACCACAGGCCCTCTCCATATCCCACCACGTTGACCCGGAGCCGGGGACCGCTCGGCGGAGAGAGACACAGAGGATGCGGGATTAGGAATACAGGTTACAGCAGGTGGGGAGAGTTCAGGGAGCTGCGAACCCTGAACTTCTCCTCCAGGGATGTGACAGAACAAATCATTAAGCAGGTGTGAAAAAACAATGACTTGCCTGCCCCCTGGAGGTTGAGTATCGCCTGCTGTAGTGGAATCTGCTTCTTCCTCTCCCCGCCCGGCGATAACGGAGGACCCCCCGGGAATTCGTCTGAGGATCGCTCGCGTTGTCTCCAGCAGAGAGCTCACCAGGCCGGGATTCCAGGCACACACAGCGGTCAGGAAGCGCGTCGAGGAGGAGGGGGAAACAGCCGGGGTGAGCCAGCCCGAATGTCCAGGAATGACAGCGGGGGAACGAGGCTCAGGGGACGAGGCTGTAGAATCTCCACACTGACGAGGCGAAGGGATGACAGCTGCGTGGGAGGAACGGTCCTGACGATGACCCAGAACTGGATCCGGACGAGGTTCGTGCAGAGGTGACTCGGCGATGTGATGACGACTACTCCCAGGGGACGAAGCGAGGGGGAAACCCAGGATTCGCCGCTCCAGATCGGAGATCGAGACGAGGAAGGCGTCGAGCACGGGAAAGCTTCGTAGCCCTGAAGTCCTCACCATCAATCTCACTGCCGCCGCCACATGCCTGAAGGTGGTGACAGGAAACACAGTGGAGCTCGCGACAGCCACTCGACCCCAGACATAACTGCTGTCAGCTGCGGCTCCTTGAAGGGAATCCCGAGTGACGTGGCGCAGGTCGGGGGAAGTCCTCTGGTTGGCGCGAACTCCCGGACTGGAATAGCGGCAGGAACGGGACTCCGAAGCGGGGAAAGACGTCGCCCACTTCGACTCCCTGCCGGGATTTCCATCCACCCCGTGGAGCTTCTCTCGCTGTGTACCTGCAGCGTCTATCCTGGCACTGTCCTCCAGATGGTACAGAGAGTGAGGGTGACAGTCCAGGAGTTCCTCAGCACGGCCCGGATGCCAGCGTCTCGCGTTGGAGGCGTCGTGCAGGGTGAAGAATGTCCCGTCGACAGCCTCCGAGATGGACCTCAGCTCGTCGCCCTGGCGCCGGAAGTGACTCCTGGGAAACGGCATGCTAGCAGCGCTGACACTCAGACAGAAAGGTACATTTCCACAGCGACTCACGGCCGCCGGCAACTCTTCTGGCTGCGACATACTGTCATATCCGGCTCTAGGGAGCCGGGCAATCAGAGCCAGGGACAAGCCAGTGAGTCGAGATGTTTTATTCTGGGTAAGGGATAAGGGATAAGGGATAAGGGATGAGGAGAGCACAGACACTCATACAGACGTACATTCTCAGGCTGCACAGCGCAGGGGTAGGTAGCTCGTACCGGACATGGGGGTAACAAGACGTGCATACTCACAGCGGGATACAAACACCGGAATGCTGCAAGGGGAGTTGAGGCTGACACCAGACGAAGGGGCTTCAGCCTAGCAGTGCTTATGTCGCAGCCCCGAATGATCGAAGCTGCTCCTCTTTATACTCATTAACAGCGCCCCAGCTGATGAGGATTAATTGGCCCCAGCCGTCCCGTGACACTGACAGCTGGGAACCAGCTGAGGCACTGCCCAATGAGAGGCAGGGATAAAAGGAGCATGGGCTGAGCGCCGAGCCGGCGTCTCACCCCATGGTGACAGCCAGCAAGACAACATCAACAAACAGAAGATGATGTGGTCACCAAACATGACACCCTCCATTACTTCATTACTTGGCTACCCTGAGATATCCTGTCCATAAATGGAATGAAAAGGATTGGTGACAAAGGGCAGCCCTGGCAGATTCCAACTCTCACTGGAAATGAGTTTGACTGAGTGTTGGCAATATGAACCCAACTTTCACAATGGTCATATGGGGACTGGATAGCTCATAGCAACAAGCCCAATGCCCCTTACTCCCAAAGCACCCCCACAAGAAACCATGAGGGACATGGTGGAATGCTTTGTCCAAGTCCACAAAACACATTGGTTTTGACTGGTTGAGCAAACTCCCACAAGCCCTCAAAGATTCTCGAGAGGGTAAAGAGTTGGTCTGATGTGCCATGGCCAGGATGAAAACCACATTGCTCCTCCTGAATCCAAGGTTCAACCAACGGCCGGACTCTTCTCTCTGGTACCCTGCTTGCTCTGAGTGTTGCTATCCCTGTGCTGTTGCAATCCTGGAATTTCCCCATTGTGGGACTAATAAAGGCTTATCTTATCTTATCTTATTGTCAGACCACTAATGAGACACTATAGACACCCGTTGAGTTTGCATATTTATTAAAGAAAGGCACACAATACAAAATAAAGAGCCACATGGAGCAAAACACAAATAACGACTACAGCAAAGGCACAGTAGTAATACACTCAGGATCACGGGAGGAAACTTACTTAGAATAAGGAGAACACGAGCGTGGCTGGAGCCGGGGAATAGGGACTCCAGCGGAACGTTGGGGAGACCAGCGTTATGCGTGTGTGAGGTCGCAGCCCCGAGCAACCTCGGCTGCTTCCTTAAATAGGGTTTAGAGCAGGGGTCACCAACGCGGTGCCCGCGGGCACCATGTCGCCCGCAGGGACCACATGTGTCGCCCGCAGGCCTGTTCTAAAAATAGCACAACTCGCAAGTGAGCTGCAGATGTAATTTTTTCTGCCGCTATTTTTTATTTTATATTTTTTATATTTTTTAAAATCACACTTGTATTTATATAGATTTTAAAATGACAATGTCTTAAAAATAAAAAAAATGAAAATATGTTTATTATACGTAAAGTTAAGGTGAACTCTGACCTAGTTCAAAGGTCAGTATTGTGCGCATGACAAAACCTTTGCGCTTGTGGAGCGTAAGCTTAGCTAGCGGGCAGTTAAGATGGTGGGCGCAGTGCGGTTTCCAAGCCCAAAAACATGGCAAAAAAAAGACAGAAAATTTATCATTTTCAAAGTGAGCGGGAGGAAGAGTTCTTTTTTACTACCGTGAAAGAAAGCTGCGTGTATTTCATTTGTGGGGCGATGGCGAAGCGCCACTTCACTACCCACTCTTTTTTTTTTTTTTGGACTTATCTTGTACCCGTAGGTAGATTTGTTCTGCAGTCCGGTAACAAGCCACCAGCCGCTGAGTGCGCAAGCGCCCCTTAACTCCCTAACCTGCATGTTTTTGCATGAAAAATGAGAACATGCAAACTCCACACAGATCACTGTTGGCCGGGGATCGAACCCACGATCCCCGCGATCCCCCGGCCGAGGGTAAACTGCTGCCGCGGTGCTAACCGCTGCGCCATCGTGCATATAAGCACTCTCAGTGCTTGTTTAGCTTCTTCTCATGAAAGGACAGCGCTGGTTATTACTCCAGTATGATTCTTGGCAAGAACTGTATGGATATAATTCCAGTGAAGAAGAACACACAAAAGTGTGTTTATTAAATGTAACAGATTTTGAGCAAAATTGCAGCAGATTTGTTCAGTTAAAAATGTGATAAGATTTATTTAATATGAAAGTTGATTTTTCTTAAATGTTGCATAACTTTTTCAAACATGGTTCAACATAGTTCATGAATTAAAAGGGTTTAGTTTTTTATGGTTAAAAGGGACTGGTGAAAACTGGACATTTTTTTATGAAATGTAGAAGGGATCATCTGAACAATTGCTGAGATTAATAAAAATAAAGTGTTGAATATTGATCTTGTCTGTTACCCACTCTAAGTTATTGATAATTATTTATTTATGTGTGTATATATATATATATATATATACTGTATATATATACACACACACACACACACACACACACACACACACACACACACACACACAATTTGTTATTTTAGAGGAGTGTGTCAAGCTGGTGCCCTTCACATGACTCGATACCCATGAAGTAGCTCTTGGTTTCAAAAAGGTTGGTGACCCCTGGTTTAGAGGATTAACAGATGATTAGGGCGTCATCAGTGGAATGACAATCAGCTGTCACCACACAACTCTGCTTTGACAGCCGGAAGTCCTGCAGAGACGCTGTCAGAATAAGAGCCCGGGAGGGCCATAAGGAAAGCTAACACAGAATGGGAGGAAAATACTGCATGACCCGAGCGCAAACAATATCAGCGCTCAGACCATGACAGGCATAGGCTTTCCCAGGGAGGCTGAGGAGTAGGATACCCCTAAAGTTGAAACACACACTCCAATCCCCCTTCTTAAAGAGAGGAAGCCCCACCCCAGTTTTCCATGCCAAAGGCATTGTCCAGGACCTCCACACATTGTTGCAGAGGTGTATCAACTATGACAGCCCTACAACATCCAGAGCCTTGAGGTACTCAGGATGAATCTCATCCACCCTCAGGGCCCGGCCACCGAAAAGTTTTTTAACCACTTTGATGACCTCAGCCCTTGTGATGGACGAGTCATCCCCCTCATCCTCAGGCTCTGTTTCCTCTGTAGAAGGCATGTCAGTGGGATTCCTTTCACTGCCCGATTATATCCCCAGTCGAAGTCAGCAGTGCCCCATCCACACCATACACAGTGTGGACAGGGAGCCGTTTTCCGCTGTTTTGAGTTGCCGACTGAAAGTCTTGTTCCAATGGTCTCAATGAACTCCTCCCACACCCAAATTTTTTCTTCAGTGACCACCCAAGCTGCACTCTGCTTGGCCTGCCAGCACACCTCAGCTGCTTCAGGAGTCCCACAAGACAACCAAGCTTGATAGGACTCCTTCAGCTGGATGGCCTCCTTCAACACTGGCGTCCACCACTTGGTTCGAGAATTGCCACCACGAGATGGTCAAAGTTCTTCCGGAGGTGGGAGTTGAAGACCTCTCAGACAGGGGTTTCAGCCAGATATTCCCAGCACACCCTCACTATATGTTTGGGTCTATCGTGTCTGAATGGCATCATCTCCCACCATTGGATCCAAGTCATCACCAGGTGGTGATCAGTTCACAGCTCTGCACTTCTCTTTACACGAGTGTCCAAGACATATGGTCGCAGGTCTGATGACACAATAACAAATTGATCATTGACCTAGGATCTAGGGTGTCCTGGTGCCAGGTGCACATATGGACACCCTTATGCTTGAACATGGTGTTCATCATGGACACCATGTGGTTAGCACAGAAGTCCAATAACTGAACTCGGGTTCAGATCGGGCAGGCCGTTCTTCCCAATCACACCCCTGCAGGTTTCACTGAATCACTTTCCAGCACCCCAGTCAGAGAATCCAAAAAGTGTGCCTGTGCACCAAATGATGGTCAGGACCCATTTCCCAACCCGAAGGCGCAGGGAAACTACCCTTTTGTCCACCAGGAAGAAGTCCAATTTAGAGGCAGCAAGGCGGAGGGATACAAGTTGCCCTTGCTTGTCACCTCTCACTTGGGGCAACTCTAGAGTAGGCCAAGTAAAGTAGCCCCTTTCCTAAACCAACAAACCAAACAAACACACAACATTTTTGTGTCCATTTCAACTCTTTCTGGTTTGTTCCTCTGCATTAAACGTTGATACATGCCACTGATTATTGGCCAGTGTTGCCATCTGTCTGCAGACGTAGATGAGCGAGGAGATCAGCCAAGGCTGACTGGTTCCAGTACTAGAGCTGAGCATTGAGGTGAGCCCAACTATATCTGGCTCAGGAGGTAAAGACTTCTGACTGGTATAGACTTCCGGTGCCACATGAGTTGGCTGCCTTTTTGCAACAGCGGCTCAATTCTGAGTTTTTCTTCCTGTTTCTTATTTACTATCTGGCTTCTCTCGCTAAATTTTCTGATCCGGCGACACCTTATCCATCACGGACACACATATCACCCCAAATGTCTCCCGAGCCGGCGGACAGAGCCACTGTTTATAGCAGGAGACAGTATAACAGAGACCAGCTGTTAGCACTTAACCGGCCCATAGTGCTAACGCAAAAACTCGACATACCAGGAGAAATAAGATGGAAACGGCGTGGATGTCGAGCTGGAGTAAGACAGCGGGCGAGGAATATAAGGTACAGACCCGTCCTCCCATCCGTTATTATGGGGAACGTTCGATCGCTGCTCAATAAGACAGATGAGCTAGTGGCTATGACCCGCTACCAGAGCGTCTTCAGTGAGATTACCATGATGTTGTTTACTGAGACGTGGCTAACAGAACTAGCAACAGATGCTAACATCGAACTGGAGGGTTTCCACGCAATACAGGCTGACCGGACACCAGACAGTGGGAAGACAAGGGGCAGAGGAGTGATAATGTATGTCAATAACAGCTGGTGTAAACTGGGACATATCACAGTTAAAGAGCAACACTGCAGCAAAGACATTGAGTTGCCAGTTGTTAGCATGCGGCCTGTCTATCTCCCGAGGGAATACTCACACGTGATCTGCATTGTTATTTATGCAAATCCGACGGCGAACGCTGGGGCAGCACGTGACGCCATCCACTCAATAACTGGCAGGTTGCTGACACAACACCCAGATGCTCTCCTCCTCATCTCTGGTGATTTTAACAAGATCTCACTGTCCCCCATTTTGCCCATGTTTACCCAGTATGTCACATGCCACACTAGAGACAATAAAACACTGGACTTATTCTATGCAAACACTAAGGAGGCGTACACCTCATCACAACTCCCCCCACTCAGGAGATCGGATCACAACTTGGTTCATCTCCTGCCGGTGTACAAAACCCTAGTACATAGACAACCTCCGGTTATGCGCACAGTGAAGATATGGTCTGAGGAGGCAATGGATGCTCGAAAGGACTGTTTTGAAATCACTGCCTGGGAGCAGCTCTGCGATGCACATGGTGAGGACATTGACGGCCTCACTCACACCATCACGGACTACATCAACTTCTGTGTGGACAACACCGTACACACCAAGATCATACGGTGTTGCTCAAACAACTAACCCTGGATCAACCCTGAGATAAAATCACTTCTGAGAGAGAAGAAGAGGATCTTCAGGTCGGGGAACAGGGAGATGCTGAAGTCTGTACAGAGGGAGCTAAGGAGGAAGATCAGAGAAGGCAAGGACAGCTTCAGAAAGAAGATGGAGGACAAGCTGCAACAGAGCGACATCGGCGGGGTCTGGAGAAACCTCAAAACCATCTCTGGGCTGCAGAATACCTCCTCCCAGGCCACGGGGTGCAGGGAGTGGGTGAACAATCTGAACCTGTTTTTTAATAGGTTTGACCAACCGCCCTCCCCACCACCTGCACAACAACCACTGCTGCCTCTACCGTCATCGAGACCTACTGTCCACCCCCCCCTCCACCTACACCCCCCACTCCCAGCACACAGCCCCCCAACCTGACCCTCACTAAGACCCAGGTGAGGGCGGAGCTGAGGAAGATCAAGGCGAGGAAGGCCTCGGGCCCGGACTGCATCAGCGCGAAGCTCCTCAAGTCCTGCACAGACCAGCTGTGTGGGATTGTGGAGCACATCTTCAACCTGAGCCTGAAGCTGGGGATGGTACCACAGTTGTGGAAAACATCTTGTGTGGTACCCGTACCAAAGACTTCCCACCCCAGAGACCTGAACAGCTACAGACCAGTGGCCCTGACATCTCACATGATGAAGACCCTGGAGAGATTGCTCCTTGCTCACCTCCACCCCCTGGTGGGACCAGCGATGGATCCACTCTAGTTCGCCTACCAGCATGGCATCGGGGTGGGGGATGCAGTGATCTTCCTCCTTCACCGTTCCCTGTTCCACCTGGAGAAGCCTGGGAACGCGATGAGGATCATCTTCTTTGACTTCTCCAATGCTTTCAACACCATCCAACCGATGATCCTGAGGGACAAGCTGCTGTGCGCAGGGGTGGACCAGCACATCTCATCGTGGATCCTGGACTACCTCACAAACCGGCCACAGTTTGCGAGAACCCGGGATTGTGTGTCCGACATGATCATCGGCAGTACGGGGGACCCCCAGGGAACGGTTTTGGCTCCCTTCCTGTTCACCCTTTATACTGCGGACTTCTCACACAACACAACACACTGGTTGCACACTGGTTGAGGTTTTGCAGGTCCTTCCTACCTATGGCTGTCAGACTTTATAACCTAAGCAGGGCTGATTGCAGAGACAGCAAAAAAAAACGTGATGACCTAATAGTATTGAATACAAAAAGACGCATCAGACTTACACAAAATGGTTCCCTCCAGTATACAACTAGGAAAATATCAGTCGCTACGGAGGGTGACATTATGTATGGGTACATATTCATACTATGGGGGTAACTAAATAGACGGTTATGCTGTTTATTCCATCTAGCTACAATGCTCTGCACTGTGTATATATATATTTATATATTTATGTGTACGTATGTATATTCACTGCTCTTATTTTCTTATCTTCTAAATTATTGCTCTGAGTGTTGCTATCCCTGTGCTGTTGCAATCCCGGAATTTCCCCATTGTGGGACTAATAAAGGCTTATCCTATCTTATCTTATCTTATCTTAAAGCAGGCTGTCCAATAACCGAAGGGTTGGTGGGTTGAATTCCACTCTCCCCAGCCATCCTGCTGTTGTGTTCCTGAGCAAGACACTTCACCCACTTTGCCTCCAGTGTCCATGACACTGGGTATGAAAGTGTATAAATGTTCCGTAGTGGTCGGAGAGGCCATTGGCGTGGATTGGCAGCCACGTTTCCATCAGTCTGCCCCCGAGCAGCTGTGGCTACTGTAGTAGTTGACCAATATCAGTGTCTGTCTGTGGAGTGAATGAATAATGTATCCATTGTAAAGCGTGTTTGAGTGTCCATGTAAAAGTGCTACATAAATCTGATGCATTATTATTATTATTATTGTTATTATTATCTCTCAACCTCGTGCACCAGTTCAAGCTCCTTCCCTACCAGACAGGTGACATTTCACGTCCAAAAGCCAGTTTACAAAGCTGGGGATCAGATTGCCAAGGTCTCTGCCTTTGACCGCCACCTGATCCACACAGCACCAGACCCCCATGGTCCCTCTTGCAGGTGTTGAGCTCACTGGAGGTTGGGCCCATGTAGCTCTTTCTGGCTGAATCCAGCCAGGTCCCATGAGCAGAAACCCGGCAACCAAACATTTGCCATTGAGCCCCTCCCCCGGGCTCGATGGCACACAAACCCCACAAAACAACCCACACACAAACACGATGGCACACAAACCCCCCACACACAAACCCCCCACCACGATAAGGTGGGGGGGGGGGGGTTGTGTGTGGGGAAAAACTTTTCAGTGTTTTATCATATTAGAATTAAAATGACTGAAAAATTACCTTTTTTTTTTTTAAACTTTCTTCCTCAAAATGGCAAAGACAAATTCCTGACAGTAATTCACAAAAAATCCAGGAAGAAAAGTAAATATGAGGTCAATGTAAGACCTAAAAGTATTACTGTTACTGTATGATCATCATTGGGATGGACAATGGAGCTCACTGAAACCTGTTTCTGAATGAGTTCCATAGATTGGGGTAAAAATTGTGAAGGCATTTGGATATTCAATTTTCAAACCAGCTTCACAGAGCTGTAACTCACCTAGATGCCAGGTTAAGAATAACTTGATGTTATAGGCCAGACGTTAATGTTACTCACTCTGTAGCAGGTCAGTATAGGCATTGTCAGCAATGGCATAGATGTGAGGTGGTGCTTCTGTACGGCGCCTTCCTTTGTAGGCTTTTATCACCCGAGTACTGTAGACTGGCAGCCATTTGTATGGGTTGACTGTCACACAGAACAGACCTGAGTATGTCTGAGACAAGGGTACCAGATCAAAAATGGAAGACAGGGATGGACAGAAAATTGGGGACAGATGGAAAAAAATTAATACAAAAAGATAAAAAGACAGAAAATATGTTGAAGATCTTGTGAAGTAGCATACTAACATATATCATCCACATGCTATATCTCCTCCTCAAGTTAAAAAGGACCGAAGATTCATTTAGGTGAGTCAACATGGCCATGTCCTCGATCATGTCAAACTTTGGAGGGTTCATTTGCTGGAGATCATCCTCTTTTACAATCAGAAACTGAAACATAAAGTAGGGCTTTAAATTAGATATAGAGAGTACTCAGTTCATTTTAACATGGAGCTCTAATTTCTAGAATTAATAACACCTGTGTCACTTTGCTACATTATGTCTAAATTGCATCATACATAGGCCAAACATAACAATCACATTTACTGTTGCTGCTGTCAATCTGAGTGATTAGCCAAATAAAACCTTAATTGTATAGGAAAAACTAGCTAACCCGTCCATCCTTAGTCTCCACAGTAGTTTTGTCTCCATTCAACTCTCTGATCTCCACTTCGATATACGCGTCAACATCATCAGGCATCCACACACGCTTTGTACCTGAAAGAATTGGATGATCTTCTCTTTTAGTACCAAAGCAATGTATAGATTCACCTCTCTTAGATCGTGGGGACAAATGAGGTGAAATGCATACCATCAAAAGCCTGTGCCTTGGCCGCGAGCTGCTCCAAATTGGTGAGACGAAGGTAACGAGCAGCTTCACCAAACTCGGAGATGTCCAGGAATCGAGACATCTGGAACACATGAACATAGTTTCACTCATTTTTAATGTGTAAATCAATCAATCAATCAATCAATCAATCAAAGACTTTATTCCAGACTCAAGGTCCATCAAGAGAAAAGTAAACAAGTAAGGTAAAAAACAAGACAGTTGAAACAATCAAAAAGTTACAAGAAACACTAAGACATAACTGCTTAAAGAAGTACAGAGACAGTACAGACTTTAAAAAGACTTAAAAAGACTACTGTACCAGTGCCTTCTAAACTGTGACTGACAGCGAATAGAACTGAGCTTAATGCTAGACATGACTTGAATGATTTCATTTCTAGATACATCAAGCCGACAGATGAATTTATACATAAAATTCCTTATTACTGCATGCAGAGTATTTACACGTGATGAGACAAATAACTCGGAAGCACTGCCCCATCGAGGCTTTTTAAGTAAAATTCTTAAGACATCATTGTAGGCAACCTGTAATTTCTGCATACTTAGTTTCCTATAATTTATCCATAAATGAGCAGTGTATAAAGGTGTACAATAGGTTTTAAAAAGAACCAGTTTCACCTCATCTGAACAAAAACCAAATCTGCATGCAAGAATATTTGCTTGCATGTAGATTTTGCAGCGTTGTCTGAAAATATCATCATCATCAGTCATTCTATCATTAATAACATGTCCCAGATATTTAATTTTATCCCTGACAAAGAATGTGTTTCTTGATGCTTTCATCTAACAGTAATGTACAATATTCTAAATGAGAGGTCTCAAACAATGTGCCATGGAGGTACAAGACCCTGCAGGTTTTCTCACCAGCCAGTCATTAAGGATCCCTTTACACAGACAGAGATCACTGGGTGACCAGTGAGAGATCAAAAATTGACCCAATCTCACTTCCAAAAAACTGGGGTGCTCACTGAAAGACTTGAGAGCTCTGGAGCTCTGGCCTTTTTTCATCTCTCAATTATCTCCTCTCCTGTGTAAAGGAGGATTAAAGAAGCTGTATGATCAGTGATCAATGGGAAGAAATTCAGTTAAATCACCTGTTGAAGAGACTGCCTGGAAAAAGAAAGCCTTCAGTGTCCTGGCAAGTCGATGATAGATGGTTTGGGACCTCTGTTCAAAACAGATTTGATTGGCTTTTGATTGACTCTTTTTCCTTCCTACACACAGACTGTTGTCTTTCAGGTGGAGATATCAGGCCTGTGCTGAGATCAGAAGCAACAATTGTTTCTGTCTACCACCCCACCCCTTCACCCCCACCCCCTCTGACCACTTCATATCCCTTCAGCTCCCTGTGTCATTCCCAGAGTAATTAAGACAATAAATAAGTACTGAAGTGGCTGTGTAACTAACTTTCCTTCATTCATTCCATTATGCTAAGCACCAAGCTAGAAGGTGGAAAGTGTCATTTTGATGTGATCTTTGGTATGACCAGGCCGGGGCTTGAACCCATAAGATGTTCTACATCTAGGTCACCACTTTGGTACATGAGCAGAGCTCCTTTTGGCAAAGTAAATCTGTTAAGCCCAACAGGGCATTTGTTCCGCCTGCCAAGCTGCTGGACAGGACAATTTTTTAAAATTAATTATGATTTGAATTCTTGAGTGTAAATCTGAACGTAGACCTGCCCACAGTAGAGGGCACAGGGACCTCTCTTTAGACACACCCCTGTAGAGGAGATCCATGAAACAATTAGAGGGCACTCAGAGTGCATACTTCCGCAAAGGGTATTGTTCACCCAAACTCCGCTCTGGCACTGCATATCGGCAGCAGGTAAAAATCTATCCAGTCGTTTTTGTGTAATCGTGCTGCGCAAATATAAACAAGGTAGGCACTTTCAGATCATCACCAAAATCTAATGGTTTCATCTTTTCGACAAGGGCCACCTTTGGTGAAAATTTCATCCAAATCCATCTAGTAGTTTTTGCATAATCCTGCTAACAGTCAAACAAACAAACGGATGAAAACATTCCCTCCTTGGCAGAGGTAATAATTACATCAAGCTGGGATGCTGAAGAAATAAAACTAAGCAGTGTGCCTAAACTTATGAGGTACTGTATGCTTCTTCAAACTCAATCATACTGCACAGCACCCCACCAGCAGCATATCTGAAGGACCGCAGAAGACTGTAGAGAACCCAATTTGGAGGATGGAGATTGACATTTATGCCTCGGTGAAATGAGAGGCATATGGTAATCAGTTAATGCGTCTGTGTGTGGATATGTGGGTGTGTGTGTGTGTGTGTCTGTCTGTCTGCCTGCCTGTCTGTCCGCCTCTCTGTTTCGGCTTGCCTGGTCAAAATTAAGTGGAACTAAAGGCTTATATCATTGTATCGCCATATTTTTTCAACTTTTAATTTGCCAGAATTCCGAGATAAGGCTTTGTTTTTGAAATAAACACAAACGTAGCTCACCTTTAACGTCAATGAAGCCGGGGGAAAAGATATTGTATTAACTATGCCGGGCCACTAGAGGCAACAGTGCGACTTTTTTACAGCACATGGATGACCTCCTGTCACAGTTGAGCTCTAGCTGAACTGTTATAAAATAGCAGTTACTGGAAAAAAAAAAAAAACACGTATTCAGCAACTACACCATTAATTCATCACATTGATTGCTTTCACAATGGTTTTGCTGTTTAGTTTTGCAGAGGAAGGACAAGGTCATACTCGTTAAAAACTTGCTAAAAACTACAAGCCCCAACATTCCTCGCCTGCATATGGTTGCAGTAAACTGCTCAAGCGCCCAGAAACTCCTGCCACAGGGAAGTACTGAGCAATCCGCCAGTACTGGGTGAATAAATAGCCATCTTTTTGCCCATCTGCTTTCTTCCTCTGCCACTAAACAGCAAAAGCCCCTGTTCATCTTGACTGTCATTGTATTCACATACCTCCATCACTTCTGCCATTTAAAACGTCTTCCATCGTGCTCTACTTTTGTTTAGATTGCAGCTGTTCAAATCAGTTTGGTGGCTTTTGGCTGCTGCCGACAGTACGAGCGTGTGAACTGCAGATTATTTTCACTGCACATGCATGTACTCCAAAACTACTAGATGGATTTGGATGATTTTTTTTACCACAGGTGGTCCTTGGGCTAGAGAGGAACCCATAACATTTTGGTGATGATCCGAGAATGCATACCTTTGCCAAGGCTCTGGCACCGAGGCATCAGCACCTTGGTGCTTTCATTGCAACATAGCTTTTCATAGATGAGGCGTACAACGGATTGAAAAAAAAAATCATTTCACCTACATTTAATTCTAGAGCATCAGATATGCATATCATCTATGTCACAACAAATATCCTTTCAACAAAATCTGAATTGATATCATATAATATAAAGATATATTTAGTTAACTGACATTAAGTGGGGATTCCCACTTGTCTGTAGGTATGAATGTCAGAATAAATAGTTGTGTCTCTGTGTTGGCTCTGTGTTAATAGACTGGTGAACTTGCCATCAGTTCTTCTCCTCTGACCTGGCTCCAGGGTGGGACCTGGTAACCCCAAACCGGACGTGGCATAATGGATAGCTGGTCAGGTTGGTAGTGCAGTCATTAGCACTGTGACAGTACAGCAAGAAGGTCATGGGATTAATTCCACCCCTGACCATCGTGGGTTTGATCCCATCCCCTGACCATTGGTGACCCTTCTGTGTGGAGTTTGCATGTTCTACCCATGTCTGCGTGGGTTTACTCCGGGTACTCCAATTTCCTCTCACAGGCCAAAAACATGCAAGTTAGGTTAATTGGAGACTCTAAAGTGGCCCTAGGTGTGAATGTGTGTGTGAATGGTGATGGGATTGGTGCTGCACCTTGGCTGCCTCATCCATCCAGGTGGATGCCCTGAATTTCCCTCTGGGATTAACAAAGTACACACACACACACACACACACACACACACACACACACACACACACACACACACACACACACACACACACAAAGAGAATTCACTTAAAGACATCTTCCAGGACACCAGTGAAAAAAATTACAAGCCAAAATTTGACAAGCTGGCTGTTCACCCAAGACCAGTTTGCCTTGGCAGACCTTACCAGGGGCAAACTGCTCCTGACAACACAACTATTGGGATCATAAGGGCAAGCAAAATCCTTCACCATAATCTGCGGGGGTGGAGGTGGGGGTTAAGTAACTGTACAAACATGCTAAAACATGGTTTCGGGGGAATCATGACAGAAGGTCACCGTCACACATGGACTCAACAGGCTTGGCTGTGCAGGGAGAGCTAGGAGAGCTTGTCTCGGACTTGGTTGAGTGGGACAGGATTTATGAAGAGATGGAGGAGTGGAAACCCGTGGCTTTGACGGAGGCTCGAAGGATTGTAGCCAGCAGATCAGAGGTGCTTCAGACTGTTTCCCCGAGGCTGCAGACTTTCCTGCTCACCACCGGGCCCCTCCCATCCTCCATTCCACCTGTTGCTGTACCACCACCGGCTCTCGCCCCAAGGCCACCAGACTCTCCTTCGCCTGCCACCACCCCAGCACAGGATGAGCCTGATGTTTTCCAGATGGGGTTCGCAGTGTCTGCGCCCTCTGATGACCCTACTGCCAAAGAGCTGGAGGAATGCCAGCAGGTTTTACTTTCAGAGATTGAGCTACTTTTGGATTACAAGCCATGGCTCCTTCCAAAGTATGCAGTCCTGCTGGGTGGAGATTCACCGGGAGGGTCAGAGTCTGAGCCGACGATGGAGCATCCCCTCGCTCCGGTGCCCCACCCACTACGCCACGTTTCAGCATCCTCACCTCCTCAACAGACGATTTCTGCAGCCACCAAGAGGGATTTGCCTGGGCCTTCAGCAGTAGCAACCACAACAGCATGGGAACTAAGGCAAGTACATTTTCATTCCTTAACATCAATAAATGAGAAGTCTTGCCTTGTTCCTGGTGAAGGGGCTCAGCAACAGCTATCCACCTTGGCTGAGCCCTCCCCACCTGCTGCTGCATCCATCCATCTATCCTCACATGTATCTCCTGTTTCTCCCTCGGTTTTCTCAGAGTGTCTGCCTATCCTGGGAGGGAACCAACTGATAATGGAGGAGCCTGCTGTTCCAGAGGCTCCGGTTCCAGCTCGGCAGTCACACTACAGATTAATTCAATTCAATTCAACTTTATTTATATAGCGCCATTTCACAACAACAGTCATCTCATAGCACTTAGAAAGAGACTTGGTTGAATTGCCGTCATACCTGGACTTAGCAGACAGAAGGAGGTTGGTGGCCTCAACGTGGATGAGCTGTGGGCAGCCCAGTACATCCAGGACTTTGTCTCTGACGCCGGCGCTTCCTGCACACCGGAGTAGGCCCTGGAGTGCCTGGATGTTGCGGCTGGGATTGTGAAACCGCACCATTCCCAACTTTTGCAGGAATATCGCAGGCTAGTGAAGAAGTCATGTGGGGCATCGGAGACTGTGCCAATGAGACAGCATCCCCTGGTTCCAGCCCCTCGTCCACAACACCATGTGCCAGCCATCACGTCTGCAGTTTTGCCTGTCATCATATCTGAGCTCTTGTCTGCCATCACACCTGCAGTGCCGGCTCCCACATCTGCTGCACTGGTCCCCCCGCCTGTTGCTACATGTCAGAGCATCTTGTCTGCCATCCCTCCAGCATCCCCAGAAGTGGCCAGCGCAGTGGAGTCTCCAGGGTCCTCACCAGTGGAAGAGCAGGAAATAAAGCAAGTACCAATTTTCTCGTTACCACCTATAATAGAGAGGTCTTGTCTTACTCCTGCTGGAGAGGCCCAGTTGCAGTGGCCATCTGCTTCTGAGCTCTCCCCGCCGAGGTCTTCTGCTTGTAATGGTGATATGGACGTGATATCTGCCTGTGTTTCTTCCTCCCTATTCGAGGTGGCTGCATTTGGGATGGAGGAGCACACTTCTATCCCTACTGTGTTCGAGGAGTATGTACCAGCTCCTGACCTCCATGAGGAACACGCACCAGCTCCCGTCATCATGTCTGCTGCTTCGACGGACACCACATCTGTCATCCGGACTGCAGGTCATTCTGAGGTCATCGTGGCCAAAGCAGCGGATCAACCTGGGTCCTCGTTGGTAGTGGAGCAAGAGCTAAGGCAAGTCCCCTTCTTTGTATTATCAGCATCTATACTAGAGAGGTCTTGCTTTGTTCTTGATGGAGGAAGCCAGTTGCAGGGCCATCTGCTTCTGGGCTCCCTCCGTCGGGCTCTACTGCTGCTATGGATAGTGACCAGGCTTACTGTATGTCCCTTCCTCTCTGTCCAAGGTGGCCGTGTCAGGGATGGAGTCGTGGGGGACCATGTTCCACCTCATCCAACCACCATGTCAGAGGTCGGTAAACCTCGAACTGTCACGCCAGACGTCGGAGGGCCTCCAACCGTCGTGCCAGAGGTCAGTGGACCTCCAACCGTCATGCCAGACGTCGGTGGGCATCCAGCTGTCACACCAGAGGTGGTGGGCCTCCAACCGTCATGCCAGACGTCGGTGGGCATCCAGCTGTCACACCAGAGGTGGTGGGCCTCCAGCCGTCATACCAGAGGTCGGTGGGCCTCCAGCCATCACACCAGAGGTCGGTGGGCCTCCAGCCATCACACCAGAGGCCAAGGGGTCTCCAGAGGTCACGCCAGACGCCAGGGGTTCTCCACCAACCCTCATCGCAGAGGCCGGGGGACCTCCACCTGTTGGTCCACCAAGCCCTGTGGTCTGGTGGCTCAAAGACAGTGGTAAACCACTTGAATGATCCTGCATTTCAGCCTGGAGGGTCATAGACAGGAGATGGCCTCCTGATCCATTCTGTTCTTTGGTCTGGTAGTCCAGGGACGCTGGGAGACCACCCAACGCATCAAGTTCTGTGGTTTGGCGGCTCAGGGATGCTGGGAGGCCACCCGACACATCACACTTTATAGTTTGGTGGCTCAGGGACACTGGGAAACCACCTGTCGCATTATGTTCTTGGGTTTGGTGGCTCTGGGACACTGGGAGGCCACCCGACACATCACACTCCATGGTCCAGTGGTCCAGGGACTCTGATCGGCCACCAAACTCGCCAAGCTCTTTGGTCTGGGGCCAGGGACTCTGATTGGCCCAGCTAACTTTTTTTTTTTGTCTTTGATTCTGTGGAGGGGGGGGATGTTGGTATTGTTTTGGGGTACCTGGAATCCACCCCTTAAAGGTGGGGCTCTGTCAAGGTTCTGAGCAGAGTCATGAGACCATGCTCACGCTTTAAGTTCTTTTTTGTTATTTTCTATATTCTCCTCTCCTCAGCTTAATTTGGTTATGTTTGGTTATAGAGGTGGCGGAGTGGTTAGCACTGCGGCAGCACAGCAACTCACCCTTGGCCGGGGGTCCTGGGTTCGAGCCCAGCCCCCGACCAACAGTAACCTGTGTGGAGTTTGCATGTTCTCCCCATGTCTGCGTGGGTTTACTCCGGGATTTCTCCGGTTTCCTCCCACATGCCAAAAACATGCAAGTTAGGTTAATTGGCATCAAACTGGGGATTCTAAATTGTCCTTAGGTATGACTGTGAGAGTGAATGGTTGTCTGTCTCTCTGTGTTGACCCTGTGATGGACTGGCGATCTGTCCAGGGTGGACCCTACCTCTCGCCCAAAGATGCAGGGATAGGCTCCAGCCCCCCGCGGACCGAAAAGGATTAAGCGGAAGAAGATGGATGGATGGTTATAGAGGTCATGCGTTGCCTTCGGCTCAGTGACCTTCACGCTATCATGTTATTATGCTATTGTGGTGGCACGGGTGGGGGATTCTCCACCCAGAGAAGGCAGCTGGGATAAAGGGGAACAATGAACTGAAGGAGGAGGGGCCACCAGGAGGTCTCAAACGGGACAGTATGGACTATGCACCCCCCAAGGAGAGAGTAACCACCGGAGCCACTGGAAGAGAGCAGGGTATGAGCAGTGGGGCTGACATTATGTTATGGTAATGTGCCACGCAGGTCTTTGTTCCAACCAGTGTATTATAGTCAGAAGTTCCGGGTCTCAATGCATGGAAGTAAAGGTATAAAAGAGGAATGCACAGAGACCTGGGAGCTCTTTTTATTGTACTGTATGTTGAAGATGGAATAAAGTTCATGTGTCATTCAGCTCGTTGCCTCGCCTGCTTCCTTTCTCCACATTGGTGACCCTAAGACGTACCATGGAAAGCGAGCCGAGCACCACCCTGGAGACAGCCTGGATGGAGAGTACCAGCACCGCGTGCGCTGTCTCAGTCAAGCTCCCAGACTTCTGGTTTCACAACCCGACCACGTGGTTCTTGCACATAGAAGCCCAGTTGGCACTCTGCAGGATAACAACAGACGATACCAAGTATTACTACGTGGTCGCTGTGCTGGATGTGTGCGCAACGCAACAGGTGACGAGCCTGCTCCAGGAGCCGCCAGCCCAAGAAAAATATGAAATGCTCAAGAGGATGCTTCTCCAGCGCTATACCCTTTCCAACAGTGAGAGAGCAGACAGACTCCTAACGCATTCGGAGTTAGGTGACAGATCAGCAGTGGAGCTCATGGAGAGCATGTTGGCGCTGAGGGGGAAGGACGATGAATCTTTCCTGTTGCCCACTTGCTACTCAGGAACCTACCAGCTACAGCGAGGGCGATCCTGGCCAACTTGCTGCAGCTAGTTGCTAAGGACTACTGCGCCCTGCCATAGGAAGCGAACCGCATCATTTTGGCGACCAGAACTCTCAGTGTGCAGGCAGTGGCACTGGCATCCATGAGGGACTCCAGCAAGGTCAAGGAGTTGTTGGTGGTAGCCGAGACGGACACCAGGAGACAAAAGGAATGGGGTGATCTGTTTTTATCATCACCGTTTTGACTCGAATGTCCAACACTGCCTGTCACCATGCCAATTGAAGAAGCCAGGAAGACGGCATGTTCGGAATTCAGTTGAGGCTGCAACCAATGGCGGCAGGAACAGACTGCTTTTTGTCATGGACACACGTTCGGGGAGATGGTTTTTGGTGGATTCCGGCTCCCAGAAGAGCCTCCTCCTGCCAGTCAACGCAGACAGGGTGGTAGGAGGCAGTGGTCCTGAGCTCACGGCCGCCAACGGCTCCACCATCAGGACATTTGACAAGCAGACACTGATGATGTGCTTACACGGACGTAACTTTCAATGCGACTTTGTGGTAGCTGCATGTTCCTTCTTCATTTCGGGGCAGATTTTTTATGTGCTTTTGGGTGGTTCATCGATGTTGCTAATAGGAGATTAGTGGATGCTGTCTCTTTTACCTCACTGCCCTGTACAGCTCGGGGAGCTGGGTCGACAACACTGGCTATCATTATAGTTCCAGGGGGTAAGTACCAACATTTGCTCACACAGTTACCAGCACTCACGGTCCCAACTTTTTCGGCTACGATAACGAAACACGGGGTTGAACACTTCATAACAACAAAAGGCTTGCCGATGTTTGCGCGACCTCGGCGCTTGGACTCAGCTAAATTGGCCAGCGTGCAAGAGCAGTTTGCCAACTTAGAGCAGTTGGGCATCGTCAGGTGCTCCAACAGCCCGTGGGCATCCCCGCTACACATGGTGCCTAAAGCCTACGGGTTGTGGGGACCGTATGGTGATTTCCGGCGCTTGAATAACGCCACGGAAGACGATCGTTATCCCATTCCACACATCCAGGATTTCTCTGTGCACCTGGCCAGGGCGCGTGTTTTTTCAAAAGTGGATCTGGTCCGCGGATACCATCAGGTCCAGGTGCGTGCGTAAGACATTCCGAAAACAGCAGTAATAACTCTTTTCGGCCTTTTTGAGTTTTTACGCATGCCGTTCGGATTAAAAGGCACAACGCAGACTTTCCAGAGGATGATGGACGCAGTGCTTCACGACTTATCATTCGTTTATGTCTACTTAGACGACATTCTGGTAGCTAGCGCGTCTTAAGAGGAGCACATTGCCCATCTCAAGACGGTTTTCCAGAGGTTGGAAGCACACAGGCTTATAGTGAATCCGGTGAAGTGCCAGTTCGGTGTGTCTGTGCTTGATTTTTTGGGCCACCGCTTTTCGCCGGAGGGCACGATTCCACTACTGGATAAGGTGCGCACCATGTTGGACTTTCCACCTCCGCAGACCGTGAGGGCCCTGCAGGAGTTTTTGGGGATGGTCAATTTTTACAACCGTTTCCTTCCCCAGACAGCCCAGCTGATGCAGCCATTGCATGCCGCGCTGAAAAAAAGAAGCCCGCAGAAAACGTCGACTGGACTCTCGAGCGAGTCCAGGCTTTCATGAATGCCAAAAAAGTGCTTGCGGATGCCGTGTTGCGAGCTCATCCAGATCCGTCGGCATGGATAGTGCTCACTACGGATGCATCTGATGTTGCCATAGGAGCAGTGGTAGAGCAGTACGTCTCCAGTTTGTGGCAGCCGCTCGCATTTTTCAGTTGGACTTTGCATGACAGCGAACGTGAATACAGCACGTTCAACAGAGTTGTTGGCTCTACACCTGGCGATGTGCCATTTCCAGTTTTGGCTAGAAGGGTGCGAGTTCACCACATTTATGGACCACAAGCTACTGACGTACACGATGTCCAAGGTGTCGGAACTGTGGTTGGCCCAGCAGCAATGGCATTTGGCCATGATCTCGGAGTTTATGACTGACATTCAATATGTTGCCGGTAAGCTCAACGTCGTGGCCAATTGTCTGTCATACACGTTACTCTCCCCGGTCTACATGGGAATAGATTTCCCTGCGATGGCCGTGGAGCAAGCCGGGGATGCTGACATTTGCGCGCTCCAGTCTGCACCTACTGGGATAAGGCTGGAGAGCAGGGTGGTGCAAGAAGGGTGCCCTCCCTTGCTCTGCAACGTCTCCACCAGCCGCCCACTCCCGGTGGTTCTAAGCTCTTGGCACTGTCGCTGTTTTGAGTTGGTCCACTCCCTTTCGCATCCGGGAGTGCGCGCTTCCCGAAGTTAACGGGTTATGCGAGCATTTTCATAGGTCGCTTAAAGCAGCACTCAGCGCTTCGCTCATGGACACAAATTGGGTCAACCGCCTGCCCTGGGTTCTTTTAGGGTTGCGCTCCATACCTAAGGAGGATTTGGCAGCCTCCCCAGCAGAACTCGTTTTTTCTCAGCCGCTGCGGATCCCCGGAGAGTTTTTACTGGAAAACCTCACACCTGAGGCTGATCCGCCTGCACAATTTTTGCACAGTGCGGAGGCTTTTAACATACCGGGCCCGACCCACCATTGTTTTCCCACACTTCTGTCCTCAAGAGTTTGCAGAATGCCAGCTTTGTTTTCGTCAGGCACAATGTGCATTGGACCCTGCTGCGCCCACCGTACGACGGACCGTTCAGGGTGATGGAACCTGGGGTTAATCATTTTTTTCGACTTGGGGGGGGGGCGTAGGGAGACCGTCTGCATCGACAGGCTGAAGCCAGCTTTTGTGTTGGCAGATGAGCAGGTGGTGTTGTCCCAAGCTCCCCAGTGCAGACGTCCACCATTGGTAGCTCCGCAAGTTGGTGTTCCCTCGGTAGGAACCCGTGCATGTGAAGCTGATGTGTTCCCCCCCTCCCTTTTTCCCTCCACAGACTGACATGCCCTCCTGTACACCTCACCAGCAGGTGCTCCGACTGGATGGGCGACCCCCCGCTACAGCCGCTATGGGCGCCGGCTCAAGCCCAAAGGACGGGGGGGGGGGTGTTAGTGCCCTTTCTGGGTGTTCGGGGAAGGAGGGGGGCGCTGTATGGTGGAACGGGTGGGGGATTCTCCACCCAGAGAAGGCAGCTGGGATAAGGGGGAACAATGGACTGGAGGAGGTGCCACCAGGGGGTCTCAAACGTGACAGATGGACTATGCACCCCCCAGGGAGAGGAATAACCGCCGGAGCCGCTGGAAGAGAGAAGGGTGTGAGCAGCGGGGCCGGCGTTATGTTATGGTAATGTGCCACACAGGTCTTTGTTCCAAACAGTGTATTATGGTCGGAAGTTCCGGGTCTCAATGCATGGAATTAAAGGTATAAAAGAAGAATGCACAGAAACCCGGGAGCTCTTTTTACTGTACTGTATGTTGGAGATGGAATAAAGTTCATGTGTTGTCCAGCTCGTTGCCTCGCCTGCTTCCTTTTGCCACACTATCACGTTTAATACTATCTAATTAAGCTCTTTGTCACGTCAAGTTTTGTTCACGTCTGTTTTTTTGTCACGTCTGGATTATTTGGAATTAAAGTCATGCGTAAGAGGAGAAAGTCTGCACGTGAGCACAATTCTTTGTCCCGGAGGGGAAATTATGACAAGAACAATGTCATGGCTGGCTTAGAGAGGCCTGCTCCTTTCAGTCTTCCGGAGGCAGTGAAGGCACTGCTGTGCCTTTTTGATCACAGCTGTGGTGTCATCTGTGGAGGTTTAGTTGTCACTCAGATGAAGTCCGAGAAATTTGGTGCTCTGGACTCTTTCAACAGCCAAACCACAAATGATTAATGGAGAGTGGTGGAGTGGCTGGTCCTTTCTAAAGATGATGTGATTCGGGCCAGAGCCACTGACGTCAGTGGGCGAGAGCCCTATTGTAATTGTTAGAATTTTTAGGGCCTGAGCCACTGACAGCCACTGTGGGGAGTGACACACGCTTACTTTCGTGTAGAAAGATGAAAATCGGGTGAGATGTTTATCATGTCAAGACATGCAAAAAACTCCATAGAAGTCATGGTCTACACCCAACAGGAAGTTGGCAATTTTGGCACGAAGTGGCAGTGGCCTGATTTCCACCTCGCGCAGTTGACACGCATTTGATCAAACTCGTCTTAGGGTTTTTGTCCGATTGAGCTCATTTGTGGTGACAATCATCTATACCCATGTGCCATTAAAAGTTATTGAAAACTTTTCTTAAAGCTCAACGGTTTGGCCATAGGGGCGTGGCAAAGTTTGATGCCTAGCCATGATCATTCTATGACCATTCTGACGGCAATAACTCTGGCATGCATTGTTGGATTTCAACCAAATTCAATATTATGGATATCAGTCCAATTCCAAACACTTCTATGGAACAATATTCATAGAAATCTGCAGCACCACCTAGTGGTTAAAAGAAGTATTGCTGAAGACTCTATTACTCAAGTGCGATTTACCAGAATGACGTGAAATTTTCTGAGATTCATCAGACCACAAGGATGATCATAACTGCACATCAACTTTACCATGACATCACACTTGTTACCATGCACACGTCCTCCTCGCCATTCAATCCTTGATCTTTTGGGGAGGGTTTGGAAGATGCTGGAGTCAAGAAATTTGGAGCATAGGTAGAGGTGACTGTCATCTGTAGTCCTACTGTGGGGTAAAAAAGTATTTAGTCAGCCACCAATTGTGCACGTTCTCCCACTTAAAAGATGAGAGGTCTCCAATTTTCGCCATAGGTACACCTCAACTATGAAAGACAAAATGAGAAAAAAAAAAATCCAGAAAATCACATTGAAGGATTTTTAAAGAATTTATTTGCAAATTATGGTGAAAAATAAGTATTTGGTCAATAACAAAAGTTCATCTCAATACTTTGTTATATACCCTTTGTTGGCAATGACAGAGGTCAAACGTTTTCTGTAAGTCTTCACAAGGTGTTCACACACTGTTGCTGGTATTTTAGCCCATTTCTCCATGCAGATCTCCTCTAGAGCAGTGATGTTTTGGGGCTGTCGCTGGGCAACACGGACTTTCAACTCCCTCCAAAGATTTTCTATGGGGTTGAGATCTGGAGACTGGCTAGGCCACTCCAGGACCTTGAAATGCTTCTTACAAAACCACTCCTTCTTTGCCCAGGTGGTATGTTTGGGATCATTGTCATGCTGAAAGACCCAGCCACGTTTCATCTTCAATGCCCTTGCTGATGGAAGGAGGTTTTCACTCAAAATCTCACGATACATGGCCCCATTCATTCTTTCCTTTACACGGATCAGTCATCCTGGTCCCTTTGCAGAAAAACAGCCCCAAAGCACGATGTTTCCACCCCCATGCTTCACAGTAGGTATGGTGTTCTTTCTCCTCCAAACAGGACAAGTTGAGTTTTTACCAAAAAGTTCTATTTTGGTTTCATCTGACCATATGACATTCTCCCAGTCCTCTTCTGGATCATCCAAATGCTCTCTAGCAAACTTCAGACGGGCCTGGACATGTACTGACTTAAGCAGGGGGACACGTCTGGCACTGCAGGATTTGAGTCCCTCGCGGCGTAGTGTGTTACTGATGGTAGCCTTTGTTACTCTGGTCCCAGCTCTCTCCAGGTCATTCACTAGGTCCCCCCGTGTGGTTCTGGGACTTTTGCTCACCGTTCTCGTGATCATTCTGACCCCACGGGGTGAGATCTTGCGTGGAGCCCCAGATAGAGGGAGATTATCAGTGGTCTTGTATGTCTTCCATTTTCTAATAATTGCTCCCACAGTTGATTTTTTCACACCAAGCTGCTTACCTATTGCAGATTCAGTCTTCCCAGCCTGGTGCAGGTCTACAATTTTGTTTCTGGTGTCCTTTGACAGCTCTTTGGTCTTGGCCATAGTGGAGTTTGGAGTCTGACTGTTTGAGGTTGTGGACAGGTGTCTTTTATACTGATAATGAGTTCAAACAGGTGCCATTAATACAGGTAATGAGTGGAGGACAGAGGAGCCTCTTAAAGAAGAAGTTACAGGTCTGTGAGAGCCAGAAATCTTGCTTGTTTGTAGGTGACCAAATACTTATTTTCCACCATAATTTGCAAATAAATTCTTTAAAAATCAGACAATGTGATTTTCTGGATTTTTTTTTTCTCATTTTGTCTCTCATAGTTGAGGTATACCTATGATGAAAATTGGAGACCTCTCTCATCTTTTAAGTGGGAGAACTTGCACAATTGGTGGCTGACTAAATACTTTTTTGCCCCACTGTATATGGGTCAGCAACACATAACTGATAAGGAAGTGTTGCCATGGCGACTTGGCGAAGGTTGACTCCTCGCCATGGAACCTCAAAAAGTTGCAACTTGGACAAACTTCATCCGATTTTCACCAAATTTTCTACAGTGGATATTAGTCTGACCTGGCACGCACCTACATAAAAATGGTTGGCAAAACATACAGCACCACCTACTGCTCATGGGAAGTATTGTGCCACTCGCATTTGAACGAACTCCTCCTGGGGGCCTGCTCCTATTGAACTCATTTTCACATGGCGGCATCTATAGGCATTGGCCAAAAAAAGTTGTCAAATGTGAGTCGCACTCTCAAAAGGCATGGCCATGACACCATGGTGAAGTTTGTCTCCCCCACTGACAACATCAAACAGCTGTAACTCAAGCAAAACTTGTCCGATGTCCACCAAAGTTTCCATGATGGAAAATAGTCCCGCCCCGAACACATCTGCATAAAAATACCTTACAAAAGATATAGCGCCACCTAGTGGTTAAAGGAAGAATTGCTGAAAACTGTTTTATTTGTTAGTCATGTGCCACTTGCCAGATCGACGTGAAATTTTCTGAGGCTTGTCAAACAACATGACTGATCATAACTGCACATCACTTTTAGCATTTCATCACTGCTGTTACCATGGACACGCCCTCTTCACCATTCAATTTGTGATCTTGTTGGGATGGTTGGGAACGCCCTGGAGTCATGAAATCTGAATCATAGGTTCAGGTGACTGTCATATGTACTCCTATGTGGGTGACCAACACATTACTGACAGGAAAGTGTTGCCATGGCGACATGGCAAAGGTTGACTCCTCGCCAGGGAACATCGGAAAGTTGTAAGTTGGACAAACTTTGTCTGATTTTCACCAAATTTTCTACGATGGATATGAGTCCCGCTCCACACGCTCCTACATAAAAATGACAAAAGTTAGTGTGCCACCTACTGCTCAAAGAAAGTACTGCACCAAACTGTTTACTTTATGATTCACGCAGCGCTTGCCACGACGACGGGAAATTTTCTGAGCCAGCTAGGTACGATGGGCGCCGGGGTGCGCAGTGGCATGGGGGGCAAGGGCCCGCTTACAGCTGCTCACAGCTTTAATTACATTTTTTTTTTTTTTTTTTCTCCATCTAAGATCTCATTTTTGGGGTAGTGAATGTGCATGAAAACTCACCATTTTTGCAAGGACCTCAAGACTGGCAAAAAATTTAATATTTTGGAGGAAATATGAAAGACCCCATAAAAATGGCTCTACAGCGCTACCTAACATGTGAAGTCAATGGGGAGTGGCACACGCTTACTTTTGCGTAGAAAGATGAAAATCAGGTGAGATGTTTATTATGGCAAGACATGCAAAACATTCTGATTTCCACCTCACGCAATTGACGCGCATTTGATCGAACTCGTCTTAGAGTTTTTGTCCGATTGAGCTCATTTGTGATAACAATCATCTATACCCATGTGCTATTAAAAGTTATTGAAAACTTTTCCAAAAGTTTGACGGTTTGGCCGTAGAGGCGTGGCAAAGTTTGATGCCTCACCATGTTCATTCTATGACCATTCTGATGGCAATAACTCTAGTATGCATTGTTGGATTTCAACCAAATACAATATTTATGGATATCAGTCCAATTCCAAACAATTCTATAGAACAATATTCATGGAAATCTACAGCGCCACCTATAGGAGGCAGAAAGTTTTGCATCAGAAAGTTTGCATCATGTTTTTTTAATCCCTCAGGAATGGACTGTCGGCTTGGCACCAAGATAGGTATGATGTATATGGGTATGCCTCCGAACAATTACAGCTATGAATATTCATGAGTAGCAATAGCACCCTCTCTTGGAAACATGAAGGTTACACCAAAGGTTTTTTTCAGTATCTCTGAAATAAACAGTCTGATTGTCACCATAAATGGCACCAATCATCTATACCCATGTGCCATCAAAAACTGCTGAAAACTTTTCCAAATGCCTGACGGTTTGGTGGAAGTGGCGTGGCCAAGTTTGCAGTATTGCCATCACCCTTCCAATTGCTTTTACTCTGGCATACATTGACTGATTTCAACCAAATTTTGTGTGGTGAATAGGTAGCCAATACTGATAATTTCTATAATAAAGAATGACACATAACGATAGTGTCCCCTATTGCCAATGGACAGGAAGTTGCCATAACTCCATGCCATACTCATGCTCTGCTTGCCAGAATGACGTGCAATTTTTGGAGGTTTATCACACCACCTGGTTGATCATAGCTGCACATCACCTTTAGCATGGCGTGACTGCTGCTACCATGGACACCCCCCCCCCCCTCGCCATTCACTTTGTGATCTTGTTGGGAAGCTTGGGAAGGAATTGGAGTCACGAAATCTGGAACACTGGTCGAGGTGACTGTCATATGTAGTCCTATATGGGTGGGCAACGCAAAACTGACGACATGGTGAAGGTTGATTCTTCACCATGGAACATCGGAAAGTTGTAAGTTGGACACACTTCGTCTGATTTTCACCAAATTTTCTACAATGGATATTAGTCCCACCCCACACGCTCCGACATAAAAATGATTGACAAAAATTATAGCACCACCCACTGCTCACAGGAAGTACTGGGCCAAACGCTTTACTTTATTATCCACGCAGCGCTTTCCACAACGACGACAGGAAATTTTCTGAGCCAGCTAGGTACGACGGGCGCCGGGTTCCGTGGGGGGCGAGGGCTCACTTATAGCTGCTTGCAGCTTTCATTTCTTTTGCTTTTCCTGCACTGAGACAAAGATTGGGGCAGTTGCACCAAGTCACTAGCTTCTTCACCTCATCCCTGTACGCTGACTCATCACCATTTGTGATGAGACCAACAACTGTTGTCTCATCAGCAAATTTGATTATATGGTTGGTGTTGTGGGATACAGAGCAGTCGCGAGTCAGTAGCATGAACAGGAGTGGACTCAAACACATCCCTGTGCTGATCTAGTACTTACTGTGATGGTCTCAGATGTTCTGGTGCCGACCTTGACAGTCTGTCTCAGACCCAGTTGCAGATGCTACTGCTGACTCCCAGCAGTTGCAGTTTCTCAACCAGCTGCTGCGGCAAGATGGCGTTAAATGCTGAGCTAAAGTCCACTAGCAAAACTCTGGCATAGGTATCTTTGCCTTCCAGATCAGTCAGGACGAGGTGAAGCAGAGTGGATATAGCATCATCTGTTGACCGGTTGGCTCTATATGCAACCTGGAGAGGGTCCATGTTAACAGGGAGGTGGGATTTAATATGGGCCATAACAAGCCACTCGAAGCATTTCATAACTACTGGAGTGAGGGCAACAGGGCGCTAAACATTTAGACAGTGAGGGTTTGCGTCTTGGGGCGCTGGCACTATGGTAGCACCTTTAAAGCAGGTTGGTGATAAGGGCGAATGAGTGTGGGTGAGTGTGTGGGGGAGAACACAAGTAGATGTGAGTGAGTCGGAGCGTGAGTGAGAGAGAGTGTGTGTGTGTGTGTGTGGGTGGGTGGGTGTGAGCATGGGTGGGTGCGGGCAACTGTGAGAGTGAGTGAGAGTTGGCACGAGATTGAGCGGGTACGGGAGTGGGAGAGAGTGGGTGGGTATGGGTGTGGGAATGCAAGCATGGAATTGTATGGGGGAGAGGGAGGGAGAGTGAGAGACCGCGTGTGAGTGTGTGTAGGTGCGAGTGGGTGTGTATGAGAGTATGAGGGTGTGAGTGCATGGGAATGGGTGTGTGTGCTGGTCGGGGGGGTGCTGGACTGAGGGGATGGCGCCTCCTGCCACCTCCTGGCCACATGAGCTCCCTTGGACTGGGGGGGCTGGCCCCCCCATGGGGCTCCTGTGCCTTGCTGCTGCCTTCCTTTGGTGAAGGGGCATGGGGGTTCCGGGGGGAGGGGTGTTGGTGGCACTTTGGGGGGGGGGGTAGATGACCGGTCTGGGGGCGGGGGTGCACCGTGCTGGCCGCTTGGCGGCCCGGCCTCCCTCGGCTGTCCCTCCTGGGGCAGATGCCTGGTTGTCCTGGGGCTTCTTGGTCTCGGGACATTTGCGCTTTGTGGGGGTTGCTGGCACAGTCAAGCTTGCTTGAGGTTCCCAGGGGGGAAGGTGTTGCTGCAGCCTGCCGCCCTGTTTGTATGTTTCCTGGCAAACCACTCACACAGTTACTTTGCACACGATCTCATACACACGCACGCACATGCACACACGTCTCTCCTTTAACAGGTGCAGATATCAGACTTGTGATGAGACCTTTTCAGCAGAAGAAACAGTTTGTCTTCTGTTTGTTTCAGTTGTGTTTGTCTGTTTGTCTTCCATTTGTTCCTCTCCCTTTTCTTTCCGCCTCCCCACCCCTCCTTTCCTCATTCCCCCCGTCAGGTCCCTCATGGATGAAACAATTTAAATGAAGTATTAATAGCTATTACAGGAGGAGTTTATAGATAATATACAGTACATACAGTGGTGTGAAAAAGTGTTTGCTCCTTTCTGATTTCTCATTTTTTTGTATGTTGGTCACACTTAAATGTTTCAGACCATCAAACAATTTTAAATATTAGATAAAGATAATACAAGTAAATACAAAATGCAGTTTTTAAATGAAGGTGTTTATTATTATGGGGAAAAAATTCCAAACCTACATGGCCCTGTGTGATAAAGTGATTGCCCCCTAAACCTAATAACTGGTTGGGCCACCCTAAAAAGCAACAACTGCAATCAAGCTTTTGCGATAGCTGGCAGCGAGTCAGCATCTTAATCGGATTCAGGTCAGGACTTTGACTAGGCCACTCCATTAAATGCTGACTTTGGTCTTGATAAAACACAGTGGACAAACACCAGCAGATGGCCTCTGTTCAGATTAAAGTAAATTTTGCATTTCATTTGGAAATCAAAGTCCCAAAGTCTGGAAAAAGAGTGGAGATGCACAGAATCTAAGTTGCTTGAGGTTTAGTGTGACGTTTCCACAGTCAGTGATGATTTGAGGAACCATGTCATCTGCTGGTGTTGGTCCACTATGTTTTCTCAAGACCAAAGTCAGCGCAGTCGTCTACCAGGAAATTTTAGAGTGTTTCATGCTTCCCTCTGCAGACAAGCTTTATGGAGAAGCTGATTTCATTTTCCAGCAGGACTTGGCACCCCCTCACACTGCCAAAAGTATCAAAACCTGGTTTAATGACCATGGCATCACTGTGTTTGATTGGGCAGCAAACTCTCCTGACCTAAACCCCAACGCGAGGAAAACTAAGGAGCTGGTAGTGGACTGCCGCAGGCAAGGACAACCCCTCACAGCACCAGTAAATATACAGGGAACAGACATTGAGATGGTGACATCCTACAAGTACCTGGGTGTTCATCTGAACAATAAACTAGACTGGTCACACAATACTGATGCACTCTACAAGAAGGGACAGCGCAGGCTGTTCCTACTGAGGAGACTCAGGTCTTTTGGTGTACAAGGGGCGCTGCTGAAGACATTCTATGACACGGTGGTGGCATCAGCCATCACTTTTGGAGTGGTCTGCTGGGGCAGTGGCATTACTGCAGCCGATAGGAAGAGACTGAACAAACTGATCAAGAAAGCTAGCTCCGTCCTGGGGCAGCGCCTTGATCCGGTGGAGGAGATAGGAGAGAGAAGGACGGTGGCTAAACTGTCATCTTTGCTGGAGTCCGTGTTCCACCCTATGCAGGACATACTGAATGCACTGAGGAGCTCATTTAGCAGCAGACTACATCATCCCAGGTGCACAACCGAGAGGTTTCGCATGTCCTTCCTACCAACGGCTGTCAGACTGTACAACCTAAGCAGGGCTGCTCGCAGAGATAGCAAAAAGACGTAACAAACTAATAGTTTTTTGTTTTTTTTTGTAACTTAGATTTTTATTCATTTTTCATCATATATAATGCATTCAGATCACATTCTACATTTAAAAAACAAAGGGGTTAGGGTAGGGAAAAAGAAAAAAAATAATAAAATAAAATAAAAAATAAATTAAAAAAAAAAATAAAAGGGGGGGGGGACAAATGTTGGAGCATCAAGTTTTTAGTTTCCATCTCTTAATTCTTCTGGTTTTTTCAGTGTCTTTGGTTATTCTTTCAATTTCTGCCTCGTTGTTGCACTTTGTAGTGTGTCCATTTCCGCCATTTTTTCTCCCATATTCCTTCTTGCATTCTTCGTCGATATGTTAGTTTTTCCATCATACGTATGTCCTCAACAATGTCAGTCCATTGTTCTTGGTCAGGAAGAACTTCTGATCGCCATTTTTTTGTGATAGTTTTTTTACATGCAATCAACAAGATTTTAACTAGATATCTGTCCTCAGCCTGTATAACATTGTCTTTTTTAAGATCACATAAGTACATCAGGTTACAGTTCATTGGTATATTTAATCCTAATATCCTCTGTATTGTCACATGCATAGATTTCCAAAATGATGATGTTTTGTAGCATTTCCAAAACATATGTGAGTGGTCTGCATTTTGAGCCCCACATCCCCTCCAGCATAAAGATTGGGTATTTGTATATTTTCCTTGAATCTGTGGTGTAATGAAAAAGCGAATCAGGTTTTTCCATCCAAATTCCCTCCATGTCCTTGAATTTGTTGATGTGTGTTGTGTTTTCCATATTTCCTGCCAGCTTTCTTCTGTTATGTTTAAATTGAGCTCTTTCTCCCATTTCTCCTTTATATAGTTACTTGTATGATTGTTTGTCATAAGTTTCTGATATAGTTTTGAAATAATTCTTATTTTATTTCCTGCATATGAGCTTAAAATAAGTTGTATAATCTCGTTCACATCTGTTTGGAGGTTATGCCTAATCTTCTTTATATAGTAATCTCTCATCTGCAGATATCTGAAAAATTCCGATCTTTCTAATTTAAATTTTCTCCTGATATTTACAAAGCTCCCGAGATCTTTTTTCCCGATATTGCCCCATGCTGTGATTCCCTTGTTCACCAGATTTTTGTATCCCCTATCTTGTTTTGCCGGTTCAAACTGACTGTCAAATGCTACCCATTTCAATAGTTTTATGTCTTCCCTTATATTATATTTTTGTACTATTTTATACCACAGTTCTAAAGTAAATTTAGTGATTGGGTCTATTTGTTTGATTTGCTTATATGCATCTTTATCTCCTATTATGCTTTGTACTGGGAGTCCCTCAATTTCAAATCAATTTCAAATCAATATCCTACCATGTAGGATAACTAAGTAGACGGTTATGCTGTTTCATCCCACCTAGCAACAATGCTCTGTACTGTGTGTGTTTATATATTTACATATTTATTCCATCTAGCTACAATGCTCAGCACTGGGTGTGTTTATATTTATATATCTATATATTTATTCCATCTAGCTACAATGCTCCGCACTGTGTTTTTATATATCTACATATTATTCCATCTAGCTACATTGCTCCGCACTGTGTGTGTTTATATACTTGCATATTTATTCCACCTAGCTGCAATGCTCCGTACTGTGGGTGTTTATATATTTACATATTTATTCCATCTAGCTACAATGCTCTGCACTGTGTGTTCATATATTCATATATTTATTCCATCCAGCTACAATGCTCTGCACTGTGTGTCTGTGTGTGTGTGTATATATATATTTTATAGTAATATGTACATATGTATATTAGCTGCTCTTGCTTGCTTGTTTTTTTTTTTTTTTTTTTCTTACCTTCTGATTGTTGCTCTGAGTGTTGCTATCCCTGTGCTGTTGCAATCCTGGAATTTCCCCGTTGTGGGACTAATAAAGGCTTATCTTATCTTATCTTATCTTAATTTCCTTTTCCATTTCTTTCCATTTTGCCTCATATCCCTCGTCGCACCAACATATGATATATCTTATTTGTGCTGAGTAGTAATATTCCTTTAGACTCGGTAGGCCCATGCCTCCTTTCTCTTTTGGTAATTGGAGGGTTTTATATTTCACTCTTGGTTTTTTACCTCCCCAAACAAATCTCGATATCATCCTGTCCCACTTTGAGAATTGGGCATCTGGAATCTCTGTTGGTATAGCCTGGAAGAGGTAAAGTAATCTAGGTTGTATGCTGATTTTGACTGTCTCAATTTTTGAATTCAGATCCATATTTAAGATTGACCATCTATCAATATCTTTTTTTATTTCTTGTTCCAACCTATCATAGTTTGCTTTATATATTTTGCTTAGGTCTTTAGGTATGTTCACTCCAAGGTATTTTATTTCTTTTTGGTTCCGGTTTAGTTTGATCTTATCAGTTATCTGGTTTAGAGGGTTATAGTGGAATGTCAGTATTTGTGTTTTTGTTATGTTTATCTTGTATCCTGATAATTTTCCAAAATTTTCTATCAAGTTCATCATTTCCATTATTGATTTATCTGGTTGTTCAAGGTAAACTATAATATCGTCTGCAAATAGCCCAATCTTGTGTTCCGCCCCCTTTATTGTTACACCTTTTAATTTCTTATTTTGTCGTATCGCTTGAGCCAATGGTTCTATGAACAGAGCAAACAAGGTGGGCGATAAGCAGCATCCCTGCCTAGTTGATCTTTGTATATTTACTTTGTCTGTTAACCTACCGTTTATCTTGATTCTTGCCACAGGTTCTTGATATAGCGTCCTTATGCATTGTACTGATTTTTCGTTAAATCCAAAGCGCTCCAGTACACTATATAGGAATTTCCAGTTAACCCTGTCAAATGCTTTTTCTGCGTCTAAACTCATTATTACTGCGCTTTTCTTTTCTTTATGTATTTGGTTAATTATATGTATTGTTCTCCTGATATTGTCATGTGTTTGGCGTCCCTCTATGAATCCAGTTTGATCATCTTCTATCAATTCCGTCAAGAATGTCTTTATTCGTTTACATATAATTGATGTGTATATTTTATAATCTACATTTAATAAAGAGATTGGTCTATAGTTTCCGCATTGTTCTTTATCTTTCCCTGGTTTTAAAATAACTGAAATGATTGCTTCGTTCCATGATGGAGGTATTTTGTTGTTGTTCAGCGTCCAATTAAATGACTTTAGGAGTTGTGGCGTGAGATCTTCTATAAACAGTTTATAAAACTCAGATGGGTATCCATCACTACCTGGTGATTTACCGTTTTTAAGTGACTTAATCACATCTCTGATCTCTTGTGTTGTTATTTCTGCTGTTAGTTTTTCATTTTGTTGATTTCCTATTGATGGCAAGTCCAATGTGTCTAGAAATTTTTTGATATCTTTAGTATTTGTTTCTTCAGGTTGTGAGTATAGTTCTTGGTAGAAATTATGGAAAATTTCTTCGATGTTTTCTGGGTTAACTGTGGTTTTATTTGTGGTGGGGTCTTTAATCTTGTATACATTATTCATTGTTTGTTGTTTTCTTAACCGTTTTGCCAGCAGTTTTGTGGCTTTTGGCCCCGTTTCATAATATTTTTGCTTTAGATATCTATTTTTCCTTTCAATTTCATCCATTTGTGTTTCTTTTATCTTTGTTTTTTCTTCTTTAATTTCTTGATATATTTTTGGATCATTTGTGCTTTGATGTTTACGTTCTAATTCCCTCAGTCTCTCACATCTTTGTTCATACGCTTCCAGTTTAGTCTTATTTGCTTTTCCTGTTTCAACAATTAATTTACCCCTTAACACGGCTTTTAGTGCGTCCCATAGTATTGTTGGGTCCACTTCTTCATTCTCATTCTCTTGGATATATTCGTTTATGTTTATTTTTATTCTTTCTTTCATTTTCTCATCATTTAACAGTCCTACGTTAAGTTTCCATGTTGTTTGTCGTTTTCTATTGTTTAAATATATTTCCATGTATATAGGATTATGATCTGATATTTCTGCCCCTCCAATCCAACAATTTCTCACCCTGTGTCTGTCACCTTCATTCATAAGGAAGTAATCTATTCTAGAGTGTACTTTATGGGCTGCTGAATAATGTGTATAGTCTTTTTCGAGTGGGTGTAGGTCCCTCCATATGTCTACCATACCCATTTCTGCCAGTGAGGTTCTTATGAACTTTGTTACATGTTTTTTTGTCTTCTTAACACTTGTTGTGTCAACTTCATGATCCATGACAGCATTTAAGTCTCCTCCACAAATTAGGACTCCTTCACTGGGTGTTGCTATGAGATCAAACAGATGTTGAAAAAAACCCTTGTCACTTTCTGGTGGGGCATAGATGTTCACTAATGTGATCTGCATACCATCTATTCTTCCCTTTATTATTACATACCTGCCTTCTTTATCCTGGATTTCCTGTTCACTTTCAAATTGTATTTTGTTTGAGATTAGTATCATAACCCCCCTTTTAGCTCCTCCCTTAAATGAACTGTAGTAGGAGTTCTTATAGCCAAATCTCTTTAGTTTCACATGTTCTGCCTTGCTCAAATGTGTCTCTTGCATAAATATAATTTCAGCTTTTTCCTTCTTGAATTTTCTTATTATTCTTTCCCTTTTAACAGGTGAGTTCAGACCATTCACGTTTAGTGTCATTATCTTAAGATTTTTACCCATATTCATGTTTTTCCATTTTTTTAACTTGTGCTCCTAGCCCCTTTAACAACAAAAATAACACATATTTATATAAAAACACATTAAAAAATCTCGACCTCCGTACTTTGGGCCTTTCTTCTGCCCACTGGTCCCTGTTGGTGGGTGGGGGATTTGTCTTCACAGAGTGAAGGGCCCTCCCTAGACTTCTAATTACTATCAAAGTAATAGTCATAAGTCTAGAAATGTCCAACAAATATCACTTAAACCTCTCCTAGCCGTCTGTTTCTCTTTTACCTTGTCTTCTTGGCCTTCATTTCTTCTGTGCCTTTCTTAATCTTTGTTATGATCTAGGCTTTCAGTTGAAAACCTTGTAGCTTGTCCTGGGCCCGCTGCTCTACGTCTCTCCCCCTTCTTCCGCCGTACGCTCGTCTCCACTCCGTCTGTCGTGGTGCGTTCAGGGCCGCCGCTGCTCCAGCTGTCTCCTTCGGCACGCTCACCTCAAGGCCCCGCTCCATCATATCCCGCGCTGCCTCTTCGGCCGTGTTGTAGGTTCTTGTGCCTTCCTCCCAATGAATCCTCATTTTCGTTAGCGGCGTTTGGAATCTAATTTTTTTCTCTTTCAGCGCTTTTTTAATGTTGGCATATTTCTTCCGCTGCTGCACGATTTCTGTTGGGTAGTCATGGTCAAAAAATACCTGTTTGTCGCCGATTCGTATCTTTTTTTTCCATGCTTGCGTCAGGATTCTTTCCTTTATGTCATATTTCACAAAGTTTACCACAACTGACCTGGGTGTAGCGTTTGTTTTCGGGTTCTGTGCCGGTGTTCTGTGCGCCCGTTGAATCTGCAGATCCGTTTCTCCGGGTATTTCCAGTTCTTTTTTTAAGAACTGATCCATGAATTTTGTCATCAAGTTGCCTTCAATGCCCTCCGGAATTCCAAAGATGCGCATATTGCTTCGTCTGGATCTGCTCTCCAAGTCGTTTATTTTCTCCTGCATCCTCTGCGTTTGCGTCGTCAGGGTCTGTAGTTGTTCGTTTGCCTCGCTTTTCCAATCTTCTAGTTCCGAAATTCGGGTCTGCGCTTCTGTCATACACGCCCGCTGGGAGCGCAGCTCCTCCATGTTTTCCGTTAATTTACGCTCCATTTCTCTTCGGAGGTCCATGATTTCCTCCTTAATTTCTTTTTTCAGTTCCTCCTTAAGAGCCGCTAAATCCTGTTGTAGCTGTCGCTTGAATTCTCTTAACTCTTCACCCAAACTGGCGATGCCAGTGTTCATGTTGTCGAGTCTGGTGTCCTCCATTTTCTCTGCTGTAGACATCTCGTTTTTTTGGGCTTTGCGTACAGCGGTTTTTCCTGCGTTGTTGGAGAGGAATTCTTCAATTTTACCTTGTTTTTGTCCTTGTGCCCGGTTCCTTCGTGTTTTCATCCCTTAGTTTATTGATCCATTTATGTCGAGTTGGCCATTTACCGATGATTTTTAATCCGGCTAGGGAGAGCTCTTTGTTTAAGTGTTATGTCTCTCCGCCATCTTCCAAAGAACAAACTAATAGTTTTTTGAATGCAAAAGATGCAATAGACTTACACAATGGTCCCCTCCGTCATACAACTAGGAAAATACCGGTAGCTACGGAGGGTGAGAATATGTATGGGCACATAATCATACCATGTAGGATAACTAAGTAGACGGTTGTGCTGTTTCATCCCATCTAGCAACAATGCTCTGCACTGTGTGTGTTTATACATTTACATATTTATTCCATCTAGCTACAATGCTCCGCACTGGGTGTGTTTATGTTTATGTTTATATTTATATATCTATATATTCATTCCATCTAGCTACAATGCTCCGCACTGTGTGTTTATATATCTACATATTATTCCATCTAGCTACATTGCCCCGCACTGTGTGTTTATATATTTACATATTTTTTCCCACCTAGCTGCAATGCTCCGTACTGTGTGTTTATATATCTACATATTATTCCATCAAGCTACATTGCTCCGCACTGTGTTTATATATTTTCAAATTCAAATTCAAACGTTTATTTCAAACTCAGGGTTCATATTAAGAGCAAAACTAAAACGAGTAGAAAATAGATAAATAAATAAATAGATAAAAGTATATACAGATCAGCAGACACTCGGCGCTCTTGTAACAACAGTAACATACAATAATGGGCTCAGTATAAAATGGAACGCCACCACTTCCAAATGCTGGAATGAAGTGTGAGTGACGAGTTGACAATTGCTGATATAAAATGATTGTTACATGCCAGCAACCTTCTCAAAAAACTGTAAACATTCTTACGTATCAATTCGCCAAAAGACGGAATGTTCACAGACACAAACATCTTGCTTGCACTCGACCTTCGTGGTACATCTAACAACCTTCTTAGGGAGTTATTATATGCAATGCGGATTTTGTTCCTAACAGCAACATTGCTATTAAACCATAAAGGTTACAGTACATTGAGGTACAGAAGGTCTTGAACAACATACATTTGACATCAGGAGAACATCTATGGAAATTTCGCAACAGTAAATTTGTTTGAGCATACAGTTTCCTGAGATGCCTGTTACAATCAACATTGGTCTTATCAGATTCAATCCACACACCTAGGTATTTGACTTTTTCAACAAAGTTCAAGCTATTACCACAAAGTGGCATAACAGGATTCGACGTATTGACACCCTTTGGTTTGAAAGCCATACACATAGATTTAGTACAGTTGAACAGGATGTCATTTTTTTCACCAAATTTTTCACATACCGAAAGGAGATGTTGCATCGCTGCAGTAGACAAACTTAACAAACAGAGGTCATCAGCGTAGAAAATGTGATTTAACAGTGCACCGTTAAAGGAGCCGCCCACATTAGTATTGTTCAACAGTACACTGAGATCATCAACATAGACATTAAACAACAAGGGTGACAGTATACCACCTTGTTTAACACCGTTGGTCACATGAAATTTGGATGAGGTGACATTGCCCCATCTAACAACCATAGACTGCCTTCTGTACCAGTATAACAGGATGCTAACAATGTAAATAGGAATACTTCGATCGATCAATTTTCTGAACAAACACCAGTGGTTAATCCTGTCAAATGCTTTGCTAGCATCTAGGAACGTAGCATAGACACTAGTGGAATGGCTTCTGAAGTAGTCAACAAATTCATGGAGTAGGTAAACAGCCTTGTCAGTTGAAAGAGCTGATTTGAAACCAAACTGATTGTCGTTTGTCCACAGATAATCCTCAATTCTGTTCAGGAATAAACCCTGTGCTCCGTGCTAAACTATGTGCTAAACTATGCTCCGTACTGTGTGTTTATATACTCATATATTTATCCCATCCAGCTACAATGCTCTACACTGTGTGTCTGTGTGTATATATATATATATTTATAGTAATATGTACATATGTATATTAGCTGCTCTTGCTTGCTTGCTTTTTTTTCTTGCCTTCTGATTGTTGCTCTGAGTGTTGCTATCCCTGTGCTGTTGCAATCCTGGAATTTCCCCATTGTGGGACTAATAAAGGCTTATCTTATCTCTTATCTTATCTTATATGTGGAAGTTTAGAAAGGGAAGTCTTTATTGAAAGGTAAAAAGGTGCAACTACTGGGAGTTGGGGGCTGAAATTCACAGGGCAGGCTCTGAAGGCCGGTGGGATAAAATGCGAAAAATCTGGGCCCATCCGAGCTCTGGAACCAGGTCTTCCTTAGAATACCTTACGAAGAGTTGATCAGAACTCCTTATAAGAAGTCCTTCGGTGTTCTTAATAGGTGCCATCTATTCTTTGGTGCAAGCATCACTTCTATGATGTCACCAGTCCACACGGGGTCATATGGGCACTGCACTAGTTTATACAAAATTAATAAAAGGAATTCTTTCCTGCTATGAGGCTCAATTTCATTTAATATGGGATTATATAATGATCAACTTCAGAATATGCTCCTGTATTAAACGTGGAATTTGGCCAACAGTGTGCCCTGGCCTCTCTGGTTCTGCATTACTGGATATACTTTCTATGAGATTATCACCAGACGTGCAGTATCCCTCCAGTAGTGTCCCCAGCATTACAATGACCATCATTTTTTTTCTCGTTTCATGTTCTAGAGATCTTTATTTAGCCGCAAGTAAATCCCCAAACATGCCAAACAGTGTAGTGATATCAACAAATTGGCACTGCAAAGATTAACAATAGGCTGCATTAGTCCGGCTTTCTGCTGGAGCTACAGCAGCTGCCACATCAGCTCAAGAGAATTATTCTGAAATGCTTGAGGCACTCCCTGTATTACTGCGGTTCCATGCCTGAGCTGGACTGTCTGGACAAATCCTGCTTGTAAATATAACCATCCCACTGGCTTTCAGGCCTTTTGTGAGCGTGTGCCTTAACTTACTCTACCTTTTCATTTTCAGAACAAAGGTAGATGGCAAAAGAAGGACACTGACCGGCAATCTTTAAAATGGAGGTGCCTACAGTTTACTTCGAGGCAACACTGTCACTAAAACCATTTATTAAAGTTCTATACAGTACCTTATGATGACATTAGGCAATATTGTTTCTGATTTTGTTTTCATCTATCCCATTTTCATTGCCAGGAAAATAAATGCATTATAAAAATACCTGAAGTGAAATACTTTAAAATACTTCAGCCCCAGATGTTTTCTAAATTTACAGCTGTAGTCTACTGTTGTCTGTTTCAGGGAAAAATCAGCACCACCATTAGTCAATAAGGTGAAAAACTGATGCTAAACCAATACATCTGTGTATCCCCATTTTTTAAACCTTATTAAGGAAACTGATAGTAAATACAGAAGAAAAACCTTCCTTCTGTCAACTTTTAGCAACAATCTTAATGAAACATACGTATGAAACTCAAAAGTTGTAAGGTAGTAAGTATGTAAGCATTTGCATTGTACAATGCTGAGTTTAAAAAAAGAAAAGTACAAAGATGATTCTACTACTTGCAACTAGATTTAATAAATCCTAAACAAACCTTATATTTCTATTGACTTTTGAGCAATAAAACAAATCTTTTCTGGTGAGCACTTCTTTGCCAAAATAATGTCTTGTTGTCATGCACTCACTGTGCTGGCTGGTTCTGCTGTGAATTCCTTGTCCTGGCCTGGCTGTGTGGATATGGAGGAGAACAGAATAAGTCAGAGCCCAAAGCATCACTTCACTTTATAGCCTGCTCTGTGAAGGTCAGTACAGCATGTGACCTTGTAAGCTTCAGTGGATTGGGCAGACTGGGTAGGTTTGAAGGCCATAAAAGGCCTGCCATGATCAGGATGGACTACCAAAATGAAGCAGAAGTGAAGCCTCATCAGCTCCCTCCTCATCCCTCATTTCTCTCTTTGCTTTGTGTTCCATGTATGGCAAGTGCTGCTGCTCACAGACTACCTGTCATTAGTTGTTTTTCTGTCTGAAAGCCATCTCTCTACATTTACTACAATGGAGACCTCAGTGGATTTTTTATCCCTTGTTTTTGCCTTTTATATGCTCAAGATTTGAATTGGTTTTATTTTGGTATAACTTAAATACAACATTCAGTAAAGAGAAATGACACAAAAACACGTTTAAAAAATTAACCAACTATATTTAAAGGGGTCATTGACTGAAAAATGGTGTGCTTACAGGTTTGTTGCAGCTGTGGCACAGGTGTAGTGTGGCTGACTAGTGATTGGAGGGGCAGGGGTTCGATTCCCGCTTTGTCTGCATGTGGAAGTGTCCTTGAGCAAGGAAATGAACCCCCAGTTGCTCCTGGTGGGTCAGGCCAGCGCCAGTGTGAGAATGGGTAGATAGCAGGATCTGTAAAACACTTTGATCATCTAGAGATGAGAAAAAGCACTATATAAGTGAATACCATTTATTGTAACTGTCTGAAATTAGTCTACTGGTCACCTAACTGACTCAAAAATTTTCAAAACAGTCAATTCTCGTAAAAAAACACACACAGCCTTTATCTCGTTTTTCTCTCCCAAGAAACGCCAGAAATGTTTTTGACTCTTCCGGGCAAATCTTACACATCAAGATTAGAAAAAGCCAACCCACTGTCGTCTGCTCCATTATTAGCCCACCTATCTGTCTGTCATGTAGATGGAAGGGGTGGCTAAAGGTAGCCTATTAGCCCCTGAGCTAACACTGGTACCAGGAGCCTCACACCAAGCGTGGCTTATACTGTTATTTTCTTCAGATCTTAAGGTGCATTCACACCAAATGCAAACGGGCGAATTTTTTCGCACGGCACAATTACATTATAACTCAGTGTAAACATGCGAACAGACATGAATTCCCCTTCTGAGTGAGATGCAGACAGGCGAAGGTGCCTTTATAACTTCTGCAGCTGTGTTCAACCTGTTATGAAAATTCCCAAAATAACTTCATGCTTAGGTTCACATTATCCAATGGAAGGCTCACATGAAAAAGTTGTCCCTGCCTCCAAAACTTCACAAGATGGTGGGTGTTTCCGTTGCTAGCTTGCTAGCCTTGTTTAGCAGGTCCGTGGCAGGAATCCATGGGTAAATAACTCCGACATCCCGATTCAGCTGAAGAACTCCCGGTCCTCCTGTTTCCAGGTGAGTCTCATTTTCAAACTAGTTTACTCTGCAATGGAGAAACTTTTACTCCGGTGACGGCAGAATCTCAAAGCTAGCATATTATGTTGGACGCAAACGTGCAAATGCACAATTTCGCGTGTACTTGCCTCTTTCCATTCACTTTGTATGGATTTGCGCCGCCCGTTCACGTTCACTCTGAAAACGCCTTTAGTCACCCTAATAGTCATCCCTGTTACAACCTGGTTTACCATGTGCCTGGCGTCACTCTGGCCTGGCTACCAGTGGTTTTGTTGTGATTCCACGACAGATCACCTGCACCGGAGGCTGCTGGCTCTCACGGCTAGCTCCCCCACTGTCCTCCGTGGCTCCGTGCGACTGCGCTCCACTCTCACAGGCAGCATAGGAAAACCACCTTGTGATGGGGCATCCCCCAGCTGGCCATGGGAGCAGAGCAGAGTCGCGCAGAGCGAGACACTGCCCTTTGAGATCCCTTGGCTCTGTCAGCTCGGCCAGCAGCCTTGGGTCACAGGCCAGGTCTCGGTTGCGGCAATCGGCGGGGAGGGGGGGGGGCGTCTGGCACATGCTGCCAGCGATTGGTTGTGGAATCACGGCAAAATTATTGACACAAGGGCCGGACTCATGCTCCATGTCCACTGGTTCCGCCATTTTTCTGCTTCCCATTCATTGTGTATTGGAAATGCAACGGAAAGCATTTGGGTTCGGACCGGTGAAAACTGGACTGCGGTATACTAAATCACCCGAGGGTTCCCCTACAGCTCATTTGCATAAACATTACCATCAGTTATGATTTTTTCCGTACAGTCATACACTGGAGGCAGCACTCTCATCCTGAACTTTTAAACCAGCGGTTTTTGATGTCAAATAATGACACTCATTAACTGAACCTACTATTTCTCACACAAAGTGATGTTAGAAACACTTTGCTGGTTTGTTTTAAATATATGGAGACCAATGATGCCATATTGTCTGGTAGCAGCCAGGAGCTGAAGACCGCCCACAGGCAGACCCGTCGACCAATCCAGTGAGCCACCCAGCTGGAAGAGAAGACCACAGCGGGGTGGGGGTGGGCAGATCTGTACATTACCTGTTGTTGTGAAGACATGAAGGAGAAATTAATAACTGTCGTTTCAGGCTACCCAATACTATATGACCTGTCTTTGCTGTCATATAGAAACAACATACAAAGGAACGATGTGTGGACAGCAGTGGAACATGGGCTCATCCAGCCGAAACTCATGAACTAGGTGGTCAAATTCACCACGCATTGTGTGGGTCTGTAGGATTGGGTGAACCCAAAAGCAGCAGCGACAATCACAAAGTCACTTTTTGTAGCGCAAATATACCAGCACTATTAAAAATAGACTTATCAATCTGCTCATGGTTAATAATGACTATTCCAGCATTTCCTCCCACACTGCTCTGACTCCACCTATCTGAGAACTCTGCTGGCCCCATGCCTACGCCCCTTTCCTGCACTTCACCGGTTCTGGTGACTGATTCCTTTCCAAAAAATCCAGACCAGTGCACACATAGCTTGACGCAAGATACGCTATCATCTGTGGATCAGTGAACCAGCACTGCAAATCCCAGCTAGAAGGAGGCTATAAGCTAGTCAGCTAATGGCTAACTGACTTAAGAGGGAGGGCGGAGTTGAATAGGTGAAGGATCATTCTTAAAGTGACAGGCTTTAAATCAGTGTTTCAAGAAAGCCAGGAAAAAATACAAAACAAATTTGCTTCAATAATTAAAATAATTAAAGAAAATGTGAACAAAACATGTCACAAAGATTTCATTAAGACCTGTGTGAGCTGTTAAAATGTAGAAAAAGTGCAGTCAATGAGCCCTTTAATTAAAAGTCAACTTGAAAGTCTGAGATTTATTAGCTGTTGTTTGCATTAAACCTCTCTTTAGCTATTGTAGTGTCTTCATTTTAAAGTTTGACAACAATCATTTTCATATCTCACTGTCATTAAAGGTGAAATATAATGGAAATTTCACTTTTCAATGTTTTTACACATTTAGGTATCTTGAGTGGCTATGGAAAAACACAACCATGCTAAAAAAACAAAACAAAACAAAACACTGACAGACTATGATTTCCATACTGGTGTCAGTATAAATGTTGTATCTTAGTAACAAAGGATTCTGAGTATCCAGTCCAGCATCTGTGGGATGTGGTGATACAGGAGCTTAAAACAAAAGCAAACAATCCACCAAGATTTTGAATAAAGGCCAGTAAATGTACCCAGCAGCATCAGCTCTATAACCCAAGATTTACACTGATTCCGCCCCGTGTGTTTGTCCCTACTAAATCTGTTTGTGTTTTGCAGTGGCATGGATGAGAACAGAGTTTGAAATACAAGATCACGCGAGAATTATACAAAGTAATGCGGGATCTCGAGAAAGACCCAAGCGTGCCGGGAGTGACTAAGATGAACCAATGGCGATCATGTGATGTCATCAAGGAAGTGTGATGTAGTGGCTACCCACCTGGATTTTTAGGCTCTAAATAAAACGTAAATAGCCCATCAATTTTAATTCTATGAAGCATTTGTATGTTAAGTCAAGTTTTTACCTTCTTCTGGTTTAGGAAGCTTGGGATCAGACCGCCAAGGTCTCTGCCTTCAACTGCCACCTGATCCACATAGCACCAGACCCCAATGATCCCTCCTGCAGGTGGTGAGCCCACTGGACAGTGGACCCATGTAACTCCTTCAGGCTGAGCCCGGCTGGGTCCCCTAGGCAGAAACCCGGCCACTAGGCGCTAGCCACTGAGCCCCTCCCCCAGGCCTGACTCCAGGGTGGGGCCCCAGTAACTCCATACCGGGCGGGGTACATTGAATCCTTGTTTTAGCATTCATCATAAGAATCTGTTGGATCATTCTTAGTCTGGCCCTTCATCCAGGATCAGTTTATCTTGGGTGACCCTACCAGAGGCAAATTGCCCCGAACAACATAGCTCCTGGGATCACTAAGGCACAGAAACCCCCCCACCAAGATAAGATGAAGATTCATGAGGGGAGTGCAGCTCAGCTGGTTGCTGAAGCAAAAACTCGGGTGTGGGAGGAGTTCAGTGAGGCCATGATACAAGACTTTTGGTCAGCCTCGAAGAGATTCTGGCAAACTGTCTAGTAACTCAGGAGGGGGATGCAGCTCCCTGTCCACACTGTGTATGGTGCGGATAGGGTGCTGCCGAATTAGACTGGAGATATCATGAGGCCAGGCAAGATGGCGCCGTTGTGTGTGGCTGGACGTCCACCCATACTGTGTCTTATGTGTTTAGTTGTCTTCTTATTGTTTCTAACTCAAAACGTGTCATTGCTACTGGTTTATGATCGCCTGACTCTTCTAAATATTCGCAATTCTGTGGTCACATTCTCGACCTATGAATTTAATGGTCAGCCTCCTCCGCCTCTGTCGGCATCTATACCATCCTATCTGAGATGTGCACCCAGCGGACTGTTTCGAAACGGCCGCCACAAGAGACGCCGCAAAAGACAAGGTCGGAGAGGTGGAGTATCATGCAGACTGAGGGCTTACCTGGCTTCTTCTTCAACTCACAACCCTTGTCAACTGCTGACTGAGCTCTCCAAGAAGTGTATCGGTTTTGACGTACGAGGATCCTTGGATTATCGCTACCAATGGCTGTTCCCGACTGTCCCAGAAGCTGGATGCCCACTTCCCTGCCGCCGGCCCGTGTGGATTTTTAGAAGGGGCTGCACACCGGAGAATCTTCACCCGATCAGTTGTGCTTCCCAGCAGGCTGATCAATGTTTGATTCGCATGGCTCTGATTAACACCAGATCCATCGCAAGACTTTTATTCTAAATTACTTTTTTACTTCACATTCCTTGGATTTTCTTCTGATGACAGAAACATGGGTTAAACCAGATGAGACCACCGCCTTCTCTGAACTCCTCCCTCCCGGCTGTTCTTTCTGCAGCTCCCCGCGAGCATCTGGTCGGGGTGGGGGTCTGGCTTCTGTTTTTAACGATAGTTTTAAATGTCGCCTTCTCTCCACAAATGCTTATTCCTGTTTTGAGCTGCAACTGTTTGTGGTGGGTCTCACAAGTCCTGGGTTATTTGCTGTTGTCTATTGTCCTCCAAAATATAATAAGGACTTCATTAATGAGTTTTCTGAATTTTTGGCAGATGTTATGCCAAAATATGATAACCTTTTGATCTGCGGGGACTTTAATATACATGTCTGTTGTCCATCTGATCAGCTGGCATCTGATTTTAAAAGACTGTTGGCAACATTTAATTTAAATATTTTAGCAGACAAACCTACACATTGTCTTGGTCACACTCTGGACCTTGTTATCTCTTTTGGGCTCTCAATCTCTCTAAAAGAAACTTCTGAGTCTGTCATCTCAGATCATTTCCCCATTATTTTTGAATTGTTGACCCCTTCATCACCCAGCAAGCCTGTGGCTCCATCATGCTGGCGTCGCATCATCACTTCTTCAATGCCAGAGGAGTTTTCTGCTGCTTTTAGGGATTCACAGTTTTTTGCCTTGAATGGACTCATTTCCCCTTCCCATCCGGATAATATTCTTTCCTCCTTTCAATACCACCTGCTCTAGGATTTTGGACTCTATTGCCCCATTTCGGCTTAAATTGGCTAAACCGAAAACAGATCCCTGGCTAAACGACACTACCCGTGCCATTAGACAGCGGGTCAGGCAGGCTGAATGGAGATGGAAAAAGGACAAATTACATGTGTCTCTGGGAATTTTTAGGGACTGTCTTGCTGATTACCAGAGGACCATGCAAAAGGCAAAATTTCAGTATATCTCTGATATTATTTCTAGCAGCAGTCACTGTCCCAGAGTGCTATTTAACACAATTAACTCTTTTATAAACCCACGCACTCAGACTGTAACAGATTATTCATTTACAACATGTGAGTCTTTCCACTGTTATGCGGACGATTTGCAGCTTTATTTACCTTTGATCCCAGAACAAACAAACTCACAAAGTGTTCTATTGGAATGCATCACTGACATTAAGTTGTGGTTAAGCCAAAATTTTCTCCACTTAGAAGAAAAAACAGAATGTATTGCGTTTGGGGATACTGTAACAGCTGGCTTTGGTACCCTCTCTTTATGGCTCAGTTCAGCTGTCAGAAATTTGGGGGTGATTTTTGACAGCCATTTAAAATTTGAAAAACAGATTGACAATGTAGTCAAGATGAGCTTTTATCAATTACGTCTGTTATCCAAAGCCAAACCTTTTCTGAGCCGTCATGATCTTGAGATAGCCATCCATGCTTTAATCACTTCTCGACTTGATTACTGCAATGAACTTTATGTTGGCATCTCTCAGTCTTCTCTCAGCCGCCTTCAACTTGTGCAAAATGCAGCGGCCCGTCTTTTGACCAACACACCTAGGCGAGAGCACATTACTCCATCCTTTTTTCACTTCATTAGCTTCCAGTCCATTTTAGAATTAATTTTAAACTTTTGCTTTTTGTTTTTAAAGCTCTTAATGGCCTCGCTCCGGTTTATATGTCTGAGATTTTGACTGTCCGTGACCAAGGCAAGGCTTTGAGGTCATCCAATCAACTTTTGCTGGATGTGCCTAGGTCAAGGTATAAACACTGGGGTGACCGACCCTTTTCTGTTGTCTCCCCCAGGCTCTGGAATAATCTCCCCCCTGACCTACGTGCTATCTCTGACCTGGGCCTTTTTAAATCAGAACTTAAAACATATTTGTTTAGGATGGCTTTTAATACCCAGTAGTGGTGATATTTGTCTTGGCATTTGTTTTTATTTTATCCTTATTTTTAGGTATTTATTTTTATTTCTTTGTTTATGTTATTCGTTTTTAATGCTGTGTGTGTTTTTAATGCCGTTTAATTTTCTGTAAAGCACTTTGGCCACCTACGGGTTGTTTTAACCTCTTGCGCTCCGTTGTATCGCAGACGGGCAAGTCTCTGCGTCCTAGAGCGTACAAGGGCGCTCTCGTGCGCTCTAGGACGCATGGTGTAGATGGTGATGTAGGTGGTGATGGTGATGTAGTGGCGTCCAAGCGCGCACTGAAAATAAAAGCTGCAGACACAGCTGCGAACAGATTAGTTCATCTGATTGACCTCTCATTCGACTAATAAGAGCCTTGAATTGGGTTTCTGAAACCTTGAAGAACCAATGACTGAAAACCTAGCCAGAAGGACCCGCCTACCAAGGCTATGAATGCAGTGAGCCAATTGAAGCAGAGAAGTTCGCGAGCTGTTTTTTTTTAAGGCTGGGTGAAGACTGACTGCTGGAGTGGATCAAAAAAGGATTAGACGTTATGAGACGTTATGATTTCTTCCATGGTCATAGACCGACGGAGGCTGACGACGAAGGCTGAGTGACACACACGCCTTCGCCAGTCTTTTTTTAATTACTACTGTTATTTGTTTTGAAAAATCGATCGCCAAAAACCGCAATCATGGAAGCACAAAACCGCAATAATGGAATTATGTTTTGATCGGGTCGCGAGACCAGAACCACGAGCGGACCAGCGTCACGTTCATCTGACAATGGGGAAGAGAAGTTCACCAGGACGCTGCTGTGAAGAGGTAAGGTGTTATAAGCTAAATTATTCTTTATTCCTGACTATTCTTCTGTAGCGAGGGGGGGGGGGGAAGTCGCGGTGACTGAGCTGCTGTCCCACATCCCACATGAGGCTAATCAGTCATGTAGCGATGGCCGATCTCCGTCCTCTGTAGCGGGGGGGGGGGGGGACAACCCCCCCCCCCCCACACACACACACAGACACAGCCCTGAATGCGACCTTTCATTAGAGCCCAAAATGAAGCTTCTACATTGAATTATTCAAAAGTTACAGACATTTTTCCAAACTGTGCCATTTGGCATAATTTGGCACAGTTCCAAAACGCCTGGGAACAGCCTGAGGAAAAAGCTGTGTAATATATTCATTTTTTCTGGTATTGTTACAAAATTTGGACCTCAGCTGGATAACACTTGGTTCTACATTTCTGTTGCATTTTCCAGCCCGGATCTGAAGCTGTGTGTTATTTGCAAGCATTTGTATCCAAAAAAACACCCAGGCCAAATTTATTTTCTTCAAGTTCAGTATGTTTAGATGACTGTAACTCAGTGGCCGGAGCACTTAGAGAGATTATGACTATTTTGCCAAAAAAATTCAAAGTGTTTTCTTTTAAATGAGACCAACCCCATGAAGATGCTGCAAAGGGTTGAAGAACAGCTTTCGATTTACTTTGGGCACATTATTTTTTGGCGTTTTTAGGAAAATTGACCGGAGTGCAAGGGGTTAAAGGGCTATATAAATAAAGTACATTACATTACATCATCGGGCGGTGGAAGGAATACTTCGAGGATCCCCTCAATCCCACTGACACACCTTCCACAGAAGAAACAGGGCTTGTGGACGAGGGTGATGACTCACCCATCACAGGGGCTGAGGTTGCTGAAATGGTTAAAAAACTCTTCAGTGGCTGGGCCCCAGGGATGGACGAGATTTGCCCTGAGTACCTCAAGGCCCTGGATGCTGTAGGCCTGTTATGGTTGACACGCCTCTGCCACATTGCATGGATGTCGGGGACAGTGCCTTTGGCATGGCAAACCAGGGTAGTGGTTCCTCTCTTCAAGAAGGGGGACCAGAGGGTGTGTTCCAACTTTAGGGGTATCTTACTCCTCAGCCTCCCTGGGAAAGTCGATTCCAGGGTACCAGAGAGGAGAGTCCGGAGGGTGTCATGCTTGGTGACCACAAGATCTCATCTCTGCTGTTTGCAGATGATGTTGTCCTGTTTGCTTCATCCAGCAATGACTTACAGGTCTTACTGGGACAGTTTGCTGCTGAGTGTGAAGCAGCTGGGGTGAGAATCAGCACCTCCAAGTCCAAGTCCATGGTCCTCAGCCGGAAAAAGGTGGATTGTCCTCTCTGGGTTGGGGACAAGCTCCTGCCCCAAGTGGAAGAGTTTAAGTATCTCGGGGTCTTGTTCAGGAGTGAGAAGAGAATGGAGCAAGAGATTGACAGACGGATCAGAGCAGCAATTTGCAGTGATGCAGACGATTGTACCAATCTGTTGTGGTGAAGAGGGAGCTAAGCTCAATCTAGGTCAATCTACGTTCCTACCCTCACCTATGGTCATGAGCTTTGGGTAATGACCGAAAGAACGAGATTGTGGAAACAAGCAGCTGAATACAAGCAGCTGAAATGAGCTTTCTCTGTAGGATTTCTGGACTCACCCTTAGAGATAGGGTGAGGAGCTCAGTCATCCAGGAGAGGCTCAGAGTAGAACCACTGCTCTCCACACTGAAAGGAGCCAGTTGAGGTGGTTTGGGCATCTGATCAGGATGCCTCCTTGACGCCACCCACTTGAGGTGTTTGAGGTACGTCCCACTGGGCGGAGACCCCGGGACAGACCCCAGACTCCCTGGAGAGACTATGTCTCCCAGCTGGTCTGGGAACACCTTGGTATCCACTCTGAAGAGCTGGAGTAGGTGGCTGGGGAGAGGGAAGTCTGGGCTTCTCTACCTGAACTGCTGCCTCCATGGCCCGGACCTCCGGAAAAGCGGTAGAAGATGGATGGATGGATGGCTAACACAGTGGTGGAGGAGTAGACCTCAGAAAATAACAGACAATCCTTAAATTGTTTTTAATGATCAAACACCAATTAAATACCGCAAGATACCATGGGATTTCCTTGTGGATTGTATCCAGCATCTGTCAAAAACAGACTTGTTGCATTTCATTAGTGAACCGAATCTGACGAGCCACATTTGTTCCACAGTGGTCCAGACCAGGTAGGGATTAGAAAATTAACGGGAATGGGAACTATTTGCTGCGGAGGCCGGATTGCAGCCGTAACGCACTGCACCTGTAGCCAGTGTAAATCCAGGGTAAGACTTTGGGTACATTCCAAAGATGGCTTGATCACAAGGATGCATATGATATGGATCTTCTATGCGTACCAATCCATAGCATTGCATTAGAGGAATCTTGACTGTTTCACAGTTAAAAACAAAAGCTATTTTTCTGATATTGGGAAATTTGCACCCCCTTATTTTATCACCTGTCATTTGATTTGCACATACACTACCGTTCAAAAGTTTGGGGTCACCCAGACAATTATTTTGTGTTTTCCATGAAAAGTCACACTTATTTACCACCATGAGTTGTAAAATGAAGAGAAAATATAGTCAAGACATTGACAAGGTTAGAAATAATGATTTGTATTTGAAATAATAATTTTTTCCTTCAAACTTTGCTTTCGTCAAAGAATACTCCATTTGCAGCAATTACAGCATTGCAGACCTAACATGATTGCACAAGGGTTTTCTAATCATCCATTAGCCTTCTGACGCAATAAGCAAACACATTGTACCATTAGAACACTGGAGTGATAGTTGCTGGAAATGGGCCTCTATACACCTATGTAGATATTACACCAAAAACCAGACATTTGCAGCTAGAATAGTCATTTACCACATTAGCAATGTATAGAGTGTATTTCTGATTAGTTTAAAGTTATCTTCATTGAAAAAAAAGTGCTATTCTTTCAAAAATAAGGAAATTTCTAAGTGACCCCAAACTTTTGAACGGTAGTGTATCTCCAAAAATATTCTTTGAATAATTGCTAAACCTAGTCTTAGAGTGACGCTCAGAAATGATCTATTCTTTAATTATTTCTTGGCTTGACTGTCCAAAACTCCTTAGGGAATCTTCATATAATCTAAATCACTATAACAAGTGTACTACAGTGGTGTGAAAAAGTGTTTGCCCCCTTCCTGATATCTCATTTTTTTTGTATATTTGTCACACTTAAATGTTTTAGATCATCGAACAAATTTAAATTTTAGACAAAGATAACACAAGTAAACACAAAATGCAGTTTTTAAATGAAGGTGTTTATTATTAAGGGGGAAAAAAAATCCAAGCCTACATGGCCTTCTGTGAAAAAGAGACTGGAAGATGAAATCACATCCATCCAATCAGTGGCTCCCTATAGTACTCACAAAGTGCTGCATGATCAGGTAGTGTGCTGTCTTAAAACCTCATAGTACCATATGATCTGGATTACTACTGACTCTTAAGGGCTGCAAGTTGTGGCATGGGATCAACTTAATTTAAGGGCTGAATTTCAACAGTCGTTTGCACCAAACTGCATGAAAGAACCTGCTGATGCTTATTTTCTCATTTCTCATTTGATTATTGATTCTTTATCTGGTTTTTCCACTGTCCACCCTCACCACCTGTAAAGGAACTGATGATGTGCGTGCCTCAATCTCATAGGAGAGGAGTGATTTAGAGTGAGTGAAGCTTGGTGCCAAGTTCAGCGTTTATTCCAATGCACTTCTGATCTGCAGAAAGCAGGTCTGAAATCAGCAGTGCATTATCAGCCATTATTTTAAAAGATATGGACGCCCCCATATTAGCTGTAGGGGCTAGAGTTTCTCAGTGTTATTTTGATGCTCTGATTTTGTAAAATGTCAGTCATAATCCCTTAGCTGATCTTTCATTCATTCACTGGTGGTCTGTCCAGAGTGTGAGAGTTAAGAAGATGAATGAATGAATCAATGATGAATGCTTAATGTGTATGCTTTATAATAATAATTATTATCATCATCATCATCATCATTATTATTATTATTATTATTATACATTTTATTTCTAAGTGCCTTTCAACCCCCAAGGTCACCTTACAAAAAAGGCATTAAAAACAGATTTAAAATGCAATAACAAAGCTTGGTTAACAAGCCAAACACAATGAATTAAAAGGTAGATTACACTGGTCAACACCAAATTTATTGTCTTAAGTTTTTTTCAGCTGATTTAGGACAATTTTAATGTGCTGAATCCAAAAATCACATTGGTTTTGCTCAATCGGGTCAACTTTTTGAACTATGGCCACATGTTTTTTTACGTTTTTGTTTACATGTACGGGCATTTTCGCTTTATATGATGCAAAATTCTTTTTTATTTCTTGAAATTCTCTGAATTTTGAACAATGATGATGTAATATTCAATTTACATGTACTTACCTTTATCAGTGTCTACTATTCAATTTACAGTACACCTGTACAGGTCAGGTTTTATAGCATAAAAACCTGACCTGATCGGGAGAAACGGATGTCATTTTCGGATTCAGCGGTGCAAAATTGTCTTAAATCAGTTGAAAAAACACAGACACCTTACAAAAAAATTATTTTTGTTATGTTGTGTTATCAAAGAGAATAAGCTTGTTTCAACAGATGAGTTTTGAGTCTGGATTTAAATAATGGAAGACAGTCAATGTTGCGGATGTCTGGTGGGAGTGAGTTCCAGAGCTGAGAAGCAGAGCGACTGAAGGCCCCATTTCCCATAGTGATGAGGTGGGCAGAAGGAACGGAGAGGTGAGGGGAAGTGGAGAACCTGAGAAAGCGGCTAGGGGTGACAATGTGGAGGAGTTCAGACAAGTATGGCGGGACGAGGTTATGAAGGGCTTTGAAGGTGAGGAGCAGTATCTTGAAGTTTATTCTGTCCTTTATTGGGAGCCAGTGAAGATGCTGAAGGACAGGGGTAATGTGTTCTATGGATGGAGTGATGATCCAGGCTGCAGAATTCTGAAGGAGCTGTAGCTTGTGGAGGGCTTTATTTGGGAGACCAAAGAGAAGTGAGTTGCAGTAGTCAATGCGGGAAGTGACAAGGCTATGGATGAGGATGGTAGCAGTGTGCAGAGTGAGGGAGGGATGCAGTTGGTTAATGTTACGCATGTGAAAATAGGCGGACCGAGTAATATTACTGATGTGAGACTGAAATGATAAAGTGCTGTCGAGGATGACACCCAGACTCTTACCCTGAGGGGAAAAGCAAATGGGAGAGTTATTAATATCAATGGAGAAACTGGGGGATTTGTGTTATGAACTCTCGTGCGCCATTATGCAGCGCACAGAGGGCAGAATAAAAAACCCAATCACAGGAGTAGAGTCGTGCTCTTTATTAACAAAAACCCCAAAATAACAAGTCCAGCAAGCAAGCACGCAGTGAACAGCGAGTTGAACAAATGCAGTAATTACAATGGAAGCCACCAGACATACAGGGACGCCACCTGGATGCTCTACAGCCCGGGGGAGGGAATGCCTAGTGCCGCAGAGCTGCTGTCGGCACAGAGAGAAAGGCAAACATTAACTTACGGTGCTGGAGCGATCTGGGGCTGTCCGTGCAGTCCGGTGAATGAAGATGAAACAGGCTGACAGAGTAACGTAGGGAATGGTAACTTGCATACACGAAGGTACACACTGTCGTGTATGAAGCACATAATGCTCTGGCGGCCTCTTTCTGCTCTCACAGCGTTTAAGTAGTCAATATACTAATGAGGGAAGAGACCGTCGGTGTGAATGAGTGTGGGCTGGACATAATTGAAAACATGTGTGCATGAGTGAGTGTATAAGCGTGTGACTGGTAGTGAATGAAGTGTGTGCGTGTAAGTGTGTGAAACACCCATAATGATTATCAGCTGGCGATACTGACAGGAGGAGGGGGCATGCCCAAGCTGTCAGGGAGCGTGGACCAAAAGGACTCCCTGAAGCGCCTGATGTAAAATAAATGGAGAAGCGGGCCAAACTAACCACGGGTCAGAACTGGGTTTGGGACCACCAAACCCAGGTTCATGACAGATTTGGTTTACGGTGCGGTGGTACGGTGTACCAACAAGTAGAATTTCTGTTTTATTGCCATTGAGTTTGAGAAAATTAGAGGTTAATTTCAGAAAGAGAAGTAGGTGGCAGTGTGGAGTTGGGTTTAGAGGAGAGGTAAAGCTGGGTGTCATCCGCATAGCAATGGAAATTAATGTTGTATTTATGTAAAATGTAACCAAGTGGGAGAATGTTGTAGCATCAACCCTTTTGATTCCAATCTTTAAAATCACTCTTCACTTTAAAGAAATTGTTTCACCCAAATTTCTGGTCATGAATTGTTTTCTTCACCTAAGCACCACAGCTTGAAAACACATTCCATGGTAAAAAGGACGATAAAAATCCTGTTCATGCCAGGAACAGCTTAGACTGTGGTCATAATTCCCAAATCACGAATATTTGAGACTGATTGATAGGAAGTATAAAGATTAGTTATTAATAAATTGTCCAAGTTTTGGACTGGTGCCCCTCATCATCATCATCATCATCGTAGCAGTCTGTCAGAGGCAACAATGACTGTTTCACTTAGGTCTGATCAGACTCCTCCACGCAGCTCTGTCCTTCGCCTTCAGCTGCCAGGAACTCCTGACCTTGTTAACCCAGGCGACGTCCAAGCCAGTATGAGTTGCTTTCTGACTGACCATTTCATGAAACTGCTTGGAAAGTATTTGTGCCCCTATACATATAAATTTAATAATCTTTGTACCTTATATAACTAATTTCCTCTACAGTGTAGATGATGAAGAGACGGGGCCCAGGACAGAGCCCTGGGGAACACCTGCAGAAATGGGGAACAGACTCGAGGTGTGGGATTTGATTTGGATGAACTGAGTGCAGCCGGAGAGATAAGAAGTGAACCAAGTGAGGGGAGTGTGGGTGATACCAATGGAAGCCAGTCTATTTAGGAGGATACTATGAGAAATGGTGTCAAAGGCCGTGGTGAGATCTAGGAGAATGAGTATAGTGAGTAAGCCAGAGTCTGCAGCCATCAGGAGGTCATTAGTGATTTTGATCAATGCCGTTTCTGTACTATGGAGGGGGCAGAAACCAGACTGGAATTGTTCATAGAGCTTATTATTACTGAGGTCAGTGTGGAGCTAAGAAGCAATGATTTTTTCAAGAATCTTGGAGATGAAGGGGAGATTAGAGATTGATCGGAATTTATTAAAAGCAGATGAGTCTGCACCAGGTTTTTTAAGTAAAGGTGTAACAGCAGCTATTTTGAGTGGTGTTGAAAAATTCTAGTATTGAGGAAAGAGTGAATAATGGTGGTAAACAAAGGAGCCCATGAAGGAAGACAGGCTTTAACAAGGACAATAGGGAGGGGGTCAACCTGACAAGTGGATGATGTGGATTTATGAATTACCTGGGATACGTCGGTTATGGAAAGGAGTGTAAAACTCGAGAAGGGGTGAATAATGGAAGGGAAAGAAATCAGGGAATCCACTCCAGAAACTACAGCTCCATCAGACATAAGGTGTTGATGGATATTGGAAATTTTGGAAATAAAGAATGACATGAGAGAGTTGCAGAAGCTGGGTGAGTGCATATGAGAGGGGAGTGAGTCCGGGGGCCTTGTGGCATTGCTGAGGAGAGAAAAGAGTACCTTTGAGTTGCTTTTATTGGAGCAGATTAGATCAGAGTAATATGTAGATTTAGCTGATGCAATGGAGTCTTTGTAGAGCAAGATAAGATTATACACATTAAGCATTCATTTATTTATTTATCCTCTCTAAGGAGAACAAAATGTGGGTCACTGTGTTGTTTTTTATTTAACGACCAGACTTTCGTGATGTTGTGCAGTTGGACCAGTGTGCACTACAATGTGAAACAGCTGTCACCATGGCTGGAGGAGAGCTGGAAGGTGTACACAAACCCAACATCTATCATTATCTAATTATCACAGTTTTTTGAATTTTTTAATCCACATTCACTTTTGACAAAATGATTCAAAATTAAAGTATTCCAACAGTTGTTTTGAGTAAAACAACAATTTTGCATTCATCAGAGGGGGAAACATAAACGGATGTCAGGCCTGAGGTGAACGGCTCTTAAAAGAAGTTCGGATAAAGTTTGTGATAATATAACTGAAGGAATTTTTATAACTCTGTCAAAGTCATGGACATTCATCTGTGAATGGCACACCTCTCATCAGTGCATAATTATGTTCCAGTCTCCCCAGTGTAAGCACAGCTGTGCAGGAGGAGGTTAAAGAGCTCTTTTTAAACCCCTTGCCCTTAAACACATTTTCGCTTTGTGAACAAACCCACATTGTCCTCAGAACAAAACACATTTGTCCTGGCATATTAGTATTACGCCTTTTATCTTGTGCTTCTGTTTAATAAAGAGAATGATCGCAAAGGCAGCGTTGGTTTATTTCACATATGCCCAAACACACCTCTGAATTAATCAATAAAGAGCATTAATGTGTCCAGCGCAAAATTCATTTTTGCAGTGCCGTAATAGCAAAATGGAATTGTACACACCCACAAATGTGCTCTGCACCTCAGACAATAGACTGTCACCTGGATCACTAAAATAGGGCCCCAAGATTCTCAAAAATAACAGTGGAAGTGCCAATATGGACTGTAGCAGTTTGGGTACAAGGCAAGGTCATAGATAAAAATTGTAACTGAGCCTTTAAGCCACATTTGTTAAATTAAAGGACATGGGCCACATGTAGCCTGTGGTACATTTATATCTGGCCATCAAGATAATATCTACTACTGCTTGGCCTGTCAGTTTATAGCATGACCATGTACATTCACAGAATGTACTGCTACAATTGAATCGTTTTGTATTTGAATTATTACAAATGAATCATGAATTGAGTTGAATTAAATCACTGAAAATTCACACCTCTACTCTACACAGGTGCCAGAAGGGAATAAACTGTTTCCTAGGATTTTTGTCAGCCTTGGTGTGGTCTCTAGGTGCCACCAAAGTTGCGTAGATCACCCAGTCATTTCCTCCCTTTTGTTTTCTTTTTTTCATAGACCAGGGGTCACCAACTAAAACTGCAAAAGGTCAAATAAGTCAGTCCTCCTCCCCAGCCGAGGTCCAAACTAGGTGTGGGAATCTTTAGGCACCTCATGATTCAATTATAACTCAGAACTGTGACTTGATTCTAAAACTATTCTCAATGCATCTTGATGCATTTTTTTTCTGTTCCAGATTTTTCCCTCCCACTGTGTGACAACTTTGCCCTTTTAAAGCAAAGTATTTGCAATGACCCATGAATTTACTTCCAAAATCTTTTATTAAAACAAATGGAAGAGAAATCTGACACATGATGGGCAGTCATGGCTTAATGGTTAGAGATGTGGACTGGTGAGTGGAGGGTCGTGGGTTCGATCCCCGGACCGGCAGGATTGGACCTGGGTGGGACAGATAACATAGCAGTGTTTCCCCCACCCTCCTTAACCCCATTGTGGTGCCTTTGAGCAAGGCCCTTAATCCCAGCTGCTCAGCGGCTGCCACTGGGCAGCTTCCTAATGTGAGCAGGGCGTCCTTGAAAAAGAGAGGTTGCCTCTCAGTGGAACTACCCCTGTATAAATAAGGGTCAAATAAAAAACATGGACAAATTTATCTCAAAATACGCTTTTAAGAACTGTCATCCTTTCATTATTTTATTCAGCTCATGTTTTAGCTGGTTTTAGCTCTATATTAATTTTTAAACAAAAAATAATATGAAATTGAACAAAGAATTCATTTTAAAACAAAATGTAATAAAATCCTTAAAACGTTTTACAGGAGAACGCAAACTAATTTGTATTGCATTTTAAAAAAAAAAAGATTAATATCTAAAAAAGACAAAATTTCACAAAAAGTCCACCTCTATACAATATTTCCAGTGCAGAAAAAACTGTTTCAAACTAAGACAAAAAAAAAAAAAAAACAGACACAAAATATAATTCCACAGGACAGAATTCCTCCGACATTTTTTTTAAAAAAATCTCCACAATAAACTCTGTTACAGCATGGATGGAGCAGTAACTCCATGGATACAGGGAGAGGGGAGGTGGAACTTTTTATGTTCAGTAACATATGGAGCTTTTACAGAGTTTTTAAGTGATACCAGCGAAGGTACTGTACATTCAGTTTAACAATAGCGCTTCTTTTTGTGGGTACAGACCTGAAAGGTCTATTTGGGGTGGATGTCCTGGGTGTGGGTGTGTGTGTGTGTTTGTGCCCGCAGCAAACCTGATTTTGCAACCAGCTGATCTGGAGCGGTTGGAGCCGCAGAGTCTCTGCAGAGAGTGGTGTGGAACAGTGAAGAGACTGCAGCAGGAGGAGCGCGCCCAAGGGCTCGTGCCATAATCTATCGGACGGTTACTGATGCAGCAGTCCAGCTCCACTTTTTCCACCTTTTTTCACCACCAAAATAAAAGTGTCCCTTTTCCCCAGATTGTATCAAAAGCTTCTGGTTCTGGACAGAAGGCTCTCGGGGTCTGGATCCAGACCAGAGTCCACCAGTTGGTGACCCCTGTCATAGAACAGTTATCATTGGCTATTTTTTGGCACAAGATCATTGTAAAGGCTGTGTTTGAATCTCTCTCACTGTGTGACATTGTGTTATTGTTTTTGTCCCACAATTCATTCACGTCATCCATCTTTAGTTTGAGCCTGCTTGCACCCTTTACAGCTTGAAGGATTCAGCTGTCTCCTTGTGAAGATTGCATGTTCTTCTTGGGGCTTGGTGGGGTTCCACAGATGTTGCGATTTTCTTCTATAGTCATAACTATTGATTCTAAACTGAACGCATAAAGGTACATTCAAACCTAATGCAAATTTTTCGTGCAGCATGAATGCATACAAATTCAATAGAAAGAGGCGGGCACATGCGAATCTTGTGCATTCGTGCATTCATGTCCAAGGGATAACACTAGCTAGTAATGGCCTTGAGATTGAACGCAGCTGCAGGAGTTATAAAGGCAACTCTGCTTGTCTGCAACTCACTTAGATGGTAAATTCATGTCTATTTGTGTGTTTACATTGACTAACAGTAAAAATGTAACCGTGCCATGCGAAAAACTCACCTCGTTCGTATTTGGTGTGAATGCCCCTTTAGGATGTCAAAGAGCATGGTGACTTTGTTGTGATGGACTGGTCATCTGTACAGCCGGAGTCACCCTATGACAGCTGGGACAGACTGCACTCCTGCGTTGGGTTAAAGGTTAATAAAATGGAATGTGGAGTTGTTTTCCACAGTTTCTAAACATTTGCATCGCTGGTTGAGTGTTAACTTTCTATTAATTCCTCATTCGTCACCGCTGTTTTATGAGCTCTTTGTTGACCGTGTTTATAAATAAAGCTTTACTCACACAGTTAACTGCTGATCTATTCTATTCATCCATCTATCTCTTGCTCTCAGCTGTCAATGAAAGAACAGATGAGAGGAAACAAAATGTTATTTTCCCAGAGAGCTCGTGACTTGTTCTTGGAAATTAAAGTGAGGCCCTGCCAATTAACAAATTACTTTTCCATCGCCCTCTCAGTCTTTCAATGTTTGCTTTTTTGTTTCTTCTTTTCTCATCTCTGCCCTCTTCTGTGGCACCTGTTTGCCATCCATCTTCTCTCTCAGTCTCGCTCTGTTTCTTTGTTTCCAGTTAATTCTCTGTAATCCAGGAGGAGTTAGTGTAAAGCCTAAATTCTGACCCACACAGCTTACAGTCTACCTTTTTTTTTTTCTTTTTAAGCTTCTATAAGGTTTACATTAACGCCTCGAAGCAGCTCAATTCCAATTTTTCCCCCTAATTTGAGACATGTGACACATGGGGGACATTGAAAATGTTGGGGTGGCACATCAAAATCAATTGAAAATATAACCACGCTGCCCATTCACATTTGGTCTGAACGCACCTTGACAGCGTGATCAGACCTACTTTGCTGTATTTTGTTAATATTTGTTAATAATATAAAGCACACATCAATTACTCTTAAGCATCTACTACACATAAAACATGACAGAAAAACAAGTTATAAAATTATGTTAGACTGTCCAGCGGCAGGGACCGGGGGTGGCTGCTGGGGGGGCCCAAGTGGTGGCAGGGGGGCGGCGGGGTGTTTTTTACCTCTGTACATGCTGATGTCATCACTTAGCTCAGTTACAGACAGCTGCTGCTAAAACAGCTCTATATGCTGGCATCCGGCTTGCTTCTTGCCTTTCAACCTCACATACAGGCACCTAACTGCTAGCAGCCCTCAGGAACAACATCCCAAAGAGATCATTTCAAAAAACACATCTATATAATGCATTTTAGAGTGCATACCTCTGCCAAGGTTCTGTCTGTCTCTTCCTCCCTCCCTAGTTTTTGGATAATCGTGCTGCACAGAAAAACCAAGGGCCTTGGCCGTGGTGTGCACTTTTGGATCTAATGGGTTCATCCTTGACACAAGGGCAACCTCTGGAGAAAATTTAATTAAAATCCATCCAGTAATTTTTGAATAATCTTGATAACAAACAAACCACCACAATCACATTTCCCCCTTGGTAGAGCTAATAATTAGACTTCCAAGCAGCTATGCTGTGGGGAAACCTATTGTTTTTGTGCTAATTCTTCTTATTATTATTATTATTTTTCTCCACTAAAAGTACATGGTAATACATAGAAGCTTTAAATTTAACAGTCTGATCAGAAACTCACCCCACCACTCAGACAAAAAAATCAAGGCACTGTGTCTATAAACGCAACTTTTTTCTTCTGTCCTTATGCTCTAAAAGTGAAGTTTTCTTCACCATATTTCCAAAAATGTGCAAGTTGTTAAAATTATCCAAAAATATCAATTTGTTTTGATTTTCTAGGCCAGTCAAGTTGTACAGTTTTCTTTGGCATGCATTTTTGGGTTTAACTCCTCATACAATGATTCAAATTTGATGAAACTTCAGACTCACAATCACAACAGTATTCTTCAGCTGACCATCAAATTTAATGCAAATCTGTTAATGTTCAAAAAATGCCGGCCTGTTAGATGGCCAAGCCTTCTCCTGGGCTCAAGCGGTTATGGATGGTCCCGAGTCCAGTTCCTATCCACCGTCCCATTTCATTCATGAATTTCAACAAGTATTTGACCACTCTGAATCCGAGGGCAACATTACCAGCCGTTTATCAAACTTGCATCAGGGTACCCAGTCAGAGGCCAAATACTCCATCCTCTTCTGAGTTGTTACAGCGGGGACCAGCTGAATGATGTTGTGCTCCGGGGCACCTTCATCCGTCGCCTAAATTCTGCCATTCGGGATGAACTAGCTTGTCGGGATGAATCCACCATCTTTGACGCTCTGGTTTTGCTCGCTATTTGGCTTGACAATCACCTTCGAGAACGTGCCCAAGAGCGATGTCGAGAGCGCGCCAGCACTCCACGGTACCTCTCTGATCACCTCCTGTCTCACCTCAGCTTGCTCTTCCTGCACCACCCGCTCCAGCTGCTGAAGAACCGATGGTTTTGGGTTGTGCACATATTTCCCCGGCTCAGCATCAGTGCCGGCTGGATGCAAACCTTTGTCTTTACTGCACAGCGAGTCTCTGGTACGCCCAAATGGGCACCCCCGTCAGTCTATATAGGGGGCTGGTGGGCAAAGAGGAGCGTAACCCTTCAAATAAACTCGCCCTCCCAGTCCAAGTCTTGTCCCAGTCCACTGAATTTGCTACTCTGGCCCTAGTTGATTCAGGAGTAAAACAAAATTTCATTTCTCAGGGGTTAGTGTCTAAATTGCGTCTCCCCACAGTCAAGCTCCCCACATCACTACGCATCCCCAGGCCACAGTTGTAAATAAGGGTGGGTTCTTATTCTATCTTGCCTGGTTAAATAAAGGTTAAATAAAAAATCGTTACACTAACTGGCAGTCCTATTTTCACTATGGCCCATCAGACTGCCCCCATTACTCTCTTAGTTTCTGGTAATCACAGGGAGCAGATTCAATTTTTTGTCCTCCCCTCCATGTCCTCTGAGTTGGTCCTTGGTTTTCCCTGGTTAAAGCTGTATAACCCCTCTATTGATTGGGAATTAAATAGAGTTAACTCGTGAAGCATGTTCTGCTTATCCTCCTGCCTTGAGTCAGCTGCATGTTCACCTGCCCTGCCCATTGCTCAACCACCTGCTGAACCATCTGACCTCATGGGGGTCTTGTCCTAGTACCGTGACCTAGCAGCCATCTTTAATAAGACGTGCACCCTGTCCCTTCTTCCACATTGGCCCTATGATTGCAAAACTGAACTGCTTCCCAGCACCCCTTTGCCTTCAGGTTGCTTATACAGCTCGCCAGGGCCAGAACATGAAGCAATGGAGAAGTATGTTAAGGAGTCCGTCATTGCTGGTATTATCTGACCCTCTACTTCTCCCATTGGTGCAGGATTCTTCTTTGTGGGAAAGAAGGGTGGCTCCCTCCGTCCATGCATTGATCTCGACGGTTCATTAATGGGTACAGTGCTGTGGTCTCCCCTCTTACCAGGCTCACATCTGTCAAGACACCCTTTGCCTGGTCGGAGGAGGCAGAGACGGTGTTCTGCCATCTCAAAGAACTCTTTTCCTCTGCTCCCGTATTGGCCCAAGTTGACACGTCCCTCCAGTTTGTTGGTCAAATAGGTTCATTTTGTCTTCTTTAAATTATTTATCTTTTGTTCATATAAAAGACAAAAAATAAAATAGAAAGGAGATGTCTTTACCTTCTTAGCATGTTTCGACTGTACACTGCAGCCTTCGTCAGAAGAGTCAGCTGATTGCTGCCAGGTGACATTTATCAGCTGATTTTCGTAGGCGGGGCCAGCTCTGCAGATCTGTCAGATCCGCCGAGCCGGCCCCGCCGGCAGGATGTCACACCAGCAAGCCTCAATATAAGAAATCAATATAAGAAATCCAATTCCAACCAAAAACGCAGAGAAAATTATCAATAAAGCACGGAAAGACCTGATCAAGGAACGGATAAGAATGACGGCAAACAAAGTGGACAAAATCAACAACCAAATCAAAGAGGAAATGGACACTTTCAAGGAACACTACCCGACCAACCAGGAAACGCAGGAGCAGATTAAAGCACAATTAAAACACGCACACGAACAAGAATTCATTATAATGAAAAAACGGCAATTGAAAAACCTAAAAAAAACTCACAGAAAGGAAGAACGGACGAAGACAAACAAACACGGAAACGAACGCTAAGTGGGTCAAAAACTTGTCAAAACGCACACTCACGGACACAGAGAAAACAGTGCTGAGCAGAGGACTGAACTTCGCCATCACACCAGCCAGAATACCCCATGAAGAATACATCCTCGCAACAGAACTGGCATGTGAAAAAATCCAGGACCAAGGAGAAAAGGCATCACTCCGGAACACAGTCGCAGGAATCCTCAAAACGGCCAAATTACCACAAAGCAACGTTACAAGAGAAGAAGAAAAAGCATTAAACTCACTCAAGACAGATAAAACAATCACAATCCTCCCATCAGATAAAGGCAGAACGACAGTAATACTGGACACGGAAGCATATGAAAAACAGATGGAAACCATGTTGGCAGACAATAGCACATATGAAATCATAAAAACAAACCCCTCAGAAGAAAAGAAAAAAATGTGAAAAGCCCTTCTTAAACCCCTATTAGAAAGTAAAAAAAATCACAAAGGACGCATATGATCACCTGATGCCCACAGCCAGCATCACCCCCCGGATCTATGGAACTCCAAAAATACATAAGAAGGATATCCCACAGCGGCCAATAATAGACAGTATTGGATCAGTTACGTACAATTTATCAAAAGTCCTGGTTGAAATCATCAAACCCCTCCTTGGACTATCAGATTTCCACTGCAAAAACTCAAAAGAGCTGGCACAAGAACTCAAAAATATGAAAATAGAATCGGACGAGATCCTCATTTCACATGACGTCATCTCATTATTCACAAAGACACCTGTTGACGTCACACTACATATAGTGCAAGAACGCCTCAACAATGGCAGTACCCTAAAAAGACGCACAAATCTCACAGTTCACGACATATCCAAATTATCACAGTTTGTTGCAAAATCCACCTATTTTCAGTTCAGAGGAAAAATTTACAGACAAAAAGAAGGATTTGCAATGGGAGACCCACTATCTGCCATCATGAGCAGTTTTTTCATGGAGGATCTGGAAAACAAAGCCATCAACACAGCACCTACACAATGCAAACCCACCCTTTGGAAGAGATAACGTGGATGACATTCTGGAAAAAATAAGGAAAGGACACACACAAGAACTCACTGACCATCTGAACAGCACGGACAGCACTGGGAACATAAAATTCACACACGAAGAGGAGGAAAATGGCACCATAGCCTTTCTGGACATGAAAATCCACCACAACGATGACGGCAGCATAAAAATCACAGTCTACAGGAAACCAACCCACACAGATCAATACCTACTATGGACATCGGAACACCCCACAGCACACAAGCTATCAGTCGTCAGGACGTTATATGAACGGGCCACCATCATCACAGACCAAGAAGACAGACAGGAGGAGGAAAAACCACATAAAACATGCTCTTATATGCTGCCAATATCCAGTATGGGCCATAAACAAAGGGAAACAGCAAGTCAAAAACAAAGAAAATAAACAGGAAATAAGACACAGAACAAAAGCCGAAATCAAAAACAAGGACACCATAACTATACCATACATACAAGGGATCACGGAACCAGTTCAAAGGATCATGAAAAAATACAAAATAAACACAGCAGTCAAACCACACAAAAAATTAAGACAGTTATTAGTACACCCCAAGGACAGAATAGAACAAGACAAAAAATGCAATGTAATATATGAAATATCATGCAGATCATGCAATAAAACCTACATTGGAGAAACTGGAAGACCATTCACCACAAGAAAAAAAGAACACCAGAAGGAATGTGAGAAGGAAACACGAGGACGACTCACAAGATCACAAAAAGAAAAGGCAGAACAAGAAACATTAAAATCAGCAATATCAGATCACTGCAAAAGAAATAATCACATCATGGACTGGGACAACGCAAAGATTATTGGATCAGAGAGCAACAGACACAAACGCTGGATCAAGGAGGCCATAGAGATCAGGAAGCGGGGAAAAGACACCATGAACCGAGATGAGGGGGCCTTTATGCTTTCCCACACCTGGGACCACATTCTCCAGAGACCATCTGACAGCGGGAGGCGGGGCCAGCTCGGTGGATCTGACAGATCTGCTGAGCTGGCCCCGCCTATGAAAATCAGCTGATAAATGTCACCTGGCAGCAATCAGCTGACTCTTCTGACGAAGGCTGCAGTGTACAGTCGAAACATGTTAAGAAGGTAAAGACATCTCCTTTCTATTTTATTTTTTGTCTTTTATATGAACAAAAGATAAATAACCTCCAGTTTGTTGTCGAGGTGGATGCTTCTGATTCCAGGGTTGGAGCAGTCCTCTCCCAGCGGTCTGTCTCCAACAGTAAACTCCATCCCTGCGCCTTCATCTCTTGCCATTTGTCATCTGCAGAGAGAAGTTATGACATTGACGATCGGGAGCTCCTTGCCGTCAAGCTGGCATTGGATGTGTGGCGCCACTGCTTGGAGGGGGCCGCTCAGCCATTTCTGGTATGGGCTGACCATAAAAACCTTGCCTATCTCAGATCTGTCAAATGTCCAAATCCACGTTAGTCCTGTTGGTCCCTGTTTTTCCACAGATTCCACTTTCTCTTCACTTACAGACCCGGCTCGAAGAACACTAAACCCAAAGCTCTCTCCCAGCAGTTCTCCTTTGACTCCCCTTCATCATCTGAGCCCATCCTGTCTCCAGCCTTTGTTTTAGGGGCTCCCTCATGGCAGATTGAGGCTAAGGTTAGAGAGGCACAGGGGCATGAACCGGACCCTGGGGGAGGTCCTCCTGTTTGCCTGTATGTCCCTAGGGGCTGTCAGGGGTGACGTACTGGATTGGGTATACACCTCCAAATTCACTTGTCATCCAGGAGTCGCCGGCACCATTCATGATGTCAGGTGGGCCTTTTGGTCACCATCCCTCACCAAGGACGCTAGGGAGTATGTTGGGACCTGTAGTAACTGTGCCACTAGCAAGTCACTCTCCTCAGCTGCAGCGGGTCTCCTGCACCCTCTACCCACTCCCAGTCACCTTTGGGCCAGTATCGTCATGGACTTTGTCACCGGGCTTCCCTCGTCCATAGGTCACTCAGTCATCCTCACTATTATTGACCGTTTTTCCAAGGCCACTCATTTCATTCCTCCCTCCAAGTTACCCTCAGCTAAAGAAACTGCAGACTTACTCACCCTCCATGTCATCTGTTTACACAGCATCCCCTCTGACATCACCTCGGATAGAGGTCCTCAGTTTGTGCCCCACATATGGAGGGCGTTCTCTAAAGTGCTGGGTACTGCTGTTAACTTTTCTTCTGGTTTATATCCTCAGTCTAACTTCCAATGTGAGCGAGCCAACCAGGAGCTGGAGACTTCCCTTCGCTGCGTGGCCTCCCTAAATGCTATGTCTTGGAGCTCTTGCCTCCTGTGGGTTGAGTACGCCCATAACACCGCCTCCTCCTCAGCCACAGGCGTCTCACCGTTTGAAGCCTCCCTGGGCTACAACCCTCCCCCTTCCCCATCACTGAAGGTGAGATCACCATTCCCTCCATTCAGGAGAATATTTGTCGCTGTTGGCACTTCAAGAGGATATTCTTGAATACCCTTGAATACCCTATTTGTCACGCCTGCATACGGTGTGACGAAATTCCACCATCACCAATCGCAAATGGACCCCAGCCCCAAATACGCCCCTGGACAGAAGAGAAGGTATGGCTATCTACTCACAACATCCAGTTAAAATCTGTTTCTAAGAAGCTTGCACCTCGTTACATTGGGCCATTTACCATTACACATATCATTAATCCAGCTTCTGTACATCTCAGTTTGCCTCCACCTCTCTGCATTCATCCCATTTTTCACGTCTCTAAGATAAAGCCTGTTTCCATTAGTCCCCTCTGTCCTCCCTCTGATCTCCCCTCTGATCCCCCTCCTCTTCCCAGGTTGGTCAATGGCGATCCAGTGTACAACATCTTCAAAATTCTAGATGTTCACTGCAGGGGTCGGGGTCTCAATACCTTGTTGACTGGGAGGGCTATGGACCGGAAGAACGGTCTTGGATTCCTCGCTCCTACTTCGAGGACCCAAGTGTGGCCCAGGATTTTCATTGCACCAACCCTAACAAACCAGGTCGGACGCCAGGTGGCGCCCCTTGGTGAGGGGGTGGGGGGGTTCCTGTCATGATCCAGGGTTGTCTCCTCTCTCTCTCTCTCTCCACCTGCCGTCTTCTCTAATTAGGTGCAGCTGCCACTCGTGTCACACCTGTAGCTCATCTAGAGGCTGCCTATTTCAGAGCCGGAGAGACAACCCTGAGTGTGGGATTGTCAGATGACTTCATGCTATCATTGCCACTGCCTACGCTTTGCTCCTGCCTAGCTCCTGTTGGTTTTACTCCAGCCTGCCTTGTTCCTGTTTTGCCTCTCAGCCTACTCCCTGCCAAACCCTGAACTCAAGTAAGGGAACAAATATACACTGCTTACCTCTCCGTCCCTACCTGTGCACAGGTCCCTGCTGTTGGACTCCTCTTGGTGGATGTGGACTTCTTCCCTGGCAGATTCTCCCTGGAACATGAGTACGGATGTTTACAAGTAAGCCCTCATTATCTATCAGCTAACCCATCTCCCCAATCTGGCTCAGGTTGAAGATTTCCCTGCTGATCACCCTTCACCTACCTGCTCCAGTCATCCTGTGTTTGTGTGCAGCGGCCTCTTCACCCTCACCAGCATCTGCCAACACTGTTACCTGAGTAAGAGAACAAATGATTCCAGCCTAGTATATTCAATCAGCATTAAGAACTATTACTCATTGTCTTCTCTTTGTTCTCTCCTCAGGACTGCCAGCAGACCGACATCTTCATTTATTCATACTTGTACAATAAACATCCTTAAACATGTTTCTGTTTCTGAGGTGGTTCTGTGCCTATGTCTGAGTCTCACAAACCCCCTAACATGTCATATTTAGGAACAGTAATTGATCACAAACTCACCCTTCAGCCTAACTGTCAAATTATTTTCTCCAGATGTCAGCAACATCTCTTCTTTCTTAGGAAAAGTTGTAGATTGAAAATTTACCATTCTGTACTGTTTGCTTTTTATGGTTTTTTTATTGAGTGTTAACTTTTAATGTTACTGCTAAATTTGGATCACAGCCTAATATTCACTGTAATCCAATGCACAAGATCATCGGACAACAGCAGTAATCCCTGATTACCATTTACAACAGAAGGACAAAATTGAAAGGAGCTCTAACACAGTAGCTTCGGACACCACACACGTGCTACACAGTCAGTACAATCTCTTGCCTTCAGGTCAGTGACACAGATCACTTACCTTCAGCACTAAAGCTCCTTTTCCACTAGTACCTACTCAACCCGACTCGCCTCGACTCTACTTGACTCTACTCAGCTCGACATGGTGTGGTTGGTTTTCCATTTCAACTGAGTACCACCTTAAATGGGTGGAGTTGGGTTCATTACAGGAAGGCAGCCCATTATCCCATTATGTTCTTTTCATGCTGATGTTTTCACTGAAAAATAACGTAAAAGATGCTTAAAATCACAACACACCATCTTCCACATGAGCAGCCATCAGCTCGGAGACCTCCTTGGTATACTTTTCATTTCGGGTCGCTCTGCCGCAGCAGAACCCACGGGGCTGAAAAGTTCATAGGCTGAAAAGTCCATAGTTGTCAAATTTGACCAAATGTAGTTTATTTTTCAAACGCAGGGATCCAAGTGCTGCAACACCAATGAAAGAACTGTGCTCACCAACAGGAAGACTTTAAAAATTTCAGCCATGGCGCCGGCAGAGCGTTCTGAAATGAAATACCAGGAGGCCTCCGAGCTGATGGCTGCTCATGGGGAAGATGGTGAGTGTTTTGTGACGGTGTTGATTTGTGTGTAACCATTTATTTCGTTGATTATCACAGAAATAATAAAAACTCACAGCTGAATTTACAAATAGCTGTTTTGAATCTCGTGAAGATTTCGCTCTCATCCACTGACGTTACGCTCTGGCCAATTGGTGGCCTGCAATCCACTGACGTCACATTTTTAGTTCGACTCAGCATGGTTGGAACCTCAGTGAAGTAGGTCCCAAAAAAGTGCCTAGTACCAGGTACCAGGTACTAATAAAAAACCCTACAAACCAAGTTGAGTCGAGGCGAGTAGAGCTGAGTAGGTACAAGGGGGAAAGGGGCTTAATAGAGCCATGGCAAACTTTGTGCTCACACTTTTGAATAAATAAGATATGAAGTTTTTTTTAACATTTTTAACTTTATTTTTAACTTTTAGGCTTGAGTTTACTTTTATTGTATATAGAGGATGTGTAACTATGCAAGAGTGTGTTTGTGATATATGTGGAATATGTGCTATGTGGGTGTGATGTCTGATGGAAAGAGTGTCACAGATTGTCTGATGCTCATGCACAATTGAAAATCTTAAGGGATAAAATAAAGTTATTTGAATTTGAACAAATAATGTGCACTGTGTCACTTTGGACCTTGGCTCCATTCCAATATCATTGAACAGTTAATTCAACTCATACACTACCGTTCAAAAGTTTGGGGTCACTTAGAAATTTCCTTATTTTTGAAAGAAAAGCACTTTTTTTCAATGAAGATAACTTTAAACTAATCAGAAATACACTCTATACATTGCTAATGTGGTAAATGACTATTATAGCTGCAAATGTCTGGTTTTTGGTGCAATATCTACATAGGTGTACAGAGGCCCATTTCCAGCAACTATCACTCCAGTGTTCTAATGGTACAATGTGTTTGCTCATTGCGTCAGAAGGCTAATGGATGATTAGAAAACCCTTGTGCAATCATGTTAGGTCTGCAATGCTGTAATTGCTGCAAATGGAGGATTCTTTGACGAAAGCCAGGTTTGAAGGAAAAAATTATTATTTCAAATACAAATCATTATTTCTAACCTTGTCAATGTCTTGACTATATTTTCTATTCATTTTACAACTCATGGTGGTAAATAAGTGTGACTTTTCATGGAAAACACAAAATAATTGTCTGGGTGACCCCAAACTTTTGAACGGTAGTGTATATGTCAAGCATTTCTTTCTTTTAATTTTGATGATCACGGCTTACAGTTAACCCTTAAGAGATCTCTTAATATACTGATGCATTTGTCCCCAACGACAAAAACTGACACCTTCTCAAAAATTGCTATAAAATATCACAAAGTTGTTTTTTTTTCCAGTTTAAATGAGTCAGTCTTTTAAAACTACTTCAACCTGAAATATAAATATCAAATAGTTATATTTTTGAAATTTTAAAGGCCAGGCAGAAAATGTCACCTTCACCAAATAGGCTGTAAAAATATATTGTGGGGGCATGGTGTGGGGTTTTTTCCACCCAGAGAGGCAGGGAGAAAGAGGAGGACAATGGACCAAATGAAGAGGTGTCACCGGGGGGCATCAGACGGGACTGTTGGTTCTATGCGCCCCCCGGGGAGAGTAAGAATGACCGGAGCTGCGGAGAGAAGAAAGGTGTGAGAGCAGCGCCAGTGTATGTTATGTTAATGTGCCACACATTCCTTTGTTAAACAACAATGTATGACGGTCGGAAGCTCCAGGGCTCGATGCATGGGATTAAAGATATAAAAGGGGAATGCACAGAGACCCAAGAGGCTGTATCGCTGTTTGCTGTTATGTTGTTGGAGAAAGAATAAAGCCTTGTGTCGTTCAGCTTGTTGCCTTGCCTATTCCTTTCTCCACAATATATTCATATTTTTAAAACTTTAGCCTGAAATGTAAATATCAAATACTAATTAGCAGAGTCAGATGAAGGGAAGAAGAAGAAGATCTAAGAGTGCAGGAGGGAGTGGCTACTTGGTGGAGGTTGGAGACAGGGGTGGTCCTAGCTTGTATGACGCCCTGGGCAGACTGCCTTCTCGATACCCCCCCCCCCCCCCCACACACACACACACATTTTTTAACTTTTTTTTTTTTTTTTACTTTTTATTTCACTCTTAAATGTCCAAATGTTCAATTTTCTCAACAATTAGTGAGGTTTTTCTTGCAACTTTTCTTGGCAAGTTTATTACTTTTTTTAAAAAAAAACTTTTGCCATGTTTCACCTTTTTTTCTCATATTTTCATGATTTTCTTGTGCATTTGCACCTACAGTGGTGTGAAAAAGTGTTTGATCCCTTCCTGATTTCTTTTTTTTTTTTTATGTTTGTCACAATTAGATGTTTCAGATCATCAAACAAATGTAAATATTAGACAAAGATAACACAAGTAAAGACAAAATGCAGTTTTTAAATGAAGGTGTTTATTAAGGGTAAAAAAAAAAAATCTAAACCTACATGGCCCTGTGTGAAAAAGTGATTGCCCCCTTCCTTTGAAAACATAAATTAACTGTGGTTTATCACATCTTTGGAAAGCTGAGTTCATTTTCTCTAGCCACGCCCAGGCCTGATTAGTACCACACCTGTTCTCAATCAAGAAATCACTTCAATAGGACCTGCCTGACAAAGTGAAGTAGACTAAAAGGTCCTCAAAAGCTAGACATCATCTAGCAATCCAAAGAAATTCAGGAACAAATGAGAAACAAAGTAATTGAGATCTATCAGTCTGGAAAAGGTTATAAAGCCATTTCTAAAGCTTTGGGACTCCAGCAAACCACAATGAGAGCTATTATCCACAAATGGCAAAAATATGGAACAGCGGTGAACCTTCCCAGCAGTGGCCGGCCGACCAAAATTACCCCAAGAGTGCAGCAATGACTCATCCAAGAAGTCACAAAAGACCCCACAACAACATCCAAAGAACTGCAGGCCACACTTGCCTCAGTTAAGGTGAGTGTTCATGACTCCACCATAAGAAAGAGACTGGGCAAAAATGGCCTGCATGGCTGAGTTCCAAGACGAAAACCACTGCTGAGCAAAAAGAACATAAAGGTCTGTCTCACTTTTGCCAGAAAACAACTTGATGATCCCCAAGACTTTGGGGAAAATACTCTGTGGACTGATGAGACAAAAGTTGAACTTTTTGGAAGGTGTGTGTCCCATTACATCTGGCATAAAAGCAACACAGCATTTCAGAAAAGGAACATCATACCAACAGTAAAATATGGTGGTGGTAGTGTGATGGTCTGGGGCTGTTTTGTTGCTTCAGGACCTGGAAGACTTGCTGTGGTAAATGGAACCATGAATTCTGCTGTCTACCAAAAAATCCTGAAGGAGAATATCCGGCCATCTGTTCGTGATCTCAAGCTAAAGTGCACTTGGGTTCTGTAGCAGGACAATGATCCAAAACACACCAGCAAGTCCACCTCTGAATGGCTTAATAAAAACAAAATGAAGACTTTGGAGTGGCCTAGTCAAAGTCCTGACCTGAATCCAATTGAGATGCTGTGGCATGACCTTAAAAAGGCAGTTCATGCTCACAAACCTTCCAATATGGCTGAATTACAACAATTCTGCAAAGATGGTTGGGCCAAAATTCCTCCACGGCGCTGTAAAAGACTCATTGCCAGTTATCGCAAACGCCTGATTGCAGTTGTTACTGCTAAGGGTGGCGCAACCAGTTATTAGGTTTAGGGGGCAATCACTTTTTTACACAGGGCCATGTAGGTTTGGATTTTTTCCCCCTTAATAATAAACACCTTCATTTAAAACTGCATTTTGTGTTTACTTGTGTTATCTTTGTCTAATATGTAAATTTGTCTGATGATCTGAAACATCTAAGTGTGACAAACATACAAAAAAAGAGAAATCAGAATTTTACTTTTTTTTTAAACATTGTCATCTTTAAGAAAAGTAGGAGCCTCCTGCATGTGATTAAGATAGGAAGCAATTGCAATACTCCATTATGGTGCAACTAGCAGCTGCCCAGGGCGAAATTTAAACGCAAGCTTGTACATGGCAGTTGTGCACATAATTCATCATACAGTTTAAGACCTCGACATAATAAAAGAAAGACCTCCACATTGACACAGCTGTCATCCAAACAAACAGACACACACACACAAAGAGAGAGAGACCAGTGTGTCCCAGAACAATAGGTGGATGCTCTAAAGTTATTCCTGTTGAATAACAGACAGACGCCTTGGGAACCCCAAGCTAGTCACCACTCAATCCCCCTGCTATCAGTCCGAATGACTGTAATGCTGCACACATGTGCAGTGGTGAGACTGAATGCACGCAACAATTATTAATATCCTTTTCATGTTTGATATGACCATAATTCCAACCTACACATGCAATACAGTTTCTCATCAAGCCCAACAGACATTGCCTAGATTTACTGTCTCATTTTAAAAATAGTCATGCTAGTAATAAAGACAGCACAGTTTCCCAGCAGCACTTTTTAATAGCCTGTGAAAACAAACAAAAAATAAACATGTTAATATGTTTACTCCAAAGACCCTCCATGGTCTTTGGAGTAATTCTCCTACCTTGATAACTACACGTTTGCAGAAAATTACATGCACTAGGCAGTAGGTAATCACTGTAAACCAGTTGTTGATTTTAAAGTTAAATAGGTAATTTTGTAATGAATTAAACAGAAGAGACTCCTGTGAAAGATTAAAACTCCACTAACTGTTGCGTTCTAAAAGTTGGCAATGTCATCATTCTACAATCAGTGTTAGACCACACATCCTTACTTTCTTGGGTGCTAGCTGTTATGTCGGAGGTTGGAGCCAAAGGATGAGACCAGGTGCTGAACTGAACACGTTTATTCAACAGGCAGTGCAACCTAACCACACCCAGCCGCCGTGCAGAGAAGATGGCCAAGAGGCCGTCCTTCCTGCATGCAGCCCTTCTTATAGTCAAGGGTGGTGGTGGAACTGGAAGGCAGAGCCACCACCCCATGCCACGCAAATAAAAGCACAAAACATGAACCATATAAGTTACTATAAAACATTTCCCTCCCCCCCCTTACAAAAGTCCAAAACACACACACACACACACACACACGCACACAATTCAGACCCACCCCAATTTACGACCCGCATCACACACTAACATAGCACTAAATAATGTACATAAACTGGTCTAACACAATCACACCTAAAACAACTAAAACTAGGCGGGGACAGGTGGACTGCCATCCCATCCTCACACGACAAGATGGATTATTCTGCCACTTATCCTAAATAAAAAAAGTCCATTTACAAACAAAAACACCACTGTGTCTCCTAAACTAAAATAAAATACACAAATTAATCCCCAAAACTACATACACAGAAACAACACAACAGTCTAAACAAATGCATAACAAAGAACCTGTATACACATGGCTGGAGAAAACAGCCCCGTGGGCCCCCTGGACCATCCTTTCATTAGTCCGCCCCTGGAGGTGGCCTGTCTCCCAGGCTGCAGCTGGTTGCCCCGGCGTGCCTCCTGTTCCTCACCAACCGCTGCTCCGCTCGTCCAGGCCCACTTCTCACAGTCATCTCCCGGGCCTGTCACAGCTCGTTCGGGTGCCTCCACGAGCCGTCCGACAGCTGGAGATAACCATCCCTCCATTGGGCCACGACGCGCAGCCGTCCCTGGTGCTACTCCACCTGCCGTTTGGCCCGTACCTTCCATGATCTCACCACCTACCGAGCCCGAATCCAGTCCGCGACTCCCAGAGGGGATTTGCTCGGCTTGCAGTGTTTCTGCATGGCACGCGGTCTCCCCGTGCCCAATGGTCTAGCCTCGACCACTTGTAGATCCGCTGCAGCTGTCACCAGCATAACCCCGTGTTCACCGGCCCACTTCAGTCGAGCTCCGGGAACAACTGTAGCCAGCATCTCAGCGTCACTCGTCGGTGCAGGTGCCCCGCCATGCCACCCAGTACCCAGATGATTTGTGAGTGGACCGGCTTCCTGTGGTAACGTATCGTCACTTCCTGTGTTGCTGGCTGTCTCTGGTTTGCTCTTTGGTTAGCTCTCCTCATTCTCCTGAGGATTTTGCTTTTAATTGTATTGTAATCACTTTTTTCCATCTACCGTTAGCTCTCACTTCTGTTTATCAAGCCTCTTGCACCTGTGTGCGCACTCAGTATCATCTAATCACCCTCTTTAACCTTCTGTTCACCTTTCATCAGTGTTTGTGTTAGCTTTGGGTTAGCCACTAGCTATGGCTACTAGCTCTCCTTCCCCTTCTCCTCTGGTGTGCTCTCTCTGTCAGATGTTTAGCTACACCTCTGCCTCTTTTAGTGATAACAGCAAATGTAAAAAATGTAGTCTTTTTGAGGCGCTCTAGGCGAGGTTGTCTGATTTGGAATCCCGGCTCCGCTGCATTGAAACACCGTCTGCGCCAATTAATCTTGACGGATGTCCCTTAGCTGCAGCGGAGCTCCCTAGCATAGGGTCTGCTAGGGGTCCTCTGGTCCTCCTCAGCAGCGAGGAGACTGGGTGGGTCTGTGGTCTGTGAACAGGGTCACCAACCTGTTCATGTTTCTAATCGTTTTTCCCTGCTCAGCGACACACCCACTGAGGAAAAAACTTTGATCATTGGCAACTCTGTAGTCAGAAACGTGAACCTAGAGACTCCAGCGGCCATAGTCAAATGCATTCCTGGGGCCAGAGCAGGCGACATCGAGTCAAATTTGAAAATGCTAGCTAAAAGTAATTGTAAATACTCCACAATTGTTATCCACGCCGGCATTAACGACGTCCGACTCCGGCAGTCAGAAGTCTCAAAACTTAACATGAAATCGGTGTGTGACTTTGCCACAACAATGTCTGCCTCTGTAGTATTTTCTGGGCCCCTCCCCAATCTGACCAGTGATGACATGTTTAGCCGCTTGTCATCTTCCAACTGCTGTCTGTCTGTGTGGTGTCCTGCAAACAATGTGGGCTACATTGATAACTGGAGCTCATTTTGGGGAAAACCTGGTCTTATTAGACGAGACAGCGTCCATCCCACTTTGGATGGTGCATTTCTTTTATCTAACAATCTGGCATCATTTTTATCCAAATTTCCAAAACATTGACAACTCAGAGTTGGAACCAGGAAGCAGAGTCGGAGTCTTAAACGCCTCTCTGCAGCTCCTCTTCATCCGCCACCCCTCAACTTAGCCCCTGTCTTCCCCATCAGAGAATCATTGTCTGCTCCCTCCAAAGTAACTAAAAATATAATGTATAAGCATCCCAAAGTGATTAAACAAAAAGTTGGTAAAACTCAAATTAAACATGAAGCCTCTAAATTGAATGATTTGGCCTCTGTTCCTCCTCATAATTTAAAAAAATAAATGCGGTTTGTTAAATATTAGGTCTCTAACTCCCAAGTCTCTGCTAGTCCATGATCTGTTAATTGATCATCAGATTGATTTAATATCCCTTACAGAGACTTGGTTAGGACAAGAGGATTATGTTGGTTTAAAGGCGTCGGCCGGTTGAAATTTCAATATCGCTAAATCATATCTTAAATTGTTGTGTGAGACGAGCTAATCTGAACCGCACATGTTTTGGTGTCAACAAATGTTGCATAAGGTGACAATGCGCTATTGAAGTATGATTTCCTTGAGAGCTGTCTGACTCTGCCAAGCGAGCAGCGGCTAAGATGGCCACTGACTGTGTGACGTCAGTTCAGGAAGTGACAAGCAAACGCTCGACGGACATTGCGTGTTGTTTACGTTTTAAAACCGGCGATTACGGATATTTCTAGGAGTACTTGTGGATTACAAATAGAGTATTTATTACGATTAGGATTTCAGTGATCGAATTAATTATGGTTTGGCGTTGTGTTGTCTACGGGTGCGACGGTATACCGGAGGAGCACGCGGTGAGTGTTTATGAATTTCCCCTGCCTGGGAAAATCAGAACCGCATGGGTGAAATTCGTTCAGAAAACGTGAAAAAATTGGAATGATGTCGGTAAATTACCCAACATGTGCAGTAGACATTTCGTTGACAGCGATTTTGTGAATAAGATGCAATTTGAAATGAAATTAGCAAAAAGATTGCTGATAAAAAAATCGGCTGTTCCAACTATATATCCGTTCATTTCAAAGTCCCACTCTCAGACAAGTGTCAGTGACAGTGGCGTGAAAAGCAAGGGTGATCTACCGATGCGATCAGCTGTCAGAAAAAGCGAAGTAAACAGGGTAAGTTTTCTTTTTTTAATATTCACTGCCAATATTTACTAAAATTATTTACAAGCAATGAATTTCATTGCCTTAACAACTTATCAAATATTAGAATTTTAGGGTATTCATACTAATCAAATATGAAATATTCAGTGCTGTATAGGGAGGTGGTTGTGCCTGTTTGCTCAAGTTATATTTCTATATATGTAATCCAATTTGACACCTCTGGAATGAAATTATGTTGATCTACTGTTTTTGCAGATGTTATCCACTGTCACTCAACCTTCAAATACTGTGGATTTTTCTGACCAAGCAGAGGAAGCTGATGACCAGGACTTTTATGTAAATCCACTTTCAGATCCACTAGACCAACATGTCCCACCTACACTAAATACAGCCCAGGCTATACCAGATCCTCTTCTGACAACACCCAATCCAGATCTCAAAGCCGAACCATCACTGCAACCCAAGTACAAAGATGCGAGCACTACATACGATCCACCAGCTCCTGAGAGACTGCAACCTAACACAAAAAACAATTTCACACAAACCAGAACGTTAACTGTCCGACCAGAGAAAAAACCGGTAAAACGTGAGTATCATTGATTTGAAATCAACAATTTATTTACATTATTGTTCATGTGAACTATCAGAATAACTTGTTAACCCTAATACATTGTTAAAATTATTGATCTCCAGGCTCACACTCTCAGACCGATCCGAAGATCACACAATGGGACACAAGTCATCCGAGCACATGCGATACGTGCCGTAGATCACTGGCAACAACAGGGCCTCGCACATCGACACCAAGGAAAGCAAAGAGGAAGTTTGAGGACGTTGACACGGATGATATTGACTCTGTGTCGTCTTACGCCTCTAACAATGACCCACATGATGTTACATACCATCCAAGTTTTATGGATGTATCAGACCAAAGGTATGACTCAAATTAATGAAACATTTCAAGACATAAAATGAAATATGAATTTTGGAATTTTTTATAATACTAAAGATACATAATACTAAATAATATAATATTAAAATCTATATACACTGTTTGTTTATAACATTTCAGTTTCAACCAAAAGGAGTCCCATAACCACCACGAGGAGGACAAATACATAGTTTACAAAAGTTGCCTCTGGAAATTATTCAGCAATTGTCCTCATTGCAGTCATCCATGTGAGGTAACAAGTCACACTAAAGGCTCTCTGTTGGTGATCAAACAACATTGTCCACATTGTGTTGAGGATCGATCCTGGCACAGCCAGCCGATGATCAGGGACATGCCAGCTGGTAACATACAGCTTTCATCCGCCATTCTCTTTACTGGGGCGTCATATGTCAAGGTCCTCAGAGTTCTAAATGCAGCCGGTATCGTTGGAATTTCCACGACCACTTACAAGGAGCACAAACAGCAGTATCTGGAGCAGTGGCACTCTGTACAAGCCAGAGTTCCCGCAACATTGAGTGCCAAATTTCAGCGTCCCATCAAAGCTGATGCTGTTGAGCAACATGTATCTAGATTTTCAAAATCAAACATGTAAAAGTAGAATAAATTTCCAATTAGCAATGAAAGTTCAGCTTTCAATTGTTAGGGAAGCAACATATTTTGCTAAGACAAACAAATATAAGCCTAAGATTTTTAGAGAAATGTGCTTTTAAAAATTGAACACGAATTTTACACCATAAAATGGTAGAAAAATTAGTCTAATGTATATGAGATCCGACTTTGATGAATGCTGAAATATTAGAATTATAAAATTGACATGCACATTAATAAACTCAATATTTGATTTTAAAAAACTTTATTTAAATAACATTGATCACAAATCAAATCTTGGTAGGCAAAATCCCTTGTAGTGATCAGATGGGAATGTTTCTCTGATGAGGCTCACAGCAGAGGCAGGCAATATCACCCTCACTTCTTTCCCAAGATATCCCCAACACCACCGGACCAGTTGCCTGTAGGCTATGAATCTGTATCGCCTGAAAAATATGGGGTTGGCATTGATTATTCCGTTTGCATTGATTATTGAATGTATTGAATGATTTCTTCATAATTGATCTGGAAAATTAAAACACATGAATAAATATTGTTTAAAAACTCACTCGTGTTGACTTGCGTCATGATCACCATATTGCTGTCTGTAGGCCAGATAAGCTGTCTGTAAAACCCAGATGTCAAGACAGACAGAACGGAAACCGGGGTGATCAGTGATACACCTTGGTAGGTTATCATCTGTGTATCCACAGCCCTTCAGTTCTTCTAGTTTCTCCTTCACCTTCAATACCTCCTGGCAGCACCGACATTCAGTTGATGTTGGCATAATGTTGCATTTCTCACAAGTGCACCTGTTAAAAAAAATGGTATAATCAGATGCTTATAATAAACTAATGGCTCGTGGGAGTGCTATATAAATTGGTCTATGAAGTTTGATTAGAAAATATTAAAAACATGTAAAAAATTTTGAGCAGAAAGAGAAGTTATACATATATATATGTATATATACATATATATATGTTATATACATATATATATATATATATATATATATATATATATATAACAATAATGAATCACAATAATCATGATCCATGATCCATCATGATCCATGATGGATCATGTTGATCCATCAGTCTCTTAAGAGAATTATGTAGCTTTTGAGACTAGGATTAACATGATGATGATTAACAACATCTCCTAACAAACTCGTAAAGTACACATATTATCCCTCACATACATTATCCTTTTATTTCCAATGATAATGTTTCTAAATGTTTCTAATGTTTATAAGTCGCCAAGTAAGGCAGCGAGGGAACAATTGGCAGTTTTATTTTGATAATTAAGTGTGTGACCATGCATATCGCCTAAAAAAAAAATTTCAAAGCATATTTTACCAATATAAATCTGCGAGCCGCTCGTCCTCAACGTGGTCTGCTCCCGTCTCTGTTTCGTCCTCGTCTTCCTCCGCACCCTCGGGCTCGAACAAATACGGCTGAATAACCCCATCAGCACCACCCAAAACTACTTCATCATCAGATTCTTCAGTTTCAATATCATCACTTATATTGCGGTCGTCATACTTGATAAAATAATCGCTGTCCGAATCACTCTGCTGTCGTTCAGCCATTTCCTTTTTCTCCCTGAACTGACGTCACTGCTGCCCGCTCCTATCGAGAGATGGCGGTACTGCAGCATCACTAAGTGAAAGATGGGCTATTAACAAATAAAGTCATTTATGGAGGCTGGTGACACATTTTAAATCACGGGAATGGCCAGAATGGAATATTTTCATACAATCAGTTTATTGGTTCAATAAAAAAAATGTCACCGTCCGAGGACTTTAAATGAGTCAACTCCCTCTGGTTATTTAAACTGTCAAAATCCCAGAAGTTCTGGTCGTAGAGGTGGAGTAGCAACAATTTACCATTCCAAATTACTAGTTAATGTTAAGCAAAAAACATGTTATAATTCCTTTGAGGTCCTGGTCCTCAGTATTGGGCACTTTAGCAATTTTAGGCTAAACCCAATTTTATTTGCCATAGTTTATCGTCCTCCCTCAGCCTACTCAGAGTTTTTATATGAATTTGCCGAATTCTTAGCTGATTTAGTGCTGAAATCAGATAGAATAATTATAGTAGGGGACTTTAATATACATGTAGATGTAGATAGCGATTGCCTTAATATGGCATTTAATTCAATATTAGACTCGATGGGGTTTTCTCAGAAAGTAGGAAATTCTACCCATTATCTCCACCACACGTTGGACCTTGTGCTGACATATGGCATAGAAATAGAAAATCTGGTAGTGTCTCCTCATAACCCTGTACTGTCAGACCATCGTCTGTTAACCTTCGATTTTACTATTTCTGATGCCTCTCAGATGATATTGTTACCAAATTTATGGAGATTGTTTCCTCTATGCCATGTGTCAACCCAACGGAAATAAGCTATAGACAGCTTGCTCCTTCTGTAATTGATAGCATGGTAGACAGTGTTACACCTTCTCTGCATCAGACTCTAGACTTGGTGGCCCCTTTAAAAAAAGAAAAAGTCTAATCAGAGATTTCTAACCCCTTGGTTCAACACAGAAACTCGTAGCTTAAAACAAGACTCATCAATTAGAAAGAAAATGGCGCTCCACTAATTCAGATGAAATCTATTTAGCTTGGAGAAATCATCTTTTAATTTATAAAAAAAAATCTCTTAGAAAAGCTAGAATGAGTTATTATTCTGCATTAATAGAAGAGAACAAGAATAATCCTAGGTTTCTTTTCAGCACTGTAGCCAGGCTGACAAAGAGTCAGGACTCTGTCAATCCTAGCATTCCCTTAGAGCTTACTAGTCAGGACTTTATAAACTTTTTCAATAATAAAATTTCACCTATCAGAGATAAAATCAATCAGATTCTTCCCACCGTTAACTTAAATACAGTAACTACTACAACTCCTTCAATTGATATTTGTTTGGATGAGTTTACTCCAACTGACCTTTTAGAGTTAGACAAAATAATTTCCTCATCCAAGCTTTCAACTTGTCTTTTAGACACTATTCCTACCAGGTTATTTAAAGAAGTCTTCCCACTTAATGGTAGCTTTATTCTTCAAAAAATCAATTCTTCATTAACTTTAGGCCATGTACCGCAGGCTTTTAAAACGGCTGCAATTAAACCCTTACTCGAAAAGCCAACGCTGGATCCAGGAGTTTTAGCTAACTATAGACCAATCTCTAATCTCCCTTTCATTTCAAAAACCTTACAAAGAGTTGTTGCTATGCAATTATTTGACCATCTGCAGAGAAATGGTTTACTTGAAGAGTTTCAATCTGGGTTTAGAATCCATCATAGTACTGAAACAGCCTTAGTGAAGGTCACTAATGACCTCCTTATTGCATCTGATAATGGACTTGTTTCTGTTCTTGTCCTTTTAGACCTTAGTGCAGCTTTTGATATTATCAATCATAATATTCTACTAGATAGATTAGAACACTATGTTGGACTTAATGGAACTTCGTTGCAGGGGTTTAGATCTTATTTATCTGATAGGTTCCAGTTTGTTCATGTAAATAATGAGTTTTCTTTCATCTGTGCTAGGCCCTACTCTTTTTAGTTTATATATGCTTCCCTTAGGCATCATTATTAGAAATCACTGTATATATTTTCATTGTTATGCAGATGACACACAATTATATCTGTCAATGAAGTCAGATGATAGTAATCAATTAGCCAAGTTAGATGCCTGTCTTAAGGAAATCAAAGCTTGGATGACTTGCAATTTCCTGCTATTAAATTCAGATAAGACTGAAGTCATTCTTGTTGGTCCAAAAAAACCTTAGCAATACCTTTCCAAATCAAACTTTTAGTTTGGATGCAGTTACTCTTTCTCTTAATAGCTCTGTGAGGAACCTTGGAGTTATTTTTGATCAAGATCTGTCTTTCAATTCACATATTAAATTTGTTTCTAAGACTGCCTTCTATCATTTGCGTAATATTGCCAAGATTAGGAGCATCTTGTCTCAGAGTGATGCTGAGAAACTGATCCACGCTTTTGTTAGCTCTAGATTAGATTATTGTAACTCTTTATTATCAGGTTGTCCTAAAACATCTTTAAAAAGTCTTCAGTTGATCCAAAATGCTGCAGCAAGAGTTTTAACAGGCACTAGAAAGCGAGATCATATCTCTCCAGTTCTGGCCTCCCTTCATTGGCTTCCCATAGAGTTTAGAATTAAGTTTAAAATCCTTCTTCTTACTTACAAAGCTCTAAACAATCAGGTCCCTTTTTATTTAAAAGATCTGATCCTACCGTATTATCCTAACAGAGCACTACGCTCCAAAAATGCAGGATTACTTGTAATACCTAGAACCTCCAAAAGTACAATGGGAGGCAGAGCCTTCAGTTATCAAGCTCCTCTCCTGTGGAACCAGCTGCCAATCTGGATTCGGGAGTCAGACTCAATCTCTGTTTTTAAGAATAGGGTTAAAACCTTCCTTTTTGATATAGCCTACAATTAGGGAGGGATCATGTGTCTCTGAACCCTCCCTTAGTTATGCTGCTAATAGGTTTAGACAGCCGGGGGACCTCCAATAATGCACGGGGCTTCACTCCTTTCTTCACTCTCAATGAAATATTTATTTTTTGCTGGTCATTAATATCTGTTTGTTCTCTCCCATAGATTGAGTCCCCATCGTGCTGTTTGCTCTCTACATGTCTGTTCTTTTCATCTTCTCTATCCCCTCACCCCCCGGCCAGTCACAGCAGATGACTGCCCCTCCCTGAGCCTGGTTCTGCCGGAGGTTTCTTCCTGTTAAAAGGGAGTTTTTCCTCTCCACCGTCGCCAAGCGCTTGCTCACAGGGGATCGCCTGATTGCTGCAACTGTGGGGGTTTCCCCTACAGTTGAAAGTGCTATGAGATGACTGTTGTTGTGAAGTGGCGCTATATAAATAAAGTTGAATTGAACTGAATTGAACTGAATTACCCTCATCCAGGGTGACTTGGTCTCTGGCATAATGGTTCCAGCGGCCACACCTGCCGCAGCGTTTCACTCTTGCCGCACAGTCCCTGGCCTTGAAGCGGTACTGCACGGACCCGCAGCCCATATGCATGGGCCTCCCCGGGGCAGACCTCAATTCCACAGCATTGGCATCTCCCATGTCTTCTTCAACACTACCATCGCTGTCCGGGTCCGCTACTTGTGCAGTGATGGGGAACTCCAGCTGTTGGCAGCACTGTCAAAACCTGCTTCTCCAAATGGTGACGTCGTGCAGGGCACGAAAATTGCGTGCCATCAGCTTGACCACATCCTCAAAGCTGTCCGAGCCACCAAGCATGCTCAGTATCCGCTAGCCTCCAGTTCCCAAATTGCGCACCAACAACATGCTTACCTCAGCTTGTCCATTTTCCCCGGGTTCAGCGCCACCATGTTAGCCTGGAAGGCAGTGCACCGTCTCAGCCAGGAAACAGGTGGCCCGCCCTGGAGATCCAGAAACGGCCGAATTTTAAACTCACTCGCTTCCATAACTTTATTTCCTTTTATCCGCTTTCATCCTCATTGCCAAATGTTATGTCAGAGGTTGGAGCCAAAGGATGAGACCAGGTGCTGAATTGAACATATGTTTATTCAACAGGCAGTGCAACCTAACCACACCCCACCGCTGTGCAGAGAAGATGGCCAAGAGGCCGCCCTTCCTGCACGCAGACCTTGTTATAGTCACGGGTGGTGGCGGAACCAGAAGGCGAAGCCACCACCCCCTACCACACAAATAAAAGCACAAAACATGAACCATATCAGAATCAGAATCAGAATCAGCTTTATTGGCCAAGTATGCACAACACATACAAGGAATTTGACTTTGGCTAAAAACTTGCTCTCGTTGTTCAGGTGGAGGATTTAAATAAGGATTCAATGACAACAGAGTATGTACAGTAAATTACAGTCTGTCCACGTTTCTATAAAAGGATGCAAATATATACAGGAAAATATGCAGTTATTTACTCAGACTAACCACACTTTGCAGAAATATATGAAAAAATATACAGTCACACAGTATTTCAATGTGAACTCAGATTCAGTGATATAATGTGAATGAAGTAAAAAGCAGTGTGAGAGTTATGTGCAATGTAATAATGGATGAAAAGTCATGAGTACAGCAACAGGTAGGACTAGGTGAATGTTAGGAGTTCATCAGAGTGATGGCTTGAGGAAAGAAACTGTTCCTGTGACAGGTGGTTTTGACCTTCAGTGATCTGTAACGACGACCAGAAGATAGAAGTTCAAACAGTTTGTGGCCGGGGTGTGATGGGTCAGTACAGATGTTTCCCGCCCGTTTCCTGGTTATGGACCGGTATAAGTTCTCAATGGAGGGTAGGTCGGTACCAATGATCCTCTCTGCAGACTTAACGATCCGCTGCAGTCTTTTCTTGTCCTGTTTAGTGGCAGATCCAAACCAGACAGTGATGGAAAAGCAGAGGACAGATTGGATGATGGCGGTGTAGAAGACAACCAGCAGCTCCTGAGGCAAATCAAACTTCTTGAGCTGACGCAGAAAAAACAACCTCTGCTGGGCCTTTTTCCGGACAGTGTCTATATGGGAGGACCACTTCAGGTTCCGGGAGATTGTGGTACCCAGAAACTTGAAGGAGTCCACAGTGGACACTGTGCTGTTGAGGATGGTGAGTGGGGGGAATGAAGGGGGGTGTCGCCTGAAATCCACAGTCATCTCCACCGTTTTGGCTGGGTTAAGTTCAAGATGGTTCTGGCTGCACCAGAGGATCAGCTGCTCCACCTCCCGTCTGTATATAATATACAGGCGGTATATAAATAACTATATAACACTAGCAACACCTAAGTACACATTTTAGCAATTTGTGATAAATGGCATTTCTAGCAACTTTTTGCAAGGTTTTCAGCACTGAATTAAAAACCGATGCCACCTGTGTGTGAATGTGTGCGTGAATGGATAGATCGCAGGATCTATAAAGCGCTTTGGTCATCCAGAGCTGAGGAAAAAGCACTATATAAGTGAAGACCATATACCATTTGCTATTATGTGGCACAGAGAGGTGGTTAAAGTAGCCAGAAATTGAACTCCACTAAAATTAGAGTTGCCTCATGGTATTAATGACTCACATACAAGAAAGAGTAGCCATCAAAAAAAAAACAACCTGGAGAAAGACTAAAGGTGCCTTCACACCAAATGCGAACAGGTGGCACGAATCCATACAAAGTCAATGGAAAGAGGCGAGCACACGCAAAATCACGTATTTGCTCGTTCACGTCCATGCTAGCTTTGAAATTCTGCCATCACCGGAGTAAAAGTATCAACATTGGAGAGTAAAGTAGTTTGAAAATGAAACTGCCACTCACCTGGAGACAGAAGGACCAGGAGCTCTTCAGCTGAATCGGGATGTTGGAGTGATTTACCCACGTATTCCTGCCACGGACGTGCTAACAAAGCCAGCAAGCCAGCAATGGAAACACCCATCTTTTGAAATTTTGGAGGTAGGGGCAACTTTTCAGGTGAGCCCCCCGTCGGATAATGTAAACCTTGTTATTTGGGGGATTTCCACAGCAGGTTGAACACAGCTGAAAAAGATATAAAGGCAACTTCACCCGTCTGCATTTCACTCAGACAACTGAATTCATGTCGTGTGTTTACATTAAGTTATAATGTATTTGTGCTGCGCAAAAAAATTGTCCATTCGCGTTTGGTGTGAAGGCACCTTAAGGCTTTGTTTCAATTTAGGTTCTGCGTCCTCCAAGTGCACTGGCTGGTACATCACTGTGCTGCATTGAAGGCTGTCCCATTCCATGTAGGGAATATGGATATCAGTGCTGTTATCAGTATCATATCAAACTAGTGTAACTTTATTGATACTAGTTTCAGTTTCTGACCTCTATGTTCATAACACTGCTGCCATTTCATCTAAAAGTAAACGTCCTGATAAACACCATTTTGTTCATCCCTCTCCACCTCTGTCCCATTGGTGTTGTGCTGTCATGTGACTCAGCAATAGCTGTAAGAGTGAGAGCATGGCAGACCACAGAGATGTAATTGGCTAGAGTGCCCATGCCTAACATTTTGACAGCAAAACGAGGTGCCACATTGGTAATGGATATAGTCCTGTTGACAGCTCTTGCAGCATTGTGATAACAAGATATATAATCATGGTTCATTGTATTTATTGTTATCATATCGTTAAGCAATTTTACATGACAGGGAGTATGGTATCAATGAATATAATAATTGTGGGTGTGATACGTATAATGCCTGATGCGTTGTGAGGATTCTCGAGAGGGTAAAGAGTTGGTCCGATGTGCCATGGCCAAGATGAAAACCACATTGCTCCTCTGAATCCGAGGTTCGATCAACGGACAAATAATTCAACTTCATTTATACAGCACCATTTCACAACAGTCATCTCATAGCACTTCCAAACTGTAGGGGAAAACCCCACAATTGCAGAAAGACCCCAGCAATCAGGCGATCCCCTGTGAGCAAGCGCATGGTGACCGTTTTAGCAGGAAGAAATCTCCAGCAGAACCGGGATCAGGGAGCGGCAGTCACCTGCTGCAACTGGCTGGGGGTGAGGGGAAAGGAAAGAAGAAAAGAACAGACATGTAGAGAGCAAACAGCACAACGGGGACTCAGTCTATGTAGGAGATCAAACAGATGTTAATGGCTAGCAAAAATATTACATTGAGCGTGAAGAAAGAAGTGAAGCCCAGTGCATTGTAGGAGGTCCCCCAGCTATCTAAACCTATTAGCAGCATAACAAAGGGAGGGTTGAGGGTCAAATGATCCAACCCTAACTATAGAGAATGGGCACTGACGTCATGCCGCGCTGCATTCTGGGCCGTTGTCGCCATTGTCATGGTCTGGCTTCTTTGTTTACCTGTAGTCTATGGCAACTGCTAACAGGAACAGGCATACGTGCAATGGAAGGAAGCGCAAAGAAAATTAAAATTCCTTATTCAGAGAAGCTGAATAAGAAATATGCCTATGATTGCTGGTGACAGTGGGGCAGCATAGCATGTAGAATGGTCATTCAAGGACCTTAAAGGCATTTGTGATACATTACCCCCCTTGACCTTGGAAGGTTCTCCGTGGATTAGAGCTATGCAGAAGGCGACAGTTGGTTGCCATTTGTGTATGGCAGACTTAAGAAGGACAGTGGCCAGTCACACCTCACCCTCTATACTTAAGAACATAGAAGAGGAGGCTGGCACTATAAATGAGCCTGATGAGGCACCATTCAGAAACCATAGTGTTGAGATTTTTGGTGTAATTTGGTGTGAACTTTCATTTATCTGTGATTTTTGTTTTATTTTATCTCCTTCATTTACATGCTGTTGTGATATGCAACTATTTCATGGAAGTAAATCCTCTAAATATGTGTTTTTAATGGGCTGGTACAACTTTATTTCTAGTAAATTTCTGACTTTCTACTGATTACAATAGTTTGTGTAAATCTGAGACATTTTTTCCTCTGTAAGATGGGACTTTTTTCTCATCAGTTTTCAGAGGTATAACTGCAGATTCATTGGTTGTACAATTTGGAAGCCCTTGTCCATCTCTGTGGGTTGGAAACGTGACAACTGATATAACTGAGAAACATTTATTAAATTAAATCACCCTTTACTGTCATTCAACCAATCATGTACAGTAAAACGAAATTGTGTTTTTTCCTATCTACAGTGTTAATCACACACACCATATGTAGAATCAGAGGGCCGCTGCCATGCAAGGCGCTGCCACAGATTTCCCTCCTCCATTCCATTATTGCTGAACACCAAGCTGGACGGCAGGAAGTTCCGCTTTTATATGGTCTTCGGCATGACCCGGCCGGGATTTGAACCCCTGCCTGGTGTGGGGCGGATGCTCTACTAACTGACCCACCACTCCAGTAAATTATGGGATACTTATGGGACCTTTTTAAAATGTACGGTGACAACAACGTAAAGACCGCCGTCTGCGACATTCCGCCCAGAGGCCACAAGATTGCCGCCACCTTCATCAGTAAGAGCACTGCTATCCAGCAGCTCTTCATGTGAGCCTGGCCGTCATTTACTCTTGTGAACAGAAATACCGAAACACCATGCTGACGTTTTATCCTTCCTGGGAAAAGCTAGAAGAGCATTATGGGTCACCTGAAATAGTAGAAAATGCACTGCTAAAAAAGCTTGAACATTTTCCCAAACTCAGCAACAAAGACACACTCAAGCTGAGAAAACTTGGTGACATTCTACAGGAAATTGAATGCGCAAAGGATGGTGGATACTTACCTGGGCTCTCATACCTGGATACAGCCCTTGGAGTGAATCCTGTTGTAGAGAAACTGCTCCACAGCCCACAGAAGTGGATTGCAGCAGGTGCCAAATACAAATAAATACACAAGGTTGCCTTCCCTCCTTTCAGCTTTTTCTCCAGTTACGTCAGACAACAGGCCAAAATAAGAAATGACCCAAGTTTCAGTTTTTCTCCACATGAACGCCAGAGTTGAAAAAGCCCCCAAGTTCACCAGTAAGCATCTCATCAGTGTCCACAAAACAGACATTCCACCAGATTCACCTGCAACTAAAGGTAACCACGCAGACAAAACAATGGGAAGCCCAGATAAACAATGTTCCATACACAGAAAGCCACATCCATTAAAGAAATGTAAAACATTTAGAGCAAAACCAATAGAAGAATGCAAACTGTTCTTGAAAAAGAATCGTATTTGCTTTAAGTGTTGTGGATCCACTCAGCATCTGGTGAAAGACTGTAAATAGCCAATCCAGTGTTCTGACTGCGATAGTGATAAAACATTTAGCAGCACTACATCCTGGCCCCTCTCCTCCTCCCACAGAACTTCAAGAAGCTGAGACAGACCATGGCGGGGAGTCACATGATCATGAAAGCACACTAGTCACATCTAGATGTACAGAAATTTGTGGTGATGCAGAAAGCTCACATTCCTGCTCAAAAATTAGCCCTGTGTTAGTTTATCCTGCAGGACACAGAGAGAAAGCCAAAAAATGTATGCAGTACTTGATGAACAAAGCAACAAATCACTTACTAAATCAGAGTTTTTCCAGCTGTTTAACATTAAAACACCTTCTGACCATTATTCAGAATCAGAATCAGAATCAGAATGAGATTTATTGCCATTGTTCATGTAGTACACAAACTAGGAATTTGTCTCGGTGCAATGTTGCAACATTAAACATAGAGTAACACTAAAGATAAAAACTATGCATGCAATAAAAGGTAGAATAAGAATAAGTAATGCTAATCTATGCAATTTTTAAATATATTAACAAGAGCAGCAGATATTGTGGAGTTCCACATAGTGCAGTCGGCAATGCAAAAAGAAAACAAGTGATAATTGTCATGAGTCCGGTTGAGCTGCTGTACATAGTGCACGAGAGTCTAATAAGTCACTTAGTGTTCAGCAGTCTGATGGCAGAGGGGAAGAAGCTGTTCATGTACCGGGAGGTTTTAGTCTGAATGGACCGAAGTCTCCTGCCTGAGGGTAGGGGGGCAAACAGTGCGTGTCCAGGGTGTGAAGGGTCGGCTATGATCCGACCTGCACGCCTCCGGGTCCTGGAGATGTACAGGTCCTGGAGGGATGGGAGCTTGCAGCCGATCACCTTATCAGCAGCGCGCACAATGCGCTGCAGTCTTAGTCTGTCCCTGGCGGTGGCTCCCGCGTACCACACGGTGATGGAGGTGATGAGGATGGACTCAATGATGGCCGTGTAGAACTGCACCAACATCTTGGTGGGTAGCTTGAGCTTCCTCAGCTGCCGCAGGAAGAACATCCTCTGCTGGGCCTTTTTGATGAGGGAGCTGATGGTCGGCTCCCACTTGAGGTCCCGGGTGATGGTGGTGCCCAGGAAGCGGAAGGAATCCGCAGTGGTGATGGGAGAGTCTGTGAGGGTGGGGGGGGGGCTGTGATTTTTCTGAAGTCCACGAACATCTCCACTGTCTTCAGAGCGTTCAGCTGCAGGTTGTTGTGGCTGCACCAGGACGCCAGCCGGGCCACCTCACTCCTGTAGACGGACTCATCGCCGTTGGAGATGAGCCCGATGAGGGTGGTGTCGTCCGCAAACTTGATCAGCTTGACAGACTGGTGGCTGGAGGTGCAGGAGTTGGTGTACAGGGAGAAGAGCAGGGGGGGAAAGTACACAGCCCTGGGGTGATCCGGTGCTGATGCTTACAGAGTCCGAGACAGTCTTTCCCAGCCACACATGCTGCCTCCGGTCCGTCAGGAAGTCGGTGATCCACCTGCAGAGGGAGTCAGGCACGTTGAGCAGGGACAGCTTGTCCTGGAGCAGAGCGGGGCGGATGGTATTGAATGCAGAGCTGAAGTCCACAAACAGGATCCTGACGTAGGTTCCCGGGGAGTCCAGGTGCTGCAGGATGGAGTGGAGGGCAAGGTTGACTGTGTCGTCCACAGACCTGTTGGCTCTGTAGGCGAACTGCAGCGGGTCCAGGAGGGGAGTGGTGATGGTCTTGAGGTGGGGTAGGACCAGGCGCTCAAAGGACTTCATGACTACAGGGGTGAGCGCTACAGGTCTGTAGTCATTAAGTCTGGTGATCCGTGGCTTCTTGGGGACAGGGACGATGGTAGAGGTTTTGAGGCAGGCCGGCACGTGGTATGACTTCAGGGAGGTGTTGAAAATGTCTGTGAAGATAGGAGTCAGCTCCTCCGCACAGTGTCTCAGGGTGGAGGGAGACACGCTGTCCGGACCGGGGGCCTTGCGCGGGTTCAGTCTGGAGAACTGTCTGTGCACGTCCTGCTCACTGATGGCAAGGGCAGGGGGGGAGGAGGGGGGGCCCGCCTTTGATGAAGTGGGGACCATGGAGGCAGTGACGCTGGGGGGAGGGGGGCAGTTGGGCACAGCTGACGAGGTGTCAAAACGGGCATAGTGTTGGGACAGTCTTTGACAAAGGGCTTTGTCATCTTGTCCCTAAGAAGCCTGAGACTAGTTGGTGATTTGCCTCAGTCCTCTCCACACAGAAGCAGAGTCGTTAGCAGTGAACTGCTGCTGGAGTCTCTCAGAATACACAGATTTAGCTCTCCTCAGCTCTCTGCTAAACCGGTATTTGGCCTCTTTGTAGCAGTCCCTGTCTCCACTTTTCAACGCTGCTTCCTTCTCCTTCCTGATCTGTCTGAGCTTAGCTGTGAACCAGGGCCTGTCTTTGGAGTAACTCACCCTGGTTCGTGATGGAAGAATGCACTCCTCACAGAAGTGGACATACGAGGTCACAGTGTCCGTGTACTCATCCAGATCATGCGTGGCTCCTTTAAACATGTCCCAGTCAGTTGTTTCCAAGCACGTACGCAGCTCCTCCACAGCTTCACTGGTCCATTTCCTCGTAGTGCTCACAACAATTTTTGTGAGCTTCAGTCTCTGTCTGTATGTGGGGATCAGGTGGACCATCACGTGATCAGATAGTCCGAGCACAGCACGGGGAACAGCGCGATACGCGTCCTTAACTGTAGCGTAACAGTGATCCAGCGTGTTCTCTCCTCTGGTGGGGCATTTAATAAACTGTTTGTATCGGGGGAGTTTGTGGCTCAGGTTGCTCTGGTTAAAGTCGCCAAGCACAATAACCAGAGAGTCCGGGAAGGTCCGCTCCGCTTGCTGAATGTGATCCGCGAGCGCGTGCTGAGCCTCGCGCACGTCCGCATCGGGCGGGATGTAAACAGCAGCCAGAATGAAGGAAGCGAACTCACGCGGGGAATAAAATGGCTTGCAGTTGATGAATAAATATTCCAGAGCAGGAGAACAGTGTTGGGAGATCACAGTTACATCGGAGCACCAGCTGCTGTTGATGTAGAAGCAGACTCCTCCGCCTGTGGTCTTGCCGGAGAGCCCCGTGTCTCGGTCAGCACGAAACAGCTGAAATCCCTCGAGGAGGAGCGCGCTGTCCGGTGTCTTTTCCTTAAGCCAGGTCTCAGTGAAGCAGAGGGCACACGAGGTGGAGAGGTCCTTAAATCACATCAGCAGTCTCAGCTCTTCTACCTTGTTATAAAGTGAGTTGACGTTGGACAGAAAGATCCCAGGCAAAGCCGTGCGCGTGCCTCTCCTGCGAAGCCGCACCAGGGCGCCCGCTCGTCTTCCTCTCTTTCGTTTTGTTTTGTTTGTTTTTGTTCGTCAATTGTGTGTCTGCCTGCTCTTACACCCATGAAGAGCAGGCAGACACACAATTGACGAACAAAAACAAACAAAACAAAGCGCAGCGAAGTACCATGGCGACCACTGTGGGCGCCATCTTGGATGGCATTGGATTTGCTGAAAACGTGTTCAGGAGCTTCTACGGCTTGGGGACGGAGAGCTTCAAACTTCATGATAGAGTCAATGAGTAAAGTAAAGCTCCAGCTTCCAAACTTGATTGAGTGTGACATGATCCCTGATGACAGAAGGGAGGTTCCATCTCCAAAGGCCAAACTCACACATCCACATCTGAGAAAAGTCGCAGACAATATTCCACCTGTAGATGAACATACTTCCATCCTCCTACTACTGGGAAGAGACAGCCTACAGGTACACAAGGTGAGAGAACAAATTAGTGGACCCCACAGTACTCCTTCTGCACAACGCTCGGACTTGGGATGGGTTATTGTGGGAGAAACGTGTTTGGGGACAGCACACAAGCCTTCAGCTGTTAACGTGTTAAAGACATATGTGCTCTACAATGGGTGTGCATCATTCCTTAGCCCATGTCCAAACACATTTCTAGTCAGAGATTTCAGACTGCTCTACCTCATGTCCCAACAGCATACCATCATATGACTTGCAGTGTGAGCGAAATACAGACCGCTTAGGAAGCACAGTCTTTGATAAAACAAAAGATGATGATAAACCAGCGCTGTCAATAGAAGATCAAGTTTTTATTGACATTATGAACAAAGAAGTAAATCAAAATGCAGAGAACAGCTGGGCAGCACTGTTACCATTTCATTCTCCCAGACCACACCTCCCAAGTAACAGAGAACAGGCAATACAACAGAGGTTGCTCCTCCCTTAGAGGAAAACAAAGAAAATTGGTACTTACCATCATTTGGCGTATATCACCCCCAAAAACCCGACCAGCTGAGAGTGGTGTTTGACTCAAGTGCAGAATTTGAAGGAGTATCCCTAAATAAAGTACTATTAAGAGGACCTGACCTAAACAACAGTCTTGTGGGCATCCTACTACGTTTGAGGAAAGAGCTAATAGCATTTTCTGCAGATGTACAATAGATGTTTTACTGTTTTGTAGTCAGAGAAGATCATAGAGACTACCTCAGGTTTTTATGGTATGAGGACAATGATCTTGACAAAGAAATAAAAGACTACAGAATGAAAGTGCATGTGTTCGGTAATAGCCCTTCTCCAGTCATGGCTATTTACTGCATGAGGCGTGCTGCAGCTGAAGATGAGAAAGAGCATGGACATGACACAACACAGTTCATAACAAGACATTTCTACACACGTGGACAAAATTGTTGGTACCCCTCTGTTAATGAAAGAAAAACCCACAATGGTCACAGAAATAACTTGAATATGACAAAAGTGGTAATAAATAAAAATTCTATGAAAATTAACCAATAAAATCAGACAATGCTTTTGAATTGTGGTTCAACAGAATTATTTTAAAAAACAAACTCATGAAACAGGCCTGGACAAAAATGATGGTACCCCTAGAAAAGATTGAAAATAATGTGACCATAGGGACATGTTCAACCAAGATGTGTCCTCTAATTAACATCACAGGTGTCTACAAACTTGTAATCAGTCAGTTGGCCTATTTAAAGGGTGACAAGTCGTCATTGTGCTGTTCATGTGGACGCCCGGCTCGGCTCAACCGTGGGAACTGTGACTGGGGCAGTCCGCTCGGCACCGCTCCCCTGGCTCTCTGTGCTGTCGGACGTGGCCCCTCCGCACATCCGGCGAGCAGCATTGACTCAAGGGATGCTCCAAAGAGTTAAGGATTTTCCTCACTTGCCAATCCATGCGGATGTCTGCACCCCGCCCACTGCCCGACTTTCGTCCGGGCGGCCGATTTGGAGGAGCCCTCCCCCGGCTGACTTTACCGTCCGGACAGCTTGGCGGGAGGGGTGGGGGACCGGGGAGGTCCCAAACGAGCGGCTGGTGGTAGGCCCCGGCCGGCAGGTCCCGGGCGCCGGCCTCCCGGGGGGGCGGTGGTCTGCACTCAATCGCTTCGGGACTGGACGTGGCCCCTGCTTGGCCAGCCTTCACGGATGGGGCGGTGGCCCTGGCCCGCTGTGCGCATGTGGAGAGGAGCAAACTATGGAACACATCATAGAGGCTTGCCCGCTCCAAAGACTGGAAGGAGGATTACACACCCTCCATACAGCAAACCAGGAGGCAACTGCTTGGCTTAAGGACTTTGCATTTGCTAAATAAATAAATTGTGCTGTTTGGTGACATGGTGTGTACCACACAACATGGACCAGAGGAAGCAAAGAAGAGAGTTGTCTCAGGAGATTAGAAAGAAAATTATAGACAAGCATGTCTAAGGCTATAAGACCATCTCCAAGCAGCTTGATGCTCCTGTGACTACAGTTGCACATATTATTCAGAAATTTAAGATCCAAACAAAAGAGCCCAGAACAACCTCTAAACACATTCAAGGTGAACTCCAAGGTCAAGGTACATCAGTGTCAGATCACACCATCCGTCGTTGTTTGAGCCAAAGTGGACTTCATGGGAGATGACCAAGGAGGACACCACTGTTGAAAACAAATCATAAAAAGGCCAGACTGGAATTTGCCAAACTACATGTTGACAAGCCACAAAGCTTCTGGGAGAATGTCCTATGGATAGACGAGACAAAACTGGAACTTTTTGGCAAGGCACATCAGTTCTATGTTGACAGACGCAAAAATGAAGCATACCAAGAAAAGAACACTGTCCCTACTGTGAAAGATGAATGAGGTTCTGTTATGTTCTGGGGCTGCTTTGCTGCATCTGGCACAGGGTGTCTTGAATCTGTGCAGGGTACAATGAAATCTCAAGACTATCAAGGTATTCTTGAGAGAAATGTGTTGCCCAGTGTCAGACAGCTTGGTCTCAGTCGCAGGTCATGGGTCTTGCAACAGGATAATGACCCAAAACGCACAGCTAAAAACACTCAAGAATGGCTAAGAGCAAAACATTGGACTATTCTAAAGTGGCCTTCTATGAGCCCTGATCTAAATCTTATTGAACATCTGTGGAAGGAGCTGAAACATGCCGTCTGGAGAAGGCACCCTTCAAACCTGAGACAACTGGAGCAGTTTGCTCATGAGGAGCGGGCCAGAATACCTGCTGAGAGGTGCAGAAGTCTCATTGACAGTTACAGAAATCGTTTGATTGCAGTGATTGCCTCAAAAGGTTGTGCAACAAAATATTAAGTTAAGGGTACCATCATTTTTGTCCAGGCCCATTTCATGAGTTTGTTTTTTATAATAATTCTGTTGAACCACAATTCAAAAGCATTGTCTGATTTTCATTGGTTAATTTTCATAGAATTTTTATTTATTACCACTTTTGTCAGATTCAAGTTATTTCTGTGACCATTGTGGGTTTTTCTTTCATTAACAGAGGGATACCAACAATTTTGTCCACGTGTGTATGCAGATGATGGATTAGCCTCCACAGCCACATCAGAGGAAGCTGTTGACATCCTGGCAAATGCACAAAAGAGGTTAGCACAGTCCAATCTCAAATTGCACAAAATAGCATCTAATGACTACAGAGTCATGGAAGCCTTTCCTGCAAGTGAAAGAGAAAAGGACTTGAAGGACTTAGATCTCAAACTCGATGAGCTTCCACTACAGCACAGTTTAGCAGTGCTTTGGAATCTTGAAACTGACAATTTTATGTTCCAGGTGTCCACCAACAAGAAGCCCTACACGTGAAGGGGAGTCTTAGCGACAGTCAACGGTCTGTATGATCCTCTAGGGTTTGTGGCACCTATCACAATGCAGGGGAAAAACCTTCTGTCTGAACGGTCAACAGGACACAGTGACTGGGATGAACCACTTCCTGCTGAAAGAGAAGAGGAGTGGAACAAATGGAAAGATTCCCTGAAAGACCTAGAAGATCTACAGATACCAAGGTGTTACTTACCATCGTCACAGTCTTCTGTTCAGAAACGAGTTATGCATTTTCTCAGATGCATCAACCTTAGCAATTGGAGCAGTAGCATACCTAAGAACCATCAACAATGAAGGTCAGTGCCACTCAGGTTTCATTATGGGCAAATCTAAAATAGCACCACACCCTGCACACGCCATCCCTAGATTGGAGTTATGTGCAGCTGTTCTAGCTGTTGAAATGTACGAACCAATCAGAGATGAGATAGACACTGAAATGGATGCTATCAGATTTTATACAGACAGTAAGATTGTTCTTGGATACATACACAACAACACAAAAAGGTTCTACACATATGTGGCAAACCGTGTAACCCGCATCAAAGTCCACACTTCCATCAGTGGCATTACATAGCAACCAGTGACAACCCAACAGACACTGCAACAAGATCCATCGGAGCAGATGCACTCAAGCTCAAAAACTGGTTCCAAGGACCTCTGTTCTTGACACAACTCAATTCAGAACCACAGCAATCTGACAACTTCTTACTCATAGATCCAGAAGAAGATGCAGAAATCAGGACTGATGTTAAAACATTCACTACTAAACTGTCTGATGGACATTTGGAGTCCCATCACTTTGACAAGTTTTCTCACTAGATGAAATTGTGCCGCACAGTTGGATCACTCATTCGTGTTGCAGCATCATACAAGAACAAGTCCACACAAACTAAAAACAGTGGATGGAAATGTTACAAAAACACATGCACTATTGATGAGCTTTCACAAGCAAAATGCCTGATAATATCTACAGTGCAACATGAAGCCTTTAAGGAAGAGTTCAAATGCACTGAAACAAAGTATCCATTGCCGAAACAAAGTTGGCTGAAGAAATGAAGCCCAATCATTGACGAGGTTGGTTTGCTTAGAGTTGGAGGACGCTTGGCACCAGCAAACCTGATAAAAGAGGAAAAGCACCCTCTTATTATTCCTTGTTCACATCAAACTGCTGTTCTTTTAATCGGATACTACCATGAAAAGGTAGCACATCAAGGTCGACATATGACAGAGGAGCCCTTAGAGCAGGGGTCCCCAAACTTTTTACTGTGAGGGCCACATAACTTTTGCCTTCTCTGATGGGGGCCGGGGTTAGTTTGTAACAGAAAAAGTGTGACGATCGCAGGGGTGCCTAAACGTAAACATTTATTGTTTTCCAGAAAGCCACACATAACCAAATATTAATAACCCTTTCTGGGATCTTCATAGGAAAAAAAGTCAGAAAATAAATAATAACACTATTAATGAAATAAATAACACTATTTATGAAATAAATAATAACCAAATAACCCTCTCTGGGTTCTTCACAGAAAAAAAGTCCATGGAACATTAACTTTCTGTTGTGCCGTGCACAGTCTTAACAGGTAAAAGTTCAGCTTAGTTGTCAGAGCAGAATCTCTCACTTAAATGACTCATATGAGCAGTCTCTCAAAGTTCTTGTGTTTCTTCCTTATAATCCTTTTGTAGGTTCCAGTAGCTTGTAGACACCGCTGTTTGAAGCTCTCTCTCTCATCAACTTCACTGTGAAAACCACAAAGCAAGCAGGCTGAGAAACCGAACTAAGTGATACAGCACCTACACAGCACAATACATTTCACTACCAGTATGGTTGTGGAGATGGATTTTATCCCAGTAGATTTTATTATGATTATATTTGTTTATACTCAGAATGACTCATTCAAGTCAGAAAAGTGAGCTTACCTATGTATGACACTGTCCACTGCAGGTTAAATACCCTGCATTCTGAATCAATTTTTCTCTTATCGAACCTTTTCACCATTATTCCGTTTTATTTGACAGGGGTGAGTCTAGGAGATTTTTTTTTCAGGGGGGGGGGGGGTTCAGATAGTAGCACAGACTGCAGAAGGGTGGAATAGAATGTCACGTTCTATGCGTGTATTAGTCTCGATCGCGTGGCCAGACTGAAAAGAAAAATCATAACGCTTACCAGTGTGGAGGCAAAAAATAGTCTGCAGCGCGGCAGAAGGGAGAGACAGTCCATTCACATCAGGTCACCAGTGTGGAGGAAAAAATAAGTGCAGGCGGACACAGCAAGCTGAAGTTTAAAGGTGTTTTATTCCTCCATCACGAGGCTCACCCAGCGCTCTGGCTGCACGCTGTGAGTGAGCCCTGAGTAGTTGTCTAAGAGCGAATTCTAAGTCATGTACAGTCAGCTCTTTTATACAGTGATACAGACAGAGAATGCATGGGACATTAGCATATCAATCAAGCGAGCATGAATGGTACATTTACCTAACAGTCACACATATCACTTGCTTGCTTACTGGCGCCGGAATTCTTCTCTTTGCTCCGAGGCTGTAGGACAAAAGCGAATGCAGGCACATTTACATATTGATATCAGTCCATACATCCCATTGTTCTGTTTCCTGCTCAAGCTGAGTGCTCTGACTGTCCCAGTAGATGTGGTGGATAACCAACACCGCTCCCCCCCCAGAGCGCTCAGCAGGGGAACGAGACGGCGCTCGGCCGGCTTTGGAAGCGAGGTGAGGGAAAAGCTCTGTGCAGGAGGAGGTGGAGGGGGGTGGGGGTAAGCGTCTCTGGTATTGTTCAGGGGGCCGGGCCAAATGTGGAGGCGGGCCGGATGGGCCGTAGTTTGGGGACCACTGCCATAGAGCATCTGGGTTTTGGATCATAGGTGGCAAATGTCTTGTGTCTTCTGTCATCCACAAGTGCATGACCTGTAGGAAACTTAGAAAAACATTGCAAATTCAAAAGATGTCAGATTTACCAAGTGACAAACTCTCACCAATGCCACCGTTCACTAGTGTTGGTCTCGATGTATTTAGCCCGTGGTCAGTGACAACACGACGCACAAGAGGAGGAAGCACAGACAGCAACAGATGGGCAGTGTTTTTCACATGCATGTCAACAAGAGCTGTGCACATTGAACTGATGCCCTGAGAAGATTTTTCTCCATTCGGGGACTCGCACAGCTTCTGTGATCTGATAGGGGCACAAACTTTATTGGTGCATGCAAAGAACTGAAAATTGACAACAGTGATGCAGCATTAACAAATTACCTACAAGAAAAGGGTTGCAAATGGGCTTTTAACCCACCACATGCATCACACATGGGTGGATCCTGGGAAAGACTCATCGGGGTTGCCAGATGGATTTTGGATGCAATGCTTCTTAAAAACAAACTACAGCTCACACATGAGGTACTGAGCACTTTAATGGCAGAGGTTATGGCAGTGATGAATGCAAGACCACTTGTGCCAATGTCAACAGATCCTGACAATCCAACCATCCTAACTCCAGCAATGCTACTGACCCAAAAAACTAACACCTTGACAGCACCATCGGGAACCTTCGTTGCACCAGAACTCCATGCACATCAGTGGAAACAAGTGCAGTCTCTTGCGGACAGTTTTTGGAAACAATGGAGACAAGAGTATCTTGTGACTCTTCAGAGCCGATGAGAAACCAAACATCAATGTTGGAGATGTTGTTTTACTCAAGGATGGGCAAACACACAGAAATGACCGGCCCATGGGGCATATTGTAAAGACATTTCATGGAAAGGACAATAAGGTCCGAAAAGCAGAAGTGAAGATAGTAAGAGATGGGACTGTTAAATTGTTTCCAATCACAGAAATGGTTTTGCTGTTAGCACATGGTCAGTAGATAATGATAGAGTTAACATTGTAATGCACTGTTGTTTGAAATGTTTTAATCTAAATGTTATGGTGGTACAATATTATTGCACCAGATGGGGAGTATTCTGCCTTTATAATTTGAGTTTAGTAGTTCTCATTACATTGTTTCATGTAAGTGAGTTTGGCATCCTCTGGTGGTTTAATGAAAGTATTGTTTTGAGCTTGTACACAGTGTTGCACATGCGCAGTGAACCATATAGTGAAAGAGGTTTGAGAATCAGTCTGATGTGTAAACACTGTGAATGTTGTTAACTATTGTTGCCTTGGACATCATTAGTTCGTGAGTATGCTATATAATTTGAGAATGTTAACAACTGTAATGAGAACCGCACAGTTAAGTTTGTGCATTTTAAGTTGCCTTTTGGTTCGTTGCTAACAGTGCTAACAGTGTGAAAAAGCTATGTCAGATTTAATGCTAACTTGTGCTAAGCTAGACACGGTAACCATATTATTAATGGAGTATATATGTTTCATTTTGTTTTAGTTTTACATGGATGTAAGAATGGATGTACTGTGGTCACCCAGCACAATTCAGAATGACACTATTCACGCTCAGCAGGGATTGCATATGGACAGAAAACCCCTGGGGGGACAACCAGAACAATGGACTATTGTTTATACATCCCCGGATTAACGAGAGGACGTCCAGGCGCCAGTTGGTCAGGCTAATTATATGTATTGACTGATATGTATATCAATATGCTAATGTGCCATACATTCTCTCTGTTTGTATAACATATAAAACAGCAGCACACAACACACATGGGGCAACACAATACAGCACAGCACAGCGCTACAAGTGCATCTCATTTTGATGTAGGAAATAAAACTCTGCAACCTTCCAGCTCGTTGTACCTTGCCTGAATTTATTCCTTCACACTGGTGACCCACGACGTGTCATGGTGCGCCCCTCGCCTGATCTTATCCCTCCACACTGGTGACCTGACGAGAGAGAATGACCGTCTGCTCCCTCTCACTGCGCTGTGGACAGCAGAGGACCAGAGAACGCCTGCAACCTCTTCATCCTCACCGGAGCGCACGCCCCGGAGCGGGCAACGCTTGGACTGACACGCACCAGGAACGGCGACACGAGTGAAACAAAGGAAGCAGCCTGAACGGGGAAATCATCAACCCTGACTGCGTTGATTTCCACCAAGCTCCTCGACCCTGACTCACACGACAGTGGACTTCCCGCGCACAGAAGCCCTGCACGCACACCGCAGGATTACGAGGACAGCGCAACTGCCAGTTATGTGGTCACGGCGCCAAGCACGCACCACGCACACAGACGAACCGGCTCCACAGACTGATACATCGTCCTCCACCGCTGCACATGCCCGAGAAAAACGGCCGATCGCCACCCTCGGAACCTTCAGGGCTGCTCACGCACCTGAAGCAGACATGCAGCCCGCACACAGGACTTTGTATGGGTTTCTCAGCCACGGCGCACAAGGGGAATTTAGCCGATTGCTGTCCCCTATGGCTTTAGGGCTGCTTCGGCACCTAAAAGCCAGACCGCCAGGTCCCTCGCACAGCTGCAGTTGTTTCACAGCCGCTATGCATCCTCGGGGAATTTGGCCGCTCGCCTTCCCCACATCCTCGCTGGATTGAGCCGCGAGAGGAGTCACAGACTTATTTTTTTTTTTCACAGCTGCTGTGGATCACCGCCAGGTTTAATGGGAAAGTCCCTCACCATCGCGGATCCACACGCAATTTTTGCGCGGCCCAGACACCTTTGACGTCCCGGGCCGGCACGCACTTACTCCCACCCCCCTCCCCCTCCTCCTCCACAGCGCTCTTCCTGCACCTCACTCCCTAAAGCCGGCTGATCGCTGTCTGGTTCCATTATGCACAACGCACACCGGCCCGTGCGCCCACGATCCGCGGCCGTTCAACGTGCTGGAACTCAGAGCAGAGCACACTGTTTGTTTCCACCCACTCCCCCATCCCCCCCATGGACTGACATGCCCTCCAACAGTTCTACCGGAGCTGGAGCCATACGATGGGGGGGGGGGGGTCACAGCCCCTTCTGAGCGTTCTGGGGGGAGCCGTGTGGTCACCCAGCACAATGCAGACTGATACTATTCACGCTCAGCAGGGACTGCATACGGACAGAGAACCCCTGGGGGGACAACCAGAACAATGGACTATTATTTATACATCCCCGGATTAAGGAGAGGACGTCCGGGTGCCAGTTGGTCAGGCTAATTATATGTATTGACTGATATGTATATCAATATGCTAATGTGCCATACATTCTCTCTGTTTGTATAACATATAAAACAGCAGCACACAGCACACACGGGGCAACATGATACAGCACAGCACAATAGCGCACAGCACTACAAGTGTGTCTCATTTTGATGGAGGAAATAAAACTCTGCAACCTTCCAGCTCACCGCATCTCACCTGAACTTATTTTTCCTCCACAGTACGAATGAATGCAAGAATTAACGTCAGAACGAATGTACGTCATGTAACGTTCCTTGTGGTGTTGGAACAATAAACACGATAGAAGGAGACGTATTGTCATCATTGAAGCCTGCACCACACGTGTTAGCTTGCTGTCTACCAGCCGACAACTAGGAAGCTCAATGGGAGGGCAGTACCCCACACCCCACCCCCCGTTAAAACATAAATTAACTGTGGTTTATCACATCTTTGGAAAGCTGAGTTCAATTTCTCTAGCCACACCCAGGCCTGATTACTGCCACACCTGTTCTCAATCAAGAAATCACTTAAACAGGACCTGCCTGACAAAGTGAAGTATACCAAAAGATCCTCAAAAGCTAGACATCATGCTACGATCCAAAGAAATTCAGGAACAAATGAGAAACAAAGTAATTGAGATCTATCAGTCTGGAAAAGGTTATAAAGCCATTTCTAAAGCTTTGGGACTCCAGTGAACCACAGTGAGAGCCATTATCCACAAATAGCGAAAACATGAAACAGTGGTGAGCCTTCCCAGGAGTGGCCGGCTGACCAAAATTACCCCAAGAGCGCAATGATGACTCATCCAAGAAGTCACAAAAGAACAACAGGCTTCACTTGCCTCAGTTAAGGTGAGTGTTCTTGACTCTCCATAAGAAAGAGACTGGGTGAAAATGGCCTGCATGGCACAGTTCCAAGACAAAAACCACTGCTAAGCAAAAAGGACATAAAGGCTCATCTCACTTTTGCCAAAAAACATCTTGATGATCCCCAAGACTTTTGGGAAAATACTCTGTGGACTGATGAGACAAAAGTTGAACTTTTTGGAAGGTGTGTGTCCCATTACATCTGGCATAAAAGTAACACAGCATTTCAGAAAAGGAACATCATACCAACAGTAAAATATGGTGGTGGTAGTGTGATGGTCTGGGGCTGTTTTGTTGCTTCAGGACCTGTAAGACTTGCTGTGGTAAATGGAACCATGAATTCTGCTGTTTACCAACAAATCCTGAAGGAGAATGTCTGGCCATCTGTTCGTGACCTCAAGCTAAAGTACATTTGGGTTTTGCAGCAGGACAATGATCCAAAACACACCGGCAAATCCACCTCTAAATAGCTTAAGAAAAACAAAATGAAGACTTTGGAGTGGCCTAGTCAAAGTCCTGACCTGAATCCAATTGAGATGCTGTGGCATGACCTTAAAGAGGCAGTTCATACTTGAAAACCCGCCAATGTGGCTGAATTACAACAATTCTGCAAAGATGAGTGGGCCAAAATTCCTCCACAGTGCTGTAAAAGACTCATTGCCAGTTATCGCAAATGCTTGATTGCAGTTGTTGCTGCGAAAGGTGGCCCAACCAGTTATTAGGTTTAGGGGTCAATCACTTTTTCACGCAGGGCCATGTATGTTTGGACTTTTTCCCCCTTAATAATAAACACCTTCACTTAAAAACTGCATTTTGTGTTTACTTGTGTTATCTTTGTCTAATATTTAAATTTGTTTGATGATCTGAAACATATAAGTGTGACAAACATACTACAAAATGAGAAACCAGGAAGGGGGCAAACACTTTTTCCACACCACTGTATATTTCCACACGGAGGAAGCATTTGCTCCAAATTTTGCCAACTATGATTCTAAAAGAGATTATTTAGCTTCTGTAGGGAAATATTTACCTTCTGTGACAGCAGAAGATGGCCTGGAGCATGTACACTGTTTGTCTGCTATTAACGAGCTACACGTGATGGAGAGAACAATAGTGCCGGTTTGGTGGCATTATGTAACCGAAATTAAGGTGGAATTGATCATAAGATAAATGTGAGAGTTTCTGGATGTGGGAGAGAAAGCAAAAATGACTGGAAGAAGATGAAATAAGGACCAGGGATGAGGAAATGGACGCATGAAGATGCATGGCATGCGGTAGGTCTGATGTATTTATTTGTTTGTGTACATTCTACTGATTTTCTGGTTCATATACTTTGAAGATAACAAAAAAACAAAAACAAAAATGAAGACAAAAAAACAAAACCATCCTTTGTGTAAATATGTCCAAAGTCCACTTTTGACCTCAATTTATATAATTTGATATGGCTGCTGTCACATTATGCAAATTAGATGCATAAATTTACTCCAATCTCAAACTTTGGATCATATTCTACATCTTTCTAATTGACAGTAAGCCATTATCTCTTACCACTTTCAAGTTACAGCCTTTGGAATTTGTGATATCTAAACTGAATATTTTCTTGAAAACAACCTTGACCATCAGAGGGTGGTGAGCTGATGGACACAATGGCGCGCCATAGATGGAAAACAAAGGTTAACACTTGGGGCGGCCATGGTGCAGATGCAGTGGGCAGAAACGTGCACCAATGCCAGGCAGCGGCCAGGGAAGCCGCCGGCACAGACCAGCAGCCACACTCCCGCCAACCTGCCCCAGGGCAGCTGCGGCCACAGAAGCAGCCCACTGCCACCAATGTCCACCCGAAGTGAATGACCAATGGACCCACCGCAAGCACCCAGAGATGCCACCCGACATGCAAAGCACCACACAAATCCGACCCACCACCACCATCACTACTCATCACTCCCTCACGCTCACTCACTTGCTCACACTTGCTCACTGACTCTCTCTTGCTCACACCCATTCACTCGCAGTAGCACCTTGGGATGACAACAGCATTACGGGCCCCAGGTCATCAGCCAGGCTCCAGGCCCCTGGTAGAAGGAGGGCAGCAGGGGTGGAGGAAGACCCCCGACCCCTCATACGTGAATCGTGATGGGTGAGTATTATTTGTGTGGTGTCATTGGGTGCAGGTGTGTGAACTACCACAGTGCAGTTAAAAATTGGGGGAGATAGTATGATAGGGCACCGCTACCCACTGCTATCAGCGGTAGAGCTCCCATCACCCCAAGCCCTCAGTGTCTACAATGCAATTAAAATTGAGGTGAGAGCGGCCCCACGGCGCAGTAGTAGACAGAAGTATCCTCTTCACTGAAACCATACGCCACACCCCCACCCCAAAACCCTAAGTGTATTCAATTAGATGTATGATCCACCCAGAATTGGGGGACGGAAGGAGGTAAGATTGGGAGGGGGCAGTCACAGCGAGAGCCCCCCCCCCCTCCCCAGAAGCCAGCTGCCAAACTGGCTCTGGAAGCCACCCACCACCCCCAGATCTAATCCCAGGGCAAGGGGCGTCAGGCCTTGCAACCCAGGACCCACCAATGTCGTACCCCAGTGCTCTCCAGCACCACAGGCATGATGGGGCAGCCACACTCACACTCACTCTCATGCACTTTGTACACACCCTGTAGGCATGCACGCAAACATATATAATAATAATACGGTGATCCACATGTCAAGTGACATCCCAAAGTGCCCCCAGCGAGCCCACCCACCATCCACCCCAGCCAGACATCGCCAGCGGCAGGCTACTCCTGCAGCCACAGCTGCCCCGGGGCAAACCAATGGAAATGCAGCAGCCAATCCATGCCAAGCCCCCCCACCCCCTGACCGTCACCAAACACCTGTACACACTCATACCCGGCACCACGGACACTGGAGGTAGTGTGGGTAAAGCGCCCCGCCCCGGAACCCAACGGCAGGACGGCCAGGGAGAGCAGAAACCAAACCACTATCGCCCTGGCCAGCAGACGCCTAAACACACTTACAGATGCCTAGACACATTTGTGAGCCAAAATGAACATGATAGAAATGCTGCTTGGTAATAAGGAAGACATCAATCACAGCTGATGCCCAGTTAGTTATGTTAGAAAGAACAAATGGGGAAGAATGGGCTGAAAACTCAGCTGAATTGTTTAATGTGCGCATGGATGCAACACAAACATGAAGAAACGAGGATGATGCCTGTGCAAACTTTCATAAACTTTCACTAACAATGGTGTGGGAGCTGCTCTTGCCTATGGGGAGATGAAGTGCTCCCTCTCCTGTTGCTTTTGCTGACCAAGGGTCTCCCCTATCTGTCCTGGGTAGGAGGGAAGGAGGTGATGTGGTGCGGCTTCCCATCCGCCTCTGCCCCCCTCCATGAAGGGAACCCACTCTCTACATCCTCTGCAGGGGTCTGTTGGGGAGTTTGCTGGGCTGAAAACCTGGGCTGCATAGCTGACACAGATGTGGACGCACCTCCTGTCTCTCTGGGGAGTTACAGTGAAAAGTAAAATGCTGCACACTCCTTGTTCATTCATTTATTCCCCTAAAAATAAACACATTAATGCCTAATAAGTCTGTGATGAAAATTAACCCCCCCCCCCCATGCAGCATGCATCTCATTGGAACACACTGGCACACATGCTCCCTGATCATTCATTTATTCCCCTAAAAAAAAATCCTACATTAATGCCTAATCTATAGACTCCCATGGTAAGTCCGCAATTAAAATGAGAGTGTGCATGGAATTTAAAAAAAACAACTAGTGTGTGATCATCATATAATTAAAGTGACGGGCAATTATGACTGTTACAAAATCCCAGCACATGCTGCTTCCTGAGATCCAGAGCTGCACGATGTCAAAACATGCCACTGAAATATCATTAAACAATGCGCTTCTGACAACAGACCTCCTTTTTCCTGATCAAAAGTGGATTCTTATGGAATGCACTATAATAGTAATGCGCATTAGATTGTGCACCACCACACCTCTTTGAAATGAGGCGCCCCCTCCGAACGCACAGCGGGTGCACTATCTACTGGTAATTTGATGGCATGAGGCAAGGCATAAAAACAGACAATGCGCTGACAGAAACTAACAAAAACACTGGTGTACAGTGGAAAGTCTGTCTGAAAAGTGTGCGAATGATCATCAAAATAGGGCCCGTAATGTTGTAGAAGCCAGTTTTTGAGCTTATGATTTAATATGTACATTTTCTAACACTACCTTTACTAATGTGTCTATTCTACAGCAAATTACATAGTGTTGATTTTTTTTTTATGTAAAAGAAAAAACACAAATCATGGAGCAATTATCTTTAATTAAATAAGGAAAAGAAGAATTCATTTTAACATTGACTGATGGTGATCAGGTTATCTCTTGCAACTTCTTTTAGAAGAAAAAGAGTTAACTTAAATATTTTATATTGAAATCGAGTGTCTCCTTTAAATAACCTTCATTCAATCTTGGACAAACCAAAAGTGGAAAAAAAAACCAAAAACTTTTTTTTTTTGCCCCCATTGTGCCATTCTTTTTTCCTCTGCGTGAAGCTGTCTGACTATTTAAACAACGTCATGTTTTCTATTCACAACTTATTATCCAGTGTATGTACTGAGCTAATATACAGTATTTAAAAACCAACCTTCATAATTAACCCTTAATATGATACAGCACATCTCTTAAAAGCTACAACGTTCCCACATTTAAAATAAAACACAGATGGCTTGGTTCAGCTCCCATTACAGCCAAACACAACAGAAATTCACAAATAAAAGCTTCAGGTTTGTTTCTATTTACATCATAGAATAAAGAAAATTAAATGTTTGGGGATATTCTACACACGTTCTCACACAATATGATGTTATGACACTGAATAAGAATTTGGAGAACAAAAAGCCCCCTATCCAAATTTTTGAGGTATTTTTATTTTAAGATATTGCATGGAACTTTTGGAAATTTAGGTTCAGATGTGGTCATAAAGAAAATGCAGACTGCAGTTCACTTTGTGAATACAAGACAATTACTGAAAACAAGACTTCCAAAATAAAAAAAAAAAAAAATCCCAAAATTCCGGTGAGTACCATTAATTTGTATATTTAAGTTAAGGATGCACAATAATATTGGCCCAGTATTGGTATCAGCCGATGGAATTTAAAAGCACTGGCATCAGCACTGGCAAAAATTAATATTTACAACCAATAAAATATAACAGTTTATTTAGGAAGCTGGGGTTGGGGACCAGTTCGGGAGGAGGTTAAGTATCCCGGGGTCTCATTCATGAGTAAGGGGAGAGTGGAGCGAGAGATTGACAGACAGATCAGAGCAGCCTCTGCAGTGATGTGGACGTTGTACCGGTCCGTTGTGGTGAAAAGGGAGCCAAACTCTAAAGCAAAGCTGTCGATTTACTGGCCAATCTCCGTTCCTACCCTCACTGGTGGTCACAAGCTTTGGGTAATGACCGAAAGAATGAGATGGCGGATACAAGTGGCTGAAATGAGCTTTCTCCGTAGGATTGCTGGACTCACCCTCAGAGATAGGATGAGGAGCTCAGCCATCTGGGAGAGGCTCAGAGCAGAACCACTGCTCCTCCACATTGAAAGGAGCCAGTTGAGGTGGTTTGGGCATCTGATCAGGATGCCTCCTGGATGCCTCCCAATTGAGGTGTTTCAGGCACGTCCCACTGACAGGAGACCCCAGGGCAGACCTAGGACATGCTGGAGAGACTATGTCTCCCAGCTGTCCTGGGAACATCCTGGTAGGACAAAACCCCCAAAACTTAAGCAGCAGCCTCCTCCACAGAGCCCACGGTGGATTACAGCCAGGTGATCTTCCTCTTTTTTTGGATGTTGCACTAGCTGTTACCTTTGTTGCAACCTGCATTCAAGAATGGTGATGGACGACAAAGCTGGTGGAGCATCCAGAGGAGTGAAGAAGTTGGATAACTCCAGATCAGTCAAATCAACATGGGCCTCAAAGAGGGGAATGGAACATCTCTCCTCGCTTTTAACCTCCAAGGCTAAGGTAGAAGAGGGAGATGGATCGACTCAGTGCTATATGCTAGCCGAGCTGTCATGCTAGCTGCCTCAAGAAATTCCAGCAAGGATAATCAGGATTTGAAGGTGGCCTGACGCTAAATAAGATCCATGAGCTGCTCAATGGAGGCTAACTCACTCCTTATGTCGTCGACAAGCATGGAGGTAACCATAATCTCTCTTTAGTCCTTCTCACCACAATATTCAGCAGTCTGTACTAACAGTTTATCTCTTCCTCACCTTACAATGTTGAACAAGATCCTTAAAATCAGCCAAAATTGAAAATATTTATGATAAAAAGTTTCCAAAGTAGCATAAAATATCAATAAAACAGGCCAGTAAAACCCGAGCGTCTGTGCCAGTGGTGTAGTCGTTTTATTTTCCTTGGGGAATGTGTTGTTTATATGCCAGTTAATCATCACTGTAAGGCAAAAGAGGTGAAAACACGGGAGGGGGGCTGAAAAGTTCATAGTGGTCAAATCTGACCAAGTGTGGTTTACTTTTCAACATAGTCTCCCCTTCGGTCCACATACTTCTTCCATTGGTGTAGCAGCGCTTGGATCTCAGCGGTTGAAAAATAAACCACATTTGGTCAAATTTGACCACTATGAACTTTTCAGCCCCCCACCCCCCCATAGGTGGGGAGCAAAAACTTTTCAAAATATAGGCATACCAGTTATCTGAAAAAAAAATCCCCACTAATATCATGCATCCCTAACTTAAAATTTTCTTTGCTTGTTCAAATCAGTGGCTTTTTAAACCAAACTTCAAGCAACCAAAGGGTTAATTTCCAAATGCCTGCTCTTAAACTTCCATATAACTCCTGCGATCGATTCACTGGCTCCACTGACTATGGATGAGGTTCAATATGGCTGCCATATGTTTTGAGTCTTGCTGTCATCACTACCAGCTCCGTTTGTGCTCTGAAGCAACACGGTTCAGAGTGGAGTTCGAATTACAAGCTCACGCAAGAATTATAGAAAATAACGCGAGCGCTCAAGAAAGACCCGAGAGAGACCGAGGAGGACCAATTGTGATCACATGATAACAACAAGGAAGCGCGATGTGATGTAGCGGCCCTCCTCCTGGATTCATGTACTGTAATAATCCGTTAAATAGCCGGTTAACTTTAATTCTGTTTAGTGTTTGTATGTTATTTCAGAGTTTTTACCTTCTCTGACAGTGGTGGAGGAGCAGACCTCAGAAAATAACGAGCCATCCTTAAATCATTTTTCTTTGTGGACTGGACCCAGTAGCCATCAAAAATAGACTTGTCGCATATTTTTAGCAATCCGTTCTGCAATGGTCCAGACCAAGTGGGGAAGAGAACATTCACTAGAATGGGAACTATTTGCTGTGGAGACCAGTTTGCAGCCATACTGGACCACATGTGGAGTCGGTGGAAATCCTGGGTTAAGCTTCTTAGCTCCATCCCAAAGCTCCACTTTAGCTCTGACTTCCATCATGGAGTGGACCGATTACACGCTCCTGCAGCTGGTTTCACATTGGAAATTAGTGCCAGTCAAGTTTTTCTCCCCTTTCTCCATTTTACTTCCCTTCAGATTTAAAATTACTACTTTTTTGGTCTGCTTGGGTAGCTATGTCTTTGATTTGTACAACGTCCCAACTCTGGCGAAGTTAGGACGTTGTGGAAAACGTAATGATTTAATGGATTTAATGATTTAAAGTCCCTGACAAGTGGATCAGTAAATGTGTTTTGAGTCTACCAGAACAGACAAAAATGTGTTATCAACTGTCCAGCCAAGTTCGAATGTTCAAAAATATCACCAATTATGTAAAAACAGCTTTAAAAATCTTGAAAAATCAGCCTGTTGTGTCTGCTCTGAGATGGTGGGGGCGTGTCTGCAGCAGCCGCTGAAACCACGCCCACTCCCAGAACAGTGTCAACCAGAGGAAATAATCAGGAATACACAGCGTATCTTTGAGCCAACATTACTTCTAAACAGTCCCTCCAGGATTTCATCATGTTGTGATCAAAGCAATTCCTGCACAATTTCAACTTTGTCCAATCCCCACAACATTCCCGCAATTTTGGCCAACTGTCGTCAACTTCTGCCAATTTGGCCAATCAAATTTGTCCCTGAGTAGCACTCAAACATGTATGTCATCAGTCTAAACAATGAAACGCGTCGCTGCACCGCGCTCACTTCCGTGTTTACAGTGAGTATTAATGGAACACATCAGCAAAAAACAGGGTGTGACTTAAAAAAACCACTCACCCGGGAGTTTTCCCACACCATCCCTTCCTCCGTCTCCCCCGGCCCGCCGGTGGACGTCTCCTCACGTCTCCGTCCTGACCGCGTGTATGAAGTGCTGGGTTTGCGTTGAAAAAAATGCCGTAAAACCACAAACTAACGAGCAAATCTAACACTACAACCAGTGTTGTAACATTTTATCCATCTTTAGAGGTAAAGTCATTACTACATCTTGTCAGTGAGTTTTAAAACTGTAAATCTCTGGTCTGGACATGGACCAACGCATGATTCAGGCAAATGCCCAGGACAGTCCTGCAACTAAAGCCGCACTATCAAAAACATCCCGTGGAATCCTGGAGCGCAAGTGTGTCTGGTATTGGTGCAGTAACAGGACGGGGTTAGAGACGATCCTGGTAAGAGAAGTGCCAGGAAAGGGTCCAGCAGTGAAACTCTGCTGGGTAGCTCTGCATACTTACAAGCCTTTTACCATGATTGAAGCACCACATGTGTAATATATATGTTATGTTTAGGAGAAAAATGCTGAATTCACTTGTCAGGAACTTAAAAATCCTTTTCAACCTATATTCAGTTGATTACACCACAAAGATATTTAATGTTCAACTTCATAAACTAACATTTATTAGGAAAATGGAAAAGTAAGAGAAACGTGGCTTAAATGTAAAAACTGGAATTAACTTCAGCTTTTTTCCCATGAATTTACAACTTTTTTTTGGTAAATTTGCATTTTTTTCTGTAAAATCATGAGCTTTTTCTCTTAAATTTGCTACTTTTTCCTGATAAATGTGTGACTTGTTTTTATGCACATTTGCAATGTTCATAAATATGACTGCTAGTTCAATTTTTATGCTTCAGTGCAACGGAGGCATACGGTAATCCCTCAGTGTGAGTTTGTGTGTGTGTGTGTTACCAGCTTTTTAAGTCGTCCGGTCAAAATTAAGTGGAACTGAAACAAACAAATTTAACTCACCATTTCTGTCAATGGAACAGTGAAAAAGGTATTGTAATAACTATCCCGGGCCAGTAGAGGTCGCAGTGCCACTTTTTCACAGCCCCCCACGCTACCACGCCACAGGCACCAAGGCATCAGCACCATGGTGCTTTCACTGTTTTAAGTAACGGTTTCAGTTTTTTTCTGCTCGTCCAGACAATGACCCAAGTTTATTTCTGTATTATTATTGGTAGGGTAGAGATTTTTAAGGGGTTTAAACTCTTCCGTCACAAAAACTAGGACCCCAAACACAATTGTGCCCAGGACCCCCCAAAAAGCTGGACAGTGTGTGCCAACGGTAGCTTCAGCAGTAGTGCTGTCATTCCACGGCCATGTTCGGTATCTGTACAGTCTGAATCCTGTTCCGCTCCACATCAGCTGTGTGCTAGTGTTCCACCGGACCACCACCAGTCCAGCTGTGTGGTTTCCAGTGGTTTGTGGCTGATGTAGTGGCTATTCATCACAGTTCTGTCTTTATGATTTATAGATCTGATGGTTCCCTCCTGCAGCAGTGGGGGGCAGAGTGCCGCTCGCTCCGGCCTGAACGTCAGCAAAGCCCATCCTCTGCCTCCTCTTCCTCTGCTCGGTCATCTACACACACACACACACACACACACACACACACACACGGAGCATGGTTAGTTGTCTCCCCCACCCCCTCCCTTACTTCAGTCTATGCTGCATGGTGCTGTGTGAGTACCTGCTCCTTCAGCTCCGTCAGCTGGGCGGTCAGAGTGGTCACCACCTTCATGGTGGACGCCAGTTTGTCCTGCAGCATCCTCATCTCATTCTGTTCGCCATCACCATCCGTCACCACCAGGGACATCGCCTGCATGCGTGGAAACCAGTCCAGGTTGTTGTTCTGAAAAAAAAAAAAAGGGTTTGGTGCTCATGAAGCTGAACAATGGCTTTTTTATTCTACTTCACAGGTTTTCTAATCATCACTGTCAGTGGCTCTGATAATGTGAGAATGGAATGTCAGGTCAGAATCTAACCTGTGACCCTTCTACTAGGAACACTGCCACATGTATGAGCTGTAAATTATGTTCATGTGCATTTTCACTTCACACAGTAGCATGTCCATTTTCTCTGTGGAAGGCAGGTCTGTCCCACCGAGACAACAAAATGCCCACACATGATTTTTGCACTTTTAACTAAACCATCATAATAGGGCCCACTGTGTTGTCACTTATCACTTTCAACAAACAAACTGATTTTGGGAACTACTGAATATAAGCAATATTACACAAGAGGGAATGCTGTGCTGGGTTTAGCACTGGGCTTCACTAAACCATACCAGTCATGCTTCTATTCACTGTAGCACACTCCCTCTTGTGTAATACTACTTATGCCCCCTTCACAAAGGGGTAGAGATCGTTGAGAGATCGCTGAGTGATAACAAAATAGCCAGATCTTCAAACGATCTTTCAATTATCTCTCAGAGACTGCCAAGATCTCTCAATGATCTTCAGTGATCTCCACAGTCCTCAAAGTTTTGATTCATTCCAAAAAAATCTCTCAACGATCACCTAAGGGAAGTGATCTCTCAACAATCTTTCAGCGATGTGTCAAAGAGCACTCAACAATCTCCCAGTGATCTTTCAGCAGTCTTTCAATGAACTCTACTAGTCCTTCATCAAATGCTCAGTAATCCCTCACTGATCTCTCAGCCATTTCTACCTTTGGGGTGGAAGAATTTGCCATTTTTTGAAAAAATTGCTGAGAGATCATTGAAAGATTGCTGAGAGATCACTGGGAGATTGATGAAATTGTTGAGTGCTCCTTGAGTTCTCCTTGACTGCCCAACAATCTAACAGATCTCCCAATGCTCTCTCAGTGCTTGTTCAATGATCTAATTCAATTCAATCCAATTCAATTCAATTCAACTTTATATAGTGCCATTTCACAACAAGTCATCTCATAGCACTTTCAACTGTAGGGGAAACCCCCACAATTTCAGAAAGATCCCAGCAGTCAGGCGATCCCCTGTGAGCAAGCACTTGGTGACTTTGGAGAGGAAAAACTCCCTTTTAACAGGAAGAAACCTCCAGTAGAACCAGGCTCAGGGAGGGGCAGTCATCTGCGGCGACTGGCTGGGGGGTGAGGGGAGAGAAAAGAAGAAAAAAGAACAGACATGTAGAGAGCAAACAGCCCGATGGGGAACAATCTATGGGAGAGAACAAACAGATATTAATGACCAGCAAAAATATTTCATTGAGAGTGAAGAAAGCCATCTAAACCCATTAGCAGCATAACTAAGGGAGGGTTCAGGGGCACCTGATCCCTCCCTAATTATAGGCTATATCAAAAAGGAAGGTTTTAACCCTATTCTTAAAAACAGAGATCAAGTCTGACTCCCAAATCCAGATTGGCAGCTGGTTGCACAGGAGAGGAGCTTGATAACTGAAGGCTCTGCCTCCCATTGTACTTTTGGAGATTCTAGGTATTACAAGTAATCCAGCATTTTAGGAGCGTAGTGCTCTGTTAGGATAATAGGGTAGTATCAGATCTTTTAGATAAAAAGGAGCCTGATTATTTAAAGCTTTGTAAGTGAGAAGAAGGATTTTAAACTTAATTCTAAACTCTGTGGGAAGCCAATGAAGGGAGGCCAGAACCGGAGAGATATGATCTCTCTTTCTAGTACCTGTTAAAATTGTTGCTGCAGCATTTTGGATCAGCTGAAGACTTTTTAAAGATGTTTTAGAACAGCATGATAAAAAAAGAGTTACAATAATCTAATCTAGAGCTAACAAAAGCATGGATTAGTTTCTCAGCATCATTCTTAGACAAGATGCTCCTAATCTTGGCAATATTATGCAAATGATAGAAGGCAGTCTTAGAAACAAGTTTAATATGTGAATTAAAAAACATCTTGATCAAAAATAACTCCAAGGTTCCTCACAGAACTATTAAGACAAAGAGAAGCCACATCCAAACTAAGAGTTTGAATTGGAAAGGTTTTTCTAAGGTTTTTTGGACCAACTAGAATGACTTCAGTCTTATCTGAATTTAATAGCAGGAAATTACAAGCCCTCCAAGCTTTGATTTCCTTAAGACAGGCCTCTAACTTGGCTAATTGGTTACTACCAACTGGCTTCATTGACAGGTGTAATTGTGTGTCATCTCCATAACAATGAAAATGTATACAGTGCTTTCTAATAATGTTGCCTAGCGGAAGCATATATAAACTAAAAAGAATAGGGCCTAACACAGATCCCTGTGGAACTCCGTGACTGAGCTTTGAGTTGGAAGAAAACTCATTACTGACATGAACAAACTGGAAACCATCAAATAAATAAGATCTAAACCACTGCAACGAAGTTCCATTAAGTCCAACAAGGTGTTCTAGTCTATCAAGTAATATATTATAATCGATAGTATCAAAAGCTGCACTAAGGTCTAAAAGGACAAGTACAGAAACAAGTCCATTATCAGATGTGATAATGAGGTCATTAGTGACCTTCACTAAGGCTATTTCAGTACTATGATGGATTCTAAACCCTTATTGAAACTCTTCAAATAAACCATTTCCCTACAAGTGGTCAAATAATTACGTAGCAAAAACTCTTTCTAAGACTTTTGAAATGAAAAGGAGATTAGAGATTGGTCTATAGTTATCTAAAACTCCGGGATCCAGCGTTGGCTTTTTAAGTAAGGGTTTAATTACAGCAGTTTTAAAAGCCTGCGATACATAGCCTAGCATTAATGAAGAATTGATTATTTGAAGAATAGAGCTACGAATAAATGGAAAGACTTCTTTAAATAACCTGTTAGGAATAGGGTGTAAAAGACAAGTTGAAGGCTTGGATGAGGAAATCATTTTATCTAACTTTAACAAGGTCAATTGGAGTAAACTCATCCAAACAGATATCAATTTAAGGAGTTACTGTATTTAAAGGCCTCGGACGGTGACATTTTTTTATTGAACCAATAAACTGATTGTATGAAAATATTCCATTCTGGCCATTCCCGTGATTTAAAATGTGTCACCAGCCTCCATAAATGACTTTATTTGTTAATAGCCCATATTTCACTTAGTGATGCTGCAGTACCGCCATCTCTCGATAGGGGCGGGCAGCAGTGACGTCAGGTCAGGGAGAAACAGGAAATGGCTGAACGACAGCAGAGTGATTCGGACAGCGATTATTTTATCGAGTACGACAACCGCAATATAAGTGATGATGTTGACACTGAAGAATCTGATGATGAAGTAGTTTTGGGTGGTGCTGATGGGGTTATTCAGCCGTATTTGTTCGAGGGTGCGGAGGAAGACGCGGACGAAACAGCGACCGGAGCAGACCACGTTGAGGACGAGCGCCTCGCCGATTTATATTGGTAAAATATGCTTTGAAATTTTTTTTTTTAGGCGATATGCATGGTCACACACTTAATTATCAAAATAAAACTGCCAATTGTTCCCTCGCTGCCTTACTTGGCGACTTATAAACATTTAGAAACATTATCATTGGAAATAAAAGGATAATGTATGTGAGGGATGTGTACTTTACGAGTTTGTTAGGAGATGTTGTTAATCATCATCATGTTAATCCTAGTCTCAAAAGCTACATAATTCTCTTAAGAGATTGATGGATCAACATGATCCATCATGGATCATGATTATTGTGATTCATTATTGTTTTCCTATAACTTCTCTTTCTGCTCAAAATTTTTTACATGTTTTAAATATTTTCTAATCAAACTTCATAGACCAATTTATATAGCACTCCCACGAGCCATTAGTTTATTATAAGCATCTGATTATACCATTTTTTTTAACAGGTGCACTTGTGAGAAATGCAACATTATGCCAACATCAACTGAATCTCGGTGCTGCCAGGAGGTATTGAAGGTGAAGGAGAAACTAGAAGAACTGAAGGGCTGTGGATACACAGATGATAACCTACCAAGGTGTATCACTGATCACCCCGGTTTCCGTTCTGTCTGTCTTGACATCTGGGTTTTACAGACAGCTTATCTGGCCTACAGACAGCAATATGGTGATCATGACGCAAGTCAACACGAGTGAGTTTTTAAACAATATTTATTCATGTGTTTTAATTTTCCAGATCAATTATGAAGAAATCATTCAATACATTCAATAATCAATGCAAACGGAATAATCAATGCCAACCCCATATTTTTCAGGCGATACAGATTCATAGCCTACAGGCACCTGGTCCGGTGGTGTTGGGGATATCTTGGGAAAGAAGTGAGGGTGATATTGCCTGCCTGTGCTGTGAGCCTCATCAGAGAAACATTCCCATCTGATCACTACAAGGCATTTTGCCTACCAAGATTAGATTTGTGATCAATGTTATTTAAATAAAGTTTTTTAAAATCATATATTGAGTTTATTAATGTGCATGTCAATTTTATAATTCTAATATTTCAGCATTCATCAAAGTCGGATCTCATATACATTAGACTAATTTTTCTACCATTTTATGGTGTAAAATTCGTGTTCAATTTTTAAAAGCACATTTCTCTAAAAATCTTAGGCTTATATTTTTTTTTGTCTTAGCAAAATATGTTGCTTCCCTAACAATTGAAAGCTGAACTTTCATTGCTAATTGGAAATTTATTCTACTTTTACATGTTTGATTTTGAAAATCTAGATACATGTTGCTCAACAGCATCAGCTTTGATGGGACGCTGAAATTTGGCACTCAATGTTGCGGGAACTCTGGCTTGTACAGAGTGCCACTGCTCCAATAAGTGGGTTGGATCAACCAAGGTTTTGTCGAAAAGAGTATTCATCAGATCATCCACATATTCTGAAATAAAATTAATTTAATAAAAATTAGAAATCGAAAGCTCCTTGTAAGTGGTCGTGGAAATTCCAACGATACCGGCTGCATTTAGAACTCTGAGGACCTTGACATATGACGCCCCAGTGAAGAGAATGGCGGATGAAAGCTTTATGTTACCAGCTGGCATGTCCCTGATCATCGGCTGGCTGTGCCAGGATCGATCCTCAACACAATGTGGACAATGTTGTTTGATCACCAACAGAGAGCCTTTAGTGTGACTTGTTACCTCACATGGATGACTGCAATGAGGACAATTGCTGAATAATCAAATTCAAAAAAAAAATCCACAGTATTTGAAGGTTGAGTGACAGTGGATAACATCTGCAAAAACAGTAGATCAACATAATTTCATTCCAGAGGTGTCAAATTGGATTACATATATAGAAATATAACTTGAGCAAACAGGCACAACCACCTCCCTATACAGCACTGAACATTTCATATTTGATTAGTATGAATACCCTAAAATTCTAATATTTGATAAGTTGTTAAGGCAATGAAATTCATTGCTTGTAAATAATTTTAGTAAATATTGGCAGTGAATATTAAAAAAAGAAAACTTACCCTGTTTACTTCTCTTTCTGACAGCAGATCGCATCGGTAGATCACCCTTGCTTTTCACGCCACTGTCACTGACACTTGTCTGAGAGTGGGACTTTGAAATGAACGGATATATAGTTGGAACAGCCGATTTTTTTATCAGCAATCTTTTTGCTAATTTCATTTCAAATTGCATCTTATTCTCAAAATCGCTGTCAACAAAATGTCTACTGCACATGTTGGGTGATTTTGCGACATAATTCCAATTTTTTCGCGTTTTCTGAACGAAATTCACCCATGCGGTTCTGATTTTCCCAGGCAGGGGAAATTCATAAACACTCACCGCGTGCTCCTCCGGTATACCGTCGCACCCGTAGACAACACAACGCCAAACCATAATTAATTCGATCACTGAAATCCTAATCGTAATAAATACTCTATTTGTAATCCACAAGTACTCCTAGAAATATCCGTTATCGCCGAACGTAAACAACACGCAATGTCCGTCGAGTGTTTGCTGGTCGCTCCCTGACCTGACGTCACACAGTCAGTGGCCATTTTAGCTGCTGATCGCTTGGCAGACAGACAGTTCTCAAGGAAATCATACTTCAATAGCGCATTGTCACCTTATGCGACATTTGTTGACACCAAAACATGTGCGGTTCAAATTAGCTCATCTCACACAAAAATTTAAGATATGATTTAGCAATATTGAAATTTCGTCCGGCCGACGCCTTTAAGTTAAAGGTGGGAAGAATCTGACTGATTTTATCTCTGATAGATGAAATTTTGTTATTGAAGAAGTTCATAAAGTCCTGACTAGTAAGCTCTAAGGGAATGCTAGGTTTGACAGAGTCCTGACTCTTTGTCAGCCTGGCAACAGTGCTATAAAGAAACCTGGGATTATTCTTGTTTTCTTCTATTAATGCGGAATATTAACTTGTTCTAGCTTTCCTAAGAAATTTTTTATAAATTAGAAGATGATTTCTCCAAGATAAATAGATTTCATCTACCGGAGTGGTGGCTCAGTTGGTAGAGAATCCGCCCCACACCCGGGAGGCCGGGGTTCAAATCCCGGCCGGGTCATGCCAAAGACCATATAAAAATGGAACTTCCTGCTGTCCAGCTTGGTGCTCAGCAATAATGGAACAGAGCAGGGAAATTTGTGGTGGCGCCTTCCATGGCAGCGACCCCTCTGATTCTATATACAGACGTGGACAAAATTGTTGGTACCCCTCTGTTAATGAAAGAAAAACCCACAATGGTCACAGAAATAACTTGAATCTGACAAAAGTGGTAATAAATAAAAATTCTATGAAAATTAACCAATGAAAATCAGACAATGCTTTTGAATTGTGGTTCAACAGAATTATTTTAAAAAACAAACTCATGAAACAGGCCTGGACAAAAATGATGGTACCCCTAGAAAAGATTGAAAATAATGTGACCACAGGGACATGTTCAACCAAGATGTGTCCTCTAATTAACATCACAGGTGTCTACAAGCTTGTAATCAGTCAGTTGGCCTATTTAAAGGGTGACAAGTAGTCACTGTGCTGTTTGGTGACATGGTGTGTACCACATTAAACATGGACCAGAGGAAGCAAAGGAGAGAGTTGTCTCAGGAGATTAGAAAGAAAATTATAGACAAGCATGTTAAAGGTAAAGGCTATAAGACCACCTCCAAGCAGCTTGATGTTCCTGTGACTACAGTTGCACATATTATTCAGAAATTTAAGATCCATGGGACTGTAGGCAACCTCCCTGGACGTGGCCGCAGGAGGAGACGGATAATACGAATGGTAACAAAAGAGCCCAGAACAACCTCTAAACACATTCATGGTGAACTCCAAGGTCAAGGTATATCAGTGTCAGATCGCACCATCCGTCGTTGTTTGAGCCAAAGTGGACTTCATGGGAGACAACCAAGGAGGACACCACTGTTGAAAACAAATCATAAAAAAGCCAGACTGGAATTTGCCAAACTGCATGTTGACAAGCCACAAAGTTTCTGGGAGAATGTCCTATGGACAGACGATACAAAACTGGAACCTTTTAGGCAAGGCACATCAGCTCTATGTTCACATACGCAAAAATGAAGCATACCAAGAAAAGAACACTGTCCCTACTGTGAAACATGGAGGAGGATCTGTTATGTTCTGGGGCTGCTTTGCTGCATCTGGCACAGGGTGTCTTGAATCTGTGCAGGGTACAATGAAATCTCAAGACTATCCAGGTATTCTAGAGAGAAATGTGCTGCCCAGTGTCAGACAGCTTGGTTTCAGTCGCAAGTCATGGGTCTTGCAACAGGATAATGACCCAAAACACACAGCTAAAAACACTCAAGAATGGCTAAGAGCGAAACGTTGGACTATTCTAAAGTGGCCTTCTATGAGCCCTGATCTAAATCCTATTGAACATCTGTGGAAGGAGCTGAAACATGCCATCTGGAGAAGGCACCCTTCAAACCTGAGACAACTGGAACAGTTTGCTCATGAGGAGTGGGCCAAAATACCTGCTGAGAGGTGCAGAAGTCTAATTGACCGTTACAGAAATCGTTTGATTGCAGTGATTGCCTCAAAAGGTTGTGCAACAAAATATTAAGTTAAGGGTACCATCATTTTTGTCCAGGCCTGTTTCATGAGGTTTTTTTTTTTTAAATAATTCTGTTGAACCACAATTCAAAAGCACTGTCTGATTTTCATTGGTTAATTTTCATAGACTTTGTATTTATTACCACTTTTGTCAGATTCAAGTTATTTCTGTGACCATTGTGGGTTTTTCTTTCATTAACAGAGGGGTACCAACAATTTTGTCCACGTCTGTATGTGTGTGATTAGCACTGTAGACAAGAGAAACACAATTTCGTTCTACTGTACATGATTGGTTGTATAGATTTGAAAGACAATAAAGATGGCTTATCCTAATTTAGTGGAGCACCATTTTCTTTCTAATTGACGAGTCTTCTGTTTTAAGCTGCGAGTTTCTGTGTTCAAGGAGTTAGAAATCTTTGATTAGACTTTTTTTCATTTTTAAAGGGGCCACCATGTCTAGAGTCTGATGCGGAGAAGCTGTCACACTATCCACCACGCTATTAACTACAAAAGGAGCAAGCTCTCCATAGCTTATCTCCGTTGTATTGGCACATGACATAGAGGAAACAATCTGCTTAAATTTGGTAACAATATCATCTGAGAGGCATCGACTGTAGTAACATTCTTCTTTAGGAGCCAGATAGTCAGAACTAGTAAAATCAAAAGTTAATAGAAAATGGTCTGACAGTACAGGGTTATGAGGAGACACTACCAGATTTTTTATTTCTATGCCATATGTCAGAACAAGGTCCAACGTGTGGTGGAGATAATGGGTAGAATTTCCTACTTTCTGAGAAAACCCCGAGTCTAATATTGAATTAAATGCCATATTAAGGCAATCACTATTTACATCTACATGTATATTGAAGTCCCCTACTATAATTATTCTATCTGATTTCAACACTTAATCCGCTAAGAATTTGGCAAATTCGGATAAAACCTCTGAGTAGGCTGAGGGAGGATGATAAACTATGGCAAATAAAATTGGGTTTAACCTAAAATTGCTAACATGCCCAATACTGAGGACCAGGCCCTCAAAGGAAAAATAACATTTCTTGCTTTACATTCACTCGTAATTTGGAATGGTAAATTGTTGCTACTCCTCCTCCACGACCAGAACTTCTGGGATTTTGACAGTTTACTGTAAGTAACCAGAGGGAGTTGATTCATTTAAACCAACATAATTCTCTTGCCCTAACCAAGTCTCTGTAAGGGATATTAAATCAATCTGAAGATCAATTAACAGATCATGGACTAGCAGAGACTTGGGAGTTAAAGACCAAATATTTAACAAACCGCATTTAATTTTTAAATTATGAGAAGAAACAGAGGCCAAGTCATTAAATTTAGAGGCTTCAAGTTTAATTTGGCTTTTACCAACTTTTGTTTAATCACTTTGGGATGCTTACAGTGGTGTGACAAAGTGTTTGCCCCCTTCCTGATTTCTCTTTTTTTTGTATGTTTGTCACATTTAATGTTTCAGATCATCAAACAAATTTAAATATTACACAAAGATAACACAAGTAAACACAAAATGCAGTTTTTAATTGAAGGTGTTTATTATTAAGGATAAAAAAAATACAAACCTACATGACCCTGTGTGAAAAAGTGATTGCCCCCCCTGTTAAAACATAAATTAACTGTGGTTTATCACATCTTCGGAAAGCTGAGTTCAATTTTCTAGCCATTTCTAAAGCTTTGGAATTTCAGCAAACCACAGTGAGAGCCATTATCCACAAATGGCAAAAACATGGAACAGTGGTGAACTTTCCCAGGAGTGGCTGCCTGACCAAAATCACCCCAAGAGCGCAGCGATGACTCATTCAAGAGGTCACAAAAGACCCCACAACAACATCCAAAGAACTGCAGGCCTCATTTGCCTCAGTTAAAGTCAGTGTTCATGACTCCACCACAAGATAGAGACTGGGCAAAAATGGCCTGCATGGCAGAGTTCAAAGATGAAAACCACTGCTGATCAAAAAGAATATAAAGGCTTATCTCAGTTTTGCCAGAAAATATCTTGATGACCCCCAAGACTTTGGGGAAAATACTTCGTGGACTGATGAGACAAAAGTTGAACTTTTGGAAGGTGTGTGTCCCATTACACCCGGCGTAAAAGTAACACAGAAAAGGAACATCATACCAACAGTAAAATAGATGGTCTGGGGCTGTTTTGCTGCTTCAGGACCCGGAAGAATTGCTGTGGTAAATGGAACCATGAATTCTGCCGTCTACCAACAGATCCTGAAGGAGAATGTCCGGCCATCTGTTTGTGACCTCAAGCTGAAGCGCATTTGGGTTCTGCAGCAGGACAATGATCCAAAAGACACAAGCAAGTCCACCTCTGAATGGCTTAAGAAAAACAAAATGAAGACTTTGGAGTGGCCTAGCCAAAGTCCTGACCTGAATCCGATTAAGATGCTGTGACATGACCTTAAAAAGGCGGTTCATGCTTGAAAACCCGCCAATGTGGCTGAATTACAATAATGCTGCAAAGATGAGTGGGCCAAAATTCCTCCACAGCGCTGTAAAAGACTCATTGCCAGTTATCGCAAATGCCTGATTGCAGTTGTTGCTGCTAAGGGTGGCCCAACCAGTTAGTAGGTTTAGGGGGCAATCACTTTTTCACACAGGGCCATGTAGGTTTGGGTTTTTCTTTCCCTTAATAATAAACACCTTCATTTAAAAACTGCATTTTGTGTTTACTTGTGTTATCTTTGTCTAATATTTAAATCTGTTTGATGATCTGAAACATTTAAGTGTGACAAACATACAAAAAAAATGAGAAATCAGGAAGGGAGCAAACACTTTTTCACACCACTGTATACATTATATTTCTATTTACTTTGGAGGGAGCAGAGAGTGATTCTCTGATGGGGGAGACAGGGGCTAAGTTGAGGGGTGGTGGATGCAGAGTAGCTGCAGAGAGGTGTGTAAGACTGTGACTTTGCTTCCTGGTCCCAACTCTGAGCTGTCAAGGTTTTGGAAATTTGGATAAAAATGATGCCAGATTGCTAGATAAAAGACACGCACCATCCAAAGTGGGATGGACGTCGTCTTGTCTAATAAGACCAGGTTTTCCCCAAAATGAGTTTCAATTGTCTATGTAGCCCACATCGTTTGCAGGACACCATACAGACAGCCAGCGGTTGAAGGATGACATGTGGCTAAACATGTCATCACTGGTCAGATTGGGGAGGGGCCCAGAGAATACTACAGAGTCCGACATTGTTTTGGCAAAGCTACACACCGATTCCACACTAAGTTTTGTAACTTCCAACTGCTGGAGTCGGATGTTGTTAATGCCGGCGTGCATAACAATTGTGGAGTATTTACAATTACTTTTAGCCAGCATTTTCAAATTTGACTCGATGTCGCCTGCTCTGGCCCCGGGAATGCATTTGACTATGGCCACTGGAGTCTCTAGGTTAATGTTTTTGACTATAGAGTCGCCAATGATCGAAGTTTTTTCCTCAGCGGGTGTGTCGCTGAGTGGGGAATATTGATTAAAAACATGAACAGGTTGGTGGTGAACCAGGGACTTGCAACTATGCTTCCTTCTCACAGTCACCCATCCGTTCTCTCCTGGCTGCTCAGGATAGGTGGAAGCCGGGGAACAGCTAACAGGCCCTATGCTAGGGTGCTCCACTGCAGCTAAGGGGAGTCCATCATTATTAACTGGCGCTGACGGAGTTTCAATGCAGCGGAGCCAGGATTCCAACTCACACAACCTTGTCTCGAGTGCCTCAAAAAGACAACATTTATTACATTTACCATTATCAGTAAAAGAGGCAGAGGTGTAGCTAAACATCTGACACAGAGAGCACACCAGAAGAGAAGGGGAAGGAGAGCTAGAGGCCATAGCTAGTGGCTAACCCGAAACTAACACAAACACAGATGAAAAGTGAACAGAAGGCTAAAGAGGGTGATTAGGTGAAACTGAGTGCGCACACAGGTGCAAGAGGCTTGTTGAACAGATGTGAAAGGTGACGGTAGATGGAAAAAAAGCGATTAAAATACAATTAAAGGCAATAATCCTTAGGAGAATGGGAGAGCTAACACAGAGCAAACCACACTGACAGCCAGCAACACAGGAAGTAGACCGTTGATCCCCAATGGTCCTCAATGATCTTTCATAGAATGCCAAAGTTTTCTACCCTGAAGGTAGAGATGGCTGAGAGACCAGTGAGGGATCACTGGATGATTGATGAAAGACCAATAGAGTTAATTGAAAGACTGCTAAGAGATCACTGGGAGATTGATGACATCATTGAGCGTTCATAGAGGGATCACTGAAAGATCACTGAGAGATCCTTTGCAGATCATTGACAGATTGTTTTGCACTGATTCAAAACAATCTCTCAACCATGGAGATCACTGGAAGATCACTGAGAGATCTAGGCAATCACTGAGCGATCACTGAAAGACTGTTGAGAAATCTGGCCATGTTTTAATCTTTTAAGGATCTCTCAACAACCTCCACCTCTATGTGAAGGGATTAGAAGAGCACTAACCATAACCATATGGTGCCAACTGCGGATTGGCAGCAACACCTCCCAGACCATCACACTGAGCACAGGGGCCCCACAAGGGTGCGTGCTCAGCCTGCTGCTATTCACCCTGCTGACCCATGACTGCGTACCAGCCTACAACACCAACCACATGACCAAGTTTGCGGATGACATGATGGTGGTGGGCCTCATCACCAACAACGAGGAGGCCAACTACAGAAATGAGGTGAGCCAACTGGTCCAGTGATGCAAAGACAATAACCTCCTCTTGAACGTGGGAAAAACCAAGGAGATTGTGGTCGACTTCCGGAGGGGTCACACACAGCACCCCCCTCTGATCATCGATGGTGCAGCTGTGGAGAGGGTGAGCAGCACCAAGTTCCTGGGGGTGCACATCTCTGAGGACCTCTCCTGGTCCAACAACACCACATCACTGACCAAGAAGGCTGAAACTCGCCTCCATTTCCTCCGCAAACTGAGGACAGCATGAATCCCACCCCCCATCATGTGTTCTTTCTACCAGTGCACCACTGAGAGCATCCTCACCAGCTGCATCACGGTGTGGTATAGAAGCTGCACCGCCTCCTGCCAGAAGACACTACAACGCACAGTGAAAGCAGCCTGCATGATCATCGGTGCCCCTCTGCCCCCCGCAGAGCCATCAGCATCACAGGTGACAACTCCCACCCTTCACACTCCCTCTTCAGCCCCCTGCCCTCGGGGAAAAGGTACCAAAGCCTCTGGGCCCGCTCCACAAGACTGCTTAACAGCTTTGTTCATCAGGCCATCAGGACCCTGAACTCTGTGTACCCCCCCCCCCCCCCCAAGACGGTAACACAATCACCAATAACTACCTCAACTGTTTGGCACAGAAAGACTGGCACACCAACAGTAATACATTTGCTGCTGAATGCTATATCTGCTGCCATCTTTCTGTCACTGCAATACTGACCATGTGCAGTACTATTTGTTACTATCTGCACCTACACTACCGCATTGAACTACAGTGACAGGTATTCATCTCTAGTTGTCTGTATATAGGATTGCTGGGTTCTATCATCATTAATCATTAATCGCTATTTGCACTATGGCAGGTCTGGGTCTTTCTTGTTGCCATTTGCACCACAGGTTGCATTACTGTACATATTGTATATATGAATTGAATTGAATTTATTTATTTCGGATAGTACAGTACAGGTTAAAAGAAACTGTATAATATAACAACAAGGTCATATTAGACAAAGACTCCTTCTACTATACAATTCCACATGAGTTATCCGAAATGGGTGATGGCTGAAGCCGCAGCTTATATTGCCCACCCATATTCCATCCAAGAATTCAAAAGAGAAAAAAGAGAAAACAAGACAAGAGCGATTACAATTTAAAACAAAGCTAAGACAAAATGTGACTGAGAGAAAAAAAAAAAAAAAGAAAACTAAGCTAAGCTAAGTTAAGCGGTTACTATTCAAAACAAATCTAAGACAAAATGTCACAGAAAAAGAAAAACAAAAAAAACTAAGCTACAACACAACACAGGCTGGATATGTCAATCCTTATGTGAGTTTACATGTCGTCTTGTAAATATGTTTGGAGTATTTCTTCCTTTCGTTTTTGTTTAAATTGTCCAAGCGTTGTACATGATTTTAGTTCAGGTCCAAAATCGTTCCATAATCTGACTCCTTGCACTGAAATACAGTGTTGCTTGGTGGTTGTTCTCACTGTAGGCTTTTGAAATATACATGTTCCTCTGAAGTGATATCGTTTCTCCCTTGTTTGGAACAACTTTTGGATATTTGTGGGCAGTGATAAATTCTTCACTTTGAACATTATTATTGCGGTTTTAAAGTCAACCAGATCTTTCAACTTGAGAGTTTTTTGTTTAAGAAAAAGTGGGTTTGTTGGTTCCCTGTAAGCTGCTTTGTTTATTATTCTAATAGCTCTCTTTTGAAGCATAAAAAGTGGATATATGTTTGTTTTATATGTATTTCCCCATACTTCATTACAATATGTCATGTATGGGAGTATTAATGAATGATACAAGGTGTATAGTGTGGGTTGATTCTGCAAATATTTCACTCTGTGTAATATTGCAATTGATTTGGATACTTTACCTTTAATATAATTAATATGTGACTTCCAACACAGTTTGTTATCAATTATTACTCCAAGGAATTTAGTTTCAGATACCCTTTCAATCTCTACACCATTTACACTGAGTTTGGGTACTGGGTTGTTGTGATGGTTGTTAAAGACTATAAATTTTGTCTTACTTAAATTGAGCGTTAATTTGTTTGAATCAAACCACAGTTTAAGCTTTCCTAATTCCTTTCCGAGTGTATCCAGAAGTTGTTCCAAATTGTTTCCACTGCATAGCAGATTAGTGTCATCGGCAAACAATATTAAGTCCATTTTTTCTGAAACTTTACATATATCGTTTATATACATATTGAATAATAATGGTCCCAGAACTGAACCCTGTGGGACTCCACAGGTGACCTTCAGCAACTCTGAGTTTTTGTTGCTAACACATACATACTGATATCTATTCTTTAAGTAACTACTTAACCAGGACAGTGCTACCCCTCTAATACCACAATTTTGTAGTTTCTTTAATAATAAATTATGATCTACTGTATCAAATGCTTTTTTAAGATCTAGGAATACTCCAACTGAATACTCTTTATTTTCAGTGGCTGTTGATATTTTTTCTGTAAATTCCATTAGGGCATATGCAGTTGTCCTCTTGTGTCTGAACCCATATTGCTGCTCACATAATAAATCATTCTTCAGTATGATGCTGTCAATTCTCTCGTAGAATATTTTTTCAAGTATCTTGGAAAATTGCGGTAATAGTGAAATTGGTCTATAGTTTGAGAGTTCCCCTCTGTCGCCCGTCTTGTATATCGGAATTACTTTAGCTATTTTCATTGCATTGGGAAATATACCTGATTGGAGAGACAGGTTACAGATATACATCAGTGGTTTTACTATGCATTCGATAACAGTTTTGACTAGTAGCATGTCAATACCATCACAGTCAGTAGATGTTTTACTTTTGAACGATTTAACAATTTCAATGACCTCTCTTTCGTCTGTGTTCTTTATGAAGATGGAGTCTTTTACAGCAGTGTTATTGCATATTGTATCGCCTGTAGGCACTGTAGTAGGTATTTCTCGGGCCAGTTTAGGTCCAATGTTAACAAAAAAATTATTAAATTCATCTGCAGGTGAAGCTATATTCACACTCTGAGTCGTTTTATTATTTTTTGGAATATTAGTTGAGTAGCTTGTATTTCTGCTTTTATTTCCAAGGATACTGTTGAGTATTGTCCATGTATTTTTAATATTGTCTTTGTTTTTCGCCAGTTCTTTACTGTAATAGTCTCTTTTACTACCTCTTATTATATATGTTAACTTATTTTTGTATGTTTTATACCGCTGCTCTGCTTCTTTTGTTCTTTTCTTTAGGAAAGCTTTATATAATAAATTTTTCTTTTTACACGCCTTTTGTAGTCCTTTGGTTAACCATGGCTTATCAGCAAATTTGTGTTTAAGCTTTTTTTTAACTAATGGGCAGTTTTTTTCATAAAGAGTGGTTACAATGTTTATAAATGTGTCATAGGCTTCATTTACATCTGATACATAGACTTCTGTCCAGTCTTGCTTCAGCAAGTCCTCTTTAAGAGAACTGATTGCATTTGGTGATTTGCGTCTGAACGATTTTGAAATTTTTTTCAGCGTTGGGCCCCGTGTGGCCATGGATAAGTGCAAAGGTTGGCAAGTGGTCACTTATATCATTTATCAATAATCCACTTTCTATTTTCTTATCGAAAACATTGACAAACAGGTTGTCAATAAGTGTAGCAGAGTGAACTGTGATTCTACTGGGATGTGTTATTGTGGGATATAGACTCATGCTGTACATAGAGTTCATGAACTCTGTAACTACATTTTGTTGATGTGGATTCAGTAAATCAATACTGAAATCTCCACAAATTGCTACCATTTTCTTACTAGTAATATTATTGTACAGCTCGACTAATTTATCTCTGAATGTCTCAATGCAAGTTCCCGGTGTTCTATATATGCAGCTTATGATTAGATTTTTTGTTTTGTCTAGGTCAATCTCAACAGTAACACATTCCAAACTCCCTGGTAGTGCTAAGGACATTTCATTTACAAGCTTACACCTGTACAGGTCATCAATATACAGTGCAACACCACCACCCTTTTTTTGAGATCTGTTAATATAAAACATCTGATATCCCTCTATTGCCATCAGGGGAGCCAGTTCTTCATTAAGCCAGGTTTCAGAGACTGCAATAGCTGTGAATTTTCTGTCTAGCTGTTTTAAATAGTCCTGAATCTGTGGAAAGTTTTTGTTAAGACTTCTGCTATTGAAGTGTATTATTGACAGTTTACCATCTAATTGCACTTGACTTTTGAATTGTTTTTCAGTGTAATATTCACAGTGGTTATGAATATTATTGAAAAAGTGGTTATCAGGATCAATATCATTCTCCATCTCTTGTGGTTTATGTTCAGCATAATGGTATATTTTCAGAGTTTGAGTTTCCTCATTCTGTGTCAAATGACTTCCTCCAACTGGGGATAATTGATGTCTATTCTTATATTATGTCTATATTTTTTTTTTTTTTCCTTGCCTTCTGATTGTTGCTCTGAGTGTTGCTGTCCCTGTGCTGTTGCAATCCTGGAATTTCCCTGTTGTGGGACTAATAAAGGCTTATCTTATCTTATCTTATTCGAGTCGGTCATAAGTTTTTGTTTATTTTGCTTATTTTTTTAAAGTACTTTGGCATGGTGTATCAAAAGAACTATTCTTATCGTGTGTATGAATATGGATTATCATTGGCTCATAATTTTCTTAATCAGTGTTCATCTGTATTTATCTAAGTCAGTAGCATCTCTGATCATTACACTCTTTGCTTGCTCAGGTGATCCATTTAGTTTAATCCAAATTCTACAATTTCTTGTCCAGGTTGCTTGTATCTTATTTTGTTTTTTTAGCATCCGTGCCTGTCGTGCTAATTCAGCGTTTTTTTTTTTGTCAGGTGTTCATTTAGGTATACTTGAGTATCCTTTAGCTTTTTGGCCTGCCTCAGTATGTTATTCTTTACCCTTCTGTTCACAAAGCGCATCACAAGTGATTTCTTTGTTTTGTTATCTTTCTTCGGTAGAGCATAACAGGCTGAGATTGCATTGGCTTCTACCTTAATGTCTTTATTATTAAGGAACTGAAGCACTTGATTTTCTAAGGACAATGATTCACTCATGGGTGCATCTTCACCATTCAGTCCTGTTGCGGCATGGGCGTATGACTGATATCTGATGTCTAGTCCACTTATAACTAGGTCATCAATACGAGAACCTTGTTCAAGATCCTCGACGCGTTGCTCCAAAAGACGCCCGTGTTGCTCCAGGTCCATAATTTTTTTGTCTTTTTCTTGAATTATTAAATGTAGGGCTTGTACCTGTTCTATTAGGCCTATTATTTTGTCCTGCTGGCTAGTCAATTTGGCCAATTCTTCTGACACAAAGTTCAGAGATTTTTTGATTTCTTCCATTTCCTCTTTCTTTTGTGGCATCTTACTGACCTGTGGATAGAAATAAACAGAGAATCCGGCTAGGCCTCAACTAGCCCGGCCACTGCTGGACTCGCCGCACCGAGCTCCTGCAAGCTCCTCCGCCGCACCGAGCTCCTGCACAGCTCCTCCGCCAAGTAACGCTGCACAGCTCCGCAGATCACCGCCGTCGATCGCCGCCGCCTGCCACCGTCTGCCTGGCCGGTTATGCCGCACACCGCCGGCACAGCCGAACTCCACCGATCACCGCCGCCGATCACCGCCGCTCGCCGCCGTCTGGCTGGGTGGCACCTCCGCTAGGCCCCGTCACCGACCGCTGTCAGTCTGGTAGTTCCTCAGCTGGGCCTCGCAACTGGGTTCCGACTCAGGCCACTGTCCTGCTGGGTCCAGGTGGCCCCCGTCTCTCACCAACACCGCGCCCGAGCTCCCAACCGCCGCCTCGGTTGGTTCCTCCGGTAAGCCCTCACCGGGGACTGAGCCGCTTCGTGTCGGAGTTAGATGGCGCACTGGGGCCAGCGTTAAGCTAACTAGCGTTAGCTTGGCAATCACTTCGGGCAGAGCGCAGCAGTTCTACCCGATTAAAGGGGCATTCCAACGGGATTCTGACGGAGGTGGAAATTCAGCCCGTGGGTGTCCGTCACGAGTGCCGATCGCTGTTGGTTAGGTACTTTTAATGGGGAAATCAGCGAGTTTGTCTCAGCACTGAAAAAGTGTGACCATCCCGGTCGCCATCTTGTTTATTATTATATTTAGTAATAAACAAAAGAAAGAAAAATTTATTATATAAAGCTTAGGGCGCACGAGGGAGGCACTGAAAAAAAACCCCACCTGCATTTCCGTTCTTCCACTACAGACACAGGCGCGAACAGAAAGCCAAAGGAGTGCTTTGATTGGTTTAGATGTGATTGACCTCTCATTCGACTAATAAGAGCCTTGAATTGGGTTTCTGAAACCTTGAAGAACCAATGACTGAAAACCTAGCAAGAAGGACCCGCCTACCAACAGCTGCGAATACAGCCAGCCAATTGAAGCACAGAAGTTCGAAAGCTGTTTTGTGTAAGGCTGGGTGACACACTGACGTCTTTTTTTCTTACTACTGTTTTTATTTGTTTTGAAAAATCGTTCGCCAAAACCGCAATCATGGAAGTGCAAAACCGCAATAATGGAATTATGGTTTGACCGGGTCGCGTGACCAGAACCACGAGTCCGTAACAAGCGGACCAGCTTCATGTTCGTCTGACAATGAGAAAGAGAAGTTCGCCAGCTACGCTGCTGTTGTGGACAGGTAAGTGTTATAAGCTAAATTATTCTTTATCCCTGAAAATTGTAATCCAAATGACTTTTGACCGATCAGTAAATTACAACTGTGCATTATCGCAACATGACGGTCCGTCATGTTGTGAACACCCCCCCACCCGCTACTCTTCCGTAGCGGATTGCAGATATATTGCAGATATTTTAGTCCAACTGTGCATAGTAGACCGCGGCGCACAGAGCGTGTACCGCAGCGCATGGACTGGACACGGTCCGTGCGCCGTGTCCGGACCGTGAACGCTCCTCCCCCGCTACTGTTCTGTAGCGGATTGCAGATATTATTGCAGATATTTTAGTCCAACTGTGCGTATTAGACCGCGGCGCACAGAGCGTGTACCGTGGCGCACAGACTGGACACGGTTCGTGCGCCGCGTCCGGACCGTGAACGCCCCCCCCCGCCCCCGCTACTGTTCTGTAGCGGATTGCAGATATTTTAGTCCAACTGTGCGTATTAGACCGCGGCGCACTGTCACCGCTTTCCGTCATGTAGCGATGGGCGATGTCCGTCCTCTGTAGCGGGGGGGGGGGGGGAGTTGTTATCTTCTACATTACAAATATTCTAGTATAATTTTTAGTGCACTGTAGGTTATTTTTTCTTGTAAAAAAAAGCCACACATTTTTTACATGGCATGCTTCTTTGTGTGTGGGGGCTTGTTTGTTCATTCATTCATTCATGAATGAATAAACAACCCCCCCCCACACACACACAGCCCTTCACCTTTCATTAGAGCCCAAGATGAAGCTTCTATATTGAATCATTCAAAAGTTACAGACGTTTTTCCAAACTGTGCCATTTGGCACAATTTGGCACAGTTCAAAAACGCCTGGGAACAACCTAAGAAAAAAGCTGTGTAATATATTCATTTTATGTGACATTGTTACAAAATTTTGACCTCAGCTGGATAACACTTGGTTCTACATTTCTGTTGCATTTTCCAGCCCGGATCTGAAGCTGTGTGTTATTTGCAAGCATTTGTATCCAAAAAAACACCCAGGCAAAATTTATTTTCTTCAAGTTCAGTATGTTTAGATGACTGTTACTCAGTGGCAGGAGCACTTAGAGAGATTATGACTGTTTTGCCAAAAAATTCAAAGTGTTTTCTTTTAAATGAGACCAACCCCATGAAGATGCTGCAAAGGGTTGAAGAACAGCTTTTGATTTACTTTGGGTACGTTATTTTTTGGCGTTTTTAGGGAAATTAACCAGCGTGCAAGGGGTTAAACATAACTTTTTTGTCAACACAGTTGCCTTTCTTTGTATGTATGGATTACTTCGGTTGTTACTGATATCTGGTGAAAATCTCAGGTCAATGGCTCCATCAGAAATATGTTTAATGAGAAAAAGGGTGACGTGTTCAATACTTATTTTCCCCACTGTATGGCTGCCCAACAAACCAAATGATCCCTCAGTGATCTCTCCTGGTCTCTCAGTGATTTGTCCTGGTCTCTCAGTGATCTCTCAAGGATCTTTAAACACTCTCTATAGATCAACATGAAAATCTTACAAGAATCTCCCATACATTTACACAGAAAATAATTTCTGTGGTTTTAGGAGACTGTTGAGAGATCAGGTCAATTTTTGATCTCTCGGTGGTCACCCAATGGTCTCCCTTTGTGTAAAGGAGCCCTCAGTAATTTATCTTGTTTTCCCTACCTTGATCATGTGAGCTACGTAGCTTTCAGGTCCGGTGTAGTCCGTCTTGTTTTTCTCACGTAACAGAACAATGAAGTACAGGTAGTTCCAGATGTTGTGCTCCAGTTTGATGTGCTCCTCAAAGGACACCGTCTTGTTGTCAAACTTGTCTCTCTCCAGCCCTGCAGCAGCACAATAAACTGCTCATTAAGACAGCAGAAGACAACAGTTCCAGACATTTTCTGTAAGTAAGCAGCCTCTACACACCGCAGATGAAACACGTCGTCTTCAGTATCTCCTCCTTCTTCTGTTTCTCGCTCCTGAGGTCAGCAAACGTGTCAATGATGACACCAAAGATCAAGTTGAGGACGATGATGATGACGATGAAGTAGAAGAGCAGGTCATAGATGACCCGGGCAGGAAACAGCGGCTCCTGGACACGGACACGAGCACAGGATTCAGCTGCATTCACATTTTAACACACACGTATTCATGTCTTGGTTCAGTGTTGTCACAGCCATTTCCTGCTGGAAAGCAGAGCACAGAAATGCAATGGGCCTGCTCAGCCACTAGAGGGCCCCAAGCTGCAAGTTCACTCACAACATTGTTGGGGAATTAGAATTACATTCAACTTTTTGGGGGATAAATTTGGTATGTTTTTACTTGTAAATTTTTGACATTTTGTATTTTTTTCCACATAAATTTTCAACTTTTTCCTTATAAATTTGTGACTTTTTCCTAGAAAATTTGCTATTTTTTTCTTGGAAATCTGCTACATTTTTATGGATGCTGGTTAAATTTTTATTATTCTATGTAAGTGTTTGTTTTTCTATTCATTTAGACCAGGGGTCGCCAACTAAAACTGCAAAAGGTCCGATAAGTGAGTCCTCCTTCCAGCCGAGGTCCGAACTAGGCGTGGGAATCTTTAGGCACCTCATGATTCGGTTATGATTCAGAACTCCGACTTGATTCTAAAACCATTCTCAATGCATCTTGGTGCATTTTTTTTTCTATTCAGGATTTTTTCCCTCCCACTGTGTGACAATTTGGTCCCTTTAGAGCAAAGTATTTGCAATGATCCATGAATTTACTTCCAACATCTTTTATGAAAACAAATGGAAGAGAAATCTGATATATGGACAAATTTATCTCAAAATGTGCTTTTAAGAATTGTCATCATTTCATGGACAAGACCAGAGCTTTCTACAGACAGGCCAGTAGTATTTAACTTGCTTTCACACATTATTTTATTAAGCTCCTGTTTTAGCTGCTTTTAGCTCTGTTAATTTTTAAAGAAAAATATTAAAATTAATTCTTTGTTCAATTTCAAAACAAAACGTAATATAAAATTTTATAATACAGAAAACTAAATGTGTTTGTTGACTCCAAATAAATAGGTCTAAAATTCTAAAATCTACAACTAAAATCCTAAAAATGTTTTACAGGAGAACACAAATTAAACTGTATTGTATTTAAAAAAAAATTCCTCCAACATTTTTCATCTCAACAGTAAACTGTGTTACAACATGGATGAAGCTGTAACTCTATGGTTACAGGGAGAGGACAGGTGGAACTTTTCATGTTCAGTAACACACGGAGCTTTTACAGAGATTTCACGTGATATCAAAGGCTACAAAAAGGGTCTCCATAACCAGCAACCTCACCTCTGCATTCCAGCATGGACTACTCGGCAGAATAGAGGAAGAAGGTAAATACACTCAATTTCACAACAGCGCTTCTTTTTGTGGGTACAGACCTCAAACGAATTGGGTTTTTCCGGGGTGGATGTCCTGGCTGTCAGACTTGTGTGTGTGTGTGTGGGGGGGGGGCACCTGCAGTGAACCTGATTTTGCAACCCGCTGACTTTGTGGAGCGGTTGGAGCCACAGAGTCTCTGCAGAGAGTGGCGTTTGTGGGACAGCAAAGAGGGCAGTCTGCAGCAGGAGGACAGCACCAAGTGATCATACCATAATCTGTCCAGGTGGTCGCCGATGCAGCAGTTCAGTATTTTTTTTGATAAAATATTTGCGCTGACATCTCCACACACCTTAGCTGTTTCACTTCCACCCCCTGAGTGCCCAGCTGTCTTTCATCAGTTTGAGCCAGTGACTTTTTCTGTTTTAAAGGAGGTTGTCTTTCATCTGTGTCCTTCTAACTCCCCTTTCGATATTCTCCCCTTTCCAATTTTTAAAGAAATTCTTCATGTTATTGGGCTGTAGTGGATTTAGATTAATGGGTTTATAGGTGTTTCATTGTTGGTACAAGTATTAATGTAAATATGAATGTGAGTAGGGATGAAAATTTCCTACTATTACACAACCATATCCTCGTTAGGGCACCAGTCCAGATAATGGACAATTTTATTAACAGTTCTTGATTTGTACCAATTATGAATCAGTGTAAAAAAAAAAAACCTTGTGAATTCTTGTCTGCTGATAATCAAGAAGATGGACATGAAATCAAACAATAACTCCCATATGTCTTTCAATATGTCAGAATAGGTTAACACATTTGGATAACTTTAAAACAGAGAATTCAACATGTGTCATGGGCATCACAGATGGTTACTGAATTACTGAGCATCACATGTGAATCAAACATTTGTGGAACCAAAGAACCATAGTTTTATCTGGCAATATACTGGAAATTGGAAAACCATAAAATAGCATTGGTTAAGAAAAGTGGATGCAATTTTATGAAGAAAATTATGATTAAGCTATTTAAAAAAGAAAAAAAAATGGTGTTATTCTAAAAAGGAACAGAAATTAATGAAAGGACAAAATGCATTTTGAAATTCTGATCGGAGTAGCATGAAATTAAGTTTAAAAAACTTACACCAAGAATATTCTGCAGAATTAAGTTTAAATTGAACAACAGACCGTCAGCCACGCAGTCAGGTCATGTTACATCTCCTTGGGCAGCAGGCGGTCCATTGGAGTTGGCTCCAACTTGCCAGGCGTGGGCTCTGTTGGAAGGCTGGCAGCCAGTTTCCCACGGTTACGGCCTCCTCCCGAGATCGCAGCTGGGAACTGTGTTTTCCAGCAAGACTGGGCGAGGTCTCTTCTTACGCACTGAAGAAGGAATTGGTTTATTGTACAAGGTCCAATCAGAAAGTCAAATTGAGACAAAAACATGCCACAGATTTGTTTTTTTCCGATGTATGGCAGCTTGAATGAGTTGGTTTAAGCTTATAAAAAAAAATTAAAACAAAATCTTCTTACACGGCAATTTAAAGAAAAGGATTAAAATAAGGGAAAAGTGAACTTTAACCTTTTAACTGTCAAGATTTCATGGACAGATTGCACCCCTAGTGGCAGAGCGCAGCGCTGTGCCTGTCAAGTGATGTTATAAGACATGCCAAACACTCCCCAGTTGTACTGAGGATTGTACTGAGGATTCCACCTCACAAGGTGGCACACACGTATAACTTACTGCTCTTGCCTTGGAGGAATCATGGTTGACATAGAAGCATCTTTATTTACACCACAGGGGAAAACATTTTCTTCTTCTTCTTCCTTTCGATTAGACAAATAATTGTATGTTACTGACGTTACCGTTTGCTGTGGATGTAGGACAGAGGAGCATTTGCTCCCAAATTTGCCAACTATGATTCAAAAAAGAGATTATTTAGCTTATGAAGGTAAATGTTTACATTTTGTTATAACAGAGGGTGCAGGAAGCAGGCTGTTTTCACCTGCTGTTGATCACAGCGCCATGTGACCAGGGGGAATGATCACTCCAGTTCTGTGCCATTTTATAACATAAATACCGGCGGAATAAAAGTGAAATTGAGGTGGAATAATCCTAACAGTTTGTGGATGTGGGAGAGAAAGCAAAAATGCCCGACAGAAGAGAAAATTTGCTGCAAAAAGGGTGAAGCAAGCTGCCTTTCGCCAGCGGTAAGTGACGAATATCTGTATTTGTTTATTGTTTTGTTTACATTGTACTGCATTGTACTGATTTTCTGGTTCATATACTTTGAACATAAGATAATAAAATCCACAAAACAAGAAACAGTGACAAAAAGCAGAACCATTCTTTGTGTAAATATGTCCAAAGTCCACTTTTGACTGAAAGCTATGTAATTCGATATCGCTGTCGTGGCATTATGCAAATTAGATGCGTAAATTTACTCCTATCTCAAACTCTGGATCATATTCTACATCTTTCTAATTGACAATAAGCCATTATCTATTACCACTTTCAAGTTATAGCCTTGGAAATCTCTGATATGGATGCCGTGGCATTACGCAAATTAGATGCGTAAGTTTACTCCTATCTCAAACTTTAGATCATATTCTACATCGTTCTAATTGACAGTAAGCCATTATCTCTTACCACTTTCAAGTTATAGCCTTGGAAATCTCTGACATCTGATCTGGATATTTTCTTGAAAAAAATCTTGACCACTCTTGACCACTAGGGGGTTATGGCGCAATTTGGCACCTGTGACAGTTAAAAGGATTTTCACAGAGCATGGGAACTCTGGGCCTACTTGAAAATAGAAAAAGAAAGGGAAGAACAGAAAATGCTCCATACAGCTTGACTACACCCCAAAACCTGAACACAGGGAAGATTTTTTGGGGTTGTGGGAAGATTTCACTGAATTTCTGGAAACTGAGCTGGATCAATTACATTTGAGCTTCGTTTGTTCAGCAGAAACCATAAATGGCCTAAAAAGGAAATGCAGTGGAGCTTGGAGGCCTATTGGTCAGTCAAAGTCCAGCTATGGCCTCCCCGATAGAGAAAAGGAGAGAAATCTGAGATGAGAAGTGAGGTTCTCCTAAACACATATCTGCTGCTGAATAAAGCATAAATTCTTTAAACTTTAATGATTAAGATACTCTACTAAATAATAAGGGAACAAACAATGTGTCTACATTGTAACTGTGATTTATTTGTGATAGTAAACATGCAAAAATCAATTTCTTCCTGAAAATAAATCAACACATATCAAATCATATCAATAAAAGTATTTCAAATCAGAATTGTCCATTCCAGATTTCAGCCATGTCTTCACTAGCGGATACTGTCTTGAGAGAAAGAACATGAATTAATTTATTGTCCAGAATTCATAAATTCTACTTCAGAGAAAAAAATAAATATTCCTGAGCCGTCCACCACATGGCACTGTGAAACTGTCTGGTTGTTTATTGAAGAATCTTGACTTCCCCGCCTGGACTACATCAACCATAAATCTGTCATTTGGGACATTCCTTTGGCGGAGAGATGAAAGGGAGGATGACTAAATGCTGGAGAAGGGATTAACTCCCACTTTATGACCGATGGGTTGTGTTACAGCTCTGGTGCTTGGATGAGAAAAGTAGTTTATGACTAGACTTTTGAGTTGAAAGGATTTTCTTCAGCCAAGAATGATTTTATAGATTGGAACCAAAGGGGTTGACAGGGCCTTGTATTCTCATGTTGATAATGCTTCATTGTCTGCAGGCTGTGTACCTGCTACTTTCAAACACGCTATAGTGCAGCCTATTTTTAAAAAGAGAAATCTGGACCCAAATGTCCTTTGTAACTATAGGCCAATATCAAAACTGCCTTTTCTGTCTAAAATCTTGGAAAAAGTTGTTTTTAATCAACTTCAGACATTCTTAAAGTCATGACTTTGGCGAAGTGTTTCCGTCTGGTTTTAAATCTTGCCACAGCACTGAGACTGCCCTTTTAAGAGTTTTTAATGATCTCCTTTTAACTGTTGATTCTGGGAGCTCTGCTGTTTTAGTTCTTTTAGATTTAACAGCCGCTTTTGATACAGTTGACCAAACTATTCTGCTGTCAAGACTTAAACATGCTGGTCTAACTGGTGTGGTTTTATCATGGTTTGAGTCTTATTTATCTGAAAGGTCATTTTCTGTTGTTATTGGAGATTTCTCCTCTTGCTCAGCCACCATTTCTTGTGGTGTGCCTCAAGAGTCCGTTCTGGGTCCCACGTTGTTCTCTTTATACATGCTGCCTTTGGGTAATATCTTCAGAAAACACAACATTCCATTTCACTGTTATGCTGATATAATTCAAATTTATATTCCCATTCAGTTTAACACTCCCAACCCACTGCAGCCATTACTGGACTGTTTACATGAGGTCAAAGAATGGTTGACACAAAATTTTCTTCATTTAAACAAAAACAAAACAGAAATCATTTTATTTGGAAATATACTTCCGGCGCGACATGAGTCGGCTGCCTTTTTGCAGCAATGGCTCAAATCTGAGTTGCTGTCTCGTTTTTTATTTACTATCTGTCATTTTTTCTTGCCACAACTTTCTGATCCTGTGACCCCGTATCCATCACGGACACCAAAGACACATAGATCGCTGGACTGTTGCTGATATTAGCCATCTTTTGGCTCATATTGCCAATGACTTCCGACCCAGTGAGCGGAGGAGTGATCATTTACAGTAGGAGCCAGCTGTTAGCACTTGGCTGCCTCATGGTGCTAATGCAAAAACTCAACATACCAAAAGAAATCAGGCAAAAATGACATGGATGTCAAGCTGGAGTGAAGTGACACGCGAGGAAAGCAAGGTACAGACCTGTCCTTCCGTTATTATGAGAAATGTGAAATCGCTGCTTAACAAGATGGACAAACTGGTGGCTATGTCGTGGTATGAGAGCGTCTTCAGAGAGATTAGCATCATGTTGTTTACTGAAATGTGGCTAACAGAACTAGCAACAGATGCTAACATCGATCTGGAGGGTTTCAATGCAATACAGGCAGATCGGACACCAGACAGCAGGAAGAGCACAGGCAGAGGGCTGATAATGTATGTGAATAACAGATGGTGTAATCTTGGGAACATCACAATTAAAGAACAACACTGCAGCAAGGACACTGAGCTGCTAGCTGTTAGCATGCGGCCGGCATACCTCCCAGAGAATTTTCACATGTCGTTGGCATTGTTATTTATGCACCCCCCTGTGCAAGCGCTGAGGCAGCGTGTGACGTCATCCACTCAGTCACAAGCAGGCTGCAGACACAGCACCCAAAAGCTCTCTTCCTCATCTCTGGTGATTTTAACCATACTTCACTGTCCTCCATTCTGCCCACTTTCACCCAGTATGCCACGTGTCACACCAGAGACAATAAAACACTGGACCTACTTTATGCAAACACCACTGAGGCTTACACCTCATCCCCCCCCCCCGGAAGATCGGACCATAACTTGGTTCACCTCCTGCCTGTGTACAAACCCCTGGTACACAGACAACCTCCTGTTACCTGCACAGTGAAAATATGGTCTGAGGAGGCGGAGGGCGATCTAAAGGACTGTTTTGAATCCACTGTATCTGTCCAGGGTGTACCCTGCCTCTCGCCCAAAGATGCTGGAATAGGCTCCAGCCCCACTGCAACCCGAAAAGGATTAAGCAGAAGAAGATGGATGTATGGGAGCAGTTTTGTGATAAATATGGCGAGCACATCGACAGCCTCATACACACCATCACAGACTACTCAACTTCTGTGTGGACAACACCGTACCCACCAAGACCACACAGTGTTTTCCAAATAACAAACCCTGGATCAACCCTGAGATAAAGTCACTGCTAAAGGAGAAGAAAAGGATCTTCAGGTTGGGAAATAAGGAGGAGCTGAAGTCCGTACAGAGGGAGCTAAGGAGGAAGATAAGAGTGGGGAAGGACAGCTACAAGAAGAAGATGGAGGACAAGTTGCAACAGAGTGACATCAGTGGTGTCTGGAAAAGCCTCAAAACCATCTCTGGGCACCAGAATACCTCCTCCCAGGCCACGGGGGGGGGGGGCAGGGAATGGGTGAACAACCTGAACCTGTTTTTTAACAGGTTTGACCAACTGCCCTCTTCTCTGTCTGCCCACCAACCACTGCTGCTTCCACCTTCATCTAGTCCCGCTGTCCACGGCCTCCCCCAACACCCCCCTCCCAGCACACAGCCCCCTTGCCCCAACCTGACCCTCACTAAGACACAGGTGAGAGCTGAGCTGAGGAAGATCAAGGCGAGGAAGGCTGCAGGTCCGCTCGAGATTCCTGAAGTCCTGTGCAGATCAGCTGTGAAGGATCGTGGAGGACATCTTCAGCCTGAGCCTGAAGCTGAGGAGGGTACCCACAGCTGTGGAAAACATCCTGTGTGGTACCCGTACCGAAGACCCCTCACCCCAAGGACCTGAACAGCTACAGACCAGTGGCCCTCACATCACACCTAATGAAGACCCTGGAAAGGCTGCTCCTCACCCACCTCCACTCCCTGGTGCAACCAGTGATGGATCCACTTCAGTTTGCCTACCAGCATGGCATCGGGGTGGAGGATGCAGTGATCTTCCTCCTACATCGTTCCCTGTCCCACCTGGAGAAGCCTGGGGGCACGGTGAGGATCATGTTCTTTGATTTCTCCAGTGCTTTCAATACCATTCAACCAGTGATCCTGAGGGACAAGCCACTGTGCACAGGGGTGGACCAGCACCTGTCATCGTGGATCCTGGACTACCTCACAAACTGACCACAGTTTGTGAGAACTCAGGACTGTGTGTCTGATACCATCATCTGCAGTATGCCCCCCCACCCCCCAGGGAACAGTTCTGGCTCCCTTCCTGTTCACCCTCTACAATGCTAACTTTTCACACAACACACCACATTGCCATCCACAGAAGTTCTCTGACGACTCTGCAATCGTCGACCTCATCTCTGATGGAAATGATGTGGAGTACAGAGGGCTTATCCAGCAGTAGGCTCTGCCACCGCTAAATAAGCTGTGTGTCCTAGGTGCACAATGGAGAGATTCCGCAGGTCCTTCATACCTACGGCTGTCAGACTTTATAACCTAACCAGAGCTGCTCGTAGAGGTCGTACTGAATGTACTAAATGTAACAACCTTGCACAATAAATCGTCCCCTCCATTACACAACTAGGACAATATCAATCATTACTGAGGGTGACAACAAAACTGTTGATTCAAATACGAAATATACTGTATGGGTACATACAGTGGTGGGAAAAACTGTTTGTCCCCTTCCTGATTTCTCATTTTTTTTGTAATTTTGTCACACTTAAATGTTTCAGATCATCAAACTAATTTAAATATTACACAATGTTGCGTCTAAAATACCTTAACCCCAGTTCTTTTATACGAAGGCCAAATAACCAGACTAAGAGATGAAGTATACTTTCACTTATTTTACTGAAAGTGAGATATGGATTACAGGCAGCGCTGGAACACAGCTCTTTAGGAAAAATACCCCAAGACAGTGCAACTAAAAAAGTGGGTCCTATAGTTTTTATAAAGCTTAACCACTCCCTCGTGCAAGAGGGAGGGGTTTTTCCTCAGTGTATCAGTACATTTCCGCTTATGTGACAGTTCGGCTGTGTGCAGAACTGATTCTGACTGGTTTCAGCGAGTGAATTATAGGGTGTAACCTAAACTCTGCAGTGTAGCGTGTGAAGCAAGCAGATAAAGAAGTGTGAGAACAAAGATAACACAAGTAAACACAAAATACAGTTTTTAAATGAAAGTGTTTATTATTAAGGGGGAAAAAAATCCAAACCTACATGGCCCTGTGTGAAAAAGTGATTGCCTCCCCTGTTAAAACATAAATTAACTGTGGTTTATCACATCTTGTGAAAGCTGAGTTCAATTTCTCTAGCCACGCCCAGGCCTGATTACTGCCATACATGTTCTCAATCAAGAAATCACTTAAATAGGGCCTGCCAGACAAAGTGAAGTAGAACAAAAGATCCTCAAAAGCTAGAAATCATGCTACAATCCAAAGAAATTCAGGAACAAATGAGAAACAAAGTAATTGAGATCTATCAGTCTGGCAAAGGTTATAAAGCCATTCCTAAAGCTTTGGGACTCCAGCAAACCACAGTGAGAGCCACTATCCACAAATGGCAAAATCATGGAACAGTGATGAACCTTCCCAGGAGTGGCCAGCCGACCAAAATTACCCCAAGAGCGCAGCGACAACTCATCCAAGAGGTCACAAAAGACCCCACAACAACATCCAAAGAACTGTGGGCCTCACTTGCCTCAGTTAAAGGTCTGACGACACGATTTTTACATTTTTTAGCATGTTGTGTAAACCCAAAAGTCATTGTCGATGATCAATATAATATTTACAAAAGCACCTGCATAAACTAGTTATCATCAAAAAACCGCAGCCGCTGACTGGACTGTGGTGCCACCCACCGAATGAAGGGCGGCACCACCATGACGTAAGCGGCAGAACGGATGCCGGTGTTGTTGACTGGAATGACAGCAGCTTTGTAGCTCACAGTTTATCTGGTTTCTTGTTTTTATTTTACGGCTATGCCTTCACATTGTGTTGCAGGCTTAGATAAACAGCAGGCCATGAAAGACCACATCACATGCTTCAGCTCCAACTGCTATAAGCCTCCTCGTGCGCGCCTCGTGCGCTTTTATGCAGGAGGAGCGCACAAGGAGAGGAAGGATTAGTGGATTTACGCACAGCTTTGACCTATTTCTGTGATCGCATGCTGACGCTCGCCGGTCCGGCCACATCCCCTCTATCATTATCACCAGCTGATTAAAAATCCCACTGCTCATCTTTCACGGTCCTCGCCCAGGTGCTTCTCATCACACCATCACCAGCAGTGCGTGTACTTGGCGGCTGTTTGCCAGTCATGCACTGTTGGTCCATAGTATTGTCATCTGTCCTGTTAGTCTGCCATTATTTTCAGCACTCTCACGACGTGTTAGTCACTCCATGTTCGCCATGGTTCTCGTGCGTCCTTGAAGCAATATTGGCTCTGGGGCACACCTGTAGCTAACACATCTCCTCTCATTCGTTCTCTGGGCGATGCCGGCCCCCGAACGCCATCAGTAAGTGTGTTTGTGTTTTTTGTACGTCTTCACCTTTTTGGGAATTGTCTGTCTTTCTGTATTAAATGTGCTGTGGTGAACCCTGCACATAAATCCTCGTTATTTCATCCTCCCTCTCCATGCCCTGCGTAAGAGCGCGCGGAGGGTCATGATGAATGGATTTATGCACAGGATTCACCAGATAATACATAATTACATAAAGATAATGCATAATAAACCCGATGCCTGAGCCACAGAGATTACATTGCTATGATTTTATTGAAAAATTGGGTTTAAATAAATTATATTTATGAACAAATAATTTATTGCAATATCTGTAACAAAAGCATAACACTTGGTGTTCCCCTGCTGGAATCATCCTCGATGTTCTCTACCGCTTCCATCCTGTGTGTACAATGGGCAGCCAAGCACTGTGTTCTGTTGACGTTACAACATGGCTGGGGGTTTTTCCAGCCACTGACGCAATTGGTGATGTGGCGCTCATGAAAACGTCAGATATTTGTGTGAAAAAAAGCCTGTTTGACTTAGAACTGCACAGACCAACCTATTTCGTCATATTGTATTATGTGTTGAAAAATTAGGTGAAGTCAAAAACATGTCATCAGACCTTTAAGGTCAGTGTTCATGACTCCACTATAAGAAAGTGACTGGGCAAAAATGGCCTGTATGGCAGAGTTTCAAGACAAAAACCACTGCTGAGCAAAAAGAACATAAAGGTTCATCTAAGTTGTGCCAGAAAACATCTTGATGATCCCCAAGACTTTCGGGACTCCAAAGACTGATGAGACAAAAGTTGAACTTTCTGGAAGGTGTGTGTCCCATTACATCCGGCGTAAAAGTAACACAGCATTTCAGAAAAGGATCATCATACCAGCAGTAAAATAGGTGGTGGTAGTGTGATGGTGTGGGGCTGTTTTGCTGCTTCAGGACCTGGAAGACTTGTTGTGGTAAATGGAACCATGAATTCTGCTGTCTACCAAAAAATCCTGAAGAAGAATGTCCGGCCATCTGTCCGTGACCTCAAGCTGAGATGCACTTGGGTTCTGCAGCAGGACAATGATTCAAAACAATTTGGGGTGGCCTAGTCAAAGTCCCGACCTGAATCCGATTGAGATGCTGTGGCATGACCTTAAAAAGGCGGTTCATGCTTGAAAACCCGCCAATGTGGCTGAATTACAATAATTCTGCAAAGATGAGTGGCCCAAAATTCCTCCACAGCGCTGTAAAAGACTCATTGCCAGTTATTACAAACGCTTGATTGCAGTTGTTGCTGCTAAGGGTGGCCCAACCAATTATTAGGTTTAGGGGCAATCACTTATTCACACAGGGCCATGTAGGTTTGGATTTTTTTTTACCCTTAATAATACACATCTTCATTTAAAAACTGCATTTTGTGTTTACTTGTGCAATCTTTGTCTAATATTTAAATTTGTTTGATGATCAGAAACATTTAAGTGTAACAAACATACAAAAAAATGAAAAATCGGGAAGGGGGAAAACACTTTTTCATACCATTGTATTCATATTCTGCAGGGTCACTTAACAAACTGTAATGCTGTTTGTACCATCTAGCTGTAATGCTCCTGCACTGTGTGTATATCTGTGTACATATGTATATTCATTTACTGCTTTTGGCTAAGCAGTTCCTATTATTGTATTAACTATTCCTCTGAGTGCTACTACCCCTGTGCTGCTGTAATCCTGGAATTTCCCCATTGTGGGACTAATAAGGGCTTATCTTATTTCTTACCTTACCTTATACCTCTCTGAGTGACGTTATTGATATGCCTGATTATCTTGCCTCCCATTGTTCGACTGTCAAAAACCTTGGTGTGTTTTTAGATCGTTCTTTTAAATTGGAAAAGCAAGTGAACACAGTTGTTCAGTCAAGCTTTTATCAGTAATGTCAGATTGCCAAGGCCAAATTTTATTTGCCCCACAAAGAGCTGGGAAAACTTATTCATGCTTTTATCACCACTAGACGACTGCAACTCACTTTACTTTGATTTGGAAAAATCCACTATCTGACATAACGTTCGGCTCAGGAGACGCACACACACAGGCTCAGAGTAGTTCAAACTGTTTATTAACAACAGGGATGTTTGGGTGCGTGTCTGCGGAAAGTTAATGTGTTGGTGGTGGCGTCTGCTTCGGACCCAGAGGCAGGAGACCGTTCAGCCGGCAACCCTATGGGAGAAATCAGACAGGGTGATGAGCACACACCAACACGGGAGGAGAATAGGCGAGGGAGAGAAGCTTACTTGTTTGGGCAGATGACTGGCGCTTCAAGGATGGAAGCCCGGGAGACAGCCACCTGCAGGGCTCGGTGCAGCAGCGAGGAGAGACGAGGGACGGGATTGTCCGCCGCCGAGGAATCCACCTGTGCACAGGGGAGCAGACTGGAGAGATGAGGTAAGTGAACTTCTTACCGGAGATGAGGATGCTGAAGAGAATGTGGTAGAAGTCCATACAAAGGAAATGAAGTCTACGGCTTCAGGCCGACGCTCAGGGCGAGGCGGCTTTTATCCTTCGCCGCTGACGAGTAGCAGGTGCGTGAGCAGGTGGCGCCGCTGATGAATGGCGCGGCGTGACAGTACTCCCCCCTCTAGCAGCGCCTCCTGGCGATGGCTTATCCGGGTGCGCTCGGTGGAAGTCCGCGATGAGCGATGGGTCCAACACAAACGACGGGGGCACCCACTGTCGATGCTCGGGCCCATAGCCCTCCCAGTCCACCAAGTATTGCAACCCACGACCCCGGCGCCGGGAGTCCAGGATGGAGGAGGCGGACCAGGCCGGATGGCCACCAATCATCCGGGGCGCGGGTTGCGCTGCAGGAGGAGGGCAAAGGGGGTCAGTAACCGCCAGTTTCACCTTCGACACGTGGAAAGTAGGATGAATGCGGAGGGAGGGGGGAATAGCCACGCGCACAGCCACCGGGTTGATGATCCGGGTGATGGGGTAGGGACCCATGAAGCGCTGTGCCAGCTTTCTCCTCTCGCCTTTTAGAGTGACGTCCTGGGTGGAAATGTAAACAAGCTGCCCAACTCTGTACGCCGGGGCAGGTCTCCTACGCCGGTCCGCCACAGTCCTGTTGCGCTCCGCTGTGCGCAATAGCGCATGGCGCGCGGCAGCCCAGGTGGAGCGGAACTGCCTGAGATGGGCCCTAACTGACGGGACAGTTACCTCACTCTCCTGCTCCGGAAACAGCGGGGGGTCGTAACCCAGGGACGCTTTGAAGGGGGACATCCCTGTAGCAGAAGAGCGAGCGGTGTTGTGGGCATATTCAACCCAGGCAAGATGGTTGCTCCAGGACGCGGGTTTGGATCTGGACACACAGCGGAGCGCAGCCTCCAGCTCCTGGTTGGTCCTCTCACACTGCCCGTTGGATTGGGGGTGATGGCCGGAGGAGAGGCTCACCTTGGCTCCGATGGCGTTGCAGAAAGACCTCCAAACCTCAGATGAAAACTGGGGGCCCCGGTCCGAGACCACGTCCACCGGAATCCCATGCAGCCTGACCACGTGTTGGACGAGGAGGTCCGCCGTCTCCAGGGCAGTAGGGAGGCCTCGCAGGGGGACGAAGTGCACGGCCTTGGAGAAGCGGTCCACGATGGTCAGGACGGTGTCATAGGAGTTGGAGATGGGGAGTCCGGTGACGAAATCCAGAGCGATGTGCGACCAGGGCCTGCCAGGGACGGGCAGGGGCTGGAGCAGACCCGCTGGAGGGGCATTTCCCGACTTGCAGGTGGCACAGATTGGGCAAGCCCGGGCGTAGCGGGCTGCATCCCTCCGCAGGCCTGGCCACCAAAAGGACCGTTGGAGGAGATCTATCATCCGGGAGGTGCCAGGGTGACAGGTGAGCTTGGAGGTGTGGAGCCAGTGGATGACCTCTCCTCGGACCGCGGATGGCACGAACAGCCTCCCCTCCGGTCCGCCGCCAGGGTCAGGTTCCACCTCCTGCGCCTTCCGGATCTTGCTCTCAATGTCCCACGAGATGGCTCCCACGACGCACGACCTGGGCAGGATGGAGTGGGGCGCCTCCTCCGACTCCACGGGGGCGAACTGCCTGGAGAGGGCGTCAGGCAGGACGTTCTTAGAGCCAGGCCTGAAGGTGATGGAAAATTGGAACCTGGCGAAGAACAGGGACCAGCGCGCCTGGCGGGCGTTCAGGCGCTTGGCAGATCGTAAGTATTCCAAGTTCTTGTGGTCCGTGAGAACCACAAACGGCAGGCTTGCCCCCTCCAACCAGTGGCGCCACTCCTGCAGGGCGAGCTTGATGGCCAAGAGCTCTCTGTCCCCCACATCGTAGTTTCTCTCCGCCGGGGACAAGCGCCGGGAGAAGAAGGCGCACGGTCGCTTGGCGCCACCGTCCGGTGACCGCTGGGACAGCACTGCTCCCACTCCCGTGTCCGAGGCGTCTACCTCTACAATGCACTGCAGCGCGGGGTCGACCTGGCGAAGGACCCGGGAGGAGGAGAATTCCGCCTTCAGCGCCTCAAAGGCGGCAGCGACCTCTTCGGTCCACCGGAACGGGACCTTCGGGGACGTGAGGCGGGTCAGTGGTCCCACGATGGCACTGAAGTTGGGGACAAAGCGGCGGTAGAAATTGGCGAAGCCAACAAATTGCTGCACCTGTTTCCGAGATGCAGGTGTGGGCCATTCCACCACCGCCTTTACCTTCTCTGGGTCGGGGAGCACCTTATCGTGGGCGATGATAAACCCCAGGAAGGATGTACTCCTGGCGTAAAATTCACACTTTTCCGCCTTAACGTACAGACGATTCTCCAGCAGCCTTTGGAGGACCCGCCCCACGTGGACCTGGTGCTCATCCCTGGACTTGGAGAAGATGAGAATATCGTCCAGGTAGACGAACACGAAAAGGCCAATGAAGTCCCGGAGGACGTCATTAATGAGGCGCTGGAAGACTGCAGGAGCGTTGGTCAACCCGAACGGCATCACCAGATATTCAAAGTGGCCGTTCGGGGTACGGAAGGCCGTTTTCCACTCATCTCCCTCCCGGATCCGGACGAGGTGGTAAGCGCTGCGTAGGTCCAGCTTGGTGAACCAGGTCGCCCCCTGGAGGGAGTGGAAAGCAGTGTCCATGAGAGGCAGGGTGTAACGGTCCCTCTCCGTGATATTGTTGAGGGCCCGGTAGTCGATACAAGGGCGGAGGGACCCATCCTTTTTCCCCACGAAGAAGAACCCTGCCCCCACGGGTGACGATGATGGGCGGATAATCCCAGCACTTAATGATTCCTTCAGGTAGGCGTTCATCGTCTCCTTCTCCGGCGCAGACAGGCTGTAAAGGCGACCAGAAGGTAAGGGAGCCCCCTGGCGGAGGTTGATGGCGCAGTCATAGGGCCGATGAGGGGGAAGAGACATAGCTTTCGCTTTGCTGAACACTATACCCAGGTCATGAAATTCTGGGGGCACCAGAGACAGGTCCGGGGGTGCAGCGTCCGTAGCAGGGGGAGGAGCGGACGGAGAGCAGGCAGCGGACTGAAGGCAGGTGCCCATACAGAACGTACTCCATGCCGAGATCCCAGCTGATTTCCAATCCAGGACCGGATTGTGAAGGCGGAGCCAGGGATACCCCAGGATGACGGGCGACACAGAGTTGGGAAGGACGTAAAAGGTCATTTCCTCCCGGTGGTTTCCTGAGATGATGACCGGTAGGGGAACAGTTTGATGTGTCACTCTCCCGAGGGTGGCACGGGAGAGGTGGATTAGGGAGATGGGAGTGTTGAGTGCCTGGCAGCGGATGCCCAATCGGGTTGCCAGGCTTTGTGAAATGAAGCTGCCTTCTGCGCCCGAATCCACCAGTGCGTGGGTGAGGTGCCCAGTAGGGTTATGGCAGAAACGGATGGGCAGCTTCAATTGAGTAAGTGATCCTAACCGATTGACATCCGCGAGGCTTCCAACAGTGACTCGCGGACCCCACCGACTGGCTTTCCGTGGACAACGCTCCACGGTGTGTTGGTCGCCTCCGCAATACATGCAGAGGCCCGACTCACGGCGGCGTTGTTTCTCCACAGGGGAAAGTTTAGTCCAGCCCGTCACCATCGGCTCCGACTCCTCGGGGCGCGATGCTGGCGGCGCCGCCAGGGGGCGAGCTTGGAACAGGTGCGGCGAGGCTCCACGAGGGCGAGAAGAAGAAGACCTCCGCCCCGAGGAGCGCTCGCGCAGCCTGTTATCCAAACTTATCGCTAAGGATGTCAGCTCCGCTAGCGTCCCAGGGATATCCCGACCAGCCAGTTCATCCCTCAGATCACTATTGAGGCTGCGGAGGAACAGGCCACAGAGGGAGCGTTCCTCCCAGCCCAATTCCTCCGCCGCTACCCGGAAGTCGACCGAGTGGTCCGCTGCCGACCGGCTTCCCTGCTGGAGAGCGAGAAGCCGATCGACCTGGACCGTTTCGGTTTGTGAGTGGTCAAAGACCTCCAGAAAGCGCCTCACGAATTGGTCATAGGTGAGGGTGGCATAACTGGGCCTCGCCATTACGGCGTAGGTCCAGGTTAACGCACGCCCCTCCAGAAGATTCCCTATGTAACCAATTCGGCTGTGATCCGAGGGAAAATCTCCGGGCACACGGTGGAACACGGACTCACACTGCATAATAAACCCCCGCGCTCCGCCGAGCTTACCGCTAAAGCGGGCGGGGGTCGGAATCGGCGTGAGCCGAACCGGTGCCACTGGAGCCGGCTGGACGGCCGCTGGAACAGCAGGAGCCGCGCCACCCTGGTGAGTCGGGAGGAACGGCTGTTGGGGGTCCAAGCGGTTCAATCGGTTAGTCAGTTCTAATAATTGATTAAGAACCACCTGTTGCTGATAAACAATCTGATCCACCCGAGCCTCGAGGATGGTAAACCGGTGTGCGAGCCCGCCGTCCGCCAAGCCGCTCTGCTGAAGCCGTACTGACATAACGTTCGGCTCAGGAGACGCACACACACAGGCTCAGAGTAGTTCAAACTGTTTATTAACAACAGGGATGTTTGGGTGCGTGTCTGCGGAAAGTTAATGTGTTGGTGGTGGCGTCTGCTTCGGACCCAGAGGCAGGAGACCGTTCAGCCGGCAACCCTATGGGAGAAATCAGACAGGGTGATGAGCACACACCAACACGGGAGGAGAATAGGCGAGGGAGAGAAGCTTACTTGTTTGGGCAGATGACTGGCGCTTCAAGGATGGAAGCCCGGGAGACAGCCACCTGCAGGGCTCGGTGCAGCAGCGAGGAGAGACGAGGGACGGGATTGTCCGCCGCCGAGGAATCCACCTGTGCACAGGGGAGCAGACTGGAGAGATGAGGTAAGTGAACTTCTTACCGGAGATGAGGATGCTGAAGAGAATGTGGTAGAAGTCCATACAAAGGAAATGAAGTCTACGGCTTCAGGCCGACGCTCAGGGCGAGGCGGCTTTTATCCTTCGCCGCTGACGAGTAGCAGGTGCGTGAGCAGGTGGCGCCGCTGATGAATGGCGCGGCGTGACACTATCCACCGTTTGCCGTTTGTCCAGAATGCCGCAGCACGCTTTTTAACAGGCACTAGAAAGTATGATCACATCCCTCCAGTTCTGGCAGGTCTTCACTGGCTCCCAGTCCATTTTCATATTGATTTTAAAACTCTCTTATTTATTTTTAAAGTTTTGAATGGCTTGGCACCTTTTCATCTAACCGAGCTTCTGGATTTTTATTCTCCTGCTCGAGCATTAAAGTCATCCGACCAGCTGTTTTTAGTGCAGCCTAAAAGAAATTAAAACAGAGAGGGGATAGGGCCTTTGCAGTGGCAGCCCCTAGATTATGGGACAACCTGCCACTCCATATACGCACCCCAGAATCCTTACAGTCTTTTAAATCACAACTTAAAGCCCATCTTTTTTTATCTGGCTTTTAATTCAAGTTCAGTTTGAGTCCTACAGGTCATGTTATGTAGTGGTCCCTGTGTTTTTTTTAGCTTGTCTTATTTAATTTCATTTAATTTTATTTGTTACATATGTATTTCATTGTATGTTTTATTATTTTATGATGTGTAAAGCACTTTGCCCAACCTTGTTGTTGTTTTTAAATGTACTATATAAAAAAAGTTGACACTGACATTCAGTTCTGCTTTTTTCCCCACCAAAGTAAAACATTCTCCCTTGTTCCCAAATTGTAGCAAAAGGCTTCGGGGTCCAGACGGAGGATTCTTGGGGTCCAGATCCGGACCGGAGTATACCAGTGAGTGACCCCTGATCTAGACAATAACCCAAGTTTTTTTATGTTATTGTTGAGAGGGGAGAGATTTTTTTCCTCATAATGATAATAATAATAATAATACATTTTATATATAGCCACCTGACAAGATACCCAAGGTTACTTTATAATGTGAACACACAACAGACAGGGGAGCAATAAAAACAGTAAGACCAACAATGGTTGAAATAAAAAAAAAAACTCCCTCAGCCTCTTTGTTGCTGAGATGTAGTTTATATGGAATTTTGACCTTGACCTTTGACCTTGCAATCCCAAAAGCATATTGACAGTTTAGGGTCACTGGGTGAACCTCTCAACAAAGATTGGTAAGCCTATAGTCTATAGTAATAGGGTACAGGGAATGCTAACCTTGACCTTTGACCTTACACTCATAGTGACAGGTCAGGGTCTCAGGGTGAACCTGTGTACCAGGCTTGGTGACCCTAGCTTTCTTTGTTGTAATGGCAATTTGACTTTGACCTTTGACTCTGCAATCCCAAAACCATAGTCAGAGGTCAGGGTAGAAGGTGTCCAAGATTTGCCTTAGATAAAATAATATTGATATGAAAAGGCTGCATCATTTCTTTCTGTAGTTATCATGTTTAGTGGAGTGGTGGCCTAGTGGTAGAGCATCCACCCCACAGGTGGGAGGTTGTGGGTTCACGCCCTGGCTGGGTCATACCAAACACCATATAAAAATGGTACTTTCTGTCTTCTAGCTTGGTGCTCAGCATAACAGAACAGGGAAAGGAAAGTTAACGCAAAGAGATACCAGAGGACTAACCCCCCCCCCCCCCCACACACACACACACTGTAGCTTTCACTACTTACAATAGCTACGTGGCCTAGGGTCAGTGAAACAGAGATAGGCACTGTCCCATACACCACATGGTGTCCCATAGGCTGTGGAAGGGATTAACTAACTTAAGTTATCACCTTTACAAGATTTAGGGAAAAACTGACCTCAGACCTAAAGGTTAGAGGTCACCCAAATTCAAACTTGTCCAAGATTTTTTCATAGATACACATCAATTTGAAAAGCATACACATTTCTTTCTCTAGTTATCTCGTTCACAAGGTAGGTGTTGATGACACTGCTGCCGCCCATCCGCCTGATGACAATACCCCTTCAACACAAAAACTGATAAATACAGTATCTCACAAAAGTGAGTACAACCCTCACATTTTTGTAAATATTTTATTATATCTTTTCATGGGACAACACTGAAGATATGACACTTTGATGCAATGTAGTCAGTGTACAGCTTGTATAACAGTGTAAGTTTGCTGTCCCCTCAAAATAACTCAGCACACAACCATTAATGTCTAAACCGCTGGCAACAAAAGTGAGTACACCCCTAGTGAAAATGTCCAAATTGTGCCCAAAGTGTCAATATTTTGTGTGGCCACCATTATTTTCCAGCACTGCCTTAACTGTCTTGGGCATGGAGTTCACTAGAACTTCACAGGATGCCACTGGAATCCTCTTCCACTCCTCCATAACGACGTCATGGTGTTAGAGACCTTGTGCTCCTCCACCTTCCATTTGAGAATGCCCCACAGATGCTCAATAGGGTTTAGGTCTGAAGACATGCTTGGCCAGTCCATCACCTTTATCCTCAGTTTCTTTAACAAGGCAATGGTCATCTGGTAGGTGTGTTTGGGGTGGTTATCATGTTGGAATACTGCCCTGTGGCCCTGCGGACCAGTTTCCAATCATGCTCTGCTTCAGTATGTCACAGTACATGTTGGCATCCATGGTTCCCTCAATGAACTGTAGCTCTCCAGTGCCAGCAGCACTCATGCAGCCCCAAACCATGACACTCCCACCACCATGCTTGACTATAGGCAAGACACACTTGTCTTTGTACTCCTCACCTGGTTGCCGCCACACACGCTTGACACCATCTGAATCAAATAAGTTTATCTTGGTCTCAGCAGACCACAGGACATGGTTCCAGTAATACATGTCCTTAGTCTGCTTGTCTTCAGCAAACTGTTTGTGGGCTTTCTTGTGCATCATCTTTAAAAGGGCCTTCCTTCTGGGATGACAGCCACGCAGACCAATTTGATGCAGTGTGCGGCATATGGTCTGAGCACTGACAGGCTGAACCCCCACCCCTTCAACCTCTGCAGCAATGCTGGCAGCACTCATACGTCTATTTTCAAAAGACAACCTCTCGATATGACGCTGAGCACATGCACTCAACTTCTTTGGTCGACCATGCGAGGCGTGTTCTGAGTGGAACCTTTCCTGTTTAACTGCTGTATGGTCTTGGCTATCGTGCTGCAGCTCAGTTTCAGGGTGTTGGCAATCTTCTTATAGCCTAGGCCATCTTTATGTAGAGCAACAATTGTTTTATTCAGATCCTCTGAGAGTTCTTTGTCATGAGGTGCAATGTTGAACTTCCAGTGACCAGTATGAGAGAGTGTGAGAACGATAACACCAAATTTAACACACCTGCTCCCCATTCACACCTGAGACCTTGTAACACTAACAAATCACATGACGCTGGGGAGGGAAAATGGCTAATTGGGCACAATTTTGATATTTTCACTAAGGGTGTATTCACTTTTGTTGCCAGCAGTTTAGATATTAATGGCTGTGTGTTCAGATATTTTAAGGGGACAGCAAATTTACACTGTTATACAAGCTGTACACTGACTACTTTACATTGTATCAGAGTGTCATATCTTCAGTGCTGTCCTATGAAAAGATATAATAAAATATTTACAAAAATGTGAGGGGTGTACTCACTTTTGTGAGATACTGTAGTTTGTTCATTTGTGAGGAAGAAGATGCAAATACTCTGCTGGTTTACCTTCATTTTATGGTCAAAATATTTTGTGTGATTAAATCATACTGGGTGCTTGCGCAGCAGAAAGCACTGAACCGTGGCCTAAAGGTCAGTGTCAGCCCCCCCCCCCCCCACACACACACACATGCACACACACACAAGGCCGACAGCCAGGACATCCACCCCGGACAGACCCACTTTGTTTCAGCTCTGTACCCACAAAAAGAAGCACTGTTGTGAAACTGCACCGTCTTAAAAGGCCATTTTGAATTTTTTTCCTGAAATTTGTTACTTTTATGTGAAAGCATAACCTCATTTGCTATTTGATGTAATTCTGACCTGCTTTTGAGTTGCTGAGATTTTGTAGAGAATGAACATTTAAAAAGTGAAACTGGTCATTTTATGGGACAATTTATGACATCTGATTAAACATTCATAAAAGTTAGATATATCTTCAACCAGTAGTTGTGAAGATGGTTTTTAGCCTTTGAAGGGCAGCGTCAAGGCAGGTAAAAAAAAGTCAACCTTACATTCTTTGATGGCTTGCGGAGAACATCGCCGACACCTCCTCCATTCCTCAGACCGTGATTCAGTACGGTAACAATACACATCAACAGGGTGTCACAGGCCCGCTCGGAGTCAGGCTCCTCTGAAACACACAAACACTGTCATCCGTCACTGAATCAAATTTACTTTCAAGGAAATATTCTATTCCTGGCCAGGGTGAGCTCTGTTCTAACCTGGTTCTGTGTCTATATCATATTTAAGACTGTTCACATTTTATGCAAGTCCTACAGCGATTATAGACAGTTTCCTGGTTTTAAACGACACATGTTAGGACCTTTGTTCCACATGTAGACCCAGTTCCTGAAGGTGTTAATGAAATATCTGTGACATACTTTGGTCAAAATATCTCAGGGTTTAAATAACATAAGATAAGATAAGATAAGATAAGATAAGATAAGCCTTTATTAGTCCCACAACGGGGAAATTCCAGGATTGCAACAGCACAGGGATAGCAACACTCAGAGCAACAATCAGAAGGCAAGAAAAAAAAAAAAAAAAAAAAAAAAAAAAAAAAAAAACAAGCAAGCAAGAGCAGCTAATATACATATGTACGTATTACTATAAAATATATATATATACACACACACACAGACACACAGTGCAGAGCATTGTAGCTGGATGGAATAAATATATGAATATATGAACACACAGTGCAGAGCATTGTAGCTAGATGGAATAAATATGTAAATATATAAACACCCACAGTACGGAGCATTGCAGCTAGGTGGAATAAATATGCAAGTATATAAACACACACAGTGCGGAGCAATGTAGCTAGATGGAATAATATGTAGATATATAAATATATAAACACACCCAGTGCTGAGCATTGTAGCTAGATGGAATAAATATGTAAATATATAAACACACACAGTGCAGAGCATTGTGTGTGTTTATATATTACAGAGCAACATTCAGATTAAACACCTTTCTGTTTCAGTGCATGTTTCTTTGGACCTGGTTTAATAATTCATTGGTGCCTGGCGGTAAAGAAAACTGCAGAAACATAATATAGTACTGTGCAAAATATTTAGGAGATCTATGATTTTTTTTAAAACTATTTTCTAGGAAAATGGGAAATACAGGGAGTGATTTATTGAAACATGCAAACATGAAGTGAAATGCAGTGTACAAGGCAAAACCAGGTAGGTTTTCTTGTCATTTCTTTAAATAGTCTTCAGGAATAGCTCTGTAGGCTTCTTTGGATGTTCGATGACTTTTGTTCCATTCTTTGTCAAGATGATCCCACTCTTTAACTTTGGATTCTTCACTACAGTAAACCTGCTGTAACTGATTTTCAGCCCAGCTCTTGTATAACATGTCATACTTCAGCATTTTTCCGTTTCCCTTCCTGAGGAATGACTTCTTGACCCTTCCACTGAGACCGTCCTGATGAGGCTCAGTGGGAGGCCAATGGTAGATGGATCAGCTGAAGGTCCAGGTGCACCTCTCAGGTCCTGTATCAGGTCTTTACTTGTTTTTTTTTCCTGTTTCTAAAGGGCATACATTTCAGATAAATGCTATAGGTGGTTTCTTAGGCCTGACAGTTCTTCTGTGCTCCACTTGTCCAATTTCATAAAACAATCATAGAAACTGGACAATGTTTAGTCTAGTCTACAAGAAGCAGACTAACTTGAGTTGAGTGCAATATCCCCTGCCTCTGTTTTCTTTGAACATTCCAATATGCTACTTGTCACATCGTCACACTACTGAAGAAGAGCAGTTTTCAACTTTTCCATATGATTATGGGGGCAGAATTAAATTATGATAAACCTGTCATACATATACGACAAAAATAGTTTTATACAACCGAACCCATAGTTGTAGGTCAGGATACCAAAGTGAACCCGTGTAGCAAGTTTGGTGACCATAGCTTTACTCATTCTATTATAATAGGACATAGGGAAAGCTAACCTTGATCTGTGAACTTTTGACCCCAAAACCTTCAGTCACAGTTCAGGATCTCAGGCTAAACCTGTGCACCAAGCCTGGTGACCCTAGCTTTACTAGGAATGGTACAAATGGAATAAATGTTAACCTTGGCCAAGATTTGTCTTAGATGCAACTATGGTATCAATTTGAAAAACCTACCTATATAATTTCTTTCAGTAGATTTAGGGGAAAACTAACCTCTAACTTTGACCTCAAGCTGTATAATTCCTGAAAAAAATCATCTGATCAGAGTCAAATTGCAATATGCACATCATCAGTGTATGTCAATCCCTGACATCAAGTTTGAAAACACTAGGAACAAAACTGTAGGAGAAGTTGATTTCACAAGACATTTAGGGGGCGTGTCCACCAAACACGTTTTTTTCCACTGTGGGTTACTATTTTCTATTTATTCTCTATGTAGCCCAGCACTCACAGTGCTGAGCGCCCTCGGCGCTGAAACGCTCTTGGCTGTGACTGTTTTTTGTCATGGCGCTCAAGGTGCTCAGGGCTGAAAAAAGTTCAACTTTTCACACTACAGCTGCGCTCGTCAATGTCAGACCTTTCTAAGCAGCCAATCAGAATTAAGGAAGGGCGGGACATAGGATGGTGGTACAGGAAGACGATAACGTAGGATGACGGGGGAAAGGCTGAACTTTGCTGCATCAAACAACCTGGTACTTTTTGATATGACACTAAAAGGATATCATGATCAAAATTTGAAAGCAACCACTTGGAGGAACGTGTCCGGATCTGTCGGTGTGTCAGGTGGGCGTTTCTGCCTTTGTCATGGTCATATTTCTTACAGGTCTGTTTCAGTAGATAATATGGATACTATGTGAATTTGTAGTTGATAACTGCAAAAAAAATGGAAATACCTCCAATGTGAAATATCATCATTTACCGACAGTCATTTATGAGTATAGAAAACTGTGTTAAGCATATCTCAACGTGAGTTTTACGAAAACAGATGTAAAAATAAACGAAATTTTGACCATAGACTACTCACCTCAGAAGGGCTTTCTATAATTAGTCTGCATCTGAGAAACTGACAGGCCAATCTTCTTCAAAACCAGTTCAAACTTACTCTTGGTCAATCTAAAATACTCCTTGAACCGGGCACCGTCAAGGCTCAACTCTGGTACAAGTTCGGTGTCCGGTTCTCCTGTACAAGTCTGGTTGATGTCTGTACCCAAACTCCTGTTTTCTTTTCTGTGTCATCATCTTTAAGGCTCAGTTCAGCTGTCAGAAATTTGGGGGTGATTTTTGACAGCCATTTAAACTTTGATAAACAGATTGACAATGTAGTCAAGATGAGCTTTTATCAATTATGTTTGTTATCCAAAGCCAAACCTTTCCTGAGCCATCATGATCTTGAGATAGCCATCCATGCTTTAATCACATCTCGACTTGATTACTGCAATGCACTTTATGTTGGCATCTCTCAGTCTTCTCTCGGCCGCCTTCAACTTGTGCAAAATGCAGCGGCCCGTCTTTTGACCAACACACCTAGGCGAGAGCACATTACTCTGATCCTTTTTTCACTTCTTTGGCTTCCAGTCCATTTTAGAATTAATTTTAAACTTTTGCTTTTTGTTTTTAAAGCTCTTAATGGCCTTGCTCCAGTTTATATGTCTGAGACTTTGACTGTCCGTGACCAAGGCAGGGCTTTGAGGTCATCCAATCAGCTTTTGCTGGATGTGCCTAGGTCAAGGTATAAACATTGGGGTGACCGAGCCTTTTCTGTTGTTGCCCCCAGGCTCTGGAATAATCTCCCCCTGCCCTACGTGCTATCTCTGACCTGGCCCTTTTTTTTTTTCCCACAATATTTTTATTGAACCTTTTTTACAAACATAACACAAACAATCAAACACTAACACTAAAGTAATAAAAAAAAATGTACTAAAACACACCAACAACCACTAACAGGAACAGGTCTTCAACAATGCTCCTCTGTTTAGTCTAGGCAATCCATTACATAAGTATACATATTATACATTCACCAGTTTGGAATTTATAAGGTCCACACACATCATTCACCTTCTTCTTCAAAAGTTATGTTTAAATTCTTTACATAATCAATAAAAGGTCTCCATATATTCTCAAACACAGTTTCCTTTGATTTCAGTATGTATGTTATTCTTTCTAGTGGAAGGTTTGTTAACATCTGTCTTAACCACTGAGTCACATCTGGTCTATGAGTCTTTTTCCACAATAGTGCAATACATTTTTTGGCGTTAAGCAAACTGAGGTCTATGAATGCTCTTTCACTTTTATTAAAGTTGTGCTTTTCTGGATGCAGACCCAACAAAAACAATTTAGGATTCAATATGATTTGTTTTGAAATTATTTTTTCAATTGTTCCCCTCACCTCTTCCCAAAACATTCTAATTTTCCTACATTCCCATAAACAATGAAATAAGGTTCCTTTACTTTCCATACATTTTGTGCATGTATCTGGTATGTTTTTGTTATATCTATTTAATTCCACCGGTGTAACATACATCTGCATTAACCATTTAAAATGTATCAATTTTAGACATACATTTATTGATTTGGTTTGAGCTTCTGTACAAGCCAATTCCCACTGTTCCTCTGAGATTTCAGTTTGCAGGTCTTCTTTCCAATAATTCAGTCTTTTCTGTGAGTTTTCACTTGAAGATAATGTCAATGAGTTATAAAACTCTGAAATAATACCCTTTCTCTTACTATCTTTCGTCAAGATTTTTTCCAAGGATGAATAAATAGGTCGAGTGAGAGCATTGTTTTGATTTGATCGAATAAAGTTCCTAATCTGAAGATATTTAAAAAAATGTGTTCTATTAAGATTAAATTTGATCCTCAGCTCTTCAAAAGACATTATGTTGACCTGGCCCTTTTTAAATCGGGACTTAAGACATATTTGTTTAGGATGGCTTTTAATACCCAGTAGTGGTGATATTTGTCTTGCCATTTGTTTTTATTTTATTCTCATTTTTAGATATTTATTTATTTATTTATTTTGTTATTTGTTTTTAATGCTCTGTGTGTTTTTAATGCTGTTTATTTTCTGTACAGCACTTTGGTCACCTACAGGTTGTTTTAAAGGGCTATATAAATAAAGTACATTACATTACATTACATCATATTTTGCATCCAGAGCTGCTGCCAATGTCAGAATACGTTTCCTGTCCATCGTTATTTAGACACTGCTATTAAAAAATATGTAGAAAGTCTGACCATGGGAAAAGCAGAAGTGCTGAGTCCTGAGTGAAAAGCTGTTGCTAGGATACAAGGCACAGACTTTTTTTTTCCAGAGCAGAGTGCACAAGCGTTGTAAAAAAGAGGTTCATGGCAATTGGGCAACAAAAGACGTGTTTGGTGGACACGCAGCCTTACTGTATCATGGGGGACATGCTTGGAGAACATACCCCACCCTTTAAGTTGTGTTTTCTCACATTCAACATCATTCCTCAGTTATTTTGGTAGACTTAATGTCTTCTTTATTTTGAACCTCGTTATCATTTCTGGGTAAACTCTTGTTTTGGTAGTGCGCTTTGTTTTCGTCCGGTCTACCGTAGTTCCATTTCCTGTTTCAGTTTTGATTCCCAAACTTTATCCCTTAGTCCTTAATTAGTCACGGCTGTTCCTTATTTTCTAATTATTTGGCTCTCCTCTTATTTTTGCTGCTTTCCATTCCTCCCTGCAGCATCCTTGTCTAAGACTCTCTCCCAGCCACTACATCTGGACATTACCTCATGAGCTGTGAGTTATTTGCCGTTACAGCTCATTCTGTGTTTTCAGCCCATGCGCTGCATTCATTTGTTAATAAATTGTGAATAAGAATTGCCCTGTACATGAGTCCACTTATATGCCTCGGAGGGAAAACTCTGACAGAAGGATGCTGCCAGCAAAGGACTCAGCAGGTGAAACCGGCGAGAAGAGGAAGAGGTGGAGAACGGAGCAATTTTGCGTTGTAATCCAAGTCCTGGACTATGCAGCCGCTGCATGAAGCTGCCACTATCTGGAGGATGCTGTGGGTTTTTGGGAGGCAGCTGCTACATTGATGGAGGTGAACCCAGATAAACACACTCATCCCTGGGTGCAGAAATTCCCTATCCCCACCAATGGCCACCAACCATCACCTGCTTGCCAGAGCCAGCCGACTGCCCGCTGGTACTCTCTCCTGCAGAGCGGAGGGCGTTCCTTGGCAATCGGTTGGCGTACGGGGGGCCTGGGTGGAAAGAAGGTTCCAGAAAGCGGTGCCCTCGAGTTCCAATGACTCAGTCGCTCCACGCCTGTCTTCCCAGCCGCCAATCCAAGCATGTCCCCAGCTGTAACTTTGAGGAACTCTGCCCATGCTCCAGCTCTCCTGTCTTCGCTGCAGGACGTCTTCTCTCCAGCTCCGCTGTCTGTGCTCCAGATGATTCATGCTTCGCCACCTGAGAGCTAGGTGATCCATCCTTCCCGGTCCTCCCTCCCTCACTCCAGCTCTCCCGTCCTCACTGCAGGCCGCCCACACACCAGTTCAACTGTCCTTGCCCCTGGAGATCCACACTTCACTGCCTGCATTCTGGGAGGCAAATGACCCATCGCCTTTGCCGCAGAGGGTTCACACTCAACCATCAGCACTTCAGGAGATCAATACCTCTACTTCCACCACCAAGTCACCTCCAGATTGGCCTCCTGGGATCTCCTTATTAACAAATTAATGCAGCCCATGAGCTGCATTCATTTTGTTAATAAATTATGAACAAGAATTGCCCTGTATGTGAGTCTATTTATATACCCCGGAGGGGCAACCCTGATATACTATTATCCAAGGTGAAATAGGACATCAAAAGTCAGGGGCTACAACTCCTGCAAAAATCATCTCATTGGAGTCACATTACAATATGTGCATCATCAGTGTATATCAAACCCTTGTACCAAGTTTCAAAATAATCTGAACAAATCTGTAGGAGGAGTTGGTTTCACAAAAGTGGGACAAATGGATGGATAGATGGACCACCCCATAGCATAATCCCCTTTTGATTTTTGACCTGCGGAGGAAAACAAAACTGTAGGACGAGCTTATTTTACAAAAGTGGGACGGACGGACCGTCCCATGACATAATCTGTGGTCTTTGACTGGTGGGGGATAAAACTGAGTGAAAAAGCAGCAATTATCCAAAGAAAGACTTTGAAAGACATTCAGAAAAACTGGAAAACTAAGGAAAACCACTTTAACAAGAGCACTCTGAGGCGAGTACATGTCCATTTTCCTTAAAGATCCCAATGTGTCACTGAAGGAGGGCAGTTTTCAGCTTTTCCATATAATTACTGGGGCAGAACCAAATTATGATAAGCCGATATTGATGAATATACAACAAATATAGTTGTGTACAGCCCATAGTTGTAGGTCAGGTTGCCAAAGTGAACCTGTGTAGCAAGTTTGGTGACCCTAGAGACCTTTACTCATTCTATAGTAATAAGGCATAGGGAATACTAACCTTGCCCTTTAACCTTTTGACCCCAAAGCTGTAGTCAGAAATCATGGTCTCAGGGTGAACCTTCATACCAAGTTTGGTGACTGTAGCTTTACTTGTTCTATAGTAATAGAGAGCCTCAGTCACACACCCTCTACTTCCGCATATGGACCCTTCAGAAAAAATCTCTACTGAAGTGAATGACAAAAGAGAAATCATCTCTTGATCCCCATCAAATTTTCCCATGAGGTACACATATGTATGATGTTTGTCAATGTAAAAGACAATTTTCCATGTAATTAAAGTTGTCGGTTGTCGCAAGTGGCGCGTGAACATGCAGTGGCCTCCCTTCTCTCTTCGTGTTTTGAGCCATTTAGTGTTGTTTAAAATTACGCCTAAGTGTATAATCATGTGTTTAATGTCCACATATGATGTTGCGCACAAGTTACAGTCACCACAGCCTTCTGGATATAAGGAATATGACCAAACATTACGTCTTAGACCAGAGCATTACAGAGGAACTCCATGGCCTAGGACTTCTCCACCAGACCTCCACACCCCCATACTTGACTGCTGTGTCCCATCCCAAATAGAGACGCTGCAGACGGTGTGAGTGAATCAGAATCAGAATCAGTATCAGAATCAGATTTATTGCCATTGTTCATGTAGTACACAAACCAGGAATTTGTCTCGGTGCAATGCTGCAACATTAAACATGGAGTAGCACTAAAGATAAAAATAAAAAACTATGCATGCAATAAAATGTAGAATATGAGTAATACTAATCTATGCAATTTTAAATATATTAACAAGCAGCAGATATTGTGGAGTTCCACATAGTGCAGTCGGTAGTGTAAAAAGAAAACAGTGATAATTGCCATGAGACCGGTTGAGCTGCTGTACATAGTGCACGAGAGTCTAATAAGTCACTTAGTGTTCAGCAGTCTGATGGCAGAGGGGAAGAAACTGTTCATGTAGCGGGAGGTTTTAGTCTGAATGGACCGAAGTCTTCTACCTGAGGGGAGGGGGGCAAACAGTACGTGTCCAGGGTGTGAAGGGTCGGCTATGATCCGGCCTGCACGCCTCCGGGTCCTGGAGATGTACAGGTCCTGGAGGGATGGGAGCTTGCAGCCGATCACCTTCTCAGCAGCGCGCACGACGCGCTGCAGTCTTAGTCTGTCCCTGGCAGTGGCTCCAGCGTACCACACAGTTATGGAGGTGGTGAGGATGGACTCGATGATGGCCGTGTAGAACTGCACTAACATCTTGGTGGGTAGCTTGAGCTTCCTCAGCTACCGCAGGAAGAACATCCTCTGCTGGGCCTTTTTGATGAGGGAGCTGATGGTCGGCTCCCACTTGAGGTCCCGGGTGATGGTGGTGCCCAGGAAGTGGAAGGAATCTGCAGTGGTGATGGGAGAGTCTGTGAGGGTAAGGGGGGACAGAGGGGTTGCGACTTTTCTGAAGTCCACGATCATCTCCACTGTCTTCAGAGCGTTCAGCTGCAGGTTGTTGTGGCTGCACCAGGACACCAGCTGGGCCACCTCTCTCCTGTAGACGGACTCGTCGCCGTTGGAGATGAGCCCGATGAGGGTGGTGTCATCCGCAAACTTGATCAGCTTGACAGACTGGTGGCTGGAGGTGCAGGAGTTGGTGTATAGGGAGAAGAGTAGGGGGGAAAGTACACAGCCCTGGGGTGATCCGGTGCTGATGCTAACAGAGTCTGAGACAGTCTTTCCCAGCCGCACATGCTGCCTCCGGTCCGTCAGGAAGTCGGTGATCCACCTGCAGAGGGAGTCAGGCATGTTGAGCAGGGACAGCTTGTCCTGGAGCAGAGCGGGGCGGATGGTGTTGAATGCAGAGCTGAAGTCCACAAACAGGATCCTGGCGTAGGTTCCCGGGGAGTCCAGGTGCTGCAGGATGGAGTGGAGGGCCAGGTTGACTGCGTCGTCCACAGACCTGTTGGCTCTGTAGGCAAACTGCAGCGGGTCCAGGAGGGGAGTGGTGATGGTCTTGAGGTGGGGTAGGACCAGGCGCTCAAAGGACTTCATGACTACAGAGGTGAGCGCTACAGGTCTGTAGTCGTTAAGTCCAGTGATCCGTGGCTTCTTGGGGACAGGGATGATGGTAGAGGTTTTGAGGCAGGTCGGCACGTGGCATAACTTCAGGGAGGTGTTAAAAATGTCTGTGAAGACAGGAGTCAGCTCCTCCGCACAGTGTCTCAGGGTGGAGGGAGACACGCCGTCCAGACCGGGGGCCTTGCGCGGGTTCAGTCTGGAGAACTGTCTGTGTACGTCCTGCTCACTGATGGCAGGGGGAGGGGGGAGGAGGGGGGGGCGCCTTTGATGAAGTGGGGACCGTGGAGGCAGTGGCGCTGGGGGGAGAGGGGGAGTTGGACATAGCTGACGAGGTGTCAAAACGGGCATAATGTTGGGACAGTCTTTGACAAAGGGCTTTGTCATCCTGACCTTTAGAAGCCTGAGGCCGATAGTTGGTGACTATCAGTTGGTGAAGACGAAAGAGAGGTAAACGTGGAGGTATCCAAACAAAGCTAGCTGCTAGCCCACACAGATTCCCGATTTCTTCCCTCATTCTGGCCAACGTACGCTTACTAGACAACAAAATAGATCACATAAAGCTCCTGAGAACTACGCAACATGATGCGCAGAACGGCTGTGTTTTTATCTTTACAGAAACGTGGCTAAATGGCAATATCCCGGACTCTGCTACTCAGTTAGCAGGGCAAACATGCTATTGTGCCGATTGGGTGCTCATGGAAGGAGGGAAGATTTGCGTGGGAGGCATGTGTGTTTACATCAATGACGCTTGGTGCCAAAATGCGACTGTTGTACACAAACACTGTTCTCCGTTGGTGGAGTTTATGATCATTAAGTGCCAACCTTTCTACTTACTAAGGGAAATTACATCTATCCTGCTAGTCACTGTGTATGTCCCGCCCACCGCCATCGGCAAGAGGAGTAAAGCACTAAATGAACTCTATCGGGCCATCAGTGAAACAGACTGCATCCAGACGGATTCCTCATCACAGCAGAAGACTTCAACCATGCAGATTTAAAGACCCTCTTACCAAAACTGCACCAACATGTGGACTTTCCAACAAGTGGAGGCAGCTTGCTGGACCTAGTGTACACAACTCACAAGAGACCATACAGAGCCTCGCCACTCCCCCACCTGGGTCTCTCTGATCACATCACCATTTTGCTAAGGCCTGCATATAGAGCCAGAGTGAAAGCCATCAGACCAGCTAAAAAGCAGGTATGTGTGTGGCTAGAGGGGGCCTCTGATGCTCTGAAAGACTGCTTCAGCACTACAGACTGGGACACTTTCAAGCATGCAGCCACTCACAATGGACACACAAATCTAGAGGAGCACACTGAGGTTGTTGGAGCATACATACGAAGCTAAACGCATGAATGATGTCACTCACTGCAAAACCATCACTGTTCGTGCCAACCAGAAGCCATGGATGACAGCAGAGGTCCACAGGCTCCTGAGGGCTTGGGACACAGCCTTCAGGGCTGGCGACACTGCAGGAACAACAGCGAAAGCCAACCTGTCCTGTGGCACCAAGGAGGCAAAATGACAGTACAGCAAGAAACTATCCGGACACTTTAACAACACCAGAGATGCACATTCCCTCTGGCTTAGCATAAAAACCCTCACCAACTACAAATCTCCACCTCAGACCTGTGCAAGTGACACCACACTGTTTAAAAATGATTTCTTTGGCCGCTTTGAAGCACAAAAGAGCACATCGTCACAGAAGACCACTCCCTTCCCAGACGAGCAGGCTATAAGTCTGGATCCGGTTAGCATGAAGAGGACATGCTCCAGGATCAACCCACACAAGGCAGCTGGACCAGACAACATACCAGGCTATGTTCTGAAGGACTGTGCAGAGGAGCTCAAGAAAGTCCTGGCCGACATCTTTAACATCTTCCTGAGCCAAGCCGTTGTCCCCACATGCTTTAAAACTGCTACCATAATACCACTCCCAAAGAAGCCCGTCCCATCCAGCTATAACAATTACCGGCCCATAGCACTGACCTCCATCATAATGAAGTGCTTCGAGTGGCTGGCCATGGAGAACATTAAGTTCATCGTTTATCCCTCCCATGACCCATCAAAGTTTGCATACAGGTCAAACAGATCCACAAAGGATGCCATCACTGCTGCTCTCCATCCAGCCTTCACCCACCTGGACTCAAAGAACTCCTATGTGTAAATGCTGTTCATGGACTTCAGTTCAGCATTCAACGCAATCATCCCCCAGTACCTAATACAAAAACTCAGACACCTGGGACTCAAAACCTCTCTCTGTAACTGGGTGCTGGCTACACAGGGAGGCCACAGAACGTGTGGGTTGGTAGCATCATCTCCAAGACCATCACACTGAGCACAGGGGCCCCACAAGGGTGCATGCTCATCCCGCTGCTCTTCACCCTGCTGACCCATGACTGTGTTCCAGCCTACAGCACCAACCACATCATCGAGTTTGCAGATGACACGATGGTGGTGGGCCTCATCACAAACGATGAAGAGGCCAAATACAGAAATGAGGTGAGCCAACTGGTCCAGTGGTGCAAAGACAATAATCTCTTCCTGAACGTGGGAAAAACCAAGGAGACTGTGGTTGACTTTAGGAGAGGACACACACGGCATCCCCCTCTGATCATCGATGGAGCACGTGTGGAGAGGGTCAAACTCGTCTCTGTTTCCTCTGCAAACTGAGGAGACCACGGGTCTCACCCCTCATCGTGTGCTCATTCTACTGGGGCACCATTGAGAGCATCCTCACCAGCTGCATCACTGTATGGTATGGAAGCTGCACCGCCTCCTGCCGGAAGACACTACAACACACAGTGAAAGCAGCCAGTAAGATCATCAGTGCCCCTCTGCCCCACCTCTCGGACATCTACCTCAACCACCTCACCCGCAGAGCCATCATTTAAGGTCCCATATGCGGAAGTAGAGGGAGCGTGAAATGGGCTCTCTATAGTGCAACACTGACCTTTGACACCAAACCCATAGTCACAGTTCAGGGTCATAGGGTGAATCTGTGTACAAAGTTTGGTGACCCTAGTTTTACTTGTTGTATAGTAATAGGGCATATGGAATGCCAACCACGACCTTTGACCTTTTGACCCCAAACTCATAGTCACCGTTCAGGGTCATGACATGAACATGCGTACCAGGTTTGATAACTCTAACTTTACTCGTTCTATAGTAATAGTGCAAATGGAATGTTAACCTTGATCGATGACCTTTTGACCGAACACCCAGTCAGGTCAGGGTGTAAGTCGTCCAAGATTTATCTTAGATACAACTATTGTATCGATTTGAAAAGCCTACATCATTATGCCTCGGTGAAATGCAGAGGCATACAATAATCACACAACCCATCTGTGTGTGGATCTGTCTGCCTGTCTGTTTCAGCTTCTCTGGTCAAAATTAAGTGGAACTAAAGGCTTGTATCATTGTATGGCCATATTTTCTCAACTTTTAATTTGCTAGAATTTTGAGATAATGCTTTGGTTTTGAAATAAACACAAAAATAGCTCACCTTTACCATCAATGCAGCTGAAATGTCATTGTAATACCTATGCCGGCCCAGAAGAGGTGGCAGTGCGCCTTTATTACAGCCCCACTGAGCACTTCCTGTCAACAATTGATCTCATGGTGAACTTGTAAAATAGTTGTTTCTGCTAACTAAACACATATTCAGGAACTACACCATTTATTCAACACATTGTTTCTTTTCAGACATGTTTTGCTGTTTGTGTTTGAAGACAAAGGACAACGCATATTCTTAAATTGCTGTGTTATCTTGTTTCCTTCTTTTATATTACGCTGCCTTTTTATTGTTAAAGCACTTTGTGATCTGTGATGTCCCTGCCTCTTTTGGCTGCTGGGCAGGTCGTTTTCTTTCTCTCCTGCTTGTATTGAGTTGCAGGTGCTCAGTGGGTGTGGTTGGCCAATTAAGTATTGGGAACACCTGGGCCAAGTTCCCAGGATAAAAAGCTCTTCGCTTGCTCTCAAGGAGATCCTGAGATCCAGAGAAAGAATGGGGTAATGGCTGAGCCATGTTCCACAGTCTTGGTGAAGTTTCTTTTTTCCACCAGACACTGTCACACACTACACTAACACTCACAACAACATTCCAGACACTACTGCTTTACTGGTGTCCATTCACATCATTTTCTTCACAGGTATTTTAAGTTAATAAACCTAAATGGCACTTCAATTTGATTTATTTGAATAAAACTATGTTGTGCACTCAAACCCATAGTGTTCTCCCATGATTTGTCATGACTTTGAGCCGGTCGTGACAAATCTTTATCTGTGAAAAGTGCTATATAAGTAAAGTTCTTCTTCCTGTAGTTTACAGCTCATCTGTAAAAACTACAATTCCCATATTGCTCAAGTGCAACGCACCAATCCCAGCAGAGCTTCCTCTGAAGTCAAAGAGACTGGCAGACAACATCAGAACAAAAGAGCAGGAGAAAAAAAAAAATTTTACCAGTAAGTTTTGCCCTTAAATTATGCAGCAGTTTCATTGTTAACACACTAACACTTCCTAACACGGCAACATTTGATTCTTAAAGCTTGTGTTTTGTCACATTAGTTTTTCCGATGTGCTCCGCTACTGGTGGCTCCATGGTTACATGATTCATATGTTAATAACTTGTTTATGTTAAATTGGCTTCTCTAAAGTTCAGACAATTTTTTCAACTAATGTCAGTAACATAAAAACATCACGGTGTGACGTCATTGAATCATTTCCTTTAAAGTAACTTTTACAGTCCCGTCATTTCTTTATTGATTTATTTACTCAATTAAAGCTGATGTAAGGTGTGAAATATGAAAACCACTTGAGGTTATTTTTACAGAAAACCAAACAAGTTCTTAAGTTGAGTAGGAACATGACATCTGTAATAGAATTTATTTGATGACGCTGACTTTAAAGAATGTTCTATCACATCTGTAATAATAATAATCACATTTTCATTATTTTTTCCTTCTTGTTTCTCTCTCTGAGGTCTACGGTGGTGAACCTGAGGGTCAGCAGTCAGAGCAGCTGTGAAGAGAACCGGCTGAAACATGTTCTCTTTATAGAAAAACTGCATTTCAATATATTTTTTGCAAGATTATTCAAGAACCTCTCAATACTCATTACACACAGAGTGAAACATTTCAACCCATTCTGATTTAATGTTGATGGTTTGATATTTTTACCTGCTATTGCATGCCGTAGTATAAATATATATGTATTAAATTAATAAAATCTGTTAATCCAGCATTTTCTTTCTGCTCCTAATTTTATTCTTGTGCTTCTGTAATTTTTCTTTTATGCGCTCCTTGACAAAAATGCCAGTGTACAGCCCTGGGATGACATACACCTTGTGTGTATTGTGACAGTGACATCACAGTCATACCTGCCTAAACAAATACCAAGCATTTCAAACCCGTGCATGGATGGCATGACACAATACCCATGCTACCATGCCACAAGTACCGAGGCATCAGCACCTGCAGTGCTTTCATTTCTTTCAGCAGAAATGATTTAACGAACCTCTGACCTCAAGTTCTATAATTCTTGCAAAAATCATCCGATCAGCATCAAACAGCAATATGTGCATCATCAGTGTATATTCAAGCCATGGAACCACATTTCAAAACACTTGGAACAAAACTGTAAGAGGAGTTGATTTCACAAGACAGTTATTGCCTATTAACTGAGGTGAAATAGCACATCATAAGTCAGGGGCTATGACTCCTGCAAAAATCATCTAATCAGTGCCAAGGTGCAATATTCACATCATCAGTGAATACCAAACCCTGGTACTAAGTTTCAAAACAATCGAAACAAAGCTATAGGAGGAGTTGATTTCATAAAAGTGGGACAGATGGATGGACAGATGGACTGACAGACTGCCCCATTCCAAAATCCCCCTTCGGTCTTCACCCAGCGGGGAATAAAAATTATAAGAAAGTCTGGCTCCTTGGAATCCTTTGAGGGCCTGGTCCTCAGTGTTGGGCACTTTAGCAATTCCAGGTTAAACCCAATTTTATTTGCCATAGTTTATCGTCCCCCATCAACTTATTCAGAATTTTTATCCGAATTTGCTGATTTCTTAGCTGATTTAGTGCTGAAATCTGATAATAATAATAATTATAGTAGGGGACTTTAATATACATGTGGATGTAGATAGTGACTGCCTTAATGTGGCTTTTAATTCAATATTAGACTCGATTGGGTTTTCTCAGAAAGTAGGAAATTCTACTCATTACCTCCACCATACATTGGACCTTGTTCTGACATATGGCATAGAAATAGAAAATCTTGTAGTGTCTCCTCATAACCCTGTACTGTCAGACCATTGTCTGTTAACCTTTGATTTTACTATTTCTGACTATTTGGCTCCTAAAGAAAAATATTATCACAGTAGATGCCTCTCAGATGATGCTGTTTCCAAATTTATGCAGATTGTTTCCTCTATGCCATGTGTCAACACAACGGAAATAAGCTATAGACAGCTTGCTCCTTCTGTAATTGATAACATGGTGGATAGTGTTTCAGCTTCTCTGCATCAGGCTCTAGACTTGGTGGCCCCCTTAAAAAAGAAAAAGTCTAATCAGAGATTTTTAACTCCTTGGTTCAACACAGAAACTCGTAGCTTAAAACAGAAGACTCGTCAATTAGAAAGAAAATGGCGCTCTACTAATTTAGATGAAATCTATTTAGCTTGGAGAAATCATCTTTTAATTTATAAAAAATCTCTTAGAAAAGCTAGAACGAGTTATTACTCTGCATTAATAGAAGAGAACAAGAATAATCCCAGGTTTCTTTTCAGTACTGTAGCCAGGTTGACAAAGAGTCAGGACTCTGTCAATCCTAGCATCCCCTTAGAGCTTACTAGTCAGAACTTTATGAACTTTTTCAATAATAAAATTTCATCCATCAGAGATAAAATCAATCAGATTCTTCCCACAGTTAACTTAAATACTGTAACTACTACAACTCCTTCTATTGATGTCTGTCTTGATGAGTTTACTCCAATCGACCTTTGTGAGTTAGACAAAATAGTTTCCTCATCCAAACCTTCAACTTGTCTTTTAGACCCTATTCCTACCAGGTTATTTAAAGAAGTCTTCCCACTTATTGGTAGCTTTATTCTTCATATAATCAATTCTTCATTAACTTTAGGCCATGTACCACAGGCTTTTAAAACGGCTGTAATTAAACCCTTACTCAAAAAGCCAACGCTAGATCCAGGAGCTTTAGCTAACTATAGACCAATCTCTAATCTCCCTTTCATTTCAAAAATCTTAGAAAGAGTTGTTGCTACGCAATTATTTGACCACTTGCAGGGAAATGGTTTACTTGAGGAGTTTCAATCTGGGTTTAGAATCCATCATAGTACTGAAACAGCCTTAGCGAAGGTCACTAACGACCTCCTCATTGCATCTGATAATGGACTAGTTTCTGTACTTGTCCTTTTAGATCTTAGTGCAGCTTTTGATACTATTGATCATAATATTCTACTTGATAGATTAGAACACTATGTTGGACTTAATGGAACTTCGTTGCAGTGGTTTAGATCTTATTTATCTGATAGGTTCCAGTTTGTTCATGTAAATGATGAGTTTTCTCTCAGCTCAAAGCTTAGTCATGGAGTTCCACAGGGATCTGTGCTTGGCCCTACTCTTTTTAGTTTATATATGCTTCCGTTAGGCAACATTATTAGAAAGCACTGTATACATTTTCACTGTTATGCAGATGACACACAATTATACCTGTCAATGAAGCCAGATGATACTAATCAATTAGCCAAGTTAGAAGCCTGTCTTAAGGAAATCAAAGCTTGGATGACTTGTAATTTCCTGCTATTAAATTCAGATAAGACTGAAGTCATTCTTGTTGGTCCAAAAAACCTTAGAAATTCCTTTCCAAATCAAACTTTCAGTTTGGATGCAGTTACTCTTTCTCTTAATAGCTCTGTGAGGAACCTTGGAGTTATTTTTGATCAGGATTTGTCCTTCAATTCACATATTAAATTTGTTTCTAAGACTGCCTTCTATCATTTGCGTAATATTGCCAAGATTAGGAGCATCTTGTCTCAGAGTGATGCTGAGAAGCTGATCCACGCTTTTGTTAGCTCGAGATTAGATTATTGTAATTCTTTATTATCAGGCTGTCCTAAAACATCTTTAAAAAGTCTTCAGCTGATCCAAAATGCTGCAGCAAGAGTTTTAACAGGTACTAGAAAGAGAGATCATATCTCTCCGGTTCTGGCCTCCCTTCATTGGCTTCCCATAGAGTTTAGAATTAAGTTTAAAATCCTTCTTCTTACTTACAAAGCTCTAAACAATCAGGCTCCTTTTTATTTAAAAGATCTGATACTACCGTATCATCCTAACAGAGCACTACGCTCCCAAAATGCAGGTTTACTTGTAATACCTAGAATCTCCAAAAGTACAATGGGAGGCAGAGCCTTCAGTTATCAAGCTCCTCTCCTGTGGAATCAGCTGCCAATCTGGATTCGGGAGTCAGACTCGATCTCTGTTTTTAAGAATAGGGCTAAAACCTACCTTTTTGATATAGCCTACAATTAGGGAGGGATCATGTGTTTCTGAACCCTCCCTTAGTTATGCTGCTAATAGGTTTAGTCAGCCGGGGGACCTCCAGTAATGCACTGGGCCTCACTCCTTTCCTCACTCTCTATGAAATATTTTTTTTTTTTTGCTGGTCATTAACATTTGTTTGTTCTCTCCCATAGATTGAGTCCCCATCGTGCTGTTTGCTCTCTACATGTCTGTTCTTTTCTTCTTCTCTGTCCCCTCACCCCCCAGCCAGTCGCAGCAGATGACTGCCCCTCCCTGAGCCTGGTTCTGCTGGAGGTTTCTTCCTGTTAAAAGGGAGTTTTTCCTCTCCACCGTCGCCAAGTGCTTGCTCACAGGGGATCGCCTGATTGCTGGGGTCTTTCTGCAACTGTGGGGGTCTTCCCTACAGTTGATAGTGCTATGAGATGACTGTTGTTGTGAAATGGCGCTATATAAATAAAGTTGAATTGAATTGAATTGAATTGAATCCAACAAAATTAGGGGGTGCCTCAGACTTTTGCACAGTACTGGATTTAAGTGATAACTTAGGTTAAGATTGTGGCTCTCACCCTCTTCTTCAGCTATGGTGATGGAATTTGCCTCAGCAGTGCAGGTGACTCCATCTACAGAGCACGATTTGAGGAAGTCCTGAGAGGCTTCACTCTGGTGAGGAGCTGAAAAACAGAAGAAACCAAAAATTCTGCAGACTGAAAGCCAATGGGAGAAGCAAACACGCAGACATACTCTGTGAGGTCAAACAAGTCATGGGTGTCAAACTCAGTTTCACTAGGGGTCAAATTTAAAAACTGAGTCCAAGTTGAAGGCAAAACTCTGTCAATATTTATGGAAAAAAAAAATTTAAATTGACCATGCTTTCAGGTCAAACTGTTTAAACTGAAAAATATTTTTATTCCCTTGACATTTTGCAGAACTTGGAAGAAACCTAACTTAACTAAAATAAAAGGTCTATCAATGACATGGACTTATTGTAGGTTATGAAAACAGCCAAATACATTGTACATATACTGAACACGTCAACATTTTTCTCATTAAACATATTTCTGATGGAGCCATTGACTGGAGATTTTCACCAGATGTCATTAACAACCCAAGTAATCCATACATACAAAGAAATCAAGGCAACTGTGTTCACAAAACAAGTTAGATTTAATAAAGTGGAATGACACAGGGAATAAGTATTGAACACACAAAGAAAAAGAGGTGCAAAAAGGCATAGAAAGTCAAGAAACCAGCTGAAATCCATCAGAACTTAGGAAGCTATCCCATCCCACATCAGTGCAAATTAATTTCAGCTGGTTAAGTCCTGTCTGATAGCCTTTAAAAAGGTCTGTGAATACCATATTGTCATACCACAAAGAACTCATGATGGGTAGAAGCAAAGAGCTCTCTCTAGCCCGTCACAACCTTACTGCTGCAAAACATAATGACGGTATTGGTTACAGGTGCATTTCTAAACTGCTGAATGTTCCAGTGAACACTGTTGGAGCCATCATTCGGAAGTGGAAAGAACACTATTTTACCATAAACCGGCCACGACAGGGAGTTCCTTGCAAGATTTGTGACAGAGGAGTCAAAAAAATTATCAGAAGAGTTATCCAACAGCCAAAGACCACTCATGGAGAGCTCCAGAAAGACCTGGAGTTAGCAGGTACTGCTGTTTCAAAGAAAATAAGTATTGCACTCAACCGACATGCACTCTATGCCCGCTCACCTCGCAAGACTCCAATGCTGAAGAAAAAGCATGTTGAAGCTCTTTTAAAGTTTGCTGCACAACATTTGGGCAAGCCAGTAAAATACTGGGAGAATATACAGTGCATCTGGAAAGTATTCACAGCGCTTCACTTTTTCCACATTTTGTTATATTACAGCCTTATTTCAAAAGGGATTAAATTCATTTTTCCCTCAAAATTCCACACACAATACCCCATAATGACAATGTGAAAAAAGTTTTTCTGAAATTTTTGCAAATTTATTAAAAATAAAAAAGTAATAAGTATTCACAGCCTTTGCTCAATACGTTGTTGATGCACCTTTGGCAGCAATTACAGCCTCAAGATTTTTTGAATATGATGCCACAAGCTTGGTACACCTATCTTTGGGCAGTTTGGCCCATTCCTCTTTGCAACACCTCTCAAGCTCCATCAGGTTGGATGGGAAGCGTTGGTGCACAGCTATTTTCAGATCTCTCCAGAGATGCTCAATTGGATTCAAGTCAGGGCTCTGGCTGGGCCACTCAAGGACATTCACAGAGCTGTCCTGAAGCCACTCCTTTGATATCTTGGCTGTGTGCCTGGGGTCGTCGTCCTGCTGAAAGATGAACCGTTGCCCCAATCTAAGGTCAAGAGCGCTCTGAAGCATGTTTTCATGCAGGATGTCTCTGTACATTGCTGCATTCATCTTTCCCTCTATCCTGACTAGTCTCCCAGTTCCTGCCACTGAAAAACATCCCCACACCATGATGCTGCTTCCAACATTGGGGTGGTTATGAGCGGTGCCTGGTTTCCTCCAAACATGACGCCAGGCATTCACACTAAAGAGTTCAATCTTTGTCTCATCAGACCACAGAATTTTGTTTCTCATGGTCTGAGAGTCCTTCAGGTGCCTTTTGGCAAACTCCAGGCGTGCTGCCATGTACCTTTTACTAAGGAGTGGCTTCCTTCTGGCCACTCTACCATACAGGCCTGATTGTTGGATTGCTGCAGAGATGGTTGTCCTTCTGGAAGGTTCTCCTCTCTTCACAGAGCAATGCTGGAGCGCTGACAGAGTGACCATCGGGTTCTTGGTCACCTCCCTGAATAAGGCTCTTCTCCTCCGAACGCTCAGTTTAGATGGCCAGCCAGCTCTAGGAAGAGTCCTGGTGGTTCTGAACTTCTTCCATTTACAGATGATGGAGGCCACTGAGCTCATTGGGACCTTTAAAGCAGCATAAATTTTTCTGTACCCTTCAACAGATTTGTGCCTCAAGACAATCCTGTCTTGGAGGTCTACAGACAATTCCTTTGACTTCATGCTTGGTTTGTATGCACTGTCAACTGTGAGACCTTATATAGACAGGTGTGTGCCTTTCTAAATCATGTCCAATCAACTGAATTTACCACATGTGGACTCCAATTAAGCTGTAGAAACATCTCAAGGATGATCAGTGGAAACAGGATGCACCTGAGCTCAATTCTGAGCTTCATGGCAAAGTCTGTGAATACACATGTGATTTCTTAGTTGGTTTTTTTTGGTTTTTTTAAATAAATTTGCAGAAATCTCAAAAAAAAACTTTTTTCACATTGTCATTATGGGGTATTGTGTGTAGAATTTTGAGGAAAAAAATGAATTTAATCCCTTTTGGAATAAGGCTGTAACATAACAAAATGTGGAAAAAGTCAAGCACTTTGAATACTTTCCGGATGCACCGTAGTCTAGTCAGATGAGACTAAAACTGAACTTGTTGGATGCCACAACATATAAAATGTTTAGAGAAGAAATGGCACTGCACATCCCGTGTGCTGAAAAATACATGGTACAGGCAGACTTCATACAACTGAAGAAAAGGTGAATGGACAAATGTACAGAGACATCCTTGATAAGAACCTGTTGCCATCTGCTAAGATGCTGAAGATGAAATGAGGGTGGAAATTTCAGCAAGGCAATGATCCCAAACACACAGTCAAGGAAACTCTCAACTGGCTCCAGAGAAGGAAAATACTGTAAAGCTGCTAGAATGGCCCAGTCAGTCACCTGACCTGAATCCAATTGAAAATCTATGGAACAAACTCAAGATCAGAGTTCACAGAAGACACCCATGGAATCTTCAGGATTTGAAAACAGTCTGTGTGGAAGAATGGGCTAAAATCACTCCTGAGCAATGCCTGTTCCGAGTTTCTCCATACAGGAGGCATCTGGAAGCTGTTATTACCAACAAAGGCTTTTCCACTAAATATCAAATGAATTTAACCAAGTGCGTTCAATACTTATTCCTTGTGTCATTCCACTTAAATATAACTTGTTTTGTGAACCCCCTCAGTGTATTACCACCTTATCGTGGTGGAGGGGTGTCTGTGCCTGAATGATCCCAGGAGCTATGTTATCGGGGGCAACTTGCCCCTGGTAGTGTCTCCCAAGGGAAACAGGTCCTGGGTGAAGGGCCAGACTAAGAGCGGTCAAGTGGATCCCATGAAGAAGATTATATCAAGGACCCAGTGTACCCAAAGGAGGCACATTGGTCTGCCCTCCAGTGGGTTCACCACTGCAGGAGGGAACTTGGGAGATTATGGTGCTATATGAACTGGGTGAAAGTCTAGACTACTCTGCCTGGACTGATACCCACATGACCCGGATCCCTGGATAAGTGGTAGAAGATGGATGGATGTTTTGTGAACACAGATGCCTTGATTTCTTTGTATGTATGGATTACTTGGGTTGTTAGTGATATCTGGTGAAAAATCTCAGGTCAATGGGTGTAACGGTACGCCTGAAATCACGGGTCGGTACGTGCCTTGGGTTTAAGGTTACGGTTCGGTTCATTTTTGGTACAGTAAGGAAACAAAATGCAAAACATAAAACTGCTTATCTTTTGTATAAGGATGAACAGCTTTGACAAAAAAAAAAACTGCAAACTGCCAGCAGTAAATTCTCCAATAAATAAAATGTATACAATAAAATAAATAAATTCTCTTTTTAGCGAATGAATGATGCAGACAAGTGCAACAATAGAATAGTTTGAATAGTCTGAATTATTCTTTTATTTTTAGGAAATCAAAGTTCCTTGTTGCCTGACACAGTGTTTTTTTCCAGGGTGCCCTGGTATGTTCAGGTTTCTGTGGGAAATTAGTTTTCTAATTTCACTTGTTAATTGGTCAATAATTTGTCATTGTTGTACATAGGTTCCAAAGGCAGCCATGCATAACAACAGCAAATTATTTGCAAGTTTTTTGGACAATTAAGAAGTTAAATAATGTCTCACAAAAATCTGAACATACAAGGGCACCCTTGAAAAACACTGGCCTAAAGTGCAGCATTAACAGATTTAGCATTTTCATAAAAGGATGGTATTATTTTCTGTCTGAAGTGGGTACAACAAGGAACTTCATACCAGAGCTCAGTTACTTTCAGCATGTGTTTAAACCTCGTGTTCTTAACAACTGAATATGGCCTTAGAGCCGCTGCTATAAAAACACCAGTGGCATTTGTTATTGTTTTGGCTCGATCCGAAAAGCCCTGGAGAGGCTGTCTAAATGCTGCTCTTCTTCTTCTCATTTGTCAGATGGACACTCCTGCCTCTTCAATGAAGGCAACAATACGCTGCAGGTCCCCCAAATGCCGAAGACGGATGGACTGGGCCCATGGCGCATAATAATAATAATAATAATAATAATAATAATAATAATAATAATAATAATAATAATAATACATTTTATTTCTAGGTGCCTTTCATCCCCCAAGGTCACCTTACAAAGAGCATTAAAACATTAAAAACAAATTTAAAATGCAAAAACAAAACTTAAGTAACACACCAAAACAATAAATTAAAAGTAAATTATTAAAGAGAGTAAGCCTGTTTAAACAAATAAGTTTTGAGTCTGGATTTAAATAAAGGAAGAGAGTCAATGTTGCGAATGGCTGGTGGAAGTGAGTTCCAGAGCTGGGGTGCACAGCGACTGAAGGCTCTATACCCCATAGTGATGAGGCAGGCAGAAGGAACGACGAGGCGAAGGGAAGAGGAGGACCTGAGAAAGCAGCTAGGGGTGACGATGTGGAGGAGTTCAGACAGGTATGGCGGGGCTAGGTTATGAAGGGCTTTGAAGGTGAGGAGCAGTATCTTAAAGTTTATTCTGTCCTTTATTGGGAGCCAGTGAAGATGCTAAAGGACAGGGGTAATGTGTTCTATGAGTGGAGTACGAGTGATGATCCAGGCAGCAGCGTTCTGAAGGAGCTGTAGCTTGTGGAGGGATTTATTTGGCAGACCAAAGAGAAGTGAGTTGCAGTAGTCAATGCGGGAAGTGACAAGGCTATGGATAAGGATGGCAACAGTCTGCAGAGTGAGGGAAGGACGCAGTCGGTTAATGTTACGAATATGAAAATAGGCGGACCGAGTAATATTATTGATATGAGACTGGAATGATAAAGTGCTGCAGGCTCTTAACCTGAAGGGAAGGGCAAATTGGAGAGTTATTAATATCAATGGAGAAACTGGGGGATTTGGTTAAAATGGAGGGTGTACCAACAAGTAAAATTTCTGTTTTATTGCCATTGAGTTTGAGGAAATTAGAGGTAAACCGTGATTTAATTTCAGAAAGACAATCAGAAAGAGAGGTAGGTGGCAGTGTGGAGTTGGGTTTAGAGGAGAGGTTGAGTTGGGTGTCATCCGCATAACAATGAAAATGAATATTGTATTTATGGAAAATGTAACCAAGTGGAAAAACGTAAATAATGAAGAGGAGGGGCCCCAGGACAGAGCCCTGGGGAACACCTGCAGAAATGGGGAACAAACTCGAGGCATGGGATTTAATTTGGATGAACTGAGTGTGGCCGGAGAGATATGAAGTGAACCAAGTGAGGGGAGTGTGGGTGATGCAATGGAAGCCAGTCTATTTAGGAGGGTGCTATGAGAAATGGTGTCAAAGGCCGCGGTGAGATCTAGGAGAATGAGTATGGTGAGTAAGCCAGAATCTGCAGCCATCAGGAGGTCATTCGTGATTTTGATCAATCCCATTTCTGTACTATGAAGGGGGCAGAAACCGGACTGGAATTGTCCATATAGCTTATTATTACTGAGGTGACTGTGGAGCTGAGAGGCAACAACTTTTTCAAGAATCTTAGAGATGAAGGGAAGATTAGAGATTGTCGGAAGTTATTAAAATCAGATGAGTCTGCACCAGGTTTTTTAAGCAGAGGTGTAACAGTAGCTGTTTTGAGTGGTGACAGAACAATTCCAGTATTGAGGGAAGAGTGAATAATGGTGGTAATCAAAGGAGCCAGTGAAGGAAGGCAGGCTTTAAACAAGAACAGTAGGGAGGGGGTCAAGCTGACAAATGGATGATTTAGATTTGTGAATTAACTGGGATATGTCTGTTAACGAGGGGAGTGTAAAACTCGAAAAGGAATGAGTAATGGAAGGAAAAGAAATTGGGGAATCCACTCCAGAAACTACAGCTCCATCAGACATAAGCTGCTGATGGATACTGGAGATTTTGGAACTAAAGAATGACATGAGAGAGCTGCAAAAGCTGGGTGAGTGCATATGTGAGGGGAGTGAGTCCGGGGCCCTTGTGGCACTGCTGAGGAGAGAAAAGAGTGCCTTTGAGTTGCCTTTATTGACGAAGATTAGATCAGAGTAGTATGCAGATTTAGCTGATGCAGTGGAGTCTTTGTAGAGCAAGACATAATTATTGTACATTTCTTTGTGAATGGTTAGTCCAGTTTTCTTGAAAAGGTGTTCCAGTTGACGTCCTTTGGCCTTGAGTTCACGTAGGGAGGGAGTATACCAGGGTGCAGAGCGGAAGAAAAAAACAGATCTCTGTTTCAGTGGAGCAAAGGTGTTAAGAAGATTATGTAGATTATTATTGTAGTGGGAGACTAATTGATCAGGAGTGGAATGGCTCTGTAAACTGGGGAGGCAATTTATTGCAGATGAGACCGTGTCAAGATTAATATCCCTAATTTTCCTAAAGGTAATGTAACGAGGAGGGTTGGTTTTGAAAATTGGTAAATTTATGTTAAAGGAGATGAGCATATGGTCAGAGAAGGGGATAAAATGAGATTTACATTCAGTGGGAATGACACCAGAACAGCAAACCAAGTCCAACACATGACCTTTACAGTGGGTAGGAAAATTGATATATTGATGGAGTCCAAAACTGTCCAAATAAGATGTAAAATCTTTGGCAAAGGTCTTATTGTCATTGTCTAAGTGAATATTAAAATCACCAAGAATGACCAAGTTAGGAGATATTATGGAAAAATGAGTGATGAGAGCTGCAAAATCATTTAAAAAGTCCTTGTTGGGCCTGGGTGGCCTATAAACAGTACAGATAATGGTGGGAATAACGCCAGTGAGTTGTAATGCTGAATATTCAAATGAGTGGAAAGTTGGACCAGACACCGGCAAAACTTTCCACCTCTCCCAGTGAATCATAGCGACACCCCCACCATGGCTGGAGCCACGGGGCTGGCAGGTATAAACAAACCCCGGTGGAGTGCAGTCATTCAGAGAGGCAAAGTCATTGGGCTGTTGCCACGTTTCACATAAACAAAGAGAATCCAACTTACGGTCTGAGAAAAGGTCCTGGATGAGATGTTCCTTGCCCGTGAGTGAGCGGATGTTAAGCAGACCGAAGTTGTGACTGGTGTTACCTGCTTTGACGGTGGAGTTAGCCGACCTACTGTAGTTAGGTGAGCTAACACACTGTGGTCAGCAGCGCGGCCGGTGTTACAGAGAGGACGACGAGTTGTGGACCAAATTGACTTTATGGGATGACTGTTGTTGTAATTGAAGCTCCAACAGAATCCTCAGTGAATGCATCTGCGGCGAGGCTACACAGCGATGTCGGTGTGGAGATGGAAGGCCACAGGTGGTGGAACAGTCAGATGAAACCGCAGTCGCAGGAGCTCAGTAGCAGAATACTGAAGCAACATTGTCACAGGACGATGGACCAAGGACAGAACAGTCCAGGCAAACACACACCACACGCATAACCCCTTTATCCACATAGTTGTTTCGGGCACCAAGTGACGGGAGGAGCCAGGTGTGGACAAGAGGTGAGAACCAGTTGCAATACGAATAGCCTGTAGGTAAATCAGTTCAGTCCAAACAAGAAAAATCTCAAAGATAACAAAAGATCAAAGATAGCAAAAACAAGTAAGTTAAAACTAATAAATTAAAATGAAACCGGAGAGCAGCGGCAGCAAAACATGCCAGCATTCACTCAACCGGAAGTAAGTAATGGCAATACAACGCATTTACGTCATAAATGCCGCTCAAAGCTGCATGTGTACTGTTCTAGTTCTTTTTTTTTTTTTTTGGTGCTGCACTGATATTCACGTTCACGTGGTGCTGTTTTAAATGAGTTAACAAGTCTGACATACTGCCAAAAGCATATCTGATGCTGTTTTCATCTTATTCACTTGCCTTTGTCTGTTCACATATTTCACCGGAAAGCTGAAGTGTTCCCAGACAGGAAATTTGTGAAGAGGGTCTTGAAGCTCTGGCTTCTCTGTACAGCCAGCCATGTCGTTCGCTAGTCAGAGGCTGGGCTGCACTGTTTGTTTACATGTACGGCTAATAGTGCAAGGCAATTACACTTCCTGTCCATTACTCAACATGGTCCATGTGGAACCTTGGTACGCCTCTGTATCAAACCGAAAGTGCCGTACCAAAAAATCTGAATTCATGTACTGTTACACCCCCCCAAAAAAACATTTTACACACACACACACACACACACACACACACACACACACACACGTTTTCCAATTAAACTCATGGATGGTATTGTGGCTCAGGGCTCTATGGATCAGTGATATCAATCTCAGACACCTGTCATAATTAGTTTGTCAGGTGAGCCCAGCTAAAGGAAAACTACAGTGGTGTGAAAAAGTGTTTGCCCCCTTCCTGATTTCTCATTTTTTGTGTTTTCTCACACTTAAATGTTTCAGATCATCAAACAAATTTAAATATTACACAAAGATAACACAAGTAAACACAAAATGCAGTTTTTAAATGAAGGTATTTATTATTAAGGGAAAGAAAAATCCCAACCTACATGGCCCTGTGTGAAAAAGTGATTGCTCCCTAAACCTAATAACTGGTTGGGCCACCCTTAGCAGCAACAACTGCAATCAGGTGTTTGCGATAACTGACAATGAGTCTTTGACAGCGCTGTGGAGGAATTTTGGCCCACTCATCTTTGCAAAATTGTTGTAATTTACCCACATTGGAGGGTTTTTGAGCATGAACCGCCTTTTTAAGGTCATGCCACAGCATCTTAATCGGATTCAGGTCAGGACTTTGACTAGGCCACTCCAAAGTCTTCATTTTGTTTTAAGCCATTCAGAGGTGGACTTGCTGGTGTGTTTTGGATCATTGTTCTGCTGCAGAACCCAAGTGTGCTTCAGCTTGAGGTCACGAATAGATGGCTGGACATTCTCCTTCAGGATTTTTTGGTATACAACAGAATTCATGGTTCCATTTACCACAGCAAGCCTTCCAGGTCCTGAAGCAGCAAAACACCCCCACACCATCACACTACCACCATCATATTTTACTGTTGGTATGATGATCCTTTTCTGAAATGCTGTGTTACTTTTATGCTGGATGTAATGGTACACCCACCTTCCAAAAAGTTCAACTTTTGTCTCGTCAGTTCACAGAGTATTTTCCGCAAAGTCTTGGGGATCATCAAGATGTTTTCTGGCAAAACTGAAATGAGCCTTAATATTCTTTTTGCTCAGCAGTGGGTTTTGTCTTGGAACTCTGTCATGCAGGCCATTTTTGCCCAGTCTCTTTCTTATGGTGGAGTCTGGAGTGAGGCCTGCAGTCCTTTGGATGTTGTTGTGGGGTCTTTTGTGACCTCTTGGATGAGTCGTCACTGTATTCTTGGGGTAATTTTGGTCAGCTGGTCGGTCCTGGGAAGGATCGCCACAGTTCCATGTTTTCGCTATTTGTGGATAATAGCTCTCACTGTGGTTCACTGGAGTTCTAAAGTTTTAGAAATGGCTTTATAACCTTTTCCAGACTGATAGCTCTGTTACTTTGTTTCTCAACTGTTCCTGAATTTCTTTGGATCACAGCATGGTGTCGAGCTTTTGAGGATCTTTTGGTCTACTTCACTTTGTCAGGCAAGTCCCATTAAGTGATTTCTTGATTGAGAACAGGTGTGGCAGTAATCAGGCCTGGGTGTGGCTAGAGAAATTGAACTCAGCTTTCCAGCGATTGTGGTGATCTGAGCTATGCGCTGTTTTCTCTCTCCTCTCATTGATTATGTTTCACAGCTGCGGTTTCATCCACACCTGCTCTCCTTAAATAGCAGCCTTTATATGGAGCGGGGTCCTCCACTCCTGCACAGAGATGTCTACACTCACATGCAGTCAGAGAGATCCTTTACGCTTGTGCTGCCCTTCTCATCTCCAGCTTTGAACCTCGTCTCAAGACCCAGCACACAGTAAGCTACTTCTCAGTCTGTGCTCACCTTCCTGCATCTCTCCTCTGCTTGTCTTGGATAACTTGTGCACAGGTGGACCTTCTCCCAGACGGACTGGCACATCTCCTTGTGGCGGACCTGGACCCTTTCCCGGAGCCAGTGTCTCCTTACCCCCGGCCAGCATCCAGTAAGTGCCTTTATCATCAGACTGAACTTTTCCCCTTTTCCCTCAGCTGAGGAATACCCCTAGCACCAAGCACTGTATATACCTGCACCAGCACCTCTTCACCTTCGCAGGACCACGGCAACCAGGAGAAGACGTGGCCACAGGTTGTTTCTTCCCAACCGCTTCTCACTCCGTAAGATTATAATTAACCCCTCATTATTCGACTGTGTGCTACAAATTACTCACTACTCCTTCTCTCTCTCCCCTGCAGGGTTGCCATACTCCCGCTCTGCACTCACACACACTCGCTCTCAATAAAGATTACTGCAATTATAACTGAGTCTGTAGTCTGCTTCTGGGTCTGTTACTAAATCATGTCAAAGATTTGATAAACCACAGTTAATTTATGTTTTGACATGGGGGGGGATCACTTTTTCACACAGGGCCATGTAGGTTTGGATTTTTTTACCCTTAATAATAAACACCTTCATTTAAAAACTGCATTTTGTGTTTACTTGTGTTATCTTTGTCTAATATTTAAATTTCTTTGATGATCTGAAACATTTAAGTGTGACAAACATACAAAAAAATTAGAAATCAGGAAGGGGGCAAACACTTTTTCACACCACTGTACTTAGAAGTGATGTTCCACATTATTTAGCATGTCACAGGTTTCAAGCAATATGGGAAACAGATAGGATCTCTGTGCTGCTGAAAAAAGTCAAATAGCGCAATGCCTTGTACAAGATATGAAAACATTAGCTATTTCATGAAAACTTTAGCGTGATCATCGTACTGTGAAGAAATTTGTGGCTGATTCAGAGCACAGACGGGTTTGTGCAGATAAAGGCATAATGAGGAAGGTTTCTGCCAGACAAGTTCATCGGATTAAGAGAGCAGCTGCTAAAATACCATTACAAAGCAGCAAATAGCTATTTGAAGCTGCTGGTGCCTCTGGAGTCCCACCAACCTCAAGGTGTAGGATCCTCCAGAGGCTTGCAGTTGTGCGTAAACCTACTATTCGACCACCCATAACCAATGCTCACAAGCAGAAATGGTTGCAATGGGCCCAGAAATACTTGAAGACTAATTTTCAAACAGTCTTGTTTACTGATGAGTGCCGTGCAACCCTGGATGGTCCAGGTGGATTGAGTAGTGGATGGTTGGTGGATGGCCACCATGTCCCAACAAGGTTGCAACGTCAGCAAGGAGGTGGCGGAGTCATGCTTTGGGCCACAATCATGGGAAAAGAGCTGGTGACATGACCCTTATTGTTAAAAACATGACCAAACAGAAAAAGTGGACTTTAATTTATATGGTTTTAAAATATCTTTCTCTCAAATTCTTGCTTAATGCACTTTTTATTGTGTTGAGTCCTTGTTTTGTTTTGTTTTTAATAGTTTTATTACAGGCCACAATAGGAAGGCCTAGCATTATTTATTCTGATTTGTTGCAAATTTATGAGTGGGGTTGTGTGACTGGTTCAATAAAATTTGCTAAATTTATTTTAACCTGCCCTCCCCTCTTTGTATGCAATTTTAAAAAATGCAATACACGGGTCTGTTTCTATTATCATGCTGGTGACATTTTATGCAAAGGTTTTACATTTACATTTATACAGTGGTTCGGAGGAGATCTCAAGATATCGTGATATATATCATGTGTCACGATACATGTTAAAAGCCATATTGGCCAGCCTTAACTTGTAGTATTAGTGATGCTTGTACAATATATCTGTGGGCCAGATATAAAAGACATAAGATATTATCTTGCAGACTGGATACAGTTGTCCTGCAGGCCGCTTCTGGCCCACGGGCCTTGAATTTGACACGAATGTAATAGATGAAGGAAACTATATATTTTTAATGTTTTATAACTCATTGTCCCTTTAAAAAAAGTTACTTTTGATTGGCTCTCAGTCCCCTAGCCAATGAACATCCCATTTCCCCCACTTCCCAATATCCACAAAGGTGTTTCTACATGTCAAGATGGGATGGAGAGAGTGGAGGTACTCAGGTCCAGGCTTCATACTGGGGCCTCATAAACCAATATGCGGCTTCACGGCAGCTACATTCATTTTGCATATATACATTATATTGGGTAAACTTACCTGCAGCAATCTGAGGTAGATGATCGACCTCCATGATGAAGTCCTCCTTCAGGAAGAGGAAGCCCACGATGGAGAAGAGGTAGACGAGGATCAGGGCGAGCAGTGCTGTCAGGAGGATGGAGCGGCCATTTCGAGTCACACTCTTTATCACATTGAACAGAGTCTCCTCCCGGTAGATCAAGTCAAACAGCTGAAAAAAATTCCGACTATTATTAACAACATAAGAGAAGACACTGCAAAGACTAAAGGCCTGTACATCCTCCGAAAGAACAGAGAAATTTGTTCTCTCTCCCAGGGCTGCAAGAACAAAATGACATCAATTTGTTCTTGCAGTCCTGGTTTGGGAGTTCTTGCAGCTTGTTCTTGACACATCATCATGGCAGAACTTTTTTCTTTTGTAGTGTCCAAGAACTATTGTGTGACTGGTCAGAAATTTGAATTTCCCAGGAGTTCTGTGCTTGAGTTTCTTGTGAAGTATGAAATGTCCTGGCCAGAAAGAACTTTGTTGTTGTTCTTGCCACCTCAAGAAAAAGAAAAAAATTCTCTGTTCTTGCACAGTAGGTAAATGCCTTGACTGTCTGTCTGTGGTTTACCAGGATGCTGTAGAAGAGCTCATGGACGAAGAGTCCCAACGTGGAGGTCAGAACGTAGGCCAGATGATAGAGGAACTCCACATCCATCACCATGGCTTTGTATCCCATGATAAATGTTCCATTGTTCCCCACAAAACTCACCACAAACACCACCTTATTGATCAGCTGGAAAGGAAAACATGATCACGCTGATGGAGCTTTAAATGGACATGACAATAACATAAATATTAAATGGTAAATACAAGCATAAGTTTTGCTATTGTTGTAGCCAAGATTAAACCAAGACCAGAGTAAGACCAAGACTTTAAGGGTTCAAGACCAAGACAAACAGAAACCAAGTGGAGACCAAGATCACTGTCTATGTATATCTTGATCTTGTCTTGGTCTTTGGACACTGATCTTGGTCTTGTATTAATGTGGTCTTTATTACAATAGTTTTTGAATAATTGTGCCAGCACACAGATACCAAAAAAACATCTCCATGATGAAGGCAAATAATAGCTGTTTCTAACAAACAAATGTTCTTATATGAGAGTGTAACCAGCTAAAGCAGTTGTTTCACATGGGTGACGCAGCTGTTTTCTTACATTGAGCGATCCTAACAGGATGAGCGTATTGCCAATGCCAAAGTGGTAGATGGATCTAAGGATCAGAGCAAGGGTGAGAGGCTGGAGGCCATAACGCTGGGAGAACAACCCCAGGACTGAGAGTCCGGTCAGGATCCAGAACAGCATCAACAACAGGGAGTCATCTATGGCGCCGACTGGGGGAAGTAGATTCAATGTAAACAACAACAACAACAACAACAAAAAACTCCTAAAAGCAGTGAAGCTAATCACATCGGACATTGCAGACTTGAACAAGTTAAAGGAACAGACTTCTGTTACCAACAGGATACAAAATAACTAGGGGATATTTTTTTTACCCACCCAACAGAGGAGTTGTTCTCAGTTTCAACTTACAGTGTCTGCAGATGCCCTTTTTTAACAAGAGCACTCTGAGGCAAGTGCAATATCTTCTGCCTCTGTTCTCTTTGAAGATCCCAATATGTCACGGAAAGAGCGCAGTTTTCAACTTTTCCATATAATTATTGGGGCAGAACCAAATTATGATAAGCCTATTATCCATGATTATAGAACAAAAATAGTTGTATACAACCCATAGTTGTAGGTCAGGATCGCAAGGTGAACCTGTGTAGCAAGTTTGGCGACCCTAGAGAGCTTTATGCATTCTATAGTAAGAGGGCATAGGGAATGCTAAATTTAACCTTTTGACCCCAAACCTGTAGTCAGAGGTCACAGTCTCAGGGTGAACCTGTGTATCAGGTTTGATGACCATAGCATTCTTTGTTGCTTAGATATAGTTTACAAGCAGTTTTGACCTTTGACCTTGTGATCAAAAACACAGTCACACTTCAGGGTCACAGGGTGAACTTGTGTACAAAGTTTGGTTACCCTAGCTTTACTCGTTGTATGGTAATAGGGTACAGGTAACAGCAACCTTGACCTTTTGACCCCAGACCTATAGTCACAGTTCAGGGTCACAGAGTGAACCTGTGTACCAGGTTTGACAACCCCAGCTTTATTCATTCCATAGTAATCGTGCAAATGGAATGGTAACTTTGATCTTTGACCTTGACCTTGAGCCGTCCAAGATTTGTCTTAGAGACAACTTTGGTATCAATAGAGGGGATGCATTGGAACAGAATTAGTGGCAGTTACAGGGCAGTTACCATAGTTACACAGTACTGAGTGGCAAACACGTTTCAGTTTTAGTCTGTATGCAGCAAAACATAAAAATCAGACAAAATATTTAGTCACAGCAGTACACTGAGTACCTTTGTTACTTTAGATGTTAATATCACACTGCTTACTTGAATGTAGTGATCTGTGGGTGAGAGCACACATAAGTGAAGAACTGGTTTTGAGCCTTTAAATATTTATCTATTTTTTTGTCAATTAACACAAGATGGAATGATAAGATTAGCTCTCTGCAATGCGAGCAGGCACTCTGTATACTGCAGTGACTGAATACTGTGTGTGTTTTTTGTGTTTTACTGCATACACCCTTATACTGCCACTCATTTTTGCCACTCAGTGTTTCGTAACTGCCATGAGATCTGTTTGGTGATATTATGTGCATACCCTCCAGATAGACCTCAAGGTCTATAATTCCTGAAAAGATCAACCAATCAGAGTCAAACTGCATTATGAGCATCATCAGTACATATCAAACCCTGGTACCAAACTTCAAAACATTTGGAACAAAACTGTAGGAGGAGTTGATTTCACAAGACAGTTATTGTCTATTAAATGAGGTGAAATAGGAGATCATAAATTAGGGGCTGTAACTCCTGCAAAAAATCATCTGATCAGAGCCAAACTGCAATACGCGCATCATCAGTGTACATCAAACCATGGTACCAAGTTTCAAAACAATCGGAACAAAACTGTAAAAGGAGATGATTTCACAAAAGTGAGACAGATGGACAGATGGACTGCTCCATAGCATAATTCCCTTTCGGTCTTCGCCCAAAGGGATCATCTTTGACCAGCGGGGGATAAGAAGCCAAACTAGGTAAATGTCATGCAGTGTTTAATAACAAAACTGATAGTTGCTGCATTCTTGCAAGCTGCACTGCAATGAAGCTGAGCTCTTCTTTTCATTCTTCTTGTGATTCATAATTGATGACTATCTTATTGATATGGGGGTCTTGCTGCTACGTTTGCCGTTCTACGTATGTGTGTCAAAAGGACAGTCCCAGATGACAGCCATGATGCCTAACTGATCTACAGCACCCATGACTGTTCATTTGTTCAGTAGCAGTGGTATTAGGGGTTTTACCTTGTCCTGAGGCATAGGGGTAAAAGAAAGCGATGATAAGGTTGATGAAGACGGCAAGTCTAAAGGAGATCGTTCCCCACAGAGTCATCCTCCTGGAGAACCAGTACAACACCGGCATACCTGCATGCACAAACATGCACACTTGCTGATACAGAAAAAAAAACCTCTTAAGTAAGTAATATTAATGATAGCATACTGGATTGGAAATTTCTAGTGTTGTAGTCAAAACCACACCAAGAGCTGACCAAGATCAGTGTATCAAGACCAAGATTTTAAAAGGTCGAGGTCAAGTTGAAACCAAGACATTTCCACACAATCATCTTGGTCTCTGCTTGACTTGATTTTAGTCTCCACCCTTTAATATGTAGTTCTTGTCTTGGTCTTGAACACCACATTAGACACTTATCATGCATGTGTATGCCTGTATGTGTGCACTCACTCCTCAACTTCTTCTGCCACTCCATCTCTCCATGAAGGAAGGAGGTTTGCTCAAAGAAATGGGTGATTTTTGAGCCCTGCTCATCCAGCTCGGTGGTGGTGAACACTCTGAACTTGGACTCCTCAGTCAGAAACTGACAAATGGGATGAACGGGAAACACAATCTGCTCCATGCTGCGATCCTCACGGACAATCTGGAAACAGATGCGCATAGTCATGTGGGAAAATAAGTAAAAAATAATAAAATTTTATCATTTAGTTAAGCAGTATTACATGAGAGGGCTATGCAATATCCATGTGATATTGCAGTGATTCGGTCACAGGCCTATCATGCAGCAATTTCACATGTGCAATTTATAAACGGACAGTAATAAATGACAAGAGATGATGACTGGTTTGTTGATTACCTCCACCAAGGAGGTAATGTAATCGGGATGGTTTGTCTGCCCATCTGTTTGTCTGTCTGTTACCAGGATTACGCAAAAGCTACTTGACGGATTTTGGTCAAATTTTCACCAGAGGTAGCCCTTGGGCCAAGGATGAACCCATTAAATTTTGGTGATGATCTGAGAGTGCATACCTCCACCAAGGACCTTGTTTGCATTTATGCAGCAGGATTACACAACAATTACTGGATAGATTTGGATGAAATTGTTACCAGAGGTGGTCCTTGTGCTAGAGAGGAACCTATAACATTTTGGTGATGATCTGAGAATGCATACCTCCGCCAAGGCTCTTATCTTCTCAGTGTGTTAGCAAGAATCCTCCAGAACTACTGCTTAGGCTTTGATGTAATTTACACCAGAACTGGCCCGTGGCCTATACACAAACCCATTACATTTTGGAGGTGATCCATGAGGAACGGAAGGAGCCTTAGCAGAGGTATGTGCTCTCTGAGTGTTTTTCTAGTTTAATGCTATGTTGTTCTGCTAAGACTAGTATCACTGCAGAAAAACAAACAGTTACCAGCTCCTACTCTTGGATGACCATAATATAGAATATAATCCTGGAATTTCTCCATTGTGGGACTAATAAAGGCCTATCTTATCTTATCTCATCTTATCTTAATAACTTCAGTGTCATTTTACATACAGTATATGGGTCATTTCACAGCAACCTAGGCCACCAGTTTTAACATATATATTAGCCATTTCCCTTATTATACATTGTGTATGGTTGGATGCTTTTATGTGTATTTTGAAAAACACACCCTGGGTTAACATCATGCAAAGTTTCAGGGACTTCTGTCAGTAAGTTTTGTCACTACAATCTAAAGTGTGCGAATATTGGATGGAAGTCAGTGTCTCATTCTAAACTAACACTTAAGTGTATTACCAGTCACTACTACAGTAATGTGTGATCAGGAATTCTGTCCTCCTGTATGAATTGCATAATATGTCTCAGAAAGCAACAATAACCGTTGACCAAGCCTCTCATCCAAAGATGCTGAAACAGGCTATAGCACCCCCCGTGACCCAAAAAGGATCAAGTGATTGATGATGTATGCATGCTAGTCCAAGGTCTACGTATGTATTCACTTGATGCTAAATTCACAAAGCATCCAAACTCTAACGATCCTCTGGAGGAACTTCAAAGTAACATCAAGGAACATCAACGTTTACTCTTGAGGAATCAGTACAAATGGTAAATGGTAAATGGCATTCACTTATATAGCGCTTTTATTTTCATCTCTTGATGACCAAAGCGCTTTACAGATCCTGCTATCCACCCATTCACGCACACATTCACACACTGATGGTGGCATCAGTGTGTGAATGTATCTACAAGGACAAGACTGTAGAAATATTAGTTTTGGTTTGTAGCAGTACTTCTATCTGTGCAGTCAGCTTGTCATAGTAATCCAGGGGGTCCTGCTCCACCACAGCAGCTGGAGCTGAGGATTTCAACATCTGGGACAGAGGACGGTTATTCAGGTTCAGCTGCAGGAAACACAAAATGCAAAAAGGTGTCAGTGTTAGGGACTATAACTTGACTGGAGGTAGAGTTGGATGGATAGATGGGTGGATGGATGGATGGATGGATGATTGCTTACCATGGAGGATATGCCTTCCTCCCCCTCTTTACTCTTCTTTAGAGATTTCAGGAGGTTCTGCAGGAGTTTGTTGTGTCTTGCCAGCTGCAAGAAAACCCATCAAAAATCGTATTTCCACACCATCAACCACTGAAACGATAAGTGAATATCATGAATTTGAAACATGCCGGTGGCCAGTGAAAGAAGTCAGTCACCTGCTGGGCCAAGATGTAAATGTTGTGTCCCACTTCCTGAGGAGAAACTTCACAATCCTCAGACTCCTCACTGTCCTGCTGATAGTGCTTCTTTATCACCTCCACCTAGAAGACATACGTGCAGCCACACAGTGTTGTAGTCAAGACCAGACTGAGACCAAAGCAAGACTAGAGTGTACTTAGACCAAGACTTTAACCAGTTTATGCTACATGTCTACCTAGTCATCTGTTGACAGAAGGTTCCCGCGCCTCCTCAGCACTGGGATCCATCGGGAGCGTAAAAGTGGTGTAACCAAGCGAGAGTCACACTATTCAATACTTTAAAGCCACAAACTGCACGGTGAGTATCTTCACCTGGTCAGAGAACTTCGGCCGGTGTTCAAGCACTATTTTCGGCTACAAAAGTGCAGTCTGATGAGCTTCTTCTGCCCTCCCCGACCTGCATGACTTGCGCATGATTGGTTGACGCAACTCCTGGACAGGCTGCTGTAGTCCATTTACGACGGAGCCAGGATGTTAAACTTTTGCCTGTATCTTCAAAAGTAGACAACAAAACATGTTTCTGAAAACTAACGAGGCGAGAAATAAATGTGAAATTGCTCAGTACGTGTTTACTTTTTACTAACAACCACTATTTTAAAAGTTCAAGGACCCGTGCTTAAGTAGCACTTTTTTCAGTCTCAAAGACCACTTAAAGTGCTTCACTAGTAGCTATACTAACCAGGGGTCAGCAACTGGCGGACCCCAAGAGTCCTCTGTCTGGAACCCAAGGCCTTTTGATACAATTCTGAAAAAAGGAGACTATTTTGTTTTGGATGAAAGAAAAAATGGGAACTGAAAATTGTATCAGCAGCTGCCGGGACAGTTTATGGCAGGAAGCCTTGGGTGCTCCTCACAGACCTGTGTAGACTAGTAGTCTCCACTCTCTGCAGAGACTTTGTGGATCCGACCACTCCAGAGAATATGCAGCACATCGCACAATCACAGTTCGCTGCGGGTCTCTCTCTCTCTCTCTCTCTCTCTCTCTCTCTCTCTCTCTCTCTCTCGTGTGCATGCATGGGCGTTTGTGGGAGCAGGGGTGTGGAGTGGTGTCGAGTGAGTACTTTAAACTTTGTATTTTCTAACTTTTTCTCTATCTTGTGTGTTTGAGGTGTGTGTGTTTAATATAGTGGGTTGAGTGTGTGTGTGCTGGGGTGTGAGTGTTGGAGTGAGTGTGTTGGGGAACGGTAGCTTCTGCTGCCGGTTTTTCCCGGCCGGCATCATGCCGGTGATTGATGGTGGTGTGGAGTTTGAGCGCTTAACCCGGCGTCATGGCGTGAGAATCCTCCCGACAGTTCCCTGTTCTGTGGAGGAGGCCAGCCTCGCTGTAGGACAGGTGGTTGGGCATGGCAGCATAAAATCAGCATCGAGGATGAACAGCGCAATTGTGATCTTTCTGGATTCGACTGAAAAAGCTGATCAGGTGGTGGCACAGGGAGTGGTCCTAGGTGACACTTTTTTTTTTTCCACAATATCTTTATTGAACCTTTTTTTTTTTTTTTAACAAACATGATACAAACAATCAAACACTAACGCTAAAGTACTACAAAAAAAAAAAAATGCACTAAAAACACCAACAACCACCAACAAAATCAAGTCTTCAACAATGCTCCTCTGTTTAGTCTAGACAATCCAATACATAAGTATACATATTATGTTCACCAGTTTGGAATTTACAAGGTCCACACACATCATTCACCTTCTTCTTCAAGAGTTATGTTTAAATTTTTTACATAATCAATAAAAGGTCTCCATATATTCTCAAACACAATTTCCTTTGATTTCAGTATATATGTTATTCTTTCTAATGGAAGGTTTGTTAACATCTGTCTTAACCACTGAGTCACATCTGGTCTATGAGTCTTTTTCCATAATAGTGCAATACATTTTTTGGCATTAAGCAAACTGAGGTCTATGAATGTTCTTTCACTTTTATTAAAATTATGCTTTTCTGGGTACAGACCCAACAAAAACAGTTTAGGATTCAGTATGATTTGTTTTGAGATTATTTTTTCAATTGTTACCCTCACCTCTTCCCAAAACATTCTTATTAATCTACATTCCCATAAACAATGAAATAGGGTTCCTTTACTTTCCATGCATTTTGTGCATGTATCTGGTATATTTTTGTTATATCTATTTAACTCCTCCGGTGTAACATACATCCGCATTAACCATTTGAAATGTATCAATTTAAGGCGTGCATTTATTGATTTGGTTTGAGCTTCTGTACAAGCCAATTCCCATTGTTCCTCCGAAATTTCAATTTGCAGATCTTCTTTCCAGTAGTTTAATCTTTTCAGTGAATTTTCACTTGAAGATAGTGTCAATGAGTTATAAAACTCTGAAATAATACCCTTTCTTTTACTATCTTTCATCATCATTTTTTCCAAGGATGAATAAATAGGTCGAGTGAGAGCTTTATTTTGATTTGATCGAATAAAGTTTCTAAGTTGGAGATATTTAAAAAAATGTGTTCTATTGAGATTAAATTTGATCCTCAGCTCTTCAAAAGACATTATGTTGTCTGCACATGGCAAATATAAATCCTGAATCTTTTGTATCCCTTTTAAATTCCATACTTTAAATACAGCGTCCGCTCTCCCTGGTTTAAAATATTGATTACCCCATATTGGACTAAATTGTGACAATAACTGTGGTTCTTTTAAATAGTTTTTAGCTTCACACCATATTTTGATCATATGCTTTACAAATGGATTTTTAACTTGTTTTTGTAATTTTTTTGCCGAATCTGAGTATATGAATATGGGAAGAGGTAAAGGTAAATTGTATGATTCCATTTCAGTCCAGTGAGGGAGATCATTTGATGAAAAATAATATGTCATAGACCTCAGTTGTGCCGACCAATAATACAACATAAAATTTGGACATTTCAGACCTCCACGATCAAATGGTAAATATAATAAAGACAGACGTAATCTAGCCCTCCTGTTGTTCCATATAAATTCCACTAACTTTTTTTTTATTCTTGAGAATAGATCTAAAGGTGGTGATAAGGGAATGTATTGAAATAAATAAAGTATTTTAGGTAAAATATTACTTTTTTTTTTTCCACAATATCTTTATTGAACCTTTTTTTTTTTTTAACAAACATGATACAAACAATCAAACACTAACACTAAAGTACTACAAAAAAAAAATACCCTAAAAACACCAACAACCACCAACAAAATCAAGTCTTCAACAATGCTCCTCTGTTTAGTCTAGACAATCCAATACATAAGTATACATATTATGTTCACCAGTTTGGAATTTACAAGGTCCACACACATCATTCACCTTCTTCTTCAAGAGTTATGTTTAAATTTTTTACATAATCAATAAAAGGTCTCCATATATTCTCAAACACAATTTCCTTTGATTTCAGTATATATGTTATTCTTTCTAATGGAAGGTTTGTTAACATCTGTCTTAACCACTGAGTCACATCTGGTCTATGAGTCTTTTTCCATAATAGTGCAATACATTTTTTGGCATTAAGCAAACTGAGGTCTATGAATGTTCTTTCACTTTTATTGAAATTATGCTTTTCTGGGTACAGACCCAACAAAAACAGTTTAGGATTCAATATGATTTGTTTTGAGATTATTTTTTCAATTGTTACCCTCACCTCCTCCCAAAACATTCTTATTAATCTACATTCCCATAAACAATGAAATAGGGTTCCTTTACTTTCCATGCATTTTGTGCATGTATCTGGTATATTTTTGTTATATCTATTTAACTCCTCCGGTGTAACATACATCCGCATTAACCATTTGAAATGTATCAATTTAAGGCGTGCATTTATTGATTTGGTTTGAGCTTCTGTACAAGCCAATTCCCATTGTTCCTCTGAAATTTCAGTTTGCAGATCTTCTTTCCAGTAGTTTAATCTTTTCAGTGAATTTTCACTTGAAGATAGTGTCAATGAGTTATAAAACTCTGAAATAATACCCTTTCTTTTACTATCTTTCATCATCATTTTTTCCAAGGATGAATAGATAGGTCGAGTGAGAGCTTTATTTTGATTTGATCGAATAAAGTTTCTAAGTTGAAGATATTTAAAAAAATGTGTTCTATTGAGATTAAATTTGATCCTCAGCTCTTCAAAAGACATTATGTTGTCTGCACATGGCAAATATAAATCCTGAATCTTTTGTATCCCTTTTAAATTCCATACTTTAAATACAGCGTCCGCTCTCCCTGGTTTAAAATATTGATTACCCCATATTGGACTAAATTGTGACAATAACTGTGGTTCTTTTAAATAGTTTTTAGCTTCACACCATATTTTGATCATATGCTTTACAAATGGATTTTTAACTTGTTTTTGTAATTTTTTTGCCGAATCTGAGTATATGAATATGGGAAGAGGTAAAGGTAAATTGTATGATTCCATTTCAGTCCAGTGAGGGAGATCATTTGATGAAAAATAATATGTCATAGACCTCAGTTGTGCCGACCAATAATACAACATAAAATTTGGACATTTCAGACCTCCACGATCAAATGGTAAATATAATAAAGACAAACGTAATCTAGCCCTCCTGTTGTTCCATATAAATTCCACTAACTTTTTTTTTATTCTTGAGAATAGATCTAAAGGTGGTGATAAGGGAATGTATTGAAATAAATAAAGTATTTTAGGTAAAATATTACTTTTAAGTATATTGATTCTCCCGATCATCGACATTGGTAGTGACATCCATCTCTGAGTTAACTCATTGATATCTGACATTAAGGCTTCATAGTTGACACTGGCGACTGATTCTAGCTTAGGCATAATTTGGATTCCTAAATATTTAAACTGATTTACAACATTGAATTGATTTACCTCAGGGGCTGGGTAATTTCTCTGGGTCTCATTTAGCATTAATATTGAAGATTTAGTTTTATTTATTTTATATCCTGATATTTCCCCAAAATTCTTTATTAAATTCAACAAGGTTGGAATTGATTTTTTTAGATTCGACATAAACAAAATTATATCATCGGCGTACAGGGAGATTTTATGTTCTGTTGGTCCAACTTTAATTCCATATATTTGTGAATGTAAACGTATCGCTATCGCTAAAGGTTCAATTGCCATAGTAAACAGTAAAGGTGAAAGTGGACAGCCTTGTTGACATCCTCTATTGATTTTTATTGGTTTTGAAATATTGTTATTTGTTAGGATTTCTGCTGTAGCATTATTGTATATTATTTGAACCCATTTTATGAAATTATTTCCAAGTCCAAACCTTTGTAGGACTTCAAAAAGAAAGGGCCATTCAACTCTATCAAAGGCCTTTTCGGCGTCCAATGATAGGAGAGCTGTATCCGGTGCTTCTTTATTAAAATAAATAATATTAAATAGTCTTCTTACATTATGGAAGCCTTGTCTACCCTTTATAAAGCCATTCTGATCTCGATTAATAATATTTGGTAAAATTTCTTGTATTCGTCTTGCTAAAATTTTACAGATTATCTTAAGGTCGGCGTTTAATAGGCTTATTGGTCTCATATTTTCACATTTATTAGAGGGCTTACCTGGTTTTGGCAGCAGTATAATTAAGGCATTATTTATGTATGATGGTAAATTATTATTTTGAAATGCTTCTAAAACCATTTCCAAAAAAGGTTTTATTAATTTATTCTTAAATTTTTTATAAAGGTCAACTGGAAGACCATCTGGTCCTGCACTTTTTCCTGATTTCATATTATCAATGGCTAGCCCAACTTCTTCTTGACTAATTTTAGACTCCAATATCTCCCTGTTTTCATTTGGTATACACGGTATAGATAGTTCGTTCAAAAACCCATTTAGTTTTGTTAAATCAGGTTCATTTTTGGTATCATATAATTTTTCATAGTAATCTCTAAAGGCTCTATTAATTTCTAAAGGATCTATAACTACCTGTCCGTTACTTATAATACTGGTAATTGGTGTTTTAATTTCCAATTGTTTAATCTGCCATGCTAATAATTTTCCTGATTTTTCACCTTGTTCATAAAAAGATTGTTTCAATCTTAGAAGACTCAAGGCAGCTCTATTCGCTGATTTTTTGTCGTATTCAGCTCTCAAAATCAGTAATTCATTCTCCAACCTTGGGTCACTTCCTGCATACACTTTTTCCTGAAGACTTTTTATTTTATGTTCCAATTTAGCTCTCTCCTCTCGAGTCTTCTTAGATTTTGATCCTGTATAACTAATAATATGTCCCCTAATAAAAGCTTTGAAAGCCTCCCACTTTACACATGCTGATGTTTGTGTAGTATTGATGTCAAAGAACTCGTCTATCTGTTTTTCTATATACTTGACAAATTCCTCATCCTGAAGCCATTTATGCTGAAATTGCCATCTACCTGATTCCTTTGTCAATTTTTTATCTACATATATTAGACAACAGGGTGCATGATCAGAGATCACGATGTTATCATAAAAGCAGTTTTGAATCTTGGACCTTAATTCTGTGGAAATCAAAAAATAATCAATACATGAGAATGTCTTGTAGGTACTGGAATAACAAGAATAGGCTTTAACTTGTGGTTTCATTTCTCTCCATATATCTAACAATCTCAATTCTTTCATAAAATGATTAATAGTCATCCTACATCCAATGTGCGTACAATCCAGTCCTGTTGATCTATCCACACCTGGATTCAATGTACAATTAAAATCCCCTGCTATTATATGTTGCCCTGTAAGTGATGATAAGATGAGAAATAAATTAGCAAAGAACTTCTGATCATCTATATTGGGACCATATAAGTTCACAAGATTTATATTTTCTAATAGCAAAGAACCTTGAATGATTACATATCTTCCAAATTTGTCTCCAATTACATTTTTCACTTGAAAAGGAACTGATTTATGTATGAGAGTCATAACTCCCCTGGCTCGGGATGAAAATGAAGAGGTGAATACACTTCCCTGCCATCTACTCCTAATTCTTTTAACATCCTCCTCTATCAGATGAGTTTCTTGTAAAAACACAATTCTTGAACCCATGTCCTTTATTTTATTCATAACTTGTTTAAGTTTTTTTAAATTCTGTAGACCTCTGCAATTCCATGAAGTTAAATTAAGATTAACACTTTGCTCCATGATCAATAGAGAGTTTGGGATTACCTTGCAGTGTAAACATGCTCATACAGAGAAGCAAAAACATGAGTGGTTGAACATTCATCCTACAAACTACACACAAACAAATTTCCCCTTCCCACACTTGTGGCAAACCCCCCAAAATCAAAAGAAAAATTCTGTCTCCCGATATAGCCATCGACCGTTCCACACCCACGGGGAACAGCCTAAGCCACTCCTTCTTCATCCTCCCAATCACCCTAACTCTACTGCTTTTAATGACGTAACATTAACTCTCCTCTGTAGTTTTCCAACTTAACTCCAAAATTTTTAACAACTTTGTACATCATAGTTTTTTTTTTGTTTGTTTGTTTTGTTTTTGTTTTGTTTTTTTAATATATAATACAATCTATATTTTGTAAACTTACTATTTACTTCAAGTCAGTCAGATGCCTGTGCAAATGCTTAATTATTCTACCTTATATTTTGTTCATGCTTAGCTCCCACCAGTCTCTTCTTCTTCTTTGATCTTCTTGATGAACTCCTGCGCCTCCTCTGGGGTCTTGAAGATGTGGGTTCTGCCCTCATACGTGGTCAGCAGTCTCGCAGGATAGATTACACCATGACGAATCCCAAGGTTGCGCAGCTCCTTACGTACGGGATCAAACTGCTTCCTCAATTGCTGGATTCCTGTGGCCAAATCTGGGTAGAACCGCACCTGCTGGTCCTGGTGTTTAATCTCTCCTTTTTTAGCTCGTGCAGCGTTGAAGATCTTCATCCTGTCTCTGTTGCTAAGAAACTTCATAATTAAGGTCCTCGGCGGTCCCTTATCTCTCCGTGGGCCAATACGATGTGCTTTTTCCAGAACCACTGCTGATTGCAACTCCTCGCTGCCCAGCACCTCCGGAATCCACTTTTCCAGAAAGGAACATACGTCCCGACCTTCTGATTCCTCTGGAAGACCCACCAGCCTCAAATTATTCTGTCTCGACCGAGATTCCAAATCCAAAATATTATCTTCCAGAGATTTATTTTTTTTTTCCAAAGTGCGCACCTTTAATTGAAGACGGGTGACGTCATCTTCAGCACTAGCGAGACGGAGCTCCATCTGCGCCGTTCGTTCTACACAGTCACCCAATTCCTTTCTTATTCCTTCCAACGCTGTCATAATCCCATCAAATCTAGAGGAAAAGTCCGCTCTCATTGAACTCATGGCAGCCATCAGCGCATCTGCGCCATTCCCCGCAGATATCGCAGCGTTGCCAGCCTCCTCCGCCATATATGGAGTTTTGTTTACTGCGTCACAGACCTGAAAGTCCGTTAATTTGGACTGTTTCGGCGGCTCGCTTTTTCCTTTTCCTGGTTTTCCAGCCTTAGGCTTCGCCGACATATCTTCGCCCAAATGCTGGGATACGTTCTGTCCCAAATGAGAGAGTTATTTGCCGATTTTTTTTTTTCCAGGAGCAGAGCAGAGCGAGACACGTCCGTCCTACGTGGCAGCCATAACCGGAAGTCCCCTAGGTGACACTTTTACTCCCGTTTTACCGCTGGCGAATCCGTCTAGGAGGATCACCATCTCAAACGCTCCTCCTTTCGTTAAAAATGATCAGCTGATTAGAGAGTTGTCCCGTTTTGGCCAGGTTGTGTCCCCTATCAGAATGGTCTCTCTGGGTAGTAAATCACCCCTGCTGAAGCATGTTGTATGTCATAGGAGGCAGTGTTTCATGGTGTTGAAAGACAGCTCTGCTGAACTGAACGCGTCTTTTAATTTCAGGATTGACGGCTTTAGCTACTTGGTGTTTGCAACATCTGAAACCATGAAGTGTTTTGCGTGTGGCGCAGAAGGCCATCTTATTAGGTCATGTCCTGAAAAGGCGAACACAAAGAGCACTGGCGGTAAGAAAGGTGACGCCGCTGTTTCTGGTGGTCCGGAGGGTAGCGCTACATGTGGTGCGGCGGATGCTGCTGCGGCGCCCGCTTCTGCTGGGGCGGTCGCGGCCGCAGTCCGCATCCGCGGCCGCATCTGCGGGGGCGTCCGCGTCCGCATCCGCGTCCGCTTGTGCTGGGGCGGCCGCGGCCGCCTCTGCTGGGGTGGCCGCGGCGGGCGCGGTAGTTGCCCCCCCAAACAGTGATGGTGGGGAATTTCTGTCTGGCGGCAGCTCTGATCATTGTGACGAGCCTGTCGCCCGGGGTAAACAGGTGGAGGGTGTAAGTAAAAGTGCAGTTAAACGAAGGAACGTGAATGAACAGACTTTGCAGGCGGGGGAGGAGCGGTTTGAGGCTGTAGCGGACACACAGAGCAAACACTGCATGACAAACGTTGCGTTTCATGAAGAAATGCAGGAATGTAGTTTTGTTGAAGAGGATCCTTTTAAAGCTGCACAAAAAAGGAAAAGTGCGGAAAACTTGCAGAGCTCTGCTAAATCTAGTAGGGTTGGGAATTTAGATTTACTGAATGAGAGCGCTTCTGACGAAAGTGGAGATGAGTCTGAACTGATGCAGACGCAGACGCAGGAGGAGCAAAGCTCCTATTGTTTTACTAAAATTAGGCAATTTCTCCAGGTGACTAAGGGGAGCAGAGCTGTGAAAGTGGAAAATTACTTTCCAGATCTGGAGTTATTCGTGGCATCAGCTCGCAAATTTATGAAACTGAATGATGGGAATGAGACTTTCACTGATCAGGAAATTATCGTTTAAAGAAACTGGTTGCTAAACTGAAATTGCAAATTACTAACAGTCATGTTGACTCTTAGTTTGTTTCTTCCCTTTTATGCTATGTGTGTGTTTTTTTACTGTACCCTATTTTTATCCTTTTTAATGCCCCACCTTAGAATTGGCACTCTCAATATTAATGGGGCCAGGGATGATGTAAAAAGGGCCTCTTTATACAAGCTTTTTAATTTAAAGAAACTTGACGTGCTGATGGTCCAGGAGACTCACAGCACTGTGGACATTGAGAGCCATTGGAGAAAAGAGTGGGATGGCTGCATTTTTTTTAGCCACAAATCCAGTAGCAGTGGGGGGGTGGCTGTACTTTTCTCTAGGGGTTGTGTGCCTGTCTCTTATGAGGTAGAAGAGGTGGTGAGAGGTCATTTCCTCTTATTAAAGGTACAGTTTGAAAACGTGAACTTCGTTTTTATAAACGTGTATGTGCCAACACAGAGAGCAGAGAGGATCAGGGTCTTTGACGTGCTTTCGGATACGGTTAAGTCCTGTGATCCAAATAGTTTTTTATTTCTGGGGGGTGATTTTAACTGTACATTAAACCACAGACTAGACAGGAACCATCAGGAGCCTCACCCTGCTTCTGCCAATAGGCTGAGAGAACTGGTGAAAACACATGAAATGGCCGATGTGTGGAGATCACATCATGGGGACCAGAGGCAGTACACCTGGAGCCATGTCAAAGATAACCTTTTATCTATGGCTAGGTTAGACCGTTTTTATGGTTTTAAACATCAAATGAGTGTTTTTAAAAATAGTTGTATCTGTCCTGTTGGTTTCACTGATCACTGCCTGCTGTTTTGTTCTGTGTTTATTGAAAATGTAAAGTGTAAGAGTGCTTTTTGGCATTTTAACAATACACTTTTAAATGATGTGTTTTTTAAAGAGGTTTTTCATGATGTTTGGAAGTCACACAGGGAACAAAAACCCTCTTTTAGTTCTCTCCAATTGTGGTGGGATTTTGGTAAGGCCCAGATAAAACAACTCTGCCAACAGTACACTCAAAATGTCACTCGTAGCTTGACCCAATCCTTGAAAGTTCTGGAGACTGAGGTGGTAGAACTAGAGGAGTTGCTCAGTTCTACAGGAAAACAGGAGCACTTAGAGGCTCTCAAGTCAAAAAGGTCAGCCTTGGCTAGCTTGCTAGGGGTCACCGCACAGGGTGCTCTGGTCCGCTCACGCTACATGGATGTAGCTCTGATGGACTCGCCCTCCCAGTACTTTTTTGGACTGGAGGGGAAAAATGGACAGAGAAAGCTCATTCACTCCTTGTTGGGCGATGACGGGAGAACAATCTCCACAGCAGCAGAGATCAGGAAACATGCTGCTAGCTTTTACAGTGAATTGTTTAGAGCAGAGTGGAGGGAGGACACGTCACTGGGCCAGGTTTTCCTTGATGGTCTTCCAGTGCTCTCAGAGGACCTTGTTGCCGGCTTGGATGCTCCACTGTCTCTGTCTGAGCTGCATACGGCGCTAATGAGCCTCCAGAATGGAAAATCACCAGGCATAGATGGTCTCTCTGTGGACTTTTTTAAGGAATTCTGGCCCCTGCTTTGGTCCAGACCTGCTGGAGGTTCTCCAAGATAGCTTGGAAAGGGGGACCCTACCCACGACCTGCAGGAGGGCCATCATCACACTGTTGCCGAAAAAGGGGGACCTCCAGAGCCTAAAGAACTGGAGGCCAGTCTCTCTGCTCTGCACAGACTACAAGATTCTCTCAAAAGCTCTGGCCCGAAGACTGAGAAAGGTGATGAGCGAGCTCATTCATGTAGACCAGACTTACTGTGTGCCTGGCAGGCTGATTAGTGACAACGTCACTTTAATTCGGGATATTTTGGAGGTCTCTGGTTCATTGGCGGTAGAAACTGGTTTGATTTCAATTGACCAGGAAAAGGCGTTTGATCGGGTTGAACACCAATATTTATGGACAGTTTTAACAGCTTTTGGGTTCAGCCCAGGCTTCATAGCCAGGATACGGGTCTTGTACAGTGACATTGAGAGTGTGCTGAAGATAAATGGGGGCCTGTCTGCCCCTTTAAAAGTCCAGAGGGGGGTTCGGCAGGGCTGCCCTCTCTCAGGGATGCTGTACTCCCTCGCCATAGAGCCTTTGCTTCACTGCCTGAGAAGGGATCTATCAGGAGTTACTTTTCCTGGCTGTGACACCACGTTCAAGCTGTCGGCCTATGCAGATGATGTAGTCATTCTGCTAAACAAGCAGAGTGACATTGACGTTCTGGTTAGGAGTGTCAATCTTTTTGGCCAACTTTCCTCTGCAAAGATAAACTGGGGAAAAAGCGAGGCTCTGATGGTGGGGGAGAAACTAGAAAATCAGCTTACGCTGCCGGGTGGGTTGATTTGGAAAAAAGGAGGTTTTAAGTATCTTGGTGTCTTTATTGGAAATCAGCAGTTTGAGCAAAAAAATTGGGATGGGGTCATAGAGAAGATTAACGGGAGACTAAACAAGTGGAAGTGGCTAATGCCAAGAATATCTTTTAGAGGAAGAGTGCTCATTTTAAATAATCTTGTTTCCTCATCCCTGTGGCACCGCCTCATGTGCATGGACCCCCCTGCTGGTTTGTTGTCCAAAATTCAGTCTGTTTTGGTGGACTTTTTTTGGGGGGGTGGACTCCACTGGGTTCCTCAAGCCCTGTTATTTCTTCCCAAAGAGGAGGGGGGGCAAGGAGTGATTCATTTAGCTAGTAGAGGTGCTGCTTTTAGACTGACTTTCATACAGAGACTGCTGACGGGCCCCCAGGACCTGGTATGGAGGCCTTTGGCCTGTGTTATTTTACAGAGAGTCCTTGGGCTTGGGCTAGACCTCCCTGTGTTTTTAATGGATTTTAAGAACTCTAATGCACTGTCTTTACCCAGTTTTTACCGCAGTCTCTTTTCAGTGTGGACTCTTTTTAAAAAACAAAGAGGGCCATGCGATTCCCTCTACTGGTTGTTGAGGGAGCCGCTGGTTTTTGGTGGTCGCCTTGGTGTCCTGCCGGGAGTTGGAAGGACCTTCCTTGATAGGCTGTGTTCCAGGAACATTCTCACTCTGAAGCAAGTGGTGGAACTGGCTGGTCCTGGCCTCAACAACGCCTCAGCTTTAGCAGCTCATCTTGGTGTCAGGTCAAATCGTTTCATCGATGGTCTTCTTGCACACTGGAAACAGGAGCTTCATGGACTTGAGCACTCCCTACTCTTGGACTTTAGCAATGGCACGCTGCAGCCAGAAAGCACTGACCCCTTTCCCTCTCTCACGCTCTATATGGACTTTGACGTCGCTCCTTGCTCCTTACTGGCATTCTGTGCTCCCACTGGTGTGGACTTTGGAGGAGCCAGTGGTAAGGCACTCTACAGACTGGTGGTGATGGCACTCAACAAGGACCGATTGAACACCTGTGTGGACACTCCTTGGAGAGCCTATTTTAAACTAGGAAAAGGGCATCGGCCTGCCTGGAGGGCTCTTTACAAAGCCCCTCTCCCTAAGAGGCATGGAGACTTACAGTGGAGGGTCCTGCATGGTATTATAGCTGTCAATGCTTTTGTTTCTGTGATTAACAGCAGTGTCAGTGATCAGTGTGTTTTTTGTTCCTCTAGGGAGACTGTTTTTCATTGTTTTATTGAATGTCAGCGCCTGAGTGGCCTCTTTGAACTTCTCACAAAACTTTTTCATATTTTTAAGGAAGTTTTCTCTAAGCAGGTTTTCATTTGTGGTTTTATGTACAATCGTCGTTTTAAGCAGAAGTGTCAACTACTGAACTTTGTTTTAGGGCAGGCAAAGTTGGCTATCTATGTAAGCCGGAGAAGAAAACTTGAAAATGTTGAGAATGATGTTGATGTCAAAATTTTATTTGTGAGGCTACTTAAAGCCAGAATCAGGCTGGACTTTCAGTTTTTTATGGGGAATGGGGATGTGGAAGGTTTCAGGACCCTCTGGTCCCTGGAGAATGTCCTCTGTTCAGTTCATGATGGACAGCTTTTTTTTGGGCGTTTTTTGGGGGATTGATTTTCTGTGTAACATAGCATGATATAGAAATTGTATTGACTGATGGACAAGTGTGTTTATTAAAGATCTTTTAAAAATCGAAAAATATCTCTCTCTCTCTCTCTCTCTCTCTCTCTCTCTCTCTCTCTCTCTCTCTCTCACACACACACACAAAGCCAGGCTATCCGCCAGATAGACACGCTTCATTCCTGGTCTGTACCCACGCAATGAAGCGCTGTTGTGAAATTGAGTGTATTTACTATGGCACTTCTGTCTCCGAATCTGCCAAGAGTCGTCCGTGCTGGAGGGCAGGCATGAAGTCAGTTCCTCCGGGACCGTGATCCTGTTGGGCCCGCATGACGCTGGAGGTCCTTTTCCTAGCCTTGGATATCAGGTTAAAAACTCCATAAAACAGTCCCTCCAGGATGTTGTGGGATGTTTTTATGACTGTTTGCGGGCCAAAAAGCCTGAATTTGTGGGAGCTTTTTAAAAAAGTTGCGATAAAAGTTGCAATATTTTTAGTGTTTTCTGCACTAAAAGTTGTGGGAAGAATTCCAAATTTTAAAGCAGATGCTTTTTTCCAGTTCACTGCAGTGATATTTTACAGGTACACCTCAAAAACTTAGAATATAATGAAAAAGTTCAACATTTTTGTCACTCATTTCAGAAAGTGAAACCCATATATTATATAGAGTCATTACACAGACAGTGATATATTTCAGTTGTTTATTTATTTTAATTTTGATGATTATGGCTTACAGCCCATGAAAACCCCAAATTCAGTTTATCAAAAAATTAGAATATTACATAAAATTAATTTTAAAAAACTGCTTTTTAATAGAAATGTTGGCCAACTGAAAAATATGTCCATGTACACACTCAATACTTGGTCAGGGCTCCTTTTGGATTTATTACTGTATCAATGTGGCGTGGCATGGAGGTGTTATGAAGGTCCAGGTTGCTTTGATAGTGACCTTCAGCTCGTCTGCATTGTTGGGTCTGGTGTCTCTCATCTTCCTCTTAACAATACTCCATAGATTCTCTATGGGGTTTAGGTCAGGAGAGTTTGCTGGCCAATCAAACACAGTGATGCCATGGTCATTAAACCAGGTTTTGATACTTTTGGCAGTGTGTGTGTGTGTGTGGGGGGGGGGGCGGGGGGGCAAGTCCTGCTGGAAAATGAAATCAGCTTCTCCATAAAGCTTGTCAGCAGAGGGAAGCATGAAGTGCTCTAAAATTTCTTGGTAGACGACTGCACTGACTTTGGTCTTGATAAAACACAGTGGACCAACACCAGCAGATGACATGGTTCCTCAAATCATCACTGACTGTGGAAACTTCACACTAAGCCTCAGGCAACTTAGATTATGTGCCTCTCCAGTCTTTCTCCAGAATCTGGGACTTTGATTTCCAAATGAAATGCAAAAGTTACTTTTATCTGAACAGAGGTCACCTGCTGGTGTTGGTCCACTGTGTTTTATCAAGACCAAAGTCAGCGCAGTTGTCTACCAGGAAATTTTAGAGCACTTCATGCTTCCCTCTGCTGACAAGCTTTATGGAGAAGCTGATTTCATTTTCCAGCAGGACTTCCCCACCCACCCCCACCCACCCCCACACACACACTGCCAAAAGTATCAAAACCTGGTTTAGTGACCATGGTACCACTGTGTTTGACTGGCCAGTAAACTCTCCTGACCTAAACCCCATAGAAAATCTATGGAGGATTGTCGAGAGGAAGATGAGAAACACCAGACCCAACAATGCAGACGAGCAAAAGGTCACTATCAAAGCAACCTGGACCTTCATAACACCTCAGCAGTGCCACAGGCTAATCACCTCAATGCCCTGCCACATTGATACAGTAATTCATCCAAAAGGAGCCCTGACCAAGTATTGAGTGTGTACATGGACATACTTTTCAGTCGGCCAACATTTGTATTAAAAAATATTTTTTAAAATTAATTTTATGTAATATTCTAATTTTTTGAGAAACTGAATTTGAGGTTTTCATAGACTGTAAGCCATAATCATCAAAATTAAAATAAATAAACACTTGAAATATTTCACTCTCTGTGTAATGAATCTATATAATATATGGGTTTCACTTTCTGAAATGAGTGACAAACATATTGAACTTTTTCATGATATTCTAATTTTTGAGATGTACCTGTATATAACAATACAAGAAAAGCACAGGATTGTCAAACATTCCCTATTACAGTGATTTGTAAATTAAGCAGAAACTTCTGCTACACAAAAAAACTCTTGTGCAACAGCAAATACAAACTTTAACACAATATCCATTACAACAGCTAAATTGCATTGAATGCATGTTAAAGAGTAGAGATTTGGAAATTATTAGCAGCACCTTCATTTGAAAACTCCCTCTGGTTCCCAACCACTCGGTACCGAGCGGAGAGGAAAAAATAAATTATTCTGTTGCTCTGTACTGGCTATTGGAGTCTGTGTTTTTCTGAAAAAAAAAAATACAGAGAATATTCTCTCTTTCCATGCCTACCTGTCTGTCTGCTGCATGTCAGGCTTCTCTCTCTCGCTCGCGCTCTCTCTTTCTCTCTCTCTCTCACACACCTTTCATTTACCACGGGACAGCGAGGGGTGGGGGTGGGGGGTAAGTTTGTCCGTCCACACCGGAGATTAACAGTTTTAAAGCTCATTGACCAGATGTAGTAATAATTTTACTTCTAAATATGTATAAAATGTTCAAACACTCGCTGTAGTGTAGTGTACTCTCCACATGCGCGCTCCCGCGATGAGGTGCTTTTGGACAGGCGCATGTTTTTCAACACAAAACCCAGTGCTTCATACACACGGTCAGGACAGAGACGTGGCGAGGCATCCACAGGCAGGCTGGGGGAGACGGAGGAAGGGACAGTGTTGAAAACCTCACGGGTGAGTGTTTTTTTAAATCACACACTCCGTTTGCTGTGTTCCATTACTCACAGTAAACTATAAACTCACTACTCACTGTAAACACAGAAGTGAACGCGGTGCAGCAATGCATTTGATTGGTTAGACTGAGTGTTTCAGCACCTTGGAGACAAATTTGATTGGTGAAATTGGCAGAAGTTGACGAGGACTGGCCAAAATTGCAGGAAAGTTGCGGTGATTGGATAAAGTTGCAAGGTTGCACAATAGTTGCGCTGATTGGCTGATTTTGCGTGAATTGGTGTGATCGCAGCATCGTGAAATCCTGGAGGGACTGATAAAAACTCTGTGTGTTACTGAACATTAAAAGTTCCAACTCCCCTCTCCCTGTACCCATGGAGTTACAGCTCCATCCACGCTGTAAAAGAGTTTACTGTGGAAATTAAAAAAAAAAAAAAAAGATACCTGAGGAATTCCGTAGTATGAAATTACATTTTTTGTCAGTTTTTTTGAGGCCTACAGTTTAAAATAATTTTTATACTAAAAATATAGTACAAAGGTGGACTTTTTATGATTTTTTTTTGGGGGGGGGTATTACTGTTTTTTAAATGCAGTGCTATATAATTTATGTTCTCCTGTAAAACTTTGTATTTTTATGATTTTAGTTGTAGATTTTAGAATTTCATAGCTATTTATTTGGCACACTTAGTGTTCTCCTGTTGATGGTTATGGTTTATAGCTCATGAAAACACCAAATTCAGTTTCTCAAAAAATTATAATATTACTAAAAATGTATTTTTTAAAAAAATACCTTTTTAATAGAAATGTTGGCTGAATGAAAAGTACAGTCGTGAAAAAATTAGGATACCCCATTAAATATTCAGTTCTTTATTAAGAAATGTTCACATATCTATGTCTAACCTTGCTTCTGTTTTTATTTGCATTTTTTAACATTTATTTTAGCCATTTTAAGTGGGGATGAATGTGGGGGTGTCCTAAAAAAGATGGGGGTATCCCAACTTATTCCTCACTATTTGTTTAGAATTATATTTTACAGAAAATTTGAAAAAAGTCTTTAATTCATTTTTAATTGTTTAGCTGTATTACATGAATCTCCCAGTATTTTAAACACTGATATTAAATATCCATATGTCCAAATATGTTAAAAAAAACACACACACAGGCTTATACAGGATATCCTAATTTTTTCACATGACTGTATGTACATGTGTGCACTCAATACTTAGTCAGGGCTCCTTTTGCATGAATTACTGCATCAATGCAGCCTGACATGGAGGTGATCAGCCTGTGGTACTGCTGAGGTGTTATGGAGGCCCAGGTTGCTTTGATAGTGACCTTCAGCTTGTCTGCATTGTTGGGTCTCGTCTGCATTGTTGGGTCTGGTGTCTCTCATCTTCCTCTTGACAATACTCCATAGATTCTCTATGGGGTTTAGGTCAGGAGTGTTTGCTGGCCAATACAAGCACAGTGATACCATGGGCATTAAACACTGTGCCCCCAGTTGCTCCTGGTGTGTCCGGCTAGCGCCTTGCATGGCAGCTCTGCCATCATCAGTGTGTAAATGGGTGGATAGCAGGGTCTGTGAACCGCTTTGTTCATCCAGAGATGAGTAAAAAGCGCTATATAAGTGAATGCCATTTACCCAGGTATTGATACTTTTCTACCGGAGTTTTGGCCTAGAGGTAGAGCATCATTTGAAAAAAGTCTTTAATTCATTTTTAATTGTTTAGCTGTATTACATGAATCTCCCAGTATTTTAAACACTGATATTAAATATCCATATGTCCAAATATGTTAAAAAAAAAACACACACACACAGGCTTATACAGGATATCCTAATCCACACATGGGAGGTTGTGGATTCAAGTCCCAGCCAGGTCATACCAAAGACCATATAAAAATGGTACTTCCTGCCTTCTAGCTTGGTGCACAGCAAAAATAGAATGGAGAAAGGAAAGTTGGTTAACCAGCCACAAGGGGTGCACAAGTCAGCGAACTCCTGTTCGCTGTGGGACGGGAAGCATGAAGTGCTCTAAAATTTCCTGGTAGACGACTGCACTGACTTTAGACTTGATAAAACACAGTGGACCAACAGCAGCAGATGACATGGCTCCCCAAATCATCACTAACTGTGGAAACTTCACAATGGATCTCAAGCAAGTTGGATTCTGTGCCTCTCCACTCTTTCTCCAGACTTTGGGACCTTGATTTCCAAATGAAATGCAAAATGTATTTTCATCTGAAAAGAGGTCATCTACTGGTGTTGGTCCACTGTGTGTTGTCCAGTCCAAAGTCAGCGCAGCCGTCTACCAGGAAATTTTAGAGCACGTCATGCTTCCTCTGCTGACAAGCTTCATGGAGATGCTGATTTCATTTTCCAGCAGGACTTGACACCTGCCCACACCGCCAAAAGTACCAAAATCTGGTTTAATGACCATGGCATCACTGTGCTGTATTGGCCAGAAACTCTCCTGACCTAAACCCTATAGAAAATCTATGTGGTATTGTCAAGAGGAAGATGAGAAACACTAGATTCAACAATGCAGACAAGCTGAAGGCCACTATCAAAGCAACCCGGGCTTCCATATTAAAAATCAGTTTTTTAAAATTAATTTTATGAAATATTCAAATTTTTTTGAGAAAATGAATTTGGGGTTTTCATGAGCTGCAAGCCATAACCATCAAAATTAACCTGTTGCACTTCGGTGTACCGCGGGCGGGCACGTCTCTGCGTCCTAGAGCACACGAGGGCTCTGAACGAGGCACACGAGGGCACTGAAGAAAAAAAAAGCTGCATTTCCGTTCTTCCACTACAGACACAGCCGCGAACAGAAAGCCAAAGGAGTGCTTTGATTGGTTTAGATGTGATTGACCTCTCATTCGACTAATAAGAGCCTTGAATTGGGTTTCTGAAACCTTGAAGAACCAATGACTGAAAACCTAGCAAGAAGGACCCGCCTACCAACGGCTGCGAATACAGCCAGCCAATTGAAGTACAGAAGTTCGAAAGCTGTTTTGTGTAAGGCTGGGTGACACACAGGCATTCACCAGTCTTTTTTTCTTATTACTGTTCTTATTTGTTTTGAAAAATCGTTTGCCAAAACCGCAATCATGGAAGCGCAAAACCGCAATAATGGAATTATGGTATGACCGGGTCGCGTGACCAGAACCACGAGTCCGTAACAAGCGGACCAGCTTCATGTTTGTCTGACAATGAGGAAGAGAAGTTCGCCAGCTACGCTGCTGTTGTGGACAGGTAAGTGTTATAAGCTAAATTATTCTTTATCCCTGAAAATTGTAATCCAAATGATTTTTGACCGATCGGTAAATTACAACTGTGGTCCGTCATGTTGCGAACGGCCCCCCTGTCATGTTGTGAACGCCCCCCCCCCACTCTTCTGTAGCGGATTGCAGATATTATTGCAGATATTTTAGTCCAACTGTGCATATTAGACCGTGGCGCACAGAGCGTGTACCACGGCGCACGGACTGGACACGGTTCGTGCGCCGCGTCTGGACCGTGAATGCCCCTCCCCCGCTACTGTTCTGTAGCAGATTGCAGATATTATTGCAGATATTTTAGTCCAACTGTGCGTATTAGACCACGGCGCACCATCACCGCTTTCCGTCATGTAGCGATGGGCGATGTCCGTCCTCTGTAGCGGGGGGGGGGGGGGGTTGTTATCTTCTACATTACAAATATTCTAGTATAATTTTTAGTGCACTGTAGGTTATTTTTTCTTGTAAAAAAAAAGCCACACATTTTTTACGTGGCATGCTTCTTTGTGTGTGGGGGCTTGTTTGTTCATTCATTCATTCATTAATGAATAAACAACCCCCCCCCACACACACACAGCCCTTCACCTTTCATCAGAGCCCAAGATGAAGCTTCTATATTGAATCATTCAAAAGTTACAGATGTTTTTCCAAACTGTGCCATTTGGCACAATTTGGCACAGTTCAAAAACGCCTGGGAACAACCTAAGAAAAAAGCTGTGTAGTATATTCATTTTTTGTGGTATTGTTACAAAATTTTGACTTCAGCTGGATAACACTTGGTTCTACATTTCTGTTGCATTTTCCAGCCCGGATCTGAAGCTGTGTGTTATTTGCAAGCATTTGTATCCAAAAAAACACCCAGGCGAAATTTATTTTCTTCAAGTTCAGTATGTTTAGATGACTGTTACTCAGTGGCAGGAGCACTTAGGGAGATTATGACTGTTTTGCCAAAAAATTCAAAGTGTTTTCTTTTAAATGAGACCAACCCCATGAAGATGCTGCAAAGGGTTGAAGAACAGCTTTTGATTTACTTTGGGTACGTTATTTTTTGGCGTTTTTAGGGAAATTGACCAGAGTGCAAGGGGTTAAAAGAAATAAACAGCTGAAATACACTACCGTTCAAAAGTTTGGGGTCACCCAGACAATTATTTTGTGTTTTCCATGAAAAGTCACACTTATTTACCACCATGAGTTGTAAAATAATAGAAAATATAGTCAAGACATTGACAAGGTTAGAAATAATGATTTGTATTTGAAATAATATTTTTTTCCTTCAAATTTTGCTTTCGTCCAAGAATCCTCCATTTGCAGCAATTACAGCATTGCAGACCTAACATGATTGCACAAGGGTTTTCTAATCATCCATTAGCCTTCTGACGCAATGAGCAAACACATTGTACCATTAGAACACTGGAGTGATAGTTGCTGGAAATGGGCCTTTATATACCTATGTAGATATTGCACCAAAAACCAGACATTTGCAGCTAGAATAGTCATTTACCACATTAGCAATGTATAGAGTGTATTTCTGATTAGTTTAAAGTTATTTTCATTGAAAAAAGTGCTCTTCTTTCAAAAATAAGGAAATTTCTAAGTGACCCCAAACTTTTGAACGGTAGTGTATATCACTCTGTGTGTAATGAATCTATATAATGGAGTTTCATTTTTTTTTGAATTACTGAAATAAATCAACTTTTTGATGATATTCTAATATACTGAGATGTACATACATTGGACTGTTGGAGGAAGCCAGAGCCCCCAAAGTAAACGCACACAGCTCAGGGAGAATATGCAAACTCCACACAAAAAGATTCCTACCCCTGCCTGCCTGGGGATTTGAACCTGGGACCTTCAAGCAGTGGGTCAATATTGCTAACCACTGTGCTGCCCATAGGCTTGGTCTCAGCACACTCTGGTCTCATCTTGGTCTTGGTGTGTTCTTGACTACAACACTAGACACACAGTTGTATTCCACAATGAAAATCTTGACCAGATACCCCATGAACCTCTGCATAAGAGTCTTACCAACTCTCTTGGTCGTAGGTTGAACAGGATCCTCTCCGCGTTCTCGCTGTCATGACGACTCTCCATCAAGGCTAACAGTAGTTTGGAGGCATTGTCCTGGCAACCAGGAAGAAAAAAGCAATGATCAAATATTTGGATTCTGAATCCTTTATGTATACCATGTGACCAAAAATATACCAATAGGAAAAAAATACAGAATATGACAGATATATCTGTATGCGTTTGAGTAACTACACCGTGCAGGTGTTGATTAAGTAGGAACCACTGTTACCTTGAGCTGCAGTACCATCTCCATCCGATAACGACACAGAGGACTGATATCATTCAGGATCAGGGCTGTGATGATGTCGATGCCATTTGACTCATGGGTAACAATACATGTCTGAAACACACAGAGCAAATACATGTGTTTCCATCCAGCGATATCCTAGGTCATTACAAGAACTGCATGTTATGCATCAAAATATTACATGATTGGTAGAGGTGGATTAACTCAAGAATCATAGAGAATAAAGCTGCACAAAGTGTATGTCATTCCTTTTGGACAAAACAAATATGACTGTTGAAGATATTGAGCTCGTATGCATGGACAGAGTGAATGTCACTTCCCCCACAGCCTGAGTGGGCCCACATTGCCACTGAAAGGACTACAGCTATGGTGACTATGACCTCAGTCCCAGCAGCAATCACAGGATAGAACTTTAGCCAGAATTAACTAAGCACCTTGTGATTGGCTGAGGCCATAGTCACCATGGCTGTAGTCTTTTCAGTTTTTCTACCCAGAACAAGAAAGTTACATAGTGCTGCCACAGTGTGTGTCATACTGTTCAGCACATTGGGACATTATCAGTATAGTGCACATAGGTAGAACACCTGACCAAAGTGCGCTGCACTCAGCTGTCTTCATGTTGGTCACTTTTAACAGAACATCTGCAGCAAACACAAAAATCTACTATAATCTGATGGATTCTTTCATTTCTGCCCATCCTTTGATCCTCTGAAGGCCTGACTTAAATTATATTTTTTTTTTTGAATCTCAGACAGGAGAAATTCAACTTTGCTGAAGTTTTTTTTGTTAGACTTTGAAGCTGTTTTTTGAACGAAACTTCTGATCAGACTATGGAAAGCCTGACCTTATATGGAAGTTTCAGGGCATCAATTATGTACACTCACATGTGGGTTGAAGTCACCATTTTTACACATGCCGTTTAGGCATGTTTGGAAGACATACAGTATGTGCATTTGTTGAATCAGGACTGGCTCAGTACTAACGTGGCTTACTAACAAAATACGTGTGATTTACACATAACACATTCCTGCATGAGGCCCATTGTGCTTAACCTAATACCATACAAATATCTGGCAAGCTTGCAATTCTAATTATGCCATATTTGCTCGCTTCATGCATTTGATTCTGAGCAGCAGCAAACAATTTTATTTGGCCGACTTGGGGCTCTTCTCACAGAGTGCACTATTATTGGCTTTTGGCTGAACATATTTGTGTTTAAAACCCGATCTTGCTAATGTTTGTCAATGTATTATACTGTATATATGAAGAAAAACAATTATAATCTTTCATGTCTTTATTGGACATCCATTAAACATTCACAGCGCTGGTGGAATTAATTTTCTCTCGATGATGGCAAGTGGTTCAAGCCCCAAGGCAGCAAAGCAGCCCCAAGTCATAATACCCCCTCCACCGTATTTCACTGTTGTGATTATGTTTTTATTTTATTATTATATTATTTCTAGGAGTTTTATTTAAAAACACTGGATTAAACATTCCGTGAAGATCCACACACTATCATCAGTTGTAAGGCTGCAGCAGGAAGTATTTCCGTCCAATAATGCATACAAAGATTTCCAACTGAATCTTACCCAAGAAGCTTAAAATACATCCATTCGTAGCAATTTCCAAATTATTGGAACAATAAACCAGACCGTCAATGATAGATTAGCCGAGCTTGTTGAGTGCGCAGATCTCCTGACCTTTGACCTTGACTGTGAGCACAATCTGGAAACAGACCCACCTGAGGATCATTGTGAGTGTGGTGACCTTTGTGGCAAATATCTAAGAGGAGTAGTGATTCCCGTGAAATGTGGATGGACAGACAGATGGATGGATGGACACCGCGCCATTGCATTTGCTCCTTTCGGCTTTGCCAGAATGAGCTAAAAACACCAGAACAAGTTTCCTCAATCCTGTGTTCACCTACAGTACCTGGTTCTCCTGACAGGGTCCCTGGCAGTACTCTGTGAGTGTCTCCAGGGTCTGGATGATAAGGTGGACGTTTGATTCGTTGATGTAGAGGCCAAGTAGGCCCAACCCACCAGTGGTGCTACCACACATGATGTCCAGGAATTGGAGAGTTTCACACACCAGGTTGTAGTTGGTTTTATTGTTCTGGCAACGCAGGAAGCTCTGGAAAGACAAGGTCACAGACATCCACCTTAAGTCATTTGCTCCAACTCACTTTACATCAGGAGAAGCTGTATGACTGAAAACTCAGAATGACATAAACATTATTTTCTGGGGAGCTGGTGATCCAATCAGGTCCTGGTTGTTAACATCTTAGCAGAACCTAACCTGCAGGTCATGGTTGTGGTTCTCACAAAGCAGCTGAAGGAACCTCAGGATGGGCTTCATGATGGTAACAGCTGGTCCCATCTCTGTCTCTACCTCCCTCTGCTCTGCTGCTGACTGTGCTGGCAGGGCCGAGGCTGCTGCTACTGCAGCGATGGACTGACCCTGAACCAGCAACGGGTGGCCTCCTGAACCAGGGAGCACTAGAGTTGTAGAACCACCTTCACAGAAGATTGGACAAATATTTCAGGTTTTAAATAAGTTATGATCTATGATTTTTTTAAGTAAGGGGAACTCTTTCGTGGTTTTATATCCAGCACTGCTCACCATTCTCCAGCTCCTTCTCATTGGCCTTGTGTGTCATTTCACCAACATTCACAGAAACTGTTGCTTTGATGTCGGCCTGAGCTTCTTTCATCCGGTCGTCAAGGACTTTGAAGAACTTCTCGGACTTGTTGTCACCCATCATCAGTTTGTAGAAGGAGTTCTGCATGAGACAGAATATGAGGACAAAGAGTCAACATATAAAAACAGTCTCTGTAGAGTTCTGAAAGAGCAGTCTGCAACCTGCAACTCTGGAGCCACATGTGACTTTTGTCTAGAATTTATGGCTCCCCATGATTCAAGCTTTGTTAGTACTTGACACACGGATCACTGGGCGAGGGTGCTCTAAATGTAACATTTAGATTTATATTTGGCATGTAGATTTAATATTTAACATTTAGATTAGTGCTGTCAAGCAGTTAAAATAGTTATTCATGATTAATCACATTTTTTTCATAGAGTTAACTTGTAATTGCTCACAACTTAATTTTTGTATATTTGTCACACTTAAATGTTTCAAATCGTCAAACAAATTTTAATATTAAACAATGATAACTTGAGTAAATACAGAATGCAGTTTTTAAATGATGTCATTTATTAAGGGAAAACGCTATCCTGGCCCTAACAAGTAATTGCCCCTAAACCTAATAACGGGTTGTGCTGTGGGCCACATGTGTATCACTTTAAGCTTCACATCTCAGAGAGAACAAAGAACTGGGTCTCCTTGGAGATAACAGGAGGATGTGAAAATTTAGTCATTGGTATGCAAGAGACGGCCTTGGGGGATTTCCTGGTCTGCCAGAGACTATGGGTAGGATGTTATAAGATTTAAGAGAAGATGCATTGTTACTTGTGATTAAATGCAATGTGACTGTGAGCTTTGAAGGTCCTGGATATATAAAGGACGAATGTCTGTGTTTTTCCTCTTTCTGCTTTGCTGATGTTGGAAGATGTGAATAAACCTGACTCGTGAGATAAACTCTGCCTCGTCATTTTCACATTTCCACAGTGCCACCCTTGGTGGCAACAACTGCAATCCAGCATTTGTGACAACTGGCAATGAGTCTTTTCCATGGCTGTTGAGAAATTTTGGCCCACTCTTCTTTGCAGAATTGTTTTAATTTGGCCACAATGGAGGGCTTGAGCTTGAGGTCACAAACTGATGGCTGGACATTCTCCTTCAGGATTTTCTGGTAGAGAAAGTTCTGTTCTGTGAGGAACCTTTGAGTTATTTTTGATCAAGATCTGTTCTTTAATTCACATAATAAACTGGTTTCTAAGACCGCCTTCTATCATTTGTATTTACAAATATTTGAGACATATGGCACAGAAATAGAAAATCTGGTCGTGTCTCCTCATAACCCTGTACTGTCTGTACTGTACTGTCTATTAACTTTTGATTTTACTATTTCTGACTATTTGACTCCTAAAGAAAAATACTACAGTAGATGTCTCTCAGAGGATGCTGTTACCAAATTTAAGCAGATGTTTCTTCAATGCCATGTGACAAACTTGTTTCTAAGACTGCCTTTTATCATTTGGGTAATATTGCCAAGATGAGGAACATCTTGTCTCAGAGTGATGCTGAGAAACTAATCCATGCTTTTGTTAGCTCTAGGTTACATTATTGTAATTCTTTATTATCAGGCTGTCCTAAGTTGTTGTTATTGATCCCATGCCACAACTTGTAGCATATGGCTATCTCCTATCTCCATTTCAGAAACCCTAGGCCACACAGCTACTGTAAGTAGTGAATGCTACAGTGGGGGTTAGTCCTTCTGGTAGCTCTGGTAGCTTCTGGTAGCTCTGTTGGTTAACTTTCCTTTTGCCATTCTATTATGGTGAGCACCAAGCTAGAGTGCAGAAAGTACCATTTTTATATGGTCTTTGGTATGACCCAGCCGGAATTTGAACCCATAACCTCCCGGTTGTGGGGCAGCTGCTCTACCAACTAGGCTACCACTTTGGTATCAGGCTGTCCTAAAACATCTCTAAAAAGTCTTCAGCTGATCCAAAAGTTTTCAAAAGTCCAAAAGAGTTTCAACAGGTACTAGAAAGAGAGATCGCATCTCTCTGGTTCTGGCCTCCCTCCACTGGCTTCCCACAGAATTTAGAATTAAGTTTAAAATCCTTCTCCTCACTTGCAGAGCTCTAAATAATCACGCCCCTTGTTATTTAAAAGATCTGATAGTATTATCATCCTAACACAGCACTACGCTCCCAAAATGCAGGTTTACGTGTAATACCTAGAATCTCTAAGAGTACAATGGGAGGCAGAGCATTCAGTTATCAGGCTCCTCTCCTTTCGAACCAGCTGCCAATCTGGATTCGGGAGTCGATCTCTGTTTTTAAGAATAGGGTTAAAACCTTCCTTTCTGACATAGCCTATAGACAGGGTGGGATCAGGTGACCCTGAACCCTCCCTTAGTTATGCTGCTAATAGGTTTAGAAAACTGGGGGACCTCCAACAATGCCCTGGGCTTCATTCCTCTCTTCACTCTCAATGAAATATTTTTGCTGGTCATTAACATCTGTTTGTTCTCTCCCACAGATTGAGTCCTTGTCGTGCCGTTTGCTCTCTCCTTGTCTGTTTTTTTTTCTTCTTCTTCTCTATCCCCTCACCCCCCAGAAAGTCACAGCAGATGGCTGCCCCTCCCTGAGTCTGGTTCTGCTGGAGGTTTCTTCCTGCTAAAAGGGAGTTTTTCCTCTCCACCATTGCCAAGTGCTTGCTCCCAGTGGATCGCCTGATTGTTGGGAGTCTTTCTGCAGTTGTGGTGTTTTCCCCTACAGTTTGACAGTGCTATGAGATGACTGTTGTTGTGAAATGGCGCTATATAAATAACGTTGAATTGAATTGAGTTCATGCACTTCTCACCTCATTAATTAACCTCTTTCCTCTAGGATATGTACTGTTCAAATATGGGGGTGCACTCCCAGGTGGAGGGATCATGGGAATCATCGGTGCTATATGAACTGGGCGATAATCTGGGCTACTGGAATGCTGCCCCCATGACCCAGACCCAGACCCCTGTAGAGGTAGAACATGTATGCATGTATGTACAATGGGGCAAAAAAGTATTTAGTCAGCCACCAATTGTGCAAGTTCTCCCACTTAAAAGATGAGAGAGGTCTCCAATTTTTTATCATAGGTATACCTCAACTATGAGAGACAAAATGAGGAAAAAAATCCAGAAAATCACATTGTCTGATTTTTAAAGAATTTATTTGCAAATTATGGTGGAAAATAAGTATTTGGTCAATAACAAAAGTTCATCTCAGTACTTTGTTATATACCCTTTGTTGGCAATGACAGAGGTCAAACGTTTTCTGTAAGTCTTCACAAGGTTTTCACACACTGTTGTTGGTATTTTGGCCCATTCCTCCATGCAGATCTCCTCTACAGCAGTGATGTTTTGGGGCTGTCGCTGGGCAACATGGACTTTCAACTCCCTCCAAAGATTTTCTATGGGGTTGAGATCTGGAGACTGGCTAGGCCACTCCAGGACCTTGAAATGCTTCTTACGAAGCCACTCCTTCGTTGCCCGGGCGGTGTGTTTGGGATCATTGTCATGCTGAAAGACCCAGCCACGTTTCATCTTCAGTGCCCTTGCTGATGGAAGGAGGTTTTCACTCAAAATCTCACGATACATGGCCCCATTCATTCTTTCCTTTACACGGATCAGTCGTCCTGGTCCCTTTGCAGAAAAACAGCCCCAAAGCATGATATTTCTACCCCCATGCTTCACAGTAGGTATGGTGTTCTTTGGATGCAACTCGGCATTCTTACTCCTCCAAACACGACAAGTTGAGTTTTTACCAAAAAGTTCTATTTTATTTTCATCTGACCATATGACATTCTCCCAATCCTCTTCTGGATCATCCAAATGCTCTCTAGCAAACGTCAGACGGGCCTGGACATGTACTGGCTTAAGCAGGGGGACACGTCTGGCACTGCAGGATTTGAGTCCCTGGCGGCGTAGTGTGCTACTGATGGTAGCCTTTGTTACTTTGATCCCAGCTCTCTGCAGGTCATTCACTAGGTCCCCCCGTGTGGTTCTGGGATTTTTGCTCACCGTTCTCGTGATCATTTTGACCCCATGGGGTGAGATCTTGTGTGGAGCCCCAGATCGAGGGAGATTATCAGTGGTCTTGTATGTCTTCCATTTTCTAATAATTGCTCCCACAGTTGATTTCTTCACACCAAGCTGCTTACCTATTGCAAATTCAGTCTTCCCAGCCTGGTGCAGGTCTACAATTTTGTTTCTGGTGTCCTTTGACAGATCTTTGGTCTTGGCCATAGTGGAGTTTGGAGTCTGACTGTTTGAGGTTGTGGACAGGTGTCTTTTATACTGATAACGAGTTCAAACAGGTGCCATTAATACAGGTAACGAGTGGAGGACAGAGGAGCCTCTTAAAGAAGAAGTTACAGGTCTGTGAGAGACAGAAATCTTGCTTGTTTGTCGGTGACCAAATACTTATTTTCCACCATAATTACCTCCGCCAAGGAGGTTATGTTATCATCGGCGTTGGTTTGTCTGTCTGTTTGTTTGTTTGTTTGTTAGCAAGATAACTCAAAAACTTATGGACGGATTTTCATGAAATTTTCACAGATTGTCAGAAATGGGGTATCCTAGAGATGATTACATTTTGGTGGTGATCCGGATCACCGTCCAGAAGAAAACCGCCATTACGCAAAATGCCATTTTCATGAATAACTACTGAACCACTAATCCTATCATTGTCAATCCAATTGCTAGTCATATGTTTTCATGGTCAAGGAATCTGAAAACGTACACACAAACACTGTACGGGGGAAACTGTGGCCGCCATTACGGAAAATGCCATTTTCGTGAATAACTACTGAACCACTAATCCTATCATTGTCAATCCAATTGCTATTCATATGTTTTCATGGTCAAGGAATCTGAAAACGTACACACAAACACTGTATGGGGGGAACTGTGGCCGCCATTACAGAAAATGCCATTTTCATGAATAACTACTGAACCACGAATCCTATCATTGTCAATCCAATTGCTAGTCATATGTTTTCATGGTCAAGGAATCTGAAAACGTACACACAAAAACTGTATGGGGGGGAACTGTGGCACTTGGCAGAGGTCTGCGCTCTCCGAGTGCTTTTCTAGTTTGCAAATAAATTCTTTAAAAATCAGACGATGTGATTTTCTGGATTTTTTTTTCTCATTTTGTCTCTCACAGTTGAGGTATACCTATGATGAAAA